>CM035139.1:48161335-50561335 GCA_020205605.1 Panax ginseng
AAAGTACTTGACTTCAGTCCCAGTACTGAAAGACGTGACTTCAGGAGTGGATTTCGGAAGGAAATACTTCGTTTACTTCCTGCAAATTTCTTATGTAAGACTTTTCTATTGCCTTCTGTGCAAAAACTCTTTTGAATCCGTAGGGGAATGCGGATATAAAGAGAAATGAAGCAGCTGGGAGCGCCAATTCGAGAGAGAAAGACTTCATTGGTGATATAGAACACCAAGGTCGTCCAACAACTCGCGATGTCTCACCCCCCCAAAAGATAGTAGACTGGTTCCATCTTTTTCCCCGAATTTCATCGGGCCTGTGCTCAAGTGCTCTGCTCATCTCGCCTTTACCCTCCGGGTCTCACTAATCCCATTGGAGACAAAGCAATAGGAATCCTGGATAAGTGCCATTGGTACCATTCCCGCTTCTTTCTCTCTTGTCCTACCCTATTACATATATAGAAATGAGGCTTCTCACAAAGAGCACTTTTCAAGAAAATAGCAACCTCGATTGGAATAGTCTCGATCGACGAATCACCGCCTCTTAAGACCACTTATCGAAAGGGCCACCTTGATCCTATTCATGGAGATTCCAGTAAATATTCCATTCCAAAATGGAAAGTTCAAACAATTGGGATTTTTTGGAAATTGGATGCGATTACTAATTCATGATCCGCATGCGTAAAAAGAAATCACCACTCTTCACTGGTGCTTTGGAACAACAATGCATTTGAGGTCTCACAATAAGCCTTCTCAATCTCCTCCTCGACATGTTTCCTCATGATAGGTGGAATTCTATGGCCTCACTTACTAGCAGGCAGTCTTGAATCAGGTGAATTTGGAAAATAGAGCAGGGCAAATGCTTTTTCTCGAAGATGCGGCGATTCCGCTCTTTCCGTACTTCCCAACACGTAAAGCGTAGGTAGTACACCTTTTGGGCTGATTTTGAAATTCTTCAAAGTGTTTCAAACTATGCGCATCATGAATACAATTGCTTCCTCTCACTCACCGTCTGACAACCGAAAAAATCTTCAAGTCAAATAAATAAAATTTTTTTATTGATGTATTTTGACCCCCCTGAAAACATGTTCTGATTCCGCCACTGGTTGGGAAATATAAAAGATAGAGTGATGTCGTCATCAGACTCCGACAAATCTCTTAATCGCTTGGAGTGTCGAGTTTTCATCGTTATTGGATTTGAGGAACAGAGCTTGAGGAAGAGGATGATGGCAAACTGAATAGAGGAGAACGGTTTTGGGTGAATTGGTAAAGTAAGAGAGAAATCTATTTTGACCACAAGTTTTTTATGTGGTAATTTGATTTGATAAAAAGGATTTTTGGTTTTATTTGTTTGAAAAAATGAGTAGTTATGGTATTGATATTAGTGTAACATGTAATATTTGTGTATTTATATGTTTACCCCTTATTTACTCAAAAATATATCAACAAATTATTTATTAATATTTTTTTATTACACTTGTGTACTAATTTATCACGTCAGTAATTTTTGACGTGGCAACCTCAATTGAATGAAATTGAAAAAAAAATCAATAGTTTAATCATCTAATTGACAAAATTAAAAGGTGAATCACCAAAATTCATAGAAGCACTTGCATAAAAATGCTTCATCTTGCCACAACAAATGGGAAAAATGGAGCATTTTTATAGGGAACTGATAATTTCATATGTATATTTGATATTTGTGCATGATCCCTTTTCATATGAATATATAGTGGATCACATTTTCATGTAAGAAAGAACCATATATAAAATATCAAAAACACATGAAAATAATACTCTTTTTTTATATGCATCCTAGTTAAAGCCAAAATGCAACCTACAATCAACCCCCCGGGGTCCCCCGAGAGCTTGGGTAAGGTCTTTTCACCGTAGTTCATCTCTAATTTTATTTCTATAGTTTAGTCTTCAATGTAAATGTACACAACACTTTGGTGGGGGTGGGGGTGGGGGTGGGGGTGGGCCGTGGTGGGGGTGAATAATCCCTCTTATACACTTTGTTAGACAGGAACATCCAAAAATGACACCAACGCAAAGTAACAAAACTTCTCTTTAATTGATTAATTGATGCAAGTCTTGCTTAAAATGCAAGTACAATTTAATAGTTAGCGGTGTTGGGCTCACTTCCAAGTTCCTATTACTTCTTTTTCCCAATAAATTTTACCATCCAAAATTCAGCTGCATAACCAGTTGCTGGGCCAGCTGGTGGCCCCCCTGCCCTTGATCATTGAATGAAATAGGTGGGCAATAGATTTTACTCGAAAGCAGACCTTCAACAGCTTAAGAATGGTTGAACCAGGGTCCAATGGACCCACCATTTACGTGCCCGTTGCTGTGGATTCCAACACCATTTGGGACGAGAGTAGGGGGCATCCCAACGGCCATTGGTGGTGGTGCCACAGGGTACAGCCCATGTGTGTGCTGGAGAGCATGTATCTGCCTGAGCCCTTCTTCGTGAATTCGGGAGATCGTCTCCAGCTCCTTCATTGATAGAGCTTCCAAACCAGCACCATATAGAGGAGCGTGTCGTGACATCTCTTCCTGAAGTGAAGACTCGAGAGAGTGGATGTATTGCTGCAAAGACAGTAGGAGATAAATTCCACTTATTTGCAAGTTTGAAAGCAAGTGCACATGAAAAGTAGCCATAGAAATAAAGGGACAATTGTGTTCACAGAAAAATTAAAAATACAAACCTTATGAACGGTTTACTAGGAGCGATCATGTCAAAACAGTTACTTGTGAATGACAATGAAATCAACAATAACATCAAGCATAATCAAAGTGACAAAGTTATTAAGATATAAAATAAAATCTATCCTACTAAATGAAGTATCTAGTTTATGTACTTGATAGTTGACATCATCTAGAAGATCCAAACAGCAAGTGAAAAACAGGTCACTAAGATCAATCCAAGTGTGTTTTGTGTGTGTGTGTTTGTGTGTGTGTGTGTTTGTTTTTGTCTTTGTGTGTGTGTATGTATGTGTGTGTGAAAGAGTAGATAATCTAAACAACTAGACCCTGTTCAATTTTAACGCTATAAGCAATCAGACAGGTATCATGAAACCTAAAAAATATGAGCAATGTCAGAAGTACAAACCTGGCAAGCCTGCAATTTGGATTCCATTCCATCAATAAATGCTTCACATCGAGCAACCTGTTCTTCCTTCTCACGCTTTTCCCCTTCAGTTTGTCCAACTGTTTGTGTCAACCGTCGAACTTCATCCTCAAGTGACTGCCGGATTTCTTCTCGAGTCACATTTTCTGTGGCATAGCGTTTCAGTTCTTCGTCAAATCTTTTCCATGCAGCTTCAGAATTTCTCAGCCTTTCCGCAAGTGAATTTTTCTCCTTTGTCACTCTCTGTAAAATTCAAGGATCATTGTTAGGGAAGGCATTATTCAAACACTTAGCAGGAATGCAAAACTAAAAGTCATATAAAGCGTAATAGCTAATTAGTAACTGTAGGGCCTGTAGGAGAATAAAATAAGTAAACACCCTAATTAATAAAACTTACAAAATCAACATTCATTCTGCATGAGTCAAGGAAATAATTTATTTAGGGACAAGGGATAAAAGGTGTCACACTTGTTGAAAAGCATGGGAGCGCAAGTAAATGCAACCGTTTTTGTATTGTAAACTAAAACCATCAAGTGAGTTCAGATTCAAAGCGAAAAAAACACCAAAGGTCTTTTCTCTCTCAGTTGCCCCTTTCCTCTCTCCTCGCTCAAACCCCACAAAGAACAAACTCTCTCAAGCAAATAACTAGCATCAGTTGATGATTGGCAATTATGGAGATTGGGGGATGATTATGCAACTTCCTTTATATACAAAGGCTAGCGAATGCAACTTCCTTGTTATAAATGTAACTTCTTGCGCTACAAAGGTCAGTCAAAAGCAACTTTCTTGCCATACGAATGAAACTTCCTTGCAATACAAATAAAAATGCATCTAACTTCCTTACTGTACAAGTGCAACTTCCTTGGTATACAAATACAACCCTCATAACCCATATTATTTGCTTCATTGTGCCATAATAATAGTAAACTTGAAATTTGAAGAAAAAAAAAATTGACCTATATTGGACTATAACTATTTCGTTCCAACCCACATAACCCGTATTAAAAATAAGTTATATGATTTTAGTTCTTAATAAAACCATAACCATATTTTATAAATCAAAACCAAACCAAATCCACTTTTTGTCAGATCTATGCACCACCAATTAGCTAACAAACCATGACACTACATTTGCAAGATTTTTTTTATCTTAACAAAGCAGTTCCTAGGTTTTTATTTAGTTTCCTAATGGCCCTTGGACTTACCCTGCATTTCCCTCAAAAAGATTAACATCCTCATGGATCTAAAGTGAAATCTGGTAGTTGAACTTGAGTAGATCTTCATCCTCCCAAGTTAAGCAGTATTTCGCAAATTCTTGCCCATGCTATAGGGTATTATAGCTGAACAAAATTCATGTAGTGATTAGTACATGATCCTTGAGAAAGTCATATCTTGAGTATAAGGAGATAATGTGATCAATAAAGAATCTACCGCTTCACTGGAAAACAAATTGAGTTGTAGGCATCAAGGGACCGAGATTATATACTGCTGTAGAAGCAGAATCAGGTTGAAAGTTAAGGATAGCGTGATTTTCTGATTGGTTGGAAGGTAAGGATAGCATGATTGACTGTTTGCGGGTCCCTTGGATCATGGGCTATATAGGCTTGGGCCTTTTTTTGATGGCTGTAATTTTCTGGCCTATTTTGATGGACTCAAATCCTTTCATGTAGGAGATGGATGGGCTCGGATCCTTCCTTTTCATGATTTTATGCAAGGAAAAAGAAAGAATTGGAGATGAATCAACTTGGATTAGATACTGAAAAACTTCCATGTTGTTCCTTGAATCAGCCTTTGTGCCAAGATTCTGAGAAGCTTCATTTCACTCATTCCTTCTTGATTAACTGGAGGGAATTAGCGCTAAGCTATTTCTGTCTGGATGTGTTTCTTTAACTGAGAAACGTGGAAAATTATATGAATTCTTGAAGTGCTAGGACGCTGTGCTTATAGGACAATGTCCCAATCTTCCAAATCACTACAAAAGGCCTATAGAACTTCGGGGAAACCTTGACATTCTTCCTTGGGATACTGTCCCTTGTATTTAGGGCTACGGCTTCAAGTAGACCAAAACATCAATTTCAAATGTCATTTCCTAATTTACATCACCACAGGATTTCATCCTCTGTTGTTTCTTCTCTAACTGTTCCTTGATCACTTCCACTTGCCTCCGTTTCTCTTGCAAAATTTCTTCCACAATAGCTAGGTTGGTGCTTCCCAGTAGTGGAATATTGAGTTTGTTAGGCTATAGCTAACATGCACCAAACTACCTAACAAACCATGTGACCAGTTTGCTAGAATCTTTTATCTTAACAAACCAATACATTAGCACGTCTGAACAACTGTAACATAAGAAAATGCATACCTTCAATTCATCACGTTTCCGGGACTTCAATTGCGAAAGTTGCGTCTCTGCATCATGAAGATGATCTTGAAGAACTTTCTTCTCTGCAGTGAGCTTTCCAACTTCATCATCCCGTTCTGACCGTAGCCATTCAAGTTGGCTTTCAACTTCTTGTATCTGTTCAGAAAGTTCCTTCCTCTCTTTAGAAAAACGATCCAACTCCGCCTTCATCTCAACCTGTCATAACAAGAAGCTGTTATTTATAGCAACCACAAAACTAGTAACAAGCGAGGTCTCTTTCTAGTTATGCAATGAATTAAAACAGTACCTTGAGACGGTTATTAGTAGCCTCAGATTCACTCAGCCTTTGAGACAAAACAGCCTTATCTTTCACCATAGCAGAAAGTTCAGCTTTCTTTTCTTCACGTATGCGAAGGATTTCATCTTCACTGGCACATAACTGGTGCCAAAGAGCTGCCCTATCAACATTTGCAAGTTCAGCAACATCCCGTATCATGCTCAAAACTGGTCTAACAATTTTTTGTTCCTTGCAAATCAAGATCACCAAAATTTCCAAATCTAAATCTACCTCACGATTACTATCAGTAGTGCTCGTAGCGCGATCGACTAGTCTTTTCAGAATCCTCAATCTGTAGGAATCATCAGCGTACCATTTAAACAATATAGTATAAAGCATTTTCACAAATACTCTCACGCGGAAATCTCTAGAGAGGGCCAATCCCTCAGCAAGACCAAGTACCGAAGTAAAATCATCTTGATGGGCTCTCAATTGCTCAATGGCTTCTCCCTCTAAAACCACTTCCGTCTGTTGAAAATTTTCCGCAACAAATTGTGAGGTCATATTTAATCGTCGACCAAGGCGTCTTTCTAAGACCATGTCAACAGACTGAGCAATGATAGCCCCTCGAGCTACAGCTCTCTCAAAAGTTTGAGAAGCTTCAACAGCAAGACAAGGAATAGATAACATCTCAATCAAAATATAGATATCGGAAAAATGGATGGTAGCAAGAAAAGCTTGCTCATCTACCACATTCAATCTTTCAGAAGAGGGCCCATTTTCGCCAAATAAGAAAATCCCACAGCTCATTGTTAAGAAATTATCACCAAAATCGTCATCATCGCAATCAATATCTCTTAGAATAGCTACAGCAACATCTGCACAACTATTTACCATTCCGCTTAAGTAATTCAGAACACAAGGAGAGACTTCAACACCCAAAGTTTTTAGCCTTCCACGAACAGATCTGACCTACATACAAATACAGAGAATGAAAACCTAGGTTTACACATGTTAAAAGAAAAAAAACAGCAATAAATATCAGACTGTAAATGAGAATATCTAATGTTGATTTGAAAATATGCCGATGCATACTGCTTCCGGAAGATGTTGGCAATGCAATGCAGCCTGAAATATAAAATCCACAGTCGCTGCTAGGGGCTCATCATTTGAGTCTGCCAAAAGTTCAATCGATTGAAATAGAACACGCTCCCAAACTTCACTGCTACATTCCAACTGGCTAAGAGCACCAAAAACCTGAAGAATAAAGATAAATAATAGTTCAGAAATTCCATCAATAACATAAATCATCTTGGGGAATAGGGATTGTAAAACATAGGTGGGGTGGGTTGGCTCCCAATTTACTGAGCCAAACCCTTGGCCTCATAATTAAGACATGAAACTATGTTTAGAAGCATATAAACATAAACACGAGCCCTCAATATTTAGCCTACCCCAACTAGTTTAGGATAAAAGGTTGCATTGAGTTTAGTAGAGTTGTATATCATTAAACTGAAAGTGCATCACAACAAGAACATTGCAACAAAATTCAGGAAAAAAGGAAGTCCAAGTAATTTACAGGCAGTCGTAATGCAGGTTCCGCATCTGGCTTTCGAAGTCTATCTAGAAGTGCACAAGCAGCAAGAGGATGCTCTGTATGCTCAACCAATTTGGGAACTAAAGCAACTAGGTCTGATTGCAGATGCTTAGGTGCTTTATCCAAAACAAGAGCAATCTTTTGTGCAGATTGGGGTCTTCGTCTTGGCTCGGGACAACCTTGTGGAACAGCTCCATCTAGTGCTCTCAATGAATTCACAATTAATCCCAAGAGCTCCTCGGCCTGTTCTGGCCATTTCGTCTGAAATAAGAATCTCCTCAATCAAGACCAGAAAATTAATCTAGAAACTTGTAGCATTTAGACAAATATAGTAATTTTACCTTTGAGCGAAGGGAAACATATTCTGAGGAACCCGCAGCACAGGTTTCTGGTGGACAAATAGGCTTGCCAGGAACAGTTTTTACAGGCATGTCAATTTCATTCATAACTGAACTTTGTACAGCAGATGCACGCATGCTTTCCTCCATCCCAGCATCCAATCTGTCATGTATATGGAGATGCACAGTTTCCATTGCCCCAGTCCCCCTGCCAGACTCCTGTGGAGTAAGAGCTCCTCCACTGCCATCTGGAGAAGGTTTGGAGGTGAAATCTGAGGAATCACAATTACAATTTCCTTCCGAAGGTTGGCAACACTCAACCATTATATCCAAAAGTAAATCAATAATTGCCTGCTGCAAGACTTTAACTCCCATCAACAAATTCATCAGACTGGGGGACGATTCATCATTTTTGGTCAATTTCTTCCCATCATTATTACCAGAAAGCTTGGTCGGAAGAAGCAAGCGCTTTATTTTAGCAGGATCATCAAGATAAACACGAAGTCCAGTAAGAAATCCAGCTATTGCACCAGCATCCATTAGAAGCTTTTCTCTCAAAGTGACCTGTGGCTGTGAGGGATTATCTCCGTAAGTAAGGTGAAACCCTGCTCTAGACAGAAGGTTCCTGAAGATGTCTTCTTCATCCCCACTTATTCCCTCACTATCCTCAGAATAAACAAGTTCATCAGGGTCCGTTGTCAAAGCATCTTGATCATCCTCAGAAGCAAAAACCTAACATAAGGAACACAAAGTTTGAATTTTGAAGCTTGAAGCTTGAACAATTATGCATAAATTTTTAAATAATATTTACAAATCAAATTTTTAGAGTATGATAAATCTTTAGAAAAGGCTCCTGGGCAACTTTCACTCAAGCAAAGAGCACATTTATTCCCCCAAGTTTAGACATACAGAGATCCAAACTTTACTTTCAAACTCAACAGCTTATTCCTTCAAACAAAAGTGTACATCATTAGTCAGGTTGACACGTAGAGAGTGCTCAGAACTTCACTTTAATTTTTTTGATAAGTTTAAAGTCAGTCTTAAATTATTTCATGTTTTCAAATAAGGTTATTATCTACAGACACTGATTTCTTATGACTTATGAGCAACAACAGCGTGGTCTGTTTCAGATTATCTTACTCCACACTGGCCACGTACTCTAATTAACCAATCGCTAGGCATATAGTTTGAGCACAATGTCCATAGAACACAACAGATCTTCTGCACACCACATTAGAATCTGGGAGGTGTTGCAATAAATCTTTTCACCCCTTTTTCACTTCGACTTTTCAGTAGCTGTAATCTTCTAACTTGCATTACAAGAATTTTTCTAGTTTCAAAGTTGCTATTTTGTTAACGTCTTTAGTTCTTCGAATAGACTTATGTTGATCTTTTACCGTAGTTCCCCTCCCCAGGTCATAGAACTACAAAGTACAAACAGAAATAATCTCAATTGATAGATACTCATACACACAATGGCACAAAGCCTTAATCTCAATCAATATAGTAAACTTTGAATTCCAACAATATTGATTACACCCTTTATATAGATTACAGAAAACCCTAATTCTACTATAACTTAGGTAACCTAATTTAACAAGAAAACAAACTCCTAAATACTATTCTAAAATAATATGCTAACTATAATTAAAGATTATAATGCAAAAGTCTTCACTCTACCTAGGGAATGAGCCATTCCATTCCTACCTTCATTCCTACAATCCAAACGTAACATAAGGGTATTAGGGCATTCTGCCCTTTTTCTCAGAAAACAAATTGTGAACCCCAAACAATTTGAAGATTTGGATCGTAAACCTCTTGTTGTCATGTGGCGTGGACCTTCCTATATGGCACTCTGCCGTGTATTATAATCTCATCTGGGCTATAGAAAAACAGCCTCTACCAACATTCAAACTCACAAAACTCCCAATCAACTGTTTTGATCATTAGACCACAGAAGCATCACAAAGTAGCAATTAAATCATCCTCCACGATTATACTTGTACAGTTATACTAGTTACACACTAAAACTTGAAACTAAAACACAAGACAGCACGAGCCCTGTAGGCATCTTTCCGTCATCTTATAATTCTCACCTCCCCAAAGTAGTGTATTATTTACGCTGTATTATGAACCCATAAGTATCATTTATTTTTTATTTTTAATACTACAGCACGATATATAAAATGAGTTTAAAAACTGAAAATGACCACATGGAACGAAGGGTTCACAACCCAATTTCAAATTGCTATAAGAAAAGGTGCAGAATATCCAAATACCTTAATAGTAGAGTGGTCAATGTTGTACTTTACTCTATCATAAAAGATACACCATAACTACAATTAGGTTATCCATGTGTACAAAATACATAAAAACTAATAAAATATCTCTTCTATTTTCCTCATGACTCGTTCTGCCTCATCAAAGACAGTAGTAAGGTCATTAATGTCTACAATTCAACTCAATTGACTATGAACGGAATTGACCAACTCCAGCAATTAATATTAATTTATTAATCATACTTCAAACTATGGTAAGAAGGCTTAAAAACATTTTATGGCAACTCTGATATACTAAAAATAGTACTGAAGAGAAACTTATTTTAAGAAGTACAGTAACCAAAAAGAACCATTTCTGTGCCTCATTGATCTTCTGCAATGGACGCCTTCTTGGGAATATGTACTTCAGATTTACACAGGGATCAGAGGGCAGTACTTCACTAAGAACTTGGTATTTTTCCAATTCTTTGGTTTCTTTGGAGGACTCTTATCCTCCTCTCCTCTTGAATATTCTATCACTTGCCATTAAAATGGAACAATTCCGTTCGTAGGAACAAAGAGAAGCAGATTTATTCTATCCTCTTTTTTCCATCTTAAGAAAAATAAATCACATCATTTAGCAAATAAATAAATAAAGCACATCAATGTTCCTCTTTCAAGAGTGGAGAGGGAATCAGCCATAATAGTCAGCTAACTTCATGATAGTAAAGACTCGAACATTTTCACAACAATTAAGTTCTGGATCAACATAAACGGTGACATTTATAAAGTTGGATAGCTACATATACTAACCTCTAAATCTGAAAACTCAAACCAAGGACAGCAATCCAAGATTTCACAAACAAAGACAACTGTGTCACGTACAAGAAATCCTGCATCTGCTTCCAACATATCTGACACTTTCATAAATTGAAGAACCGAATTATTCCAAGTCTTTGTACAAATAGACGACTCCTTCCACACAGTCTTAGCAGGATTTTTTTGATTCAATACAGCCATCCGGTATCTGACCCAAAAGTTCTTATCAGGATCATTGACAACAGATTGATCGCTCTCTAAATATATACATATGGTGTCAAAGGACTCATACACGCCTGCATAACCGAAAAAAGGAAAACATAAAGTCAAACCACTTAAAGAAAGCCTATTGAATGAAACTACAATTTCAGTGTAGAAAGTTCATCATCAGGGGGGAAATAGAAAAAGAAAAACCCACCGATTCGAAGCTCACATCCACCAGCTTGAAAGTATTTGCTAAAAATTTTCCGGGTTTCCATTATTTCTTTGAAGGACAAGAAATTCTCCACCTTCCATGTAAATGAACTCCTTTTTTCTACTTTATCTATTTGGGAACCACTGCCCGACTCATCTTGATCAGTAAGATCCTGAATAATGGATGTCTCTTTCAGTATTAGAACTTCTGCAGAGAATACAACAGTATCGTAAACCAGAAACCCAGAATCTTGATCAAAGAGACTGGTGAGGGTCACAAATTCACGCCAACCCCAATCCTTAGCAGCTTTGGAGTAGCGGTTCTGAGATTCCTTCGTAACAGACTTGTCGTCCATCTTCTGGTTCAGAACTGACAACCGATGGCTCACAAAACAACTCCAATCACTGAGAGTATTTCGTGAATCTGTAACTTCAAGAAACACAGAAAGGTGGCATGGTGGCTGAGACTGCCCTGATACCATGAAGCAGAAATGTGATATTCATCAGTTCATATCCCTAAGCAAGACCTAAGCAACTCTCAACCTATTTCACAAATATCAAACAAAAAGGTGTTCAGAATAATGATTATATTGTCTAAGCTATATATCTTCTCAGTTTCAGAAAGTATGAACTAATAGCCCTCAGTAACCAACTTATATGTGAGCTCATTTCCTGGAAGTATCAAGTTCAAAAGCTGGTGTAAAAGCAAGAAGTGAACCCCATTAAGTTTCTCAAAAGTACAAATAATATCTCATTATCATTCAATGAATTCATTCACTTCCTAAGCAAAACTTAAGTAATTGAAAAGTCAGCTTGTTAGATATATAAAATGGGTCCAACTCTAGCATATTAAGATATCAAGCTCTCTAACTCAAAACCGATTGGCAATGAGAAAAGTTCACCCAACTCATTATATATTAGACATACTTTGTCAAGGTATTCAATGTGTAACAAGATATATATGTTCTAACATTCCCCCTCATGTGTAACTTGGTGTATCGAGGGTTGCACGTGGACCTGATGAATATGAATGAGACCCACAGAAGATGAGCAAGCCCGAAAGAAGCTAATCAGAAGACAAGCCCAGAAGAAACCTAGTAAACCACGGGCAACAATTCGCTCAATTGATAAGAGACTACTAGTTAAGAAATGGGTATTTTTAAAAAGAATAGACTGCAAGTGGCTAAGAATTTAAGCTAAGTAGAGTGTTTAATTAGGCTCAAGGATAGCATGCTCTGATAACATGTTTGATTTATAAAATGGACCCAAGTCTAACATATAAAGATATCAAACTCTCTAATTCAAAATCAATTGACAATGAAAAGAGGTGGCTCAACTCATTATATACCAAACATATTTTGTTGAGGTATTCAACATGGGACAAGATATATATACGCTAACATAGCTCACACCATTTCAAGGTAGAGACTACAAAAGGATTATGAACCACTTCCATGCTCAAAGATGAAGTCATAGAAACTAATAGGTTTTCATTAATCCGTGAATGCATGGCACCAAATTCTTACAAGAATCATCGAAAATTTGTAAATACAAACTACAAAAAGTTCAGACAGCAGAGATTTCAATAATAGCCAATAATCTTGCATACCTCGGGGATAAACAATAAATGGCAATCTCGGTTCCCAATTTGAAACCTCCTGCTCTTGATGCAAAGTCCTGTAAGCTTCCTCTTCTTGAGAAGATCCTTCAACCTCGTGAAATTCTCAATTCTCCAAGTAAATTTTCCAATATGGCCATCGGACTTCCTTGCCCCACCTACAATCCTCACCCCACTTAATCCCCCACTCTTCGAAAAGCTACTAAACTCCTTAATCACATGAAACGACGTACTAAAAACCGCCGTATCATCCACCAGAAACCCAGACTCATTCCCAACAAAGTCCAACATCTTCATATAATCATTCCAGCCTAAACTAGTATTATCCCCACTCTTATTATCTCCAGCAAACCTACCATAAGAGTCCCTATGCATATGATTCAACCCTGGCTTTTGATTCAACACCGACATTCGAAACAAACACCAACAACTACGATCAGCCACCATCGTCTTCTCCGTATCTTTACTCTCCAAACACATAGACAAATAATCAACCCCATTAACCGAACTCTGATAAACACTAATCCGTAAATTACACTCCCCAGCAGGAAAAACAGGGCTCATTATCTTCTGGGTCTTAATCATCTCCTTAAATAAACTAAAATTATGAACTTTCCAAGTGAACTTCCCACTCAAAACATCACCAACAGGGCCACTCACAACAGAAGACACCATCAAATTCGATTGCATTTCAATGTTATCTCGTGTAAAATTAACAGATTCATTTAAAACAAGTATATCAGCAGTAATAAGAATAAAATCGTTACTACATAAAAAACCCGATTTCGGGTCAAGAATAGAACCAGAGGGAGTAAAATCACACCAGCCATGGGATTTCTTCTTGCTAGAGAACCTATGCCAAGAATCGCGATGAATTGACTTCAATTCATCATTAGTATTAACAATAGCAAGCCTATAGCTCGCAAAACAGTCCCATTTTGAAGATGAAGTGCCCCTAGGGTCCATGATTTGGAGATATATGCTGATGTAGCCTGGCAAAGCCTGAGAATCCCCCTTAGGGTACACCAACAGGCGGCAATCATACCCGCCCACTTCAAAGTACTTGCTCCACAACGCCCTAGCTTTCACCCTAGCGAAATTAGCGATGCTCCATTTGCAGACGGCGGCGTACTCCCCGCCGACGCGGCGCTCGATGGTGACAGAGTCCTGGCAGGCGGCGGCAGAGGCATCGCGGGACGCCGCCGACGTGGGATCCTCCGCCGCCGGAGATGGCTTCTCCGACGCCGTAGTGGAGGCTCTTATCACTTGAACGGACGGCTGTGATTGGTCGGAAACAGCTGATGATGGGGACGAGGATGATGAAACTGCTTCGGAGTGATGCTGATGCTGCTTCATTGTATTTGTACTCCTGGGTATCGATTTTCTCTATATATATCTATATTGTCAATTTTCTGTTGTATATAAGTATATATGTTCTCTTACCAAGGTTGTATTGATCAATAGGGGGAGACGAAAGAGAGGAAGAGGGAGGGTTAGACTATGGGGTGAGAGGGATTTGGACAGAATATGGGGTGCATGCTAGTTAAGGTGCACATCTCCATTTACTTATTTTCTTTTTTCTTAAAGCATGAATTTTGGAAATGTTTAAAATAATCAAAATGCGACAAATACATCGTTTAAACACATATAATTCTTTACTGTAAAAAAATTCACCACTTATTAATGTTTGCTATAGCAAATTTTAGTGTTTCAACTTTCAAACACATTATATCATTTTTTATTTATTATTTTTTTAAATATTTTTGAACTTCTAAACAATGTGTAACTAAACATGGGGGCGTGGGGGATTAGACTACGTACAGCTGAGATTTGGACAGAATATGGGGTGCATGCTAGTTAAGGTGCACATCTCCATTTACTTATTTTCTTTTTCTTAAAGCATGAATTTTGGAAAATTTTAAAATAATCAAAATGCGACAAATACATCGTTTAAACACATAATTCTTTACTGTAAAAAAATTCACCACTTATTAATGTTTGCTGTAGCAAATTTTAGTGTTTGAACTTTCAAACACATTATATCATTTTTTATTTATTATTTTTTCTAAAATTTTTTCAGCTAAATTATTTTTTTAAAATGAACAAAATTTTTAAATATTTTGAACTTCTAAACAATGTGTAACTAAACATTCATAAATTGTACACAACTTTACCTTATAATGTACTCCTAAGACTTTTAAATAAGGATTGCCTGGAGTGTGTTTGGGATTGTTCAAAAAAAATGTGATTACTAATTTTAATTATTATTTTTACTTATAATCAGTTTTATAAAAAAACCAAAATAATTTGTGTTTGATAAATAAAAAATACTTAAAGTGGTAAAAAAGTGAAATGTTTGGTATAAAAAAATGTGTTGATCACTTATTTTAAGTGTAAAAAAATGTTTTGAAAAATAAAAATGGGTAATGGATGAATTACTTAAAATAAATAGAGATAGTACTAATTTACTTACTCAAATTTGATTATTAGATATGTCAAATAATTAAACACTTTACATCTTTTTATATAAAAAAATGCATTATAACCCGATTTGATTATTTATAAGCCATCACAAATACATTCTTTAAGTAATTTGTTCACAATTAAATGTCATGGTTATGACATTCATACAAATATAATCAATATTACTATATAATAAGTCAAGAAACTATTCACTTCTCAATTAAATTAAATTAATTTGGTTGGTTGAATTAACTCGAATGAGTTAACTCAAACTAAGTTAATAAATCGAACTTGATTTAATGAATAAACATTTATTTTCATTCATCCACTTATTTTCGCTACCATATTAATTAATTTCATTCACTTTTTTTATCCCAAACTTTGAATGACTATGGAATCGGATGATTTATTAATTATTTAAAATTATTTGTATTTTGTTATATAGATTTCTTCATTCTCCCTTTCTTATTAGGTAGCAAAACTCAAAATTAATTTTAACAACTTTCAACTTCATTAATATGTAACTTCACAACTTTAATAGTATAAGTTAAATAAAAAATATATTTAATTATTCACATTTTTAAATTCATTTAAGTGCATATTTTTCTTTATACTACTTATAATTAATATTACTTATCAACATAGTAACACGAATATGTTAAATATATATATATATATATAATGGATTTTAATTTATTTCTTTTCGTAAAACTAATTTGTTAGTGCGATGTAGCTTATGTGACGCCTCCAAAATAGGTATACATCACTCATTTTGAGTCGCCAAATACATAGTACAGAAACAACTACAACTTCATTAATACAATTATCGTGCAAAATACGACAACACATAAACTGTGAGTTTAAATACAAATATTGTCCTCTAGACAATATTCACACTCAAATAAGTCATCATTAGAATTATTGATACACTATTTTACAAATAGTGAAGACTAATATAACAACTGCCATGGAACATCACTCCACACCCCAACTACTTCCCGCTATATTTTCACTTCTTGAGAAGAAAAATGGAACAAAAAAAAAGGGTGAGCTCAACTAGCCTAGTAAAGAATATCATGACTAAGATAATGAACAACAAATTATCGTTAGCCTTCAACAAATCAGATAAAATATAATGGACAACAAGTTTTAGATCAATATTCGCAGCGGAAATAGCAATTCATTAGAAGAGTTTAGTAGGGAATGAAATCTACATCATCTATGAATTTAAAAGTCCATCATCAATATTCTATCCCTGTAACATCAATCAATATACATCTTGAATCAAATATTCATCTTTTCACTACGGGCCAAAGATATTCATTTATATCACCAGTTGGTTATGTTCATCTCAACACATATTCATCTTTGCACTACGGGCCAAAGATATTCATTTAATAATCATTCATCTTTGCACTGCAGGCCAAAGATATTCATCAAATATCACCATTAAGGACTAAGGATGATGAAAAATATTTTTAAGAACGAATCCAGTGAGATTAAAGGACAAAGATTAGGGATTCGTACTTCGGTTTATCCATATTCAAAAATACTCCATAATAAACCATAGTGGAATAAAATTCAAAAATGAAGATCAAAACATGGATTCAATTTCAAGAATAAGGGTCACAACATATAACTTGGAAGGAGAAACAAATAATTTTTTTTTTTTTTTTGTGAACAATGACTAAATGAATAATTACTCACCATGAAAAGTTCCAAATTTGATAAAAAAAAAAGTTCAGACCAATATTCCTATGAAATGATATTAGATGAAGCGAAATTTTTAATCATTTCAAGAATTATAGAAGCAATACTTACCATAGTAAGTTCAAATTTAGGAATACGAGATGAAATAATATTGCTTACGTAATATGGAGTATGAAAAAAATAATATTTCTCACGAGTATTGCAATAAAATAATATCATTTACCTTAGTAGAAACTGGATTAGACTGGAATATCGGATATTATTCTGAGAAAAATCTTGCATAAAAACTACGCTCAAAGTATTCTTATACTTAAAAGAAATACTCACAATACTTTAGAATAAAAAATTTTGAATTTGAAATGGTGTGTTGAGGAAGGAGGGATTACCCCCTATTTATAGTGCAGCACGGATGAAGGAATTGAGAAAACCCGCCTAACTCTACCAACCCATTCCTGCCAAACCTCTCATTTTTTTCCTTATAGATGAGGGCCCACCCTTTTGAAAACAAGCTTTGCAGGAACAAACCATCTTTGAAAAAAAGGACAAGGCTTATGTATTACATTTGAAAACCAATGTGACGCCCCCAAATCCAGGTACTTTTTACCTCAGATCTGGTACATCATTTGTGACTCCCCCAAAATAGGTATACATCACCTATTCTGAGTCGCCAAATACATGGTACAGAAATCAAATACAAACTTCTTTAATACAATACGACAATAGCGTAGCTTAGAGTTTTTACATGAATATTGTCTCATGGATAGTATTTAAACTCAAATGAAGTCCTCATTATATTTATTATCACACTATTTTATAAAATAGTGAGGACTATTATAGCCACCATCTCGGACCGTCACTTTGTTCCCCCCGACTAGTCCCAGCTATATTCTCATTTCCTGAAGAGAACAGTGAAAGAAAAGGGTGAGCTCAACTAGCCCAGTAAGAAATATTATGACTAAGATAATGAAGAATAAATTATCCTTAGCCTTCAACAGTATAACAACTGATAGAATACAATAGACAACAAGTTTTAGATCAACAACTGCAGCGGATTAAGCAATCCATTTGAAGAGTCAAGTAGAGCATGATATCTACTATCTTCTATGATTTAAAAAGTTTTTCATCAACTTTATCGCTAAGACTCAGCTTAATAAATAAACCACATCAACGAATCATCCCTGCACTACGGGCCAAGGATATTCATGTAATCATCAATGGTCATGATTATACCGAATAATCCCTGGTCATAATCATACCAACAACTGTCCATCAATGCACTACGGGCAAATGAGGACTTTTACCACATCATTTGTAATATTACGAGTCATGATTATACCGAATGATCCCTGATCATAATTATACCAATCAACAGTCCATCTATACACGTAAGCCAAATATGACTTTCATCACAATATAAACATGAGGATGATGACAATGATATAAGCATTAATCAAATGAAAGCAAGGATAAATATTAAAGACTTTAAATTTATCCAGAATTCAATAATATCCAAACTGCTTTGTGGAATAAAATTCAAGAACGATATTGTATCAAAAATGATTTGGACCGAAAAGAAATCAATTTTTATCATAAATAATACTCCGGGTGAATAGCACCCCGTGAATAGTACTTGGGAATAGTACCCCGTGAATAGTACTTTATGAATAGTACTCGTGAATAGTACTTTATGAATAGTACTTTATAAATAGTACTTTGTGAATAGTACCCATATTCGTAAACAGTACCGTATACGTGAATAGTGCCGTATACATGAATAGTACCTATGAAAGGAAAATACAAAAGAAAACGATATTCAATGACGAGTACAAAAGAAAGAATATCTCATACGAGTATAATAGAATATACGAAACTGCAAATGGATTTTCATCCACAATGCGGTAATCCACGTGAGATGCATCATTTTCACAATTTAATAAAGAATGAATACTGAAGGGTCATTCACCATGCATGCGAGTCCACGTGAGCAAGTTATTCCAATGTAATAATAAAGAATGGAATAACAGTAAGAATTTCACCATGCATGAGGTAGTCCGCGTGAGCAAAGTTATTCCAACATAATAATAAAGAATGGAAAAACAAAAGAATTTCACCATGCATGCAGTGGTCCAAGCGTGAGATAGGTTATTCCAATGTAATAATAAAGAACTAATAATGTAAGAATTTCACCATGCATGCGGTAGTCCGCGTAGACAGGTTATTCCAATAAAATAATAAAGAATGGAATAACAACCCTTATGAGTATTGAAAAAAAATAACTCTCTTCATGAATACGAAAGAAATAATACCCCTTACGACTATTAAATGAAAATAATATTCCTACGAATATTGAACGAAGATGATATTCCTTACGAATATTGAACGAAGATAATATTCATACGAATACGAAAAATAATATCTCTTCAGAATATGAAATAAATAATACCCCTTACCTCAGAAGAAGACTGGATACTGCAATAGTAAAGTAGGAGACTTCTCTTCTTTTTTCTCTTTATATCTTCTCTCTCTATAGCTTCTCTCTCTATAATTGCTCTTGTGAGTCTTAGTGAATTGGTGAGAATGAAGGAAGAATGAGCTTCTATTTATAGAAAAATATAGTTTCGATAATTGCATGTTTTGGGGCTCAAAATATTACAGTATAATATCTTCATCTTTTCTTTCATTTTTAATTTAGTCATGCAAGTATTATCAAACTTGCACCACCTACTCTAATAGTATATCACGTGAATCAATAGTACAATCATGTGACTCAATAGTTCTATACATGTAAAAAAATAATTACAGTATATTACCTTCATCTATACCTTCATTTTTAATTTAGTCATGCAAGTATTATCAATCTTACACCACCTCCCCTAATAGTACATGCATGTGAATCAATAGTACACACATGTGAACAAATAGTTATAAGCATGTGAATTAATAATAATTAATTGCTCATTTATCTGATTAATTACCCGATTGGTCAGTATAACATTCATACATCACTTATTATCGAAATAAATGTCAATTTCCACTAACACTAATAATCCCAACACAATGGAAATATCAATTTCATCTTTAATCAACACGAACTTATTCATCATTGATATTATAACTCACAATATTTAACAATCAGATCATTCCTAGGAAAGAGGGGGCTTTTCGATAAGGATTTCTCCTTATTGGCGCGCAATTAGGTGACCAAACCTCTCATTGACAGAATTTCTAGACATTGTCAATATTGTAAATAATAATATGAATAACTTTGTCGTCTCAATTATTGATTTAATAATATAAAATATTGTTATAATAATTATATAAAACTGAGTGACTTCTCACGTAAGTATCAATAATCAAAGATATTGTACAATACCGTGTGCTACTATGCAACCACACATATTACTATACTTTTATCACCGATTATTTTATGACAACTTATTTACTTTGAAAAAATTTCACATATCACCCTTAACTTTAACCTTTTATCAATTTAACCATTTACTAGATAGAATAATTATAAGAAAATTGAATACTTTCATTTCATAAAATTCGGGGTCTCACATCATTTCTATAACTATTGCGGAAGATATAAACGTAAATTGTTTATACATTAAACTTTTACATATCATTCCCAAGGTCTACAACCTTAACTTAATACATACCTTCAATATCTAAAAAGTTTTACAATGCTATTTTTGTTAGTAAATTTAATAGATCTAACTGCACCATAATTTAATCTTGCACTTTGTCTAAACTCTCTTTATGTATTCTCCAAGTGGCTAAATCATAGGTGATCATTTGCTAGCTAAGTGGCTAGTATAGAGTTGTTAAGCCACCCTCTATGAACCTATGTATCCTTCTATTACACCATGGACTCCAAGATTGTGTAATGTCAAGATCTAGTCCATGCTCTTTCTATAAATATAAGCTACAATTTCAGTTTTTCTGTTGCTAAGAGAGTTTTCTGAAAAGTCTAAGTGAAGAGTTCAAGTGGCTGAGCAATTGTAGAAACATATTCAGTGTGTAGGAAGTTCAATTCAAGCTCAAGGAGGTATAATTTCTAATTATGTTCTTGAGATGGGTCTTATTTTATTCTTGTAATTTCTTGAAATTCTACACCAAACATGATGGATTAACATGTTATAATGTGTTTAAGAAGTTTACTAGCATGTACGAACTCTTTAATAATGGTTTGGAGCATTCTTGAATCGTTGGAAATCAAGTTGGTAGTTACATTTCGCAAAAAGAGTATCCTTTATCGCTTCTCGAACTCGACTGACTTGTAGCAATTGCATACTACTGCTTATACTAGGGTAGAGCAGCAATGTTGCAGTGCTACTGCATTCTCGTAAATAGTTGGTGGTTTCTATCATGTTAGTTTGTTGCTAATATAGTATTATGACTTGTATATACATAAGAAATAGGTATGACATGTGTTATAAAGTTTCCTTATGTTATATGAAGCGTCCAACATGATTTTGTAGAAGATCCTTAACAAGGACTTTAAGCTTTGAAAACAAACTTTGTTAAAGTTCATGTTCTGCAGATTTTGAGCTTATTAGTGTACACACGTGACTAATTTCACACATAAATGATCATGATGTATGATTCTTAGTTCCTTTGTTCATGACCACCTTATTAGGCTTTGTGTTGGAAAAGTTTTTCAAGAAAGAGCTTAGTATAGTAAACTAACATGCATGACTACTACATGATTTACATTCTGACCTTGCGAGCATGTTAGCATGACTTGACTGCATATGATTAAAGCCTTAAAGTTGCCTTGTATGTGTTAAAATTGCATTGTTCAAGTTCAAAATGGTTTCAAAAGCAAACTTGAACATACTTTCAAAATCTAGTTGCATCATATGAGTATCTAGATTCTAAAAGGGTTAAGATTTCATGATATGTCTATAATATCCCAAGATATGATTTATATGTATTGAACATAATGATAATTAAGCCAAACATAAGTTTAAAGCATGATTCGAAGTATTAAACAATGATAGTTGTGAACAAACATTATGAATACTATAAGCACGTGTATTAACAGATTTTGATATCTCTATGAGGACATATAAGCCAAGTTATAAGGTGTAGTAACCATTTGATCTTGTTATGCTTTAACACCATGTAAGTTGTAAACTAAAACTTGTACAAATAAACTCAAGTATGATCATATGCTTATGTGAACACCTCTAACATGTATATATGATAGTGTATTAGTACATAGGTGTGTAAGAATTGGACAAAAATAGAAAGTGCAAAGATCAACCTTGGTCTGGCCAGGGGAGCTGTACCATTGCCCGTCCCCTAATCTCTAGATAGAGTATGAATCAAGCCATTCTACTACTCTTGAATAATTTCTGTTTTTGATTTGATGTTTAAAGCATGCTTATATTGTGACGCCCCCAAAATAGGTATACATCACCCGTCTTAGGTCACCAGATATCACACTACATGGTATATAAATCAAATACAAACTTAATTATACAATTGTCGGGTAATATACGACAAAATATAGCTGAGAGTTTAAACAAGAATATTGCCTTCTAGACAATATCCACTCTCAATGGAGTCCTCATTACAATTATTATCACACTATTTCACAGAATAGTGAGGACTACTAAAACAACCATCTTGACCGTCAATCCGTTACCCGACCAGTGCCAGTTATATTCTCATTTCCTGAAGAAAATAATGAATGAAAAGGGTGAACTCAACTAGCCCAATAAGAAATATTATGAGTAAGATAATGCAGAATAAATTATTCTTAGCCTTCAACAGTATAACAACTGATAGAATATAACATACAACAAGTTTTAGATCAACAACTATAGCGGAATAAGCAATCCATTAGAAGAGTCAAGTAGAACATGATATCTACTATCTTCTATGATTTAAAAGTTTATCATCAATTTTATCGCTAAGACTCAGCTTAATAAATAAACCACATCATTGAATCATCCCTGCACTACGGGCCAAGGATATTCATGTAATCATCAATGGTCATGATTATACCGAATAATCCCTGGTTATAATCATACCAACAATTGTCCATCAATGCACTACGAGCCAATGAAGACTTTTACCACAAAATTTGTAACATTACGGGTCATGATTAAACCGAATGATCCCTGGTCATAATCATACCAATCAATAGTCCATCTATGCACGTAAGCCAAAGATTACTTTCATCACAATATAAGCATAAGGATGATTGTAAAACCCCAAATTTTATGAATAAAGATTTAATTTTCTCGAAATATTTTTTTATATTATGGTGTGGATTTGAGATAATGTTATAGTTGTGGGTAATATTTATAAATTTTGTAAAGTATGCAAGTTGTTATAAAATATTCGATTGGTCGGGAAATATTCGTTTTAACAGGGAATATTCTTACAACGGCGCAATCATTGGTGGACCCCACAATGGAAGTAATGTCGTATTTAGAAAACGACAGAATTATCTTTTTATAAAAATAACGGTGAAAGTTTTACCGTTAAACTGTTGAACTACCCGTAGTAGTAAAATGCGATGTACGGCGTGGTTGCATAGTAGCACCTGTATTGATTATTGATGCTTACGTAAGAAGTCACTCACTTATACTCAATTATTGCTACAGTAATTGATACATCATATCTCTCATATTATTGATTCAATTATTATCACAGTATCATCTGCATAATATTTTATATTATTAAATCAATAATTAAGACGACAAAGTTATTCATATTATTATTTATAATATTGACAATGTCTAGAAGTTCTGTCAAGGAGAGGTTCGGTCACCTAATTGCGCGCCAATAAGGAGAAATCCTTATCGGAAAGCCCCTTCTTTCCTGGGAACGACCTGGTTGTTAAATATTGTGAGTTATAATATTAATGATGAATAAGTTCGTGTTGATTAAAGATGAAATTGATAGTTCTATTGTGTTGGGATTATTAGTGTTAGTAGAAATCGACATTTATTTCGATTATAATTGATGTATGGAAGTTATACTGACCAATCGGGTAATTAATCGGATAAATGAGCAATTAATTGCTATTAATTCACATGCTTATAACTATTTGTTCACATGTGTGTACTATTAATTCACATTCATGTACTATTAGGGGAGGTGGTGCAAGATTGATAATACTTGCATGACTAAGTTAAAAATGGAGGTATAGATGGAGGTACTATACTGTAATTCGTATTTTCACATGTATAGAACTATTAATTCACATGATTGAACTATTGATTCACATGATGTACTATTAGGGGAGGTGGTGCATGTTTGATAATACTTGCCGGACTAAATTAAAAATGAAAGAAAAGGTTAAGGTATTGTACTGTAATATTTCGAGTCCCAAAATGTGCAATTATCGAAACTATATTTTCCTATCAATAGAAGCTCATTCTTCCTTCATTCTCACCAATTCACTAAGTCTCATAAGAGCAATTATAGAGAGAGAAGCTATAGAGAGAGAATCTATAGAGAGAATCTATAGAGAGAAAGAAGAAGAGTAGTCTGCTACTTCACTACTCCAGTATTCAGTCTTCTTCTGAGGTAAGGGATATTATATTTTTCAGTATTCGTAGAAATAATATTTCCTTCCATACTCTGTAGTATGTGAGTAATATTATTTCGTTTCTATTCCTGATTATACCCTCATTCTGTTAAAGTATTGCTTCTATACTCCATGAAATTAGTAGAATATCCTTGATATTTGCGCTTCATCTAGTATCTTTTCATGGAAATATTATTATGAGCTTTCTTATTGATCGTTTCATATCGGAATACTATTCATGAGTTACTATTTATGAGTTACTATTCACCCAATTATATTCACTCAAATATTATTCACTCGGGTATTCGGGGCACTTTTCATGTCGGAGTACTATTCACGAGTTACTATTCACGGGTTACTATTCACCCAATTACTATTCACCCAAATTTTATTCACTCGGGTATTCGGGGCACTTTTCATGCCGGAGTACTATTCATGAGGTACTATTCCCGAAGTACTTTTCACAGGGTACTATTCACGGGGTACTATTTACCAAAAAAAAATATATTTCTTTTCTGTCAAATTATTTTTGGTACATGAATATTATTCTTGAATTTTACTCTACAAAGCAGTATCATGTTGACAATTTGGGTATTTTTAAACTCTGGATAAATTTAAAGTCTTTAATATTTATCCTTTAATTCGTTTGATTTGATTTCGTTTGATTAATGCTTATATCATTGTCATCATCCTCGTGCTTATATTGTGATGAAAGTCATCTTTGACTTACGTGCATAGATGGACTGTTGATTGGTATAATTATGACCAGGGATCATTCGGTATAATCATGACCCTTAATGTTACAGATGATGTGGTAAAAGTCCACATTGGCCCGTAGTGCATTGATGGACAGTTATTGGTATGATTATGACCAGGGATTATTCGGTATAATCATGACCATTGATGATTACATGAATATCTTTGGCCCGTAGTGCAGGGATGATTCGATGATGTGGTTTATTTATTAAGCTGAGTCTCAGTGATAAAGTTGATGAAAACCTTTTTAAATCATAAAAGATAGTAGCTATCATGCTCTACTTGACTCTTCTAATGGATTGCTTGTTCCGCTGCAGTTGTTGATCTAAAACTTGTTGTCTATTATATTCTATCAGTTGTTATACTGTTGAAGGCGAAGGATAATTTTTTCTGCATTATCTTAGTCATAATATTTCTTACTGGGCTAGTTGAGCTCACCTTTTTCTTTCATTGTTCTCTTCAGGAAATGAGAATATAACTGGGATGAGTCGGGGAATGGAGTGATGGTCCAGGATAAGTGGCTTCTATTCTGTGAAATAGTGTGATAATAATTGTAATGAGGACTTCATTGAGTGTGGATATTGTCTAGAAAGCAATATTCTTGTTTAAACTCTCAGCTATGTTTTGTCGTGTTTTTTCACGACAGATGTATTAAAGAAGTTTGTATTTGATTTTTATACCATGTATTTGGTGACTCAAGATGGGTGATGTATACCTGTTTTGGGGGCGTCACAATGATGACAATGATATAAGCATTAATCAAACGAAATCAAGGATAAATTTTAAAGACTTTAAATTTATCTAGAGTTTAAAATATCCAAATTGTCAACATGATATCTTTATTATGGGAGTAAAATTCAAGAATAATATTCATGTATCAAAAATAATTTGGATGTAAAAAGAAATATATTTTTCTATTAAATAGTACCCGTGAATAGTACCACAATGAATAGTACTTCGAGAATAGTACCTCGTGAATAGTACTCCGCACATGAAAAGTACCCCAAATACCCGAGTGAATAATATTATCTTGATGAATAGTAATTGGGTGAATAAGAACTTGCGCATAGTAACTCGTGAATAGTACTCGGGGCATGAAAAGTGCCCTAATAATACGAAAGTGAATAATATTTGAGTGAATAGTAACTAGGTGAATAGTAACCCGTGAATAGTAACTCATGAATAGTATTCTGATATGAAAAGATCAATAATTATGAAGAAAGCGAATTATATCTCTATAAAAAGATACTGGATGAAGCGCAAATATCAAGGATATTCTACTAATTTCACGGAGTATAGAAGCAATACTTTAACAAAATGAGTGTATAATCAGGAATACGAGACGAAATAATATTACTCAAATACTACAGAGTATGGAAGAAAATATTATTCCTTATGAATACTGAACAAAAATAATATCCCTTACAACTGTTGAACGAAAATAATATTCTAACGAATATTTACGAAGATAATATTTCAACAAATATTTAACAAAGATAATATTCCTACGAATATTGAACGAAGATAATATTCTTTATGAATATTGAACGAAAAATAATATTCATACGAATATGAAAAATAATATCTCTTCAGAATATGAAATAAATAATACCCCTTACCTCAGAAGAAGATTGGATACTGGAGTAGTGAAGTAGCAGACTACTCTTCTTATTTCTCTCTATAGATTCTCTCTTTATAGCTTCTCTCTCTATAATTGCTCTTGTGAGACTTAGTGAATTGGTGAGAATGAAGGAAGAATGAGATTCTATTTATAGGAAAATATAGTTTCGATAATTGCACGTTTTGGGGTTCGAAATATTATAGTACAATACCTTCATCTTTTCCTTCATTATTAATTTAGTCCTGCAAGTATTATCAAACTTGCACCACCTCCCCTAATAGTACATCATGTGAATTAATAGTTCAATCATGTGAATCAATAGTTCTATACATGTAAAAATACGAATTACAGTATAGTACCTCCATCTATACCTCCATTTTTAACTTAGTCATGCAAGTATTATCAATCTTGCACCACCTCCCCTAATAGTACATGAATGTGAATCAATAGTACACACATGTGAACAAATAGTTATAAGCATGTGAATTAATAATAATTAATTGCTCATTTATCCGATTAATTACCCGATTGGTCAGTATAACTTCCAGACATCAATTATTATCGAAATAAATGTCGATTTCCATCAACACTAATAATCCCAACACAATGGAACTATCAATTTCATCTTTAATCAACACAAACTTATTCATCATTAATATTATAACTCATAATATTTAACAACCAGGTCGTTCCCAAGAAAGAAGGGGCTTTCCGATAAGGATTTTTCCTTATTGGCGCGCAATTAGGTGACCGAACCTCTCCTTGACAGAACATTGTCAATATTACAAATAATAATATGAATAACTTTATCGTCTTAATTATTGATTTAATAATATAAAATATTATGCAGATGATACTGTGATAATAATTGAATCAATAATATGAGAGATATGATGCATCAATTACTGTAGCAATAATTGAGTATAAGTGAGTGACTTCTTTACGTAAGCATCAATAATCAATACCGTGTGCTACTATGCAACCACGCCAGACATCGATTTCTTTACTATCGGGTAGTTCAACAGTTTAACTAAGAAAACTTTCACCGTTATTTTTATAAAAAGATAATTACGTAGCTTTTCTAACTACGATAATACTTCCGTTGTGGGGTCCACCAATGATTATGCCGTCGTATGAATATTCCCTGTGAAAACGAATATTCCCCGACCAATCGAATATTTTATAACAACTTGCATATTTTACAAAATTTATAAATATTACCCATAACTATAACATTATCTCAAATCCACACCATAATATAAAAAAAAATATTTTGAGAAAATTAAATCTTTATTCATAAAATTTGGGGTCTTATATATATGATTACTCTAACTTGTAATATATGACCAACATGTTATGTAATGTGTTAAGAATCATGCTATGTGATAGGGATGGATGTTGAGCATGATTTTCAAATATTTAGTCCAAAGAAATGTTTACAAGATATAAAGCAATGATACGTTGTTTGCATTTGTGATGTTTTACAACCTGATTTGCGCTATGAAAATATATGATAAGTGATGTATATAAAGTTACAACCAATTTAAACGTTTGTGTGTACGTTGAACTTACCTATGTGAGTTTATATAACTAATGGGCATCCTATACATATAATACACTGTAATAGGATTCAAAAGTATTGATTTCTTAACGTGGATAAACTACGCTTAAGGCAAGTATCTGAACTATCCTTTACATTGTGCAAGTATCCTAAACCCTTGCATTACTTTATTCAATGAATACCATAAGCAGAGTATCTAAACCTTATCTCTGTGGATGCAAGTTATCTTACTTACTCGTTCAATTGAACTAGTATGTTTAAACTCTTGTGAAAGCTATTATTCCTGTTGAACTTGGTATTGTTCTTGAATATTGTGAAAGGGTCTATGTCATTGATTCGACTAGACTATATGCATGTTTATAAAACTGTCCAAACCAATTGATTGGTGCATAAATCTTGAAAACTGAGTTAAACAGCCCTTATGGTAAGGGGAGTGTATGTTGTTGGAAATCCCCACACATGAATGGATATTATTGTGGTGTTATGCATAACTTAGATAATTGTAGACTGATCATCTATAGTACTTGATTCTTTTGGATTATCAGTTTAATATTGGTAACTCTAGTAGATGTTCAATAGTCCTTAGTGACTACTCAGTATAAATCGTTTATCCAGTTGGATATATTGATAGTCTTTGAATTCATTTATATCTGTTAATTTATATTGAATTATCATTCTTATTCCAAGAATTGTTGATATTCATTATTCATGATATTATTCTGAAACTCTGAACTATCTTAGAGATGATACTTCGATAATTAAAACTTGTGATATTATATTCTTCACCCTTGATGTATATTACTTGCTGGGAAATTTGTGCTCACCCTTGCTTATTTAAAACCTTTCAGTTAAGGCGGAACAGGGAGGTGTCTCTGGAACAGACAAGGGCAAGGGCAAGGCTACCGACTAGCTTGTTCCTTTATGTTAAAATTTTTGTGTTGTATTAAGACTGTTTTCAGACTATGTTTAAGCTTAAGTAGGATTATATAATAAGTCTTTAGTCGATATTATTATGTAATCTATTAAGTATTGTAGGTTGCGAGACTTGGGGGAATAATTATAATAAATCATTGTATATTATTCTAAATTAGATCTTCCGTTGTGAAAGTGATATTTTAGTTATTTTGTATGCCATGAACACGTGATGAACCGAATTCGAGTGACCAAGTGGAGGTCCGAATTTGGGGGCGTCACAAGAATACTCTTCTTCTTGCTCTCTATAGTTTCTCTCTCTATAGTTTTTCTTGTGAGTCTCAGTGAATTGGTGAGAATGAAAGAATTAAGCTTCTATTTATAGGAGAATTGACTAAATAGTAACTAATTCATGAATGGTCCAGATTGATTTACTATTAGAACAGACGGTCCATATTGATTACTATTAAAACCACAACCGACGGTCCAGATTGATTTACTTTTAAAACCACCATCAACGGTCCAGATTGATTTACTTTTAAAACTACCACTGACGGTCCAAATTGATTTACTTTTAAAACCACCACCGACGGTCCAGATTGATATACTTTTAAAACCACCACCGACGGTCCAGATTGATTTACTATTAAAACCACCACTGATGATCTAGATTGATTTACTATTAACACCACCATCGATGGTCCAGATTGATTTACTATTAAAACCACCACCGACGGTTCAGATTGATTCACTATTAAAACCACCATCGATGGTCCAGATTAATTTACTATTAAAACCACCATCGACGGTCCATAAAATTAGTAAATTCTTCCCATGGAATACTAAGTCAAACTTACAACAAACGCTTCATAACAAATCCCTATATTTATATAAAAAATTGAATAAATATTTACTAAAAATCATTTATCTTTAATAAACACATTTTTAATCTATTAACAATTATTCATTATTAATATTATAACTCAAAATATTTATCAACCAGATCATTCCCAGGAAAGAGGGGGCTTTCCGATAAGGATTTCTCCATATTGGCGCACAATTAGGTGACCAAACCCCTTTTCTCGATAAAACTTTCTAGACATCGTCAATATTACAAATAATAATATGAATAACTTTGTCATCTCAATTATTAATTTAATAATATAAAATATTATGTCGATGTTACTGTGACAATAATTGAATCAAATAACATGAGATACTATGCATCAATTACTGTAGCAATAATTGAGTGGCTTCTTACGTAAGTATCAATAATCAATGCCGTGTGTTATTATGCAACCACGCGTATTACTGTATTTTTACCACCAGTTATTTTAATAGTTTAACGGTAAAACTTTTGTCGTTATTTTTATAAAAGATATTTCTGTTGTTTTCTAACTCCGACAGTTATTCCGTTGTGGGGTCCACCAATGATGGTGTCGTCGTACGGATATTCATTGACAAAAAGAATATTCCCCGACACAACGGATATTTTATATCAACTTGCTTACTTTGCAAAATTTTTAAATATCACCCTTAACTTTAACCTTTTAACAATTTAACCATTTACTAAATAGAATAACAATTATAAAAAAAAATAGAATACTTTCATTTCATAAATTCGGGGTCATACAAATTAATATAATAATATATTTGAATGAATTATTTTATCAGAAAAGATAAAATATTAATTTTCAATAATTGACACTTTTCTAAAAATTCCTCCATTTATGTCCGCATTAAATAAATATTTTCTTATCATATAAATCAAAAATTAATTATTCACAAATAATATTACAGAACTATAATATTGACAACCAAGTCGTTCCTAGGAAATAGGGGGCTTTCTGATAAGGGTTTCTCCTTATTGGCGCGCAATTAGGTGACCAAACCCCTTTCCTAGACAGAACTTCCTTAGACATTGCCAATAATGTTATCTAATAATATTATTCAAATAATATGAATTATTGATTTGATAATGGGAAATACTGTGTAGTGACAATTATTGAATTAATAATAATATAAAAATATTGTGCAATACTGTGTGCTACTGTGCAATAACATGTATTACTTTACTTTACCCATAGGGTATTCCAACAGTTTTAACGGTAACCGTTACGCCGTTATTATTAAAAAACTCGTTTGTGTCATTTTCTTCATCCGATATTTTTTCGTTATGGGGTCCACAAATGGTTGCGCCGTCATACAAATATTCCCTGACATCAAGAATATTTCACAACCAAACGAATATTCTCCGACAACAATGAATATTTTATAACCACTTGCTTATTTTGAAAATTTTACATATATCACCATTAACTTTAAAATTTTATCAATTTAATTATTTACTAAATAGAAAAATTAAATACTTTTATTTTATAAAATTCGAGGTCTTACATATAACATAAAATGTCGATTTTTTATGCTATAGCGACGGAAAACCCGTCACTATAGTTAGTTCGTTCTTAATTCGCTCCCTCAAGTTCGTTGGAGAAAACTATATATATATATATATATATATATATATATATATATATATATATATATATATATATATATATATATATATATACATTCATTTTAACAGTATGGGCATCATTTTAAAGGCTACCAATCAATTTAATTACTTTGAAAAGGTAAGCTATTTGTTCCTCAACATCAACGAAAACAAAATCATCATCAATATTTAAAAGTTTGACATATCTCTCAAGCTAATGGATAAAAGTTTATTTGGGTCTATAAATATAAACATGCAAAAATTTAGACAGCAATAGAGGAAGAGATGACGAGTAGGAGAAGCGACTTGAATTGCAAAGAAGATGAGACCATCGAGTGAGGGAGAATGAGAAAGAATGGAACTCTGTATTCTTTAAATATAACAAATCGGTATTACTGGTACGGTTTGGTATCTACCGAAGAACCTAAACTATGCAATTCTTTCGTACTCTATTCAACCAAAGATTTACCTGATCGAACCGAAGTTTAAATTATACCGCGTCTTGACGGGTAGAATCGGTTAGGTTTGGTAATATTCCAAAAATTATGAACAACCCTACATACGTTGTCATTGTATCGTAAAAGACAAGTCTATTGATTCTGAGCACCGTAAGGAGGACATAATTGTCTTAAGGACATAGTACAAAGTACTAGACTTGACATATTCTACATATCAACTTTGGTGTACAACAGATAACTTTTATATATATATGGAAATGATTCACGAAAAACGTTAGTTTTGGGCACTATTTCAACTAACTGTTATCCCGCCGTTGAATGGAAGATATAAGGGGTTGGGTTGGAACCAATCGCTATTCCCTCTAGCGGCCAACATAAAAGAATTATTCTTATACATACTACTTATTAATTAGTAAAAAAAATAATAAAAAATTATAAGGATAATCAATAATTATCCTTATACTTATCCTTATACTTATTAATAAAATAAGTATGCGTAAGAATAATTACTGATCATCCTCTTATGATTTTTAATTATAAATAGGAAATAGTGATTGAGTTTAAATTATATTATAAAGATAATTATTTGAGTAGGAATATAATATAAACTCAATCACTATTTCATATTTATAATTAAAAATTATAAGAGGATAATCAGTAATTATCCTTATACATACTTATTTTATTAATAAGTATAAGGATAATAACTGATTATCCTTATAATTTATTATTATTTTATTTTACGGATTAATAAGTAGTATGATTAATAAGTAGTATGTATAAGGATAATCAGTAATTAAGCCAAATTCTTTTATGTTGGTCATTAGAGATTATGACTGGCCAAAAAACACTATTGCTTTTGATTTGGTCATGAAGGAGTAAAGCAGCTGGCTTCAACCCAACCCCTTAGATCTTCCATTAGACGACTGGATAAAAGTTAGTTGAAACAATGCCCAGAATTAACGTTTTCCATAGATAATTTCCTATATATATATATATATATATATATTCATTTTTTCGAACAAAAATTGTTGAGAAAAGATTTTTTTTTTTTTTTGTAAATAGTTGAGAAAAGACCAACAACTTCACATTAATATGCATTTTAAGCATATTATCAATGAATGAAGAATTTACACTTTTATTTTCTTCGATCAATTGAATGAGAACGATCATACAAATAATATTTGGCAGTTGTAATACCTACAATTGGGCATTAATTATAACATTGTATTTCACTTGTTCACAACCTTCAATCATATACTCCTCCGATTCAATCTCTGAATCATGAACATTTCTATTTAAAGATATACATTTTTTCTTCTTTGTAATATTATTTGAACAAGCTTACAAGCTTACGACTTGTGCGAGATAGATGCTAATTTTAATTTTTTTTATTTGTACTATATTCTATTAAATATCAAAATTTTAGAGGTATTTTTGTTTATCCTATAAGCTATATATCAACTACATTTCTCAAAAATTGAAAAAATTAAACTCGTAAGTATTAAAACAAATTATATAAAAAAAGAAGTGAAAATTTTATATTGATTACTTTTGTAGAATTTTGTCTTACACATACATAGTGGAGGTGCTAACTACTAAGCTGTAAGACCCCAATTTTTTTTTTTATGAATAAAGATTTAATTTCTCTAATTATTATTTTTAAATAATAAGGTGTTGATTAAATATAATGCTTTAGTTATGGGTGAAATGTGTAAATTTTGCAAAGTAAACAAGTGGTTATAAAATATTCGTTTGTCAGGGAATATTCGTTTTGGTCGGGGAATATTCTTTTTGTCGGGAATATCCGTACGACGACGTAGTCATTTGTGGGCCCCATAACAGAATAACTGTCAGATGAAGAAAACGCCAAGTATGAGTTTTTATAAATAACGGCGTAGTTGTTACCGTTAACACTATTAGAATACCTTGTGGTTAAAATACAGTAATATGCATGGTTGCACAGTAGCACACGGTATTGCACAGTATTTTTGAATTATTGATTTTTACGTAAGAAGGCACTACTCAATAATTGTTATAGTAATTACTGTTCAATATTTTATTGATTCAATAATTACTACGCTGATATTTTATATTATTGTTGTTTCAATAATTGTCAATGCACAGTATTTTCCATTATCAGATCAATAATTTATATTATTTGAATAATATTATTAGATAACATTATTGCCAATGTCTAAGAAAGTTCTGTCTAGAAAAGGGGTTTGATCATCTAATTACGCGCCAGTAATGAGAAATCCTTATCAGAAAGCCCAATCTTTCCTGGGAACGACCTGGTTGTCATAATTGTGATTCTGTAATATTATTTATGAATAATTAATTATTAATTTTTATGATAAGGAAATATTTATTTTTATGTGGATATAAATGAAGGAATTCAACATGAGATATTTGTTGAAAGTTTGGAATATTTTTCTGTGGAATCACAATTATCTCCTCCGATAAAATATTCATTCATATATATTATTATAATATATTATAATTGTTTAATAATAATATTATTATAATATATAAGCATGTGGTTAATTAGAAACGAAAGTAAACAAGATGTATTTGAATACTTTGTTTGTAACATTATTTTGGTTGGTGGAAATGGTGGGTGAGAAAGCTGCCTGCAAATCCTTCGTTGTGATAAAGAATTTAATAAAGAAAATTTTTATTAGATGATATGTTATGTGATATTGTAGTGCACAAAGGATTATGTGTCATGCAATATGTGATGTTGTGTATAATAAAATTATATATTTATTATATGTAGGTAAGGTGTAAGAGTAAATTATTAAAGGAAATTAGATGGGTAAAATTAAAATAATTTATAATATTAAGTTATTTTAATGTAGGTAAATTGGTGACATTAAATATACTTCATGTATAGCTACCATTTTATTGAAGAAATCAAATATTACATTATTGAGTATAATGTATACATGTATTTAATGTGGTGAATATATTAATATATTTACTACGATTAAATAAATTGTGAAGACAATTTATAGAAAGGAAATAAAATTACTTGAGTATATGATAATATGTTATATGGATAATGGTATAATATTTAATATTATACTAAAGGAGGTAAAGTAAAAATATGAGATGAGATTCAATATGTAAATATGTATATTGGTATCAACTAGTTAGTAAATTAAATTCATATTTGAATGAATGATTGAATATATTAAATTATATATTTAATATATAAATAAATTATTTGAAAACAATTTATGAAGAGGAGGAGGAAATTAAATTTAATTATACAATATAAATTGTATAACTTAAATAAGTTATTTAAATATGGTATGAGAATTAAATTACCTAAATGATTATTTTTATTTAGTGGTCCTAGTATTTAAATATATACTAGTGTCCTAATCTAAGAGAATTGTGGAGCATGTCATAATTTATTTAATTATTATGTGAGTAAGTGAATATGAATATTATGTGATGGTTTATATTTGTTTATTACATAGACAAATAAAAGAAACTAAGGTAATCCTAATTATATATTAGGAATGAAGAATTGAATAACTTAAGGGTTATGGTATGAGGGGAATAATGGTATTTAAAATATATATACTAATTTTAAGAAATTTATTTTATACATCTCAATTAATTAATTTTATAACTTAATTATAGCAAGTCTAATTGGGTTAAGAAATTAAGGGCATGTAAGTAAGGAATTAAATTATTATTGAGGAAATGAAAACCCTAATTAAATAATTAGGAAATGATAGAATTAAAAGTATTGAACTATGTTAATTTACATGGCCCAAAGAATTAAATTTTAGGTCCAATAGATTATTTATTGAAAGCCCAAAAGATGGAAATGGTGGCCCAAATTTAATCCCAATTAAGGAGGGACATATTGGACATTTGGTATGCTAAATAAGAATTAAAAAGAAATTAATTTTTAAGGATAATAAGGCCACATGGCCGGACAAGATAAGGATAATCATTTCATGCTTCCAAATTTTTAAGGATAATTACAAGATTGGCTAGGTGTCATCTTATTTATGGAGCCACCACATTTGGCTAATCTTGTAAGTAACATTGTTATAATTAAGAGAGAGAGAGAGAGAAAGAGAGGAGATATGTTGGTAGATTATGTTTAGATATACCAAATATATCTATAGATTTTTCCAACACTTAATCATATTTCTCTTTCATCTTATTTCTTCTATTTTGCGAAGAAAACCAAAGAGAGAGAGAGAGAGAGAGAGAATAGAGGGACCATTTCGGCAGCCCTAGAGAGAAGAGAAGAGGAGATTTTGATCTTCATACACCCAAGATCCATCTCATATTTTAGAAGGAGGAGATTTTGAACAAAGGTCTTTTAACTGAAATTAAATTAGCTTTGCGTAGCAGTAATCTATGGTTCAGGGAAGTTCTCTCTAACTCAACCTTGAGTTATGATTATTTAAATGTGCTCGTGGTAAATCATTGTTGATTATCACGTCTATGAATTATTGATTCGAACTTTGTGCATATTGCATGTATTCATCAGGTATGAAAGGTTGGTCACCTTCATTACCATCTAGTTCAGTTGAATTATTCTTGATTATAATTGACATTCATTCTAAATGTCCTGATCGTTCAGATATGAAATTTGATTTCCTGCTAGTTCTCAATTATTATATTGTTGAACATAGCCAACCTTTTTGTTCAATTCTTTCAATCATGATATATCCTCAATTAAATTTAAACTTGCTGGGCAAACTTGTTGCTCACCCTTGTTATATCATGATAAAAAATTTCAGATTAAGATGAAAGCTCGAGTAAAGACAGAAGCAAAGACAAAGTGCAAGATTAAATTATGGTGCAGTTAGATCTATTAAATTTTCTGACAAAAATAACATTGTAAACCTTTTTAGATATTGAAGGTATGTATTAAGTTAAGGTTGTAGACCTTGGGAATGATGTATTAAAGTTTAATGTATAAACAATTTTCGTTTATGTAACGACCCCAAAATAGGTCCATTCAATCCAACCCATTCTGAGTCGCCAAATACATGGTACAGAATACAACTACAACTTTATTACAACAATTATCGTGCAAAATACAACAACACATATAATCTTGTGAGTTTGGATACAAATATATACCAAATGTGACACATGTCCCAACCGTGGACAACACCTCACAAAGGACACCTTACATAAAGGTATAGTCAAAGATCTGTTTTAGAAATTAAAATCTTTGGGAAGTGCTCAAGAAACCTTCGTATATGGGAGGCCATGCGTCTAGGTTATGATAGATATCATATGTCCGGAGAATTATCCTTGGTTGACCTAATAGACCCCAAAGAAAAAGCGAGAAGATTACTATCATATTCTTCCCAATGGTGAGTCTTCTCTTGATTTATCATTATCTCCACTATCTCAAATTGAGAATTATACTTCAAAATAACACCAAAATTATATAGCGGTTGCTTTCGATATATACTCGACAAGTGGATGAGCACATCCCTGTCTTATGATGATACGTGGTTGTATGTCATTAGACATCTTGTATGATAGTGACAAAACACCCTTCCAACGTTGGGTTCGCCTCACCCTATTAGATTCACCAAATATAACTACTAAACGATGACCACCGTTCTATTCCCTCATACCCCCGCTCGACCCAGCTACACTCTTATTACCTGAAAGGAATTGTAAAGCAAAAGGGTAAGCACAACTAGCTCAGTAAAGAATATCATGACTAAAGATAAATAAATTATCAATAGCCTCCATCAATAATAAATCAGAGATTTAGAACATATGGTAGATGATAAAAATTTCAACCATAGTTGCAGCAGAACGAGCAATCCATTAGAAGAGTCAAATAGACTATAAAGTCTATTATCTTCTCCATGTTAAAAATCCACCAACAATGTTTTATCCCTGTAACATCAATCAACAATTCTGGTCTATAATCATATGAATAACTCATAATCATAATTGTAGTTCTAAATTCCTCTTCTCATCCAGGACGAAGATAATTTTCATCACCTATCTTTACCTGAAACATCAAAGATCATGGTTACACCAAATCACATTTCTTGTTCATAATCATACTAATAATTTCATCTTTGCACTACTACCAAAGATATTCATTTTATATCACCAGGTTGGTCATGTTCATCTCAACACATGTTCATCTTTGCACTACTGGCCAAAGATATTCAACAACATGTCATCTTTGCACTACAGGCCAAATATATTTATCAATAATTCATCTTTGCACTACAGGCCAAAGATATTCATCAATAATTCATATTTGCACTATAGGCCAAATATATTATTATCTCAAAGAAATATATAATCATTTCAGAATTTATATAAACAATAATTATAACCATGTTGATTAATTCACCTTTGCACTTAAGCTAAAGATATTCAATTATAAATTCAATGGTCATGATCATACCAGTCACAATTCAACTTTTCACTACTGGCTAAAGAGAACCCTAGTCATGATCATACCAATAATCTATCCATCTTTACACTCCAAAGGAAAGAGAATTTCAACATCGTAGTTATAAAAATATTATATATGATAATAAAATCAATATAATCAATATATAGTTTTAATCTCCGAGTAATATTCATAAATCAACTATAATTTGGTTAGGAAAAGAAACCAATTTTGTCATGAATAGTAACTCATGAATAGTAACTTCGTGAATAGTAACTCATGAATAGTAACTCGTGAATAGTATCTCATAAATAGTAAACCCGACTCAAAAAGGTAGAAATTCCATAATAAAATCCATACCAATATTTACAGATAATGATATTGAAAGAATAATATTTTTTTAAGCTTATAAACAATTTATTTTAATTGTTTACACTTTACTAAATAATGCATTTAATCATTCTAAAATGCCAAACTCATAAGATTTCATCACCAATAACCAAAATCCTCATCAAAAATGCATATACCTCATATATGATTCTCAAGCCATAAAATCATATTTTTTAATTTTCTTCATTCATATAACATATTTAATTCATTTACTCATAACTAGAACATTTTCATGAAAAATACCAAATCAGTTTCAAAAATATTTCTTTTCTGGGATTTAGCACAATATAATCCCATGTTGAACATATATTTTTCTCAAATTTTTAAAATTCATTTACTATTTTCATATACCCAAAACCACTTGAATATTAAAACATTTATCATAAATTGTAATTTTATCCAAAAATTCTGAAATTTATAGAATATACCCATGTTATATATATGTACTCCCAATAAAAATTTCATCAATTTTGGAGTTAACCACAAGGGGTTATAAGCGGTTACTTTTAAAATAGTCTTTTCCCGTAAAATTCATAACTCTTAATCTATACATCCAAAAATCACCATTTTTGGACACAATCAACAAAACTCGTCAAATTATCATATCAAATTTTTCCAGAATTTTTGAAGATCTGAAAAGTTATGAAACATGAAAAACATAACAACCCTTAAAATCCCTTACCTCAAAAGAGCAGTATTTTTGACTGGAATAACGCTGAACGAACTTGCACCGTATAGCAACACTCAAGATACAAGAATACACTTGATAATATAGAGAGAGAAATAGAGAAAACTTGAGTTTAAGTGTGATTTTCAATTCTAACTTAAGCTTCTATTTATAGGAAAATGTTAGAAACGCATGAAAGGAGACTAAAATAATAAAATATTATTTTCTTTTTCTTATTCCACACCAACCTTTACCAACTAATTTTGAAAGCCATCAGCCATCTTTGGTCAAAAACATCAGCCACCCATGTGCCAACAACCACAAAAACGTTTTTCTTAAATAAAATAATTAAAATTTCCAAAAATCAATTATTTCGGAACTCCGGAACTTCAATAATTCACAATAAATAGCTCTTTTATCAGAAAATTCAAAACTCGCTTTTTTCCATGGGAAATTCCATTCTCTACAACTTTGCGAAGAAAATTTTTCCAAATTCCAAATGCGAAATTGACCAAAATCAACAAACAAGCGATTTTACGATCTATAATCAATTTTCTATTAAGAATTGTGTCCACCGACACCCAAAAACATATATTAAATATTTAATGCCACAAAAATACTCTTCTTCCTCATATACTCATATATCCCACATTCATTGTAAAAATATTACTGTTAATATATTATTAAAATAATATATTTAAATGAATTATTTTATCGTAAAAAGATAAAATATTAATTTTCAATAGTTGTCACATTAAAATTTTCTCCATCTATATCCACAATAAATATTTTCTTTATCATAATAATCAATAATTAATTATTCACAAATAATATTACAGACTCACAATCATCGCCAACCAGTAGCCTCCTTCGAGATAGAGGGGCTTTCCATAAGGATTTCTCATCTGGCCTAGTGATTAGGTGACCAAACTTCTCCTTGATGTAACTTTCGCATTCCAAGCGGCGGAAGTTTTACCGATAATCTTGTTGAACCGCCTTAGTAAAAATGCGATGTCTGGCGTGGTTGCATAGAAGCACACGGTATTGATTATTGATGCTTACGTGAAAAGTCACTCAGTTTTGTTTAATTATTATTACAGTAATTATTGCATAGTGTCTCACGTTATTTGATTCAATTATTGTCGATATTTTATATATTATTAAATCAATAATTGAGATGACAGAGTTATTAATATTATTATTTGCAATATTGACAATGTCTAGAAGTTCTGTCAAGGAGAGGTTTAGTCACCTAATTGCGCGCCAATATGGAGAAATCCTTATTGGAGAGCCCCCTCTTTCCTGGGAACGACCTGGTTGTTAAATATTGCGAATTATAATAATGATAATAAATGCTGTTAAAAATATTGAGGGGATTTTTATGAAGTATTTGTTGGACTCCCATTTACTCATTTTTCAAAATAATCAGTAGAAATTTTTTCAGTATTTTTTATAATAAAGGTGGGGCCCATGTGTTGTTGTACATGTGGGGCCCACGTGTGACTTTGGAAATTTGATTTGGGGGAGTCATGGAGTTATATATATATATATATATTATATATATAAATTTTGTTTTATTATTATTATAAATGTAATAAAACAGAAAAACTTTTTATATAAAATGTAATACTTTTATAAAATTTTGTTTTATTTGATTATAAATAGAATATATTATATTTTATTATGCATAGTGTTTGCATAGTAAAATCTTTTTATATAAAACAGAATACTTTTATAAAGTTATTTGTTTTATTAGATTTTAAATAATATATATATATATATATATATATTTATAAATTTTGTTTTATTATATAATTATAAATAGAATATATTATATTTTATTGCATAGTATCCTTTCCATTCTCCTATAAATAGGATGCTTAGTTAGAATTAAAAAACACACCAGAATCAGAGAATTCTTGAGCGTATTTCTTTAGAGTTTAAGAAAGCTTTGAGTGTAGAAAATAGTGCAAGTTTTCTTCAAGTATATCCCCTCCCTACCCGTCGGAATACTCTTCTTTTTAAGGTAAGGGGTATTATTATTTTATATTCATGAAGAGAGTTATTTTCTTTCAATACTCGTAAGGGGTTGTTATTCCATTCTTTATTATTATGTTGGAATAACTTGTCTATGCAATACCGCATTACATGGTGAAATTCTTACATTATCTCATTCTTTATTATTCTCATTGGAATAACTTTTCTGCATGCGCCTATCGCATGCACGTGAATTCTTGTTGTTATTCCATTCTTTATTATTCATTGGAACATCCCATGCATGCAAATTACGCATGACCTGGTTCCATTCTTTATTATTCTGTTGGAACATCCTGTCTGTATGGATTACGCATGACCTGGTTCCATTCTTTATTATTTTATTGGAACATCCTGGCTATGCGGATTACGTATGACCTGGTTCCATTCTTTATTATTCTGTTGGAATAATGTGTCTATGTGGATTACCACATGCATGGTGAATGATCCTTTGTATTCATTTCTTATTAAATTATGGAAATGATCTGTCTACGTGGATTACCGCATGGCGAGCAAAAATCCATTTGCAGTTTCATATATTCTATTATACTCAGTTGGTTAAAGTTTTGGCTTCTATACTCCATTAAATTAGTAGAATATCCTGGATATTTGCGCTTTATCCAGTTTCTTTTCATGGAAATATTCTTCTGAGCATTCTTGAATTTTTACTCCACAAAGCAGTATCATGTTGACAATTTGGACATTATTGGTTCCTGGATAAATTAATTTATAAATCTTTAAAATTTATTCTTGAACTTGTTTTATTGAATTATTATGTCATTGTCATCATCCTCATGTTTATATTATGTTAAAAGTCATCTGTGGCATGTAGTGCATAGATGGACTTAGTATGATTATGACCAGGGATTATTCGGTATAATCATGACCGTAATGTTATAAATGATGTGGTAAAAGTCCTCATTGGCCCGTAGTGCATTGATGGACAGTTGTTAGCATGATCATGACCATTGATGAAAACACGAATATCCTTGGCCCGTAGTGCATGGATAATTTGTGGTTGTGATACTAATGAATATCCTTGGTAGTAGTCTTGCGGGGATGATGTGGATTTTTATTGAAATGAGAGTCTCAAATGATAAAAGTGATGAAAAACCTTTTAAATCATAGAAGATAGTAGATTTTATTCTCTACTTGACTCTTACAATGGATTGCTTGTTCCATCACGCAGATTAAACTTGATGTTTGTTATATTTTATCAGTTTAACACTGTTGAAGGCTAACGATAATTTATTTTGCATTATCTTAGTCATAATATTTCTTACTGGGCTAGTTGAGCTAACCCTTTTGCTTTCATTGTTCTCTTCAGGAAATGAGAACGTAGCAGGGACTAGTCGGGGAACGGAGTGACAGTTTAGATGATAGCATTAGTAGTCTTCACTATTTTATGAAATAGTGTGATAATAAATGTATTGAGGACTTATTTTGAGTTTGAATACTGTCTAGAAGACAATATTTGTATTAAAACTCACAGCTCATGTTTTATATTTAAGATTGTATTTGTATTATGTACCATGTATTTGGCGACTCAGAATAGATGATGTATACCTATTTTGGCGGCGTCACAGTTGGTATCAAAGCTTAGGGATATGATCCCTGGCTGAGATGTGAGACAAGAACTAGGAGGGGAGAGACGGGGAATTTCTTCGCTAGTATGACCTATCTAAGTTAATTTGGTATTTAATTGGTCGGTCAGAGTATAGGGATAATATGTGACATGTAAATTAATCCATGTTTTGTGGTAGTATTTGAAAATGACATCCGAGAATGTTGAGAATAGCAATGGAGCACAGGAGACCGTTGAGTCTCCACAGATCAATAATCATGATAATATACATCAGGAAGGCGACAATCCTCATGCAAACAACAACACTGACCAAATGATGAATGATGGAATGTTCAGAGGCTTTATGCAATTCATGCAACATCAGGCAAGAGCGGCTCCTGTCCAAAATGCAGGTGGAAACACTGGCAACTCTCGGACGGTCACCGCTAAGCAGTTCAAGGAACTGGGACCACCGAAGTTTGTGGAAAAGCCAGAACCACTTAAGGTAGAGACATGGATAAAGTAGATCACCAAGATATTTGATGTCTTGGAATGCTCAGAGGAGAAAAAGGTTCCCTTCGCCACCTTTATGTTGCGTGAAGAAGCAAATCATTGGTGGGAATCTGTAAAACGTACCCAGCCTAACACACTCAAGATGTCTTGGGAGAAGTTCCAAGAATTATTCAATGACAAGTACTTTTCCAAAAGTATTTGTCACATGAAAGAGGTAGAGTTCATCAACCTGGAGCAAAACAACATGACCGTGTCGCAGTACAAAGCCAAGTTTGCCGAGTTGTCCCGATTTGCATCCCATTTGGTTGATAATGAGGAGAGAATGACGCGAATGTTTCTAAGAGGTTTGAAACCCAAGATACGTCAATACCTTATCTCTCATAAACTGTGTTTGTATTTAAATATTGTAAATAGGGCTCAGTTATTGGAGCGCGATAATGAGTTAACCCAACCAAGAGAGCGGTAAAGAAAATGATAATACCGTTGATAGCGATCCTTCGAGCGGTGACAACAAGCGTGGAGGGAATCAACATGCCAAGAATGGTAACCACTTCGGTGGTAATCATGGCCAAGATAATAGAAGTGGAAATTTCAAGAAGTGGAGGTTCAATAATGATGGAAAAATAGCAGCATCAGCACCCGTTTCAAAGGAAGAAGAACGACCACCGGTCGTATGTTTTAAATTCGGACAGGAGGGACACATCCGTCCAAACTATACGCAGCAATCCAAAGCGTGTTTCAATTGCGGAAGAGAAGGTCACCTAGCTCAATTTTGTCGTGTAGTGAAGTCAAGTCCAGCTGGGATAGTGATGCCAAAGGATGTCTCAGACAAGTCAAAGCCGATAGTTTAAGTGAGAGCGTTTGTCGAGGAACCCGAACGAATTTGTCACGGGTAAGTTAATCATAAACGCTTACGAAGTCTATACCTTATTTGATACCGGTTCTACCCGTTCTTTTATCTCTCTTGCTTGCGCTCAACGTTTAAATTTGACTCCTGAGAAATTAGACTTTGACTTATCTGTTGAAACTCCGTTAGGAGAAACCTTCGTTACCTCCACTGTTTATAAATCTTGTTTGATTCATATCGATACCCTCACGTTACCTGTCGATCTTATCTCTTTGAAAATACTTGCCCTTGATGTGATTTTAGGAATCGATTGGTTAACTACTCATTATGCCAAAATTGATTATTTTCGTAAGGTTGTTAGCTTTTATATTCCTAACCAACCTGTTATGCGAATTCAAGCAATCAAACCACTAAAGTCAATCACTATTATATCAAGCCATAAGTAAAGAGCCCCGAGCCTTTATCTGGTGACTTCCTTGTGTGGAATGCACAGAAGCCAGACTTTTCATAGGGGACATCATGAATAATGGTGGCAAGTTGATAGGTATCAATGTGACGTGTTATCCAAGTCTTGGATGAGGGTCACAGTTTTGAATAATATTTCTATCGTTAATAAATTTCATAACATATTTCTGAAAACTTCTTGGCCTACCCTAGAGCGTGAAATCAAATTTTGTATTGACCCCAGTACAAAACTCATTTCTAAATCCCTCAAGTATTTCTTCACCTAAAAAAATGTAATATGCGCCAAAGATGTTGGCTCGAGCTGTTGAAAGATTACGATATTAACATTCAATACCATCGTGGAAGAACAAAAGTTGTAGCTGACGCGTTGAGTAGAAGATCGTATGCGTTTACGAGTGCGAATATACGAACCTACGTGAAGATAGAAAATATACGATTAGAACCGACTTTAATCGATAAAGTTAAAGCCGCTCAAGCTACAGACTCGGAGCTTATGAATGTGAAGAAGAAGGTTCAAGAGGGCGTTATTCTAGAATTAAGAATCGACGAAGAGAGGAAATCTCAACTCTTGATTTAATTGGTCCATTTGAAATCCTCGATTAAGTAGGAACTGTGGCTTATAGACTCGTTTTACCGACAAGTATGTCGCGTGTTCATATCGTGTTTCACGTATCGATGTTACGTAAATATGTGGATGACCCAAACCACATTATTGATTTAGAACCGGACGAGATAGCGAATAATTTAACGTATGAAGATGTACCTGTTAAAATCTTGAAATATATTCTACGCTCAAAGGTTATACCTCAAGAGTTAGAATCTGACGCGGTATCCTCATCTGTTCGGCATACTAGATACGTACGTAAATTTCGTGGGCGAAATTTCATAAGGAGGGGAGATTGTAAAACCCCAAATTTTACGAATAAAGATTTAATTTTTTCGAAATATTTTTTTGAATATTATGGTGTAGATTTGAGATAATATTATAGTTGTGGGTAGTATTTATAAATTTTGCAAAGTATGCAAGTTATTGTATTATATTCGATTGGTCGGGGAATATTCATTTTAACAGGGAATATTCGTACAACAGCGCAATCATTGGTGGACCCCACAATGAAATTTTTGTCGGAATGAGAAAACGACAGAAATATCTTTTTATGAAAATAACGGCGAAAGTTTTCACAGATTATCTTGTTGAACTACCCAGTAGTAAAAGTACGATGTCTGGCGTGGTTCCATAGTAGCACACCAGTATTGATTATTGATGCTTACGTGAGAAGTCACTCGGTTTTGTTCAATTATTGCTCTGATGAATTGTTGCATAAAGTGTCTCACGTTATTTGATTCAATTATTGTCGATATTTTATATATTATTAAATCAATAATTGAGATGAAAAAGTTATTAATATTATTATTTGCAATATTGACAATGTCTAGAAGTTACATCGAGGAGAGGTTTGGTCACCAATTGCGGCGCCAATAAGGAGAAATCCTTATTGAAAGCCCCTCTAACTCCTGGGAGCGACACAGTTGTTAAATATTGCGAATTATAATAATGATGATAAATGTTGTTAAAAATATTGAGGGGATTTTTATGAAGTATTTGTTGGACCCCCATTTAGCCATTTTTCAAAATAATCAGTAAAAAAATTTTTAGTATTTTTTTTATAATAAAGGTGGGGCCCACATGTGGGGGCCACATTTGGGGCCCACGTGTGACTTTGGAAATTTGATTTGGGGAGGGGGAGTCACGGGAGTTATATATATATATATATATATGAATTTTGTTTTATTATTATTATAAATGTAATAAAACAGAAAACTTTTTATATAAAACAGAATACTTTCTATAAAATTTTGTTTTATTTGATTACAAATAGAATATATTATATTTTATTATGCGTAGTGTTTGCATAGTGCCTGCATAGTGTTTGCATAGTAAAATCTTTTTATATAAAACAGAATACTTTTATAAAGTTATTTGTTTTATTAGATTTTAAATAATATATATATATATATATATATATTTTATAAATTTTGTTTTATTATATAATTATAAATAGAATATATTATATTTTATTGCATAGTATCATTTCCATTCTCCTATAAATAGGATGCTTAGTTAGAATTGAAAAACACACCAGAATCAGAGAATTATTGAGCGTATTTCTTTAGTTTAAGAAAGATTTGAGTGTAGAAAATAGTGCAAGTTTTCTTCAAGTATATCCCCTCCCTACCCGTCGGAATACTCTTCTTTTTAAGGTAAAGGGTATTATTATTTTATATTCATGAAGAGAGTTATTTTCTTTCAATACTCGTAAGGGTTGTTATTCCATTCTTTATTATTATGTTGGAATAACTTGTCTATGCGAAGTACCGCATACATGGTGAAATTCTTCTGTTATCCCATTCTTTATTATTACATTGGAATAACTTTATGCATGTGCGGTCTATCGCATGCCTGATGAATTCTGTTGTTATTCCATTCTTTATTATTCTGTTGGAACATCCTGTCTGTGCGGATTACGCATGACCTAGTTCCATTCTTTATTATTCTGTTAGAACATCATATATACATGCGGATTACGTATGACTGGTTCCATTCTTTATTATTACTGTTGAAATATCCATGCATGCTGCGAATTACGCATGACCGGTTCCATTCTTTATTATTCATTGGAATAATGTATGCATGTGGATTACCACATGCATGGTGAATGATCCTTTGTATTCATTTCTTATTAAATTGTGGAAATGATCATGCACGTGGATTACCGAATGGCGGCTAAAAATCCATTTGCGCTTTCATATATTCTATTATACCCAGTTGGTTAAAGTTTTGGCTTCTATACTCCATGAAATTAGTAGAATATCCTCGGATATTTAAGCTTCATCCAAAGATCTTTTCATGGAAATATTCTTCCGAGCATTCTTGAATTTTTACTCCTGGCGCAAAGATCATGTTGACAATTTGGGCGTTATTGGTTCTGGATAAATTAATTTATAAATCTTTAAAATTTATTCTTGAACTTGTTTTATTGAATTATTATGTCATTGTCATCATCATCATGTTTATATTATATTGAAAGTTATCGTGGCACATGTAAGTGCATAGATGGACTTGATATGATTATGACCAGGGATTATTCGGTATAATCATGACCGTAATGTTATAAATGATGTGGTAAAAGTCCTCATTGGCCCGTAGTGCATTGATGGACAGTTGTTAGCATGATCATGACCATTGATGAAAACACGAATATCCTTAGCCCGTAGTGCATGGATAATTTGTGGTTATGATACTAATGAATATCCTTGGCCGTAGTGCAGGGATGATGTGGATTATTTATTGAGCTGAGTCTCAGCGATAAAAGTGATGAAAAACCTTTTAAATCATAGAAGATAGTAGATTTTATTCTCTACTTGACTCTTCTAATGGATTGTTTGTTCATTGCAGATTAAACTTGAAGTTTGTTATATTGTATCGGTTTTAACATCTTGTTGAAGGCTAACGATAATTTATTCTGCATTATCTTAGTCATAATATTTCTTACTGGGCTAGTTGAGCTCACCCTTTTGCTTCCATTGTTCTCTTCAGGAAATGAGAACGTAGCAGGGACTAGTTGGGGAACGGAGTGACGATCCAGATGATAGCATTAGTAGTCCTCACTATTCTATGAAATAGTGTTATAATAAATGTATTGAGGACTTAGTTTGAGTTTGAATACTATCTAGAAGACAATGTTTGTATTAAAACTCACAGCTCATGTTGTATATTTAAGATTGTATTTGTATTATGTACCATGTATTTGGCGACTCAGAATAGGTGATGTATACCTATTTTGGGGGCGTCACAGCGGGGGTCTGTTTTGCATTGCCTCAGTTAACAGGTTAACGAAGTTCTACATTGGATCAACATTTTCTCCTCCACCATTGTTAACGGACCCTTCCTCCCTCTGGTTCCGCAGTAGTCTCATAGGCGGCATGATCTGAGGAAAGGAAGAAAACTATTAGGCTTTATGTGATATGTTATTCTTGTTAGCATTAAGAAGTTTAACACGTCTATCAATCATTTTTGATTTAAATAAACAACTTTAGTATCATAATAAAACTCAATGGATTTCCTCAACCCATCACTTACATACTCTACTTGAGTTTTCTACTAAGGTTATAACCTAGGTTTCACAATCCTAACATTTATAACCTACATCTTTGATACCAACCTGTGACACCCCCGAATTCGAGTCCTCTGACCCCGGTCCGGCCATCACGATAAAATACAAACATCCACCTCTAAACAACATATAATAACTAAAATACGGAAAATAATAAACGTACGTCGTTTATTCAAAAGGTGTTACTAGTCCCAAGATTCGATAATCTTAATACAATCTTACAAACATACCCTAAAATAATCATTAGGGTTCATATTACATAACAGTAATTTAAACTAGTCATAAAGTAAAGTTTGTTCCTCTCAACTATCCTACATATTTCCTTTACCCTTGTCCTTTGCTGCGGTCTAGGGCTTTGCTGCAATATAATTCATGATATAGCAAGGATGAGCAACAAGTTTGCTCAGCAAGTTTAAATACAACAATAAGGATATATCATGATGAATGAAAAATATCTGACAATGAATTTAACAATATGAATATCTGAAAGATTCAACAATATGAATATTAGAAGCAAAGATAATGATTTCTTTTAGAATAACTGATAGTCAAATATACTTTGAACTACAAAACTCCAATGGAATCAATAAATTTGATTGACCCTTTAATTCATCGCTCTGAGAATAAGTACTTGAGGGGATCACCTCGCATTACCACCATGTATATGCATAACATTTAAATTTGCTATTTGTATCTTATATTAGATACCCGGGGTACTCCCCTATCATAAAAGGGGTGTTCTTTCAGTCTAAGAATCTTTAACATCAATTGGTTTAGATAGCTTTTATAAAACTTCATACATTTGTCTGACCGAACAATGGTTTAGACTCTATTTGACACAGTGCAAAAATTATAGAACTTTAAATGATGTACAAGTCCAAGGTCAGACGCAACTCGAAAGTACACTAAGTGCGAATATCAATAATATCGATGTGGAATAATTTTAAAGTAATTAAACCACTTAATAGCATGCTTGGAAATAAAGTCCAAGCTTAAATGAATAACTTTCATTTCAACAATAACATGCTCAATACAATATTAGAAGGATAGGAAACTTGCACACAATCTAAAGTTGTGTAAGTTAGGAGACTTGCAACACAATAAAAATAGTGTTCGGATACTTGCTCAAGTAAAAGAGTAAGAATTAAGGAACTTGCATAACCAAAAAGTGAAGTTCGGAGACTTGCTCAACATAAATTTGAGTAAGGTTAGGGAACTTGCCTGTTTGCTTTCGACTCTGATTTAAGTCTAGCTTTAATTAACTTGAGTTGAAACGACCTAACGTTAACAAGTCGGTCCTTTCAATTAGTATGTGTAAACTAATATGAGTCTACACTTACAAGAATTAAGTCATCACATAACATGTTTCTTAACACATTACATAGCATATTGGTCATATATTACAAGTTAAGGTAATCATATAAGCATGCCTTGAACTTCAGATCAAAATCAGAAACTATTCATTCTTTGCAGGATGGTAAGAATTGCTTTGGTCAAAGCTTAGGGACTCATGGCCAATGACATTGCTACCACCCCCCGCCGACGACTGTGGTTGAGCTTTGCACTTCCTGTTTCTATCCAACTCTAACATACCAATACACTTATACTTTAACATACATACATGTTAGAGCTTCTCACATAGCACATGACCATACTTGAGTTTACCTTTGTAAGTTTTAGCTTATAATTTACGTGGTGTTCAGGAATAGAAAAGTTATGTGGTTACCATGCTTCATAACTTGGTTATACGATATTCAGTAGTCATGCTTGTGTATAAACAACACATGTATACTTTACTCATATAGTTCATATTTTAGAAATTTCCTTTTTATGACTATGTGTGCATAAGTGAAAACCATACATTAATCAAACGATGCTCATGTCAATATATCTATAGGCATAATGAGTCCTAATATACATGCTTGTATGGTCATAACGTAATTTACTCATTACTTGGTGACATTAGCTTTCTCATTCTAACTTTCTTTCAATTTTACACTAAGTCAACTTAGTATATACAAGGCATCTTGACATGTAACTCTTATGCATTTACAACATATGTTAAAGCCACATATACATGCTCAAATGGTTAGAACATACTAGATAAAAGTCTTAGTCAAGTTCATTTTGAAAAGTCTTAAGTTTCTTATCTTTGAAATTATCTTAACTTTCAATCATGTATGCTAGTGTGTTTAATCACTTTAGACTTGCATTTCATGTCAATATAAACCATATTATTATGTTCATAAAATCAGAATGCTCACATGAGGTGTTCGTGACAAAGTTCACTTTTGAAATTACAAATTTCATTTCAAGACCCTAAGTGTTGCGTCAATCATATGTACTAACATTGTTATACTTGTTCATACTACATGCATGTGCTTATATCTCAGGTCATTCCCCTTGTTAAGCATATACCTAAGTCATAACATCAAGAGCCACATAGATAAAAATTAATGTCTCGCTTAATTTTTTTAACAGAATGACCCAATTTCAAAATATTAATTAGTTTAATGGGGTAATTTGAAAAATCAAAAGTTCAATGGTGTAATCAGTAAAACCTGTCAACTATAGTGGATAATTCATTAGTCTTGTCAATAAAAAATTTACGTCCATTTTTTTTAACGGAATGACCCAATTTCAAAATAATAATTAGTTTAGTGGGGTAATTTAAAAAATTAAAAGTTTAATGGTGTAATCAGTAAAACGTGTCAACTACAGTGGACATTTCAATAACTTTACCAATTAAAAATGGACAAATAGCATATCTACCTTGATTCTAATGATTAACTTTTGTGATTAAAAAAAAAGACATCAGCATCCGCTAATAATTCTAAGTGATGGGATTAAAAAAATTTTGAACTATTATGTCCTTAATTACTAGCATCAACCAAGGTTAAGGATAAAATTTTCACAAGGCCGGCTAGAGTTAGTAGCTTATCAACACCTTGAAGCCTCTTGAAAAATATATACATATTATAGATCACCTTGAAGCTGTTGAAGCAATTATACATACTATATGTGACACCCCCGAATCAGGGTCGTCTGACCCCGGTCCGGTCGTTACGATAAAATACAAACATCCACCTCTAAACAACATATGATAACTAAAATGCAGAATGTAATAAACGTATGCCATTCGTTCAAAAGGTGTTACTAGTCCCAAGATTTGATAACCTTAATACAATCTTACAAGCATACCCTAAAATAATCGTTAGGTTTCATATTACATAACAATAATTTAAACTAGGTATAAGGTAAAGTCTGCACCTCGCAACTATCCTACATCTTTCCTTTACCCTTTTCATTTCCCGAGGTCTCAGGCTTAACTGCAATATAATTCATGATATAGCAAGGATGAGCAACACGTTTGCTTTCGATAATTAGTATTTTGAAATTGTGTCATTATGTTATCTTTACATCACGAGTGTTAAATCGTTTCAATTTTTATCCTCATGGGACGTGAAAAAAAAAAAGAATAAATAAATTTGATTTATTCCTTCTCTTCTTTCCTCCCATCTCTATCTTCTCCCCCTTCTTCTAGATCAAATAGATATGCATATTTTCTCTCTTTAAAATCTATGAAAATTCCTAGATCCGAATAACCAAAACATTGAATTGAGCTTCAAAGTTCAGCATTAGATATAATAATGGAGTCTGAATACCCAACAACAACAACAAGATGAAGTAAATGGTATTGCAGTGAAGTTTTCCTCAAACCTCAACTCCACTAATAACAACCTTATGTCTCCTAACTCCTCTCATTCATTCTTGATCTCCTTCACAAGGTCCACTTCTTCCCCAATATCTCTATATATCTATGTGTGTGTGTCTATATATGTGTGTGTATATATATATATATATATATATATATACATGTGGTAGTAATATTTGGTTAAATTAATTTGATTGAGATTGCATTTATGATTTGATAGGAGTATGAGTTTTTACGGATTGATGCGAAGATACTTCAGAGGCAGATGCAAAATGTTGTTGTTGTTGTTGTCGATTACCACGTTTCATTTCTACTGCTGATGCATTGCTTTTCATTCCCGAGGAAATTTTTTCTATTAATAAACATCTGAGATTAGAGTACCCAAAATATTTTAATTTTTTTCCTTCACTTTCAAGTTTTTTATTATTTTTGCCACATAAGTAATATTTTTTATTTTTGAATTTCTTTTCGAGCCACATAGATAAAAATTAATGTCTCCTTAATTTTTTTTTAAGAATGACCCAATTTCAAAATATTAATTAGTTTAATGGGGTAATTTAAAAATTAAAAGTTCAATGGTGTAATCGATAAAACGTGTCAACTATAGTGGATAATTCATTAGTCTTGTCAATAAAAATTTACGTCCATTTTTTTAATGGAATGACCCAATTTAAAAATAATAATTAGTTTAGTGGGGTAATTTGAAAAATTAAAAGTTTAATGGTGTAATCGATGAAATCGTGTCAACTAGAGTGGACATTTCATTAACTTTACCAATTAAAAATGGACAAATAGCATATCTACCTTGATTTACAATGATTAACGTTTGTGATTAAAAAAAAAGACATCAGCATCCGCTAATAATTCTAATTGACGGGATTAAAAAAAATTTGAACTATTATGTCCTTAATTACTAGCATCAACCAAGGTTAAGGATAAAATTTTCACAAGGCCGGCTAGAGTTAGTAGCTTATCAACACCTTGAAACTCTTTGAAAACATATACATATTATAGATCACCTTGAAGCTGTTGAAGCAATTATACATACTATATGTGACACCCCCGAATCAGGGTCGTCTGACCCCGGTCCGGTCCTTACGATAAAATACAAACATCCACCTCTAAACAACATACGATAACTAAAATGCAGAATGTAATAAACGTATGTCATTCGTTCAAAAGGTGTTACTAGTCCCAATATTCGATAACCTTAATACAATCTTACAAACATACCCTAAAATAATCGTTAGGTTTCATATTACATAACAGTAATTTAAACTAGGCATAAGGTAAAGTTTGCTCCTCGCAACTATCTTACATCTTTCCTTTACCCTTTTCCTTTCCCGAGGTCTCAGGCTTAACTACAATATAATTCATGATATAGCAAGGATGAGCAACACGTTTGCTCAGTAATTAGTATTTTGAAATTGTGTCATTATGTTATCTTTACATCACGAGTGTTAAATCGTTTCAATTTTATCCTACGTGGGACGTGAAAAAAAGAATAAATAAATTTGATTTATTCCTTCTCTTCTTTCGTCCCATCTCTATCTTCTCCCCCTTCTTCTAGATCAAATAGATATGCGTATTTTCTCTCTTTAAAATATATGAAAATTCCTAGATCCGAATAACCAAAACATTGAATTGAGCTTCAAAGTTCAGCATTAGATATAATAATGGAGTCTGAATCCCCAACAACAACAACAACAATAGATGAAGTAAATGGTATTGCAATAAGTTTTCTCCCACTCACCTCCGACTAGTAATAGCCTTATGTCTCCGAACTCCTCTCATTCATTCTTGATCGCCTTCACAAGGTCCACTTCTTCCCCAATCTCTCTATATATCTATGCGTGTGTGTGTGTGTCTATATATGTATATATATATATATATATATATATATATATATGTGTGTGTGTGTGTGTGTGTGTGTGTGTGTATGTGTGGTAGTAATATTTGGTTAAATTAATTTTATTGGGATTGCATTTATGATTTGATAGGAGTATGAGTTTTTAGGGATTGATGCGGAGATACTTTAGAGGCAGATGCAAAATGTTGTTGGTGTCGATTACCGTGTTTCATTTCTACTACTGATGCATTGCTTTTCATTCCCGAGGAAAATTTTTCTATTAATAAACATCTGAGATTAGAGTACCCAAAATATTTTGATTTTTTTCCTTCACTTTCAAGTTTTTTATTAGTTTTTGTCACATAAGTAATATTAAACTCAAAGTGTCCATACCGAGTTCTGAATGCCGTCGTTGGAATGTCCTCCGACCTCACTTTCAGTTGGTGATAACCGGTCCTCAAGTCAATATTTGAAAAGTACTTCGCACCCTTCAACTGATCAAACAAATCGTCTATCCTGGGCAACGGGTACTTGTTCTTAATGGTGACCTTGTTCAACTCTCGGTAGTCGATAGAAAGTCTTAGCGACCCATCTTTCTTCTTTACGAATAAGACTGGTGCTTCCCACGGTGATACGCTCGGTCGAATGTATCCCTTATCTAACAACTCTTATAATTGATTCATCAGTTCTTTCATCTCTACCGATGCCATATGATACGGCGTTTTGTATACCGGTGTTGTCCCTGGTGCCAAATTGATAACAAACTCAATCTCTCTATCCGGTGGCAATCCTGGAATCTCTTCTGGGAAGACGTCAATGAAATCCCTTACAATAGGTATCTAACTTAGTTCACCCTTGACTCGTCGAGTATCAACCACGTGAGCCAAATAACCTATACAACCATTCCTTAGCAATCTCTGCGCTTGCACCATCATCAGACAACGAGATTGTCTCAGAGATTTACTACCATAAAATATCACCTTCAACTTATTCAGAGTCTTAAGGTGTACACACTTCTTCTTACAGTCTATAACTGCTCCGTGAACCGATAACCAATCCATCCCAAGGATTACATTGAACTCCCCCAAATGAATCGATATCAAATCCACTTTGAGCTTAAATCCTCGTAATTCGGTATAATAATTCCTATGAATGTATTCTACGGGGATAATTTCCTTGTTCGCTACTTCTACGTTCATAGGGTGTTCTAATCTCTCACTTGGTAAGTCTAACTGTTTAGAAAATTCTTCAAAAACAAAAGAGCAGGTAGCACCTGAATCAAATAATACGTATACATCTATATCATTGATCGGAATGATACCTGACACCACGTCCTTAGACTCCACCGCATCCTGTATGGTAATGTTAAACGTTCATGTCGTTGGTCTGTTGGCTTGACTGGCTGGCCCTCCAATGTTCACCCCATTGTTGTTATTGTTGCGGTTGCCACTAGCTGCATCGCCCTTTATCTTCGACAGTCCTTGATTTGATGGTCCGTGGCTCCACACGAGAAACATATCCTCCCTTATGCTTATTTAGACACTGAGGAGCCATGTGCCCCGGTTGTCCGCAACGATAACAAACACTCTTTCCCTTCATGCATTCCCCCGAGTGATTCCTCCCACAGTTGTTGCACTTCATACTTTTCTTGGCCTCCCCCCGGACTTATTACCTCCAGAGGATTGGCTCTCCGTCCATTTATGCTTATTGGGGTTTCTGCCTCTACTGCTTCCCCCTTTCTGTTCTTCCTGACTGGTCTTCTTTTCTTGTTTAAATCGAGCGATGGCTTCATTGCCTCCTTCGACAATGATAGCCCTTTCCAATAGATTAGAGTAAGTCTTAATCTTTAATACAGCCACTACTTTCTGCACCCATGGTTTCAGTCCTAATTCAAACCTCCTTGCCTTCCTGGCCTCCGTGTCAACCTGATGTGAAGCGAATTGGGCCAACTCATTAAATTTTATGGCGTACTCTGCGACAAACATACTACCTTGCTTCAGTTCCAGAAACTTAACTTCTATATCCTGTTGCGTATTCTTTGAGAAGTAATTCTCGAGGAATAGCTCCTTAAATCTGTCCCAAGGAATAACTCCTTCGTCTACTTGTCCCTTATTGGCTTTCCACCAATAGTTAGTTTTGCCCTTCATAATGAAAGTGGAAAAACTCATCTTTTGTGCTTCGGCCACTCGTGCGACCTCAAACACCTTCTCCATTTCTTCTATCCATGTCTAGGCTTCAATTGGGTGTAAGGTTCCCCGGAACTCCGGTGGTCCTACCAATTTAAAGTCCTTAAAGCTAGCCAAGTGATGTTCTGGCTGCCCTGCTGCTGGCGGGGGTCTATTTTGCATTGCCTCAGTTAACAAGTTAACGAAGTTCTACATTGGATCAACATTTTTCCCTCCACCATTGTTAACGGACCCTTCCTCCCTCTGGTTCCGTGGTAGTCTCCTAGGCGGCATGATCTGAGGAAAGGAAGAAAACTATTAGGCTTTATGTGATATAATATTCTTGTTAACATTAAGAAGTTTAAGACGTCTATCCATCATTTTTTATTTAAATAAACAACTTCAGTATCACAATAAAACTCGATGGATTTCCTCAACCCATCACTTACATACTCTACTTGAGTTTTCTAATAAGGTTATAACCTAGGTTTCGCATTCCAAACGTTAATAACCTACAGCTTTGATACCAACCTGTGACACCCCCGAATCCGAGTCCTCTGACCCCGGTCGATCATCACAATAACATACAAACATCCACCTCTAAACAACATACAATAACTAAAATGTGGAAAATAATAAACGTGTGTCGTTTATTCAAAAGGTGTTACTAGTCCCAAGATTCAATAATCTTAATACAATCTAACAAACATACCCTAAAATAGTCATTAGGGTTCATATTACGTAACAATAATTTAAACTAGGCATAAAGTAAAGTCTGTTCCTCGTAACTATCCTACATCTTTCCTTTACCCTTGTCCTTTCCTGAGGTCTTGGGCTTAGCTGCAATATAATTCATGATATAGCAAGGATGAGCAACAAGTTTGCTCAGCAAGTTTAAATACAACAATAAGGATATATCATGATGAATGGAAAATATCTGACAATGAATTCAACAATATGAATATCTGAAAGATTCAACAATATGAATATTAGAAGCAAAGATAATGATTTCTTTTAGAATAACTGATAGTCAAGTAGACTTTGAACTATAAAACTCCAATGGAATCAATAGATGATTGACCCTTTGGTTACTGGCTACAGAATAAGTACTTGAGGGGATCAGCCTCACGTACACCATGTATATGCATAACATTTAAATCTGCTTTTTGTATCTTATATTAGATACCTGGGGTACTCACCTATCATAAAAGAGGTGTTCTTTCAGTCTAAGAATCCTTACCATCAATTGGTATGGATAGCTTTTATAAAACTTCATACATTTGTCTGACCGAACAAAGGTTTAGACTCTATTTGACACAGTGCAAAAATTATAGAACTTTAAATGATGTACAAGTCCAAGACTGTACGAACTCGAGTACACTAAGTGCGAATATCAATAATATCGATGTGGAATAATTTTAAAGTAATTAAACCACTTAATAGCATGCTTGGAAATAAAGTCCAAGCTTAAATGAATAACTTTCATTTCAACAATAACATGCTCAATACAATATTAGAAGGATAGGAAACTTGCACACAATCTAAAGTTGTGTAAGTTAGGAGACTTGCAACACAATAAAAATAGTGTTCGGATACTTGCTCAAGTAAAAGAGTAAGAATTAAGGAACTTGCATAACCAAAAAGTGAAGTTCGGAGACTTGCTCAACATAAATTTGAGTAAGGTTAGGGAACTTGCCTGTTTGCTCAGCTACAATTTAAGTCTAGCTTTAATTAACTTGAGTTGAAACGACCTAACGTTAACAAGTCGGTCCTTTCAATTAGTATGTGTAAACTAATATGAGTCTACACTTACAAGAATCAAGTCATCACATAACATGTTGCTTAACACATTACATAGCATATTGGTCATATATTACAAGTTAAGGTAATCATATAAGCATGCCTTGAACTTCAGATCAAAATCAGAAACTATTCATTATCTTTGCAGGATGGTAGCAATTGCGCTTTGGTTCTAGGCTTAGGATCTGCCAAGAATCATACTTGTCCCTGCCGCACTCCAGGTTGAGCTTTGCACTTCCTGTTTCTATCCAACTCTAACATACCAATACACTTATACTTTAACATACATACATGTTAGAGCTTCTCACATAGCACATGACCATACTTGAGTTTACCTTTGTAAGTTTTAGCTTATAATTTACGTGGTGTTCAGGAATAGAAAAGTTATGTGGTTACCATGCTTCATAACTTGGTTATACGATATTCAGTAGTCATGCTTGTGTATAAATAACACATGTATACTTTACTCATATAGTTCATATTTTAGAAATTTCCTTTTTATGACTATGTGTGCATATGTGAAAACCATACATTAATCAAACGATGCTCATGTCAATATATCTATAGGCATAATGAGTCCTAATATACATGCTTGCATGGTCATAACATAATTTACTCATTACTTGATGACAGTAGCTTTCTCATTCTAACTTTCTTTGAATTTTACACTAAGTCAACTTAGTATATACAAGGAATCTTGACATATAACTCTTAAGCATTTACAACATATGTTAAAGCCACATATACATGCTTAAATGGTCAGAACTTACTAGATAAAAGTCTTGGTCAAGTTCATTTTGAAAAGTCTTAAGTTTCTTATCTTTGAAATTGTCTTAACTTTCAATCATGTATGCTAGTGTGTTTAATCACTTTAGACTTGCATTTCATGTCAATATAAACTATATTATTATGTTCATAATATCAGAATGCTCACATGAGGTGTTCGTGACAAAGTTCACTTTTGAAATTACAAATTTCATTTCAAGACCCTAAGTGTTCCGTCAATCATATGTACTAACATTGTTATACTTGTTCATACTACATGCATGTGCTTATATCTCAGGTCATTCCCCTTGTTAGGCATATACCTAAGTCATAATATCAAGTTAGCAACACATAGCACAACCAAAAATCAGAAATTGATTCTTGGAGTGCAGCTACTTGCATCTTAGCCCATAGATAAAGTATAAATAAGCGCAATGCCCGATGCCTGAAACCGAAGCGATAACTTGCTCATTTTAAAGAGCATCAAACATCAACAATTCTTCTTGATTTAAACATGCTTAATACCATCATTTAAGAGTTCATATATGTAAGCCTACTTCCTAAACACATTATAGCATGCTAATTCATTTTGATTGACAGAGAATTTCAAGTAATTTCAAGAATTTGACAAAATCCAACTAAGAACAAAAGTTTAGGATTTTATACCTCTTGAAGCTTAGTTTGCTTAATTACTCCCTTCTGAGATTGCTAGACTCTTTTTGAACAACAAACACTCAATTTCAATTTACTAGAGTTCCATAGACAAAAAAAATCAACGTAAACTCTGAGAATTGGACTACTATTTATAGAAGAACTTTGGACTGGGAATTAGCTTTGCATGGAAGGTTGAGACTAAAATGTAGAAGGAGAATACACTGGTTCATAAGGGGTTGCTCAACCACCCACCATCAGCTATCTTCCTAGCCAATGATCAAAGACATGGAAGTTACGTATATAGAGTGTAGGTTACTGTTCATGGTACTGTGGAATTTTATATTGCAACAACGTGCTCTAATTTGGCTCAGTTAGTTACTTTAACTCCCAAATGAAATTTTAATGTACAATCGTTACCATATTAGGAAAAATTAGGGATTATTTATGTACTCATATCATATAATCCATGTACATTAAATGCATGCAATAAAATAACACAGTTAGGTATTATTAACCGGGTATCTCCCATAATTATTCTTTCTACACGTAACCACATTATAACATCATTTAATATTAACTGTTCAGTTTACACATGTATTTTCCTTCCCAATTTCTGGAATACACAGTATTTAATTATTTCTGTATTAAAATCACTTATGATTTTATTATACTACATGATACTTTATATCATTAGAATCTATTCTTATCATATAATTTTATTCATGTCACACCTTACATTAATGTTCCATTTTATTTCAATAGTAGAAACTAACTTTTCCCAGATTAACCACTTGGCAAGAATTGCTACCATTTTATCTTCATTGGGGAGGCGCTTGCATTCTTGCATGGCCTCGGCAAGGCCAAAATGGTTTAGCTTCAAGCCAATTCCAATTTCTATCACCACACAAATTTTACATGATATAATTTAACTTCTATAGTGGTGATATACCCATAATTGAAATGAATCAATATGTTCAAATATTGTCACTATATTCAAATAAATTGAATATTTAATTATTAAGAATCCTATCAATTCTTTGATATCAAAATCTTAGGGTTAGTCCACTAATTTAAATAAACTATTAGTGATTCCCTTTAATCATTTCATAAATTCACATAACCACATAAGGTTTAAATAGACTCACAAAACTAACTCATTAAAAATTAAATCACATATTTATTTAATAAGGAGTTTAAAATTTGTGGTCATTACAATGAACTTCACAAAGTAATCAACAAGAAGTCTGATAATGAGAATAGCTTCATTTATAGGGAAACTTGTTGACTAAAATTGGGGCTTTGCTCAATGGAATGAAGAAGAAACTAATGGTTCATGGGAAGTTGGTTGAAAATCAAATCCTACACACTATTCAACCCACTCCCTTTTTCATTTGGAAGCTATGGATTTTAGAGAAGAAGAATCAAGTTAGCTAGCTAGCCTTTTTGAGTTTCATGTGATGAAGAAATGACTCGCAATTTGGGACACTACCCTTAAAACTCAGCATTTCATATTACTATTAGCATATATGGTTTTATTTGATATTTGTCCACAAATGAGCATACATATACACCCATTCATACATTACACATAGAATTATATAATTCATGTACATTGGTTTATTTCAAATAATATTTACATTATACTAGAATAAAATTTTAGTTGGGTACCAATATTATTTATTATTCCTATTCTATTAAAATAATCATTTAATATTAATTATTTATTTAGTCAAAGATAATTTCTCTCATAAGTTTAAAATACCCATTTAATGACTCACACACACATCATGATGTTACATAAGACTCTTTTACACAACTTAGTAATTTACATAAGTTAAACTTACTTTTATCATATAGTTTTATATAATAATTATTTACATTCCAATGTCACACCTCATTTTATATTGAAGGAAAAATCTTATTATATATGATTTCTCCTTAAATGCTATTGTTCATGATAATAGGAATTAGTCAATCACATTATGTAATTATTTATTTATTAATAGTACTAATTAATTTAATCCATTTCATCATTAATTAAATTAGCACTTTCTCATTTCCCCACTTTGCCACACTAGGCATAATTTCACAAGCTTAAACTAAGTTTCTCATCACTTCTACTACATTGCTTAATTATCACACGCTTATTCAATTCAATTAATTACCACAACTCATGCCAACACTATATATATTTATATTCAAATAAATATTCAAACAATCTTTATTCTCAATATTATTATAATTTATTAAAATTATGCGGGTATTATGAAGATCGAACCAACTAACCTGGTTCGGGATACTATCTAATCGAAGACTGATATTCGATGCGTAAATTCGAGTACTTTTGGTAACTGGTTCTAATGACGGCTTCGGTCTGGTTATATCTTGATGCATTATCCTAAATGTATGCTATAGCAACACTACAAATAGCATACACAACGAACCAAAAAAAATTCTCTAAACTCTCTCTCAAAAATGACTGAATTTCTTATGAAAATAAGACTTACATGATTGAGAATGCTTGTCAATTGAATGAATCAAAAGGTTGCCCCCTAGGTGTTTTAGGCTTAATTTTGCCCATAAATATTATACAATAACCTACACCAGCGAGCCCGGCCTGGGTCGGCTGGCAGCGCTCGTGGATTCAAATCAAGTTTTGGCTATGTCCTCTTCCCTTCACAAAGGTGGGGTGCCCATTGGGCCCCAATTTAAGAGCAACTTTATTGTATATAAACTCGTTCAAACTTTAGTTCTTAGTTGATGTGGAACTTAGCTTCCTACAAATATTTATTATCATTTTCAAGGGTAATATTTGAGAGTTAATTTCTCATTCATTATCCCATAGATTTGAGTTTCCAAATACTTAATTTTAATTTACGCATAGAGTAAAATACATTTATATGTGAATTCATTTCAAATGATTAATGAAACCCACTTTAAATTAGGCTCAAATTCTAACAATTTCTTGATACTTCATTACTTCAAAAGTAGTGGAAGAATGTTTCTAATAATGGAGATGATGCGACACAAAAATATCAATGAAGATTTGTTACTTATTGTATTATCTAGTTTATGGAAACTCAAGATATTTTATCTATTTTTCTAATTACTATTATTTAGAGTGATTAGTAGATTTATTTACTTAAGGGGTTTAAAAAATTAATAATTTTGGGCTTATGTATATTTTGGGCTTATTCTCTTTTGAATAGGGTTTATGCAGTATAAATAATTGTGTTTTTTTAAAAAGTCCTTAATTATTGAAACTTATTGAGAAAGTATTTTTAATTTTCTTATAAATTCAAAAATTCTTATGGATTCAAGAAATCCCATGAATTTGAAGTTTTTCAATTTGTCTATTTAATACGATATGTAGATCTACCATATGTGAATATTCCAACTTGCGTCAACATTCACACATAAAAAACAAAAACTCTGTAAGTCTTGAAATTGTTTACATAGTATATATATAACAAAACATAAAAATAACATTGATTTACACTACATATATTTACACTATCATAAACATACTACATTAATATATATATATATATATATATATATATATATAGCTCGATTTTCTTCAAATGAATCGAGAGAGTGAACTAAAATCGAATCCTATTTATAATGACGGTTTTTCCGTCACTATAGCATAGAAAACCGGCTTTCTATGCTATAGCGATGATTTTTTCCGTCGCTTTAGCTAGTTCGTTCTTAGTTCGCTCCCTCTAGTTCGCTAGAGAAGCGGACTATATATATATATATAATCAATGAGGGCAAGGTAGAGGAGACTATATCCAGTATTCAGGAAAGAAGCCATGATTTGATTTTGGAGGGAGCAAATTTTTTTTTTAACATTTCTATATAATAAAACAGAACTAATTTTGAATTTGGATGGAAAAACACAAGGACGATTCAGATTCATTCTAATTGTTTTGGACGGAAAAGCACACAAGGACGGTTCACATTCATTCTAATAATAATAATAACAATAATAATAATAATAATAATTAATATAATAATAATTACTATTATTAATATAATAACAATAATAGTAATAATAACAATAATAATAATAATAATAGTAATAATTATAACAATAAAAATAATAATAGTAATAATAATAATAATAATAGTAATAATAATAATAATAGTAATAATTATTATTATTATTATAATCATAAATATAATAATAATAATAATAATAGTAACAATAATAATAATTATAATAATAATAATAACAATAATAATAGTAATAACAATTATAATAATAATTATTATTATTAATATTACTATTAGAATTATAATTATAATTATAATAATTCTAATAGTAATATTAATAATAATAATAATTATTATTATTATTATTATAATAGTAAGAATAATATTAATAGTAATAATAACAACAACAATAATAATAACAATAATAATAAAAAAATAATAATAACAATAATAATAAGAATTATAATAATAATAATAATAAAAATAATAACAATAATAATAATAATAATAATAATAATAATAATAATAATAATAATAATAATAATAATAAAATAATAATAATAATTATTATTATTATTATTAATATTATTATTATTATAATATAATAATAATAACAACAACAACTACAACAACAATAATAACGACAACAACAACAACAACAACAACAATAATAATAATAACAACAACAACAACATCAACAACAATAATAAAAATAATATTAATAATTATTGTGGTGGTGTAGTGAATTATGATAATTGTTATTGATGATTGTAAGTTTTGTAGAGAGGTTTAGATTTTTCTGGATATCTATTTTTTTAAAAAAAATTAATTATTGTGGTGGTGTGCTGAATTATAATAATTGTTATGTCTGATTGTAAATTATTTTTAGGTTGCAAATAGTCTTTAGGTAATATAGTTTTTTTGTATTTTAATCTAATTTTTCGTTACACCGTGTCTTCAGGCACGGGCAACTACTAGTCTATATAATAAAATAGAACCCATTTTGAATATGGACGGAAAAGTACAAGGACGGTTCAGATTCATTCTAATTGATTTGGGCGGAAAAGCATAAGGACGGTTCACATTCATTATAATAAACAACAACAACAACAACAACAACAACAACAACAATAATAATAATAATAATAATAATAATAATAACGATAATAATAATAAATAATAATAATAAACAACAGCAACAATAATAATAATAACAATAATAATAATAATAATAATAATAATAATAATATTATTATTATTATTATTATTATTATTATTATTATTATTGTGGTGGTGTGGTGAATTATGATAATTGTTATTGATGATTGTAAGTTTTGTAAACAAATTTAGATTTTTTTTGGATATCTATTTTTAAAGGAAAATTAATTATTGTGGTGGTGTGGTGAATTATGAGAATTGTTATGTCTGATTGTAAGTTATTTTAGGTTGTAAATAGTCTTTAGGTAATGTAGTATTTTTTTAATTTTAATATAATTTTTCGTTACGACGTGCCTTCAAGCACGGTCAATTACTAGTAATATATATTCATCACTAAAAAGTAAAGTTCCGCTATTACAAAACATATTTTTACTAAAACAAAGATAATGTAGTAATAAAATTTGCTTTGACAAAGACAACAAAATATAACAATTTGCTTTCACATGACATATCATTTTTTTTAAGAAATAAAACTTAATTGAATTGAAGAATTTAAACTGGTTAACTTATAGACTAAAACTGCTTAGCCCAACATATACACAGCAGAGCAGCACAATCAACACACGGCTGTTGATGTGGCTCGACTGCATACCCATGATCGATGTGCTAGTTTGACTAATTTTTAACTCACAATCCACTCATTAGTTTAAAACAAAACTTTGCTATGCTATAAAGGACATGGCAAAGTATTTTTTGAAAATATATCATTCTCCATACAAGTATTATAAATGAGTTTTACAGAATAACAAAGGTACCGCCAAAACAATTTTTTAAACTAACATTAACATGTTGTTTTTCTTAAAATAGATTTTTCACTTAACTTAATTCATACAAACCATTTAATTAGCTATATATATTGTCCCTACATTTATTCTTAACATCAATCTCTAAACAAAACAGTCCCTATTAGGACTTTTAACAAACACCATATGTGCATCCATTTCCAAAGCAGAGGTCATAGATGTTTGCACCTATTCTTATGCTATAATTTCCTTCCTTATTGCTCCGCACAATAACAACAAAGCTCCTTTACTAATACTTAGATACCATAGTCGCAATTTGCATTATATCAACTACTTTATTATGAACTTTCTAATACTACTTTCTAACTTCATACGTAACACTATAAACAGAGTACTAACCTTAATCTTGCTTTGAATTGGATGATATTATATCATCTTCAGCCCCTTCCTTGCTCAAAACAACAATCCATTTTAATTCCTTGCTTAATTCGGTAGTTCCAGTCGAAAGAAAAGAAGTTGGGTATGCTTTCAGGGGTGGAGCCACACTTGGGATGGGAAATCAGTAGCCCGTGTGATTTCTTGAGAGCTGCCAGTAAAGCCATGGTAGGCGGTGGTGTAATTCTTCTCAATTGTTTCGACCAAGCCCTTTCGGTGTAATGATTTTGAACATGAATTTATCTTCAATATGTAATTTTAGAACATGAATCAACTCTCTACCTTGTTTAAGTCTTAGGTTTTTTCTTTCTCTTCAAATATGACTGTTAGAGAGGATAGAAGGATTAGAGTAATCGTTATCAAAGAGAATATTCAAAGTTAATCTCCAAGCAAACGTAAAGCACAAATTCTTCAAACAAGAGGTAATAACTTCTACTTATTAAGTTTATGAAAATTAGAGTAATAATGTATTGTAATTATTGAGATTCTTGTGCTTGGGTTGTAAATTAGTGTGAACAAAGTATTATGCAGGACATTGGAGTGATAAGATTGAAAATTATGGCTAGAACTATATCTAAACAACTAAGAAATCTGGAAATTTAAGTCACACACAAGATGTTTGAAATTTTGACTCAATAAGAATTTATGCTTAAAAATCAAAAATTTAGCAAAGCTTGATGCTAGGATATCTTTATATATGTGTTATGATGTTAATTAAGTTAATTGAGTGAATCAAATCAAGCCCAAATCAAGTTTTAAAGAATTTCTAAAAACTTGAATTTGATGAAAAAAAGTGGCCAGCATGGCATTTTCAAGCCTATGTAATACCATCTTTAAAAACCCAACTTGCTCATGCTATATTTTTATAAAATACTATGATATACCATGTAGAACATATCAAAATTTGGAAGCAATCGGATATGTAGGTTGGGAGATATAAAATCACAAAGCAGCCAACTTGGTAGCCCAGGACGGAAAAATTTCCTGGCTCCACCCTTGTATGCTTTAAACAAGTGGGCCTTACAAAAATTTTAAATATTTTTTTTTTTTTGGGAAGAGAGAGTGGATGAGTTTTGAACCCCTATGGTCAAACACGTAGCACCCTCACTCTTAACTATACACACCACCTTTAAACTAAGAAACTCATATTTTCGCATGTAAAAATAATATTTCAACGTCTCTCACATAGAGGTGAGATCCACTCACTATTTATGTAAGAAGAATCATGTAAAAATATCAATTTTTCATGTGTAAATATCAGTTTCCTTAAACTATATCATGTTTTTTATGTTGCCAAAAAAGTAAAACATTGAAAATAAATTTTTAAAAAATATTATATATTGCAAATGTTTACGTCGATTTTTTAATTACCAGTTACGTGAATAAGTATAAGTCAACTTAATGCTAACTTTTTTTAGAGATGTGTATAATAAGTGAAATTTTCTCATGTACTGATAAGATTCACAATTGTAATTCGATTTAAATTTATTGCAATACATAAATTTGAGTGGGTTTATTGGGCCAATTTTCTCGTTTATTTTGCAGTTTGGTTTGGTGTTTAGAAGGTTCTAAATTAAATATGATTTAAAAAAATTTATGGATTTAAATTGGCTATGATGTACTTTCTCTTCATATATGTTGTAATATTTTGTAATAAAATCACTAATTTATAATATTTTTGGTAATTCGATAACGAGAATGTAAAAAAAAAGTTTGAGTAACTAAAATGAAAATCGACCCCTAGTATAATGACCAAAACATCAATTAACTCGATCCATGTCATCTGCCACATAATTAACACCTGTTAACTGTTAGTTTAGTCAGCATTTTCGTTTATTTTTTTGGACGGAATGTTAAGCAATGATAATTTTGTAACTTTTTTTGAGTATGGAAATGTGTTTGTAACAAAAAAAAATCAATAATCACAATAAAAATCGACCTTAGTACACTGACCAAAACATTAACCCCTTAAAATTGAAAGAATCGAAAAGGTCAAACATTTCAAATTGAAAATGATACTCCATCCTATTCAATTATAAAATTAATATTGACTTTTTAGGAGTTAATTTGAAATATTTTTAAATTTAAAATTGATATGATTTATTTAAAGTAAAAAAAAATTAATCTTATAACTAATAGTACTTTTTAAGTAATAATTTTATGATATTATTAATATAAATTACATAAATTCATGTCAATTTTAATTTTAAAAGTATTTGAAAATAAAATTTTAAAAGTCAATATTAGTTTTATAATTTGAAATGGAAGGAGTATATTTTTACTTTTTTGTTACGAATTACCATGATAATTATAATTGATAATATTTTAAAAGTAATATTAGAGATAAACTATATACAAAAATTATGCACAAAAGAATATAAAAAAATGAAAGAAAATAGAAAACGAGACATAGAATTAAATGTTTTACACATTTTCATTGATAATAATATATATGTTTGTGCACAATTTATGCACATAATATTATTCATATTTTAACGATATATAAAATAAAATTGGTCAACATTATAATATTACCCAAATATTGATATATGTGGCAATCCCAATACATACCGAAACTCTTTCAAACTCAAATTGGAAGATGAACATCTAAAACCTTTCATCAGTTGTAGACGAATCAAATCTACCAGAGAATAGATTTATGCAGCCAAATTGATTTCACTTAAGGAGGAAGAAGTAAACAAATACACAAAAAACCAAATTAAATTACAGAACCAAAAACAAATAAGTAAATAAATAAACATAACTCAGAAATGTCTTGCTCAAAGAATTAATCCTTTATAGATATTAATCCTTCAGGGCTCAAGCCAAGGTTTCAAGAAACACACAAAGCTACCAATAGTAAGTTTCAACTTGGGATAAAAGAAAAATTCCAGTCTTGTAAAACTGAGGCTTTGCCAATTCACCTCCAAGAGAGCACCAAAAGAATCACCCATACATTCCACAGATGAGAAGACTAGGAAAAAGAATCAGCAGCTTAAAAACAAGAAGGAAGTGTAATCCCGTGGCAAACAAATGCCATTACTATATAAACAATCACTAGGAGAAGGATAATCAGTGCAATCCTGCAAAAGAGTCGTTCATTAGGTTAGTAGGCTGCTCAGTCCTTTTCAGTTTTTACAGTCATGCAATCACACGAAACCCATATATTTCATAATACCATACATGAAGAGTTTTAGCACAAAATAAATGTTTTTGATATGCAAAATATTCCCTCTATTCTAAAAAAAGATTTCTATTTTCCAAAAAAAAGAATCCACAAAAAGAATCCTCTTTTTATTGGCAATAATAAAGAATGACACAATGTTCTCAAGTTTGAGGTCATAATTACATAATCATCGCAACACTACTAAATTACCAACTTGTTATTTTTCAGAGTTAACATGGAACAAAAAAATCCTTAATATTTGCAAATTTTCAAGTAGGACTTTCTTTGTGGAACTGAGGGACGATCAAGTAAAGATTAAACTTGTCTTCACAAAAGAAGTGGGAAATTGCAGAAGGATATTAAAGAATAATAGGATAGGAATGTGCAATATACATTAAGAATGCTCACATCTTTTAGAACTAAAATGGGAGGGTCAAAACAGGTTTATCAGTATTAGTATCAACCTAGATGGATGCAAAGATTATGTTAATCTGAGAAACATGTTACTCTTTACAAACTCCATGGTATCTAAAAAGATTTATTTTCTTTCTTTCTTTCTTTCTTTCTTTTTACTTTCTTTTTTCTTTTTCTTTTTCTTTTTGTGGATCAGTTTGAATGGTCTATATCGATAGTAAATGATATTTTGTTATATTGATATGAATTGGGAGATTTCCGAGAAGTTTCTTCGCCACACATTTATACAGGGAATGGTGGGTGGTTCTTGACTAACTTCGGGATGTTTTTCCACTACTTTTTTTTGCTTTTAAGTTTTAGTTCTTCTCTATTTCTCAATAAAACCTTCTTTTATCTAAAAAAATTCAGAGCATAGTTACAACTTACAATGATTGCTTTAGTTGGCATCATGAAGAATTCATTATTTCCCAGCTCATTCCGAACTGTTCACTACTGGCCTTTGTTGTTTAAAACTTTTTTATTCGCTGATGTTAAAATTGTCCGTGACGCAAATCTTTTTTTTTCTTTTTCCCATTTCTAATTAAGCTAGATTTTTAAATCAGATAATAAATTCTGACTAATATTTTCCCAATAAATTGATAGAAACTAAAAACCTAATAAATTTCACGTAGAGTTTGCACCTCTAGCTACAAGTCCCTTCTGCCTCTCAAAAGAAAAACAACTAAACATGCAAATGAAAAGCTTTCAAATAACAATACTTCCTAAAAAAGTAAAAGGTATTCAAAATCCATCTATTTATTTTGATGAAAATAATCAAAAATTGAAGAAGTTTAGGCCAGAGAACATACGTGAGCTTGACATTTCTCCACCATACAGTGCTTCTGAATCGGCGAGCTTGCTTTCTGAAACGAAAAGTATTTCCTTGTAAATTCGCAGTTTTATCAACCAGCAACTCCAAGCGGTCACCTCTCTCTAGAACTTTATCAATATTTTCAATCATGACATTCCGCACCTGTTCATAGAAATGTTAACTAGCAATATTTTTATTATTCCTAAACCCTATGTTAGTTTCATGAACTCTATAATTATAAAAATCACGAAGATGTACACTGTTGAAGGCAAAACAAGTTAAGACATGTAAAATGCCAAAATGTAAATGAAGTGATTAATAATACCTCAGGACTGAGCATATAGATACCATGGGATATTTCCCATCATTTTGTTTATTCAAACAAATAACAATGGCACCTTAATATGAATCATTCATTGCAATTAACCAATAACAATTGTTGAGCACAACCATCACAGGAATGGTAACTTCAGCTGGAACTAATAAGCCAATGGCCCCAAATTAAAAGCCACAGAATTCATACAGAATTTTACAGGAAGCAACTTTAGATGGATGGAGTTTGATTAGCTCTTAGAACCTTAAGACTGATGAAATATATGAATTTTATTTCTATGTATATACTCTTGTTATAAGTAGCTAAATGATATTACGTATCAAACTCACCTGACTCATTTCCCCTTTTAGTCGGTTTATCCTATCTGCATTGGGATCACTCGAGTAATATTCCATTTGTTGGCTTAGAACCCTTGAAAATTCTTCATTCATGGCATAAGCCTGGGCTGATAAAACTGCTCGACCATAAGTCCTTACAAATCTCTGATGAATGTCTTCAAGAAATGCAAAAGGAATTCTCCCTGGAGAAATAATCCAAAATAGAGTACAAATTTATGTCCCGTAGGGCGAATAATCTTTAGAAGCAAGAGTCAGGTGAGTAACAAATAAAATACAAGTTGAAAGAATTTATGAACGGATAAGAAATTATTTGAGTTGTAATCTTATAGAACAGTTCAACATGAAAATAGACATAGAAATTAAAATCCCAAGGCATTTTTTCCTATTTATTTCTGTCAATGCGAGTATTTGTTTAGGTATGTTTCCCTTTGAAATTTTGATATTTGAGAAGTTTATAAAATTTATACTATTATATGTTACATGAACTCTGACACTTCATTTTAGTGTAAAAAATTGGCAAAATTGAGGAGTACCTGTGTAATACTCTTCAAAATACCGTGTCCAATTGGATACTCCATTCAAGTTTATGTTGAACTATCATATATAGCAGAACAAAACTGATAGAGCAGAAAACACCATCCTTTCTATTCATAGATATGTTTCCTTGTCTCTCTCACACATACATATACAATCCAGCCCAGAGCAAAGTAAACAAGCAAGGGAGCCAGAGAAGGGTATTTTAAGCACTAAAACAAAAAACCAACGCATTCACATGGGCAACACGTTTTTGTTAAAAGAATATCTTTGAATTCTTCACTTATTTACAGCTCTGCAGATTAAAGTTTCTGTTAATCTTTTGTCCTAAGCAACAAAAACACAACTAAATTCTGGCAAGTTGGAACATATCAAATAATTAAAAATGGCAAGTTCAAAGGTTAACTCAGTAGTAGTTAATTGACGTCCGGCCTCAATTCTATTTCCTTCATTGAGTTAGATTTGAAGAACTGACAATTTTCACCAACGAGCTATAACGCTAGTGGTACCACTCATCCACTAACAGTCTAACAGGGAGGTGCAAGGCTCAAAACCATTTAAGGACTTTGTTGAGAAACTATTATCTTGTTGAAGATATCTCCAATAGCCTATATGGGCCTACTCTTGTAGGGTTGTGGTCAAGTTCTATGTCACCCTCACCCAGCTTAGTAATAATAATTATTTCAAGGAAAAAAAACTGACAGTTTGACCATGTGACTGATGAAGTATCATTTCGGTATCATATGGATGGGTTAAGCTATTATGCTAGATGGTAGACCATCTTAAGAGCCTACTATAGGTGTAAATCCAAACTCCCATATAGTTTACTCTGCTATCCATCTGCTCAGATTGTCAATTAGTCAGACAGAAACTTCACAAAAAGATTAAAGGGACCAACAAATTGATTCGACAAGGTAACAACAAACTGCAATGCACAACTGATTCTTCCAACTAATAAGCATACATTCATACATTAAAATACAATGGCCTATACACCTGTAGAGAAATAATCAATCCAAATGAGGTCAACATACCTCTAAAAAGTTATTACAATTAACTTCAATAGTCAAATGGAGACAAAGACTCAGACAGATCAAAATAAAGGGCTAGAAAAGGCATCAATTTCTAAAATGGGGCAATATTATAGACCTGAAGTCTGATTCAGGAATCCGGAAGAACCGTTTATAATTCTTTATAGGTCACAACTAAGTACATTGAATAGGGGATTTTGTTAGGTAGGAAGATGATTTATATTCAGTTTATATATAGTCACAACTTACAAATATCTTGTGTTTTTGTATATCTACATAATTATAAATATATATATAGCATATGTATAAGTAAATACTTTATAAATATTAGCATAAAATCCAATATATTCACATGGGCAGCTAAATATATTTCAGCAGTTGCAATTTCCTTCAGCCTCCATTTAAGAAGGATGGAAAAGGAAAAGGAAATGACATCTAAAGTTTTATTGGATCATTTTATTTTATTTGTTTTACACAAAAATAACACTGTTTCCAAATATTAAATTTTTTAGAAGTATAGATGGTTAGATTATCTTTGTTGAGATAGAAATTTTTCAATGTTACATTTATTTTTGTTTCTTTCCATTCCTTTCCTCTACATTTTCTAAGTTCCAAACAGAGTCTTAGGGGAGTGCTATTTCCACAAGAACATTTAATATCCCCACAAGCTTGCACTCACACATGTCACAAGAGGGTGGGAGAGTGTTGATACTACTCCCTCAGTTTTACAAAAAATAATACTATTCCTAGAAAGTACTAATAGTTTCCAAATTTGTTATTTTCAAAATTTATGAGTCGCATTAATCATAAATTTTAGCAGTAAATTGGCTTTAAAAAGTAAAAATGGGACTGTGTTTGTGGAAGGGAGGTAGTTTCTGGTCACTAAAACACAGCATGAATGCCCACCAACATATGATTACACCTTTTAGATCCTTCTGCTTTTGTGTTTGCTTCCAAGTAATACTCATTGCACCAAATTGTTGCCTATCATCTGAGGGAATTTGTAGCTCACAAAGTAACATATTTCTAGCAAATAGTAGAAAAAAAGAGTTGTTTATTTAAACCAAAAATAATATATGCCTATAAATCATTCACAAACAGGTTAATTCCAGCTCCTTATTCAAATCCTAAAAAACTAATCAAAACTAAAATCACCATATCAAGCTAAAAAAACAAAAAAAAATTGATACGAATATAATACAAGGACTCCAAATTACAGATCCACATCAAATTAATTAAAACAATGAATCATAATAATAACACAAAAATAAAAACAGAGATGGGTAAAAAAAACAGGAACTTACTTCCAGCGTTTTCATCTGCCATACACAGAACAGTGAGCCCATCTGTCCTCTTGACGTGGAAAATGTAGCGATCTTGAGAATACGAAACGTTCATATCATTATCGCCTGGAATTTTCTCCAGAATTTGCCGAGAAATCGCGCTGGCATTAGTCGATGTACCGGTAAATTCCGCCAAAACCACAGATCCACGCGCCACCAGCACATACAGAATCGCCATCTCTCAATCTCCCTCCAATCAATCAATCGATTCCCCTATGCTTCACAATATATATTCGATCGGAGGAATTGGGTCGAATTATATATACATAAAAGTGAAGAACACTAAAATTTAGGGTTTTGGCGGAATTTACCGGTGAATTTGAACGGGGAGAGATTAGATTAGAGAGAGAATGAGAGCTGGCTGCTGACCCAAATTATCTGTGAATTGAGATGGTGGAAACACCTTTTGCTGGAGTAGTTAATTATTGGGATTTGGGGTCACCAAATATAGAATGTTTTTCAATAATCAAGGACTGTTATATACTTATAGCTGGCGGGAGAAGGTAACTGAAATTTGACCATTTCTTTTGGGGCTGAACAAAATAAATTTAGAATAATATTATGTGCACAAATTATATATAAAAAATTATGCGTCTAGAATATAATTCATGTATTGCATGTTGACGCCGATATTTTTTCACGAAAAATCTCAATTTAATGTGTTTGAAAAAAAGTTGTGATTTAAGTGAGCTTTTATGAAAAATGGCTTTTAATATTCAATGGAAAGTTTGATTTTAGTTTGGTCCAATTAAACAGAATTGTCAATCGGTATTAATTTAAATGAATGTACTGATTCATTTGAGTTTTAAATAAGAAAGACCCATTTAAAATATGGTTCTATTAAATTGGTCTCTAACTAAGATTTTTATAGTTTAGGAGCTTGAAAGTGTTAGACACCTCCCGAATTTCATAAATCACTGGTACCACTTTTCTTAAAATTTTTAAAAAATTGCTTTTGTGCTTTCAAGGTGTTTCGTGCCTAGATGATTTGTGTCATTCTGATTTATGTTTTGTGTCATACAAGTATAAGTGAGTTCATTTTATCCAAATGGGTTTAATTTGGAACCTTTTGATTTTATAAAGTCATTCTAAATGTCTTTTAATTTTAAGAATTTTTTTTTTTTTTTTTTTTATAAAAGATTCAATTTAAGAAATGAAGTCCTCAATGGGCCTTTAAAATCAATGAAGTCATTCTAATGTCTTTCCGAAATAGAATTATATATATATATATATATATATATATATATATATATATATATATATATATATATATATATATATATATATAAATCTGAATTCAAATCCCATCGCTTGACTATACATATATCTGTTTTGTTATATGTATCTAAATCACACCCAAAATATCAGATTATGAAAAAATTTAGTTTCATAAAATATTACTTTTTTTTAGTTGTTTTTTTTTTTAAAAAAATCCATATTTTAACAAAATTCTAAGTCCGAACTGGATCCAACTTTTATATATATATATATATATATATATATATATAGGTCGAGATCAGTAAGGATCCTTACTTTTTAAAATGAGAGACTTTTTTTTTTGCTTTTTTTGGCTTTTTTTTAAAACAACTAAAAAAAAGTTTAATATTTTATAAATCGAATTTTTTCATAATCAAATGTTTTGGGTGTGATTTGGGTGCGATATACAAAACATGTATGTACATGATCAAGCAGACTGCACTCACCACTTTTTGGTATAGGTATTCAAAACACGCCCAAAACATTGTATTATAGAAAATTTCAGGTTTCATAAAATATTAAACTTTTTTTAGTTGTTTTAAAAAAAAACAAAAAAAAAAAAAAAAAAGTCCTCATTTTAAGAAAATAAAGGATCCCTTTACTTGATCATTTCTATATATATATATATATATATATATATATATATATATATATATGTGTGTATAATGATCCATATCATTTATTTGCTATGGATCCAAAAATAGCATATACCATCTAAACTTTTCATTACAAAAAATGGAGGGTGGAGATGACATGGTCGTCCGCTAGTACTTCTAGCGGACTAGGTTAATGAAAATCTCAGCCAATTATGACCCTAATTAGTCGATTAAAGAGCTATCTCTCTCCACTTCAACTCCTCCTTCATTTTCCTGTTCTTCCTTCGTCTTTAGTTTCAGACCCAAGCGCTTCCACTTCCTCTCATCTTTCAAAGAAACCAAAAAACAGCAACAGAACCTTCAAAAGAGTCTGAATAAAGCCCCACAAAGCCTCCGGAGGCTCCTGAATTTGGACTCGAAAGGCGATGAAGATTACGGCAAAAGTAGCGGTGGTGATGATGGATGGTTGGAGGATGGGAATGCTGTTAAATGGGCTATTTTTGCTGGGCTTTTTCTTGTGGGTGTTGTAGGTGGATTTGACACTGTTGGGTACATCTATAAGGACCAGATCAATGCCTTTTTGACTTAGTTTTTCGGATTGAAGGTATTTTTCCATAAAATGAGTACCCATTTCGGAATTTCTGAATTTTGTGTTTGATTTTTATGAATTGATATGAGAACGTTTACTTTTCCTAATTTCTAAGTTTACTTTAAAAGTTTATCTGCTTTCAAATCTACAGAATTTTAGTTTCTGATTCCAAGAGCATACTTTGGACTCTGTTTTCTTTTAATTTTGTCTAAAATTTTTGTGGATTTGTATGTTGATAATTTGAAAAATTAAAAATTACATGATGGGGGGAGGGGTGAAAAATTACATGATGTCTCCTTGTATATTACTCCTGATGGTCTTGATTTAGTGGATATATAGGAAATCAAACCAATTCTGATTATGGTAATATTGTCTTGTGTAGAGTCGGGCTCATAAAATGGATATTCGTTATGACACAGCTGGTAATATTGTCATTATTAGAATTTTTTGTGGTTATTTTACTTAATTAAGCATGTTTGTTTCTTGAAACTGGATATATAGGAAATTAAGCAGTTTTTGCTGATTTAGGAAATAAAGCAGAATATTAATGATTTCCTATAGATTATAACAGATTAAGGTCACTGTGCTACTGAAGCGCAGAAGTTTTCGTCCTAGCTTTCTCATTAGTTAAGCTTTCTCATTAGTTAGTCGTGCAAGCTATGAAAACATATTCAAAAAGATGCATTGAATTCGCAACTTCACATTCTAATTTACTGTTTCTAGTGGGATTATTACTTATGATACTTATAGACAATTGCTTTATTAGTGGATCCCTGAACTTCAGCATTTTTCCCCTGGCATCCCAGTTGTACTGGCTGGCACCAAACTGGGTAAGTTAAGAGGTCTAAAAGTTCCAACTATACTATGTTTATATTGTGTTTTGATTATTCTACTGTCTGTAATTATTTTTTTAAAAATATTTGCTTTATAAAATGCTAAACAACTGGTCATATCATTTGTTAGTGCTTTCCTAGCTTTGGTTTCTGTTTGTTCAATATGGCTATGCTTTATCTTCGTTATGATTTATCTTAATGAAAGTCGATTCTTAAATGCTCTGCTGTATAATAAAATACTTTATGGTAAAATTTAAGCATCTATGAAATGAATTGATCTTTTCTCTGTGGTTATTTTTTTGGCTGCCCAATTCTTCCCAATTCTCTTTCCACAGTTAGGGTTTATCAATCCTACTGTATAAATCTTCTTGTTCTGAGTTATTGTGTTGTGTTGTGCTTGCTTAATGTTACAGTTGAAAACGCGAATCTAGCCACCCCAAACGTCGATCCAAGTAACTTTTGTCCCAATTCTTACAAAACAATGTAAAATATGCATGAATAGACACAAACACTTCAAATCAACCAAAAGATTAAGCTCAAACGCACTCAATTATGAGTATAAAACTCACTCATCAAATACCCCCAAACTTAAACCTTTGTTTGTCCTCAAACAAAAACACAAAAGAACTAAAAATAAACAAACTAACTCAACTACATGAATGCATATGCATGATCTACTTCCTAATATACCTATGAACCCAGTAATAAATCAGTATGATATATAGCAACAGGCCTCAAAGATACCAATGATACTCAAACAATATATCCAATCAAGTCAAAATCCATAACTCTAACCAATTAGTCAATCAAACCTGTCATCACCCATGTGTGTGTGTGCTTGTTAACCATTCTAACCAACTGCAGTTTAAGATAATCATATAACAAACTTCTTAGAAGGAAAATTTCAGTTCCAATTCAATTACTTTTGTGAACATGACAACTCCGGTTAAAACTAAACAATTACCAAGTCTAAGGATAAATACAGGATTTATTTATACTCTTATTCAACCACGAGGGCATTTTTGCTCTTTCTCGTGTTTTATTCATTTTTTTTCTCATGGCTGTGCAATGTCTTATTTCCTTAGGCTTTTCAGTGCTACCTTAACGAGCTTTCGACCAACGACTCCCAAGCCATTAAGACCTTAGGGCGCTAGGTGTAAAGACAATCCCCCCGGACTTACTTACTCAAGTAACAAAGGTCACAAAACTAGACAAGCATGCCACGATGTTTATTCTTTTTTTTCTTTCTTTCTGATTTTTTTTTTCTTTTTTTTTCTTTTCATCATTTCTTTTTTTCTTTTTTTTTCTTTTTGTAATATATATATCCTATAGATTCCCCCAAACTCAAGCTTTTACGTCATTCCAACCTTTACTGCCAGTTCACTAATTTCCTTAAATTTTAACCAAGAATTTCCCTCAGAAACAAATTATGAAACCCTTGAACCAAGTGGATTAAAACAGTTAAACTTTAAGTGCTAACCGGTTACATAAGTTTAAGACAGGCTCAGATTATCATCATGATCAAAATTAGAACTCATCATCAATTATCAACATTGTTCAAGTTAACATGCAAAACCAATCTTCTCATAGGTCGAGCTAAGACCACACCAACCTATCACATAGATTCATGGAAAAAAAATGCAATTATACTACATGAACACATACTAATGCAACACATATATGAATATGCAAATAACTACCATGTATTATATACAACCTAAAAAAAATAATGCTAACACAAAAAAATGAACTACCATGCAGACAACTAACTATATGCAGTACGACACTAAAATGCCCCCAAACTTAAACTAGACATTGTCCTCAATGGTCAAATAGAAAAAAAATAGAGCGGAGGACTTCCACGAAAATATAACAATCTTCCTCCTTGTCCACTAAGTTTGGAGAATAAAGCAAGCACATGGAACAAATTAGGCACCACACTTGAATTTGACTTGAGTAACACAGTAAAATCATGATAGAAGCAATTTTATTAAATTCTAAATAAATGCAAATTCAAAACTACTAATATAAAACCTAATAAAACTAAAAATAAAATTAAATTTGGGTTGCCTCCCAATAAGCGCTTGTTTTATAGTCTCACCGACTTCATCAATTCTCATCCAATTCCCTACGAAAATTGAGGAACCTCCATCCATCAAGATGTAATGTCTCTTTTGGGAAGTTCCCATTAGCAAAAACCTTGAATTGAAGTCACCTAGCATACTCTTTGTAGATATGTTCCCACATTAAGAACGTCCAACAACTAGGTGTTTTCTCCATTATGTCTATGATCGATTGGGGCATTGAAGCTTAATAAACATAATGGGATCTTCCTCTATCTTCTCCTTTTCATCCCACCATGACTCCACAATCAGTCTTAGCTCTTACGTCACAAAGAGCTTTCTTTGACATACATGACCGCTTAATTGGGCATGATTTTGCAAAACTGCCCGGATTCTTGAACTTTGGTAGATAAGGTACACGGGACACTATCAAAATTGGCTCATCTTCGTTGGTACTCAAAGTTAGATCTTTGCCGATCTCCTTTTCTTGGTCTCCAAGTCTTTCCTCTCTTTCAACATCTATATCATTTGGCACATCCGGTTGCATATTTGGTTCGGGCTCACCATCAGTCTCGGAACTCATGTCATAGAGCCAAGTGTATTGAGGACAAATGTTTGAGGCATTGGTTAGTTGTTCCGTTTGGTTCATAAAATTTTGACTCAATATCTCTTGATTAATCCTCCTCTCCTCACATGAAGCTATGTACTTGGATAAAACTTACTCCAAATTTGAATGTTCTTCCTGTTGTAGTGGAGGTGGACACGAGAAATCCGGTGGGTACGTTGGACTTGGAGCATAAAATTGATCTTGATGAGTATGGTTCCATGAAACACCTTGGCTTTTCACATTCATATCTACTTGACTCAATAACTTATCTTGTTCATCGATCCTTTTGTCAGTAGCTAAAATGAATTTTTCCAAAGCTTCTTCCAAACTTGTTTTCTTCTCCGCAGGCATTGTTGAGTGTTGAGATTTTGAAATCCGGATGTGTTTCTTTGTCTAGGTGCTTGAGCTTGATTGTTACTCCATGAAAAATTCGAGTGATACCCCCAATCCTGATGATAGTTGTTGGGATAGACATAATTGTTGGGGTAATCACCACCATATCTTTATCTTAAATAAATCGATGGTGCATTAATGACTCATATGATTTCCAAAGACAATAATCATAAGTAACATAGCCATACTTTGACGATGTTGAGCTTCAATAGCTTCTACCATCCTCGAAAGTGTCTCAATCTGTCTTGACAATGCGAGAAAGTGCTGCGAGTCTGTCAATCTCCGCCTCCTCGGTGAAATCATTCTTGCCATCCTTCGACTCTGTTGAAATCATGATAACCTCCAACGTCTTCGAAGTTGCCTCAATTTGTATTGGCTCTGTAGAAGATGTATTAGCTCCATCAATCCCTGTTTTCCTTGGTTGAGCCATGAACGTGTATGGCCATTGATACTCAAAGTCATCCATGATACCTGAAAAGAGAGAAATATAAGAAGAGAATTAAAAATAAAAATAAAAATGTTTAAATTAAGACTAATTTGATTGAAATTAATATTGGTAAAAAATTATTAAATTAATTCCCCGGCAACGGCGCCAAAAACTTGTTGATCAATTTCACAATCAATGAATACGTGCAAGTATATACGGTCAACAAGTAATAAAATGAAAGTAGAGTATCGTTCCCACGAGGAATTATTTAATAAAGATTACCAAATACCAATTCTTAACCAAATAATTTTTATTTAAACAATCGCAAAGTGTAATTTTTTTAATTAAGAAAACTAAATTAACTTATTAAACCGAATTGCTTTATAAATGAATTCAAATAAATAAAGATTAAGACTTCAATATCCCCAATTATGAACTCTAAATCAATTATCCAATTATCCCAATATTTATGCCTACTGAATTGTTAACAGGATTTCTCAAATGCCAAAAGTCCTTTTCCAAGTGATCAATTGTCTTCTATTTAATCCAGATTAATCTTGCTATATTCCTATGCAAAACAATTGAATTAAACTCTTTTCAATCCCAATTCCTTATGTGTTATATGCGGTGAACAGATATTTTCATTCAATTCACAAACCTAATTGTTCACTTTGCAAATAATTAAGTCACATGATATCATGCCCAGTTCTAACCCTAGAATTCCTCTTTCAATTCCTTCTAGAGTAACAAGGTAATTACTGATCAGATAATTAATCAATAAGCTCAAGACAAGATAAATAATTCACTTTGACATAAATAATTGGAATAAATCGAATAGCTAATTTATAAACATAAAAGGTTCAATTGAAATCTTAATAAAATAGTTAGTTCATAATTAATGAATTAAAACCAAGAATCCACAACTGAATAAACATTAAAAGATAAAAGTATGAAAAGAGAAGAGAATAGAATCTGTTGTCAGCAAATCTGATGCTACCCTCTTGCTCTTGCTCTTGCTCTTGATCTCCAGTGTTTTTCAATTTGTTTCAATCTCCAATGGCTAATTAAGAACTAGGGTTTATATTATAATCTAATGGAGTGTTTTATCTAAGCTAATCTATGTAATCTCCCTTTATTTTATGCCTTACATCATGTATTTATAGGTTACAAGTACAATTTTTAGCTTAGATAATGTATTATTTTAGTAAAAAGAATATGCAATCGTTAATGTATATATATATATATATATATATATATATATATATATATATATATATATATACAAAATCTAAATGGATTTTCACCATATGCGGTAATCCATGTATATGCATCATTTCTACAATTTAATAAAGAATGAATACGAAGGATCATTCACCATGCATGCGATAGACCACATGCGACGAGGTTATTCCAATGTAATAATAAATAATTGAACCAAATCAAATGCGTAATACGCATGCATATGATATTCCAATGAATAATGAATAACGGAACCAATTCGAGCAAAATTACACCGAAGCGTGGATGTTCCAATGTAATAATAAATAACGGAACCAGGTCAGGCAAAATTCGCACCTACAGGATGTTCCAAAAGAATAATAAAGAATGGAATAACAGAAGAATTTCACCATGTATAGGGTAGTCCGTGTATACAGATTATTCCAACAATTTAATAAGAAATGAATACAAAGGATTATTCACCAGGTATACGGTATTTCACATATACAAGTTATTCCAATAATTTAATAAGCGGTAAAAAGGTTCCCACCAAGTCTTGTAAGATTAATAAGGATAGATGGTACCATTGTAAATAACATAATTTAAATGCAATTATAAGAATAAAATTATATTATTGGTGGCATAGCCCAACCGGTAGTATAATAATAAATTGCAAGAATTTAATTTTACCGTCTCAGTTGGTTAGAGCTTCGTGCTGATAACGTGTTATAAAACTTTAGCAAAGTATATAAAGATACTCTTATAATTGCTGCATAAATTTAGAGAGAATAAGCAAGAGAGAAGGAGATAAAAACCTCAGAGGAATTCTATATATTTTTTTCACTATCACTGCCTTTATATAGGCAAGGTTTAAGGAAGCAGAAGGAAGAGAAGGGAAGGGGAGTCACGGGAGAAATAGAGAAGGGGGAGTTCACGGGTTGGGGAATAAAGTTCCCATCATAGGGAATCACATGCATGCATGCATGATTGCATTCTAACAATATTATAGTAATTACACGAGTATGATGCAGTGCTTCGAACAAAGGAATTTAAACACATAAGCAACACATAATGCAACAGTTGATTTCATAAGCATAACATCATATGATAAATAAAAAAATCCACCAAGAACCCACCAAGACAAAGACGTGTTACACAAAATTTAAATTATAGGCAAAGTGGTAGTAATAAGCATATTTATTTCATAAATTAATAAAAAAATCACTTATCTTTTATGCGAAGGATCTCCTTCTTGGTGGATGGGTGATTTTAATTTAGAATTTTAGATTTTCACAGATGACGCCAATGTTAACGCCTGATTTTGTTTGCTTGACGAAATCACCAAAACAACATGCCAAATCAACGCTAATGATTGATAGAGTAGTTGATTGTTATTGTGAAATCAAACTCACGAAATACACAAAGATAAACATACACACATCATTATAAGAGATATAAATATGGACACAAGAATTTAAGTGAAAACCCAATTGAGAAAAAATCACGTAGAGAGATGAGAAATCCATAGAGAGTACAAATTATTTATTTGTGTCATATGTAATTGTGTCATATCCACAAACCCTTGCTTATTACTGTATTTATAGATGTCATATTCACCAGAATCCAATTAGGAGTAGAAGTCCTTTTTAGAATAACCTTTTATAACTGCAATTAATGATTGATCAATTCCTTCCCAAATTAGATCTTCTTATCCTACCAAATAAAAAAACACAATATTACTTCAAAAAGAATTCTCCCATTGTCAAAACAAATATATATGGGCCAACACCAGACCCGGACCATTAAATAAATTGAGCTACACCTTGGGTAGACCCAAATAATCATATCCCAACACCATCAACAATGTAATTGATATCACTTGGTGTAAGAAAATTCTTGTCGCTAATGATTTTATAGTAAAAGTTCTACTTCTAAACAAATTAAGTATAGTCGTTATCATTAAAATTTGAGTTCTGAATTTGTATAGTTCGCTAGATGCACATTTATCGGGTGTTGAATATGTTCGATCATTAGTGCTTACAACTTTTGCAGCAGGAGCATTTAATGTATTTAGAGGTTTAAAATAAAATTGTGACGTGCATCATTTGGTGTTAAAATTTGAGTACAAGTAGTGTAATATGGATGATAACAATATACTGAACATGAATGTTGGGCCATGATATTTTAGATATTGGGCCAAAGGGCTTGGACTGAGTTACTTGGTTAATCTACCGGGTCATTTCAGTTGGGTCCGATCAGTTGTGTCCTCTTTGATGGGTCGGGTCGGCTAACCTATCAGATGTTTAAATATCTCCATCCTTGACCGATAATGATGAATAAGATAGCTGTTGACCGATATGTCTACAAGGCATTAATGTGATGGGATTCAGTCGACTGAAGGTGGCAAACAATGATGGGATGTGGCAGGTGTTGCATGCGATCAATGAGATCGCCAAATTGTGGAATGTGGTCGAGATAGTAGTGGGTGACACGATAAACCGGGTCTGAGAGTATATCATAGCAAGGAAGTCTTCTAAGTGAAGGTAACTGATAATTTTATCTCTCTCAATACACTATATATTTTATCCTCCATTGTTAACCTTGTGATCGCCTGTACTGACTCTCACGCCTGAGCTATCCCCCGACGGTCGAAGCCGTCAAGCTTTTGGTGTTGATCGTGTTTATTGTGCAGGATCATAACGTCTTTCGTGAATGGGACGTGGCAGAAGATCTTGGCATTAACATTGGCGCTAGAAGAGGGCTTTGTTCTAGTGTCCTTGAGTTTTCAATCACAATCTTTTCAGTTGTTCTACGTCGGAAGATGGTGAGGAGTAGAACTGTCACACCGGAGGGACAGTCGATGCCTGTGAGTTCGTAGTTGGAACGTGACAGTACGGTTTCCAAGTTTGATTCAGGGGGTTCTCATTCGAGAGCCCAGGGTGAAGCCCGAAGAAGGTTGGTCTGTCGTGATCATGGTTAAAAGCGAGTAGAAGGCGCCCCGCCTAGAACTCGGCACCGAAGTGGTCAGGATAATAAAGCTGCCAAGCTGGCAAAGAGGGCAGACGAAGCAGATAAAGCTTTGGAGGTTCTCTTGAAGCAGAGGGAGGATATAGCGAGCGAGATGCTTGGCGCGAAAGTGAAGGAGATGCTTGGATGGCGGAGTCAAGGACGGTTACCCAATTATGTCTAGTGTGAAAGACGTAGTAAGCTTAAAGATGGACAACCACGAGTTGGAAGGCAGTCTATACACGTTGAAAACATGTCTCGATGCAGTCCTCGGGATCAAAGAAGACCCAGAAGCTATATTTCTAAGGATCCAGAGAGGGTACCTCACCTTAGGGGTTCTCAGGGTTATGGCACAAGCAGTTCAAGAGGATGTTCACCAGAGAGTATGGAGAAGGCATTCCGTCTTGAGTGTTCTCGTAGCAGCGGAAGGACTCAGCATCGAAGAAGATCAAGAAGCCATACTCTTGAGAGGTCGAGGAAGGCACTCTACCCTATCGATTCTCGGGATTATAGTCGAAGCAGATAAAGGAGTTGATCTAGAGAGTATGCACCTCAGAATACAAATAAGGCATTCTGCCTTGAGTATTCTCACCACAGTGACAGAAAGTTTCATCAAAGTAGATCCAGAAATCACACTCCCTAGAGTCCACTAAGGGTACACCGCCCTGTGGGTACTTGTCTTCGGAGAAATTCGTCTAAAGCTACAGGTTAGGGTGGAAAGGACCGGACCGTTCCGAAGAAGCTTTGAGGCGGTTGATGTCCAAATCGGCAGAAGCAAAGTTCGTGGACGCTGTGTGTAGATGGATATTATACTTCGGACATTCAGTGAAGCAGTCTGTCAGGTTCAGATTCAGCACACAACAATTCACCGGAGTTAGGAGGACCGGGTGGACTCGCTGACCATTTGATGGTAGCCTTTTTGGCAGGTGGTCCTTATGAATTTGTCAAGCCCTTCGTGGTAGGCAAACTTCATCGGTGTAAGGAGGTTCGGTCGGACTCGCTGACCATTCGTTGGTAGCCTTATCGGCAGGTGTGTCCTCATGGGTTTGTTATATCCTGCATGGTAAACAAATTGCATAGTCCTTTTCAATTTGTTTTACCCCGAGTGGTAAACAAATGCACAACGGTGTAAGGAGGTTCGGTCGGACTCGCTGACCATTCGATGGTAGCCTTATTGTTAGGTGTGTCCTTATGAATTTTTTTTTACCCCGTGTGGTAAACAAATTCCATGGTCCTTATAAATTTGTTCTACCCTGAGTGGTAAACAAATGTCCTTATATACTTATTTTACCCCGAGTGGTAAACAAGATCCCGATGGTGCAAGGAGGATCAGCCGAATTCACCTTATACATGATCTGTTTCACACTTTGGTAACGATAAGTATGCATTACTTTATTTTGTTCAAGTGTTGAGTTCGGTTCATTATGTCCGGTCTATGATATTCTTTAACTTAACTGATTATATGATCTGCTTGTTTACCTGGTTCACAATTTAAGTTAAGTTCAACAGAATTTTATACATTTTTTCACGTTGATGAATGATGAATTATTGACAAGAAATGTTCACCCAGAAGTAATAAGCATGAAGTTGATATTTCATTAATATTAACTGTTCACAAAAGGTTAGAATTTTTACAAAAAGTTCTACAACTAAAGGTAAAGGGGAGGTCATCTTCAGGCTTCTTCCTTGTCATCATCGTCGTCTAAAGAGTGTAGAAGAGATGGATTTACCTTAGCCGCGACAAGGTTTTTCTTGCCTTTACTTCGATAGATTTCATATCCTTCGGCATACATATGGACGATCTCATCGTTCGCTCTTTCGAAATTTTCTCGATGTCTTTGGATTTCCTTACGAAGGTCTTCGGTCAGTGGCGGACCCAAATTCCTAAGGGCTCGAAGCTCTTTGAGCTCTTCTTCAAGCTTCTGATGATGTGTCAGATGCTTTGATTCTTTAGCTTGGATCGACATTTATATCAATGATGACCCGACTTCAGAATGACGTTCTCCCTTCGGGCGGCATCCTCTTCGGCTTCTTTGTATTTTGGACGGAGGCACTCAGAGACAACGTTTGCCTGCAGATGACCATTATTAGTTAATCAGTTCAAATAGATGGGCAGAAATGTAAATGGATAAGTCAAAATATCAAATTCCTTTAGTCCGGTATTTCATTCCTTCGTCCATCAGGTCCATGATGGAACTATTGCCGAACCGATGATCATCGGTATCACGAATGCATGCTATTAGAGGTCGACATGAGAATTTCTCATTGGATTCTGGCAGAGTGAGGAATCTCATCGATATGCGTCTACTTGTTCTTTGGGCTCTTTGTCAGAAACCACGATTTCAACCAGGGTGTCCGAAGGAAGATCGGCTTCTGTGGTAGGTACTTGTGGCTCTTCGGCGGTTGGAGGAGTTATTTGGATTTTCCTCTTTTTTGCACGAAAGACTCGGGTCCATTCATCAAGGGGCATATCGAGGAAGCACTCGTTGTAAGTCTGGGTGATGGGGTGTTTTGATTTTCAGCCAGCTTGCTTTCTTTGGCGAGGTTGGCTTGTCCCTTCAGTGGGAGTTGATTCTGTGGCTTGAGCTTCGGTTGGTACCTCTGTAGAGGTCGACGAAGATGAACCCTTTGTGTTGATATTTGATGTTCACCAGATGAGCTTCGGTAAGCTATATTTTGGGCCTTTATTGATCTTATTATAATTCCTTTTGTCCTGGACTGATGCCATTTATACTCTTTCATTAAACATCCTGTTTAATAAAAGACTGGGGGGCAATGTTGGGCCATGATATTTTAGATATTGGGCCAAAGGGCTTGGATCGAGTTACTTGGTTAATCTATCGGGTCATTTCAGTTGGGTCCGATCAGTTGGGTCCTCTTTGTTGGGTCGGGTCAGTGGGCTGACCCAGTAGATGTTTAAATATCTCCATCCTTGACCGGTAATGATGAATAAGATAGCTGTTGACCGATATGTCTGCAAGGCCTTAATGTGGATGGGATTCAGTCGGCTGAAGGTGGCAAACAATGATTGGATGTGGCAGGTGTTGCATGCAATGATTGAGATCGCCCGGTATGTGGGGGCCGTCGAGACGATGAGTGGGTGACCGCAGAAACCGGGTTTGAGAGTATATCATAGCAAGGAAGTCTTCTAAGTGAAGGTAACTGATAATTTTATCTCTCTCAATACACTAGATATTTTATCCTCCATTGTTAACCTTGTGATCGCCTGTACTGACTCTCACGCCTGAGCTATCTCCCAACGGTCGAAGTCGTCAAGCTTTTGGTGTTGATCGTGTTTATTGTGTAAGATCATGACGTCTTTCGTGATTGGGACGTGGCAGAAGATTTTGGCGTTAACAATGAAGTTGAAGAGTTACATGTAAATCGAATTATTGTATATATTTTCTATATACATGCATATAGACCATTGGGAAAACTAAACACACTATGAATAATTTAGGTTATTAGTGCTTACAGCTTTTGCAACAGTAACGTTTATTGCATTTGAAAGTTTAAAATAAAATAAAATTGATAATCCGCACAAGGCACATGCTAGTGAAGATATAAAAACAATCAAAATGGTGTTGTACATCATTTGGTATTACAATTTGAGTATAAATAGTGTAGTATATGGATAGCAATACATTGAACATAAAATTAAAGAGTTGCATGTAAATCAAATCAGTGTATATATTTTCTATATACATGCCATACACCTTGGTGAATAATAAACGCATGGTACGAATAGTTTATTATAATTAGGAACATAACATTTATTTAAGACTGACTCGTGACCGACTTAAATGATCATTGATCAATTTGCTAGTCGACTAGATAAGATCTCCATTTACATCTTATTAATAATTATATAAAATAAGCTAAAAGACTATCCAATTTTCAATTGAATTAATTTAATTTAGTCCGTCGAGTTGACTTAAATTAAGTTAATAAATTATTATTCATTGAATTTGTATTAAATTATTAATTAACTTTTCATTAATTAGTAAAACCTAATAGTCTAAAACCTTTCAACTTTATTAGTACATGCCTTCACAATTTTAATAGTAAATACTGAATAAAAGATATATAATCATTCACATTTTCAAGTTCATGCAAGTGTATATTTCTGTCTACACTATTTATAGATATTCACCATAATTTTTTTTTACATATATTCAATATTGCTCAACAACATACTTATACACAAAGATATTATACAATGAATAAAAGATCATGTATTCCTTCAATTTCCTTAATTCATTTCTTTTCGTACAACTAAATTGACATTGAAAGGTGGTTTAGGGTGGTGCTTAGTATGTGTATGATGAAATGACAAAAAAAAGGTAATATGGATTTCTCATTTTTTTTAAATTTCTAAATTTTGGTTATGTAATTTTTGAGAAATGCACTTGTTATATATACCTATAGGATTAACAAAAATGCCTATAAAATTTTGACGTTTGGTAAAGGCTTAATAGGATGGAGTACAAGGGAAATATTTTTGACTGTTTTGAAAATCATACCTCGCATGGGATTGCAAGCTTGTTATATATAGTAATAGATGAAAATCAAGGTAATGAAAAATTTTTACTTTACAGAAATATTTTATCCGGAATGATCATCAAATACAATTTCTTTTATTTCGTTCATTTTTTTCATTCATTTCTTCAATTAAAATGTAACAGATCGCATAATTGGTGGACTACCTTGCCACTGCAAGCAAAATTGTGATTGTTCTCTCTTTCACACACTAACACACACAACTGGTGCCTGACATCTATTCATGAATTGGGACAATGACGTAGAACGAAAACACAAAAGAGTTTACCAATGTAAATTGTTAGAACATAAACTGAAATTCATTAAAAAATTACATAATATCAATTGTAAAAATAATAATTATGAATGAATTTTTCACCCCACAAGCCGGGTTTTTATAACTAACGAATTCCTGTTGACGTTGAAATTTTTATTTGTTTCTTTTTGTTCTTGTCTTTTGGTGTTCTCATTTTAAGTGACATTTATTTGAAAAAAAGTTTGAAATGGTCCGACATGTATATGTCGACGATTTGACTGTAAAAGTCGCTAGTTGGTATTTTTAAATGGTTGCACCAACTCAATCGAGAAAAGGTTTGCACAAAGACCCGTGTATTTGACACTGTTTAACTGGTTTGAGAAATCGAAATTTGTTAGGGTCTGGGGGCTTGATTAAGTGGAGGGAAGGTGTTAGGCACCCCTCGACTTCCGTGATAACACGGTTGCCGCCACTTTTTATTTAAACTTTTATCTGTGTGTGTGTAGGGCCTATGTGCAGTTGTTTGGAAGTAGTGCTATGCCTCGTTTGCACCTATATACTAAGGGTTTGACTTTTGTATAAAAGTTCAATTTTAACAAGATATAGTAGTGATGATTTGTAAAACAAGTTTTTCAAACTCTTGGGCTCAATAGTAATTAAGGCCTTTGATACTTCTATTTTATTATGTGTTCGGCTTGATTGCTTTTATTTTCGAGATGCGAAGCATCTTTGAGAAAAGAAGATACATAGCAGTGATGCACTCCTTGTGGGCATGAGAGCCATCTAAGGAAATTCATACACCGTAGATAATTTACAAGCTGGTTGCAGCTGCAAAATGTCCATCACGTACGGGAACCGAATCTAGATTTAGAAGTAATAAAAAGCTTAAAAACCTGAAAAATCTTACAGTGGGCTACTAAGAAGAGTTCAGTTAACTTTTGACGCCTGAAAACTCGGTTTCCACCGGTTAAACTTTAGTATGTTATAAAACACGAGCTTACAAGTGTTTAAAAAGAAGAATCACTCAGTTTAGAGCACTCTAGCAGTGGTTACAGGCTGAAATGGACAGAGTTTTCTCTTTTTTTTTTCATTTTTTTAAATGAGCTGCCAAGAGCTCATATTAAAAAAGCCAGATGGTCATGGGGTCTACTACTGACATGACCATGGGGTCTATCTCTGCGGTGCCCGGGTGCCTCCCAGAGCTATGTGGGTCCCGTCGTCTCAAATCACGTATTTGCTACACATCTTGTCCATTAGAACCTTCATAACTTTTAATCTGGGCATCCGATAAAGGAGTGCTGTACCTTTTCAAAATGCTATTGTCGAGAGCTACACAATGACATGAGATTAGAGGTTGTACGAAGCCAGGAAGATGGGTCCATGACCAGATCTCCAAGTCTTCAAAGTCTATCCGTTATGCTGTCTTGTGTAGTTGTCACTCGGGATTTGAGCTATGGTTCTTGTGGGACACCTTGGTACGCAGTGTGGATTGAAATGTGTTGAGACGACGTGAATGTAGCATTGAGGTGGCAAAATGACGATTTCCCCCCCACCCGGGTTATCTCCGGGATTGTAACTGAGTATCTCGGGGTTATCTCTGAGATTGAGAATTGTATCTCTCGGGGTTGTCTTCAGGGTTGAAACTATTTTGATTTCCAAGGTTATCTCTGGAAGACGATTCTGCCCTCTTGCAGGGTTAGCAACAAGAATGCAAAATTTTGAGTGTCTACAGATGTGAATGTACTAAGTGTTGTTTGTTGGAATGGAATGGAGGTTTCTCCATGATTGAGACCATAGGATGTTAACATTGGGGTTATCACCAAAGTCCTTAATCCTCATTACAGAATTTCCACCGCATATGTTCTTCTCATTTGCGAGAGACTCTTGGGGAATTGTGCTTTGACTGCTGAGGCTCTGTATAACAGATTCCATAATCGGTCCTCCCCGGTGAGGATTGTTTTCTACGGTTGAGATGTCTTTCAATGGATAACATCATCGGACCACCTCCGATGCTTCATTAGAGTTACTGCCAACGGCTAGTGATGTCAGGGCTGCCTGCCCTTCGTTGAAATATCCTTCAACAACTACCATCATTGGACCACCTCCGATGCTTCATTGGAGTTCTTGCGCTATTTGGTGATGTCGAGAGCGCACTGACCTTCATTGAAATGTCCTTCAATGGCTAAGATCATCGAACTACCTCCGATGCTTCATTGGAGTTACTGCCAACGACTGGTGATATCAGGGCTACCTGACCTTCATTGAAATGTCCTTCAATGGCTAAGATCATCGGACCACCTCCGATGCTTTGCTGGAGTTACTGCCAATGGCTAGTGATGTCAGGGCTGCCTGACCTTCATTTAAATGTCCTTCAACGGCTACGATCATCGGACCACCTCCGATGCTTCGCTGGAGTTACTGCTAACGACTGGTGATGTCAGGGCTGCCTGACCTTCATTGAAATTTCCTTCAACGGCTGAGATCATTGGACCACCTCCGATGCTTCGATGGAGTTACTGCCAACATCTAGTGATGTCAGGACTGCCTGAACTTCGTTGAAATGTCCTTCAACGATTAAGTATGTATGAAATCTCCAATGGGGATGAACTTTTGACGAGATGTATGCTTGTGATTGCAATTACACTTATGTTGATGGCATTGGACCTTCGTGAGGTGTTGCCAAGGGTTGCTTTCAAAAGCTATGATCATTGGTTTTGTGAACCCTGTATCCGGGCGAATACCAATGATTGATATGTAGACCCGCAGTTTGGTCTTTGAAAATCAGGATTTTAGGCTTTTTCGCTTAATCGCGTAACATCTTTTTCCTGATTTGACTTTTCAGCTTGTGGAACCTCCTTTACAACACAAATTTGATTGAGCCGGAGGGGGTGGGGACCACCTAGGGTAGTCGTAGGTAGACCCACGACTGCCGTGAGTACACCCGTGGCCACCCGTGGGTTTATATCTCACTTCCTTCCCTTTCACAAGTCATTTTCAACTTGAAGCCACACAGAAAATCCGAGATTTCTTCTTCAGATCTACTGAGTTCGGGCTGTTTTTTGCAAAATCCGTCACCGTACAATCGTTCTGTACTATCTCGATAACGTTTACATGTTTTTTTTTTCAGTTTGACCGTTGGAAAGTGAGATATCACATGAAATGCTTTAAAACACATAATAGTGAATATGAATGCTCATATGACTTGATAAAAATTATTCAACACAGTAAATGTTAGTATTTTACCATGCTAAACGTATTGATGTGAAAAAATTAACTTTTGAAACAGTCAATTTGACACTTTTTTCTGCTATTTTTTCATCCTATTTGAGAACAAATGAGCAAAGGTTTTGAAGCAAAGTAATCCTGGTAATTAGGCTACCCTTATGGATTATGACTTTGATATTTTTAATGCATATAAGATGTTTATGACTTTGAGTTGGTGTGCTACTGAATGACCACCTAGTCATGGCTACACGTATGTGGATAGTCCTTTTTATAAAGGAGACTTTGGCAAAAAAATTTCACGATTCTAGGCATTGAATGAACATGCATTTTTAACTCTACTGTAGACGTATGTTAAAGTAATGCATGCATACATATAGACATAAAATGCATTTAATGAGCTCCAGGTTAGAATTTATCACACCCTTTCTGAGGTGATTTGGAGATTTTTTGTCCAGATATATGGATCCAGACCAGTTGAGTAGCTCCCGTAGGACCTCTTCAGGTGTGAGGAGGAGAGCTTCTGATGTGCCTCGGCCTCGCCAAACTCGACATCCTCATCGATTAACGGAGTCAGTAATTCGTCCTTTCCGGGTTGAGAGACCTGATATTGAGGACGAGGAGGAGGATGTACCAGTTGTGGATCTTGATCCTTCTTCTTCTATCCCCCGCAGGGAGCTTCCAGCTATAAATGTGACGATTCTAGAGTTTTTGGATGATTTGAGTCGCCACCCCTCGATCTATCTGCATGCGAACAAGGTAAAAGCCATGTTGAACTTCCTTTTCTTATTTGTGGGGTCAAAGGTTTTGATGTTGATTTTCATTGTGATACAGGTTCTCGGCTTTATGCAGCCTCGAGGGAACTGGTTCAACATACATTCTCTGTACCAGACTCTCCATCCAGAGTACTGAGAGATTATGCATGCTTGGGGATTTGAGGCTTTCTTTTCCATCCTCCCCCGTCGTTGTCCCTGGGGTTACCTCAGGGCTTTGTCTGAGTGTTGGTTTCACCAAACCCAGTCCCTCCATTTGCTGGATTTCGAGTTGATGATGACACCAATGGATTGGAAGTTCATCACGCGGGGATGAATTTTTTCGGGGAGCCAGTGCCTTGTGTGGCTAACATTTCCCCGACTACTGTCAGATCCTTGTTGGGAGTCCCGGCTATGGCGCTCAAGGGCAAGATAGTATGTACTGGTCCTTTGAGTGTAGATGCTATGAGTGGGCCTTTGACTGAGCTATTGCCCGATGATCAGAGGGTTAGTGTGACGCCCCCAAATCCAGGTCCCTTCGAACCTCGAATCCGGCCCGCCACGATACTACTATCGTCAAACTATTATATCTTTTATTCATAACTTAAATGAATATAACCTTGCTTATTATGATTTAGAACATAAATTCTTTCCATTTCCAGGATCTATGTATAATGACCCCAAATTATTATAAGTTTCAAATATTGGTCATTTACCAATCCTGCCTTACATCATATTAGATGTTATAAAAATATGCAGAATAATTTAAACTTTTCAATCTCCTTTGAAAAATAATCTTTTATTGATTTCTTAACTTGAATCAATTACAAATCCCTGAATCAAATTATGTTATGATTCACTCTATTCGAATTACTGTATAAATCTTTACATCTCGATTCGAATTTCTCTATGTATATCATAGTACAACTTAACATGTATTACACATCGTAAACTACTATCATGTACATCTACTAGAACCTAGACATGGTTCAAGAGCATATATTTAAATAAGTAAATCAATCTCCTTCGATGCTATTGAACTTTATCAATTAAGTAGCACGTAACCTTTACCGTGCATCCTTAACCTGCAAAAGTGGTTATTTGCAAGGGTGAGCTCGACAGCCCAACAATTCTAATAGTTTTCATGCAGCACATAGAATATAATAACATACACAGTTCATGCATTCATGATCAATTAATATTTATTACGCATGTTGATTCTTACATAACAGGCATAGAGATTTACTTCACAAGCATATCATCAAAGATCAACTTTCACATTTCATACATCTCTCATATGCATTTCATATATATACATCAACATTCTCATGACATAATATAGCTCAACTAACAGTTATCGAATTCATATAACAAATAGGAACTGAAAGACTTGCCTGATTCGTAGTTTATCAACTACGACTTAACTGCTTAAAGCTTATCTGTACTTCGTGTATTCCTACACAATTATATAATCATGGATTCACATCCATTAGTCATATATTCATACATTCTCAATGTAATAATAATGTTACATTGTTTCCTAACTAGGTTTGTAAAACCTACATTTCACTTTCTCATTATACTCTTAGAATAGCTAGGTATGTATAGGTATACCTTAACCGCTCGTACTTGACATCAACATTCATATATATATCTATCACACACTTGACTCGCTATGTGTTCGACACATTTAAAACTCATATGGGTAAGTTCAACCGTACACACAAACGTCTAATTTAGTTGTAACTTTATACAATATCACCTATATAGCACAAATCAAATTGCAAGACATCACAAATTCAAACAACGTATCATTGTTTTATATCTTGAAAACATTCCTTTGGACTTTAACATTTTGAAAGTCTTAATTAACATTCATCTTTATCACATAACATGCTTCCTACACATTACATAGCATAGTGATCACATATTGCAATTTAAAGTAATCATACAAGCATGCTTCAAACATCAGATCAAAAACAAAACTTATTTATAACTACAGGATGGCGCAATTGCATACCGTCTGAACTTAGGGGACGGCCAGCCTTACTGCTGTCCCCCTCGCCGAACCAAGGTTGAACTTTGCACTTCCTGTTTCTGTCCAAACTTTAACACACTTAGACTCTTATACTTCTCATGCGTACACACTAGAGGTCTTTACATACTTGTATGACCACTCCAAGATCAACATTATATGTTAGGGACTTTAGTTTAGGATTTTCACGAAATTAAAGCCAAATAGGGTCATGTAATCCCTAGGTGCACTAATTAGCCTTATGATCACATAAAGAGGTCACATAATCTGTACTACACATGCTCATTCATATTCATATCTTTTACTCATAGCTAGCATTGTTTAACACTTTAAAACATGCTTTAACCTCATGCTTGGTTTACTTCCATTATGTTTAATATATAAGACTTATGTTCAGAGACATAATGAAACATAACATGGCATCTCAAGCCTTTAAAATTTAAAAACTCATATGCAATACAACTTAAGTTTGAAACATGGTTGCCTTTGAAATCCTTTTTCATGAATGATGTGATATAGCACATATAAATCATATCTAAGGATTTTTATAGACATAACATGTCATATTAATCCTTTAGAATCTAGATATCCATGTGATGCAACTAGATTTTAAAAATATGTTCAAGTTTGCTTTTGAAACCACTTTAAACTTGAACAATGCCATTAAACACATACAAAGCAACTTTAAGGCTTTATTCATATGTAGTCAAGTCATGTTAACATGCTCGCAAGATCAAAATGTATAACAAGTAGTATTTATGCACCTTAGTTCTTTATACCAAGTTTTCTTAAAAACTTCTTTCGCATAAGGTCTAACGAGTTTGATTATGAACAAGGAACTATGTACTGATAAGTGGTATTTTTACCTACTTATTGAATACCAATTCATGCAAATTGTGTCCTTCTCAAGTACATTTTATTGTGTTTTAGTTGCATTTTATGTTATTTTGCATTGCATTTACTTAAAACTCCTTTTTGTGAATAAGTGCAGGAATCAGCTTAATTTTGGTGATATTAGAGGGCACGAGGCTAAGGGATGCGTGAAGGCGTGGCACAAGCGGGGATGTGCATGGCATGGAGGTACAATGAAGCATGGAGACCAAGCATGGAAGAATATCAAGCATGAAAGAGCAAGTAGTAGCGATGAATGACATGACAATGATGAGAGAACCCGAGAACTGCGGACCGGGCCGAACTTGTAGGTGAAAGGCAGCGGAAAAAGAGCTTGGGGAGCGCGCGCCCGCGTGAGAACTCGATTGGACAGGGCAAACTTTCTGCAAGTCTCGCACCCGCGTGAGGACATCTCTCAAGGAGGCCTTGCTGCAATGCCTGCGATCTTTGTCTATGATTTTGTTTAATTTTAATTTTAATTAAATGAGTTGTAATTGGTTTTTAAAACGATTCTGACAGGTGTCAGAGAGGAGGATTGATACTTTTAGCGTATTTTACACATCATAACTAGGGTTTACACCTTGGGTGAGATTCCAACGTAGAACGAAGCCAAAACGTCTACTTCTTCAATTCTTCTTGGGATTCTCTGTCATTGTGGATTTTATTATTGTTTACTGGATTTCTATGAGGATTTAATCGTTGATCATTAGTTTTTATTCAGCAATTGAGTTTGATCGTTCTATTTTTCATATTTTAATTGTTTGCTTATTGATCATGTTTAGCGTTGATCCCATAATGGCTTTTCGTTCAGACATGAACTAAACTCCATTATGGGATTCTAACGGATTTTAATATGTAGTTTGGTTGCACGCTTAAATGCTAGGGTTGTTTTGCATATTATATGGGAATTCTATCGTGATTGTTTTACATGTATGAATACCTGATCACCATTCGTCTCAGTATTTGTATGGAATTGACAATGAACATTCAAGTATGGATTGTAATCATGATAGCATACGAATATGGGGCTGTTATATATGGCTTGCGTATTTTGTGAACCGGATAGACATATCTTTGTTTCACACAGTATGAGCTAGAGTAAGGGCTTGTGCTTAAAATCAATATAATTGCAATTTCACATAGACATATAGTGATTTTGGTTGTGTTGATGATTACAGAGAGTCTATCATCTGTGGATGCTGTGTAAGTAGGTTATAATGCATTGAAAAATGGTTATAACTCTATTTGTGCTCTTGGCTATTTTCCTATGACATGTGAACACTTTTTGCATGATAGTGGCGATGAGATGAAATATTAAATGAAGTTAGGGTCCCATTATTTTCAGTTTATATTTATTCCATTATTATTCTTATTTTTAGTTGTTAGTACAATTAGTTCAATTCAACAATTCTAGTTATTAGTTTAAGCATATAAATACAGTGAGTTAATTGATGCATAATAGTTTAAATTTAACAACTTTCTCTGTAGGATCGATACTCTACTTACTCTATATTACTTGTTGACGCATGTATGTTTGCATGAGTTAGAGCTCTTTTATTAGGACTGTAAAAGAGGCAACATGTACACTAAGCATGCTCATTTATGTGTACAATCAGTCATGTATATAGACCACTAAGCTCAAAATTTGCAGAACATGAACTTTAAAGTTTATTTTCAAAACTTAAAGTCCTTGTTAAATATCTTCTACCAAATCATGCTAATCTTAGTAAAACATGCTCACATTAGGTTATTATACTTATATATACATTTTACATATGCTTGCATGTTGGTTTAAGCCATAATAACTGATCACACTTATCAAAATTTTAAAACAGAAGGCTCAACTGAACTCAGAGGACGGCGCAGCTGCGTGACACCCTAGTTCAATTAGGGCGCAGCTGCGCCATGTCTGGTTTAGGAGCAGAAGCAGACTCTGTAAAACAGAGTCTTAACCAGTTTGAATTCCAACAATTTAATTAAACTTGTTCTAATTATCATAAAAGAGTTAATACATGTAAGTGAGCTTCTTAAACACATAATAACATGATAATTCATATTAATTGACATATGAATTCAAGAAATTTCAAGAATTAAACAAGACCCATTTCAAGAACACAATTAGAATTTATACCTTCTTGAGCTTGAATTGAACTTCCTACACTCTGAGTATGCTTCTAAAGTAGCTTAGCAACTTATACTCTACACTTAGACTATCAAGCAACTTCTATCAACACCAAAAACTGAATTTAAGCTTGTATTTATAGAAGAAGCATGGACTAGACATTGGTATTACACTAAGGTTGGATTCATGGTGCAATGGAACAAATACATTGGTTAATTAAGAGTTGATCAACCACCCTTACCAACCAACTTCTTAGCAAATGATCACCTATTCAATAGCCTTTTTGGAAAATATGTGTTTTAGCTTTAAGTCACTATTCATGTACTTTGTGACACTTAATTTAGGACAAGAGCAAATATCTCAGCATTTGGGCATGTAAGGCTTGGTATGGTTCTTTTAATCCCCATAATGTAATATTAAGGTACAATTGTTACCATATTAGGAATTTAAAGATAAGTTTTATACTCACATCATATAATCCATGTATATTAAATACATGCAATAAAATAACGTAATTAGGCATTATTATCCGGGTAGTTCCATAATTATCTCTACCACTCACATAACCACATTATAACTTTATTTAATATTAATGTTTATTTAAAACATTGAATTCCTTTCCCAGATTTTAGAATACCCAGATAATTAATCATTTATGCATTACAACTTCATATGATACCATGGTGCTACTAGGTACCTTATTTCATTTCAATACACTCCTATCATATGGTTTTATTTATGTCATAAGTATAACATTAATGTCCCAATTCGGTCTTCTACGGTGAAAGTAGCCAACTCAATCGATCATTAGGCGCAATTTGTGCGATTTCTCTTCTTTGAGACGGCGTAGTTGCTACCAGTACCCTAATAGTGTCAAGACTGGTTTAGCTTTAAGCCAGTGTCGACCTCCATCGCCAAACTCGTTTTAGACAACATGAATTAAGGCCTCAAGAGTGATATTGCAAATCTAAGAGTGTATTCATTCCTTATGTGAAATCACATAATCATATTCGATTAATCTTCCTAATTATCTTTTAACTCACTTAGTGAATTTTCTCACTTCACATTAGGCCACACACAAGGCATTTCACAATTCTCATCACAATCCACATTCGCATAAATTCAATTTAACCTAGTTGAATTATTCATTTCACAACACATCAATATTTATTTATAAATACTCACTTTCTTATTATATCAAAATAATTATTAAATCGTGAAATACACGGTTCTTAAATCATACATTGTAACTTATCTAAAATCAACCTCTTCTTTGGTTCCATATCATGGTTTACTATTTTCTTTAATAAATTACTTATCAAACTTCGAGTTTTAAAACTCTATTTTTCCTTATTAGTTTAACCAACTATACATCTCCTTTACGGTTTCATACCACCAATAACACAAAACTCGAATGTAACACATACATACATTCCTTTAATCTTCACTTCTCGCCGTGTATTAATTTACTCATAAATTCTCTAACCACCTTAAAGGTATATCGATTTTTTTTCTCTCGTCAACAACGTGCATATATACAAGTCTAAACCTAACACCCATCGAGTCTTTAATAGTATTCAATATAGTACACTGAGTGGTTTCCCATAAACAACCAACAAATTAGTTTCCGTCTCATCTACACTGTTTTCACAGTGAGTTAGATTGGTTACTAATTTGTATATACCTTCGCTCTTTGAAGGAATCGTTTAGCCCAGCTCCTATACATCCACCATTAAAGAGTACGATTGCACTACCTTAGACTTGATACTCACTTGTACATATACTCAAGAAATTGGTGATTATCAAAGATATTTTAATGTCACCAACTTATTATTATAAAATAATTTCACATAAATTATTCAACATCAATAGATAAATTTTATCCATCTTCATATTAATTCATCTCTACAATTTATAACAAATATATAATAATGATATATATTTATTAAACACAACATCACTTATTACATAGCTCATAATACCCTATGTAACACAATACCACATACCTCGTAACACATTATATATTTTTATTTGAACCCTTCACATGCCTTACGAATTTTATCTACTAAATTCTTATTTTAATATTTTCTGAAAATTCGGGTTCTTACAGTTAGGGATCGCATCCTTCGGCGATTGTTCCTGATCATCCTCAAGGGTTGTTTCCTGGCTGATAACTCTTCCACAGTGTCATTCGCTTTAGTTAGCGGCACACGGGTGATGGACCGTATTAGAGAGTTTGATTGGGGTTCCTACACCTCTGCCTACTTCCTCAGGGGGATGCGCTTATGCTCGGAGAGCGTGATAGAGGCTTGGCTAGGGTTTTACCCATTCCTACTGGTGAGTATTTTCTCTTTTGATTTCCCTTGTTCGAATTGAGAGTTTAACTGACCACATATATTTGATCTTGTATTGGCAGTTTTGGGCCTACGAGAGGCTTCCATGTCTTTGTCCCATTAGCCTATTAGGTTTATACACCTATCCACGGGGATTATAATGGCATCACTCCAGTTTGACGGAGGTTCTTGTAGCTGAGGGTTTCACCCATTCCCGCTTACAATTGGAGCTGTTGAAAGCTGATGTCATTATATGGGTTTCTTACTCTGAGGACCACTTGATAGTTGGCTTTGAGGGTGGTTTCTCGACTGGTGTCGAGTATGTGATGTCCACCCGTCGGATTCCTTTCTTCATAGATAGAGGTTGGGAGCTCTATTTAGGAGAACGTGCTATTAGGAGCACCACAAGAGAGATTCGTATTCCGATCTGTCCTCCTGCCAGGCGTTGTTGACATTTGTTGCAATCGATCATTGATGTCTCGTTGGTGGGTGTTGATGTATTTACTTTATTATAGTGACCTTTCACTTAGGAGGCTTTTTACCGCTGGTGGTTCCCTCGCACCATTGGAGCCCAGACTCGCACCATATAGTTTATGGGGGATATGGTTCCTGGCTCCGTCATGATGACAGATTGGATTGCTTGCGTTTGAGAGCCTACTCATCTAATGCAGATTGATAGTTTGACCCAACAGTTGGACCGAACACATTTTTTATCGGGCATTTGGGCAGAGATCCTTCCGAGGTGGATACTTTTGATCCTTCCAGCTCTGGGGCAGGCCATTCAGGTGGCCCATATTCAGATGGTTTTGCCGGTGTAGATCCTCCGTTGTATCGTCCTGATATCTCTATTGGCAGAGATTTAGTGACTCAAGAGGAGTTATATCAGATGGATAGGTTGGATGATGTGGACATCAACACTATTGACTTCTTCTGATGTGTTTCTCGCTATATCTTTTGATAGACCTCTGTTAGATATTGGGTGGCTATGCCCCATTCTCGTTATATCTTTTGATAGGCATCTGTTAGTTGTTGGGCGGCTGTGCCTCATTTCCCTGTATACTTTTTTCCATTCCCTACATCATATTGTTATCTGTTGATTATCATGCATGTATTATGTTATGCATATGTATTTCTAGAGATGAGTTTAGCATTGACCCCTGGATGGTCTCATTACACAGCCCTACAGACGTCTTCATCCACAGTTAACTAGATTGAGCATACCCCACCAGTATTGGTGGCCTTCTCCTTGAGATTTTGGTATGACAGTTTTTCCTCCCTGGATCGGGTGACAGTTGATCAGTTGCTGCGTAACTCTATGACCCTCATGACATTTCAGGTTCTATCGGGCTTTGTAGAGGGTATGCTAGAGCATTGGGTACCAGACAGACAGGTATTCAGGTTTGCTACCCGGGTGTTGACTCTTACTTTGGAGGAGTATGAGCGCCTTACAGACTTGCCTTTGGATAGGCCTTGCGCTTGGATGGCTTTCGGTGACATGAGCCGTAGCTTTATGACCTTCTGAGTTTGGGCGTAGAGTTTCCTGAGGCGAGATTTCCTCGGTAGCATGTAGTGTCCATGAGTTTTCTGATTGACAGATTTGGGTCATTAGACAGTTATCTGCGGTACTTTGTGGATTTCACCTTTTTGGAGGATGATTGGCGTGTCGTCCGAGTAGATATACTCTTGATGTGTATAGTGGCTTATATGTACATGCCATTGTACATGAACCACTTAAATATCGCGTGATTATGGTAGTCATGGCTCTCCAAGAGGGATATACCATCTTACCAATGATTCTGGCAGAGACCTTGAGGTAGGCCACGTATTGCCATACCCATTCTGTGGGGGTGTTTGTAGGCAGTTCAGTCTTGCTGTACATGTGGTTTATTACACACTTGAGACCGATTGGCACTTTCTGACGCCATGGGTATTGTTTTTTCCATGAGATAACCATGTCATACTCCTTTCAGCTGGCAAAGTGTACATACATAGCTTCTTAGTTGGCTTTCTTGTTAGGGATCGAGGATCCATTTGATATTTTCTCGTGTTCAGGGCTTAGTTCTCCCTACAGCTTTATCACTTATGTAGCTGGTATAGACTATCTTCCCCTGGCCGGTTTGAGGGGGTGTGACCACTTATCATCCACTGGCTGTTATGGCACAGTTTGACCAATTTTAGGATGTTCATCCCTTTAACGGGGCATTGGGTCAGCGTTTATCATCTCGGCTTCTATCAGCAGAGGATTTGTCCAGGATTTATACCTGTTGGACCCAGTGTGAGAGGGCTGACTTTTCTACTAGCCATCCAGGTTGTTCTATAGAGTATTCTGCATGGTTGGAGGCATAAATTGCATCGGCTAGGGTTGTATCCTTAGAGCCGGGTATTGATTCTGATAGTGGGGAGCCTATGGAGTACCCTGATTCTCCCACCTAGGATGAGCTATTTACTGGTTTGTCAGTAGCTCTGGTTGATTCCCCCAGTATTCCTGCTGCTGTGACTCCACATTCTGCAGAGTATTTAGAGCAGAGTTTACATCTGATGATGTTTGGGAGGGATCGGGCTAGGGCCTTAATGTTGACAGCTTTTTCTGATAGAGATGCCGCTCTGGTTGAGAGAGATGATGCACTAGCTAATAGGGATACCACTGTTGTTGAGCGAGATGATGCTCGATCATCTAGGGATGCAACTATTGTTGAGCGGGATGATGCTCTAGCTACCCGAGATGCTGCCACTACATATAGTACTGCATTGAGATCCCATACTGCTGACATTATTGCAGAGATGAGTGCATTCATTGATGAACACAGTAGCACCATGCAGATGGCCGTAGATCTCATGGCTCGTGTGGATACCCTAGCACAGGAGCTCATATATATATATATATATATATATATATATATATATATATATACGTCCATCTTCTGAGAGAGATGCCATGTTAGACTTGATGGCTCGCTTATCCACTAGTTTGTAGATTAGCTTTGATTTTCCTGCATAGACTAGGTTAGTCATTTTTGTCATGTACATGACACATTGTATATCAAACGGTATTATATGGTGAGAAAATATGTTTTGATTCACTTCCCTTCTTGATATGCCTTCTTACTTGCCTGTTTCTTCAGGGCTTGTGTTCGTGATGTATTCTGAACTCCTCCTTGATGGATGGACATTGAGATGTCTCAGGATCTTTCAGAATGGATCGTTGATCTTTGTATTCCCCTACCCTTTGGTGTCTTGGGACTAGTTTCTGAATGTGGTTATGGATAGGATTGTGGCTTTCCTCTCTGAGGTTAACCGCACCATAGATGGTCACCGGTACTCCATTGTATTGGGGAGCCTAGGTAGTTCCATCTTTTATGGATTGGTGTTTCTCTTTGAGGATTTAACCACAACTTAGATGGTCATCGGTTTTTTTCCCATTTATGTGGGGAGACCAATTAGTTCCATCCCTGTGGTCTAAGTCGATGAGGTGTGGTTTAACCGCCCCATAGATGGTCGCCAATGTATTCCCGTGTATTTTGGAGATCAGGTAGTTCCATCTCTTATGGTTTAGTTTAAAAGTTGAAGGATGATCCCAGTACTGTTGACAGGGTTTTGTATTTTTGGTAGGGGTGAGACCGCACCATGAATGGATGCCTACGTACTCCCATTGATGAGGGGAGATCAGGTCTGCATAGTTCGAACCTTGCATGAAAAGGTTGAAAGCTGTATGTTGAAGGGTGTAGAGATTTTTTTGTTTTTTTTTCTGTAGTTAGACCTGACCATAAAATGGTTGCCTACGTACTCCCGTGTATTGGGGAGATCAGGTGTGCGTAGTTCATCCCTGGTGGGACAAACTTGAAAGTTGTATATAGTGAGAAAGGTTTTGAAAACCTAAATTGACTGATGGATCTGATGATCCAGAATCAGGATGCTGGTTTATAGGTAACTTCTGATATAGTACTGTTTCACGGTGTCCGAATTGATGAGTTGGGGAAATTGCTCGCCATCCATCTCTTGTAATCTGAGGGCTCCTCATGTCAATACCTCCTTGATAACAAACGGACCTTCCCAGTTTGGGGCGAATTTTTCTTTAGATTGATCTTAGTTGTCAAGGACCTTCTTCAAGACCAAGTCAGTTTCTTTAAATTGCCGTAGCCAAACTTTCTTGTTGTAGGATTAAGCGATCCTCTGTTGGTATAACTGACCATGGAAGATGGTTGCGGCCCTCCTTTCATCTATGAGAGATAATTGGTGGTACCGATCTGGTAACCATTAATCTTTATCCATCTGAGCACCTATCAACACTCTCAGGGATTCCATTTCCACCTCTATGGGGAGCACTGCTTCCATTCCTTAGGTTAATGATTAGATTAGGGGGTTGCCCCAGTGGAAGTGCGCATTGACATTCTGTAGGCTAATAGAATTAGAGGAAACAAGTTAGGCCATCCTTTGTGATTGGCAGACAACTTTTGCATGATCATTTTGATATTCTTATTAGCCACTTTAATAACACCATTCATCTTTAGACGATAGATGGCGGAGTTGAGATGTTTGATGTGGAATTTACTGCATAACTCCTCCATTATTTGATTGCTGAGGTTTTTGGCATTGTCTAATACAATCACCTCTGGTTGTCCGTATCGACAAATGACATTGTTTCTGATGAAACCAATGATCACCTCTTTAGTAACCTTAGGGAAATAGGCTGCTTCTACCAACTTGGTGAAGTAGTTGATCATGGTGAAGATAAACCAATGAACACTACTAGCTTTGGGCTCGATGGGCCAAATCACGTCCATTCCCTACATTGAGAAGGGCCAAAACGAATTCATATTATGGAGCTCCTTTGGAGGGGTGTGGATAACATTCCTATGAATTTGGCATTGATAACATCTCTTGACGTGATCATCACAGTCAGCTTTGAGAGAGAGCTAGTAATGCCCTATTCTTAGGATCTTCTTGACAAGTAGAGGGCCACTCATGTGTGGGTCGCATACTTCACCATGGATTTCATCCATGAGTCTCTGAGCTTGGTCTTTGTCTAGGCATCTTATAAGGCCTAGTCCCGTATCTCTTTTGTAGAGTGCATCTCTACTTAGGTAGAATTTTATGGCCATTCGATGGATCCACTTTCTTTTAGCTTGACTCACCCCAGTGGGCGTAGATCCATCTCGCAGATACTCCTTGATAAATTGATACCAAGGGCGTTAGATGGGAGGTAGCTCATCTGATACTTCTCCGATGTAATTCCCGTAGGCTAGAGCCTTTTGACGGGAAACTGTTGTATTTTGAATGCTTTCCTTCTCAGGTATGTTAATCAAGGAGGCCAAAGTTGCTAGTGCGTCAACAAAGTCATTCCTGTTCCGAGGAATGTGGAGGAAGGATATTTCTTCAAACTTTGAAACCATCTGGATAACTTGCCGATGGTAAGGCAACAAATGTAATTCTTTGGTGTAATAGACCCTAGTGGTTTGTCTAATTACCAGTTCGGAATCTCCAAAGATAGTTAACCGTTTGACCCCCATGGATTGGGCCAACTTTAACCCCATTATACAGCCTTCATACTCAGCTGTGTTATTGGTGTTGACAAACTGTAATTTGATGGCAACGAGATACTGCTCTCCCGAAATGGACACTAGAACTGCTCTGGTTCCAGCACCTTCCATGTTTAAAGCTCCATCAAAATACATCTTTTAGGATTGGGTTGTATTGTCATGATAGTGTTGTTGAATTGTCATTACCCCTTCATCGGGGAAATATGTTTCCAAGGGTTTGAAATCCCCGGCTGGTGCGACGGCCAGTTGATCTGCAATTCCTTGACCTTTGATAGACTTTTGAGTCACATAGATGATGTCAAATTGTTGGAGGATCAACTGCCATTTGGAAAGTCGACTATTCAACATGAGTTTGCTGAACACGTACTTGAGAGGATCCATACGGGATATGAGATGGGTTGTGTGACCATGGAGATAATGCTGTAATCTCATAGAAGCCCATGCTAAAGCACAACAAGTCTTCTCAATCGAAGTATACTTGTGCTCACTGATGCTGAATCTTGTTGAGGTAATATATAGCTCTTTCTTGGCCTCTATCATCTTTCTGTCCTAACATACAGCCATGGAATTGTCATTAATTGACAGGTACATAAACAGGGGAATGCCATCTCTGGGAGGTACCAGGACAGTAGCTTTGACTAGTTGTTTTTTGATGGAAAGGAAGGCTTTTTGACACTCTTCATTCCATTTCATAGAGGAGTTCTTCCTTAATAACTTGAAGATAGGTTCACAGGTTACTGTGAGTTGGGAGATGAATCGGCTGATGAAGTTGATTATTCCAAAAAATCCCCGTATTTCCCTCTCTATCTGGGGTATGGGCATCTCAGTAATGGATTGAATTTTTGCAGGATCTAGCTCAATGCCTTTGTAGCTTACGAGGAATCCCAGCAACTTGCCTGACTTGACACCGAAGGCACACTTGGCCGAATTTAGCTTCAAGTTGTACTTGCGCAATCGGTTGAAGAGCTTTTTGAGATGGTCTATGTGGTCTTCTTTCCTTCGGGACTTGACAATGATGTCATCCATATAGACTTCTATCTCTTTGTGCATTAGATCATGGAAAAGAGCCATCATGGCTCACTGATAGGTAGCTCCGACATTGATGAGGCCGAATGACAACCATCTGTAGCAAAAGGTTCCCTAAGGAGTGATGAATGCTGTCTTCTCACGATCCTCTTCAACAGCCATGATTTGGTGGTACCCTCCAAAGCAATCGAGAAAGGAGTACATGCCATACTGAGCAGTTTTGTCAATGAGTATGTGGATGAATGGTACGTGAAAGTTATCTTTGAGACAAGCCTTATTAAGATCCCTGTAATCCACGAAAACTCGTACCTTCCCTCTGGGTTTAGGTACGGGGACTATGTTGGATATCCACTCAGGGTATGTTGATACCATGATGATGCCGGCTTAAAATTATTTCATAATTTCTTCCATGACTTTCAAACTCCACTCAGGTTTTAATTGCCTGAGTTTTTGTTTGACTGGCTTGAAGCCCTCTTTGATGGGTAGGCGATGAATGATGATGTCAGTTGACAAACCGATCATGTCTTCATGAGACCATACAAACACATCCTGGAATTGGGTCAATAGAGTAACCATGTCATTCATTTGGCTAGGGGAAAGGTCCGTGCCAATCTGGATTTGTTTGGGGTTTTTTGAGGTTCCAAGGTTAAAAGAGGTGTTTTGATCAAGATTTAGCTTGGGTTTATCTGCAATCCATTCTTTGATCTCCTCAGGCACCGCATAGTCCTCTTGTTCAATCTCCATCAAGTCAGAGTCCAACTTTACATTAAAGTTGCAGTCCTTGTGAAGAAAAGGCACTCTATCAGCAAGTTTAGGCAAATCTAACTTTAGAGTCCTGAAACAAAATGCTTTCACTTAATATATGAAACTATTTGATCATACAAAATGTTAGCATGGCATGATAAAAAAAAGGTAATACTATTCAACAAAAGTAGTTATTGCTATCTATAGGGCAGAGGTTTTTTTTACCCTTTTTACCCTTTTTGGCAAATGTAAGGAATGCAACTCCAATCACCGAGGCTTAAGTCTTGGTGAACAGCTGTGATGAAGGGGCAATTATCTTCCTCTTCCTCTTCCTCTTGAATGATGACCATGACATCTGAGCAGTTGTCATCTAAGATATCCTTGTTTATACCCTCGGTATGCGCCAGGAAGTACATCTTCGATAACCGTCTCTTAATGTCTTATTTACGATTTTGATTCCTTTTCTCCATGTCTGGTTCTTGAATGAAGACTTCTTTCCCATTAACCGGTATCATCATAAGAAATAGTATACCCACCACAGCGACAAGAATTGTCCTTAGAGGCCGTACATAATCAACATCTGCAGGTTTAGACAACCACCTTGTAGATGAAGGGACCGGTGTATGCTTGTGTGGGTCCCAGAGGAGTAGCTTAGTCCGACCTTCCCTGTCTGGCTGGGAACTTAAATTGGACATTTGATTCCTTGATGATTCTTTCTTAACCCTTGTGCTGGTTGGAAACCCAAGGATATCATTTCTCGACTGGCCGACATTACCTCGGCGGAAACTCTTGGTTACAAAGCTGGAGCCCCGATGGGTTGATAGTGAGTGTTGCTCACCTGAAGGGCTTGGAAGCTGATAGGCTCAACTTCTTCATTGAAACTGATAAGAGGTATATCACTTTGGACAGGATACTCTGGCTTAGCATTGATAGTGACCAAATTACTGTTGATGATATACTTGAGCTATTGATGAAGAGTGGATGGGACGACTCTCGCCATATGGATCCAAGGTCTTCCTAACAGTAAATTATATCCTGTAGTGATTTTGAGCACTTGAAAGGATATGTAGAATGTATGTGGACCGATTTCCACTGGTAATTCAGTCTTTTCGACAACATTTCATCGAGATCCATCAAAGGCTTTGATGACTGTGTGGCTGCTTGGAATGCTGTTGAGATTGATCTTCATTGTTTCCAATATAGCATAGGGGCAGATATTTAGGGATGATCCTCCATCTATTAGCACTCCTTCGACCACATATCCAGAAGACATCACTACTATGTATAGTGGCTTGCAATGACCCATACCTTCGGGAGGTATGTCATCATCGGTGAAGGATATCACATTACTGTTGAAGATATGATCTACCAGATGATGAAACTTTTCTACATTCACTATCTTTGGCAAGTGGGCTTCTTCCAATATCTTCAGTAAGATCTTCTGATGATCATTAGAAGAGAAAACTAAGTCCAGAATAGATATCTGTTGAGGTGCTTCTTTCAAGCTTTGCACCACCTTGGCTTCATTATGTCCCATCTGGCGAAGGAATTCTTCGATTTTCTCCTTGGACACTTTCCCCTTAGATCTGATGACTGGCTTCATTACTCGTTGAGGGAGATATAGCAGATTGTCCTTAGATACCGCAATAGTTGTGTTTGATGTTGATCCTTCAACCTCTCCATAGTTCCATGGGACTTTCTTAAGGCTGATGATAGGATGTTGTGGCCTGAACGACAATATAAGTGGTGATGGTGCAACAACCTTCAAAGGGTTTTCAACTCCTTTAAGCTTGATGGGTTGAATTATAAATGATGTGGCAGCCAAATCTCCCTCAGAGGATATAAATGCTATGATTTTCTTTCATCTTTGTGATCTTGGAGGAAATGTATGTCCACTCTCAAGTGATACAGTGTCATCGTCTGCCATTTGCAGGTCACCGCTGTCAATCATATTTTGTATAAGATGGCGGAGTGCCCAACATTCTTCAGTGCTATGACCGCGAGAATGGGAGTGGTATTGACATACACCAGTAGCATCAAATCTTTTTGAGCGTGGATTGACTGGAGGTAGCAGTGCAGTGATCTTTCCTTCATTGATCATCATCTGCAATATTTCTTCCATCGGTTGGCCTAAATAGGTGAACTCCCTTTTGTTGGTGAAGTCCCGACGGGCTTGAGCTCTTTCTTTTCTTGCAAGATTTTCCTCTAAGGTTTCACTTTCTTGAGTGAGGGATGAAGTCTTCGTGATAAGAGAGAGGAGACTAGCATGTTCCTGACTGAACAACTGTTGTGCGACTTGGTGTTGGTGTATCACCAATTCTGCCAGTTGATTGACTTGTTCGTCAATAGACTTCAACTCCCATTCCTTCATGATCTAGAACTCTGAATAATCCCACTTGTTGGAATTATCCTTACTGGTTTGGGGAGAACCACCCACATATTTGAGGTACTTGGAGCTCTCTCCACTGCCTCTGTTGATCATGTTAACATCCTCTTCCTTGTGTTGAGGGAGAGGGTTATCTTGAACGTGTGGTTGTTCGGGTTTGGTTACCATAATTTCACCACTGTCTATTAAGTCCTGGATATTATGCTTGAGGGCCCAACAATCTTGAGTGCCATGGCCTGGAGCTCCAGAATGGTAAGCACACTTCTTGCTTGTATTGAAGCTCTTTCCACTTGGATTGGCTGCTGGAAGTAGATGAGTGATTTTCTTTTGAGCTGTCAGAAGTTTGAAAATGTTTTCGAGTGAGTCCCACAAGGGTGTGAACACTCTTGAGCGTCTGACTTCTCCACTCTTTGGCAAAGGAGGATTTGAGGATTGTGCTGGAAAAGGGGAATGGTTTCTCCTTTGAATAGGCAAGTTTTGATTGCTTTTTTGTGTTTGCCCTTACAGTATCAAGGAAACATCCTCTTCTTTCTTCTTATAGACCCTCCGGGGGTTGTTCCCATAACTTCAAGATTGGATATGCTCAGCTACGACTTTTAAAGCGGTGAGGTCTTGAATCTTCCCAGACTTCAATCCCATTTTTGCCATTTCTCCGTGCTTAATCATTTCTGAGAATGGTTTTCTTATTCCAGCTAGAACCCTCTCATAAAATGGAGCTTCTTGAATATCTATGAAGGTCATCACCATCTCAGTCTCTGTTATGGATGGGATTACTTGAGGAGCCAGACGCCTCCATCTTTGGGCATACTCTCTGAATGACTCATTGACTTGCTTCTTGACTTTGGTAATTTGATACCTGTCCAGAGCCAATTGAGTTTGAAAGCTGTATTGATTGAGAAAAGTATGTGCTAACTCCTCCCAGCTGTGAATTTTGGAGTTATCCAATCTGGTGTACCATGCTCTGTCTTCTTCAGTCAGACTTTTTTGAAATAGCTGCATTCTCAGCTTTTCATTCTCGGCTTAGGATCCGAGCTCTCTAATGAACACTTTTAAGTGCGTGTAAGGATCTCTCAATCCATCATATTTCTCAAATTTGGGAGTCTTGAATTTATCCGGATAATGAACCCTGAGGAAGATGCAAAGGTCTGAATAGAAAACACTTTCGTGCGTTCCAATCCCTTTGATGGACCGAATGGTCTCTTCCATTTGTAGAACCTTCTTCCAAATATCACCAGTGTCTTGATCTTCTTTAAGATGGGTAATTTCAGGTGTTTTGTTGGACTTCTCATTATGAGACTCAGGTGCTGGGACTTCTCTGTCCGGACCCTGGATTCCATCTTGTGCAAAGGATTCTATTTGGATGGGTATTTGTGGACCCTGAGTTGATTTGTTTAGTTTTTTCAGAAGAACAACCAACTCTATTATTTGATTCATCAATCTTTTGAACTCCTCGCGAGAGACAGGAGTATGATCAGGATGGGCACTTGTAGACATGTCTGACTGTGTGCTTAGTGCCTTTTTGGTCTTTGGACGGGTAACGGGACCAATCGTTTCCCTACAAAAAGATGTAGTTTAATCTGGGTAAACGGGGAAATATTACATGCTATGTAATGTGTCCATTTTTTAGGAGTGTTTTAAGGTTTTCCTGCAAAATGGATGTCAGTCGTTTTGATGACAGGATAATATGACATGTCTTGATATGAAAAGGAATGCATGTTCACATACCCCTTTATATTTTCCATTACATTGAGATTGAAATGGAAGTGAAATTACAAGTAATTAAAATGGGAAGGTATGAAGAGACTTCCCTCCGTGTTTGGTTTATCAGAGGTTGCCCTATCTTATAGGCTACTCTCGCGGTTTTTCGGCATGAAGGTCCCCAGATCATCGCAATTTACTTGATGGGAAGTTAGTACGATCTATCAACTGGAGCGAATCTGGGTGGTGCCTTTCTTGAGCCTCATGGAATTAGTCTTCTGACGAGTCCAGTAATCAAACACTGACGGGTTAGCCTCTTGGTGAAGGAATCACACAACATACATTAACATACATCGCGTCTCACTGTATGGAAATGATGACATGTGCAAAGCACTAATATCACATGCAGATATGGTGCGAAGCACTAAGTGCATTAAATAAAGTATTAGTATACATCCATTCAATGTAAATTCAATATTCAAACATAAGCAAATAAAAGTTTTTGAAAAGCTTGAATAGCGGCTTAAGCCCTCGTACTAGAGTCCCCAGCAGAGTCGCCACCGGTCGACGTCGGGATTTTTATTTATCCCTTTCTGTTCTTGTCTTTTGGTGTCCTCATTTTAGGTGAGATTTGTTTGAAAAGGTCCGACATGTATATGTTAACGATTTGACTGTAAGAGTCGCCAGTTGGTATTTTTAAATGGTTGCACCAACTTAACCGAGAAAAAGTTTGCACAAAGACCCGTGTATTTGACACTATTTAACTGGTTTGAGAAACTGAAATTCGTTAGGGTCCGGGGGATTGATTAAGTGGAGGAAAGGTGTTAGGCTCCCCCCGAATTCTATGATAACACGGTTACTTCCGCTTTTCATTTAAACTTTTATCTGTGTATGTGTGTGTTGGGCCTATTTGCAGTTGTTTGAAAGTAGTGCTATGCCTCGTTTGCACCTATATACAAAGGGTTTGACTTTTGTATAAAAGTTCAATTTTAACAAGATATAGCAATGATGTTTTGTAAAACAAGTTTTACAAATCCTTGTGCTCAATAGTAATTGAGGCATTTGATACTTTCATTTTATTATGTGTTCGGCTTGATTGCTTTTATTTTCAATATGCAAAGCATCTTCGAGAAAATAAGATACATAGCAAAGTCAACTCTCTTGTGGGCATGAGAGCCATCTAAGGAAATTCGCATAATCGTAGATAAGTTACAAGTCGGGTCAGAAATTTAAAAAATGTCCATCACGGGAACCAAATCTAGATTTAGAAGCTGAATCTGTGATCGCATGATTCCTAGGCTCACATTAAAAAGCAATATGTACAAAAGCTAGAAAAAGAACTAGATTTGAGTAAATCTAAACCATTCTAGCTTCAACGGTTCCACTTTAGTCACTATGAACCAGTTAAAACAAGAAATAGCCAGATTGAGGCAAATCTAGCCCGCAGGCTGAAAGATTAAATATCTACATTATGAAAGTAGTAAAGCAGATATTTATATAAAAGCGGTAAATATTTATATATATATATATATATATATATATGAGTCCGGGATCCCGAATTTTGTTAAAATACAGACTTTTTTTTAAAACAATTAATTTTTTTTTAAAAATATTTTATGAAATTGGAATTTTTTCATAATATAGTGTTTTGGGTGTGATTTGGATACATATAACAAAATAGTACAGACTTGTTTTGTTATAAATCACACCAAAAACACTATATTATGGAAAATTCTCAAATATAAAATATTAAACTTTTTTTTTATTTTTTTAAAAAAAAAAAAAAAACAAAAAAGTCTTTTTTTTAGATCCGTCCAAAGTCCGATGGATCCTCATTCATATATATATATATATATATATATATATATATATATATATATATAGAGTCCGAATCTAGTCCAGGATCCCGGACTTTATAAAAATACAAACCTTTTTTTTTAAAACAACTAAAAAAAATGTTTAATATTTTATGGAGCTAGAATTTTTACATAATACTGTTTTGGGTGTGATTTGGATTCATGATAAGTGGGTTTTACACCTACTTATTGGATATTAATTCACGCGAACTATGCCCATCTCAAGTACATTTTAGTGTGTTTTTAGTTGCATTTCATGTTATTTTGCATTGTATTTACTTAAAACTCCTTTGGTGGAACAATTGCAGGAAATTGAATGATTTGGTGAGGCTAGATTGCATGAGACTGATGGATGCATGGAATGAGGATCAATTGGAGCAGAGAAGCTAAGCATGGGTGTTGATGGACAAGGAAATGAGCAGTGAACATATCAAGATGCATCAGTTAGAATCGTAACTAAGGTGCGAAGTCGCGCTATGCTCATGACTATATATAAAGCCAAGACACACGCAGCGCTCCACGCCGACCACCGGGCCGGACCAAAATAAACACACGCCTTGCCACGAGAAATACATAGGAGGAGCGCGCGGCCGCACGCGATGGCTACTGTTGCTGAGCTGTTTATTTTAATTTTTAATTTTAAAGGTTGTAATTAATTAAAAACAATTTCTGACTGGTGTCAGACGTATCATTCATTAGTTTTTACGTATTTTTGATATTGAGAACTAGGGTTTACACTCTGAGAGAGATTCCAATGTAGAACGAAGCCTAAACTCCATCTTTTCTAATTCTTCATGGGATTTCCAATCACTGTGGATAACTCTTGTTATTTTGCTGGATTTATATGAGGATTTGAACGTTAATATTGGTTTATAATCAGCAATTGGGTTTGATCGTTTCTATCCCTTCCCTTTCAATTGTTTGCTTATTAGCCATGTTTAGCTTTGATCCCATAATGGCTTTTAGTTCAGTCATGAACTAAATTCCATTATGGGATTCTAACGGATTTTAATATGTAGTTTAGTTGCATGCTTGATTGCTGGACTGTTTTACATATCATAAGGAATTTCTACCATGGTTGTTTTGCATGCATGAATGCTTGATCACCATTCATTTTTAGTACTTGTATGGAATTGACAATGAACATGCGAGTATGGATTGTAATCATGGTAGCATACGTATATGGGGCTATTTTGCATGGCTTGTGTATTTCGTGAACCAGATAGACATATACTGTTTCACCGTATGAGTTAAAATAAGGGTTTGAGTTTAAATTCAATATGGTTGCAATTTCACATAGACATATAGTGATTTTGGTTATATTGATGATTACATGGTGTCTATCGCTTGTGGATATTGTGTGAGTAGGTCATAGTGCATTGAAAAATGGCTATGACTATTTTAGTGCTCTTGACTACTTTTCTATGATATGTAAGCAATCTTGTGTGATGGTGGAAATTAGATGAAGTATTAAATGAAGTTAGGATCCCATTATTTCCAGATTTTCTTTATTACATTCTTATTCTCATTTTAGTTATTATTTGCATTTAGAATAAATTCACCATTCTAGTCATTAGTTTAAGCATATACAAATATTGATTTAGTTGATTCATAAGAGTTTAAATTAAACAACTTTCTCTATGGGACGATACTGTACTTACTCTGTATTACTTGTTGACACATGTATGCTTGCATGAGTTAGAGCTCTTTTGTTAGAACTGAAAAAGAGGCAACAAGTTTTTGGCGCCGTTGCCGGGGACAGGCGTTTAAATTTAAATAATTATCATCAATTTTAAGCTATATTGTATGACTTAGACTTATCTATTCTTATCTCATTTCTTTTTTTGTGTTGTTTATGATTTCAGGTACTTGTAGATTTTTATGCACACGAGATCATCTAATTCCGAATTAATACCAGCGCAGAATAACATTAACGGAAAAGGTTGGAAAGCAAGTGTGCGAAGAAATTTGCAAGCTCAGTTGGAAAGTACTATATCTGACATGGCAGAAGAACAAAGAGAGGAGCACAAGGCTCTAAGAGATTATTCCATGTCGAATATAAATGGACTACAGTTGAGCATAGTCAGACCGGTGATAGCAGCGAATATTTTCGAGATAAAATCGGGCACTATTTAGATGGTGCAGAATTCGGTACAATTTGGGGGTGCTGCTACGGATGATCCGAATGAACACCTATTGAGTTTTATAGAGATTTGTGATACATTCAGATACAACGGTGTGATGGAGGATGCTATCAGACTTAGGCTATTCCCATTCTCATTGAGGGATAGGGCGAGGAGTTGGCTACACTCTTTGCCATCAGGGTCCATCACTACATGGTAGGACTTAGCACAAAAATTCTTATCCAAGTTTTTCCCAATGGCTAAGACTGCAAAGATGAGGACAACTATCTCTTAGTTTGAGCAACAATATGGCGAGTCCTTATATGAAGCATGGGAGAGATATAAAGAGATGCTGAGGAAGTGTCCGCATCACGGTATGCCGGATTGGATGGTAATCAATACATTTTACAATGGATTGGGTTGGCAATCGAGACCTATTGTAGATGCAGCTGCAGGAGGGGCATTATGGGCGAAGAGCTATGACGAGGCCTATACACTTATCGAGACTATGGCTGCAAATGATTTTCAGAATCCTACATCTCGGATGCCACAGCCCAAGGTTGTAGGTTTGTTGGAGGTAGATGCTATTACTGAGTTGTCGGCACAGATGGCAACTATGGCAAAGAAAATAGATACACTGGCAGAGAGCAAAGTGAAAACAGTTGCCTTCGTATGTGAGATTTATGCGGGGTCACACTCCACAGATCAGTGTGCTATCAGCTCGTAGTCAGTACAGTATGTTAATAATTACAGGAAAGACCAAGGATAGTTTCAGAACACATACCACCCCAACAACCGCAATCATCCAAACTTCAGTTGGTCTAATAACTAAGGGAATCAGCAGAATCAGTTTCAGCCGAATCAACAATTTCATCACAGCTATCTTAGCCACATTTTACACCAAAACCACCGTTTTCGTTAGGATTTTCTCAACAACAACAACATCACACTCCAACTCCACCTCAGCAAGAAAAGAAATCAGAAGTGGAGGAGATGATGTTGAAATACATGGCAAACACGGAGGTGATGATCAAGAGCCAAGCAGTGGCTATTAAGAATTTGGAGACTCAGATGGGGTAAATGGCGAGCATGCTTAACAACAGGCCCCAAGGTTCTTTGCCATGTAACATAGAGACAAATCCAAGAAGAGATGAGAAGGAACAGTGCTAAGAAATCACATTAAGATCTGGGAAAGATTTTGCAAGTACTGCTAGTCGCGCTCCGCGCATGATTACACTGAAGAACCTGCGCGGCCGCTCGAGGCAGAGCAGGTGACTACTGAGAAAGAAAATCTGGAAAATTCCGAGGTATAACATGAAGAGAAAGATAAAGCAGGGTCAGTTGCGAAGCCTATGAGTTTAGTACCACCAGTTCACCCACGAGTTCCATATCCGCAGAGATTAAATAAGCAGAGGGAGGATAAGCAATTCAATAAGTAGGTATTTAAAAAGCTGCAAATCAACATACCTTTCGTCGAGGCATTGGAACAGATGCCAAGCTATGCAAAGTCCATGAAGGGTATATTGTCAAGGAAGAGGAAATTAGACGAGTTTGAGACAGTAGCCTTGACAGAGGAATGCAATGCAGTGCTTCAGCATAAATTACCTCCAAAGCTGAAGAATCCGGGCAGTTTCACAATTCCATGCACAATCGGGAAGACTAGTTTCAGTAAGTGTTTATGTGATCTCGGGGCAAGTATAAATTTGATGCCCTTGTCAATATTTAATCAGTTGGAATTGTCGACTCCAAGGCCAACAAACATTTCATTGCAATTAGCTGACAGATCCATCACGTATCCATGGGGAATTGTTGAGGATGTCTTGGTGAAGGTGGATAAATTTATCTTTCCGCTGACTTCATCATTTTAGATTACGAGGAAGACAAAAGCATACCAATCATACTGGGGAGACCATTCTTAGCCACAGGAAAGACTTTGATAGATGTGCAGAAAGGGGAACTCACTATGCGTGTTCATGATCAAGAGGTCACTTTTAATGTCTTTAAAGCCATGAAGTTCCCAACAGATGATGAAGAATGTTTCTGGGTTGATTTGGTGGATCGGGTCTTACATGATGAAGTGCAGAATTTAGTGAATTATGAACCGTGGAAGAATGTCACTGCTAAAAATTCAGATTGGGAGGATGAGGAGTTCGACGAACTTGTGAAATATCTGGACACTACTCCACAATTCAAAAAATTCAGGACACCTGTCGAGCCATTAACAAAAGAGGAAGAATCATCGGTAAAATTAAAGCCATCTCTTGAGTCACCTCCAGAGCTTGAACTAAAACCACTTCCAGAACATCTCAGGTACGCATTTTTAAGTAAAGATTCAAAGCTACCTGTGATTATTTTTTCTGCACTAACATCTTTTCAGGAAGAAAAATTGCTACGAGTGCTTAGAGAGTTCAAATCAGCTATTAGATGTACCATAGCAGATATCAAAGGGATCATCCCTTCATTCTGTATGCATAAGATCTTGCTGGAAGATGCTAGTAAGCCGTCTGTTGAACAACAAAGAAGACTTAATCCGATAATGAAAGAAGTGGTCAAGAAAGAGGTACTGTAATGGCTGGATGCAGTCATAATTTATCTGATCTCAGATAGCTCATGGGTGAGCCCAGTGTAGTGTGTACCGAAGAAGGGTGGTATGACAGTCGTGACTAATGAGAATAATGAGTTGATTCCAACAAGAACAGTGACGGGGTGGAGAGTCTGCATGGACTACCGCAAGCTTAACAAAGCTACAAGGAAAGATCATTTTTTATTCCCATTCATTGATCAGATGTTAGACAGATTAGCGGGTCATGAGTATTATTGCCTTCTGGATGGGTATTCAGGCTACAATCAGATTATGATAGCTCCAGAAGACCAGGAAAAGACTACCTTCACATGTCCATACGACACTTTTTCTTTTAGAAGGATGTCTTTTGGATTGTGCAATGCTCCAGCCACCTTTTAGAGATGCATGATGGCTATATTTTCAGACATGGTGGAGCAGAATGTGGAGGTATTTATAGATGACTTCTCAGTCTTTGGGGACTCTTTTGATTTATGCCTTGAGAATCTGGTTATGGTTTTGAAGAGATGTGTTGAGACGAACTTAGTGCTAAACTGGGAAAAGTGCCATTTCATGGTACAAGAAAGAATCATACTGGGACATAAGGTTTTGAAGAAGGGACTTGAGGTGGATAGAGCGAAGCTGGATACGATTGAGAACTTGCCACCATCTACTTTAGTAAAAGGTGTTCGCAGTTTTCTGGGACATGCAGGTTTCTACCGCAGATTCATCAAGGACTTTTCCAAGATAACTAAACCTCTATGCAGTCTATTGGAGAAGGATGCACAATTTAATTTTGATGAAGCCTGCGTGTCAGCATTTGAGCATTTACAGAGGAAACTAACCTCAGCACCAGTGATTACCGTACTAGATTGGGAATTGCCATTCGAGTTGATGTGTGATGCCAAAGGATTATCTTTGGAGGGGCTATTTTAGAGGCGTAGAGGAAGAGAAAATTTTTCATGTGATCTATTATGCCAGCAAGACCCTTACAGATGCACAGTTAAACTACACCACCACAGAGAAAGAGTTATTGGTAGTGGTGTACGCCTTCGATAAATTTCGAGCATATCTGATTGGCACAAGGGTGATAGTGTATATGGATCACGTGGTAATTCGACATTTAATGGAAAAGAAGGATGCAAAACCCCAGTTGATCAGATGGATTTTATTACTGCAGGAATTTGATTTGGAGATTAAGGACAGAAAGGGCACCGAAAACCAAGTGGCAGACCACTTATTGCGACTAGAGAATCCAGAAAGGAAGGCAGACGATAACGTTATGATCAATGAGACCTTTCCAGATGAGCAGTTGTTTGTGGTGAAAGGGGAAGTGCCATGGTTCGCAGACTACATGAATTATCTGGTGAGTAAGATGGTACCTTCTGACTTGGTGGGTTATCAAAAGAAGAAATTTTTGCATGATGTCAAATGGTATATATGGGATGAGCCTTATTTGTTTAAACAGTGTTCTGATCAAGTGATCAGAAGGTGTATTCCATATAGCGAGACCGAGGGGATTTTGCAGGATTGTCACTCTACTGTGTATGGAGGTCACCATGGTGGTGAAAGAACTGCGGCTAGAGTGCTACAAGCAGGATTCTACTGGCCGATAATTTTTAAGGATGCATACAGTTTTGTCCAGCGGTGTGACAGATGTCAACGAGTGGGGAACATCTCCAAAAGAAATGAAATGCCATTGAATACGATCCTTGAAGTAGAAATTTTTAATTTGTGGGGGATTGATTTCATGGGATTTTTTGTTTCTTCCTGCGAAAATCTCTACATCTTGCTCGCAGTGGATTATGTCTCAAAATGGGTAGAAGTGGCAGCTCTTCCGACAAATGATGCCAAGGTTGTCCTAAGGTTTTTACACTGAAGTATCTTCACAAGATTTGGGACTCCAAGAGCCATCATCAGTGACGAAGGTAGTCATTTCTGCAACAGGCAGTTTACAGCTTTGTTGACCAAGTATGGGGTGAACCATTGCATTGCTACAACTTATCACCCACAGACAAATGGCTAAGCTGAAGTGTCGAATCGAGAAGTCAAGAGAATCCTTGAAAAAGTTGTGAATCCCTCACGGAAGGACTGGTCGTTAAAGTTGGATGATGCAGTATGGGCTTATAGGACTGCATTCAAGACTCTGTTGGGTATGTCACCTTTTCAGCTCGTGTATGGAAAATCCTGTCACCTTCCTATGGAGCTAGAGCATAAGGCATATTGGGCAACTCGAAAGCTCAATTTTGATTTGAAAGCTGCGGGGGAGAAACGCCTACTCCAACTAAATGAGTTGGATGAATTCAGATTACAGGCATATGAGAATTTGAAGCTGTACAAGGAGAAGGTGAAGAAATGGCATGACCAAAGGATCATTGAGAGAGCCTTTGAACCTGGACAAAGGGCTTTGCTTTATAACTCCAGACTTAAACTTTTCCCCGGGAAGCTGAAATCGAGATTGTCAGGGCCATTTACAGTGAAGACTATTTTTGTGCATGGTGTAATTGAAGTATTTGATAAGTTGTCGGACAAGCCTTTTAAGGTGAATGGCCAGCATTTGAAGCATTACTTTGGTGGTGAGGTAGACAGACAGAAAGTCGCCTCAATGCTCTCTTCGACGTGAGATTCAGAGACAGTCAAGCTAATTGACTATAACTTTGTGCTCGATGGGAGGCAACCCATTATTTCTATCTCTATTTTCTTTTTATTTATTCAGTAGAGTATTTAGTTAGTTCATCTATATTTCATTTTTGATAATTTTTATGTTGTGAATAATTGAGTGTGTAGCTGAATTTGCACTGCGTGGTGTGTGAAGTAGGATATTGTTTATGTAGTCCTTCATGTTGCTCGTTAATGCATGCCCTTAATAGTGTGCATTCCTGTCCATGTAGGTATCTTCAATTGCACTCATCAACGATCGTTGATCTAGGGGAGTAAAAATTTTACAATCTGAGATTTACATCAGCATGCGCATGCATGATTGCTTTTACAATCGCATACCGCGCACTTTGGAAGTCGATGGCTCATATTTCCAATCAACACCTCAACTCTCCACTCGTGCTCCCGTGCATGATTTCCACTGCAACAACGCGCGGCCGCACGCGACTCTGGGTCTTGAAAAGTTTTAAAAGTTTAAACCGAGCCGTGACTTATTTGGTTTCTCACTTGACATAACAGAAGCAAATCTTTCCATTCTCCCATAGCCGCATGACTCCTCAGCTCTCATAAAAACTTATACCCACGATTCTTTCTACATTCAAAGTTCAGACCTACACTCTCATTCACGGGTATAAATCTAGGGTTACTGCTTGGGTTGTGCCGCAACGAGTTTGGGGGTACTGTTATCCGCCGCTCTTATTCATTATCTAGTAACTATTCTGCACTCTCTCTATCATTTGCACATGGGTCCAAAAAGAGCATGCTCAATTTCCATCTCTTCATCATCAGCATCTTCCTCCAATAACCAAGAAAAAAATATTGTGGATCACAGAAAATTTATCAGTTTGGAGGCCCAGCAGGAATATTATCGAATTGTGGCCAAATCTTTTATGAAGGAACGGGGATTTAAACCTGATAAGCAAGACGGCCAACTATGGTATATGATACGAGAAAGAGGCTGGGTTGGCTTGACTACAACTCCTATGCCTATTCCCATGGGGGTTATTCAAGAGTTCTACGCGAATGCTAAGGAAATGAAAGGAGGGATAACACTGGTAGGAGTGCAAGTGGATTTTCGCCCTCCAGCGATCAGAGTAGTCTTCAGAATCAATGACGCACCACCGATCGGGTCTGCTAATTGGGTAGAAGGTGCGCATTTAGAAACGGATTTGGCAGTAGTGATTGCCGAATTGTGCATCCCGGGCACCAAATGGAATTATAAGGCAGGGACGACTGAGTCAAAATCTTTTCCGGCATCCGCCTTGAATCGGTATGCCAAAGCGTGGAACCTGTTTATCTGCGCCAAGTTAGTTCCGTCCGCTCACTAGCATGAAATAACCACTGAGCGGGCTATCATTTTTGAACCGCATCCGATTAATTTTATCATCCATTCTATTTCCTAATGTTTTCTCGATGATGTGTTGATTAATTCACGTACTAAATTAATGAATTGTGATGATTTGATCATGAATCTAAATTGTGATTTGTGGATTTCGTATACTATTTCATTATTTTGATTATTCAAGAAGAATGAAGATGTTTTGAGTCCTAAGAAAAATATGTAAGGTCATTGCAAATATCTAATTTTTCAATTCAAGGCTCTAGGACATTTTATGTGTGCATTAAATATGATCTTGTGCATGTCTCAAAATATGTCATTCACTATTATCTCTTATTAAGAGAAATGAGTTTGCATGCATTCATAAGAGTCCCGACCAGATTAAGTAATTACATATTTAAAGATAATTGATAATTTGAAAAGTTGTTTCAGGCTTGCTTTAAAGAAATTATCATTATCTATGATAAATTGTATATGGTAAATTGAATATGATGGTAGAGTGTTTAACTTATACCTTGAAAGTAGGAAATCATGGTTATCTTTGAAGAGTTGGAATTTGTTCCGTGACTTTATGATAAGTAATGGTTGTCAGCGGACTTTATGGAAAATATTCTAGAGTTACTCTTTTGTTTGACTTAAACTCTATCTAGATTATTTTTGAAAGAGTCCTATATTTATCCAAAGGTTATTAGTTTAAGTGTGTTTTCAACCGAAATAACATTGGAGCGTTGCTTTTTTTATTTTACAACGTAAACATTTTTGCAACGGTAATATGTTTGGGCTATAAAAAGAAGAATTATTTTGAGATCAAATGATACAACACTTACATCACTTGAATTAATTATTGCACTCATATACTTGAAAAGCTAATTCATTATTCTTGGTGCAATATTCCCAAATTTGTGTATGCGCGATTATACTAAGATTATTTATCGCCTATTTATTCGTGAGCTTAATTTTGGTGATATCTCTTTCTTACTACTTGATCATTGCATTCACTAGTTGAGCCTTGCATTGTTAAATTGTTTATTTGCTTTGATCATTAGACCTCTATCATTGTAATCTTAAATTTGTTTTTTTAAACTTAGTGTTGTCTAAGGAATTTAATCCGTGTGGATTAAGGTTTGTTTACAAACAGTTCAAGGAAGCATAGGTGCTTAAGGAGTGCATTGGTGCATAAGGGCAAGAGTGCTCAAGTGAATTATTGTAATTCAATTTTTATAGAATCGTGTTTGTAACAAGAGTCTTTTAAAGAAATAAAAGTGAGTCTCCAATACTAGTTGGTATTGGACGTGGAGTAGGCTATTATTATAGAGGGGTAATAGTCGAACCACGTAAAAATCTTGGTGTTATTTTCATTAATTGATTTTACTTAATTACACTCAAGTTAATTGATTTGCTAAATAAACAAAATTCGATCATAAGCATTTTTGTTATCATTAAATATTTCATTTAACTTATAAAATCACCAAGATAATTTTTTTTTAAACACAAAAAGTCAATTCGGTGAGACCATATTCATTCAGCAAGCTGCATTCATTTATATAGTTGACTACATTCAATAATTTGGTTAAAAGATTTTAACTGGTCATAGTTTGTATCAACACTTATTCAACCCCCCCTTCTAAGTGTGCCTTTATCTCAATTTCATTTGGTATCGAAAGCTTGGCTCTCTACTTACTTGGTCTTAAAAGGTGACTTGTAGGAAAAGATTTTGACATGGCACAATTCGGAAACAACAATCAAGAAGGTCAATCAACCAATAGACCTCCATTCTTTGCATGGAATGAAAACTACAATTTCTGGAAATTCCGAATGAGGATCTACCTTAAAAGAGATCCTTGGGAATGGTGGGTTGTGGAAAATGGACCGGTTATTCCAAGGAAAGATGACGGTACTCCAAAGACTTTGCTAGAGATGGATTCAACTGAAACCTTCATGGTTTCCTATGACTCAAGGGCAATGAATACTCTACTAAGCGGCATGGTACAATCGGAGATTGACAAAGTATCGTCATGTAACACAGCTAAGGAAATCTGGGACACTCTAGTGGTGAGTCACGAAGGAACATCAAAAGTTCGAGAAGTTAAACTAAGCATGCTTATGCATGATTATGAAATGTTCAAACTTGAGAAAGATGAAACTATAAAGATGGCTCAAGCAAGGTTTCTTGTTCTTCTGAACTCCTTAAAGCTACTAGATAAATCCATTCCGCAAAGTGAGATTAACCATAAGTTACTTCGGGCTATGCCCAAGAGGTTTGCATCTAAAATTACTACTCTTCAAGATTCCTCTACTATATCTACTATGGATACACTAACTCTTTTTGGTGAACTTGAGGAATATGAACATCAGTTAAAGAGATATGACGATGAGGAGGAAACTCCTCGTAGAAAGGTTCTAGCTCTTAATGCAGGAAATGAAGAAGAGCTTGATGATGATTCTGACGATGAGATAGCTATGATGTCCCGGAGACTCAAAGGACTTCTACAACGAAAGAATAAACGAAAGAATATCTTCAACTCAAATAAAGGCAAAGGAAAGCAAACTGAAGAGACATGTTTTGAATGTGGACGTCCAGGGCACTTCAAGAAGGATTATTTTCAACTGAAGAATAAAGGAAAAACAGGCTTCAAAGATAATAAGAAAAACAAGGCACTAGTCACTTGGAGTGATGAAGAAGAATCTGAAGTTGAAGTTGACGCCAAGGATGAGATAGCTCAAGTATGCTTCATGGGAATAGAAGGTGAATCAAATGAGGTATCTATTTTTGAAAATATTTCTTTGAAATAAGAAAATGAGAAATTAAAAGAAAAGAATGAATATTTGAAAGACTTAGTTAACACATTAATGGGTGAAGTAGAATCTTTGATAGATGAAAAGAAAAATATTAAAAAGGAATCCATATGTAAAGAAGAAAAAGTTTTGATTGCTAAAAATAGTTTTCTTGAGAATTATAACAAAGTTCTTTTTAACAAAGTGACTTACTTGAACAATGAAGTTGAAAAATTGACTAATGAATTGAAGATGAGAGATGTATGTATTGATGCTTTTGGTAATGAATCTCAGTCTAAACCCATTCATGCAAATGAACTTCAAAAAGAAGTAGACTCATTAAAAATATCTCTTGCTAGATTTGTTCAAGGAGAAGAAAATCTGACCGTAATGTTAGGAAAGCAAAAACCTAGTTTTGATAGACAAGGAATAGGTTATAATCCCACTCATAAAACCCGTAATGTGAATATGCTTAGATCCAAGTCGCGTTTTAAATTGAATTATTGCTCTCCTTTCACTATGTGCAAAAACTGTGGTATTAAAGGTCACTTGGACATAAATTGTTTTAAGAAAAATAAGGTTAAAAAGGTATGGGTTAAAAAGAATGATTTACTTGCAACTAACATTAAAGGACCCAAAAAGATGTGGGTACCAAAAGGATGAAATATTTTCTCTTGACAGGTATGTCTCAAGGCTAGGGTTCCTTCTCAAAAGTGGATTCTTGATAGTGGATGCTCCCATCACATGACCGGCGACAAATCAAAGTTCGTGGAACTAAAAATCAAGAAGAAAAATGGAACGGTCACTTTCGGAGACAATCGAACTTGTGAGATTGTTGGAAAAGGTAAAATTGGTAATGGTAAGGTTAACATCGATAATGTCCATCTTGTTAATGGTCTTGAGTTTAATCTTATTAGTATAAGTCAATTAATGGACAATGGACATCAAGTTAGTTTTGATAAAGAAAAATGCATTATTTCTCATGGTACTAACAATATTTCTTTAGTTGCACAAAGGGAAGGAAATATATATACTATTGACTTTGAGGAACAGGATGAAGAATTATGTCTTGCCTCGGTGCAAGATGATGAGGCTAATCTATGGCATAAAAGGATGGGACACGTTCACATGGATTTAATCAAGAAATTGTCCTCTAAAAACCAGTCAAAGGATTGCCAAAGATAAAATTCAAAAGAAAGGAGTATGTGTTCCTTGCCAACTCGGAAAACAAGTAAGAACATCATTCAGTGCAAAGAATATGGTATCAACCTCCACTCCTTTACAGTTACTTCATCTTGATTTATTTGGCCCAAAAAGGCATGCTAGTATTAATGGTAAGTTTTATGCATTTGTAATAGTTGATGATTTCTCTAGATATACATGGGTCTTATTTTTGAGAACCAAAGATGAAGCTTTTAAAGAGTTTGACAAGTTGATAAGAAATTTAGAGACTAAGTATAGTCTCAAACTTATAAAAAATTCGAGTGATCATGTAGTGTAATTTCAAAAGGATTTTATAATATTTTGTGATCAAAAGGAATAAGCCATGAGTTTTCGACTCCAAGAACTCCTCAAAGAGAATGGAGTAGTGGAAAGGAAGAATAGAACATTACAAGAAACTGCTAGAACATTGCTTTGCAAGAGAGTAAGCTTCAAAGAAATTTTGGGCCGAGGCGGTAAACACATCATGTTATGTTTTAAATAGAGTACTCATTCGTCCAATTATTTTGAAAACTCCTTATGAACTTTTGAATAATAAAATTCCTAATATAAGTTATTTCAAAATATTCGGATCTAAATGTTATATATTAAATACTAGTGATAACTTGGGAAAATTTGATGCCAAATCTTATGAAGGTATTTTCATTGGTTATTCTCAAAACAGCAAAGCATATCGTGTTTTTAATATTTACAAATTATGTGTTGAAGAATCAATTCATATAACTTTCAATGAGACTAAAAATGATCTTCCAAAAGAAAGAGAAGAGGATGCAGGAAATTTGGAGATTTTCACAAATTCAGTAAACTGAAAAGAACCATTCAGCAGACCGAATGGACAAGCTCAACAGGCTGGATTGAATAGTCCACATGAAAATGAACATGATCTTGAAGAGATTTTTCCTCAGCAAGAAGAGGTAATACACGATGTTCAATTGCAAAAGACAACAAAGTATCTCAAGGATCATCCACCGAAAAATATTATTGGAGATATAAACAAAGGAGTTACTACACGAAGAAATCTACAAAATCAATGCGCATTCTCTGCATTTCTATCACAAGTTGAGCCAAAGAATGCTAAAGAAGCTATACTTGATGAAAATTGGCTCATGGCAATGCAAGAGGAACTTCAACAATTTGAACGATGTCAAGTTTGGGAATTAATGCCTCCTCCTAAAGATAGTTCCGTCATTGGAACAAAATGGGTGTTCAAAAACAAGCTTGATGAGCATGGGACAATCACTCAAAACAAAGCAAGGCTAGTGGCTCAAGGATACAATCAACAAGAGGGGATCGACTACGAAGAAACTTATGCTCCAGTCGCAAGACTAGAGTCTATCCGTATCTTGTTAGCATTTGCTTGTTACAAGAAATTCAAGCTTTATCAAATGGATGTAAAGAGTGCGTTTCTCAATGGATACATCAATGAAGAAGTATATGTCAAGCGACCTCTACGGATTCGAACATGAGAAATATCCAAGTCATGTTTTTAAGCTAAAGAAAGCTCTCTATGGTCTCAAACAAGCTCCCAGGGCTTGGTACGAGAGGTTGAGTAAGTATCTTCTTTCAAGTGGTTTTACTAGAGGTAAAATAGATTCTACATTATTTATTAAGCATGAAAAACAAGAAATAATCATTGTTCAAATATATGTAGATGATATAATATTTGGTGCTACTAATGATTTTCTCTGTGAGTGGTTTTCAAAATGTATGCATAAGGAATTTGATATGAGCTTAATGGGAGAGCTAAATTACTTTTTGGGACTTCAAATCAAGCAAACAAAGGAAGGGATCTATATTCATCAAACCAAATACACAAAAGAGCTTCTTAAAAGATTTGGTTTTGAAGAAACCAATCCAAAAGCTACACCAATGAGCACTTCAATAAAGCTCACTTCAGATGATAAAGGTATAGATGTAGAGTTAACCAAATATCGAGGTATGATCGGTTCTTTACTATATTTAACTGCATCTAGACCTGACATAATGTACAGTGTATGTCTTTGTGCTCGATTTCAAGCAAAACCCAAAGAATCCCATTTACAAGCAGTTAAAAGAATTTTTAAATATTTAAGTGGTACTATAAATTTAGGTTTATTTTATCCACTAAGTAATCATTTTGAACTAATAGGTTATTCAGATGTTGACTATGCAGGGTTTCAAGTTGATAGAAAAAGTACAAGTGGTGCTTGTACATTTTTGGGACAAAGTCTTGTTTCGTGGCATAGTAAAAAGCAAACTTCAGTTGTTTTATCAACTACTGAGGGTGAATATTTAGCTGCAGGGAGTTGTTGCTCTCAAATATTATGGATGAAACAAACTCTATGTGATTTTGACATTATCTGCAATAATGTGCCTATATATTGTGATAATTCTAGTCTTATTGACATATCAAAGAATCTGTTTTGCATTCACGTACAAAACATATAGAGGTAAGACATCATTTTTAAGGGATAATGTTTCAAAAGGGTTAGTCAAATTGATTTTTATTCCTACCAAAAAAACAATTAGGCGATATATTTTACTAAACCCTTGAGTGAGGAAAGATTTTGTATGTTAAGAAGAGAACTTGGAATGTGCATGATATAATTATAATTTACATGTTTAAAAGTTTATGTCATGCAGTTATATTTTTTTTTTCTCATTTTTTTCGCATGATATCTAATAAAATATATATCTATTAAATATTCCTTATATGCTCAAATTATGTTATAGATAAATGTTTCCATTAAAATCATGGAGGTCATTGGAAAAACTAAAGGTTTACGCCTTGAGAAACGGAACAGTAGCTGAACATAGTTTTTTTTTGTTTTTTTTTTGAAATATGAAAAGACACGCGTCTTTCGGCGACAACATTCTAATTAATTTCATTTCTTATCCTTTTAAATGATATTCTAAATGACACAATGATCATATTTATCATGCTATCGATATTGGGAGACGTAAAGACTTCAACCTTGGAACTTAAAACAGCAACCGAATAGTTTATTTCGAAAATTGAAAAGACGCATGCTTTTCGGTGATGGACTTTTGATTAACTTTTATCTTATATCTTCAGCTTTCATTCTTATTCAGATCTTACGCTTTCATCCACAACCTTCTGTTTCACTCTTACAACATCTATTACACCATGAAAACCAGAGCTCACAATCGATCGTTTGGGAAATCAAACAAAGATGAATCATCGCTGAAGCATCCTACGGGAACAAAAGTGAAATCCAAACGAGTACAAAAGAAATCCCCTGTTCATGAGTTATCCAATGCTACACTAATATCCGATGACTCGGATTCTAGTGTTTCTTTTTTAAAAACATCAGACGTTGAACCTTCTCACAAGGGAAAGATGAAACAATCAGTGGATGACGAACAATTTTTCTCACAGCCAAAATCTCCCTCGAATCTGGTAAATCCATTTTCATCCTCTTTTGATTTGCAAGAGAATTTCTTTAGAGGTCCTAGTTTCGAAACACGTTATAAAAACTCCATTGCTACAAAACAATTTGTGTATGAAAAAACTTTGGATCTTTTTATCTCAAACACTGCTTTTTTTGGAAAAACTATTCACCGAAAGTGCAACATTTTTTCTATGTTGTTTCCTCCCGATATTGCCTATCCTCGGTTGGTCCAACAATTTTACACCAATCTTGAGTGTAATGGAGACCTGCTTTTACCACATTTGTCAAGGGTAAGTCTTTATTTTTACCAAGATTGATTTTGGAAGTATTCTTGGTATTTCTTCTCTTCGGACCATGTCCTTTCACTCTCAAAGGAGTCTGCTAACATTCCTTTTCATCCTTTAGAACAACTTCATATAGTCAATGAATGACTATTCTATTTCATCTCTGCTTTCTTCCAAAAATTGTCGATTCTCTGTCTAATGCGCATGTGTATTACATAAGTTGGTTCGATATAATCTGCTTCCACGCCTTGGTGGGGGAGCCGATTTTACTTACCAAGATTTGGTTGTTATAGCTATGATTCTCAAAGGAACGATTTTTAATTTTTCAAAATGATGTTATCCCACATGCAAAGTTGCATTCAAATCAAAGCAAGAAATGTCTTCCTTACAAGAAATTTCTAACAAAACTTTTTCAACACTTTAAGATCTCTTTTGATGATGAAATTTCACATTACAAATCATGAGCTTATTGACACTACAAATTTGACAAAATCTCACATCACTTTTCATCTTTGGTGAATTTGTACGTCTTCTACCTTATCCTCCTACTCCTCCTCCTCCTCCTCCTATTTCTCATACTCCCTAATCATCTTCTTCTTCTTTTTGCCAAATTCCAATGAATATGATGTTATGACTGTTTTCACAGAAATTTTACAAAATCAAACTTCTTTGAAAGATGAGTTGGTGGAAATCAGAAATCGTCTTGTTTGTCTTGAGAAAGGGAAGTTACCAATGGATGCCCCTGAGATAAATAAATTATATCATCGGGTTAAAGATGAATTTATTGATCTTCAGGCGGGTTTTGAGATTCAGTTTATGGCCATGGTTGAAGCACTCTAACGAAAAATTAATCGGAACACATGTCAGTTAAGTCAAGAGGTGAAGTTTGTCAGTTATCAACTCGGGGAGCTTGCAGATTTTATGGCCACCAGGTTCAATGATATAGGCCAAAGGTTTCATGTTCCAGCAATGTATTCTTCAATTCCTGAATGGCCAATGAACAATTGGATGGCTAAATACAAGGGTGACTTTCTGGATATGGAACTTCCTCCTGCAACCTTTATTCCTAGACCACCTCGACTTGCCAACGATTACACCTTGGAAGAACGCTTATATCGTCTTCGTCATCGACCATACTTTACCACTCGTGCTGAACAAAAGGCCAATCTCGAAGATATTGACTGAAGATATTTCACTTTTTGCATGATGCGAAAGGGGGAGAAAATGTCAGACTCTGTGATTTTGTTTTAAATTTTTGCTTTAAAGACTATGGGTTTGATTTGGTTTTGATAGGCATGGTTGCCTAGATGTTAAGACTGTTGATAAATTTTTCTGCTGCATTTTTAAAACTGATTTTGTTGCAGGCATTTTAAGAATTGATGGTTGTAATTTTCATATTTGGTTTAGTATGATACTAACATGCAGGTGTTACAAATTTCTCCTGAAATGTGCATGAATTTAGGGGAGTTTCATTTATATATGTTGTCATCATCAAAAAGGGGGAGAATGTTGATTAATTCACGTTCTAGCCTAATGTTTTGATGATGATTTGATCATCGGTACTAAATTATGATTTGTGGATTTCAGGAAACTATTTCAAGAAGTGTATGTTGGATTATTCAAGAAGAATGAAGATGTTTTGAGTCCTAAGAAAAATATGTAAGGTCATTGCAAATATCTAATTTTTCAATTCAAGGCTTTAGGACATTTTATGTGTGCATTAAATATGATCTTGTGCATGTCTAAAAATATGTCATTCACTATTATCTACTATTAAGAGAAATGAGTTTGCATGCATTCATAAGAGTCCTGACCGATTAAGTGTTACATATTTAAAGATAATTGATAGCTGAAAAGTTGTTTGTGCCGTTTAAAGAAATTATCATTATCAGTTAGTGGTAAATTGAATATGATGGTGAGAGTGTTTAACTTATACCTTGAAAAGTAGGAAATCATGGTTATCTTTGAAGAGTTGGAATTTGTTCCATTACTACTTTATGATAAGTAATGGCTAGTTTTGAGAGACTTTATGGAAAATATTCTAGAGTTACTCTTTTGTTCTAGACTTGAACTCTATCTAGATTATTTTTGAAAGTCCCTATATTTATCCAAAGGTTATTAGTTTAAGTATGTTTTCAATCGAAAAAAACATTGGACGTTGCTTTTTTTATTTTACAACGTAAACATTTTTACAACAGATAATATGTTTTGGGCTATAAAAAGCAGCTGAGATCAGTGATACAAATTACAACACTTGAATTAATTATTGCACTCATATACTTGAAAAGCTAATTCATTATTCTTGGTGCAATATTCCCAGCTGTTGTGCGATTATACTCAGATTATTTATCAGCTATTTACGTGAGCTTAATTTTGGTGATATCTCTTTCTTACTACTTGATCATTGCATTCACTAGTTGAGCCTTGCATTGTTAAATTGTTTATTTGCTTTGATCATTAGACCTCTATCATTGTAATCTTAAATTTGTTTTTTTTAGACTTAGTGTTGTCTAAGGGAATTTAATCCAGGTGGATTAAGGTTTGTTTACAAACAGGTTCAAGGAAGCATAGGTGCTTAAGGAGTGCATTGGTGCATAAGGGGCAAGAGTGCTCAAGTGAATTATTGTAATTCAATTTTTATAGAATCTGTGTTGTAACAAGAGTCTTTTAAAGAAATAAAAGTGAGTCTCCAATACTAGTTGGTATTGGACGTGGAGTAGGCTATTATTATAGAGGGTAATAGTCGAACCACGTAAAAATCTTGGTGTTATTTTCATTAATTGATTTTACTTAATTACACTCAAGTTAATTGATTTGCTAAATAAACAAAATTCGATCATAAGCATTTTTGTTATCATTAAATATTTCATTTAACTTATAAAACCACCAAAAGATAAACCATTTTTTTTTCAAACACAAAGTCAATTTTAATCGGTCATAGATCAACCTTATTCATTCTTCAGTGTGCCTCCATTTTCAGATGAGGCGAGCCCGTTTATATAGTTGACTACATTCAATAATAATTTGGTTAAAAGATTTTAATAAGGGGGGCGATGCTCGAGTTTTAGGGACATATCAACACTTATTTCAACCCCCCATTCCTTTACCTTCATTCAATGGGTCATTGAATATTATAAGTAAGAAGTATGTGTTGCATTGCTCGATAGAAAATATAGTTTTAAAAAGAGAAATATGTGGAAAATGAACTTAGACTGTATAAAACATTGATATTTAAACTTTGGAAAAACATGGGTATGCTATATAAATAAAAAAAAAACAAAAACAAATAAAAAAATATATAGCAATAATGTGGCTAGTCTTATTTCGGGGCCCTGGCTACTTGAGTAAGTACGCCCGAGGGGATTGTCTCTACACCTAGCGCCCTAAGGTCTTTCATGGTCTGGGAGTCGTTGGTTGAAAGCTCGCTAAGGGGTAACAATGTTGCCTAATGAAATAAGGCATTGCACAGTCATGTGAAAAAAAGGAATAATAAGAAAAAGAAAAAAATATAGCAATAAACACCGCGGGAAAGAGCAAAAATTCGCCCTCGTGAGTATCAATTAAGCAGTTAAGCCCATTGTTGAACCTCAGTTTGTTTTGATATGTTGGAACAGTCTTCGTTGCATAACTATACATGAGTCTTGATTTAGACTATAATTTTCTGTTTTGAGTAATTTAGCATGTGTATTCTTTGCTTAAATCAAGTTTTGGTGAACACAACACACACACACACACACAACATCTCTATAGTTTGGTTTGAATTTGTATTCTTGAATCTGGATAATTCGCTAAGGCATTTTGGACTAAAATTCTGTTAGAGTTGGAACAATGTGAGACAAATTTGCATATTAATTTAGTTGCATAGTAGTGCTCTTGCATTTTCATTGTTATTTAGCATGCATTGCTTGAGGGCAAACAATAGTTCAAGTTTGGGGGTATTTGATAAGTGGGTTTTACACCTACTTATTGGATATTAATTCACGCGAACTATGCCCATCTCAAGTACATTTTAGTGTGTTTTTAGTTGCATTTCATGTTATTTTGCATTGCATTTACTTAAAACTCCTTTGGTGGAACAATTGTAGGAAATGGCATGATTTGGTGAGGCTAGATGGCATGAGACTGATGGATGCATGGCATGAGGATCAATTAGAGCAGAGAAGCTAAGCATAGGTGTTGATGGACAAGGAAATGAGTAGCAGAACATATTAGTATCTGTGACATTAGAATCGAACTCAAGTTGCGAGGTTGCCATGGCTATCTGAGCAACCCGCACATACATGCCGACCACCACTCACCGGACCAAAAAGCGCGCACAACGCATACCATGAGAAATACATAGGGGGCGCATGCGCAGACGCTGATGATAGTTCTTCTTCTTAGAAATTTTTATTTTAATTTTTAATTTTAAAGGTTGTAATTAATTAAAAACGATTTCTGTCTGGTGTCAGACGTATCATTCATTAGTTTTTACGTATTTTTGATATTGAGAACTAGGGTTTACACTCTGAGAGAGATTCCAACGTAGAACGAAGCCTAAACTCCATCTTTTCTAGTTCTTCGTGGGATTTCCAATCATTGTGGATAACTCTTGTTATTTTGTTGGATTTATATGAGAATTTAAACGTTAATATTAGTTTATAATCAGCAATTGGATTTGATCATTTCTATCCCTTCCCTTTCAATTGTTTGCTTATTAGCCATGTTTAGCTTTGATCCCATAATGGCTTTTGGTTTAGTCATGAACTAAATTCCATTATGGGATTCTAATGGATTTTAATATGTAGTTTAGTTGCATGCTTGATTGCTGGACTGTTTTACATATCATAAGGAATTTCTACCATGGTTGTTTTGCATGCATGAATGCTTGATCACTATTCGTTTTTAGTACTTGTATGGAATTGACAATGAACATGCGAGTATGGATTGTAATCATGGTAGCATACGTATATGGGGCTGTTTTGCATGGCTTGTGTATTTCGTGAACCAGATAGACATATACTGTTTCATTGTATGAGTTAAAATAAGGGCTTGAGTTAAAATTCAATATGGTTGCAATTTCACATAGACATATAGTGATTTTGGTTATATTGATGATTACATGGTGTCTATCGCTTGTGGATATTGTGTGAGTAGGTCATAGTGCATTGAAAAATGGCTATGACAATTTTAGTGCTCTTGATTACTTTTCTATGATATGTAAGCAATCTTGCGTGATAGTGGCAATTAGATGAAGTATTAAATGAAGTTAGGATCCCATTATTTCCAGATTTGCTTTATTACATTCTTATTCTCATTTTAGTTATTATTTGCATTTAGAATAAATTCATAATTCTAGTCATTAGTTTAAGCATATAAAAATAGTGATTTAGTTGATGCATAAGAGTTTAAATTAAACAACTTTCTCTGTGGGACGATACTTTACTTACTCTGTATTACTTGTTGACACATGCATGCTTGCATGAGTTAGAGCTCTTTTGTTAGAACTGAAAAAAAGGCAACAATACATATAACAAAATATGTCTGCACACACACACACACACACATATATATAGTATAAGTAAACGCACACTGATATTATATCCAGTGCTCAATCGAATGTAGTTCGATGATAAAATATATATATATATATATATATATATATATATATATATATATATATATATATATATATATATATATATATATATATATAGCCTGGATAGAATATCCTATGCGTTTACAACTTATATATATTTATATATATATATAAGTATTAAAAAGCTTTAAAACCTAATAAAATCTAATAGTGGGCTGCCAAGAAGACTTCAGATAGCTTTTGATGCCTGAAAACTCGGTTTTCACCGGTTAAACTTTAGTATGTTACAAAACACGAACTTACAAGTGTTTAGAAAAAAGAATCACTCAGTTTTGAGGAATCTAGCAGTGGTTACAGGCTGAAATGGACAAAGTTTTCTCTCATTTTCTCTTTTTTTTAAATGAGCTGCCAAGAGCTCATATTTAAAGACCAGAGGGTAGCGGGTCTACCTGCGGCTGCCCGGGGTGCCCTGGGCCATGTGGATCCCATCGCCTCGAAGTACGTGCACTTTAGCTACTTGCTCTCCGCTCGAACCTTCATAATTTTCAATCCGGGCATCCGATAAATGAGTGTTGTTCCTTTTCAGAATGCTTTTGTCGAGAGCTAAATATTGACATTGGATTAGAGGTTGTACAATGCCGGGAAGATGGTTCCATGACCTGATCTCCAAGTCTTCAAAGTCTATCCGTTGTGCTGTCTTATGTAGTTATCACTCGGGCATTGAGCTATGGTTGTTGTGGGACACCTTGGTACGCAATGTGGATTGAAATGTGTTAAGACGACGTGAATGTAGCATTGAGGTGGAAAAATGATTATTTTTCCCCCACCTGGGTTATCTCCGGGATTGCAACTTAGTATCTCGAGGTTGTTTCCGAGATTGAGAATTGTATCTCCCGGGGTTGTCTCCGGGGTTGAAACTGTTTTGACTTCCAAGGTTATCTCTGGAAGACAATTCTGCCCACCTACAGGGTTAGTAACAGGAATGCAAAATTTGAGTGTTTACAATTCCTATAACTGTGGAAATAAACTCCTAATAGGTAACTAATTAATATGGCAAGAAAGTCCTAATAGGTAACAACTCAATTACGTAATATTATAAACATTTACTTCCTAATAAAATACTACTACCATAAAAGAATTAATAATAATAATAATAATAATAATAATAATAATAATAATAATAATAATAATAATAATAATAATAATAATAATAATAATAATAATAATATACAAGCCAATCCGATATTCCCGAAGTCATGACGCCATTTTCGAAGAAGTTCCGATCTCCCGAAGTCATGACGGAACTTCCGAACCCGAAGACCTACCCCGAAGCTGATTGTTCCAAACTCCCGACCCTGAAGTCGACCGAACTCTTCTCTTCGAGAATTATCTCAGCTCTTCTTCCGAGTTTCCTATCTAACTCTTTCTCAAACTCTGAAGCCAATTATCCTACATCAATTTTTCCCACCTATGAAGAACTCGACCTCTAGTTATAATCTGGATAAAGCGGAACATCTTTACAGAACTCATAAAGATCAGATATATTGAAAGTATGAGAGAAGTTCAATTCGGCAAGCAAGTCAATCACGTAGGCATTATCATTGATCTTCTTGATTAATTTGTACAGTCCATACTTCCGTGGCTTCAACTTGTTATAAGATTTGATTGAAACCTTTCCTTTCGTAAAAACACCATAACTTGATCACCCTCTTCAAACAACATCAGACGCCTCTTGACATCTGCTACGTCTTTATACTTCATATTCTTCTCTTCCAACCTAGCTTTCCCTTCAGCCTAAACATCACAAACTTGCTCGCCAAGTTTTCAGCAGTAACACTGGCTCTCGTAACCTTGGGAAGACATGCTAGGTCTAACACATGTTTAGGAGATTATCGATATACTAAGGCAAAAGGATATTTACCAGTAGCACTGTGAACTGCATTATTATATGCGAACTCAGCTTGTGACAACACTACATCCTACTGCTTAGACTTATCACCACAAATACTCCGAATCAAATTACCAAGTGTTTGGTTCAGATTTTCAGTCTGTCCATGTGCAGTGCTACTGAACTTTAAGGTAGTATCCATCCACCGCCATAATGTGATCCAAAAATGGCTAAGGAACTTTAAATCCTTATCAAAAGTGATATACTGAGGAACCCCATGTAAACGAACTACTTCTCAAAAAAATAACTGAGCCACATGGGATGCGTCAGATGTCTTTCGACAAGGAATGAAAGGCCCATCATAGAGAACTAGTTAACTATAACAAACACATAGTCCACCCCCCGCTGAGTCCGTGAAAGACCCAAAAAAAAATCCATTGACAAATCCTCCCATATAGCACTCTATACAAGCAAAGGCATGTAGAGACCTGTATTCTAAACTTGACCCTTAGCAGTCTGAAAAACATAGCACTTGCAAACAAGATTATCAGCGTCGCATTTCAACTGAGGCCAATAATACCGTTTGGCTACTCCACTGATGGTTTTGTCGCGTCTCAGGTGACCACTTAAACCTCCTCCATGTAGTTCTCAAATTACTTTCTCTCTTAGAGAACCCCAAGAAATACTTAACTGATTTCCACAAAAAAAGAAACCATCCACCTTATTAAATGCTCCCTCTATTTTCTTTTGAACAGACTTATCCTATTCTTCGGAAAAATCTTTATCATCCGAGTACAACTCTTTTAGAAACTCAAACCCAATAATTTCTTATTACATAGTGACCAATAAACTAGCAGGCCGACTCAATGCGTCTGCCACCTTGTTTAGCACACCAGATTTGTGTTTCAGAAAAAAAGGAATTTTTTACAAAAAGGTTGTCCACCTAGCGTGCATATTACTCAATCTCCTCTGACTATTCATATACTTCAACGCTTGATAATCAGTGTACAAAATAAATTCATGTTGAATCAGATAATGCTCCCAATGTTTTAGAGCTCTAACAATAGCATAAAACTCTTGGTCATACGTACTCCATTTTCATCGTGCATCAATGAGTTTTTCACTGAAAAATGCCACTGGTTTCTTCTCTTTTGGCAAAACTTCCCCAACTCTAATTTTGCTAGCATCACACTCCACCTCGAATAGCTTCTCAAAACTAAGTAAAGCATGAACATGAGTAGTACACAACTTCTCTTTGATGACTGCAAAAGTTGTTTCAGCTGCTTTTCCCCACTAAAATTTACTCTTCTTTAAACACTTGTTAATGGGTGCCAAATTGCTACTAAAATCTCTAATAAATCGATGATAAAATGTTACCAACCCACATAAACTTCTCACATCTCCTACTGTCTTAGGAGTAGGCCAATCACGTATGGATCTCACATTCTCTTCATCAACCATGATCCCCTCTGAACTAACCACATATCCAAGGAATAACAATCATTCAGCCTGCCAGCTATACTTCTTAAATTTAATGAAGAACTTATTTTCGGACAACACCTCTAGCACAACCCGAAGGTGCTCCATATGGTCTTCCTTGCTCTGACTATAAATTAGTATGTCATCAAAATAAATGACAATATATTTCTAAAGGAAAGGTCATAATATCTAATTTATAAGTCACATAAAAGTATTAGGCACATTGGACAATTCGAAAGGCATGACCACCCACTCGTAAAGGCCATCTTTTATTTTGAAAGCTATTTTCCATTCATCTCCAGGTTTGATTCGAATATGATGATATCCACTTCGTAGATCTATCTTGGAGAATAAATTTGAACCCTCCAATATATCTAGTATGTTATCCAATCTTAGAATTGAAAAGGTGTATCTGACAGTTATCTTGTTAATTGCTTAACTGTCGACGTACATTCTCCAACTGCCATCTTCTTCGTTACCTGTAATGTGGGAACCGCACATGGACTCATGCTTTCTAGAATAAATCCCTTCTTCAGTAATGCCTCCACTTTTTCTTGTAAGATCCTATTTTCCTTGGGACTCATCTGATAATATGGAAAATTAGGTAAGCTTTCTCCCGGAATTAGATCGATATGATGTTGAATATCCCTCAGGGGTGGAAGGTCATTTGGTAAATCGTCAGACACTAACTCATTGAATTCTCTCAAAAGAGTTTGGACCTTCTCAGGTAACATAGTTTTTGGATGTTCCTTCTCTTCTACCACTAGAGCTCGCACCACCACAACATGCACCTCCTATGCCTTCCTTAATTTCAGACTCCAAATCAGTTACTGCCGTAATTATAAATATTAAAGATTGCTCTTCTTTTGGGTCCTTAGTTGTGCTACCACCTGAATTTTATTTTGGAACCATTGCAATCTTCTTGCCACCCCATTTGAAAACAAATACATTGTCGCGCCCTCTATAAGTGACATCCATATTAAACTGCCATGATCGACCCAATAATAAGTGACTAGTATCCATGTCGACTATGTCACAGACCACTTCAACTCGGTAGTGATGTCCGATCGAAATAGGGACTTTACACACCTCGGTCACGTTCACCTTAAGTCACTACTGAATCCACCCAATTATATAGGGCTTTAGGTGTTTTTCTACAAGCAGTTTTAGGTGTTCTACCATTTTTTTTGAAACAAAATTCTCATAACTTCCACTATCCACAATTGTTGACGTCGGAATTTTTATTTGTCCCTTTTTGTTCTTGTCTTTTGGTGTTCTCATGTTAGGTGAGATTTGTTTGAAAAAACAAGTTTAAAAAGGTCCGACATGTATATGTCGACGATTGGACTGTAAGAGTCACCAGTTGGTATTTTTAAATGGTTGTACCAACTCAATCAAGAAAAGGTTTGCACAATGACCTAGTGATGTGACACTGCTTAACTGGTCTGTGAAACCAAGATTTGTTAGGGTCCGGGGGCTTGATTAAGAGGAGGAAAGGTGTTAGGCACCCCCCGACTTCCGTGGTGATACGGTTACCGCCACTTTTCAATTTAAACTTTTATCTTCATGTGTGTGTGTGTAGGTCAATGTGCAATTATCTGGAAGTAGTGTTATGCCTCATTTGCACCTATATACAAACGATTTGAATTTTGTATAAAAGTTTAATTTTAACGAGATATGAAAGTGATGTTTTGTAAAATAGGTTTTTCAAACCCTTATGCTCAATAGTAATTGAGGCCTTTGATATTTGCATTTTATTATGTGTTCGACTTGGTTGCTTTTATTTTCGAGATGTGAAGCATGTGAGACCCCAAATTTTATGAATAAAGATTTAAATTTCTCAAAATATTGTTTTTAATATTATGGTGTGGATTTGATATAATGTTATAGTTGTGGGTAATATTTATAAATTTTGCAAAGTATACAAGTTGTTATATAATATTCGATTGGTAGGAGAATATTCATTTTAACAGGGAATATTCGTACAATGACACAATCATTGGTGGACCCCACAACGGAATTATTGTCGGATTGAGAAAATGACAAAAATATTTTATAAAAATAACGGCGGAAGTTTTATCGCTAACTATTGAAATACCCAGTGTTAAAAGTACAGTAATACGCGTGGTTGCATAGTAGCACACGGTTTTGATTATTGATGCTTACGTGAGAAGTCACTCAGTTTTGTTCAATTATTGCTATAGTAATGGTTGCATAGTATCTCACGTTATTTGATTCAATTATTGTCGATATTTTATATATTATTAAATCAATAATTGAGATAACAAAGTTATTAATATCATTATTTGCAATATTAACGATGTCTAAAAGTTCTGCCAAGGAGAGGTTTGGTCACCTAATTGCGCGCCAATAGGGAGAAATCCTTATTGGAAAGCCCCCTCTTTCTTGGGAACGATCTAGTCGATTAATATTGTGAATTATAATAAATGTGATAAGTATTGTTTTATTATTATTATAAATGTAATAAAACTGAAAACTTTTTATATAAAACAGAATACTTTTATAAAGTTATTAGTTTTATTAGACTATAAATAAAATATATAATATTTTATTATGCATAGTGTTTGCATAGTGCATGCATAGTATTTGCATAGTAAAATCTTTTTATGTAAAACAAAATACTTTTATAAAGTTATTCGTTTTATTAAACTTTAAATAGAATATATAATATTCTATTATGCATAGTGTTTGCATAGTGCCTGCATAGTGTTTGCATAGTAAAATCTTTTTGTATAAAACAGAATACTTTTATAAAGTTATTCGTTTTATTAGATTATAAATAGAGTATATTATATTTTATTTAAAAGATTTTGTTTTATTATAATATTTTATTAATACTGCATAGTAAATTAATATGGACCGTCCGTTTAAAAGTAAATCAATCTATACCGTTCATGAATTAGTTACTATTCACCCATTCTCCTATAAATAAAGCTCATTCCTTCATTATTTCTTACGAATTCACTTTGAACTCTAGAGAGAAAATTATAGATAGAAAGAAGAAAAGTATTCTCGCTACTTCACTACTCCTATATCCGAGCTTTCTTCTAAGGTAAGGGGTATTATTTCTTTTGTATTCATGAAGAGAACTTCTGTTATTCCATTCTTTATTATTCTGTTGGAATAACCTATATACGCTGACTACCCTATACTTGGTGAAATTCTTCTGTTATTCCATTATTTATTATTCTATTGGAACATCATGTCTGTGCGTTTACGCATGACCTGGTTCCGTTATTTATTATTTTGTTGGAATATCATGTCTATGTATTTACACATGACCTGGTTCCGTTATTTATTATTCTATTGGAATATCCTGTCTGTGCGTTTACTCATGACCTGGTTCCGTTATTTATTATTATGTTGGAATAACCTGTTTGTGCAGTCTATCGCATGCGTGGAAATTTCTTCTGTTATTCCATTCTTTATTATTCTGTTGGAATAACCTGTCTATGTGGATTATCACATGCATGATGAATGATCCTTTGAGTTTATTCCTTGTTAATTTGTGGAAATGATCTGTCTAATGGCGGACGAAAATCCATTTGCAGTTTCATATATTCTCTTATACTCAGTTGGGTAAAGTTTTGACTTCTATACTCCATGAAATTAGTGGAAAATCTTTGATATTTGCGCTTCATCAAGTATCTTTTCATGGAAATATTCTTCTGAGCATTCTTGAATTTTACTCCACAAAAAAGTATCATGTTGACAATTTGGACGTTATTGGTTCCTGGATAAATTAATTCTTGAACTTGTTTTATTGAATTCTTATATCATTGTCATCATCCTCATGTTTATATTATATTGAAAGTTATCTGTGGCCTGTAGTGCATAGATGGACTTGGTATGAATATGACCAGGGATTAATCAGTATAATCATGACCGTAATGTTACAAATGATGTAGTAAAAGTCCTCATTGGCCCGTAGTGCATTGATGGACAGTTGTTGGCATGATCATGACCATTGATGAATACACAAATATCCTTGGCCCGTAGTGCATGGATAATTTGTGGTTGTGATACTAATGAATATCCTTGGCCGTAGTGCAGGGATGATGTGGTTTATTTATGAAGCTGAGTCTCAGCAATAAAAGTGATGAAAAACCTTTTAAATCATAGAAGATAGTAGATTTTATTCTACTTGACTCTTTTAATGGATTGCTTATTCCGCTGCAGTTAAACTTGATGTTTGTTATATTGTATCAATTTAACACTGTTGAAGGCTAACGATAATTTATTTTGCATTATCTTAGTTATAATATTTCTTACTGGGCTAGTTGAGCTCACCCTTTTACTTTCATTGTTCTCTTTAGAAAATGAGAACGTAGCAGGGACTAGTCGGGGAACGGAGTGACGGTCCAGATGATAGCATTAGTAGTCCTCACTATTCTATGAAATAGTGTGTTAATAAATGTATTGAAGACTTATTTTGAGTTTGAATACTGTCTAGAAGACAATATTTGTATTAAAACTCACAACTCATGTTGTATATTTAAGATTGTGTTTGTATTTTGTACCATGTATTTGGCGACTCAGAATAGGTGATGTTTACCTATTTTGCGGGCGTCACAGTTGGTATCAAAGCTTAGGGATATGATCCCTGGCTGAGATGTGAGACAAGAACTAGGACGGGAGAGACGGGGAATTTCTTCACTAGTATGACCTACCTAAGTTTATTTGGTATTTAATTGGTCGGTCAGAGTATAGGGATAATATGTGCTATGTTAATAAACCCTTGTTTTGTGACAGTGTTTAAAAATGGCATCTGAAAATGTTGAGATCAACAATGAAGCACATGAGACCATTGAGTCACCAACGATCAATACCCAGGATAATGTGCAACAGGAAGACAATAATCCTCAGGTAAATAACAACACCGATCAGATGATGAACGATGGGATGTTCAGAGGCTTTATGCAATTCATACAACATCAGGCAAGAGAGACTCCTGTTCATAATGCAGGTGGAAACAATGGCAACCCACGGCTGGTCATTGCTAAGCAGTTCAAGGAGCTGGGACCGCCAGAGTTTTTGGGAAAGCCAGAACCACTTAAGGCGTATACATGGTTAAAGTAGATCACCAAGATATTTGATGTCTTGGGATGCTCAGAGGAGCAAAAGGTTCCCTTTGCCACCTTTATGTTGCGTGAAGAAGCAGATCATTGGAAGGGAATCTGTAAAACATACCCAGCCTGACACACTCAAGATGTCTTGGGAGAAGTTTCAAAAATTGTTCAACGACAAGTACTTTCCTAAAAGTATTCGTCACATAAAGGAGGTGGAATTCATCAAGCTGGAGCAAAATAATATGACCGTGTCACAGTATGAAGCAAAGTTTACCGAGTTATCCCGGTTTATGTCCCATTTGATTGATAATGAGGAACGAATGATGCGAATATTTCTGCGAGGTTTGAAACTCGATATACGTCAATACCTCATTTCTCACAAACTTTGTTTATATTCAGATGTTGTGAATAGGGCTCAATTATTGGAGCGCGATAATGAGTCAGCACAATCAAAAGGTAACGAGCAACAACATGATAATAATTGTACCGGTGGCAACGGCCATCGGAACAATGTTAACCATCGTGGGGTAAATTATCATGCCAAGAATGGTAACCACTTTGGTAGTAATCATGGCCAAGATAATAGAAGTGGAAATTTCAAGAAGAGAAGGTTCAATAATGATGGAAAGACATCATCACCAGCACCCGTTTCAAATGAAGAAGAACGACCACCGGTCGTATGTTTCAAATACGGACAGGAGGGACACATCCGTCCAAACTGTACACAACAATCCAAAGCGTGTTTCAATTGTAGAAGAGAAGGTCACCTAGCTCAATTTTGTCATGTAGTGAAGTCAAGTCCAGCTGGGATAGTGATGCCAAAGGATGTCCCAGACAAGTCAAAGCCGATAGTTTAAGTGAGAGCGTTTGTCGAGAAACTCGAACGAAGTTGTCACGGGTAAGTTAATCATAAATTTCTACGAAGTCTATACCTTATTAGATACCGGTTCTACCCATCTCTCTTGCTTGCGCTCAACGTTTAAATTTGACTCCTGAGAAATTAGACTTTGACTTATCAGTTGAAACTCTGTTTGGAGAAACCTTCGTTACATCCACTGTTTATAAATCTTGTTGATTCAAATCGACACTTTCACATTACCTGTCGATCTTATCTCTTTGAAAATAATTGGCTTTGATGTGATTTTAGGAATCGACTGGTTAACTACTCATCATTGCCAAAATTGATTATTTTCGTAAGGTTGTTAGCTTTCATATTCCTAACCAACCTGCCATGCGAATTCAAGCAACAAAACCACTAAAGTCAATCATTGTCATATCAAGCCAATAGTAAAGAGCCCCGAGACTTTCGCTGGTGACTTCTTTGTGTGGAAGGCACCGAAGCCAGAATATCCATAGGGGACGTCGTGAATGATGATGGCAAGTTGATAGGTATCAATGTGACGTGCTATCCAAGTCTTGGATGAGGGTCACAGTTTTGAATGATATTTCTATCGTTAATAAATTTCTTGACGTATTTCTGAAGACTTCTTAGCCTACCCCTAGAGCGTGAAATCGAATTTTGTATTGACCCCAGTACAAAACCCATTTCTAAAACCCTTAAATATTTCTTCAACCAAAACGAACGTATCATGCGCCAAGGACGTTGGCTCGAGCTGTTGAAGATTACGACTATACCATTCAATATCATCGTGGAAGAACAAACGTAATAGCTGACGCGTTGAGTAGAAGATCGTATGCGTTTACGAGTGAGATGTTGATAACACAAAGACTCATTTTGTATAACTTACAAATGATGAAGATAGAGTTAAAGACTCTAGGGACCTACCTGAAGATAACGAATATATGATTAGATTCGACTTTAATCGATAAAGTTAAAGTCGCTCAAGCTACATAATCAGAGCTGATGAATGTGAAGAAGAAGGTTCAAGAGGGCGTTATTCTAGAAGCAAGAATCGACGAAAAGAGGAAATCTCAACCCTCGATTTAATTGGCCCATTTGAAATCCTTGATCTAGTAGGAACTATGGCCTATAGACTCGTTTTACCTCCAAGTATGTCGCGTGTTCATAACGTTTTTCATGTATCGATGTTACGTAATTATGTGGACGACCCAAACCAGATTATTAAATTAGAACTAGACGAGATAGCAGAAGATTTAATGTATGAGGAGATACGTGTTAAAATCTTGGATAAGAAGGATCGTATTTAACACTCAAAGGTTATACCTCAAGAATTAGAATCTGAAATGAAGTCAAGGCATCCTCATCTCTTCGGCATACCAGGTACGTACGTAAATTTCGAGGGCAAAATTTCATACGGAGGGGAGATTGTGAGACCCCAAATTTTATGAATAAAGATTTAAATTTCTCAAAATATTTTTTTTAATATTATGGTGTGAATTTGATATAATGTTATAGTTGTGGGTAATATTTATAAATTTTGCATAGTATGCAAGTTGTTATATAATATTCAATTGGTCGGGAAATATTCGTTTTAACAAAGGAATATTCGATGCAACAAGACAATCATTAGTAGAACCCATAATGTAATTATTGTCGGATTGAGAAAACGACAAAAATATTTTATGAAATTAACAGCGGAAGTTTTACCATTAACTGTTGAAACACCCGGTGTTAAAAGTACAGTAATACGCGTGGTTGCATAGTAGCACACGGTTTTGATTATTGATGCTTACGTGAGAAGTCACTCAGTTTTATTCAATTATTGCTATAGTAATGGTTGCATAATATCTCACGTTATTTGATTCAATTATTGTCGATATTTTATATATTATTAAATCAATAATTGAGATAACAAAGTTATTAATATTATTATTTGCAATATTAGTGATGTCTAGAAGTTCTGCCAAGGAGAGGTTTGGTCACCTAATTGCGAGCCAATAGGGAGAAATCCTAATTAGAAAACCCCCTCTTTCCTAGGAACGACCTGGTCGATTAATATTGTGAATTATAATAAAGGTGATAAGTTTTGTTTTAATATTATTATAAATGTAATAAAACTGAAAACTTTTTATATAAAACAGAATACTTTTATAAAGTTATTCGTTTTATTAGACTATAAATAGAATATATAATATTCTATTATGCATAGTGTTTGCATAGTGTCAGCATAGTATTTGCATAGAAAAATCTTTTTATATAAAATGTAATACTTTTATAAAGTTATTTATTTTATTAGACTATAAATAGAATATATAATATTCTATTATGCATAATGTTTGCATAAGCATACATAGTGTTTGTATAGTAAAATCTTTTATATAAAATGTAATACTTTTATAAAGTTATTCATTTTATTAGATTATAAATAGAATATATTATATTTTATTTAAAAGATTTTGTTTTATTAGAATATTTTATTAATACTGCATAGTAAATTAATATGGACCGTCCGTTTAAAAGTAAATCAATCTGGACCGTTCATGAATTAGTTACTATTCAGTCCATTCTCCTATAAATCGAAGCTCATTCCTTCATTATTTCTTACGAATTCACTGAAACTCTAGAGAGAGAAACTATAGAGAGAAAGAAAAAAAGTATTCTACTACTTCACTACTCCTATATCTAGTTTCTTCTAAGGTAAGGGGTATTATTTCTTTTGTATTCATAAAGAGAAAGCACTCAATGTCCAGAGTAAAATGTGTTTTGAGTTCGAATGACCGAATTACGGGCGAACGAACGAAGAACGTTAAAAACATAAAATGAACGAAGGACGAAGATTAAGCCAATTGAATGGCATGTTAATGGATTCAGAATGAAGTTCTGTCCGAGGTTAATTGAAGTACATAAGATAAGGATGAGAATGGCTTTAGAATGACCTCATTCCGAGTTATAACGAAGAAGTTATGAGATTGCGAAGTCAGCGTCTCAAGCAAGTAAAAGACTTAGAAAATTTTTCCAAGTTTCATGCTTTCAGGCAACAATTCAATTTATATGCTGGGAGGCGGGCGCCAGTAAGACCACCGTGCCTTGGGAGGCGGCACAAGAACATGAAAGCTCGCCATCGCCTACTACTTGAGTGGCACTACATTGCGAGGGTTAGTGAGGAGTTTGAGCCGCAAATGCCAAACCAAGAAAGATAGTGGCGTGAAGCTTGCATGCGATGAGCGCGAGAGAGAAAGCGAGGACCCGGGCCACAGTCACGGCAGTAGTAGGCAAGGCCCAGTGTTGAGCTTTTTATTGCTCAATTACTGGGGGATGTGCAAGAAAGAAATATGAACATGTAGTTCACCTAATGTAACACTTAAATAAGTGATTTAATCCTTTAGTGAAGGTTGAATAGAAAGATTAAACGAGATTAAAAGAATGTGAACGCGGGTTACGGAACCGATATCCGAGGACTATAGTCGCGATAAACGAACGCGAGGGATTTCTATGATGGCGATTCCTTAAACATTGATTGACGAGGGTAATGAATAACATTTTAATGTTATGTGGTGGTAATGAGAGATAAGTGTAAAGCGTATAGATGCTGTGAACGCAATGCAGTTGCATTGAATGATCGGTCTTAGCATACAACGAACCATATAGCTTTGACATTAAGGAAGAATAACGAATGGTATTAAGTAAGCCATAGCGAACGGTAAAAAGATTAATGGAAGCCATTTGTGAGTCGGATGAGAATGTTTGAATAAAATTAAGCGTTGAACACTTTAACCGACGTGAAGGTTGAGTGTACGCGAATATTAAACGGGTAAAACCTACACCCCGTGTATGGTTTGACCGTAAGATAATGAAGACCAATGATTAAACCATGAACGATAAAGAAGTTGAATTAAAAACAATGACGCATAACATAAAGAAGCTGAGTTAATGATTAACTTGAATGATCGTTCTGAGTATACAAAAGACTATATGAGTTGGATGATAATGAATGAATCTTGAGGTATAGCATTTAGTTGCCAGAAAGCCATAAGGAATGAGAAATTGACTTAACGAACATTATAGTTTAATAGTTCAGATAAGTTAAGATAAGTTTAGGTTGTATTACAATCGTAACCTTAGATGGTTGACATATGGGAGCTGAGCTAAACAATTCCTTCAGAGAACAAAGGTATATACGAAATTGGCAACCGATCTAACTTACTGTGATAGTAGTGTAGACAAGACGGGAACTTGTTTGTTGGTTATTTGTGGGAAACCACTCAGAGTACCATATGGACTACTAGCAGAGACACGATGTGTGCTGAGACCTAGAGAAGTTATAAGAAGAATGTTGACTTAGTCATATTCCATCCTTGAGTTTTGATGATGAATTATTCACATACTAAATTATTTTATGGCATTTCAGGTATGTTGATGCTAGGGAACATTGATTGGATATTCAAGTGATTGAATATTTTTTTTACTAGGAAAACCAATTGCAAGGTCAATTGCATAATAATTGATTTTTCATTTAAAGGCTCTAGGACATATTATTTTGCATTTTGTTATATGTCTTAAATGAAAAATGATTTAAAAATCTAATGAAAAAGGTTTTTCTAAATTAGGTTAATATATATATATATATATATATATATATATATATATATATATCACCAAGTTCAAAAAGGGATTGATATTTTATTTGATATTTGTATTACATGTGTATCTCTTAATATGCTTCACATGCATTTGTCCGTATGCCTAAAAGCTAGAATGTAGGAAAGCATTGTGATACGTGTGCATGCTTAAGTAAATGCTTAATTGATATTCTTGTGTCACTTTTAATTTCTGCTACACGTGGATATCTATGATTTACTAGATAGACTAAATGCCGACAGCTTTACCTCTTTGTGATTTGATATACGGTTTTCAAGGAGAGGTAATTATGGTTACGTTGGAAATTTAAAGACCTTGAGTCTTGGAAAGGATAAGTGATTGTTACACTCCACTTCTACACGCTACTTGATGTTTGGAGAGATAAAGTCAAAATTACTATTGGGTTATCTTTTTAATGGGTCTTTTGATTTATCCAAATTAAGTAACTAACAAGAATCTATTTTGCTAATCAGGATATATATTTACGTTGTGGACTGATTCATAGTTTTACCGTTGGAAAGTATTTTAAACAAACCAGTTTTTGTGGACTCATAAAATGATGATATTAATAAAGAATTATTGTGGGCTATATAAATAGGATTTCATATATGGGAAAAGATACAACTCACGTAAATTCTTTTCTCAGCACTAATTATCGCTTATACCGAAAGCAACTTATTTTTAAATCAAGTGCAACCTTTGAGCAAATTAAGCAATTAAATTTCTAATATTATTTGAAATTTGGTATTTGGTAAGATTTAATTGTTTATATTTTGTGCTAATTGATCATTGCATATAGTTGAGCCTTTAAATTGTTAAATTGATTATTCTTGCATTGATCATAGACCTCTATATTTGTATTAAATTTTTTATTTAGACTGAATGTAGTCTAAATGTGTTAATCCTAGTGGATTAGAGAAAAGACTTACAAACATGTTCAAGGAAGCAAAGGTGCTTGAAGAGTGCATAGGTGCACAAGGAGCAAGTGTGCTCAAGAGAAATTAATTGTTAATTAATTTTTGTAAGAATCTGTTTTGTAATCGGTGTTTATTTATAAAGAAATAAATAAAGTGAGTCTCCAATACTAGTTGATATTTGACGTAGACTAGGCTATTATTATAGAGGGTAATAGTTGAACCACATAAAAAATTTTGGTGTTGATATTATTATTTGCTTTACTTTAATTCTAAAATCACATAAGTTATTTAATTATCTTAATAACTAAAATTTGAATACTTGCATTGAATTAAGATAATTCTTTAACACCAAGTATATTATTTAAGTTATAAATTCAGCAGGATATTTTCTTAAAATAATCAATTAATTAAGTTGGTCATATTAATTCAGTAAGCTGAATTCATCAATATAGTATACTGAAATTAATAGTTTAAAAATTGGTCATAGATTGCTCCTACACTTATTAAACCCCCCTTCTAAGTGTGCCTAGATAAATTTCATTTGGTATCAAAGCTTAGCTCTACTTGTCTTGGTCTTAAAGGTGACTTGTAGGGAAAGATTCTGACATGGCACAGTTCGGGAACAACAATCAAGAAGGACAATTAACCAATAGACCTCCTTTGCTGTTTGGAATGGAAAATTACAACTTCTGGAAGTTTCGAATGAGGATCTATCTTAAAAGAGATCCTTGGGAATGGTGGGTTGTGGAGAACGGACCAGTTATTCCATGAAGAGATGATGGGACACCAAAGACTACACTAAAAATTGATTCAACTGATTCCTACATGGTGTGATATGATTCAAGGGCAATTAATACACTTCTCAGTGGCATGGTACAATCCGAGATTAACAAAGTCTCCTCATACAACACAGCTAAGGAAATTTGGGATACTCTAGTGGTAAGTTATGAAGGAACATCCAAAGTACGAGAAGTTAAGCTAAGCATGCTTATGCACGATTATGAGATGTTTAAACTCAAAAAAGATGAAACCATCAAGCTAGCTCAAGCAATATTTCTAGTCCTTATAAACTCCTTGAAATTGCTGGACAAGACTATTCCTCAAAGTTAGATCAACCGTAAGTTGCTTCAAGCTATGCCCAAAAGGTTTGCTTCTAAAATCACTACTCTTCAAGATTCTTCTACTATTTCTTCCATGGATACTTTAACTTTTCTTGGTGAATTAGAAGAATATGAACATCAGTTAAAAAGATATGATGATGAGGAAGAAACCCCTCAGAAAAAGGTCTTAGCTCTTACTGCAGATAATGAGGAGGAACTTGATGATGACTCAGATGAAGAAATAGCTATGATGTCAAGATGACTCAAAGGACTACTACAAAGGAAGAACAAGAGAATAAACACTTTCAATTCAAATAAGTCCAAAGGAAAGCAAACTGAAGAAACATGCTTCGAATGTGGACATCCAGGTCACTTCAAGAAAGATTGTTTTCAATTGAAGAATAAGGGGAAAACAAACTACAAAGACAAACAAGAAAACAAAGCCCTAGTTACTTGGAGTGATGAGGAATCAAAGTAGAGATCGAGGCTAAAGATGAGATTGCTCAAGTATACTTCGTAGGTATTGATGGTGAATCTAATCAGGTACCTCTTCATGAACTAAACTCACTAGAACAAGAAAATAAGAAATTAAAAGAAAAGAATGCATGCTTGAAAGGTTTAGTTAATTCATTAATGAGTGAAGTAGATTCACTAATAGATGAAAAGAAGGAAATTGAAAAAGAATCATCATGTAAAGATGAAAAGATTTTGATTGCTAAAATTGATTATCTAAAAAATTATAACAAAATACTTTTCAACAAGGTAAAGTATTTAAATAGTGAGGTTCAAAAATTAACAAATGAATTAAAAATGAGAGATGTTTGTTTTGATGCTTTTAGTGATAAATCTCAAGATAAAATAGTTCCTAATAATGAACTTCAAAAAGAAATTGATTCACTAAAATCATATCTTGCTAAATTTGTTCAAGGTGAAGAAAATTTGAATGTCACATTGGGTAAACAAAGACCTAGCTTGGAAAAACAGGGAATTGGTTATAATCCTATGTATAAAAAGGGAGATGTGAAAATGCTAAAATCAAAATCTCATTTTAAATTGAATTATTGTTCTCCTTTCACAACATGTAAAAAATTGTGGTATAAAAGGTCATTTGGATATAAATTGTTCTAAGAAAAGGATTAAAAAGGTATGGGTTAAAAATGATGATTTACGTGCAACTAACACCTAATGACCCAAAAAGATGTGGGTACCGAAAGGATGAATGATTTTTTCTTGACAGGTGTGTCTCAAGGCAAGGGTTCCATCTCAAAAATGGATTATCGATAGTGGATGCTCTCGTCACATGACTGGTGATAAATCAAAGTTCATGGAACTAAGTATCAAGAAAAAGAATGGAACAGTCACTTTTGGAAACAACAAAACCTGCGAAATAATTGGAAAAGGTAAAATCGATAACGGCAAGGTAAGTATAAATAATGTCCACCTTGTTAATGGTCTAGAATTTAATTTGATTAGTATCAGTCAATTAATGGATAATGGTCATCAAGTTAATTTTGAAAAAGATAAATGCACAATATTTCATGGTACTAATAATACTACTCTAGTTACATAAAGAGAGGGAAATATATATACTATTGATTTTGAGCAACAGGATGAAGAACTATGTCTTTCTTCCATACAAGATGAGGCAAACTTATGGCATAAAAGGATGGGACATGTTCACATGGACCTAATCAAGAAGTTATCCTCAAAGAATCTCGTCAAAGGTTTGCCAAAAATCAGGTTTAAAAAGAAAGGTATATGTATTCCTTGTCAACTGGGAAAACAAGTAAGAACTTCTTTTACGGTAAAGAATATGGTATCAACCGCCTCTCCATTACAACTACTTCATCTTGATTTATTTGGACCAAAAATACATTCTAGTATTAATGGTAAATTTTATGCATTTGTAATAGTCGATGATTTCTCTAGATACACATGAGTATTATTTTTGAGAACTAAGGATGAAGCATTTAAAGAGTTTGAAAAATTAATAAGGAATCTTGAAACTACGTATAGCTACAAACTCATTAGAATTAGAAGTGATCATGGTACTGAATTTCAAAAAGATTTTATAACTTTTTATGATCAAAGGGGTATTAGCCATGAATTTTCAGCCCCAAGGACTCCTTAACAAAACGGGGTAGTGGAAAGGAAGAATAAGACTATACAAGAGACGACAAGAACTCTACTGCAAGAAAGTAAGTTTCCTAAGAAATTTTGGGCCGAAGCAGTAAGTACATCATGTTATGTTCTAAATAGAGTACTCATTCGTCCAATTATTTTGAAAACACCTTATGAGCTTTTAAATAATAAAATTCCAAACATAAGTTATTTCAAAATATTTGGTTCTAAGTGTTTTATCTTAAATACGAGTGATAATTTGGAAAAGTTTGATGCTAAATCATATGAAGGAATATTTCTTGATTATTCTCAAAATAGTAAGGCTTATCGTATTTTCAATACTAGAAAACTATGTGTAGAAGAGTCTGTTCATGTTACTTTCAATGAGACTAACAATGATCTTCCAAAAGAAAGTGAAGATGATGCAGGAAATCTGGAGATAATCAGGAATTCAGCAAACCAAAAACAAAACAGGAGACCAAATGAACAGTTTCAGGAAACTGAAATTAATGACAGAAATGAACATGAACCTGAAAATTTGCAAGATGTTGAAGATGATTCTCATGATCAAGAAAAAGTTATACATAATATCCAAATGCGAAGAACAACTAGATATGTTAAGAATCATCCTCCTAAAAATATCATTGGAGATATCAACAAAGGCGTAACCATACGAAGAAGTTTACAAAATTATTGTGCATTCTCTGCATTTTTGTCACAGGTTGACCCAAAGAATGCAAAGGATGCAGTCCTTGATGAAAACTGGTTATTGGCAATGCAAGAAGAACTTCAACAATTTGAAAGATGCCAAGTATGGGAACTTATGCCTCCTCCAAAAGATGCTTCCATTATTAGTACTAAATGGGTATTCAAGAACAACTTGATGAGCACTGGACAATCATTCATAACAAAGCAAGGTTAGTAGCTCAAGAATACAACCAATAAGAGGGGATCGACTATGAAGAAACCTATGCACCTGTGGCTAGGCTAGAATTAATCCGAATTTTGCTAGCATTTACATGCTACAAAAGTTTAAGCTGTATCAAATGGACATAAAGAGCGCTTTCCTCAATGGATACATTAATGAAGAGGTCTATGTAAAACAACCTCCTAGATTCGAGCACGAAAAATATCCAAATCTTGTTTACAAATTAAAGAAAGCACTTTATGTCTTGAAACAAGCTCCAAGGGCTTGGTACGAAAGGTTAAGTAAGTATCTCTTGTCAAATGGATTTATTAGAGGTAAAATAGATTCTACATTATTATTAAGCATAAAAATATAGATATCATTATTGTTCAAATATATGTAGATGATATAATTTTTGGTGCTACTAATGATTATCTTTGCGAGTGGTTTTCCAAGTGCATGCATAAAGAATTTGATATGTGCTTAATGGGAGAACTCAACTACTTTTTGGGACTTCAAATCAAGCAAACGAAGGAAGAAATTTACATTCATCAAACCAAGTACACAAAAGAATTACTCAAGAGATTTGGTTTTGAAGGATCTAACTCAAAAGGTACACCTATGAGCACATCACTAAAGCTCACCACTGATGACAAAGGTATTGATGTTGATATAACAAAATATCGAGGTATGATTGGATGCTTACTATACTTAAATGCTTCTAGACCCGATATAATGTATAGTGTTTGTTTGTGTGCAAGATTTCAAGCAAAACCCAAAGAATCACACTTAAATGCTGTTAAAAGAATTTTGAAATATTTAAGTGGCATTATTAACTTAGGGTTATTTTATCCAATTACCAATAATTTTGAACTAATAGGTTATTTAGATGCTGACTATGCAGGGTGTCAAATGGATAAAAAAAGCACGAGTGGTGCTTGTACTTTCTTGGGACAAAGTCTCGTGTCATGGTATAGTAAAAAGAAAACTTCAGTGGCGCTATCAACTACTGATGGTGCATACCTAGCTGCAGAAAGTTGTTGTTCTCAGATTTTATGGATGCGACAAACTCTATGTGATTTTGATATATTATGTGATTGTGTTCCTATATATTGTGATAATTATAGTGCTATAGATATATCTAAAAATCCTATTTTACATTCACATACATAACATATAGAAGTAAGGCATCATTTTTTAAGAGACAGTGTGTCAAAAGGTTTAATAAATTAATTTTTATTCCAACTAAAAATCAAATTGCAGATATATTTACTAAACCATTAAGTGAAGATAGATTTTGCATGCTGCGAAGAGAACTTGGGATGTGTATCGCGTAATTTTTTTTATGTTATCGTTATCCTCTTTTGCATGTATATCTCATTAACTGATAAAATTAGGATAATTATGAGTTTGAATTTTTGGCTGCTCATTTAAACCCTTAAATCATGGACGCAATATTCTAGGCGTCTCTCATAATGGTTTTTGAAAATTGAAAAGACAGAATGGCTGGAGTCTTCTTGAACGACGTAAACGTGTAGGAGTATACATACATGCATCTATTCCTTTTCTTTTACTCTGTATCTCTCCATTCTCCTTACATCTCATATTTCTTCTAACTCTCTCTCTTTTTATTTTATCATCTCGTTCTTCATCTGCAAACTTCACTCATCATGAGAACTCGAACTCATAAAAGATCTCTGATCGATTCTGATGACGATCCAACACCAGTTCCTCCCCAATCAACTGCCAGACCTTCACGAAAGCATCGCAAACTAAAGAAGGTCGTGTCTAATGAAACAGAGTATTTGGACTCTTCGTCTTCTGATGAGTCCACTTTCAGTCCTCCCTTGCTGAAATCATTTGGACCATCTCAAAGACTGAAGTCAACTATTCCATCTTGTAAGCCTGAGTTTACTCCACCATCTAATTCAGTAAATCCTCCCCTTTCTTCTGATCTTCCTGATAATTTCTTTCGTAGCAATGCCTATGAGGTATGGTTTAAGACCGTTGTGTTTCCCAAACAATTTGTTTATGAAAAGTCTGTCGATCAAATCTGTTATTAATAATCTTCTTTGAAAAACTTGTTTGACTCTTGTGGTATTTCTTCTATGCTTTTTCCTCCATCAGTTGCATATCCTAGACTTGTCCAACAGTTTTATACAAATCTAGGGTGTCATGGGGATTTTTATATAACTTTTGGCAAAGGAAAATCTTTATATTTTACGGTTATGCATTTTGGTAGTATTTTGAACATTCCATCCTCTAGTGTTTTTCCCTTTACTAGAAAATGAGCTGTTCATTTTCCATTTACTCCTCTTGAATAGTTACAAATTGTTATGAACAACCCTTTGTTGGATGATGCTTTTACTCCAAAAACTGTGGATGTTTCTCCTATTTCTTGTGTTCTTCATCATCTTGTTAGATACAATCTGTTGCCTCGTTTAGATGGAGGAGCAGATTTTACCTATCAAGACATGATAATCGTTGCCATGATTTTAAAAGGAGTCTCTTTTAATTTATCACAAATGATGCTTCACCAAATGACAACTTGTTTGCGAAAAACCAAAACATGTCTGCCTTACAGTGCCACTCTCACTACTTTGTTCAATCATTTTAAAATCTCTTTTGAAAATGAAATCTCTGTTACTGTTACTGATTCCATCAGCGTTGGTTCTTTGAAAATGTCATGTATTGTGTTAATTGATGGTAAGTTTGTTCGTAGCACTTCTGAAAATCCTATCCCCCCTCCTATGTCAAATCCATCCTCACTTGTTCTACCTCCAACTCAATCTTCTCCTGAAATTGTTGATCTATTGAAAGTTATCCTTAGTAATCAAGAAAAAATGCAAGTTGAAATGAATGGTCTCCATAACCGTATGCTCTGTTGGAAAAAAGGAAGTTACCTTTAGGTGCGCCTGAAATCAATAAACTCTATCACAACATTGAAGATGAGTTTATTGATTTACAAGCCAATTTTGAAGTGCAAACCACTGCCGTGGCTGAGTTAATGCAACGAAGACTTAATCGAAATTCTTGTCAATTGAGTCAGGAGATTAAGTTTGTTAGTAATCAGGTTAGAGAGTTAGCTGATTTCACTGCTATGAGGTTCAATGATGTGGGCTATAAATTACATATACAGCGTAAGCACTCAACTGTTACGGAGTGGGTGCATTGCAACTGGTTAGCCGAATATCAAGGTGAATTTCTTGATGTACGTTTCCCACCTACAACTGTTATTTCCCGGCCTCCTCAATTTGCTGCCGATCTAAGCATTGCTGAGAAGGTTCATCGTGCCAATCATCGTCCATATTTTACACAGCGAGCTGCTCAGCATGCCACGGTGGTAGATCTTGATTGATCTCGTTCCCTCCTTTTTTTGTTTGATGACAAAGGGGGAGAGTTTAAGTTTAATTAAAATTGGATTTCAGTAGACTAAATTATGATTTTTTATGTTGGTTTTTGAGACGTTGATTTCAAGAATTATGTTGAATGTTTTTAAGTTTTAATTTAATATGTTTGACTTGATGAAATTGATATTTGTTACTAACATGAAATGCAGGTAGCATGTGACGCCCCCAAATCCAGGTTCTCTAACCTCAGATTCAGTGTTCACGATCCTATCATCATCATAAGCATTCTATAACTATTTCGAAATAATAAACATACATTGTTCATTATAATAAGGTCTCATAATATGGTCCCAAGGTCTCCATAACCTTAACTTTAAATACACCATTTATAATACAAATAGTTTACTTAAGAAATTCCATTAGATAATAACTAATTTAACATTCATTCTAAAATTACTCCTGGATCTTGCCCTTGCCCTTGTCCTTCACGTTAGATCCTTCTAGCTTAATGAAAATAGAGGTCATGATATAGCAAGAGTAAGCAACTAATTTGCTTCACAAGTTTATAAAGACAAAGGATATATATCATGACTTAGAAAGAAATATTGCCTTCAATGTTCAACAATAATATAAGATTGTGAAGGAACATGAATTAATAATCAACAATTGAATATTCGATAATTGAATAACATGAATCGAGTGGTTTTGAATAACCATGAACATTTGCCAAGGTGCTCAATGATTTAAACTGACCTTTTAATAAGTTTTGGTATTCAAGGGGATCAGCCATTCATACCCCGTGATTTATGCATAAACACTTAATAATCCGACATTGATATCATGCCTTAATCAAATTTGTCCATTTCTCAGTCAAGAGTTCTTACCATATCAATTAATAAGAATAGTTATTTAAAACCCATTTGATTTAACAAATTTAGACATGCTTGATCTAGCTGATACAATTAGCATAGATCTATCCCATAAACAGTTCATAAATGAAGAACTTTAATTTAATTCACAGCTTCAATGGCGGTGAGAATCTGAATTCGATTGCACAAAGTGCTAATTTCAATAATCAATAAAGACGTGAATAATCATCAATAATTATTCACTAACATGCTTTTGAAAATAATAACTCAAGTTGAGTTAGAAACTTGCCTCGATCGTAGAGTTACAAAATGATTTAAATTAATTTCTATCCACTATGCAGCTTAAATTATCTTCATTTGAGAGACCTATAATTAGTCTTTCAATTAGTCAATGCATAACATCGATTATGTAACCACATAGATATTATACATTACAATAAGTTCTTATAAACATTATCATGCCTAGATATAGTGTTATTATTAATTAACGACTACCTTTAATTCACATAATATTATTAACTTAGATAATATTAATTCACCTTCTAGTATTATTGGTTCACTAATAATACTTTAAATCATTTACTAACATTTTATTCACTTACTAATATTATTAATCATTTAATAATATTTTATCCCTTTACTAATATTATTAATCATTTAATAATATTTTATTTAATCTCGAATATTATTATTTAATAATAATACTCTAATCTAATATTTTTATTTACATAACAACATCATATTATAATATTATTAATATTATAATAATATTCCAATGATTTATTAAATTAACAAACAATTTATTCTAATTGTTCATCCTTTATTAACCTCTTATTTAATATCCATAAAAGGTCATAAATAATATTTATTATTATAAATTACCAAAATGCCCTAAGATAGTCATGATATAATATATTATGAGCATTCAAGCATAAAAATCATATTTTTCTCATTAAAGACTTCATTTAACTATTTATTTCCTTTTATTCACAACCTAATCATTTTTAGGAAAAATAGCAAACTGATTCCAAAAATTCTTAGCTTCTGGATTTTAACAGAATATGAACCAACAATGATCCTCTAATTTTTCTAGAATTTTAGAAAATGATTTACTATTTTTAAAGTGTCCAAAACACTCGGATCTTGCTCTATTTTTCATAAATTGAGTTTTACTCAGAAACATCTGAAATTTTCAGGGTATGCTCTCTTAACATATATGAAGTTACTGTAAAAATTTTGGAATTTTCCAGTGTATACACAGTGAGATATTCGTAGGATAATATTTATGGAGTCCTTTACTTTAAATAGTCATTACGCACAATATATAACTCAAACGTGTCCGTTCTTTTTCCTACGCGTAGATAACTTCATAAGGTACCTCTGTAGTATTTTTCCAGATTTTTACAAGATAAGGAACTAACCGATACAGCCTCATGAAAAATAAGTCAGTAGCTGATTTAGAGTTTCAAAGCTTTAGCATATAAAGTGGACTGTTTTGGGAAAAATAATCTTAAAGGTTCCAAAACATGCTAGATTTGTGTTCTATCACTTGGGTTTACTAGGTAACTCATGTATCTAGCACCCCCTTCGACGGATCACAATTCCAAGTTGTACAACTTGAGTTACACAAGATTTAGTGGAAGAAAACAAGAGTTTTCACCCTTGGAGAACATATGCTCATTTTCTTCCTCTAAGTCTTTGATCTAACACTCAAGATACTTAATTTCATGCATGATGATATGTAGAACTAGTGTATCTTGAGTAGTTGTACACAACCCCATCAAAACTCAAGCTAGCAAAACAAAGTAAAAGAAGAAGATGAAGGTACATTATACCTCGACTTAGTTGCTACCCTTCTTGATTTTCCAAAGTAACTAATAAACTTAGGGGCATAAACAACTAGCACTCCTATATTTTTTTTTCTTCCTATGGCGAATCCTCTCACTCTTTTCTCTTTGAAGTTAGCTAGCTTGGGAGCAAAAGATAGAAGAAAAGATGAAGAGAGAATGAGATGTTGGAAGAATGAAAACAAAATGAAGTGGGTGATTCACTAATAACCCTCCCACAATTATTTTGTTGCCCATTAGGTAAAAACTTTGTATTATTACTTCCATTAAGTTAAACATGATTAAATGTGCATAATGGAGTGACAACCAATGGAAGCTTGACAACATTGTCCTTGTGTTTAATAATGTCTACTAATGGACAAGTTAACTTAATTATTCCACTTAGGATCCTCATAATATCCTCAATTAGCTTTTATTTCAAATGCCCAATTTTGATTAATCAAATGTCTAGAATACCCCTAATCAAGTGGGCTAAGTATTGGATTGTATTTTATTTTCTTTGGGCTTTTCTTTTAATTGATTTGGGCTAGATAATAAACATAGTCTAGCAATTTCAATAATGTTACCCAATTTGATAATTTAGGGATTTCATTTCTAATCATATGAAGTTTAATTACTTACACATATGATTTTATCTCATAACCTAATTAGATTTACAAGAATTAGGTTTAGAGTTATTAGTCACTTAAAATACAAAGTTTCCCCACTTAAGTTAGTATACATATAAAATATTAACTTTTTCGTATTACCATAACCCTTAGGTTATTTAATAGTCTTACCTAATATATAATTAGGTCACAAGGCTTTCATTTTTAATAAAATCTATAAATGTATGTATCCATAACTATAATATATATGTTAATTGACCCATGCACCACTTCACATGTTTTGTCACATATTAAATCCTTATGTAACACAAGGTTAAAAAAAAAATCCATAATGTACATACATATATAGTGACTTAAATTTCACGGTTATTACATAGCAGGTTACTGAAAATCATTTTTTTTTATAGATTATGATAGCAATGATTTAGGGGAGCTAATGGAAATTTAATTCTTTGGTGGTTATCATCAAAAAGGGGGAGAATGTTTATAAGACCCCAACTTATTATGAATAATATTAAATTTTCTCAATTTATTATCTTGAAATAATTAGGAGTTAATTTGATATAATACTTTGGTTATGGGTGAAATGTGCAAATTTTACAAAATAAGCAAGTGGTTATAAAATATTCATTTTTGTTTGAATATTTTTTGGTCGTGGAATATTCTTCTTCACGGGAGAATATTCATACGATTTGCCAGAATCCATTTGTAATGTAATAACCGCTTTGATGAAGAAAACGATAAGTTTGAGTTTTTATAAATAACGTCAGTAGTTGTTATCGTGAATACTCGTTGGATTACCCTATGGTTGAAATACAAAGAATACTGCGGTTACGCTGAAGACACCAGATTGCACAATATTTTTGAATTATTGATTCTTATGTAAGAAGGCACTACTCAATAATTGTTACAGTAATTACTTTTCAATATTCTATTTTATTGATTCAATAATTGTTGCGTTGATATTTTATATTATTGTTGTTTTAATGATTGTCACTGCACAATATTTCCCATTATCAGATCAATAATTCATATTATTTGAATAATATTATTAGATAGCATTATTGGAAATGTCTAGAAAGTTCTGTCTAAGGAGAGGTTTGGTCACCTAATTGCGCTTGAAAGAAGGAGAAATCCTTATCTGAAAGCCCCCTCTTTCCTGGGAACGGCCTGGTTGTCATAATTGTGATTCTGTAATATTATTTGTGAATAATTAATTATTAATTTATAAGGAAATATTTATTTTATAATTGATGGTTATATTTATTTTATGTGGATATAATTGAAGGAATTAATGTTGAGGTATTTTTGTCGGAATAGAAGTATTTAAAATTAAATCACTGTTCTTAAGATATATTGCGTGAGTTATAATTTTTAATCTGACCGTTGGATCGTTGTATTTTTGGATATGTTATACATATATAAGTTGAGTATATGTCCACAAATTTTGAACCGTTAAAAATGAACGAATGATTTGTTATGAATTTTAAGAGGTGACTGATTCGTAAATTAGGGTTATAATTGATTTTGGTGGAAAATTCTAGAATTGAGTGGGCCCACTTGTGGTTGGTGAAGAAATGTCTTGAATTTTATTTCAAATGTGGTGGGTGGCAATAGTAGCAGTAAAGCCATCAGTAGCAGTCAAGTATGGTTTGGTTCAAGGCTAACATTTTCCTATAAATAGAGGGCTAAGTTAGAATTGAAAATCACACCGTAAACATAAGCTTTCTCTCTATATTTATCGAGCGTATTTTGTGAGTATTTAGATACTTTGAGAGTTGTTGCTCAAGATAAGTTTCATTCAAAGATCACTTCCGACCTTTCATTCCGAAGTACTGTTTCTTTGAGGCAAGGGATGTTATTTTCTTCTTAAATGATATTATTTTCTTCAATATCATTATGCCGAAATGTTGCTTTGAACTTTTTAATCAAATTTGGAACTTTTGTGTCGGGGTTACTATTCACGTATACGACACTATTCACCGAAAAATTAAATTTTCTCTTTTTCGTCCCAGATTTCTTTTATGGTTACTATCCTTGATTGTATCCATGTTTTGATCTTTATTCTACTTCACACTTGGTTATTATGGAGATTTATTAAATTTGGATAAACCGAAATACGAATCCCTAGTATTTGTCTTTTTGTCTCACTAGATTCGTTCTCTTAAATGTTTTTCATCATCCTCATTCCTTAATGGTGATTCTTGATGAATATCTTTGGCCTGTAGTGCAAAGATGAATGATTACCTGATGAATATCTTTGGCCTGTAGTGCAATGATGAACAGATGTTGAGATGAACATGACCAACTGGTGATACAAATGAATATCTTTTGCCCGTAGTACAAAGATGAATATTTAATGCAAGATGTATATTGATTGATGTTACAGGGATAAAATATTGATGATGGACTTTTAAATTCATAGATGATAGTAGATTGTATTCTCTACTTAACTCTTCTAATGAATTGTTGTTTCCGCTGTAGTTGTTGATCTAAAACTTGTTGTCTATTGTGTTCTATCAGATTTTTCCCTATTGAAGACTAAGGATAATTTATTTTATATTATCTTAGTCATAATATTCTTTACTGGGCTAGTTGAGCTCACCCTTTTTCTTTTTGTTTCATTTTTCTTCTCAGGAAGTGAGAACATAGCGGGAAGTAGTCAGGGTGTGGAATGATGGTTCTAGACAGTTGTTTAGCAGTCCTCACTATTTTATAAAATAGTGTGTCAATAATTGTAATGGGGACTTTATCTGGGTGTGGATATTGTCTAGAAGACAATATTTGTATTTAAACTCAGAGTATATGTTGTCGTATTTTGCACGACAATTGTAATAATAAAGTTGTAGTTATTTTCTGTACCATGTATTTGGCGACTCAGAATGGGTGATGTATACCTATTTTGGGGGCGTCACAGTTGGTATCAGAGCTTAGGGATATGGTCTCTGTCATAGATCGGGGAATAGAACTAGGAGGGGAGAGATGAGTAAATCCTTCGCTAGTGTGTCCTACCTAAGCTTACTTGGTGGTCGGACATAATATAGAGATATTATATGATATGTTAATTTGTTTAATTAACCCCTGTTTTATGGCAGTTTTAAGAATGGCAGCTGAGAACGTTAACAATGGAGTCTATAAGACTGTGGAACAACCTTTGATTACCAACCAAGGGAATGTGCAGCAGGAAGGCAATATTCCTCCTGTAAACACTACTACCGAGAAAACGATGAATGACGCGATGTTTAGAAGCTTTTTGCAGTTCATGCAAAATCAGACGAGGGAGACTCGTGTACAAAATACGGGTGGAAATGATAGCAACACGCTGATGCATCACAAAACAAGCGCTTCAAGGAGTTGGGACTACCAGATTGGGAAAGCCCGATCCGATTAAGGCGGAAACGTGGGTTAAGCAAATGACCAAGATATTCGATGTCTCAAAATTTTTGAGAACAAGTTTCCATTCACAACCTTTATGTTTCATGGTGAGGCGACATCGGTGGGAATTTGTGAAGCGCACTCAACCACCAAGCACTCGACATGTCTTGGGAAAAATTTCAGAAACTGTTCAATGACAAGTACTTTCCGAAAGTATTCGTCTATATGAAGGAGGTAGAGTTTATTAGAGTAGAACAGAACAACATGACGGTGTCCAAGTACGAGGCGAAGTTCGTGGAGTTATCCAGGTTTGCACCTCATTTGGTAGAAAATGAGGAACGTATGACGCGGATATTTCTGAGAGGTCTAAAACCTGAGATTAGACAATACCTTATCTCTCATAAAAATTTTTTATATTCAGATATTGTAAACAGGGCTCAATTATTAGAGCATGATAATGAGTATGTTCAACCGAGGGACCACAACTGTGGTCATATCGGTGATGTTAGATCATCTGAGCGATGATAACCAAATGAGGAGGGAAGAATACGGACAAAAGCGAACCACTTTGGGTGGTTATCATGGCCATGACAATAGGAGAGGTGAGTCAAGTGGAAATTTCAAAAGGAGGAGATTCAACAATGACGGAAAGACATCAAAGACCAAAGACCAACAACAAATCCTAGGGGAGGAGAACGACTGCCAGTTAGATGCTACAGATGCGGAGAGGAGGGACACATAAGTCCAAACTGTTCACAGCCTTCCAAGGTGTGTTTTAATTGTGGAAAAGAAGGTCACATAGCCCAATTCTGTCCTATAGTAAAGTCAAGTCCAATGGACTACAAGGCACCAAAGGCGACTACAGACAAAAAAAGCAAAGTGGGTTCAAGGAAGGCGTTTGTCATGACCGCCAAATGCGAGAAACCCGAACGAGGTGATCACGGGTAAGCTAATCTTGAACTCTTACGAAGTTTATACCTTTTACTAGATACCGGCTCTACCCATTCTTTTATCTCTCCCTTTCGTGCTCAATGTTTAAACTTGACTCGGAGAAATTGACTTTAGCTTATCTCATTGAAACTCCGTTGGGTGAAACCTTCTCACATCTATAGTTTATAAATCTTGCTTGATCCAAGTTGGCACAATCAAATTACCTGTTGATCTTATTTCTTTAAAGATACTTGCATTTGATGTGCTTTTAGGGATTGATTGGTTAACCACTCATTATGCCAAAATTGATTGTTTTCGTAAGGTTGTTAGTTTTCATATTCCTAACCAACCAGTTATACGAATACAAGCAACTAAACCACTAAAATTAGTCACTATCATATCAAGCCATAAGGCTATTCGTTTATTGAAAAATGGATGTCAAGCTTTCTTAGCCCATATTATGGACTTGAACAAAAATACGTCAGATTTGAATAATATTCCTCACATTAATGAATTTCCGACGATTTCCGAAAGAACTTCTCCGGTCTACCCCTAATGTGAAGTTGAATTCTTTATTGATCTTGAACTGGGTACAAAGCCCATTTCTAAAACACCTTATCGAATGACTCCTATTGAACTTCAGGAGTTAAAAGTCCAACTACAGGAATTGTTAGACATCGATTTCATTCATCCTAGTCATCTCGTTGGGGTGCTCCTATTTTATCTGTAAAGAAGAAAGACGGGAGTATGTGACTTTGTATTGACTACCGAGAATTAAACCATGTCACCATCAAGAATAGGTATCCACTACCTCGCATTGATGACCTGTTTGACCAGTTGCAAGGAGCACAATACTTTTCAAAGATCAATCTTCATTCTGGATATCATCAGCTGAAGATTAAAACTGAGGATATTCCAAAGACCCTTCCTTGAAACTCCTGACAGATGCAGCGTTATGAATTCTTAGTCATGTCTTTTGGATTGACTAATGCTCCTGCTACTTTCATGGATATGAGGAACCGTGTATTCAAGGAATATTTGGATCAGTTCGTTGTTGTCTTTATTGATGACATCCTCATCTATTCCAAAAGCCGTGAAGATCATGAGCACCATTTGAAGCTGGTACTTCAAAGACTTAGTGATAACAAGCTATATGCCAAGCTGAAGAAATGCGAGTTCTGGCTTAAGGAAGTAGCATTCCTTGGGCACATGGTGTCAAAACATGGAGTATCTGTTGATCCGGCAAAGATTGAAGCAATCCCAATTTAGGAGCAGCCGAAGTCGGTAACCGAAGTGCGTAGCTTTCTAGGCTTAGCCTGTTATTATCGGAAATTCGTGGAAGGATTTTCTCGAATCGCTACTCCGTTAACTCAACTGACTCGGAAAGATGCAAAATTCGTATGGAGCGAGGAATGCAAGACGAGTTTCCAAGAGCTCAAGAGGAGACTCATTTCGGCACCTGTTCTGACAATACCATCTGGTTCGGATGGATTTGTTATCTACAACGATGCTTCATGCAAAGGGTTAGGATGTGTTCTCATGCAACATGGGAAAGTCATAGCCTATGCCTCGCGACAACTCAAAGAATATGAGAGGAATTATCCTACTCATGATCTGGAGTTGGCAGCAGTCGTTTTTGAGTTGAAAATCTGGAGACACTACCTGTATGGGGAGAAAGTGGAGATTTATACGGATCGTAAAAGCCTCAAATATTTCTTCATCCAAAAGGAACTCAACATGCGACAACGACGTTGGCTCGAGTTGTTGAAAGATTATGACCATATCATTCAATATCCTCCTGGAAAAGCGAACGTTGTAGCTGACGCATTGAGTAGAAGATCGTATGCTGGTACGAGTGCGATGTTGTTAACACAAAGACCCATTTTCTACGACTTACAAAGGATGGAGATAGAGTTAAAGACTCCAGGGACCCACATGATGATGGCAAATATACGAGTAGAACCGACTTTAATCGATAAAGTTAAAGCTGCTCAAACCACGCACCCCGGAGATGAGACGTATGAAGACGAAAGTGCAAGAAGGTACTATTCCGGAGGCAAGAATTGATGAAGAAGGAATACTTAGAGTCAACTCCAAACTTTGCGTTCCTAACAATTCTGACTTGAAGCATAGAATCATGATGGAGGCAAACAACACAGCATTTGCAATCCATCCTAGGAGTACTAAAATGTATCATGATCTTCGACATACATTTTGGTGGAGAAATATGAAGAGAGAGATCGCGGAGTTTATCTCGAGGTGTTTAACTTGTCAACGTGTAAAGGCGGAGCATCAAGTTCCAAAGGGTCCATTGCAACCACTTGAGATTATGAAATGGATGTGGGAACACATTACCATGGATTTCGTTACAGGTCTTCCTTAGGTTTCTCAAGGCATAGATGCGATTTGGGTTATTGTTGATAGATTAACCAAGTCTGCTCATTTCTTGCCTATACGTGAGACTTATTCCCTTGAACGTCTTTCTAGTATATACATAAATGAGATTGTGAGATTGCATGGCATGCCAGTATCCATAGTTTTGGATCGTGACCTAAGATTCACTTCACGATTTTGGGTTAGCTTGCAGAAAGCTATGGGCACAGATTTACGATTCAGTTCGGCATACTATCCTCAGATGGACAGACAATCAGAAAGGACTATTCAAACCCTTGAAGATCTATTAAGACTTTGTGTCCTATATTTTTAAGGAAGTTGAGATAAGTACTTGCCACTGGTGGAATTCTCCTACAACAACAGTTATCAAACAAGTATAAGTATGGCTCCATTTGAGGCGTTATATGGATGAAAGTGTCATTCTCCAGTATGCTGGGACGAGGTGGGAGAAGCAACGTTGCTGGGACTAGAATTAGTACGCATGACTACAGAAAAAATTTAAATGATCCGACAATGTATAAAGACCTCACAAGATCGACAAAAGAGTTATGCTGATCTTCATCGAAAGGACGTGGAGTTTAATATTGGAGATCATGTACTGTTACGTATTGCTCCATGGAAGGGAGTTACAAGATTCGAGAAGAGAGGAAAGCTCAATCCACGATTTATTTGTCCATTTCAGATTCTTGACCGAGTAGGAAATGTGGCCTATATACTCGCGTTACCTCCAAGCATGTCTCGTGTTCATAATATTTTTCATATATCTATGCTTCGTAAATATGTGAAAGACCCAAACCACATTATTGCGTTAGAACCAGACAAGATAGCCGAAGATTTAACGTACGAGGAGGTACTTGTCAAGATATTGGATAGGGAAGAGCATATCCTACGAACAAAGGTTATACCACAAGTCAAGGTTTTGTGGAGGAACCATGCTATTGAGGAAATGACTTAGGAGTTGGAATCAGAAATGAAAGCGAGGTACCCTCACCTTTTCGAAACACTAGGTACGTACGTCAATTTTGAGGACGAAATTTTATAATGAGGGGAGGTTGTAAGACCCCAACTTATTATGATTAATATTAAATTTTCTATATTTATTATCTTGAAATAATTAGGAGTTAATTTGATATAATACTTTGGTTATGGGTGAAATGTGAAAATTTTACAAAATAAGCAAGTGGTTATAAAATATTCATTTTTGTCGGGGAATATTTGTTTGGTCGTGGAATATTCTTGTCACGGGGAATATTCGCATTTACGATACCATGCCCATTATAATTTTAATAACTATCGAATGAAGAAAACGACAAGTTTGAGTTTTTATAAATAATGGTGTAGTTGTTATTGTGAATATTGTTGGATTACCCGGTGGTTAAAATACAGTAATACGCGTGGTTGCGCAGTAGCACACGGTATTGCACAATATTTTTGAATTATTGATTCTTACGTAAGAAGGCACTACTCAATAATTGTTACAGTAATTACTTTTCAATATTCTATTTTATTGATTCAATAATTGTTGCGTTGATATTTTATATTATTGTTGTTTTAATAATTGTCACTGCACAATATTTCCCATTATCAGATCAATAATTCATATTATTTGAATAATATTATTAAATAGCATTATTGGCAATGTCTAGAAAGTTCTGTCTAAGGAAAGTTTTGGTCATCTAATTGCGCGCCAGTAAGGAGAAATCCTTATCGGAAAGCCCCCTCTTTCCTGGGAACGGTCTAGTTGTCATAATTGTGATTCTGTAATATTATTTGTGAATAATTAATTATTGATTTATAAGGAAATATTTATTTTATAATTGATGGTTATATTTATTTTATGTGGATATAATTGAAGGAATTAATGTTGAGGTGTTTTTGTCGGAATGGAAGTATTAAAATTAAATCAACGTTTTTGAGATATATCATGTGAGTTATAATTTTTAATCCGACCGTGGATCGTTGTGATTTTTGGATATGTTATACATATATAAGTTGAGTATATGTCCACAAATTTTGAACCGTTAAAAATGAACAAATGATTTGTTATGAATTTTAAGAGGTGATTGATTCAGAAATTAGGGTTATAATTGATTTTGGTGGAAAATTCTAGAATTGAGTGGGCCCCACTTGTGGTTGGTGAAGAAATGTGCTGAATTTTATTTCAAATATGGTGGGTGGAAATAGTAGCAGATAAAGCCATTAGGTAGCAGGTCAAGTCTGGTTCGGCGGGCTAACATTTTTCTATAAATAGAGGGCTAAGTTAGAATTGAAAATCACACCAGAAACATAAGCTTTCTCTCTTTCTCTCTCTACCTTATCGAGCGTATTTTGTGAGTATTTAGATACTTTGAGAGTTGTTGTTCAGTACAAGTTTCATTCAACATCACTTCCGACCTTTCATTTCGAAGTACTGTTTCTTTGAGGTAAGGGATGTTATTTTCTTCTTAAATGATATTATTTTCTTCAATATCATTATGCCGAAATATTGGTTTGAACTTTTTAATCAAATTTGGAACTTTTGTGTCGGGGTTACTATTCACATATACGGCACTATTCACGTATACAACACTATTCATAAATACGACACTATTCACCAAAAAATGAAATTTTCTCTTTTCCGTCCCAGATGTCTTTTATGGTTACTATCCTTGATTGTATCCATGTTTTGATCTTTATTCTACTTCTCACTTGGTTATTATGGAGATTTATTAAATTTGGATAAACCGAAATACGAATCCCTAATATTTGTCCTTTTGTCTCACTGGATTCGTTCTCTTAAATATTTTTCATCATCCTCATTCCTTAATGGTGATACTTGATGAATATTTTTGGCCCTCAGAAAGCAAAGATGAATGATTACTGATGAATATCTTTGGCCCGTAGTGCAAAAGATGAGCAGTGTTGAGATGAACACGACCACCCGGGTGATATAAATGAATATCTTTGGCCCAGTAGTGCAAAGATGAATATTTGATGCAAGATGTATATTGATTGATGTTACATGGATAAAATATTGATGATGGACTTTTAAATTCATAGATGATAGTAGATTGCATTCTCTACTTAAATCTTCTAATGAATTATTGTTTCCGCTGCAGTTGTTGATCTAAAACTTGTTGTCTATTGTGTTCTATCAGATTTTTCCCTGTTGAAGACTAAGGATAATTTGTTGTATATTATCTTAGTCATAATATTCTTTACTAGACTAGGTGAGATCACCCTTTTCCTTTTTGTACCATTTTTCTTCTCAGGAAGCGAAAACATAGCGGGAAGTAGTCGGGGTGTGGAATGATGGTTCTAGACAGTTGTTTAGCAGTCTTCACTATTTTGTAAAATAGTGTGTCAATAATTGTAATGAGGACTTTATCTGGGTGTGGAGATTGTCTAGAAGACAATATTTGTATTTAAACTCACAGTATGTGTTATCGTATTTTGCACGATAATTGTAATAATAAAGTTGTAGTTATTTTCTGTACCATGTATTTGGTGACTCAAAATGGGTGATGTATACCTATTTTGGGGGCGTCACAATGTTGACTTAGTCATATTCCATCCTTGAGTTTTGATGATGAATTATTCACATACTAAATTTTTTTATGGCATTTCAGGTATGTTGATGATAAGGAACATTGATTGGATATTCAAGTGATTGAATTTTTTTATTAGGAAAACCAACTGTAAAGTCAATTGCATAATAATTGATTTTTCATTTACAGGCTCTAGGACATATTATTTGCATTTTTTTATGTCTTAAATGAAAAATGATTTAAAAATCTAATGAAAAAGGTTTTTTAAATCAAAGTTAATATATATATATATATATATATATATATATATATATATATATATATATATATATATATCATCAAGTACAAAAAGGGATTGATATTTTATTTGATATTTGTATTACATGTGTATCTCTTAATATGCTTCACATGCATTTGTCCGTATGCCTAAAAACTAGAATGTAGGAAAACATTGTGATACGTGTGCATGCTTAAGTAAATGCTTAATTGATATTCTTGGGTCACTTTTAATTACTGCTATACGTGGATATCTATGATTTACTAGATAGACTAAATGCCGACAGCTTTACCTCTTTGTGATTTGATATACTGTTTCCAAATTAAGTAACTAACAAGAATATATTTTGTTAATCTGGATATATATTTACGTTGTGGACTGATTCATAGTTTTACTGTTGGAAAGTATTTTAAACAAACCAGTTTTTGTGGACTCATAAAAACAGATGATATTAACGGTAACTATTGTGGGCTATATAAATAGGATTTCATATATGGGAAAAGATACAACTCACGAAATTCTTTTTTGCACTAATTACTGTTTATACCGAACAACTTATTTTTAAATCAAGTGCAACCTTTGAGCAGCTAAGCAATTAAATTTCTAATATTATTTGAGCTGGTATTTGGTAAGATTTAAATGTTTATATTTTGTGCTAATTGATCATTGCATATAGTTGAGCCTTTAAATTGTTAAATTGATTATTCTTGCATTGATCATAGACCTCTATATTTGTATTGAATTTTCTATTTAGACTAAATGTAGTCTAAAGGTGTTAATCCTAGTGGATTAGAGAAAAGACTTACAAACATGTTTAAGGAAGCAAAGGTGCTTGAAGAGTGCATAGGTGCACAAGGAGAAAGTGTGCTCAAGAGAAATTAATTGTTAATTAATTTTTGTAAGAATCTATTTTGTAATCAGTGTTTATTTATAAAGAAATAAATAAAGTGAGTCTCCAATACTAGTTGGTATTGGACGTAGACTAGGCTATTATTATAGAGGGTAATAGTTGAACCACGTAAAAAATCTTGGTGTTGATATTATTATTTGCTTTACTTTAATTCTAAAATCACATAAGTTATTTAATTATCTTAATAACTAAAATTTGAATACTTGAATTGAATTAAGATAATTCTTTAACACCAAGTATATTATTTAAGTTATAAATTCAGCAGGATATTTTCTTAAAATAATCAATTAATTAAGTTGGTCATATTAATTCAGTAAGCTGAATTCATCAATATAGTATACTGAAATTAATAGTTTAAAAATTGGTCATAGATTGCTCCTACACTTATTCAACCCCCCCTTCTAAGTGTGCCTAGATAAATTTCATTTGGTATCAGAGCTTAGATCTACTTATCTTGGTCTTAAAGGTGTGACTCAGGAAAGATTCTCGACATACGGCATTAGTCCGGGAACAACAATCAAGAAGGACAATTAACCAATAGACCTCCTTTCTTTGTTTGAACTTGAAATTACAACTTCCGGAAGTTCAATGAGGATCTATCTTAAAAGAGATCCTTGGGAAAGGTGGGTTGTGGAGAACGGACCAGTTATTCCACGAAGAGATGATGGGACACCAAAGACTCTGCTAGAAATTGATTCAACTGATTCCTACATGGTGTGATATGATTCAAGGGCAATTAATACACTTCTCAAATGCATGATACAATCCGAGATTAACAAAGTCTCCTCATGCAACACAGCTAAGGAAATTTGGGATACTCTAGTGGTAAGTTATGAAGGAACATCCAAAGTACGAGAAGTTAAGCTAAGCATGCTTATGCACGATTATGAGATGTTTAAACTCAAAAAAGATGAAACCATCAAGCTAGCTCAAGCAAGATTTCTAGTCCTTATAAACTCCTTGAAATTGTTGGACAAGACTATTCCTCAAAGTGAGATCAACCGTAAGTTGCTTCGGGCTATGCCCAAAAGGTTTGCTTCTAAAATCACTACTCTTCAAGATTTTGCTACTATTATTTCCATGGATACTTTTACTTTGCTTGGTGAATTAGAAGAATATGAACATCAATTAAAAAGATATGATGATGAGGAAGAAACCCCTCAAAAAAAGGTCTTAGCTCTTACTGCAGATAATGAGGAGGAGCTTGATGATGACTCAGATGAAGAAATAGTTATGATGTCAAGACGACTCAAAGGACTACTACAAACGAAGAACAAGAGAAGAAACACTTTTAATTCAAATAAGTCCAAAGGAAAGCAAACTGAAGAAACATGCTTCGAATGTGGACATCCAGGTCAGTTCAAGAAATATTGTTTTCAATTGAAGAATAAGGGGAAAACAAACTACAAAGACAAACAAGAAAAACAAAGCCCTAGTTACTTGGAGTGATGAGGAATCCGAAGTAGAGATCGAGGCTAAAGATGAGATTGCTCAAGTATACTTCGTAGGTATTGATGGTGAATCTAATCAGGTACCTCTTCATGAACTAAACTCACTAGAACAAGAAAATAAGAAATTAAAAGAAAAGAATGCATGCTTGAAAGGTTTAGTTAATTCATTAATGAGTGAAGTAGATTCACTAATAGATGAAAAGAAGGAAATTGAAAAAGAATCATCATGTAAAGATGAAAAGATTTTGATTGCTAAAATTGATTATCTAAAAAATTATAACAAAATACTTTTCAACAAGGTAAAGTATTTAAATAGTGAGGTTCAAAAATTAAGAAATGAATTAAAAATGAAAGATGTTTGTTTTGATGCATTTAGTGATAAATCTCATGATAAAATAGTTCCTAATAATGAACTTCAAAAAGAAATTGATTCACTAAAATCATATCTTGCTAAATTTGTTCAAGGTGAAGAAAATTTGAATGTCACATTGGGTAAACAAAGACCTAGCTTGGAAAAACAGGGAATTTGTTATAATCCTATGTATAAAAAGGGAGATATGAAAATGCTAAAATCAAAATCTCATTTTAAATTGAATTATTGTTCTCCTTTCACAACATGTAAAAATTATGGTATAAAAGGTCATTTGGATATAAATTGTTCTAAGAAAAGGATTAAAAAGGTATGGGTTAAAAAGGATGATTTACGTGCAACTAACACCAAAGGACCCAAAAAGATGTGGGTACCGAAAGGATGAATGATTTTTTCTTGACAGGTGTGCCTCAAGGCAAGGGATACATCTCAAAAATGGATTCTCGATAGTGGATGCTCTCATCACATGACTGGTGATAAATCAAAGTTCATTGAACTAAGTATCAAGAAAAAGAATGGAACGGTCACTTTAGGAAACAACAAAACTTGTGAAATAATTGGAAAAGGTAAAATCGATAACGGCAAGGTAAGTATAAATAATGTCCACCTTGTTAATGGTCTAGAATTTAATTTGATTAGTATCAGTCAATTAATGGATAATGGTCATCAAGTTAATTTTGAAAAAGATAAATGCACAATATTTCATGGTACTAACAATACTACTCTAGTTACATAAAGAGAGGGAAATATATATACTTTTGATTTTGAGCAACAGGATGAAGAACCATGTCTTTCATCCATACAAGATTTTGGCAAACTTATGGCATAAAAGGATGGGACATGTTCACATGGACCTAATCAAGAAGTTATCCTCAAAGAATCTCGTCAAAGGTTTACCAAAAATCAGGTTTGAAAAGAAAGGTATATGTATTCCTTGTCAACTGGGAAAACAAATAAGAACTTCTTTTACGGTAAAGAATATGGTATCAACCGCCTCTCCATTACAACTACTTCATCTTGATTTATTTGGACCAAAAATACATTCTAGTATTAATGGTATATTTTATGCATTTGTAATAGTCGATGATTTCTCTAGATACACATGGGTATTATTTTTGAGAACTAAGGATGAAGCATTTAAAGAGTTTGAAAAATTAATAAGGAATCTTGAAACTAAGTATAACTACAAACTCATTAGAATTAGAAGTGATCATGGTACTGAATTTCAAAAAGATTTTATAACTTTTTATGATCAAAGGGGTATTAGCCATGAATTTTCAGCCCCAAGGACTCCTTAACAAAATGGGGTAGTGGAAAGGAAGAATAAGACTATACAAGATACGGCAAGAACTCTACTGCAAGAAAGTAAGTTTCCTAAGTAATTTTGGGCCGAAGCAGTAAGTACATCATGTTATGTTCTAAATAGAGTACTCATTCGTCCTATTATTTTGAAAACACCTTATGAGCTTTTAAATAATAAAATTCCAAACATAAGTTATTTCAAAATATTTGGTTCTAAGTGTTTTATCTTAAATACGAATGATAATTTGGAAAAGTTTGATGCTAAATCATATGAAGGAATATTTCTTGATTATTCTCAAAATAGTAAGGCTTATCGTATTTTCAATACTAGAAAACTATGTGTAGAAGAGTCCTGCTCATGTTACTTTCAATGAGACTAACAATGATCTTCCAAAAGAAAGTGAAGATGATGCAGAAATCCTGAGATAATCAGAATTCAAAGAAACCAAAAACAAAACAGAGACTAAAATGAACAGCCAGAAACTGAAATTAATGACAGAAATGAACATGAACCTGAAAATTTGCAGGATGTTGAAGATGATTCTCATGATCAAGAAAAAGTTATACAAAATATCCAAATGCCAACAATAGCTAGATATGTTAAGAATCATCCTCCTAAAAATATCATTGGAGATATCAACAAAGGCGTAACCACACGAAGAAGTTTACAAAATCATTGTGCATTCTCTGAATTTTTGTCACAGGTTGACCCAAAGAATGCAAAGGATGCAGTCCTTGATGAAAATTGGTTATTGGCAATGCAAGAAGAACTTCAATACTTTGAAAGATGCCAAGTATGGGAACTTATGCCTCCTCCAAAAGATGCTTCCATTATTAGTACTAAATAGGTATTCAAGAACAATCTTGATGAGCACTGGACAATCATTCATAACAAAGCAAGGTTAGTAGCTCAAGAATACAACCAATAAGAGGGGATCGACTATGAAGAAACCTATGCACCTGTGGCTAGGCTAGAATCAATCTGAATTTTACTAGCGTTAAATGCTACAAAAGTTTAAGCTGTATCAAATGGACGTAAAGAGCGCTTTCCTCAATAGATACATTAATGAAGAGTTCTATGTAAAACAACCTCCTAAATTCGAGCACAAAAAATATCCAAATCATGTTTACAAATTAAAGAAGCACTTTATGTCTTGAAACAAGCTCTAAGGGCTTGGTACGAAAGGTTAAGTAAGTATCTCTTGTCAAATGGATTTATTAGAGGTAAAATAGATTCTACATTATTTATTAAGCATAAAAATATAGATATCATTATTGTTCAAATATATGTAGACGATATAATTTTTGGTGCTACTAATGATTATCTTTGCGAGTGGTTTTCCAAGTGCATGCATAAAGAATTTGATATGAGCTTAATGGGAGAACTCAACTACTTTTTGGGACTTCAAATCAAGCAAACGAAGGAAGGAATTTACATTCATCAAACCAAGTACACAAAAGAATTACTCAAGAGATTTGGTTTTGAAGGATCTAACTCAAAAGGTACACCTATGAGCACATCAATAAAGCTCACCACTGATGACAAAGGTATTGATGTTGATATAACAAAATATCGAGGTATGATTGGATGCTTACTATACTTAAATGCTTCTAGACCCGATATAATTTATAGTGTTTGTTTGTGTGCAAGATTTCAAGCAAAACCCAAAGAATCACACTTAAATGCTGTTAAAAGAATTTTGAAATATTTAAGTGGCATTATTAACTTAGGGTTATTTTATCTAATTACCAATAATTTTGAACTAATAGGTTATTTAGATGCTGACTATGCAGGGTGTCAAATGGATAGAAAAAGTACGAGTGGTGCTTGTACTTTCTTGGGACAAAGTCTCGTGTCATGACATAGTAAAAAGAAAACTTCAGTGGCGCTATCAACTACTGATGATGAATACCTAGCTGCAGGAAGTTGCTGTTCTCGAATTTTATGGATGCGGCAAACTCTATGTGATTTTGATATATTATGTGATTGTGTGCCTATATATTGTGATAATTCTAGTGCTATAGATATATCTAAAAATCCTGTTTTACATTCACATACAAAACATATAGAAGTAAGGCATCATTTTTTAAGAGACAGTGTGTCAAAAGGTTTAATTAAATTAATTTTTATTCCAACTAAAAATCAAATTGTAGATATATTTACTAAACCATTAAGTGAAGATAGATTTTGCATTCTGCGAAGAGAACTTGGGATGTGTATCGCGTAATTTTTTTTATGTTATCATTATCCTATGCTGCATGTATATCTCATTAACTGATAAAATTAGGATAATTATGAGTTTGAATTTTTGGCTGCCCATTTAAACCCTTAAATCATGGACGCAATATTTTAGGCGTCTCTCATAATTGTTTTTGAAAATTGAAAAGACAGAATGGCTGGAGTCTTCTTGAACGACGTAAACGTGTAAGAGTATACATACATGCATCTATTCCTTTTCTTTTACTTTGTATCTCTCCATTCTCCTTACATCTCATATTTCTTCTAACTCTCTCGCTTTTTATTTTATCATCTCGTTCTTCATCTGCAAACTTCACTCATCATGAGAACTCGAACTCATAAAAGATCTCTGATCGATTCTGATGATAATCTAACGCCAGTTCCTCCCCAATCAACTGCCAGACCTTCATGAAAGCAACGCAAACTAAAGAAGGTCGTGTCTAATGAAACAGAGTATTTGGACTCTTCGTCTTCTGATGAGTCCACTTTCGACCTCCTTGTTTGAAATCATTTGGACCATCTCAAAGACTGAAGTCAACTATTCCATCTTGTAAGCCTGAGTTTACTCCACCATCTAATTCGGTAAATCCTCTCCTTTCTTCTGATCTTCCTGATAATTTCTTTCGTAGCAATGCCTATGAGGTACGGTTTAAGACCGTTGTGTTTCCCAAACAATTTATTTATGAAAAGTATGTCGATCAAATCTGTTATTAACAATCTCCTTTGAAAAACTTGTTTGACTCTTGTGGTATTTCTTCTATGCTTTTTCCTCCATCAGTTGCATATCCTAGACTTGTCCAACAGTTTTATACAAATCTAGGGTGTCATAGGGATTTTTATATAACTTTTGTCAAGGGAAAATCTTTATATTTTACGGTCATGGATTTTGGTAGTATTTTGAACATTCCATCCTCTGGTGTTTGTCCCTTTACTAGAAAAGGAGCTATTCATTTTCCATTTACTCCTCTTGAACAGTTACAAATTGTTATGAACAACCCTTTGTTGGATGATGTTTTTACTCCGAAAACTGTGGATGTTTCTCCTATTTCTTGTGTGCTTCATCATCTTGTTAGATACAATCTGTTGCCTCGTTTAGATGGAGGAGCAAATTTTACCTATCAAGACATGATAATCGTTGCCATGATTTTAAAAGGAGTCTCTTTTAATTTATCATAAATGATGCTTCACCAAATGACAACTTGTTTGCGAAAAACCAAAACATGTCTGCCTTACAATGCCACTCTCACTACTTTGTTCAATCATTTTAAAATCTCTTTTGAAAATGAAATCTCTGTTACTGTTACTGATTCCATCAGCGTTGGTTCTTTGAAAATGTCACGTATTGTGTTAATCGATGGTAAGTTTCATCGTAACACTTCTGAAAATCCTATCCCCCCTCTTATGTCAAATCCATCCTCACTTGTTCTGCCTCTAACTCAATCTTCTCCTGAAATTGTTGATCTATTGAAAGTTATCCTTAGTAATCAAGAAAAAATGCAAGTTGAAATGAATGGTCTCCATAACCGTATGTCTCTGAGAAGGTTCATTGCTGCCGATCTAAGCATTGCTGAGAAGGTTCATCGTGCCAATCATCATCCATATTTTACACAAATGAAATTTACTTTCAAAGATGCCACGGTGGTAGATCTTGATTGATCTCGCTCCTCCCTTTTTGTTTGATGACAAAGGGGGAGAGTTTAAGTTTAATTAAATTTGGATTTCAGTAGACTGAATTATGATTTTTTATGTTGGTTTTTGAGACGTTGATTTCAAGACTTATGTTGAATGTTTTTAAGTTTTAATTTAATATGTTTGACTTGATGAAATTGTTATTTGTTACTAACATGAAATGCAGGTAGCAGGTTACTGAAAATCATTTTTTTATATATTATGATAGCATTGATTTAGGGGAGCTAATGGAAATTTAATTCTTTGGTTGTTATCATCAAAAAGGGGGAGAATATTTGTAAGACCCCAACTTATTATGAATAATATTAAATTTTCTCTATTTATTATCTTGAAATAATTAGGAGTTAATTTGATATAATACTTTGGTTATGGGTGAAATGTGCAAATTTTACAAAATAAGCAAGTGGTTATAAAATATTCATTTTTGTTGGGGAATATTCGTTTGGTCATGGAATATTCTTGCTGCCGGGGAATATTCATACGACGGGCGAACCATTTGTAATGTAATAACTCATCGGATGAAGAAAACGACAAGTTTGAGTTTTTATAAATAACTACGTAGTTATTCTTGTGAATACCGTTGGATTACCCTGGTTAAAATACGATGTCTGCGTGGTTGCTAGTGATGACACGATATTGCACAATATTTTTGAATTATTGATTCTTACGTAAGAAGGCACTACTCAATAATTGTTACAGTAATTACTTTTCAATATTCTATTTTATTGATTCAATAATTGTTGTGTTGATATTTTATATTATTGTTGTTTTAATAATTGTCACTGCACAATATTTCCCATTATCAGATCAATAATTCATATTATTTGAATAATATTATTAGATAGCATTATTGGCAATGTCTAGAAAGTTCTGTCTAAGGAGAGGTTTGGTCACCTAATTACGCGCCAATAAGGAGAAATCCTTATCGGAAAGCCCCCTCTTTCCTGGGAACGGTCTGGTTGTCATAATTGTGATTCTGTAATATTATTTATGAATAATTAATTATTGATTTATAAGGAAATATTTATTTTATAATTGATGGTTATATTTATTTTATGTGGATATAATTGAAGGAATTAATGTTGAGGTGTTTTTGTCGGAATAGAAGTATTTAAAATTAAATCACTGTTCTTAAGATATATTGCGTGAGTTATAATTTTTAATCTGACCGTTGGATCGTTGTGATTTTTGGATATGTTATACATATATAAGTTGAGTATAAGTTGAAGTAGCATTCCTTGGGCACATGGTGTCAAAACATGGAGTATCTATTGACCCGGCAAAGATTGAAGCAATCCCAAGTTGGGAGCAGCCGAAGTCGGTAACCGAAGTGCATAGCTTTCTGGGCTTAGCTGGTTATTATCGGAAATTAGTGGAAGGATTTTCTCGAATCGCTACTCCGTTAACTCACCTGACTCGGAAAGATGCAAAATTCGTATCGAGCGAGGAATGCGAGAAGAGTTTCCAAGAGCTCAAGAGGAGACTCATTTCGGCACTTGTTCTGACAATACCATCTGGTTCAGATGGATTTGTTATCTACAACGATGCTTCATGCAAAGGGTTAGGATGTGTTCTCATGCAACATGGGAAAGTCATAGCCTATTCCTCGCGACAACTCAAAGAATATGAGAGGAATTATCCTACTCATGATCTGGAGTTGGCAGCAGTCGTTTTTGCGTTGAAAATCTGGAGACACTACCTGTATGGGGAGAAAGTGGAGATTTATATGGATCATAAAAGCCTCAAATATTTCTTCACCCAAAAGGAACTCAACATACGGCAACGACGTTGGCTCGAGTTGTTGAAAGATTATGACCATAGCATTCAATATCATCTTGGAAAAGCGAACGTTGTAGCTGACGTATTGAGTAGAAGATCGTATACAGGTACGAGTGCGATGTTGTTAACACAAAGACCCATTTTGTACGACTTACAAAGGATGGAGATAGAGTTAAAGACTCGTGGACCCACATGATGATGGCAAATATCTGAGTAGAACCCAAACTTTAATCGATAAAGTTAAAGTCGCTCAAACCACGCACCCGAGAGATGAGACGATGAAGACGAAAGTGCAAGAAGGTGCTATTCCGGAGGCAAGAATTGATGAAGAAGGAATACTTAGAGTCAACTCCAAACTTTGCGTTCCTAACGATTCTGACTTGAAGCATAGAATCATAAAGGAAGCACACAATACACCATTTGAAATCCATCCTAGGAGTACTAAAATGTATCATGATCTTTGACATATATTTTGGTGGAACAATATGAAGAGAGAGATCACGGAGTTTATCTCGAGGTGTTTAACTTGTCAACGTGTAAAGGCGAAGCATCAAGTGCCAAAGGGTTCATTGCAACCACTTGAGATTCTGAAATAGAAGTACGAACACATTACCATGGATTTCGTTACAGGTCTTCCTAAGGTTTCTCAAGGCATAGATGCGATTTGGGTTATTGTTGATAGATTAACCAAGTCTGCTCATTTCTTGCCTATACGTGAGACTTATTCCCTTGAACGTCTTTCTAGTATGTACATAAAAGAGATTGTGAGATTGCATGGCATGCCAATAACCATTGTTTAGGATCGTGACCCAAGATTCACTTCATGATTTTGGGTTAGCTTGCAGAAAGCTATGGGCACAGATTTACGATTCAGTTTGGCATACCATCCTCAAATGGACGGGCAATCAGAAAGGACTATTCAAACCCTTGAAGATCTATTAAGACTCTGTGTCTTATATTTTAAAGGAAGTTGGGATAAGTACTTGCCACTGGTGGAATTCTCCTACAACAACAGTTATCAAGCAAGTATAAGCATGGCTCCATTTGAGGCATTATATGGATGAAAGTGTCATTCTCTAGTATGCTGGGACGAGGTGGGAGAAGCAACGTTGTTGGGACCAGAATTAGTACGCATGACTACAGAAAAAATTCAAATGATCCGACAACGTATAAAGACCTCACAAGATCGACAAAAGAGTTATGCTGATCTTCATCGAAAGGACGTGGAGTTTAATATTGGAGATCATGTACTGTTACGTATTGCTCCATGGAAGGGAGTTACAAGATTCGAGAAGAGAGGAAAGCTCAATCCGCGATTTATTTGTCCATTTCAGATTCTTGACCAAGTAGGAAATGTGGCCTATATACTCGCGTTACCTCCAAGCATGTCTCGTGTTCATAATGTTTTTCATATATCTATGCTTCGTAAATATGTGAAAGACCCAAACCACATTATTGCGTTAGAACCAGACAAGATAGTCGAAGATTTAACGTACGAGGAGGTACCTGTCAAGATATTGGATAGGAAAGAGCATATCCTACGAACAAAGGTTATACCACAAGTCAAGGTTTTGTGGAGGAACCATGCTATTGAGGAAATGACTTGGGAGTTGGAATCAGAAATGAAAGCGAGGTACCCTCACCTTTTCAAAATACTAGGTTACGTACGTCAATTTCGAGGACGAAATTTCATAAGGAGGGGAGGTTGTAAGACCCCAACTTATTATGATTAATATTAAATTTTCTATATTTATTATCTTGAAATAATTAGGAGTTAATTTGATATAATACTTTGGTTATGGGTGAAATGTGCAAATTTTACAAAATAAGCAAGTGGTTATAAAATATTCATTTTGGTCGGGGAATATTCGTTTGGTCGTGGAATATTCTTGCTTCCGGGGAATATTCGTACGACGGCGCAACCATTTGTAACAGAATAACTATCGGATGAAGAAAACGACAAGTTTGAGTTTTTATAAATAATGACGTAGTTGTTATTGTGAATACTGTTGGATTACCCTTGGTTAAAATCTGAATGTCTGCTGTGGTTGTTAAAGAAGCACACCAGTATTACCACAGTATTTTTGAATTATTGATTCTTACGTAAGAAGACACTACTCAATAATTGTTACAGTAATTACTTTTCAATATTCTATTTTATTGATTCAATAATTGCTGCGTTGATATTTTATATTATTGTTGTTTTAATAATTGTCACTGCACAATATTTCCCATTATCAGATCAATAATTCATATTATTTGAGTAATATTATTAAATAGCATTATTGGCAATGTCTAGAAAGTTCTGTCTAAGGAGAGGTTTGGTCATCTAATTGCGCCCCAAGATGAGGAGAAATCCTTATCGAAAAGCCCCTCTTTCCTCAGAAGCTACTGGTTGTCATAATTGTGATTCTGTAATATTATTTGTGAATAATTAATTATTGATTTATAAGGAAATATTTATTTTATAATTGATGGTTATATTTATTTTATGTGGATATAATTGAAGGAATTAATGTTGAGGTGTTTTTGTTTGGATGGATGTATTAAAATTAAATCACCGTTTTTGAGATATATTATGTGAGTTATAATTTTTAATCGTAGTTGGATCGTTGTGATTTTTGGATATGTTATACATATATAAGTTGAGTATATGTCCACAAATTTTGAACCGTTAAAAATGAACGAATGATTTTTCATGAATTTTAAGAGGTGACTGATTCAGAAATTAGGGTTATAATTGATTTTGGTGGAAAATTCTAGAATTGAGTGGGCCCCACTTGTGGTTGGTGAAGAAATGTGCTGAATTTTATTTCAAATGTGGTGGGTGGCAATAGTAGCAGGTAAAGCCATCAAAAAGAAGTCAAGTCCGGTTCTAAGAGAGCTAACATTTTCCTATAAATAGAGGGCTAAGTTAGAATTGAAAATCACACCAGAAACATAAGCTTTCTCTCTTTCTCTCTCTACATTATCGAGCGTATTTTGTGAGTATTTAGATACTTTGAGAGTTGCTATTCAGTACAAGTTTCATTCAGCATCACTTCCGACCTTTCATTCAAAATCTTTGCTTTTTTGAGGTAAGGGATGTTATTTTCTTCTTAAATGATATTATTTTCTTCAATATCATTATGCCGAAATGTTGGTTTGAACTTTTTAATCAAATTTGGAATTTTTATGTCGGGGTTACTATTCACGTGTACGACACTATTCACAAATACGACACTATTCACCAAAAAATGAAATTTTCTCTTTTTTTGTCCTAGATGTCTTTTATGGTTACTATCCTTGATTATATCCATGTTTTTATCTTTATTCTACTTCACACTTGGTTATTATGGAGATTTATTGAATTTGGATAAACCGAAATACGAATCCCTAATATTTGTCCTTTTGTCTCACTGGATTCGTTTTCTTAAATGTTTTTCATCATCCTCAGTCCTTAATGGTGATACTTGATGAATATTTTTGGCCTGTAGTGCAAAGATGAATGATTACCTGATGAATATCTTTGGCCCGTAGTGCAAAGATGAACATGTGTTGAGATGAACATGACCAACTGGTGATACAAATGAATATCTTTGGCCCGTAGTGCAAAGATGAATATTTGATGCAAGATGTATATTGATTGATGTTAGAGGGATAAAATATTGATGATGGACTTTTAAATTCATAGATGATAGTAGATTGCATTCTCTACTTAACTCTTCTAATGAATTATTGTTTCCGCTGCAGTTGTTGATCTAAAACTTGTTGTCTATTGTGTTCTATTAGATTTTTCCCTGTTGAAGACTAAGGATAATTTGTTGTATATTATCTTAGTCATAATATTCTTTACTAGGCTAGTTGAGCTCACCCTTTTCCTTTTTGTTCCATTTTTCTTCTCAGAAAGCGAGAACATAGCGGGAAGTAGTCGGGGTGTGGAATGATGGTTCTAGACAGTTGTTTAGCAGTCCTCACTATTTTGTAAAATATTATGTCAATAATTGTAATGAGGACTTTTTCTGGGTGTGGATATTGTCTAGAAGACAATATTTGTATTTAAACTCACAGTATGTGTTGTCGTATTTTGCACGATAATTGTAATAATAAAGTTGTAGTTATTTTCTGTACCATGTATTTGGTGACTCAAAATGGGTGATGTATACCTATTTTGGGGGTGTCACAATGTTGACTTAGTCATATTCCATCCTTGAGTTTTGATGATGAATTATTCACAGGCTCTAGGACATATTATTTGTATTTTTTTATATGTCTTAAATGAAAAATGATTTAAAAATCTAATGAAAAAGGTTTTTTCTAAATCAGGTTAATATATATATATATATATATATCATCAAGTACAAAAGGTATTAATATTTTATTTGATATTTGTATTACATGTGTATCTCTTAATATGCTTCACATGCATTTGTCCGTATGCCTAAAAGCTAGAATGTAGGAAAGCATTGTGATACGTGTGCATGCTTAAGTAAATGCTTAATTGATATTCTTGGGTCACTTTTAATTACTGCTACACGTGGATATGTATGATTTACTAGATAGACTAAATGCCGACAGCTTTACCTCTTTGTGATTTGATATACGGTTTTCAAGGAGAGGTAATTATGGTTGCGTTGGGAATTTAAAGACCTTGAGTCTTGGAAAGGATAAGTGATTGTTACACTCCACTTCTACACGCTACTTGATGTTTGGAGAGATAAGGTCAAAATTATTAGTGGGTTATCTTTTTAATGGGTCTTTTGATTTATCCAAATTAAGTAACTAACAAGAATCTATTTTGCTAATCTGGATATATATTTACGTTGTGGACTGATTCATAGTTTTACTGTTGGAAAGTATTTTAAACAAACCAGTTTTTGTGGACTCATAAAAACAGATGATATTAACGGTAACTATTGTGGGCTATATAAATAGGATTTCATATATGGGAAAAGATACAACTCACAAAATTCTTTTCTGCACTAATTACGCTTATATCTTAAGCAACTTATTTTTTAAATCAGTGCAACCTTTAAGCAGCTAAGCAATTAAATTTCTAATATTATTTGATCTGGTATTTGGTAAGATTTAATTATTTATATTTTGTGCTAATTGATCATTGCATATAGTTGAGCCTTTAAATTGTTAAATTGATTATTCTTGCATTGATCGTAGACCTCTATATTTGTATTTAATTTTCTATTTAGACTAAATGTAGTCTAAAGGTGTTAATCCTAGTGGATTAGAGAAAAGACTTACAAACATGTTCAAGGAAGCAAAGGTGCTTGAAAAGTGCATAGGTGCACAAGGAGCAAGTGTGCTCAAGAGAAATTAATTGTTAATTAATTTTTGTAAGAATCTGTTTTGTAATCGGTGTTTATTTATAAAGAAATAAATAAAGTGAGTCTCCAATACTAGTTGGTATTGGACGTAGACTAGACTATTATTATAGAGGGTAATAGTTGAACCACGTAAAAAATCTTGGTGTTGATATTATTATTTGCTTTACTTTAATTCTAAAATCACATAAGTTATTTAATTATCTTAATAACTAAAATTTGAATACTTGCATTGAATTAAGATAATTCTTTATCACCAAGTATATTATTTAAGTTATAAATTCAGCAGGATATTTTCTTAAAATAATCAATTAATTAAGTTGGTCATACTAATTCAAAGAATTCAAATTCATCAATATAGTATACTGAAATTAATAGTTTAAAAATTGGTCATAGATTGCTCCTACACTTATTCAACCCCCCCTTCTAAGTGTGCCTAGATAAATTTCATTTGGTATCAGAGCTTAGGTCTACTTATCTTGGTCTTAAAGGTGACTTGTAGGGAAAGATTCTGACATGGCACAGTTCGGGAACAACAATCAAGAAGGACAATTAACCAATAGACCTCCTTTGCTGTTTGGAACGGAAAATTACAACTTCTGGAAGTTCCGAATGAGGATCTATCTTAAAAGAGATCCTTGGGAAAGGTGGGTTGTGGAGAACGGACCAGTTATTCCACGAAGAGATGATGGGACACCAAAGACTCTGCTAGAAATTGATTCAACTGATTCCTACATGGTGTGATATGATTCAAGGGCAATTAATACACTTCTCAGCGGCATGATACAATCCGAGATTAACAAAGTCTCCTCATGCAACACAACTAAGGAAATTTGGGATACTCTAGTGGTAAGTTATGAAGGAACATCCAAAGTACGAGAAGTTAAGCTAAGCATGCTTATGCACGATTATGAGATGTTTAAACTCAAAAAAGATGAAACCATCAAGCTAGCTCAAGCAAGATTTCTAGTCCTTATAAACTCCTTGAAATTGTTGGACAAGACTATTCCTCAAAGTGAGATCAACCGTAAGTTGCTTCGGGCTATGCCCAAAAGGTTTGCTTCTAAAATCACTACTCTTCAAGATTTTGCTACTATTATTTCCATGGATACTTTTACTTTGTTTGGTGAATTAGAAGAATATGAACATCAGTTAAAAAGATATGATGATGAGGAAGAAACCCCTCGAAGAAAGGTCTTAGCTCTTACTGTAGATAATGAGGAGGAGCTTGATGATGAATCAGATGAAGAAATAGCTATGATGTCAAGACGACTCAAAGGACTACTACAAAGGAAGAACAAGAGAAGAAACACTTTCAATTCAAATAAGTCCAAAGGAAAGCAAACTGAAGAAACATGCTTCGAATGTGGACATCTAGGTCACTTCAAGAAAGATTGTTTTCAATTGAAGAATAAGGGGAAAACAAACTACAAAGACAAACAAGAAAAACAAAGCCCTAGTTACTTGGAGTGATGAGGAATCCGAAGTAGAGATCGAGGCTAAAGATGAGATTGCTCAAGTATACTTCGTAGGTATTGATGGTGAATCTAATCAGGTACCTCTTTATGAGCTAAACTCACTAGAACAAGAAAATAAGAAATTAAAAGAAAAGAATGCATGCTTAAAAGGTTTAGTTAATTCATTAATGAGTGAAATAGATTCACTAATATATGAAAAGAAGGAAATTGAAAAAGAATCATCATGTAAAGATGAAAAGATTTTGATTGCTAAAATTGATTATCTAAAAAATTATAACAAAATACTTTTCAACAAGGTAAAGTATTTAAATAGTGAGGTTCAAAAATTAAGAAATGAATTAAAAATGAGAGATGTTTGTTTTGATGCATTTAGTGATAAATCTCATGATAAAATAGTTCCTAATAATGAACTTCAAAAAGAAATTGATTCACTAAAATCATATCTTGCTAAATTTGTTCAAGGTGAAGAAAATTTGAATGTCATATTGGGTAAACAAAGACCTAGCTTGGAAAAACAGGGAATTGGTTATAATCCTATATATAAAAGGAGATGTGAAAATTCTAAAATCAAAATCTCGTTTTAAATTGAATTATTGTTCTCCTTTCACAACATGTAAAAATTGTGGTATAAAAGGTCATTTGGATATAAATTGTTCTAAGAAAAGGATTAAAAAGGTATGAGTTAAAAAGGATGATTTACGTGCAAGTAACACCAAAGGACCCAAAAAGATGTGGGTACTAAAAGGATGAATGATTTTTTCTTGACAGGTGTGTCTCAAGGAAAGGGTTCCATCTCAAAAATGGATTCTCGATAGTGGATGCTCTCGTCACATGACTGGTGATAAATCAAAGTTCATGGAACTAAGTATCAAGAAAAAGAATGGAACGGTCACTTTTGGAAACAACAAAACCTGCGAAATAATTGGAAAAGGTAAAATCGATAACGGCAAGGTAAGTATAAATAATATCCACCTTGTTAATGGTCTAGAATTTAATTTGATTAGTATCAGTCAATTAATGGATAATGGCCATCAAGTTAATTTTGAAAAAGATAAATGCACAATATTTCATGGTACTAACAATACTACTCTAGTTACATAAAGAGAGGGAAATATATATACTTTTGATTTTGAGAAACAGGATGAAGAACTATGTCTTTCATCCATACAAGATTTTGGCAAACTTATGGCATAAAAGGATGGGACATGTTCACATGGACCTAATCAAGAAGTTATCCTCAAAGAATCTCGTCAAAGGTTTGCCAAAAATCTGGTTTGAAAAGAAAGGTATATGTATTCCTTGTCAACTGGGAAAACAAGTAAGAACTTCTTTTACGGTAAAGAATATGGTATCAACCGCCTCTCCATTACAACTACTTCATCTTGATTTATTTGGACCAAAAATATATTCTAGTATTAATGGTAAATTTTATGCATTTGTAATAGTCGATGATTTCTCTAGATACACATGGGTATTATTTTTGAGAACTAAGGATGAAGCATTTAAAGAGTTTAAAAAATTAATAAGGAATCTTGAAACTAAGTATAGCTACAAACTCATTAGAATTAGAAGTGATCATGGTACTGAATTTCAAAAAGATTTTATAACTTTTTATGATAAAAGGGGTATTAGCCATGAATTTTCAGCCCCAAGGACTCCTCAACAAAACGGGGTAGTGGAAAGGAAGAATAAGACTATACAAGAGACGACAAGAACTCTACTGCAAGAAAGTAAGTTTCCTAAGAAATTTTGGGCCGAAGCAGTAAGAACATCAAGTAATGTTCTAAATAGAGTACTCATTCGTCCTATTATTTTGAAAACACCTTATGAGCTTTTAAATAATAAAATTCCAAACATAAGTTATTTCAAAATATTTGGTTCTAAGTGTTTTATCATAAATACGAGTGATAATTTGGAAAAGTTTGATGCTAAATCATATGAAGGAATATTTCTTGATTATTCTCAAAATAGTAAGGCTTATCGTATTTTCAATACTAGAAAACTATGTGTAGAAGAGTCTGTTCATGTTACTTTCAATGAAACTAACAATGATCTTCCAAAAGAAAGTGAAGATGATGCAGGAAATCTGGAGATAATCAGGAATTCAGCAAACCTAAAACAAAACAGGAGACCAAATGAACAGTTTCAGGAAACTGAAATTAATGATAGAAATGAACATGAACCTGAAAATTTGCAAGATGTTGAAGATGATTCTCATGATCAAGAAAAAGTTATACATAATATCCAAATGCCAAGAATAGCTAGATATGTTAAGAATCATCCTCCTAAAAATATCAATGGAGATATCAACAAAGGCGTAACCACACGAAGAAGTTTACAAAATCATTGTGCATTCTCTGCATTTTTGTCACAGGTTGACCCAAAGAATGCAAAGGATGCAGTCCTTGATGAAAACTGGTTATTGGCAATGCAAGAAGAACTTCAATACTTTGAAAGATGCCAAGTATGGGAACTTATGCCTCCTCCAAAAGATGCTTCCATTATTGGTACTAAATGGGTATTCAAGAACAAGCTTGATGAGCACTGGACAATCATTCATAACAAAGCAAGGTTAGTAGCTCAAGAATACAACCAATAAGAGGGGATCGACTATGAAGAAACCTATGCACCTGTGGCTAGGCTAGAATCAATCTGAATTTTGCTAGCGTTAAATGCTACAAAAGTTTAAGCTGTATCAAATGGACGTAAAGAGCGCTTTCCTCAATGGATACATTAATGAAGAGGTCTATGTAAAACAACCTCCTAGATTTGAGCACGAAAAATATCCAAATCATGTTTACAAATTAGAGAAAGCACTTTATGTCTTGAAACAAGCTCCAAGGGCTTGGTACGAAAGGTTAAGTAAGTATCTCTTGTCAAATGGATTTATTAGAGGTAAAATAGATTCTACATTATTTATTAAGCATAAAAATATAGATATCATTATTGTTCAAATATATGTAGATTTATATAATTTTTGGTGCTACTAATGATTATCTTTGCGAGTGGTTTTCCAAGTGCATGCATAAAGAATTTGATATGAGCTTAATGGGAGAACTCAACTACTTTTTGGGACTTCAAATCAAGCAAACGAAGGAAGGAATTTACATTCATCAAACCAAGTACACAAAAGAATTACTCAAGAGATTTGGTTTTGAAGGATCTAACTCAAAAGGTACACCTATGAGCACATCAATAAAGCTCACCACTGATGACAAAGGTATTGATGTTGATATAACAAAATATCGAGGTATAATTGGATGCTTACTATACTTAAATGCTTCTAGACCCGATATAATGTATAGTGTTTGTTTGTGTGCAAGATTTCAAGCAAAACCAAAGAATCACACTTAAATGTCAAGTAAAAGAATTTTGAAATATTTAAGTGGCACTATTAACTTAGGGTTATTTTATCTAATTACCAATAATTTTGAACTAATAGGTTATTTAGATGTTTACTATACAGTGTGTCAATGGATAGAAAAAGTACGAAATGGTGCTTGTACTTTCTTGGGACAAAGTCTCGTGTCATGGCATAGTAAAAAGAAAACTTCAGTGGCGCTATCAACTACTGATGGTGAATACCTAGCTGCAGGAAGTTGTTGTTATCGGATTTTATGGATGCGGCAAACTCTATGTGATTTTGATATATTATGTGATTGTGTGCCTATATATTGTGATAATTCTAGTGCTATAGATATATCTAAAAATCCTGTTTTACATTCACATACAAAACATATAGAAGTAAGGCATCATTTTTTAAGAGACAGTGTGTCAAAAGGTTTAATTAAATTAATTTTTATTCCAACTGAAAATCAAATTGTAGATATATTTACTAAATCATTAAGTTAAGATAGATTTTGCATGCTGCGAAGAGAACTTGGGATGTGTATCGCGTAATTTTTTTTATGTTATCGTTATCCTCTTCTGCATGTATATCTTATTAACTGATAAAATTAGGATAATTATGAGTTTGAATTTTTGGCTGCTCATTTAAACCCTTAAATCATGGACGCAATATTCTAGGCGTCTCTCATAATGGTTTTTGAAAATTGAAAAGACAGAATGGCTGGAGTCTTCTTGAACGACGTAAACGTGTAAGAGTATACATACATGCATCTATTCCTTTTCTTTTACTCTGTATCTCTCCATTCTCCTTACATCTTATATTTCTTCTAACTCTCTCTCTTTTTATTTTATCATCTCGTTCTTCATCTGCAAACTTCACTCATCATGAGAACTCGAACTCATAAAAGATCTCTGATCGATTCTAATGACGATCCAACGCCAGTTCCTCCCCAATCAACTGCCAGACCTTCACGAAAACAACGCAAACTAAAGAAGGTCGTGTCTAATGAAATAGAGTATTTGGACTCTTCGTCTTCTGATGAGTCCACTTTCAGTCCTCCCTTGCTGAAATCATTTGGACCATCTCAAAGACGGAAGTCAACTATTCCATCTTGTAAGCCTAAGTTTACTCCACCATCTAATTCGGTAAATCCTCTCTTTTCTTCTGATCTTCCTGATAATTTCTTTCGTAGCAATGCCTATGAGGTACGGTTTAAGACCGTTGTGTTTCCCAAATAATTTGTTTATGAAAAGTCTGTCGATCAAATCTGTTATCAACAATCTCCTTTAACAAACTTGTTTGACTCTTGTGGTATTTCTTCTATGCTTTTTCCTCCATCAGTTGCATATCCTAGACTTGTCCAACAGTTTTATACAAATCTAGGGTGTCATGGGGATTTTTATATAACTTTTGTCAGAGGAAAATCTTTATATTTTACGGTCATGGATTTTGGTAGTATTTTGAACATTCCATCCTCTGGTGTTTGTCCCTTTACTAGAAAAGGAGCTGTTCATTTTCCATTTACTCCTCTTGAACAGTTACAAATTGTTATGAACAACCCTTTGTTGGATGATGTTTTTACTCCAAAAACTGTGGATGTTTCTCCTATTTCTTGTGTGCTTCATCATCTTGTTAGATACAATTTGTTGCCTCATTTAGATGGAGGAGCATATTTTACCTATCAAGACATGATAATCGTTGCCATGATTTTAAAAGGAGTCCCTTTTAATTTATCACAAATGATGCTTCACCAAATGACAACTTGTTTACGAAAAACCAAAACATGTCTGCCTTACAGTGCCACTCTCACTACTTTGTTCAATCATTTTAAAATCTCTTTTGAAAATGAAATCTCTGTTACTGTTACTGATTCCATCAGCGTTGGTTCTTTGAAAATGTCACGTATTGTGTTAATTGATGGTAAGTTTGTTCGTAGCACTTCTGAAAATCCTATCCCCCCTCCTATGTCAAATCCATCCTCAGTTGTTCTGCCTCCAACTCAATCTTCTCCTGAAATTGTTGATCTATTGAAAGTTATCTTTAGTAATCAAGAAAAAATGCAAGTTGAAATGAATGGTCTCCATAACCGTATGTCTCTGTTGGAAAAAGGGAAGTTACCTTTAGGTGTGCCTTAAATCAATAAACTCTATCACAACATTGAAGATGAGTTTATTGATTTACAAGCCAATTTTGAAGTGCAAACCACTGCCGTGGCTGAGTTAATGCAACAAAGACTTAATCGAAATTCTTGTCAATTGAGTCAGGAGATTAAGTTCGTTAGTAATCAGGTTAGAGAGTTAGCTAATTTCATTGCTATGAGGTTCAATGATGTGGGCTATAAATTACATATGCAGCGTAAGCACTCAACTGTTACGGAGTGGGTTCATTGCAACTGGTTAGCCGAATATCAGGGTGAATTTCTTGATGTACCTTTCCCACCTAGAACTGTTATTCCCCTGCCTCCTCAATTTGCTGCCGATCTAAGCATTGCTGAGAAGGTTCATCGTGCCAATCATCGTCCATATTTTACACAGCGAGCTGCTCAGCATGCCACGGTGGTAGATCTTGATTGATCTCGTTCCCTCCCTTTTTTGTTTGATGACAAAGGGGGAGAGTTTAAGTTTAATTAAATTTGGATTTCAGTAGACTGAATTATGATTTTTTATGTTGGTTTTTGAGACGTTTATTTCAAGACTTATGTTGAATGTTTTTAAGTTTTAATTTAATATGTTTGACTTGATGAAATTGATATTTGTTACTAACATGAAATGCAGGTAGCAGGTTACTGAAAATCATTTTTTTATATATTATGATAGCATTGATTTAGGGGAGCTAATAGAAATTTAATTCTTTGGTTGTTATCATCAAAAAGGGGGAGAATGTTTGTAAGACCCCAACTTATTATGAATAATATTAAATTTTCTCTATTTATTATCTTGAAATAATTAGGAGTTAATTTGATATAATACTTTGGTTATGGGTGAAATATGCAAATTTTACAAAATAAGCAAGTGGTTATAAAATATTCATTTTTGTCGGGGAATATTCGTTTGGTCGTGGAATATTCTTGCTGCCGGAGAATATTCATACGACGGCGCAACCATTTGTAACAGAATAACTGTCGGATGAAGAAAACGACAAGTTTGAGTTTTTATAAATAACGGCGTAGTTGTTACTGTGAATACTGTTGGATTACCCGGTGGTTAAAATACGATGTCTGGCGTGGTTGCTTGTGAGCACACCAGTATTGCATGTATTTTTGAATTATTGACTCTTACGTGAAAGGCACTACTCAATAATTGTTACAAAGAATTACTTTTCAATATTCTATTTTATTGATTCAATAATTGCTGCGTTGATATGTTATATTATTGTTGTTTTAATAATTGTCACTGCACAATATTTCCCATTATCAGATCAATAATTCATATTATTTGATTAATATTATTAGATAGCATTATTGGCAATGTCTAGAAAGTTCTGTCTAAGGAGAGGTTTGGTCACCTAATTACGCGCCAAGAAGGAGAAATCCTTATCTAAAGCCCCTCTTTTACAGGAATCTACCTGGTTGTCATAATTGTGATTACGTAATATTATTTATGAATAATTAATTATTAATTTATAAGGAAATATTTATTTTATAATTGATGGTTATATTTATTTTATGTGGATATAATTGAAGGAATTAATGTTGAGGTGTTTTTTGCCGGAATAGAAGTATTTAAAATTAAATCAACGTTTTCTTAAGATATATTAAGTGAGTTATAATTTTAATCGTAGTTGGATCGTTGTATTTTTGGATATGTTATACATATATAAGTTGAGTATATGTCCACAAATTTTGAACCGTTAAAAATGAAACGAATGATTTGTTATGAATTTTAAGAGGTGGTGATTCGAAATTAGGGTTATAATTGATTTTGGTGGAAAATTCTAGAATTGAGTGGGCCCCACTTGTGGTTGGTAAAGAAATCTATTGAATTTTATTTCAAATGTGGTGGGTGGCAATAGTAGCGAGTAAAAAGCCATCAGTAAAGCAGTCAAGTCTGGTTCGACCAATTTAACATTTTCCTATAAATAGAAGGCTAAGTTAGAATTAAAAATTACACCAGAAACATAAGATTTTTCTCTCTTTCTCTCTCTACATTATCGAGCGTATTTTGTGAGTATTTAGATACTTTGAGAGTTGCTGTTCAGTACAAGTTTCATTCAGCATCACTTTCTGACCTTTAATTCCGAAATACTGTTTCTTTGAGGTAAGGGATGTTATTTTCTTCTTAAATGATATTATTTTCTTCAATATCATTATCTTTAAATGTTGGTTTGAACTTTTTAATCAAATTTGGAACTTTTGTGTCTCTGGTTACTATTCACGTATACGGCACTATTCACGTATACAACACTATTCACAAATACGACACTATTCACCGAAAAATGAAATTTTCTCTTTTTTTGTCCCAGATGTCTTTTATGGTTACTATCCTTGATTGTATCCATGTTTCTATCTTTATTCTACTTCACACTTGGTTATTATGGAGATTTATTGAATGTGCATAAATCGAAATACGAATCCCTAATATTTGTCCTTTTGTCTCACTGGATTCGTTCTCTTAAATGTTTTTCATCATCCTCAGTCCTTAATGGTGATACTTGATGAATATTTTTGGCCTGTAGTGCAAAGATGAATGATTACCTGATGAATATCTTTGGCCCATAGTGCAAAGATGAACAGGTGTTGAGATGAACATGACCAACTGGTGATACAAATGAATATCTTTTTCCCGTAGTACAAAGATGAATATTTGATGTAAGATGTATATTGATTGATGTTACAGGGAAAAAATATTGATGATGGACTTTTAAATTCATAGATGATAGTAGATTGCATTCTCTATTTAACTCTTCTAATGAATTGTTGTTTCCGCTGTAGTTGTTGATCTAAAATTTGTTGTCTATTGTGTTCTATCAGATTTTTCCCTGTTGAAGACTAAGGATAATTTATTTTATATTATCTTAGTCATAATATTCTTTACTGGGCTAGTTGAGCTCACCCTTTTCCTTTTTGTTCCATTTTTCTTCTCAGGAAGCGAGAACATAGCGGGAAGTAGTCGGGGTGTGGAATGATGGTTCTAGACAGTTGTTTAGCAGTCCTCACTATTTTGTAAAATAGTGTGTCAATAATTGTAATGAGGACTTTATCTGGGTGTGGATATTGTCTAGAAGATAATATTTGTATTTAAACTCAGAGTATATGTTGTCGTATTTTGCACGACAATTGTAATAATAAAGTTGTAGTTATTTTCTGTACCATGTATTTGGCGACTCAGAATGGGTTATGTATACCTATTTTGGGGGCATCACAGTTGGTATCAGAGCTTAGGGATATGGTTTCTGGCGGAGATCGGGGAATTGAACTAGGAGGGGAGAGATGAGTAAATCCTTCGCTAGTGTGTCCTACCTAAGCTTACTTGGTGGTCGGTCATAATATAGAGATATTATGTGATATGTTAATTTGTTTAATTAACCCCTGTTTTATGGCTGTTTTAAGAATGGCAGTTGAGAACGTTAACAATGGAGTCTATGAGACTGTGGAACAACCTTTGATTACCAACCAAGGGAATGTGCAACAGGAAGGAAATATTCCTCCTGTAAACAACATTACCGAGCAAACGATGAATGATGCGATGTTTAGAAGCTTTTTGCAGTTCATGAAAAATCAGACGAGGGAGACTCGTGTACAAAATACGGGTTGAAATGATAGCAACGCGTGGTCTATCACAGCCAAGCAGTTCAAGGAGTTGTGACCACCAGATTTACGGGAAAGCCCGTCCGATTAAAGCGTAAACGTGGGTTAAGCAAATGACCAAGATATTCGATGTCTTGAAATTTTGCGGAGGAAACGTAAGTTTCCATTCACAACCTTTATGTTTCATGGTGAGGCAGATTACTGGTGGGAATCTGTGAAGCGTACTGACCAAATTACTTTCTCGACATGTCTTGGGAAAAATTTCAGAAACTGTTCAATGACAAGTACTTTCCTGAAAGTATTCGTCATATGAAGGAGGTAGAGTTTATTAGAGTAGAACAGAACAACATGACGGTGTCCAAGTACGAGGCGAAGTTCGTGGAGTTATCCAGGTTTGCACCTCATTTGGTAGAAAATGAGGAACGTATGACGCGGATATTTCTGAGAGGTCTAAAACCTGAGATTAGACAATACCTTATCTCTCATAAAAATTTTTTATATTCAGATATTGTAAACAGGGCTCAATTATTAGAGCATGATAATGAGTATGTTCAACCGAGGGACCACAACCAGGGTCATATCGGTGACAGCAGTCATCGGAGCGATGATAACCAGCGAGGAGGGAAGAATACGGACAAAAGCGGTAACCACTCGGGTGGTTATCATGGCCATGACAATAGGAGAGGTGAGTCAAGTGGAAATTTCAAAAGGAGGAGATTCAACAATGACGGAAAGACATCAGCACAAGCACCAACAACAAATCCTAGGGGAGGAGAACGACTGCCAGTTAGATGCTACAGATGTGGAGAGGAGGGACACATAAGTCCAAACTGTTCACAGCCTTCCAAGGTGTGTTTTAATTGTGGAAAAGATGGTCACATAGCCCAATTCTGTCCTATAGTAAAGTGTAGTCCAACTGGGACGGCGGCACCAAAGGCGACTACAGACAAAACAAAGGCGGTGGTTCAAGGAAGGGCGTTTGTCATGACTGGCCAAAATGCGAGAAACCCGAACGAGGTGATCACGGGTAAGCTAATCTTGAACTCTTACGAAGTTTATACCTTACTAGATACCGGTTCTACCCATTCTTTTATCTCTCCTGCTCGTGCTCAATGTTTAAACTTGACTCCGGAGAAATTGGACTTTAGCTTATCTGTTGAAACTCCGTTGGGTGAAACCTTCGTTACATCTATAGTTTATAAATCTTGCTTGATCCAAGTTGGCACAATCAAATTACCTGTTGATCTTATTTCTTTAAAGATACTTGCATTTGATGTGCTTTTAGGGATTGATTGGTTAACTACTCATTATGCAAAAATTGATTATTTTCGTAAGGTTGTTAGTTTTCATATTCCTAACCAACCAGTTATACGAATACAAGCAACTAAACCATTAAAATCAGTCACTATCATATCAAGCCATAAAGCTATTCATTTATTAAAAAACGGATGTCAAGCTTTCTTAGCCCATATTATGGACTTGAACAAAAATACGTCAGATTTGAATAATATTCCTGTTGTTAATGAATTTTCTGACGTATTTCCTGAAGAACTTCCTGGTCTACCCCCGGAACGTGAAGTTGAATTCTTTATTGATCTTGAACTGGGTACAAAGCCCATTTCTAAAACACCTTATCGAATGACTCCTATTGAACTTCAGGAGTTAAAAGTCCAACTACAGGAATTGTTAGACATCTATTTCATTCGTCCTAGTACATCTCCTTGGGGTGCTCCTGTTTTATCTGTAAAGAAGAAAGACGGGAGTATGCGACTTTGTATTGACTACCGAGAATTAAACCATGTCACCATCAAGAATAGGTATCCACTACCTCGCATTGATGACCTATTTGACCAGTTGCAAGGAGCACAATACTTTTCAAAGATCGATCTTCATTCTGGATATCATCGATGAAGATTAAAACCGAGGATATTCAAAGACGCGCCGGAACTCTCGATGCGGGCATTATGAATTCTTAGTCATATCTTTTGGATTGACTAATGCTCCTCGCTTTCTTTTCATGGATATGATGAGCATTGTATTCAAGGAATATTTGGATCGGTTTGTTGTTGTCTTTATTGATGACATCCTCATCTATTCCAAAAGCCGTGAAGATCATGAGCACCATTTGAAGTCGGTACTTCAAAGACTTCGTGACAACAAGCTATATGCCAAGTCAAGAAATGCGAGTTACGGCTAAGGAGGAAGTAGCATTCCTTGGGCACATGGTGTCAAAACATGGAGTAGCTGTTGACCCGGCAAAGATTAAAGCAATCCCAAGTTGGGAGCAGCCAAAGTCGGTAACCGAAGTGCTTAGCTTTCTGGGCTTAGCTGGTTATTATCGAAAATTCATGGAAGGATTTTCTCGAATCGCTACTCCGTTAACTCACCTGACTCGGAAAGATGCAAAATTCGTATGGAACGAGGAATGCGAGAAGAGTTTCCAAGAGCTCAAGAGGAGACTCATTTCGGCACCTGTTCTGACAATACCATCTGGTTCGGATGGATTTGTTATCTACAACGATGCTTCATACAAAGGGTTAGGATGTGTTCTCATGCAACATGGGAAAGTCATAGCCTATTCCTAGCGACAACTCAAAGAATATGAGAGGAATTATCCTACTCATGATCTGGAGTTAGCAGCAGTTGTTTTTGCGTTGAAAATCTGGAGACACTACCTGTATGGGGAGAAAGTGGAGATTTATACGCATCATAAAAGCCTCAAATATTTCTTCACCCAAAAGGAACTCAACATGCGGGAACGACGTTGGCTCAAGTTGTTGAAAGATTATGACCATAACATTCAATATCATCCTGGAAAAGGAAATGTTGTAGCTGACGCATTGAGTAGAAGATCGTATACGGGTACGAGTGCGATGTTGTTAACACAAAGACCCATTTTGTACGACTTACAAAGGATGGAGATAGAGTTAAAGACTCCAGGGACCCACATGATGATGGCAAATATACGAGTAGAACCGACTTTAATCGATAAAGTTAAAGCTGCTCAAACCACAGACCCAGAGATGAGACGTATGAAGACGAAAGTGCAAGAAGGTGCTATTCCGGAGGCAAGAATTGATGAAGAAGGAATACTTAGAGTCAACTCCAAACTTTGCGTTCCTAACGATTCTGACTTGAAGCATAGAATCATGATGGAGTCATACAACACACCATTTGAAATCCATCCTAGAAGTACTAAAATGTATCATGATCTTCGACATACATTTTGGTGGAGCAATATGAAGAGAGAGATCGCGGAGTTTATCTCGAGGTGTTTAACTTATCAACGTGTAAAGGTGGAGCATCAAGTGCCAAAGGGTCCATTGCAGCCACTTGAGATTCTGAAATGGAAGTGCGAACACATTACCATGGATTTCGTTACAGGTCTTCCTAAGGTTTCTCAAGGCATATATGCGATTTGGGTTATTGTTGATAGATTTACCAAGTCTGCTCGTTTCTTGCCTATATATGAGACTTATTCCCTTGAACGTCTTTCTAGTATGTACGTAAATGAGATTGTGAGATTGCATGGCATGCCAGTATCCATAGTTTTGGATCGTGACGCAAGATTCACTTCACGATTTTGGGTTAGCTTGCAGATAGCTATGAGCGCATTTTTTGATTCGATTCGGCCGCATACCATCCTCAAATGGGACGAAGCAATCGAAAAGGACTATTCAAACCCTTGAAGATCTATTAAGACTCTGTGTCCTATATTTTAAAGGAAGTTGGGATAAGTACTTGCCACTGGTGGAATTCTCCTACAACAACAGTTATCAAGCAAGTATAAGCATGGCTCCATTCGAGGCGTTATATGGATGAAAGTGTCATTCTCCAAGATCTTTGGGGCGAGGTGGGGAGAAAGCAACGTTGTTGGGACCCGAGAATTAGTAATGCATGACTACGAGAAAAAATTCAAATGATCCGGAAACGATATAAAGACCTCAGAAGATCGACAAAAGTGTTATGTTGATCTTCATCGAAAGGACGTGGAGTTTAATATTGGAGATCATGTACTGTTACGTATTGCTCCATGGAAGGGAGTTACAAGATTCGAGAAGAGAGGAAAGCTCAATCCACGATTTATTGGTCCATTTGATTTCTTGACCAAGTAGGAAATGTGGCTTTATAGACTCTGCGTTACCTCCAAGCATGTCTCGTGTTCATAATGTTTTCATATATCTATGCTTCGTAAATATGTGAAAGACCCAAACCACATTATTGCGTTAGAACCAGACAAGATAGCCGAAGATTTAACATACGAGGAGGTACCTGTCAAGATATTGGATAGGAAAGAGCATATCCTACGAACAAAGGTTATACCACAAGTCAAGGTTTTATGGAGGAACCATGCTATTAAGGAAATGACTTGGGAGTTGGAATCAGAAATGAAAGTGAGGTACCCTCACCTTTTCGAAACACTAGGTATGTACGTCAATTTCGAGGATGAAATTTCATAAGGAGGGGAGGTTGTAAGACCCCAACTTATTATGATTAATATTAAATTTTCTATATTTATTATCTTGAAATAATTAGGAGTTAATTTGATATAATACTTTGGTTATGGGTGAAATGTGCAAATTTTACAAAATAAGCAAGTGGTTATAAAATATTCATTTTGGTCGTGGAATATTCGTTTGGTCGTGGAATATTCTTCTTCTTTGTAGAGAATATTAAATGCTGACAGTATGACCATTTGTATATGAATAACTATCGGATGAAGAAAGCGACAAGTTTGAGTTTTTATAAATAATGACGTAGTTGTTATTGTGAATCTTTGTTGGATTACACAGTCGTTAAAATACGATGTCTGGCGTGGTTCTTGTGATGATAGCACTACGGATTATCTGATGTTTTTTTGAATTATTGATTCTTACGTGAAAGACACTACTCAATAATTGTTACGATAATTACTTTTCAATATTCTATTTTATTGATTCAATAATTGCTTGCGTTGATATTTTATATTATTGTTGTTTTAATAATTGTCAACTTTGCATGATATTTCCCATTATCGGATCAATAATTCATATTATTTGATTAATATTATTAGATAGCATTATTGGCAATGTCTAGAAAGTTACGCTCTAAGGAGAGTTTGGTCACCTAATTACGCACCAAGAAGAGAAAAATCTTATCGAAAGCCCCTATTTCTGAGGAACTACTGGTTGTCATAATTGTGATTACGTAATATTATTTGTGAATAATTAATTATTGATTTATAAGGAAATATTTACTTTATAATTGATGGTTATATTTATTTTATGTGGATATAATTGAAGGAATTAATGTTGAGGTGTTTTTGTCGGAATGGAAGTATTAAAAATTAAATCACTGTTCTTGAGATATATTGCGTGAGTTATAATTTTTAATTTGACCGTGGGATCGTTGTGATTTTTTGATATGTTATACATATATAAGTTGAGTATATGTCCACAAATTTTGAACCGTTAAAAATGAACGAATGATTTGTTATGAATTTTAAGGGGTGACTGATTAGGAAATTAGGGTTATAATTGATTTTGGTGGAAAATTCTAGAATTGAGTGGGCCCCACTTGTGGTTGGTAAAGAAATGGGCTGAATTTTATTTCAAATGTGGTGGGTGGCAATAGTAGCAGGTAAAACCATCAGGTAGCAGGTCAAGTCTGGTTCGACGGGCTAACATTTTCCTATAAATAGAGGGCTAAGTTAGAATTGAAAATCACACCAGAAACATAAGCTTTCTCTCTTTCTCTCTCTACATTATCGAGCGTATTTTGTGAGTATTTAGATACTTTGAGAGTTGCTGTTCAGTACAAGTTTCATTCAAGTTCACTTCCGTCCTTTCATTCCGAAGTACTGTTTCTTTGAGGTAAGGGATGTTATTTTCTTCTTAAATGATATTATTTTCTTCAATATCATTATGCCGAAATGTTGGTTTGAACTTTTTAATCAAATTTGGGACTTTTGTGTCGGGGTTACTATTCACGTATACGACACTATTCACGTATGCAGCACTATTCACAAATACGACACTATTCACCAAAAAATGAAATTTTCTCTTTTTTGTCCTAGATGTCTTTTATGGTTACTATCCTTGATTGTATCCATGTTTTATCTTTATTCTACTTCACACTTGGTTATTATGGAGATTTATTGAATTTGCATAAACCGAAATACGAATCCCTAATATTTGTCCTTTTGTCTCACTGGATTCGTTCTCTTAAATGTTTTTCATCATCCTCAGTCCTTAATGGTGATACTTGATGAATATCTTTGGCCCGTAGTGCAAAGATGAACAGGTGTTGAGATGAACATGACCAACTGGTGATACAAATGAATATCTTTGGCCCGTAGTGCAAAGATGAATATTTGATGCAAGATGTATATTGATTGATGTTAGAGGGATAAAATATTGATGATGGACTTTTAAATTCATAGATGATAGTAGATTGTATTCTCTACTTAACTCTTCTAATGAATTATTGTTTCCGCTGCAGTTGTTGATCTAAAACTTGTTGTCTATTGTGTTCTATTAGATTTTTCCCTGTTGAAGACTAAGGATAATTTGTTGTATATTATCTTAGTCATAATATTCTTTACTAGGCTAGTTGAGCTCACCCTTTTCCTTTTTGTTCCATTTTTCTTCTCAGGAAGCGAGAACATAGCGGGAAGTAGTCGGGGTGTGGAATGATGGTTCTAGACAGTTGTTTAGCAGTCCTCACTATTTTGTAAAATATTATGTCAATAATTGTAATGAGGACTTTTTCTGGGTGTAGATATTGTCTAGAAGACAATATTTGTATTTAAACTCACAGTATGTGTTGTCGTATTTTGTACGACAATGGTAATAATAAAGTTGTTGTTATTTTCTGTACCATGTATTTGGTGACTCAAAATGGGTGATGTATACCTATTTTGGGGGCGTCACAATGTTGACTTAGTCATATTCCATCCTTGAGTTTTGATGATGAATTATTCGCATACTAAATTATTTTATGGCATTTCAGGTATGTTGATGATAAGGAACATTGATTGGATATTCAAGTGATTGAATTTTTTTTACTAGGAAAACCAACTGTAAAGTCAATTGCATAATAATTGATTTTTCATTTACAGGCTCTAGGACATATTATTTGCATTTTTTTATATGTCTTAAATGAAAAATGATTTAAAAATCTAATGAAAAAGGTTTTTCTAAATCAGGTTAATATATATATATATATCATCAAGTACAAAAGGGATTGATATTTTATTTGATATTTGTATTACATGTGTGTCTCTTAATATGCTTCACATGCATTTGTCCGTATGCCTAAAAGCTATAATGTAGAAAAACATTGTGATACGTGTGCATGCTTAAGTAAATGCTTAATTGATATTCTTGGGTCACTTTTAATTACTGCTACACGTGGATATCTATGATTTACTAGATAGACTAAATCTTAAGCATGACTTTACCTCTTAAATGATTTGATATACGGTTTTCAAGGAGAGGTAATTATGGTTACGTTGGAAATTTAAAGACCTTGAGTCTTCGAAAGGATAAGTGATTGTTACACTCCACTTCTACACGCTACTTGATGTTTGGAGAGATAAGGTCAAAATTATTAGTGGGTTATCTTTTTAATGGGTCTTTTGATTTATCCAAATTAAGTAACTAACAAGAATCTATTTTGCTAATCTGGATATATATTTACGTTGTGGATTGATTCATAGTTTTACCGTTGGGAAGTATTTTAAAAAAACCAGTTTTTGTGGACTCATAAAAACAGATGATATTAACAGTAACTATTGTGGGCTATATAAATAGGATTTCATATATGGGAAAAGATACAACTCACGAAATTCTTTTCTGCACTAATTACTGTTTATACCGAGCAACTTATTTTTAAATCAAGTGCAACCTTTGAGCAGCTAAGCAATTAAATTTCTAATATTATTTGAGCTAGTATTTGGTAAGATTTAATTGTTTATATTTTGTGCTAATTGATCATTGCATATAGTTGAGCCTTTATATTGTTAAATTGATTATTCTTGCATTGATCATAGACCTCTATATTTATATTTAATTTTCTATTTAGACTAAATGTAGTCTAAAGGTGTTAATCCTAGTGGATTAGAGAAAAGACTTATAAACATGTTCAAGGAAGCAAAGGTGCTTGAAGAGTGCATAGGTGCACAAGGAGCAAGTGTGTTCAAGAGAAATTAATTGTTAATTAATTTTTGTAAGAATCTGTTTTGTAATCGGTGTTTATTTATAAAGAAATAAATAAAGTGAGTCTCCAATACTAGTTGGTATTGGACGTAGACTAGGCTATTATTATAGAGGGTAATAGTTGAACCACGTAAAAAATCTTGGTGTTGATATTATTATTTGCTTTACTTTAATTCTAAAATCACATAAGTTATTTAATTATCTTAATAACTAAAATTTGAATACTTGCATTGAATTAAGATAATTCTTTAACACCAAGTATATTATTTAAGTTATAAATTCAGCAGGATATTTTCTTAAAATAATCAATTAATTAAGTTAGTCATATTAATTCAGTAAGTTGAATTCATCAATATAGTATACTGAAATTAATAGTTTAAAAATTGGTCATAGATTGCTCCTACACTTATTCAAGCCCCCCTTCTAAGTGTGCCTAGATAAATTTCATTTGGTATCAGAGCTTAGCTCTACTTATCTTGGTCTTAAATGTGACTTGTAGGGAAAGATTCTGACATGGCACAGTTCGGGAACAACAATCAAGAAGGACAATTAACCAATAGACCTCCTTTGCTATTTGGAACGGAAAATTACAACTTCTGGAAGTTCCAAATGGGGATCTATCTTAAAAGAGATCCTTGGGAAAGGTGGGTTGTGGAGAACAGACCAGTTATTCCATGAAGAGATGATGGGACACCAAAGACTCTGCTAGAAATTGATTCAACTGATTCCTACATGGTGTGATATGATTCAAGGGAAATTAATACACTTCTCAGCGGCATGATACAATCCGAGATTAACAAAGTCTCCTCATGCAACACAGCTAAGGAAATTTGGGATACTCTAGTGGTAAGTTATGAAGGAACATTCAAAGTACGAGAAGTTAAGCTAAGCATGCTTATGCACGATTATGAGATGTTTAAACTCAAAAAAGATGAAACCATCAAGCTAGCTCAAGCAAGATTTTTAGTCCTTATAAACTCCTTGAAATTGCTGGACATGACTATTCCTCAAAGTGAGATCAACCGTAAGTTGCTTCGGGCTATGCCCAAAAGGTTTGCTTCTAAAATCACTACTCTTCAAGATTCTGCTACTATTTCTTCCATGGATACTTTTACTTTGTTTGGTGAATTAGAAGAATATGAACATCAGTTAAAAAGATATGATGATGATGAGGAAGAAACCCCTCGAAGAAACCCCTCGAAGAAAGGTCTTAGCTCTTACTGTAGATAATGAGGAGGAGCTTGATGATGACTCAGATGAAGAAATAGCTATGATGTCAAGACGACTCAAAGGACTACTACAAAGGAAGAACAAGAGAAGAAACACTTTCAATTCAAATAAGTCTAAAGGAAAGCAAAGTGAAGAAACATGCTTCGAATGTGGACGTCCAGGTCACTTCAAGAAAGATTGTTTTTAATTGAAGAATAAGGGGAAAATAAACTACAAAGATAACAAGAAAAACAAAGCCCCAGTTACTTGGAGTGATGAGGAATCCAAAGTAGAGATTGAGGCTAAAGATGAGATTGCTCAAGTATACTTCGTAGGTATTGATGGTGAATCTAATCAGGTACCTCTTCATGAACTAAACTCACTAGAACAAGAAAATAAGAAATTAAAAGAAAAGAATGCATGCTTGAAAGGTTTAGTTAATTCATTAATGAGTGAAATAGATTCACTAATATATGAAAAGAAGAAAATTGAAAAAGAATCATCATGTAAAGATGAAAAGATTTTGATTGCTAAAATTAATTATCTAGAAAATTATAACAAAATACTTTTCAACAAGGTAAAGTATTTAAATAGTGAGGTTCAAAAATTAACAAATGAATTAAAAATGAGAGATGTTTGTATTGATGCATTTAGTGATAAATCTCATGATAAAATATTTCCTAATAATGAACTTCAAAAAGAAATTGATTCACTAAAATCACCTCTTACTAAATTTGTTCAAGGTGAAGAAAATTTGAATGTCATATTGGGTAAACAAAGACCTAGCTTTGAAAAATAGGGAATTGGTTATAATCCTATGTATAAAAAGGGAGATGTGAAAATGCTAAAATCAAAATCTCGTTTTAAATTGAATTATTGTTCTCCTTTTACAACATGTAAAAATTGTGGTATAAAAGGTCATTTGGATATAAATTATTCTAAGAAAAGGATTAAAAAGGTATGGGTTAAAAAGGATGATTTACGTGCAACTAACACCAAAGGACCCAAAAAGATGTGGGTACCAAAAGAATGAATGATTTTTTCTTGACAGGTGTGTCTCAAGGCAAGGGTTCTATCTCAAAAAAGGATTCTCGATAGTGGATGCACTCGTCACATGACTGGTGATAAATCAAAGTTCATGGAACTAAGTATCAAGAAAAAGAATGGAACGGTCACTTTTGGAGACAACAAAACCTGCGAAATAATTAGAAAAGGTAAAATCGGTAATAGCAACGTAAGTATAAATAATGTCCACCTTGTTAATGGTCTAGAATTTAATTTGATTAGTATCAGTCAATTAATGGATAATGGTCATAAAGTTAATTTTGAAAAAGATAAATGCACAATATTTCATGGTACTAACAATACTACTCTAGTTGTACAAAGAGAGGAAAATATATATACTATTGATTTTGAGCAACAAGATGAAGAACTATGTCTTACATCCATACAAGATTTTGGCAAACTTATGGCATAAAAGGATGGGACATGTTCACATGGACCTAATCAAGAAGTTATCCTTAAAGAATCTCGTCAAAGGTTTGCCAAAAATCAGGTTTGAAAAGAAAGGGACATGTATTCCTTGTTAACTGGGAAAACAAGTAAGAACTTCTTTTACGACAAAGAAAATGGTATCAACCTCCTCTCCATTACAACTACTTCATCTTGATTTATTTGGACCGGAAAGACATTCTAGTATTAATGGTAAATTTTATGTATTTGTAATAGTCGATGATTTCTCTAGATACACATGGGTATTATTTTTGAGAACTAAGGATGAAGCATTTAAAGAGTTTGAAAAATTAATAAGGAATCTTGAAACTAAGTATAGCTACAAACTCATTAGAATTAGAAGTGATCATGGTACTGAATTTCAAAAAGATTTTAGAACTTTTTATGATCAAAGGGGTATTAGCCATGAATTTTCAGCCCCAAGAACTCCTCAACAAAACGGGGTGGTGGAAAGGAAGAATAGGACTCTACAAGAGACGACAAGAACTCTACTGCAAGAAAGTAAGCTTCCTAAGAAATTTTGGACTGAAGCAGTAAGTACAACATGTTATGTTCTCAATAAAGTACTTATTCGTCCTATTATTTTGAAAACACCTTATGAGCTTTTAAATAATAAAATTTCAAAAATAAGTTATTTCAAAATATTTGGTTCTAAGTGTTTTATCTTAAATACGAGTGATAATTTGGTAAAGTTTGATGCTAAACCCTATGAAGGAATATTTCTTGGTTATTCTCAAAATAGTAAGGCTTATCATATTTTCAATACTAGAAAACTATGTGTAGAAGAGTCTGTTCAGGTTACTTTCAATGAGACTAACAATGATCTTCCAAAAGAAAGTGAAGATGATGCAGGAAATCTAGAGATAATCAGGAACTCAGCAAACCAAAAACAAAACATGAGACCAAATGAACAGTTTCAGGAAACTGAAATTAATGACCGAAATGAACATGAACCTGAAAATTTGCAGGATGTTGAAGATGATTCCCATGATCAAGAAGAAGTTATACATAATATCCAAATGCCAAGAATAGCTAGATATGTTAAGAATCATCCTCCTAAAAATATCATTGGAGATATCAATAAAGGCGTAACCACACGAAGAGGTTTACAAAATCATTGTGCATTCTCTGTATTTTTGTCACAGGTTGAGCCAAAGAATGCAAAGGATGCAGTCCTTAATGAAAACTGGTTATTGTTAATATAAGAAGAACTTCAACAATTTGAAAGATGCCAAGTATGGGAACTTATGCCTCCTCCAAAAGATGCTTCTCAGATGTTGAACTTGAGAAGTTCTGTGTATGTGCAAATGTGTGATATTTGTACAAGGTGGTAGAATGTATGAGGCCTTGTCCCACAATGTGAAAACTTTGGTGTTTCTATGAAATGAGAATGTTCTTTTTATACATGAACCGTTATTGATAAGTCTGTGCTATTGATTCTAGCCAGACAGAATGTGTATGAAAGAGAGTAAAGAATGAATGTATTTCAAAGGGAATGTTAATAATGTTTTAAAATGATAAGAATCAAGAATATTCCTATTATTCAAGCTACTTCATAACCTTTGTTCGATTATCGAAGTTCTAAAGGAATGTTTGAATTCTTAAAGTTGTTGTTCAACTGCTATGACTTACTGGGCAATTGAATGCTCACACTTGCTTTAAATGAAAAATATTTTCAGCGTACAATGTTAGAAGAACTTAAGGATCCCGTGAAGATCAAGCGGATCGGTATCCAAAAGTAGTGCCATTCATTAGATGAATAAATGTGAGGATCAAGTGAAGACTTGTAATATAGAATGATATAATTAAACTATAGAATATTTGAATGAACGGTTATGTATCCTTGGTGGCGGATAAAAGTCACTCGTGTAAGATGTAAAGAATAATGTAATTATCATTATTTGTAATGAAAGAGGTTATAAAGTTTTAGAACCTGGGATTTTAGAATGTATGTTGTTATATTTCCGTATATAATGATGTATGTTGGGATGAATGATGTACTCGTGTCATACGAAATCCGGGTGTGAAGATAGACTGAATTTCGGGGCATTACAAGTTGGTATCAGAGCTGATAGGTTATAAACCTTAGGTATGAGTACCTAAGACTATAATCGTAGAGAGAATGATAAGAAGATCACCACGTGATCATAGTGAATCGTAGTAACAGATGAGCTATTAAACGATGAATGATTTATAGCTAATGCTATGAATGACTGGTACTACAAAGTAGTACAGGAAGAAGAACTCAGATTGAGTTGCGAGGGATAACATACGAATTAAAGAAAATTCGTATTAAGTAAAGAGAAATTTAGAAGTTGTAAAATTTCAATTGAGGACTCATCTGATATCTGAGTTGTATGAACCTTTGTTATGGGCAGAGGTTTGTGCTTGGTATAACAACTGCTTAGCTTATGACAGTGATAATCATTGGAGTTGGTCACGCTATCAAGATGTATATGACGAGAAGGTGAATCTTTTCCATGTATATACTTGATAGGTAGAGAACGATAAGGTAGGTGCGAGTTCTTGAAACTCATACTTATGGTAGGTTCGTGACTCATAATTATATGGTATGTTTTTGAACTTCTTAGCGAATGGACGCCTATGGTCTGACTGGGATAGTTCTTAAACTCATATTATTGTGGAATGTTCCTGAACTCATAATGTGTGGTAAGTTGATGGACTGTACTAGGGTATAGTGATGTTTAGACTAAAAGCATGTATTTTCAGTAGAATTAGCATTGAAGGTGCTAGAGAAGATTAAGTATTATCGCATGTAAGACAATGAAGGAAGATGGAGAATAGAATATTCCAAGTCATCTAGCTATGCTAGATTTTGAAGTTTCTCAAAATCGTGCTGATGTGCGCATTTTGAAAATGAAAGAATTGGTTCAACTTTTGGAACCAATGGATTTTAAAAGAACTATTCTTGGTATGTCTTTGCTAATTGTTTCGGCAAGACAAAAATTGATTTGAATTATCAAAATGAATTTTATATCATCAGTGCATTTGATGCAAGGATGGTAAAAGGATGGAGTTATTAATGCAATTAAACCTGGTGTTGGATGTGATCTTAGGACCAATACCCCACTATGGTATGATGTATAATGACGAAGTCCTCAACGTACTATGAAAAGTATGATATCATAATGTCATACAACGTTTTGATGTATTACGAAAGGAATTTAAAGAAGTAGTCTATGTCAGTTGATTTGACTAGACAAATGTTTCAAGTTGATATCCAGTTTATTGGTATGGTCTAAGCTACTTGATTTGGCTAAGACAAATGGTATGTCATGATTAAAAGAAAATCAAGCTTTCTTTGAAGAAGTTGTGCCAAACCAAATTGCTTTGGTACAGAATCTAATGATTAAGTCTGAGGTGAACACACCTCGAAATGGGGTTATACAATAGGTTGATCGCCTACGTATGGAAGTGGTAGTTTGCTTTCTTTGCGATTGTAAACTGACCATGGAAGAAAGTTTACGGCGTCATGTTGTTAAACCTAGTAAGGGTTCATGGTCAATTTGACCCCTCAGCAAAAGTATGAAATGTTTTAAGGGAATTTTTTATATTCATCGTTGTTTATTCTACTTCATAATTCTTGATAAGTTATGAAGGTGAGGGAATGTTTGAAAGATAAGAACTTCTTTGAAAAGAAGTTGAGAAAAAGGGCAGATTAAAATATCGAGGACAAAATTCTTTGAAAATGGGGTGAATGTGATAACCCGGAAATGGGTGTGGTTTTAGGAAATTCCGAGGACGGAATTTTTATAAGGGAGAAAGAATGTGATAACCCGAAAAATCAGATTGTCCAGAATTTAAGATTTAAAGAATTAGTTATTAATAAAATGAATTTTTATTAATACTATTCTATGCTATGTGTTTATTAATCGTTCTAGAATCTACGATGATTATTAATCGGGAGGATTCTGGATACGAGCTAGACTGAACGAGTAAGAATTTCCAAGACGAAAATAAAAAAATTTTGGGAACAAAATATTTCTGGGAAAAAAGACGAAATAGACACTATTCACCCGATGAAACTCTAAGGGTTAGGGTTTGAATAACCTAAGCCTTTTCGAGAGTTTGATATGTTGAAATGACATTCCGTCGAAAGATTTGATGATAATATATCATGAAAAGTTAAGTAAGCTAATAAAAGTTTTTCTCGAAAAATATGCAGAAATCGGACGAAATAAAAATGACAAAAGGTACTATTATTTACTTTTCACTCGTTTAACTATGTTAGGGGAAAACGTGAAGGAAAACGCTTATCATAGAAAAGTGTTTTTAAGTTTTTTGGATATCCGAAGAATGCATAAAAGTTAATCGTTAAATGAAAGATGAAATATCCAAAAATATGTTGATTCTGAGAATCGCAGTTTTTGAACTGTCTGACGATTTTCGTAAGACGGAAGCATGAAGCTTCCAAGGGAAGATTAGTGAATAGTAAGGAGGTCTATTGAGGAGGTGGGAATGGTAAGGAGGTTTGGCCAAATGACCAAAACGATTGTAAATCTATAAAAGGAGGGCTTAATTCATTTAAATGGGATTTTGAAAATCCTACAACTTGAGAAAGATAGAGAGAGAGTTCGGATGGGAGAAAGAAGAGAAAAAGGAAGAGGAAAAGATAGCCTGAGTGCACGCTTTGTCCAATAGAGGAAGATTAAAGAAGAGAGGTAATTCGAAAGCCTAACTTCTAATAAATTTTCTGTAAGTTTTCTATGTTAAAACATAGTTTAATGAGTATGTGAGGTAAAAGAAGTTAGGAATGGTTTCATATGGTCGAAATCATTGAGAAATGAAGAACTAATAATTAGAAATTTATTTTATAAATTTCTTAAGGAAGTATATGATTCGTAATGAATTTGAGCGATCCGAATGAATCATATGAACGATTCGATGAAATAAGTAAGGAATGGTATTTTATAACATCAAATTCCAAGAAAAAGTAAAATCATAATCAAAATATCGATTAAAAATGAAGAACAAACGAAGAACGTTGTTGATGGACAAATTTAAAACCATCATAGGATAATTGTTGTTGATGGACAAGTTTAAAACCATCTCGTAAAAGTTAGATGCTTATTTCTTGGTTAGGAACTATATAAATTTTCATGTAGAACAGATTAAAACTGAGCTATAACGAAGTTATGACGAAAATTTTGTAAAAGACGTGCGAGAATTAGAAAGTTAGTAAATAAACCCGAACGTGTAGGGTTTCATAAGAAAGTAAGAGAACATAGAAAACGTGAGTCGTGGACTCAAGAACGAATGAGTTCCGAGTTCGGATGACCGAATTATAGACGAACGAAGAACATTAAAAACGTAAAATGAACAAAGGACGAAGATTAGGCAAATTGAATGGCATGTTAACGGATTTAGAAAGAAGTTCTGTCAGAGGGTAATTGAAGTACGTAAGATAAGGAAGAGAATGGATTTGGAATGACCTCGTTCTAAGTTATAATGAAGAAGTTATGAGATTGCGAAGTCAGCGTCTCAAGCATGTAAAAGACTTAGAAAATTTTTCCAAGTTTCATGCTCGGCGCTGCATCACCAACTGTGCCTTGGGAGGCGGTGCCATAGCATGAGCTCAGGCCATCAGCTACTGCTGAGTGGCGTCGCAGCGCAAGGGTTAGTGAGGAGTTTGCCGCTGCAGCGCCAAACCAGGAAAGAGAATGAAGTAGGTTCACGACGCAACGTGAGAGGAAGGCAGGGACTAGGCGCCGCAGCGCCGGTGTAGGACAAGGCCTAGTGTTGAGCTTTTTATTGCTCAATTACTGGGGGATGTGCAAGAAAGAAATATGAACATGTAGTTCACCTGATGTAACACTTAAATAAGTGATTTAAACCTTTAGTGAACGTTGAACAGAAATATTAAACGAGATTAAAAGAATGTGAACATGGGTTACGAAACTGATATCCGGGGACTATAGTCACGATAAACGAACGTGAGGGATTGCTATGATTGTGATTCCTTAGACATTGATTGATGAGGGTAATGAATAACATTTTGATGTTATGTGGTGGTAATGAGAGATAAATGTAAAGTGTATAGATGTTGTGAACTCAACGCAGTTGTGTTGAATGATCGGTCTTAACATACAACAAACCGTATGGCTTTGACATTAAGGAAGAATAATGAATGGTATTAAGAAAGTCGTAGCAAACGGTAAGAAGTTTAATGGAAGATGTATGTGATTTGGATGAGAATGTTAGAATGATATGTAAGCGTTGAACACTTTAACCGGCGTGAAGGTTGAGTGTACGCGAATATTAAACGGGCAGAACCAACATCCCGTGTATGGTTTGATCGTAAGATAATGAAGACCAATTATTAAACCGTGAACGATAAAGAAGTTGAATTAAAGATAATGATGCATAACATAAAGAAGTTGAGCTAATGATTAACTTGAATGATCGTTCTGAGTATACAAAAGATTGTACGACTTGGACGATAATGAATGAATCCTGTGATATGGCATTTAGTTGCCAGAAAGCTATAAGGAATGAGAAATTGACTTAACGAACATTATAGTTTAATAGTTCGGATAAGTTAAGATAAGTTTAGGTTGTAGTACAATCGTAACCTTTGATGGTTGACATATGGGAGCTGGGCTAAACAATTTCTTCAGAGAATGAAGGTATATACGAAACTGGAAACCGATCTAACTCACTATGATGGCAGTGTAGACGAGACAGGAACTTGTTTGTTGGTTGTTTGTGGGAAACCACTTAGAGTACCATATGGACTACTAACAGAGACGTGATATGTGCTAAGTCCTAGATAAGTTATAAGAAGAAGATAAGAATGTAAATCATCAAAGATGATGAACGTATGAGTAAGACATCTCCGTATGTCATGAAGGCGTAAACTGGTAAAGGAAGTTGTCGCGTAAACTTAGGTTGAAAGAACCCAAACCTTAAGAAGTAAAGTTAAATAAACCAATGCATAAGTCAAATATATATGACTAATTGGTGTATGTGTTGTTTTTCTTATGTGCTACATAGGAATTGGAATGAGCAATTCAGTATAAGCTGTAGCTGTGCGTAAGGTAAGTTTCCTAACTTCATTCATATTTTAAATGAATGCTAGTTTCTAAAACTTCTCAGATGTTGAACTTGAGAAGTTCTGTATATGTGCAAATGTGTGATATTTGTACAGGGTGGTAGAACGTTTGAGGCCTTGTGCCACAATGTGAAAACTTCAGTGTTTCTATGAAATGAAAATGTTCTGTTTATACATGAGCCATTATTAATAAGTCTGTGCTATTGATTCTAGCCAGACAGAATGTGTATAAAATAGAGTAGAGAATGAATGTATTTCAAAGGGAATGTTAATAATGTTTTAAAATGATAGGAATCGAGATTATTCCTATTATTATAGATACTTCATAACCTTTGTTCAGTTATCGAAGTTCTAAAGGAATGTTTGAATTCTTAAAGTTGTTGTTCAACTGCTATGACTTGCTGGGCAATTGAATGCTCACACTTGTTTTAAGTAAAGAGATATTTAGAAGTTGTAAAATTTCAATTGAGGACTCTTGTGATAGCTGAGTTGTATGAACCTTTGTTATGGGCAGAGGTTTATGCTTGGTGTAACAACTGCTTAGCTTATGATAGTGATAATCATTGGAGTTGGTCGCACTATCACCATGTTTGCGGCACTTCGCATAGACAGGTTATTCCAACATAATGATAAAGAATAGAATAACAGAAGTTCTCTTCATGAATACGAAAGAAATAATACCCCTTACGAGTACAACAAATAATATCCCTTACCTTAGAAGAAACTGGATATAGGAGTAGTGAAGCAGCCGAATACTTTTCTTCTTTCTCTCTATAGTTTCTCTCTCTAGTTTCAGTGAATTCGTAAGAAATAATGAAGGAATGAGCTTCTATTTATAGGAGAATGGACTGAATAGTAACTAATTCATGAACGGTCCAGATTGATTTACTTTTAAACGGACGGTCTATATTGATTTACTATGCAGTATTAATAAAATATTCTAATAAAACAAAATCTTTTAAATAAAATATAATATATTCTATTTATAATCTAATAAAATGAATAACTTTATAAAAGTATTTTGTTTTATATAAAAAGATTTTACTATGCAAACACCATGCAGGCACTAAGCAAACACTATGCATAATAAAATATATTATATTCTATATATAGTCTAATAAAATAAATAACTTTATAAAAGTATTCTGTTTTATATAAAAAGCTTTTCTGTTTTATTACATTAATAATACTAATAAAACAAAATTTATATATATATATATATATATATATATATAAACTTCCTTGACTTCATAAAAAGATACTTCAATATATTTAACAACATTTATCATTAATATTATAATTCACAATATTAATCAACCAGGTCGTTCCCAGGAAAGAGGGGGCTTTTCAATAAGGATTTCTCCCTATTGGCGCGCAATTAGGTGACCAAACCTCTCCTTGGCAGAACTTCTAGACATCATTAATATTGCAAATAATAATATTAATAACTTCATCATCCCAATTATTAATTTAATAATATATAAAATATCGACAATAATTGAATCAAATAATGTGAGATACTATGTAGCAATTACTGCAGCAATAATTGAACAAAACTGAGTGATTTCTCACGTAAGCATCAATAATCAATACCGTGTGCTACTATGCAACCACGCATATTACTATACGTTTACTACCGAGTAGTTCAACAGTTTTAACGGTAAAACTTTCGCCGTTATTTTCATAAAAATATTTTTGTCGTTTTCTCAATCCGATAATAATTTCGTTGTGGGGTCCACCAATGATTGTACCGTCGTACGGATATTCCCTGACAAAAAGAATATTCCCCAACCAATTGAATATTATATAACAACTTGCATACTTTGCAAAATTTATAAATACTGCCCACAACTATAACATTATATCAAATCCATGTCATAATATTCAAAAAAATATTTCCAAAAATTTAAATATTTATTCATAAAATTTTGGGTCTCACATTAAAACCCGAGAATTGAGAATGTATGTTGTTATATATCACTATATAATGTTGTATATTGGAAGAATGATGTACTCGTGAAACACGAAATTCGGGTGTGAAAATAGACCAAATTTAAGGGCATGATAACCTTGATCTCGACCTCAAATCTGAACACTTATTGAATGAAAGTTGTAGGTCTTTTCTCTATCTTTTTGAATCACCCCGAATAATTTCAATCGGAGTTCGAACGAAATATTTATGCCTGATTTACTAAAGGACATCAATGCTGTCAAACCTTACTGCAGGTCCAGTGCGCCCCGCGCTACCTTGGAAAGGTCTTAAATGCCCATTTTGTTAATTTCGATGCATTTGTTTTGTTCCTTCATAACTTACTCGTCCTATATCGGAATGAGCTCGTTCTTGTGTCAATTTCTTCGTTGTAACAAATTCTTCCAATTCACCCGAATAAAATATTTTTCACAATTCTCTAACTTTCTGGAATTAGGCTCAAATGCCTTATGGGAGCAGTTTTCACTGAAAGATGTTTTAAACGTCATAACTTGTTCATCTGAAGTCGGATTGAACTCGTTCTTGAGCCCACGACTCACATATTCACCCAACCTCATATCTCCCAGAAAAAAATAATTTTTCGGAGACATCAACTACCTGTAGAGTTGGTTTAAAAGAGTACCAAGCAAGGGTTTCTCTTATTTGACACATTTTATAGAAAAATTTTCCATAACTTCGTTATAACATATTTTTCCTCTGTTCGACTTGGAACATCTCCATAATTTACTTATCCATGATTTCATCTATTGAAATCATACAACAACACAAACACAAACACATATTTATGTCTATTAAAAGTCTACTATTATCTTATTTTCCATCCTTATGTTAAGGCTTAATCTTTTAGTCATTTAATTTTCTTGACATGTAACATTTTAAGGTGTTTTGATGCTATAAAACACTTTAAAATTATCTCTCCAAGATCCTTCCATTATCATTCAAATAACTAACCACCAACATGCACTTCAATAGGTAAAATCAAGAAAGGTCTTAAGTAAAAGATGAGTTGATGGATGGTTGTTCTTACTTTGCTAGTGTTCTTTCCTTAAGCTTGGTTGGGACTTGATCTTGCTCCTTTCTTTCCCTTAGATGGTTCGACTATAAGATCCAGCCTTTTATGAAATAAAAGTCTAATTTAGTTTATGATTATTATTCTAAAACTGTAAATTGTTAAATTGATAAATGGTCAAACGAACAATTAATCGGATAAATAAGCAAGTGAAAGAGGAGAGAGAATTAATTTTCTAGAAATAGCAACCCATATGGGGCGGCTAAATGGCTGATGATTTGAGGAAGTGAGTGGGAAATAGTGGGGGAACATGTGGGAGACAAAAGAAAAAGGATAGGAAGAAAGTAAGAAAAGAGAAAGAAAAGAAAGAGGAGAGAGAATGAATTATTAATATTATCCTCACTCCCACCCTCACTCATTTGGAAGAAAAATCAGAAAAATTAGAGAGAGAAGGAAGAGAAGGAAGAAGAAGATGAAGAAGAAAGAGAAGAAGATGAAATGAAAACAAAGAAAGGTAAACTTAAAACCTTTGTTAATATTTAATTTTCATATATGGTTATTAAGTTTTATGAAATATGTGGAAAGAGGATATGTTATGATTATTAATTTGTGATGGATTAAACTTGCATAAATAAGAGAAATCAAGAGATTAAAGGAAAGAAAGTTTCACCGGAAGATATTTCCGAATATAGTTTTAATAAGAAATCTTTAACGAATTTTGGAAATTAAATATATGGTTGGACTCCTAAATAATAAGAGATCTAATCTGGGCAAAAAAAACACTGAAAAACTCGCTAGAAACTGGGTAGTTAGCCGAAGAAGATGACCAAAAAATATTTTCTGGCAAACTTTTTCGGTAAGCCTGTTTCTGTATGTTAGAACTGGAATTTGAAAAAACTTTATTCTACAAAGTTGTATAGAATTAAATTTCACATAGAAAAGATATAAGATCAGTAATTTTTTAATAAAAGAGCTAATTGTTATGAATTATTGAAGTTTCTAAATATTAGAAATTATAATTAATTTATCAGAAAAATTATTTGGGCTGAAATATTTTTATAGAAATCTTATAATACCAGTTTAGAATTTATATAAATTTTTGAAGAATTACTGAAAAATATAAGTAATTATTGTATTTTTAAACTATTTATAGTTAGTTTAAAATAGAGGAAATTCATAGAAAATTCTATGAATGGTGGAAAATTATGAAATTTGTTTAAAAATATTATAATAATATAAGATTAATATTGATGATGTTTTAAAGAAATAAAAGTATGTGGAGTTAATATTTCTATTTTGAAGCTATTAAATGATAGTTTTTATAAATAGAATAATTAATGAAAATTATCGAATAATCCAAAAAATGTGAAAAATATATGAAGTGAAAAGTATATTAGGAAATATTTGTTTTGTCGAGGAATATTCCTTTTTTCGGAGAATATTCGCATGATGGTGCCAAAATAACCAATCATTGGTGGGCCGTTTAACAGAATAACTGTCGGATATGAAAAACGACAGAAATAACATTTTTAAAAATTGACGGCAAAACTTTTACCGTTAACTGTTGAAATACCGGTGATAAAAATACAGTAATACGCGTTATTCTATAGAAATACATGGTATTTCACAATAGCACATGGTATTGCATAGTAATTCATATTATTGATTCTAACGTAAAAAGTCACTCAGTATTTCATTCAATAATTTCCACAGTAGTTATTGCACAGTAACTCATATAATTTGATATGATATAATTAGACCAGTTGGTAGTATTGCGAGTCTATGTTAATAATTGTGAATAATGATTCAAAGATTAAAAATGGTGTTGATTAAAGATAAGTATGATATGTAGATGTTTGTTCAATTATTTTCTTTTTACAAAAATAAGTCTGACAGGAATTTCTAAAACTTTACTTTTCCTAAAGTTATATGGACCACAACTCAATTATTGTTAAAACGTGTATAAGTTGGTTTAATTTTCTCTATAGGACCATAAATTCCACTACTAGCATTGTGACAACCCGAATTTTTATAAGTTATTAAAATAGGAATTTAATAATTAAAAATTATTATTATGAGATATTTTGAGTTTGAGTATATATATATACGTGCTATATATGTTGAAATATGTGATCTCAAAAGTGAAGAGAAATATATATTCATATATTGAGAAAGTGAGGTTTAATAGTTAAGTTAGTTATCGAAAGAATTAAATGAATTTTTTAATTAATTTTAAATATTTATTGAATTAAATAAATATTTTACATAATTTATTTATTGAGAAAAATAAATAATTTATGAAATTGTGGTATAATAATTTAGTTACGTGTGTATGATAATTAAATTAAAAGCAAAGGTAAATTTTATTCTATGAAGATTGAATTTAATGAGTTAATTAAATAAATGAGTTGTTTAATATTAAAAAAAATAAGCAAATTATATAAAGCGATTTTTAAGTCTAATTTATTAATTAAATTAGATATATAATTATTTATTAATCTTCAGAATAATTATAATAAAAATTATAATTATTATAATTATTATAATGGTAAGCTATTTAAATTGGTGGCAGGTGTGACAAATAAAAACTATATGATATAATACTATTAAAATAATCTAGTATGGGGGAGATTTTGTGTAAAGCAAACACAGCGTTATGGCCTTTGGCTTATTTGAACTGACGCCTGTTTGGGTTTTATAACTGAAGCATATGTGGGTTAGTGGAAGCCAGTTTATTTTCTATACGTTTATTTTTTTAAGGCTAAGTTCAGAGAGGGTTTGGTGAGAAGAAGGAAACACAAAGAGAATTTGCTAAGAGATTGAGGGTTTTGCTATGGAAGGGGAAAGAATTGAAGCCACTATATATATATCAATTGCTTCAATAAACAAGGATTAAGGTGTATTGTATTTTTAATTTTTATGTTTTGACTTCTCAGTGAAAATTTTCTATAAACTATTAAGTCACGTTGGGTGATTGTATATATGTGTACATATAGTTTGGTAGAATATGTTAGTCACCATATTTTAGTGTTATTGGAATAACCAAACACGTAAAATTGGATTGTAGGAGGGAATTGAAATATCAGTGATATGTTCATGTGATATGGCTTGTTTAAGTACGAAATTTCATGCTCAATATGTGATATATTCTGCTATTTGATGTTAGAATGTGTTAGTATGTTAAGAAACGAAGGGAACATAGTTTGAACGAAGTGATTTGAACAAGAATTGTGATCACAATGATTATTTCTATGAAGAATGTCAAAGAATTGAGTTTTTATGAGAAAACATAAAATTTAAGGAATTAAATTAGTTTAAATTGATGTTTAATTGTTCTAAGTTGATGAATATGTGAAGAAACATGTTAGTGTTAGTTTTATATCAATTGTATAGGTTAATTTCACTATTTTGTGGGTGAAATTCGTGTTAGTTGGGCTAAAAACGACTACTGTTACACTACATTTCTATTTCTATCTGTACCATGTGGTAGCAATGCTACAAAAGTGCCAAGGTTGTAAATGGCGCAATTGCATCTGGCAGAGACAAGTGGTCTCGTGCTTAAGTATGGCGCAACAATACATGCCATACCCTAGTCTGAGACAGTGAAGTCTGCTTATTTATAGGTCATAATTAGTGGACTTAATCAAGTTTGGCAAGCATATTAATGATGTTAAATCATAATGTGGACTATAATAATAGATTTTAATGTGATGTAATACAAAGTGTAAAGATTTTAAGTAATTATTTAAATAAGTTAGGAAATGAAACCAAATGTGATGTTTTCAAAAGTTAAAGATAAATGATAAGGTTTATGTTGGTTTATAGTGAGATATAAGTTGAAAGAACGATTTGAATGTTAACTTGATTAGTTAATCTAATATATGTTTAAAAGGATGTAAATACGCGTTAGAAGACTTAATTGTTAATTGTAAGAGAAGTGTAACGAGATATAAGGCGGAGGTTATATAACCTAGTAGTTGTTAACAAGTGTAATACATCTAATATGAGGTAATGAAATCTATGACGACTTTAATGAACGATAAGTGTCGGTTATGAAAGAAGTATAAAGAAACAAAAAATGGGATTATGTAATGATAGGTGTCATACGAAGAGGAGTAAACACCTAAAGATATGTGTTAAGTTTCAAAGAGACGCAAGTTATAAAAAGATTAAGACTAAGAGTTATTAAGATTTCATTATATGTGTAACTAATGCATGTGAATATGAACCTTTGAACTGTTGTAGGATGTATGCAAAGCATTTAAGCTATTTTTTGGTAATTGGTAATCTACGAGCTAAGCAAGTCTTTCAGTTCCTATTTGCTATGTGAACTTGGTGATTAACTATTTTAAATCTTTATTGCAAAGAGAATGATGTGTTATATATATGTTTAAAGTATAAAATATTAAAGTCAACTTATGACTATGTTGATTGAGTAAAACATGTTAATTGAGTAAGGAACTCAATCTTTATACTTGTTATATGAATTGTAGCATGTATGTTATGTTAGTCCAATGTTTATGAGATATATGTTAAGCATGTTATTATGTGCTATGTGATGCATGAAAATTGTTAGATTTTGTTGGGCTGTCGAGCTCAACCTTGCAAATAACCATTTTTGCAGGTTAAGGATTGAGGGTAAACTATGTGCTACTTGAATGACGTGGATCAGAAATAATACACAAATATTAATATTTTAGCTAAAGTTGTTATTTCTTTATACCATGATTAAGATTCATATGATGTACTAAATGTTTTATGATGTATAGTTTTATTTTAAGTTGTAAAGCTAAAGTTAGAGTTATCTGATATATAAAGGTTATCGAATTGAAATGTAAATTTTTTATAATAACAGTGATAAAGTTAATCATAAAAGACATATAAATGATAAAGGTTTTGATTTAGTGAATTAAAGTAAAAAGACATAAAAGTTTAAATTATTCAGCATTTTATAAAGTTTAACATCGAATAATGATGTAAAATCATAAGGTAGATGTGTTATTAAGGACCGAAGTGGAGAATTAATTGTATAAATTTTGGAGTCGTTACAGTTGGTATCAGAGTTGTAGGTTATAAACCTTAGGTAAGACTACCTTAGGCTACAACCTTAGAGAAGAGAGGTGAAGATAATGAAAAAAATAAGCCCAAATAGAGTTTGAACAATAAAAAGTAATTTAATAAATTTATAGAGGAAGGATTAAAACATGCGTGAAAGGATTCAAAGAAGAATCTCAAAGAGTTATATGAATGTGGGGTTACCCAACTCCAATAATAAGGATGTAAGGTGATAATAAATGTACAATATCTATAAGAAGAGAGTGATAAAGAAGTTAAGAATAAAAAGTTATATTTAAGTATGGTATAATTGTACTCTTTAATAGTTGATGTGTGGTATCTGGGCTAAACGATTCCTTCATAGAGTTGAGGTATATATGAACTAGCAACTCGGAACCTAGTTTGTTGGTTATTTGTGGGAAACCACTTAGCGTACCATATTAAAACTGTTAGAGACTCGATGTGTACTAAGTATATGTAACGCCCCCAAATTCAGGTACTTAAAACCCGAACTCGGTGCTTTACGATACCATTTCTATGAGCAGAAATAATACTAATAATAATAACAATAATATAAATACCAAACTTAACTTACATTTATCATAGGCTAATCCCAAGTACGCAACCTTTACTACATTCTTTACATGATATATAATACATATCATTATCTTAATACAGTCTAACTATTACATAAGATATCACTAAACATATTCTGTTTGCTTTTCTTTTCACTTGTTCTTATCTGAACCTTCGGGTTGATCATGCCTAGCTGAAAACATTTAAATTTAAAACAAGAATGAGCATTTGGGTGCCCAGCAAGTAATAACAATTATAAATATAATTAGCTGAAAGAATTAAATGTTTTCTTTGTACATCACTTCTACAACAAATCAATAGTTGTGAAGTAAACTGAACTGATAATAATAACATAACAATTCTATCTCAAATTTTTGAAACTACGTATTGACTATAAATAGGGTTAAGGTGACATACTATGAACATTGTTTTCAATTTTTGAATAGGTTTAATAGAACTTCATCTGCAAACCGACATAACTTATAGGTGCGAGGGTGTACATCCCATGGGCCCTGTATTGATCAATACTACATGCAAGAACGATATTATCGTTCACTCTGTCTGCCTTGGGCGCATAAAAGTTTTCCCTTGATCGGGATGTTCATACTTAGTCTAGAATCTGAACCAAAATAATTTGATTGGATACAAAAAGGTTTTATCATATTCAACGATATTTCTAAATCTGTGTCTAGCTGATCAAATAGCTTAGATGACTTTTAGTTAATGTATACATACAGGTATCAATAGGTGTATATATATATATATATATATATATATATATATATCAACATGTGTTTAAATACAATGAGTATCCAAGTGAGGACACTTGTATAACCATATTTCGAAATTAATGAACAGAATATATCTCTGAATTATATAATATAATATCATGTTGATAAACAATGATCGGATATAAAATATATAACAATAGGGTTAGTTGTAAGACCCCAACTTTTATGAATAATGATTAATTTCTCTCGAATTATATTTTTGAATATTATGGTGTGGATATAATATAATGTTATAGTTGTGGGTAATATTTACAAATTTTGCAAAGTAAGCAAGTGGTTATATAATATTCGATTGGTCGGGGAATATTCATTTTAACAGAGAACATTCGTACGACGACACAATCATTGGTGGACCCCACAATGAAAGTATTGTCGTAGTAAGAAAATGACAGAATTATCTTTTTATAAAAATAACGGCGGAAGTGTTACCGTTAAAACTATTGAATCGCCTTGATAAAGAGTAAAAGTACAATGTACGCTGGTCGTTGCATAGTAGCACACTCAGATTAGTTATTGATGCTTACGTGAGAAGTCACTCAGTTATACTAAATTATTGCTACAGTAATTGATGCATCATATCTCTCATATTATTGATTCAGTTATTGTCACAGTATCATCTGCATTATATGATATATTATTAAATCAATAATTGAGACGACAAAGTTATTCATATTATTAAATTGAAATATTTACAATGTCTAGAAGTTCTGTCAAGGAGAGGTTTGATCACCTAATTGCACACTAATAGGGAGAAATCCTTATTGGAAAGCCCCCTCTTTCCTGGGAACGACCTGATTGTTAAATATTGTGAGTTATAATATTGATGATGAATAAGCTCGTGTTGATTAAAGATGAAATTGATAGTTCCATTGTGTAGAAGTGTTAGTAGAAATCAATATTTATGTCGATAATAATTGATGCCTGGAGGTTATATTGTTCAATCGGGTATTCGGGGCACTTTTTGTGTCGGGTTACTATTCACAAGTTACTATTCATGAGTTACTATTCACGAGTTACTATTCATGGGGTACTATTCACCTAAAAATATATTTCTTTTCCGTCCAAATCATTTTTGGGTACAATATTATTCCATGAGGAGATGTGATAATTTTTCAGACCGTTGGTTGAAGTTATAATAGTGAATCAATATGGACCGCTGACGGAAAGTTATAATAGTGAATCAATATGGATCGCTAGTGGAAAGTTATAATAGTGAATCAATATGGATCGCTGGTTTAAAGTTTTAATAGTAAATCAGTATGGATCGTTGCTTTAAGTTTTAATAATGAATCAATATGGACTGTCCGTTTAAAAGTAAATCAATCTGGACCGTTCATGAATTAGTTACTATTTAGTCCATTCTCCTATAAATAAAAGCTCATTCCTTCATTATTTTCTACGAATTCACTGAAACTCTTGAGAGAGAAATTATAGAGAGAAAGAAGAAGAGAAGTCAGCTACCTCTCTATTCCAATATCCAGTTTCTTCTAAAGGTAAGAGATATTATTTCTTACTTATTCATGAAGAGAACTTCTGTTATTAAATTCTTTATTATTATGATGGAATAACCTATTTATGCGAAGTACCGCATACATGGTGAAATTCTTCTATTATTCCGTTCATTATTATTCTGTCGGAATATCCTGTCTGTGCATTTACGCCGTACCTGGTTCCATTATTTATTATTCTGTTGGAATAACCTGTCTGTGCGGTCTATCGCATGCATGGTGATTTATGTTGTTATTCCATTCTTTATTATTCTGTCGGAATATCCTATCTGTGCGTTTACGCCGGACCTAGTTCCATTATTTATTATTTTGTTGGAATAACCTGTCTGTGCGGTCTATCGCATGCATGGTGATTTCTGTTGTTATTCCATTCTTTATTATTCGCCGTATATCATGTGTGTATGCGTTCTGCCGAACCCGGTTCTATTATTTATTCTTCCGCTTTAATATCCCATCTGCATGCGCTTACGCCGACCGGTTCCATTATTTATTATTCTGCTGGGAATAACTCGTCTGTGCGCCTATCACATGCATGGTGAATCCTTCAGTTATTCCATTCTTTATTATTCTGTTGGAATAACCTGTCTGTGTGGATTACCACATGCATGGTGAATGATCCTTTGTATTCATTCCTTATTAAATTATGGAAATGATCTGTATACATGGATTACCGCATGGCAGGTGAAAATCTATTTGCAGTTTCATATACTCTATTATACTCAGTTGGTTAAAGTTTTGGTTTCTATACTCCATGAAATTAGTGGAATATCCTTGATATTTGCGCTTCATCCAGTATCTTTTCATGGAAATATTCTTCTGAGCATTCTTGAATTTTACTCCACAAAGAAGTATCATGTTGACAATTTGGACGTTATTAATTTCTGGATAAATTAATTCTTGAACTTGTTTTATTGAATTATTATGTCAGTGTCATCATCCTCATGCTTATATTATAATGAAAGTCGTCTTTGGCTTACGTGCATAGATGGACTTAGTATGATTATGACCACTGGGATCATTCGGTAGATAATCATGACCTGTAATGTTATAAATGATATGGTAAAAGTCCTCGGTGGCCAGTAATGCATTGATGGATGCTTTTGGTATGATTATGACCGTGGATTGTTCTTAAGATAGTCATAACCATTGATGATTTAATGAATATCCCGCCCATAGTACGTGGATGATTAGATGATGTGTTTTATTTATTGTCGAAGTCTCAAATGATAAAAATTGATAAAAACATTTTATACCATAGAAGATAGTAGCTTTTATTCTCTACTTGACTCTTCTAATGGATTGCTTGTTCCGCTGCAGTTAAACTTGATGTCTATTGTATTTTATCAGTTTAACATTGTTGAAGACTATTGATAATTTATTCTACATTACCATAGTCATAATATTTTTTACTGGGCTAGTTGAGCTCACCCTTTCTTTCACTGTTCTCTTCAGGAAATGAGAATATAAATTTGAGACGAGTCTGGGAAAGGAGTGACGGTCAGATGATAGCATTAGTAGTCCTCACTATTCTGTTAAATAGTATGACAATAAATGTAATGAGGACTCCTTTGAGTGTGGATATTGTCTAGATGACAATATTCTTATTAAAACTCTCAGTTTATGTATTATCGTATATTACACGACGGTTGTATAATTAAGTTTGTATTTGTATTTTGTACCATGTATTTGGCAACTCAAGAAGGGTGATGTATACCTATTTTTGGGGGCGCCACATTAGTAATCTGGCACAATAATAATATAATTCTGAAAACTTTCTTACTTATATCCATTGCATAAATGAAATGCAAAGGTAGGATACTTGCCTGGTCTGCTGCTTACAATACACAACTTAGTTTTATCTTTTATACTGAAACCTATCATTAATAAGATCATTTGATCGATTAGAATAACATACTATAACATATAGCACTGCTTATTGCAGTCAGCACATAACCTAATCACCTTGTCACACATAATCAGCAGTCATAGAATCACAAACAAACATTAATACAGTCAAAATATCTAAGTCCAGATCAATTTCAAAAACATTATGTAAAAATCTAATGACTTTACCGGGTAATTATCGAGTCTAAGACTCTATCATGTAGTTCAACATCTGTAAGTATCAGTCATATTATTTTTAAATGACTTATAATAATTTTTAAACATTTATTATAATTTATCATGAATTTTCAAACACCAAAATCATTATTAAATGATTTGAATATTAAACAATTCTATTATCATTAACATTAATATTAAACTATCAATGAAACTATTGCTAAAAATATTAAAGTTATTTATAATAACTTAGAATATTTTAAAGTATTTATATACCCTTAAATGATTTTTAAAACATTTAAAATTCATTTTTAATTACTTACCATTAATATTTAAATATTAATGCACTATTTATCCAAATATTAAAAGTCATTAATTATAACTTAAAATATTTTTAATTCATTAATATCATTTTTAAATAAATAAAACCATTTTTAAACTATTTATTTAATATAATTATTAAATAAATTTAATTTCATTAATATTAAATTATTAATAAAATTATCCTTTAAATATTAGAAGTTATATTTTACAACTTAAAATATCTTTCAACACCTTATTTTCATTTAAAATGATTTTTATAATATTAAAATCATTTTTAAACTAATTTATTTAATATAATTATTAAATAACTCTAACATCATTAATATTAAAATATTAATGACAAAATATCATAAGTTATATTTTATAACTTCAAATAATTTTATAACCTTTAAATCATATTTATATAATTTTCAAATCATTAATTCTATTTTTCATAATTTATTTAATACATTTATTAAATAAATTAAATATCATTAATATTAATTAATTAATGAAATTCATCACAAAATATTAAAAGTCATTAAAATAACTTAAAATATTTTCTTATACCATAATATAATTTTAAATGATTTTTAAGTATTAAAATCATTTTTAAATAATTTATTTAATATTATAATTAAATAAATTAAACACCTTTAATATTCCAAACATATTTAATATTTATGAAATATGTTTAAAATAATTAAAAACTAAATTTCAGACTTTAAAATAATTTTTAATAATTTATTTTGTATTTTTATTAATTAAAGACTAAGTTTTCTATTTATTTAATAAAAATAATTTATTTTATAAATAAAGTGTCGCTAAAGACTGTCTATAGCAACAGAACCGTCGCTATAGGTGTTCTTCGTGTTCTTGAGCCCAAACCCAAAAATGCATGTGTCAGTGATCAAGAGGGTGTGGAGTTTCATAAAATGGAACTTTGAAGAAGTCTTCTAAGTGTACATTAGGTGAGTGTGCTACACTCCAGTACCAGTGAACGTACTTCAACCACTCTTTTACCCAATTACGTAGTAAACTCCACTCAAGGAAGCCTTGGTTAAGATAATAACCTGCTATCTTGTTTGTTTTTCTCTGTTTTTTGTCAAAAAGTTCATCATTCCTGCCTTCCATCTTTTTTGCGGGGAAGCACTCTAAACGTAGATAGATGACATAGCTAGCCCGAGGATATCTTATTAATCATCTCCGTGGGAATTTCCATCAAAATTAGGTCTATAGGCTAACCTTTTCTTCAAGTCTCTCTAGGCCGAGAGAACACCTGACATTCTAACTACCGTGAAGAATTCCTCCCATTTTATGAGCTATTGACGTCGCCATCCTCGAAGAAAGGGAAAAAGAGGAGCGATCGAGCAGGTAGTTTTCATCCCTTGAAGGCCGATCTGTCTATGACTAGCCCCTATACTAGCTCTTAGTTATGAGAACAAAGAGTTTGACAATTATGATTGAAATTGAACGAATACAATTGCAATAATCGGGTTCATTGATATTCCTGGTATAGTAGATGTTATCACACATACAATCATACTTAATTCGATGGAATTGTTTGATCTGAAAGGAGATCTTGTATAATTTCGCACGTGAGGGGTTATTTCTTGGTTTCGTCCAATCATTAATAACTTGATTATTTTTAGATAATAGTAGATAGAAACAACGCTGGTAAGGAGTCCTATTAAAACCAAGAAAGTGGAGTGTAACGAAACGAACGAATGAAATGATAGCACAAAGAGGAGCAAGCTAGAAGATTCTCCTCTTTGGCTAAAAAGAGACTGCTAGCTTTCAAGATTCCTGTTTTCAAACTTGCCTAAGCTCTCCATAGCTTAATAGGTCGGTAAGAGTATTGTTTTGATAGATAACTCTTGCCTATACCAGAGAGAGAGATCGATATAGAGACAACGAGGCCAGGGGAAGAGACCCATTCTTTATAAGAGAACGAGAATACGGAATTTGACCAACAATATCTAACAGATCATAAAGCTTCTGGGTGTGATATGACTTTGATCTTGTAGTATTAATGTAATACTACAAGTATCAGCAACAATCGTAATCAAACAACATAACACAATTGAGGTCTAGGCTTCCCAAATGGCTGTCAGAGTTGTTCTTCATTTCTGGATTACCCAGAAATGAAGAACAGTTAGTGTAAACATATTTGGGCTTCCATAACTTGTGATCTAGTTGATGCTTTTGCGATTTAAAAGTTTTAAATTGTAGCTAACATGTACGACAACAGATCCATTACACAAAATCACTCTAAAAATATTACAATCATTAGATCCGGTCCGGTCAAACCATGTCAGAAGATATGGTCATCAGTTTTCTGGGTTGCCCAGAAAATCGATTCCATGATCTTCTGCTTGGTTTGACCAATCCACTATTTCTTTTCTGGTTATCATTTAGGTGATTTACAGGCATAAATGTGTAGTCCACATAACATATTATGATTCTATTGCAACAACAACAACAAAACAACAAACAGAAGCAAGATCAAGGCTCAAGAAAAATCTTGTCAGACACGGCTAAAGGATTTCTGGGTTACCCAGAAATCACTTGGTCATGGTCGGTCAACCGACTTTGACCAAGAATAACTTTCAATCCATGCATTATTTGGTCCTGATTCAAGCTTCAGAACAAAGACTTCATGACATACTACAAGTATCAACCTTCAAACAACAAAAACACATAACAAGCAAAGATTAAAGAGGTCTGACATTCATTGTCAGACAACATTTTCCACATTTTCCAGATTTTCAAAAACATAAATTTCGAGCACTTAGATGATATGGATCTACAAGATACCAACCCAGATCATCTATAAAGACTACAAACAACAAGTTTTAACATTAAAACATAAGATCTAACAGAGGATCAAGGTCAGATTTTTCAACTAGGGTTTATACCTTTCTTAAGCTATACTTGATTCTGGCCTCCTGATCTGTTAATGGAAAGCTAAATGGTGATGTAGTCTTAACTTCTGAACTTAGTTCCTCACAAATCTCAAATTTTAGAGAGAGAGAAGTAGTTGGCTCTTATGAGAATTAAAGTATACTTTTCTCTCTCCCAATCTATATATATAACATGATATGATGAAAGTAGCTGATGAAATGGAGCTGATAATGGTTGATTTAAGTCACATGGGGTAGCTAGGGTAGTTCACCCACTAAAGTTTTGGTTAGATTCTCAAGTTAGCTAATAAAGAATGTAAAAAGGGCAATATGGACATTAGGCTTGCAAAATTAATGGCATAATGGTAACTTGTCAAACCCTTATGGTTTGACCGGCCCTTAGGGTTTAACCCTAAGGTTTAGCAAAAAAATTGATTTTTTTTCTAGGATTTCTAATTAGAACAAAAATGTAACATTTAAAGTTTCTAAAAATGAAAATTAGAGTTTCTAAATCCTGTTTAATTTACTAATTACATAGAACATAGTATTTAGGGTTAAGTTTTACTAAATAGCATTTATCTTTCCAATTTAGCAATTAGGGTTTCCAAAATAATAATTAGGGTTATAAATTTGTAATTAGGGTGTTTAATTAATTAGGTTTCCTAAATAATAATTAGGGTTTTCCTAATTAACTTTAAATTCTATATTATGCGACATAAATCACATCACACAATTATTACACAGTCTTGGATCTCCCATTTGAGTTTCACAGTAGGGTTAGACAAATTAATATTAGGGTTTAGTCATGATGCAATATAATTGATCAACCATTAGCAGTCCACACATATACAGTGCATATTTATAGCACTGAAATAAAAATAATATTTATAATAAATGTCATTAATCACATAATATAATTACTAGACAAATTTTAAAGTATCGTTTGACTTCAAAACTAGGGTTTATCAGTAACACTAGGGTTTTATCAGGTTATAATGAAATTGCTCCCCAGATTAACCTTACACACATAACATACATATTTATAGTACTGAAAAATCAAAATATATTAATAGTATATTATTATTCCCATTCCTTGATTAAAATCCAAAATTAGGGTTTTCTACCGTTCCATCAAAACTGTTTCACAAATTATCATTAAACACATACAAGACATATTTATAAAGATCAAATAAAATAATATTATTATTCTTTTCCTTATTCCAAACCTAGAATTAGGGTTTGATTCCATATCCCATTTATCAATCATATATAACATTATTAATTAAGTTAAAATATAATTAACTTAACTAATCAAATAAATTCATATATTAAAATAAAATAATTATTATAATAATTCTATAATCAGCCATATATTATTTAAATAATATAAAATCATATTTTCATGAAAAATAATTAATAAAAATATTTCTACTATAAAATTAAGTATTATATGAATATACTTTATAATGAGCAATAATTTTAAAATAAATTATTTGTAATCATTCATGTAATAAATATATTTTATATTCATCACATAAATACATACACATTACCTTGCACATATTCTCACCTTTAAAATAATAAATAAAAACAAAATTTATATGCAAAATTTCTGATTTATTTATATAGAAAATATCGGGTTATTATAGTATAGAAAATGAATACGTATGATGAAAATGTGTAACTTGAATGAAATGTTGAGCAATGTAAATGAAGTTAGAAATTCTTAAAGGAAGAATTGTTATATAAACAAGACAATTCAACGAAGAATCTTGAAGAGATATAAAGATAAGAAATGAGAGTTACCTAACTCCAATAGCCAAGATAATGAATAATGATGAATAGACAAAGTCTGTAACATAAAAAGCAGAAATAAAATCGTAAATGATGAAAAAGGAAAGAAAAAGGATCGTAAAACAAAATGATCACGAGTTAAGAAAAGAATTTTAAGGGAGATGATTATAGAATAAGATCACGAGTTTAAGTTATAAAAGAAAGATGGTCCATAATGTTTGAATAATTATAGCTTGATGCTATGAAGTTAAATGTACTATGAAATAGTACGAGGTAAACTCGCGAGGAGTTATAAATGATGAGGTACAAAAAACTCGTATTGAGCAAAGAGCAAGTTATAAGCAAGATAGATTTAGGTGGGGTTTTCAATTGAGGACTCATGTGATGGCTGAGTTCTACAAACCTTTGTATGGGTGAGGGTTTTATGCTTGCACTCAGTTTATCCCATTAATAATCATTGGAATGTTGGTGTCGCGCTATCAATGTATATGTGGTGAAAAGGTGATTCTTTTCTCATGTGTATATTTGATAGTTAGAAACTATTAAGATTAGTCAGATATTATTAGGATTAGCTGCGGTTCTTAAAAATAATGCATATGGTAAGTTCGTGACTCAGAATAATATGGTATGTTTTGAACCCCTCAGCGAATGGACGCCTATGGTCTGACTAAGATAAGTTCTTAAACTCATACTATTGTGGCAAGTTCCTGAACTTGCAATGTGCGGTAAGTTTGATGAACTATACTGAGGATATAGGAGGACTGTAAGTTGAAATACAAGAATATTTAGTATAAAGATTGAAATTGATGGAGAAAATTAGATTTTCCAAATCTTCTAGCTTTGCTAGATTTTTAAAATTTATTGACTTTGTGCCGATGGTTGTAATTTTAATTTTTGAAAAATGTTGGATCACACTAGTGAACCAAATAAATTTAAAACAGTGTTATTATTCGCGTATCTATGCTGTTTGTTTCGGCTAAATAAAAAAAATGATTTTTAAATTTCAAAAAACATTTTAACTATATGTATCGGGTGATATGATAAACGATGGAGTCATCAATGTAATGGAACCTAGTGTTGGATGTGATCATATGATCGTCAGCCCACTATGCTGAGATGTAGGATGACAACGTCATAATCATGACGCCATAAAAAGATTTTTGAGATTTCTTTAAGATATGAGAATATATATATATATATATATATATATATATATATATATATATATATATATATATGTATATGTATATTTTGATTGATGTCTGAATTGTTGTAGAAATCTATGCTATTTGATTCAGCTAGATGAATATTGAAAGATGTTCATGAAATTCAAGCGTTTCTTGAGAAGTTATGCCAAACCAAATTGTTTTGGTACGGATTCAGATGTTGTAAAGATGAGGTGAACAGCCCTGTAAAAAGGGACATGTTATCAGAGACAATGGTTCCGAAACTAACGCATATAGTCGTTACGATGTTAAGACGTAATACGTTGTGCACGACGCAGGGGTACGATAGGCTGATCACCTAGAGTACTTGCAGATAGTGTTTTCAGTCTGTGTGATTGCTAAATATTCTTTTAAAGATGGTTTATGGTGGTGATGCACTGTTAAACCTGGAGAAGATATAACAACCTGATATTTTCTATATAAATAAATCAGAAATTTTGTGTATAATTTTTTTTATTAAAATAAATATGGGGAGTATGTATAAGTCAATGCATATATATATATATATATATATATATATATGTGTGTGTGTGTGTGTGTGTGTGTGTGTGTGTGTGTGTGTGTGATAAATAAAATATATTTATTACAAATGATTTTATTTTAGAATTATTGATTATTATAAACTATATTCTTATAATAATTAATATTATAGTAGAAATATTTTTATTAATTATTTTTCATGAAAATATGATTATATATTATATAAATAATATATGAAATGATTATTAGAATTATTATAATAATTATTTTATTTTATTATATGAATTTATGTTAGATTAATTAAGTTAATTATTTTTAACTTAATTAATAATGTTAAATATGAAAGTTAAATCAGATATGGAATCCAGACCCTAATTCTGGTTTTGGAACAAGGAATGATAATTATAATATAATATTAATTATATTTTGATTTTTCAATGCTATAAATATGTACTGTATGTATATGGACTGACAATGGTTGGTCAATTATGGTGTATTATGTCAAACCCTAGTTTTACTGTGTAAAACCCTAATTTGAGATCCAAATTAGAGTACAAGATCGTTTTGGTAATTGTGTATTGTGATATATGACAATTATTATAAATTGTCAGTACACCGACATATTTCAGAAATTGATCTGGACTTAGATAGGTTAACTTGATAAATGTTTATTTGTGATTCAATGGTTGTTAAACTTACATGACAATGTGATTAGGTTATGTGCTGACTGCAAATAGCAGTACAATATGATCTGATATATTATTCTAATCAAACAAATGATCTATTTAATGATAGGGCTTGATATAAAAGATAAATCTAAGTTGTGTAAACAGCAGACAAGGCAAGTATCTAACCCTTTGCATTTTCTTTATGCAATGGACATGCATAAAATAATATCTGAACTATTCTTTTTCATTGTTCAAATATTTCAACCTTTGTATATACTTATGCAATGATTCTGTATAAGAAATTTATTAAATTATAATTTGTTGTACAAGTTCCTTAATTCTGTTATCGTGGATCAAGATATATATTTTGTTCGTTAATTTCTAAACATGGTTATACTAGTGTCCTCACATGGATAATCATTATATTTTATTACGTGTTGATACATACTTATCGGTGTCCAGTATGTATACGTTGACTTAAAAGTCGTCTGAGTTATTTGATCTGGCTAGACACAAACTTAAAATTGTTGTTTAACAAGATAGAACTTTATTGTTATCCAACCGAATTATTTTGGTTCGGATTCTAGACTGGTATGAACATCCCAAATATGGGAAACTTTTATGCGCCTAAGGTGGATATGCTGGACGAAAATATCGTCCTTGAATGTAGTATTGATCAATATAGGGCATAACGGGCTGATCACCCCCGTGCCCATAAGTTATGACGGTTTACAGATGAAGTTCTGTTTAACCTTTTCAAAAATAGAAAATAATGTTCATAGTCTGTTAACTGATCCTCATTTATAGTCAGTACGTAGTTTCAAAAATTTGAAATCGAAATGATATGTTGTTTATTATTGGTTCAGCTTACTTCACAACTATTGATTCGTTGTAGAAGTATCATTCAAAGAAAACATTTAATTCGTTCAGATAACTGTTATTGTTGCTATTACTTGCTGGGCACTCAAATGCTCATCCTTGCTTAATTTAAATGTTTTCAGATAAGTGTGAACAACCTGAAGTGTGAGATCCCGAATTTTATGAAATGAAAGTATTCAATTTTCTTATAATTATTCTATTTGGTAAATAGTTATATTAATAAAAGTTTAAAGTTAAGGGTGATATTTGAAAATTTTGCAAAGTAAGCAAGTTGTTATATAATATTCGTTGTGTCGGTAAATATTCGATTGGTTGGGGAATATTCGTTTTAACAGGGAATATTCGTACGACGGCACAATCATTGGTGAACCCCACAACGGAAGTATTATCGTAGTTAGAAAACGACAGAAATATCTTTTTATAAAAATAACGGCGAAAGTGTTACCGTTAAAAAACTGTTGAACTACTTGGTAGTAAAAGTACAGTAATACGCGTGGTTGCATAGTAGCACACGGTATTGATTATTGATACTTATGTGAGAAGTCACTCAGTTATACTCAATTATTGTTATAGTAGTTGCTGCATAATATCTCTCATATTATTGATTCAATTGTTGTCACAGTATCATCTGCATAATATGTTATATTATTAAATCAATAATTGAGACAACAAAGTTATTCATATTATTATTTGCAATATTGATAATGTCTAGAAGTTTTGTCATGGAGAGGTTTGGTCATCTAATTGTGCGCCAATAAGGAGAAATCCTTATCGAAAAGCCCCCTCTTTCCTGGGAACGACCTGGTTGTTAAATATTATGAATTATAATATTAATGATGAATAAGTTTGTGTTGATTAAAGATGAATTTGATAGTTCCATTGTGTTGGAATTGTTAATGTTAGTGAAAATCGACATTTATTTCGATAATAATTGATGTCTGGAGGTTATATTGACCAATCGGGTAATTAACTGGAAAAATGAGCAATTAATTGCTATTGATTCACATGATTATATCTATTTGTTCACATGTGTGTACTATGTATTCACATTCATTTACTATTAGAGGAGTTGGTGCAAGATTGATAATACTTGCATGACTAAGTTAAAAATGGAGGTATAGATGGAGGTACTATACTGTAATTCATATTTTCACATGTCTAGAACTATTGAGTCACATGATTTACTATTGATTCACATGATTTACTATTAGGGGAGGTGGTGCAAGTTTGATAATACTTGTACGACTAAATTTAAAATGAAGGAAAAGAGGAAGGTATTATACTGTAATATTTCGAGCCCCAAAATGTGCAATTATGGAAACTATATTTTTCTATAAATAGAAGCTCATTCTTTCATTATTTTTCACCAATTCACTAAAGCTATAGAGAAATTATTATAGAGAGAAATTATAGAGAGAAAGAAGAAGAGAAGTCTACTACCTCACTATTCCGGTATCCAGTTTTCTTCTGAGGTATGGGATATTATTATTATTATAGTAAGGGGTATTATTCTTTCGTACTCATGAAGAGAGTTATTTTCTTTCAAGACTCGTAAGGGTTGTTATTCAATTCTTTATTATTATGTTGAATAACTTTGCCATGCGCGAAGTACCGCATACATGGTGAAATTCTTCTGTTATTCCATTCTTTATTATTCTGTTGGAATAACGTGTTTGTGCGGTCTATCGCATGCCTGGTGAATTCTGTTGCTATTCCATTCTTTATTATTCTATTGGAATATCATGTCTTTGTGGATTACGCATGAACTGGTTCCATTCTTTATTATTCTGTTGGAATATCTTGTCTGTGCGGATTACGCATGACCTAGTTTGATTCTTTATTATTCTGTTGGAATAACCTGTCTATGCGGTCTATCGCATGCCTGGTCCCAGCTACGTTCTCATTTCCTGAAGAGAATAGTGAAAGAAAGGGTGAGCGCAACTAGCCCAGCAAAAAATATTATGACTAAGATAATGCAAAATAAATTATCATTAGCCTTCAACAATGTTAAACTGATAAAATACAATAGACATCAAGTTTAACTGCAGCGGATCAAGCAATCCATTAAAAGAGTCAAGTAGAGAATAAAATCTACTATCTTTTATGATTTAAAAAGTTTTTCATCACTTTTATCGTTGAGACTCAGCTTAAAAAAATAATCCACATCATCCCTGCACTATGGCCAAGGATATTCATTAGGGTCACGACCACAAATTCCATGCACTACGGGCTAAGGATATTTGTGTATTCATCAATGGTCATGAACATGCCAACAACTGTCCAACAATGCACTACGGGCCAATGAGGACTTTTATCACATCTTTTGTAACATATTGTCATGATTACACCGAATAATCCCTGGTCATAATCATACCAAGTCCATTTATGCACTACAGGCCACAGATGACTTTCAAAAAAATATAAACATGAGGATGATGACAATGATATAAGAGTTCAATAAAACAAGTTCACGAATTAATTTATTCAGGAACTAATAACGTCCAAATTGTTAACATGATACTGCTTTGTAGAGTGAAATCCAAGAATGCTCAGAAGAATATTTCCATGAAAAATACTGGATGAAGCGCAAATATCAAGGATATTCCACTAATTTCATGGAGTATAGAAGTCAAAATTTTAACCAACTGAGTATAATAACGAATGGAATAACAAAAGAAATCACCATGCATGCGGTACTTCGCATAGACAGGTTATTCCAACAGAATAATAATAACGGAACCAGTTCGTGAAATTCACACCGGACAGGATGTTCCAACAGAATAATAAGTGCGGAATAATAAATAATGGAACTCGTCCGTGTAAAACACACGCATGTGATATTCCGGCTGTAATAATAAAGAGCGGAATAATAAATAATGGAACCAGTCCTATGTAAAACACACGCAGGTGATATTAAATGCAATAATAAAGACCTAATAATAAATAATGGAACCAGTCCTAGTAAAACACACGCATGTGATATTCCAATGTAATAATAAAGATGTAAAAATAGAAGAATGTCACCAAGTATAGGGTAGCCCGCGTATACAGGTTATTCCAACAGAATAATAAGAAATAGAATAACAGAAATTCTCTTCATGAATACAAAAGAATAATATCCCTTACCTTATAAAGAAACTGGATATAAAAGTAGTGAAGTAGCAGAATACTCTTCTTCTTTCTCTCTATAGATTTTCTCTCTATAGCTTCTCTCTATAATTTCTCTCTCTAGAGTTTTAGTGAATTCGTAAGAAATAATGAAGGAATGAGCTTCTATTTATAGAAAAACTGAGAGTGGCTCTTGGTCTTAACGAAGGGTCAAAATGACTCTTGGTAATATTGAAGAGACAACTACTATTTGCGAAGGGGAAATTAACCCTTGGAACACCGAAGAGGCAAGTAACTCTTGGTAATATTGAAGAGACAACTACTATTTACGAAGGGGCAATTAACCCTTGGAACACCGAAAGGGCAAGTTACTATTAAAACTTTAAATCAACGATCCATATTGATTTACTATTATAATTTCAACCAAAGGTCTGAAAAATAGCACATCTCCTCATGGAATAATATTGTACCCAAAAATGATTTGGACTGAAAATAAATATATTGTTCCGATGAATAGTACCCCATAAATAGTACTCGTGAATAGTAACTCGTGAATAGTAACTCATGAATAGTAACTCGTGAATAGTACTCCGACACGAAAAGTGCCCCGAATACCCGATTGAACAATATAACCTTCAGACATCAATTATTATCGAAATAAATGTCGATTTCCACTAACAAAAATAATTTCAACACAATGGAACTATCAAATTCATCTTTAATCAACATGAACTTATCCATCATTAATATCATAATTCACAATATTTAACAACGAGGTCGTTTCAAGGAAAGAGGGGGCTTTCCAATAACGATTTCTCCCTATTGGCGCGCAATTAGGTGACCAAACCTCTCCTTGGCAGAACTTCTAGACATTGTAAATATTGTAATTTAATAATATGAATAACTTTGTCGTCTCAATTATTAATTTAATAATATATAAAATATTGACAATAATTGAATAAAAATGAATGACTTCTCACGTAAGCATCAATAATAAAAGATATTGTACAATACCGTATGCCACTGTGCAACCACGCGTATTACTGTACTTTTATCAATTTAACCGTTTACTAAATAGAATAATAATTATAAAAATTGAATACTTTCATTTCATAAAATTCGGGGTCTCACAATCTTCCCACCTTATGAAATATCGCCCTCGAAATTTACGTACCTAGTAGTTCAAAGAGATGAGAATACCTTGCTTTCTTTTCGGATTGTATCTTCCTAATTATATCCTCTGTATCATAATTTTCCCATTGCTCATCTCCTGTATTTCAGATATCATTCTAAAATATACCTTAAAAACAAAGGTTAATTGATATATCTCAAGTTATCAACTTATCAAGTAAAAAAATTTTTGCCTTAGGTAAGTCACACCCTAGCGAAGTATATTACTCGTCTCTCCCCTCCTAGTTATAGACTAACATCTTCGCCAGAGACCATATCCCTAAGCTTTGATACCAACTGTGACGCCCCAAAATAGGTATAAATCACCCATCTTGAGTCGCCAAATACATGTTACAAAATGTGACGCCCCCAAAATTAGGTATACATCACCCATCTTGAGTCGCCAAATACATGTTACAAAATACAAATACAAACTTAATTATACAAATGTCGTGTAACATACGACAATACATAAACTGAGAGTTCTAATAGGAATATTGTCATCTAGACAATATCCATACTCAAGGAGTCCTCATTACATTTATTGTCACACTATTTAACAGAATAGTGAGGACTACTAATGCTATCTTCTGGACCATCACTCCTTTCCCCGATTCGTCACAGCTATATTCTCATTTCCTGAAGAGAACATTGAAAGAAAGGGTGAGCTCAACTAGCCCAGTAAGAAATATTATGACTAAGATAATACAGAATAAATTATCATTAGTCTTCAACAATGTTAAACTGATAATATACAATAGACATCAAGTTTAACTGCAGCGGAATATGCAATCCATTAAAAGAGTCAAGTAGAGAATAAAGTCTACTATCTTTTATGTTTTAAAAGGTTTTCATCAATTTTTGTCGTTGAGACTCAGCTTAATAAATAAACCACCACATCTAATCATCCTTGTACCACGGTCAAGGATTTTCATTAAATCATCAATGGTCATGACTATACCGAATAAACCCTGGTCATAATCATACCAAAAACTATTCATCAATGCTTTACAGGCCACTGAGGACTTTTATCACATTATTTATAACAGGTCATGATTATACCGAATGATCCCTGGTCATAATCATACTAAGTCCATCTATGCACATAAGCCAAAGATGACTTTCAATATAATATAACATGAGGATGATGACAATGACATAATAATTCAATAAAACAATTTCAAGAATTAATTTGTCCAGGAACCAATAACGTCCAAATTGTCAACATGCTACTTCTTTGTAAAGTAAAATTTAAGAATGCTCAGAAGAATATTTCTATGAAATGATACTGGATGAAGCGCAAATATCAAGGATATTCCACTACTTTCATGGACTATAGAAGTCAAAACTTTAACCAACCGAGTATAATAAAGAATATAGGAAACTGCAAATGGATTTTCACCCGCCATGCGGTAATCCACGTATACAGATCATTTCCATAATTTAATAAGGAATGAATACAAAGGATCATTCACCATGCATGTGGCAATCCACATGACAAAGTTATTCCAATGTAATAATAAAGAATGGAATAATGTAAGGATTCACCATGCATGCGATAGAGACCGCATGCATGTGTTATTCCCAAATGTAATAATAAATGCGAATAAAAAATATGGAACCAAAGTTAGGTGAAATTCACAATCGAGAGATATTCCGGCTGAATAATAAAGAACGGAATAATAAAAGAATTTCACCAAGTATGCGGTATTTCTGATAAACAAAAGTTATTCCAACATAATAATAAAGAATGGAATAATGTAAGAAGATCACCAAGTATTGGGTAAACCGTGCATATATAGGTCATTCCACCAAGTATAGGGTAAACATGCAAGATACATGGTATTCCAAATGTAATAATAAAGAATGGAATAACATAAGGATTTCACCAAGTATAGGGTATCCAGCGATACAGTTTATGTATAGGGTATGCCAATTTTACAAAGTTATTCCAATGTAATAATAAAGAATGGAATAATGTAAGTTCTCTTCATGAATAAGAAAGAATAACACCCTTTACGAGTACAATAAATAATATCCCTTACCGTAAAAGAACTGGATATAGAAGTAGTGAAGTAGCAGAATATTCTTCTTCTTTCTCTCTATAATTTCTCTCTCTAGAGTTTCAGTGAATTCGTAAGAAATAATGAAGGAATGAGCTTCTATTTATAGAAGAATGGAATGAATAGTAACTAATTTATGAACGGTCCAGATCGATTTACTTTTAAATGAACGATCCAGATCGATTTACTATTAAAACTTAAAGCAACGGTCCATATTGATTCACTATTCTAACCTTTAAACCAGCGATCCATATTGATTCACTATTCTAACCTTTAAACCAACGATCCATATTGATTCACTATTATAACTTTCCACCCGCGGTCCATATTGATTCATTCAACCAACGGTCTGAAAAATTAACACATCTCCTCATGGAATAATATTGTACCCAAATACCCAAATGCACAATAATAGAGTGAATAGTAACTGGGTGAATAGTAACTCGTTAATAGTAACTCGTGAATAGTAACTCATGAATAGTAACTCCGACACAAAAAGTGTCCCAAATACTCGAGTGAACAATACTACCTCCAGACATCAATTACTATCGAAATAAATGTTTAACATAAATAATTTCAACACAATGAAACTATCAAATTAATCTTTAATCAACACGAACTTATCCATCATTAATATCATAACTCACAATATTTAACAACCAGGTTGTTCCCAGGAAAGAGGGTGCTTTTCGATAAGGATTTCTCCTTATTACGCCAGCAATTAGATGACCAAACCTCTCCTCGATGTAACTTCTAGACATTGTAAATATTGCAATTTAATAATATGAATAACTTTGTCGTCTCAATTATTGATTTAATAAAATAACACATTATGCACATGATACTGTGACAATAATCGAATCAATAATATGAGAGATATGATGCAAACAATTATCGTAAATAATAATTGTGTATAATCGAGTGACTTATCACATAAGCATCAATAATCTATACCGTGTGCTACTATACAACCAATGCCAGACATCGTATTTTTTTTACTATCTGGGAGTTCAACAAAGATCAACCAGAAAACCTCCGGCCGTTATTTTCATAAAATATTTTTGTTGTTTTCTAACTACGACGCTTCTTCCGTTGTGGGTCCACCAATGATTGTGTCGTCGCATTTAATATTCCCACAAAAAGAATATTCCCCAACCAATCGAATATTATATAACAACTTGCATACTTTGCAAAATTTTCAAATACTACCCCAACTATAACATTATCTCAAATCCACACCTTAATATTAAAAAAATTATTTTGAGAAATTTAAATCTTTATTTATAAAATCTGGGGTCTCACAATCTCCCCTTCTTATGGAATTTCGCCATCGAAATTTACGTACGTACCTGGTATGATAAAGAGGTGAGGATACCTTGAATACCTTTATCGTTGAAAACATTAAATTCATCTTTGCAATCCGGCCAAAGATATTCATTAACAATTCATCTTTGCACTACTATCTTTTATGATTTAAAAAGTTTTTCATCACTTTTATCGTTGAGACTCAGCTTAAAAAAATAATCCACATCATCCCTGCACTACAGCCAAGAATATTCATTAGGGTCACGACCACAAATTCCATGCACTACGGGCCAAGGATATTTGTGTATTCATCAATGGTCATGATCATGCCAACAACTATCCAACAATGCACTACAGGCCAATGAGGACTTTTATCACATCTTTTGTAACATTACGGTCATGATTACACAGAATAATCCCTGGTCATAATCATACCAAGTCCATCTATGCACTACAGACCACAGATGACTTTCAAAAAAAATATAAACATGAGGATGATGACAATGATATAAGAGTTCAATAAAACAAGTTCACGAATTAATTTATTTAAGAACTAATAACGTCCAAATTGTCAACATGATACTGCTTTGTAGGGTGAAATTCAAGAATGCTCAGAAGAATATTTCCATGAAAAATACTGGATGAAGCGCAAATATCAAGGATATTCCACTAATTTCATAGAGTATAGAAGTCAAAATTTTAACCAACTGAGTATAATAACAAATGGAATAACAAAAGAAATCACCATGCATGCGGTACTTCGCATAGACAGGTTATTCCAACAGAATAATAATAACGGAACCAGGTCAGGTGAAATTCACACCGACAGGATGTTCCTACAGAATAATAAGTGTGGAATAATAAATAATGGAACCAGGTCCGATGTAAAACACACAGACAGGATATTATGACAGAATAATAAAGACGGAATAATAAATAATGGAACCAGTCCTGTAAAACACACGCATATGATATTCAATGCGTAATAATAAAGACGAAATAATAAATAAATGAACTGTGTCCTAAAAAACACACGCATGTGATATTCCAAATGTATAATAAGATGTAATAATAGAAGAATGTCACCAAGTATAGGATAGCTCATGATCTGAGGTTATTCCAACGTAATAATAAGAAATGGAATAACAGAAATTCTCTTCATGAATACAAAAGAATAATATCCCTTACCTTATAAAGAAACTGGATATAGAAGTAGTAAAGTAGCAGAATACTCTTCTTCTTTCTCTCTATAGATTTTCTCTATATAGTTCTCTCTATAATTTCTCTCTCTGAGTTTCAAAGAATTCGTAAGAAATCTTCAAGGAATGAGCTTCTATTTATAGAAAAAGCGAGTGTGGCTCTTGGTCTTAACGAAGGGTCAAAATGACTCTTGGTAATATCAAGAGACAACTACTATTTCTACGAAGGGCAATTAACCCTTGGAACACCGAAGAGGCAAGTAACTCTTGGTAATATTGAAGGACAACTACTATTTACGAAGGGGCAATTAACCCTTGGAACACCGAAAGGGCAAGTTACTATTAAAACATTAAATCAACGATCCATATTGATTTACTATTATAATTTCAACCAACGGTCTGAAAAATTAGCACATCTCCTCATGGAATAATATTGTACCCAAAAATAATTTGGATTGAAAATAAATATATTGTTCTGATGAATAGTACCCTGTGAATAGTACTCGTGAATAGGAACTCGTGAATAGTAACTCATGAATAGTAACTCGTGAATAGTAACTCATGAATAGTAACTCGTGAATAATAACTCATGAATAATAACTCGTGAACAATAACTCGTGAATAGTACTCTGACACGAAAAGTGCCCCGAATACCTTATTGAACAATATAACCTTCAGACATCAATTATTATCGAAATAAATGTCGATTTCCACTAACACAAATAATTTCAACACAATGGAACTATCAAATTCATCTTTAATCAACACGAACTTATCCATCATTAATATCATAATTCACAATATTTAACAACGAGGTCGTTTCCAGGAAAGAGGGGGCTTTCCAATAAGGATTTCTCCCTATTGGCGCACAATTAGGTGACCAAACCTCTCCTTGGCAGAACTTCTAGACATTGTAAATATTGTAATTTAATAATATGAATAACTTTGTCGTCTCAATTATTAATTTAATAATATATAAAATATTGACAATAATTAAATAAAACTGAATGACTTCTCACGTAAGCATCAATAATCAAAGATATTGTACAATACCATGTGCCACCGCAACTAACCACGCCATTCATCGTATTTTTATCAATTTAACCGTTTACTAAATAGAATAATAATTATAAAAATTGAATACTTTCATTTTATAAAATTCGGGGTCTCGTAACGAGGTACTATTCCTGAAGTACTATTCATAGGGTACTATTGCAGGGTACTATTTACCCAAAAAATATATTTCTTTTCTGTCCAAATTATTTTTGGTACATGAATATTATTCTTGAATTTTACTCCACAAAGCAGTATCATGTTGACAATTTGGATATTTTTAAACACTGGATAAATTTAAAGTCTTTAATATTTATCCTTGATTTCGTTTAATTAATGCTTATATCATTGTCATCATCCTTATGCTTATATTATGATAAAAGTCATCTTTGGCTTACGTGCAAAGATGGATTGTTGATTATTGATTTTACAGTTGTACATCTTTGACTTACGTGCAAAGATTGACTGTTGATTATTGGTTTTACAGTTGTATATCTTTGGCTTACGCAAAGATGAACTATTGATTGATGAGTATCTTTGGCTTATGTGCATAGATGAACTATTTATTTGTATGATTATGACCGTGGATCATTCGGTATAATCATGACCCGTAATGTTATAGATGATGTGGTAAAAGTCCTCATTGGCCGTAGTGCATTGATGGACGATTATTGGTATGATTATAACTGTGGATTATTCTCAGCATAATCATGACCATTGATGATTACATGAAAATACTTGGCAGTAGTGGTGGATGATTCGATGATGTGGATTATTTATTAAGGTGAGTCTTAGCGATAAAATATTGATTATACACTTTTAATTAAGTAAAGATATAGTAGATATCATGCTCTACTTGACTCTTCTAAAATATGATTGTATGTCTTTGGTAGCAAAAGATGAATTTATTAGTATGATTATGGCGTGAATTGTGATTTAGTATAACCATGATTTTTTATGTTTCAGGTGAAGATAGGTGATGAAAATTATCTTCGTCCTAGGTGTGAAGAGGAATTTAGAATCACTATTATGATTATGAGTTATTCATATGATTGTGGACAAGAATTGTTGATTGATGTTACAGGGATAAAACATTATTGGTAGACTTTTAACATAGAGAAGATAATAGACTTGATGGTCTATTTGACTCTTCTAATGGATTGTTCGTTCCGCTGCAACTATGGTTGATAAGTTTTATCATCTACCATATGTTCTAAATATTTGATTTATTACTGATGAAGGCTATTGATAATATAATTATCTTTAGTCATGATATTCTGTAATGGGCTAGTTGTGCTCACCCTTTTTGCTTCACAATTCCTTTCAGGTAATAAGAGTGTAGCCAGGTTAAGCGGGGATAACATGGGAATAGAACTGTGGTCTATAGTTGTTGAGGTTCTCTCTAAATAGTATGGAAATAATTTTATTGAGAACTTTAGATAAGTGTGTCGTATTGTATACGTCATTTGATATTTAATTTTGGTGAACCGAATAAGGTGAGGTGAACCCAATTTTGGAAGAGTGTTTTGCCACTATCATACAAGATGTCTAATGACATACAACCTCGTGTTATCATAAGACAGGGTTGTGCACATCCACTTGCTGAGTATATCTATGAGCACTACTTATATGATCTTGGAGTTTGGTTTAAATATAATTTTCAATTGCAGACAGTGGAGATAGTTATATGTCAAGAGAAGACTCACCATTGGAAAGAACGTGATAGTAATCTTCTCGTTTTTCTTTGGGGTCTATTGGGTCAACCAAGGATAATTCTGTGGACATATGATATCTATCATAACCTTGACACATGGCCTCCCATGTACGAAGGTTTCCTTGAGCACTTCCCAAAGATTTTAATTTCTAAAACAATTTTTGACTATACTTTTATGTAAAGTACCATTGTAAGGCTGTGGTCGAGGAACTATGAGGGTTACATACATTTATATTAAAACTCACAGTTTAACTGTGGTCGTATTCTGCACGACAGTTCAACAGTTGTATAAATGGAGTTTATAAATGATTTTTATAGTGTGATATCTGGCGACTTAGAATGGGTCGTGTGGACCTATTTTGGGGGCGTCACATGAAGGCTCTGCCAAGAACAAATGGAAAGGAAAGGTTGCTGAATGAATTTCTATGCTATCCTATGTAATAATTTGACTTTATGATAAGGATGATAAATATTATTGTTATCATGTAGCGAATGTTTAAAGGTTTCGTACTCGGGATTGGATAACTCTGATAATATGTAAATTAAATTTGATAATTTATATTATTGTTATTAGTATTATTCCGCTCATAGAAATGGTATCGTGAAGCACCAAGTTCGGGTTTCAAGTACCTGAATTTGGGGGCGTCACAGAAGAGTTCAAGGTCTGTATAATCTTATGACTGTTAAAGGTTCAAGTCGAGATACTTGATAACCTAGGGACGTGGTTCAAGGTCTTATGACCACTCAACATGATTTGGAATCTTTTAAATTCATGTTATTCATATCGTTTCTCAATTATTGAGCAATTTTGGAAGATTCTCATTATTCTGAAAGGTGAAAGTGGGAAGGATGAGAAAATTAAGCAAAACATAATAATTTAAAGAAAGAAATGAAATTCCAGAAAGAAGAGAAATGTGAAACTCTTAGAAGAGGGAAAGGTGAGGAATATGATGATCTTGGAAAGATCCTTAGAAAAAAGAATTTGGTTGTAGAACCTAATGAATAAATAGATATTAACATAAATTCTATTTTGATAAATGGAATGAACAGATATTAGTAAGTCAAATTTTGAGGATGAAATTCTTAGAAGAAGGGGTGAATGCAATGTCCTGAGAGTTTGAGAATATAGTATATGATAATGATCCTTAGAAAAAGATAATGAACCGGTTAAAGAATATGTACTCAAATATAATTGAGTCTAAGTAAAGGGTATGAAATAAAACTTACAAGAATTTATTATGAAGAATGGTTGTAGTGCTAATAAATAAAACCTATATTAAGGTGATGTGTTGAAGATACTTAACGATAAATTTTGATAAGAGATTTGGTGAAAACCGAGTAAGGGAGGTTTCGTTGATTCCGAGGATAGAATCCTTATAAGGGGGGAAGGATATGACAACCCGAATTTTTATAAGTTATTAAAATAGGAATTTAATAATTAAAAATTCTTATTATGAGATATTTTGAGTTTGAGTATGTATATATATGTGCTATATATGTTGAAATATGTGATCTGGTATGAAGAGAAAAATATATTCATATATTGGGAAAGTGAGGTTTAATAGTTAAGTTAACTATCAAGGAATTAAATGAATTTTATAATTAATTTTAAATATTTATTGAATTAAATAAATATTTTAAATAATTTATTTATTGAGAAAATAAATAATTTATGAAATTGTGGTATAATAATTGAGTTACGTGTGTATGATAATTAAATTAAAGCAAAGGTAAATTTTATTCTTTGAAGATTAAATTTAATGAATTAATTAAATTAAATGAGTTGTTTAATATAAAAGAAAATAAGCAAATTATATAAAGCGATGTTTAAGTCTAATTTATTAATTAAATTAGATATATAATTATTTATTAATCATCGTAATAATTATAATAAAAATTATAATTATTATAATGGTAAGCTATTTAAATTGGTGGCAGTTGTGACAAATAAAAAATATATGATATAATACTATTAAAATAATCTAGTATGGGGGATATTTTGTGTAAAGCAAACACAGCCTTATGGCCTTTGGCTTATTTGAACTGACGCCTGTTTGGGTTTCATAACTGAAGCATACGTGGGTTAGTGGAAGCCAATTTATTTTCTACGCGTTTATTTTTTTAAGGCTAAGTTCAGAGAGGGTTTGGTGAGAAGAAGGAAACACAGAGAGAATTTGCTAAGAGATTGAGGGTTTTTCCGTAGAAGGGGAAAGAATTGAAGCCACTACATATATATCAATTGCTTCAATAAACAAGGATTAAGGTATATTGTATTTTTATTTTTTATGTTTTGAGTTCTCAGTGAAAATTTTCTGTAAACTATTAAGTCACGTTGGATGATTGTATATATGTGTACATATAGTTTGGTAGAATTTGTTAGTCACCATATTTGAGTGTTATTGGAATAACCAAACACGTAAAATTGGATTGTAGGAGGGAATTGAAATATCAGTGATATGTTCATGTGATATGGCTTGTTTAAGTATGAAATTTCATGCTAAATATGTGATATATTCTGCTATTTGATGTTAGAATGTGTTAGTATGTTAAGAAACAAAGGGAACGTAGTTTGAACGAAGTGATTTGAACAAGAATTGTGATCACAGTGATGATTTCTATGAAGAATGTTAAAGAATTTAGTTTTTATGAGAAATTAGTTTAAATTGATGTTTAATTGTTCTAAGTTGATGAATATATGAGGAAACATGTTTGTGTTAGTTTTATATCAATTGTATATGCTAATTTCACTGTTTTATGGGTGAAATTCATGTTAGTTGGGCTAAAAAGGCCATTGTTACATTGCATTTCTGTTTATGTCTATGAACCAACAGAGTTTGCTTCGGTGCTAAGGCTGAAATCAGGTAGAATTGCTACCGTCTCTCAGCTTAAGTATGGCACAATGCCATTGCATACATACCATGGTCTGAGACAATGAAGTCTGCTTATTTGTAGGTCATGATTAGTGGACTTAATCTAGTTTGGCAAGCATGTTAATGATGTTAAAACATAATGTGGACTATAATAACCGATTTTAATATGATGTAATACAAAGTGTAAAGATTTTAAGTAATTATTTAAATAAGTTAGGAAATGAAACCAAATGTGATGTTTTCAAAAGTTAAAGATAAATGATAAGGTTTATGTTGGTTTATAGTGAGATATAAGTTGAAAGAACGATTTGAATGTTAACTTGATTAGTTAATCTAATATATGTTTAAAAGGATATAAATATGTGTTAGAAGAGTTAATTGTCAATTGTAAGAGAAGTGTAACGAGATATAAGGCGGAGGTTATATAACCTAGTAGTTGTTAACAAGTGTAATACATCTAATATGAGGTAATGAAATCTATGACGACTTTAATGAACGATAAGTGTCAGTTATGAAAGAAGTATAAAGAAACACAAAATGGGATTATGTAATGATAGGTGTCATACGAAGAGGAGTAAACACCTGAAGATATGTGTTAAGTTTCAAAGAGACGTAAGTTATAAAAAGATTAAGACTACGAGTCATTGTGATTTCATTATATGTGTAACTAATGAATGTGAATATGAACCTTTGAACTGTTGTAGGATGTACGCAAAGCATTTAAGCTTTTTTTCGATAATTGGTAATCTACGAGCCAAGCAAGTCTTTTAGTTCCTATTTGCTATGTGAACTTGGTGATTAACTATTTTAAATCTTTATTGCAAAGAGCATGATGTGTTATATATATATATATGTTGAAAGTATGAAATATTAAAGTCAACTTATGACTACATTGATTGAGTAAAACATGCTGATTGAGTAAGGAACTCAATCTTTATACTTGTTATATGAATTGTAGCATGTATGTTATGTTAGTCCAATGTTTATGAGATATATGTTAAGCATGTTATTATGTGATGCATGAAAACTGTTAGATTTTGCTGGGCTGTCGAGCTCAACCTTGCAAATAACCATTTATGCAGGTTAAGGATTGAGGGTAAACTATGTGCTACTTGAATGACGTGGATCATAAATAATACAAGAAGATTAATATTTTAGCTAAAGTTGTTATTTCTTTATACCATGATTAAGATTCATGTGATGTACTAAATGTTTTATGATGTATAGTTTTATGTTGATTTGTAAAGCTAAAGTTAGAGTTATCTGATATGTAAAGGTTATCGGATGAAAATGTAAATTTTATATAATAACAGTGATAAAGTGAATCATAAAATAAGATTGGTTCAAAGATATGTAAATGATAAAAGTTTTGATTCAGGGAATTAAAGTAAGAAGACACAAAAGTTTAAATTATTTTGCATTTTATAAAGTTTAACATCGAATAATGATGTAAAATCAAAAAGTAGATGTGTTATTAACGACCGAAGTTGAGAATTAAATTGTATGAATTTTGGGGTCGTTACAAGCATTTTTATATACCACATTTGGTTATTTTGTAAAAAGGGGTGTGCTAGTTGTCTCCTAAATTTTTAGTATAAATAGATTGCTTAGATGAGAAACAAAACACACCATCACTACACTAAAAATATAAAATTCTTTTACTAAAATAATGTCAGTATAATATTGTGAGTATTTCTGTTGAGTGTAAGTTTACTCCAAGTGTAGATAAGGAATGAAAGCATTGTTTAAGTTGATCAATTTCATAGAAAGCAAAAGCAAATCACCTGCTAAGGTAAGGGGTATCATTTTTATAGTAAAGGAATATCATTTTCTTTCATACTCCATATTATGGTAAGATATTATTATTCATTTCTTTAGGTTCATTAAATGGTAAAAAGTCCTGAAATGATTAGAATGTCCTTAATAGTTTGTGTTTCATCTAATATCTTGACCTGAATCTTTCTATTCAGTTTTAAGTTATTATATTTGAGCCGGGAACTTTACATTTACTTGAACTTTACATTCTATCAAGAATTCTAATCGATTTTTTGGATATCATGTTGGCAATTTGGACTCTGGATAATTAAGATGAAAATCACTGAGATCTATTTTATCTTATTATTCTGATTATTTCTATCCATTCATTATATATATCTTTGTCATCATCCTCATACTTAAAATTTGTGTTAGAAAGTTATCTTTTGCACTACAACCGTTGATTTATATGATTATGACTAGAAATTGTGTATTGGTATAATTATGACTGGAATTGTGTATTGGTATAATCATGACCATTGGTTTTACAGTTGTATGTCTTTGGCCCATAGTGCAAAGATGGACTATAGATTGACATGACCATTGGTTTTACAGTTGTATGTCTTTGGCCCGTAGTGCAAAGATGGACTATAGATTGACATGACCATTGGTTTTACAGTTGTATGTCTTTGGCCCGTAGTGGAAAGATGGACTGTTGATTGGCATGACCATTAGTTTTACAGTTGTATATCTTTGGTCCGTAATGCAAAGATGGACTGTTAATTGGCATGACCATTGGTGTTACAGTTGAATATCTTTATCCTGAAGTGCAAAGATGAATTTAATGGCATAATTATAAACATGAACTGTGAATTGGTATAACAATGATATTTGGTGTTTCAGGTAAAGACAGGTGGTAAATGTTCTCTTTGTCTTGGGTACAATGAAGAACTATTGATTGGTGTTACATAAATAAAATATTGATGATGGACTTTTAATTTGGAGAAGATAGTAGGCATTATGTTCTACTTGACTCTTCTAATGTATTGATGATTCTGCTACAGTTATGGCTGAAAACTTTTATCATCTCCTATATGTTTTAAATATCTAATTTATTACTAATGAAGGCTATTGATAATTTAATTATCTTAAGTCATGATATTCTTTACTGGGCTATTTGTGCTCACCATTTTGCTTCACAATTCCTTTCAGGTAGTAAAAGTGTAGCTGGGTCGAGCGGGGATAACATGGGAATAAAATGATGGTCCGAGACTGTTGAAGTTTCTCAATACATTTTAAAATAGTGTGACAATAATTGTACTGAGGACATAAAATATTTGTGTCGTATTTTATACGTCATTTAATAATTGATTTTGGTGAACCAAATAGGGTGATCCGAACTCGAATTTGGAAGTCAAAAATGCACCCCATTAAAATGAGGAGGACATAAATCTTCCCCATTTGAGGACTTCAAATATTTGTTGCTGTATTTTATATGGCATTGTAATAATTTGAGTATGAATATTGTTGTATTATATACGTTACAATATTTATATTGAAACTCACTGTATATGCGTCGTTGTATTTTGCACGACAGTTCAATAGTTGTAATAGGAAAGTTCGGGTCAGTAGTGTTATTTTTGGCGACTCAAAATGGGTTGTGTGGACCTATTTTGGGGGCGTCACATCGGCCCTCTTCTTCTTCTTTCTAGCTCTTGATTTTTCTTTTTCTTTCTTTCTCTCTTTAGCTTTCTTATTTACACTTTTGGGAAACAATGAAAATTGCCTAAGTGTTGGGATAGCTTTCTTATTTATACTTGAGGTTGGTTGGTGTATTGGATAAGTAGCAATTAAATGCTGATTGCCACATTAGGCTTGCAATAACCCATACTCCTCCCTTTCCCTTCCCATGTTCGGCCTTTAAGGCCCCTTTTGGCTTTCCTCATGCATTCCTAGTGTTAACATATGATCCCATGTATTAGCACATGGTCCCCTCATGTGTTTGCCTCATCCTCCCCTTATTTCAACACATGGGATAAACATTGCTCTTAACCTACTTTGGGTCCAAGTCTTATGTTTTGGCTCCTAAGGCTTGAGCCAAAGCTCAACCCTAAGCTAAGCCATGAAACCTTTGGCTTGGACTTGGCTCCCCATTTGGCTTACCTTTAGCCAATACATCCTAACCTTGACTTGACTTTCGTTTTTTCCTCTTGGCTCAATATTAGCCAAGCCCTAAAATTCTCTAACAAATCCATTTAATTCTTAGGCTTAGTTAGTACAACTAAATTCTAGTTAGACATTTCTCATTTCGTTAGGTTTTCTAACTTTTTTAGTTACTTTTTGTAATTTGTCCACAAAAATCTAACTTTTAATTTTTGAAAATCTGATTTTGCCACTGATCCCCCTTTTCCGTAGTAACGCTATGTCGTAATTCAGAAATTCGAAAAAATGAGTTTGCATTTTTAGCGTGAATAGTGTTTTTTTGGGCTTTTTCTAAGAAAACGTTTATTGGAGATTTCATCCCCCCTTCTTAACTAAACGCTATAACGAACTTCGAAATTCTCAAAAGAACGTTTATGAGTGTTGTATTAGCCTTTTCTGCATTTTATGAATAGTGTTTTTATTTTCATCTATTAGTGATTTTTTTCCACTTTTATCTTTCGAACACTATTATACGCACACATAAGTCACAACGCTGTCAAATAATGACCATAAGTCACATAAAACACAAATTATCAATAAAAAATTATTTTATTAAATAATTTTCACATAAGCTCATTTACAATTTTTGTTTGTTTGTTGCGATCATTATAGTTCATCACCACACTGAGGAAGGAGGCTCGACAATAGATGACATTGTAGCCCCCGAATTTTATCACGTCGTGGATGGAGCTCTGTGACAAATTCCACGACCGGTTTGGGAGTAATAAGGAGGGGTAAGCTGACCGGTTCGTTGGTCCAGATAGGGTAGTACTCCAAGGAGACTCTGAGTTAGTATGCGAAGAGATTCCGAGAGGCAGTCGAAACTGTGATTAATTTGAACAAACCTCAGCCCTCATATTTTTTCAAATGGGGTTGGATGTGGAGAAGTTAAAGAAACTGGTAAAGGACATGATGTTTAACGCCCCAAATAACTTGTCTGAAACATATGATAGAGCAAAGGGCTTCATTGCAATTGAGGAGGCAGTGGGAAGTCTGAGACTAAACATACCGTCTTTGGAGAAGCACGGAGACCGGGATAGGAATAACTATCCTAGGTCAGATAATAACAATAAAAATTAGACAACCAGTCGAGAAGGAGTTTCAATAATGGAGGTTCGGGAGGAGGTCGACCACCTTTCCTGAACCACAACGTCAACAAAGTATACACTACACTTAACACGAATTGGGCAAAAATATTGAGGGAAATATGAGATAAGCCTTATTTTGAGTCTTGCCTTGCCAATACCCAACCGAAAAGAGGAAACTAGAACAGATACTGCAACTACCACCTGATGGCCAGACACTCCACATAAGATTATAGGAATCTAAAAAATTTAATCGAGAAAAATGTGTAGAGCGGGGAAATAGTCCAGTACGTGGCGGGGCGAGAGGGTTTGGGAAGGAGACCAAACAATATTAACCAGGAATAATGTACAAATCCACAACCGCAACCACAGCTTGATTAAGGCCAGGCGTCCCATCACGTGGTAGATGTTGTAGACACTCGAAAATTTTTTGCACACCTGTTACTAACATTACAGGAGGGCAGATTCGTCTTTTTGGAGATAACCCTGGAAGACAGCTCACATCCATTCTGGATACTATCGGAAGTTCAATCTCAACCCCGGAACACACACCGGGAGTATCAATTCCAACCTCGGAGATAACCCCGAGTTTCATCCTTGGAGATAACCCCAAGGAATGTTGTTGCAGTTCCGACGATAACTCCAGAAATGCTTGTTTCAAATGCATGCTATCAGCTTCAATCTCAGAACTCCTGTCGAGGCACTCATACCAAAGATCCGGAGATAACACCGGGAAGACAGGAACACTTATAGATGACCTTGCAGAATTCAAACACTTACAGCAGTCCAATCTCAGATGTAACCCTGAGCAACGTCTGCTATCAGCCCAAATCGGAGATATCCCCAGTGAGGAGTCAAATCATCATCTTGCAACCTCAACCCCTGCGTGCCGTCTTAACATTTCATACATACATTTCTACATAACAATGTCCCACAAGAGCCGAGGAGTTCCTATCCCGAGTGACTATTACGCGTGGCAGCAGACCAGATAGAATTTGAAGCTTGAAGACCATGGGCATGGTCCCCTCTTCCTGACTTCGTACAACCTCTAATCACATGTCATTCACATGAACTCTCGACAAAAAAAGCAAATTCAAGATGGTCTTGTACACATCGTTCGGATGCTCGGATTGAAGTTCTACAAGTTTGAGCGGGCATTACAGTGCACGTACTTTGAGATGACGGGACCCGCGGATCCTGGGGCACCCCGGGCAGTCGCAGGTGCATCTGCGGCTGCCACAGGTACACTTGTGGCCATTTGAAAAAAAAGGCAAGGAAGCCCTGTCCAATTTTCTCTGTACACACCCCATATTGAGTGCTTTCTCATTTTAAACACATGTTAGCTCACATATAGCTATATTTTATCGACGGGAGCTGAGTGTGTATCCATCTAGAGTCATAGAAGCCTGCTTTGGCAGCCCACTACAAGCCTTCTCATACTCTATAAAGCCTTTCTATTCATCTTTGCACACACTATTCTTCATATTGAGAGTTGTGTGTGTGTGTATGCCTTCTACTTGATCCGTGGTTTTCATTTCATACAGATATACATACTTATATATGTATATATTTATATATGGACTAACATTATCGAGTTCTGCCTCGATTAAGCCTAGACTTTTGTGTGAAGCGTTTACTTGCTTTTATATATATATATATATATATATATATAAACTGTTGTCAGACTCTGTCTGATGAGCCTGTATTAGTTCCATAATTTTTTATTTTTTTTAGCTGTTCTACAAAAATAAATAATAATAAAATAAAATTTAGATTCCAGTAATTTAAGCTTTGTCAGGAGACCTGGACAGATCAATTCTCTCTCTCTCTATATATATATATATATATATATATATAAATATATATATATATATACTTATATATAAAAGCGTTGTCGATACATAAATGAGCCCAGATTTTACATCCTGAGCGTTTATTGCTTATATATATATATATATATATATACATCGAGCCCGGAGTTTACTTGAGGCCTTTTACTGCTTTTTTTTACATTTAGTCCTTTACTTTGAGTTTACTTACGTGGCGGTCGATAAATCTTTACAACTTTATTTACTATTTTGATCCCCCGTGGAGGTGCTTCGTGGTGGTTGATCATGTCCATATATATATATATATATATATATATATATATATATATATATATATATATATATATATTTTTACATTTTCGATCCCCCATGGAGGTGCTTCGTGGTAGTTGATCATGTCTGTATATATATATTTACATCTTATATATATAACTACTTACTGCTTTTCATATAAACTGCGGCATCATGTGAGCCTAGGAATCATGTGATCAAAGATTCAGTCTACTGAATCTAGATTCGGTTCCCGTGATGGACTTTTTTAGCTGTAAGCAGCTTGTACATTATTTACAGTGTTTGAATTTCCTTAGATGGTTGTCATGCCCATGTGGAGTTCGGCATCGCTGTATATTATTTTCTCGAAGATGCCTCGCATCTCGAAAATAAAAGTAAATAAGCCAGACATTTAATAATAAAATGGAAGTATGAAAAGGTCTCAATTACTATTGAGCACAGGGTTTGAAAAACCTCTTTTACAAAACTTCATTGTTATATCCTGTTTAAAACTGAATTTTTCTACAAATTCAAACCCTTTGTATATAGGTGCGAACGAGGCCTCACACTACTTCCAAATAAATTGCACATTGATCCACATAAACACACACATATTCATATAACAATTTCTTGAAAAGTGGCGGTCACCGTGGCAACACGGATGTCGGGGGGTGCCTAACACCTCCCCTCCGCATAATAAAGCCCCCGAACCTAAATGAAAAGGGACAAATAAAAATCCCGACGTCGGCAGGTGGCGACTCTACTGGAGACTCCAGTAAGAGGGCTTCAGTCGCTACTACAAGCTTTCCAAAACTATTATATGATTGTGTTTGAATGTTGCATTTACATTTATGATGAATGTATTCGCATTTTTACTTACTGCACTGCAATATATCTATCTGTGATATTAGTGTTTCACACATGTCATCATTTTCATAAACGGTGAGACACGTTGTATGTGAATGTATGTTGTGTGGTTCCTCAATCAGGAGGCTATCTTGTCAGTGTTTGATTACTGGACTCGTAGGGAGACTAATTCCAACGAGGCTCAGGAAAGGCACCAGCCAGATTCGCACCAGTTGAAAGACCGGATTAACTTCCCGTCAAGTAGATTGCGATGATCTGGGGACCTTCATGCCAAAAAGCCGCGAGAGTAACCCTAAGATAGGTCAACCTCTGATAAACCAAACGCGGAGGAAAGTCTCTTCATGCTTTCCATTTTTCAATTACTTGTAAAAACATTTACTTGTAATTTTATTCCATGTTCATCTTCATGTAATGGAAAATATGAAGAATATTTGTGCATATATGACATATTATCAAATAACGCCCATTTTTGCAGGATGATATTCCTAAAATGGACACATAATCATAGCATTTACATTATCCCTAAGACTAAACTATATAAGTTTTTGTAGGGAAACAATTGGGTTTGTTAACCGCTAAAAATCCAAAAAGGCCACGAGCCTACAACCAATCATGTCTTCTTCTGACCAATCTAATACCGTTTCTCGAGAAGAATTTGACGAATTGAGTAAACAAATTACAGATTTGGCTGTCCTACTTAAGGAATTGCATCAATCTACTCAGGGTACAAAGATGCCTACATATACAGAATCCTCAACACAAGGTTTGGATAGAACAAATCCAGAACCTCACTTGGATACAACCAATAAAGACCCTGAAAACACCCATCTCAAAGGAGATCCAAACACCGGTGATATCAGGAAGAAGGTCCTTCAAATGGAAGAAACTATCTGTGATCTCAAAGGGATTGGAACACATGGAAGTATTTTATATGCTGACCTTTGCATCTTCCCTGGTGTTCATTATCCAGAGAAATTCAAAACCCCTGACTTTGAAAAATATAACGGATTAGGGGATCCTTATACACATTTGAAGGTGTTCATTGGAGAACTTGGATCTTATTCGGAAAACGAGAAGCTCAGAATGCAACTGTTCCAGAGAAGTCTAACTGGAGAAGCCCGTTCATGGTATACCAGATTAGACAACTCAAAGATCCATAGCTGGGAAGAGCTAGCTCACGCCTTCCTCACTCAATCACGCTTTTCAATCTTAGATGGCTCTGGCCAGGTGCAGTTACCAAGGTCAAGAAACAGTCTAATGAGTCTTTCAGAGAGTACGCACAAAGGTGGAGGCGCCTTCCTGCTCAAGTTATTCCTTCCATGACAGAGTCAGAAATGGTCATGACTTTCATAGACATACAGGAAACCCCTTTCTATGAGAGTGTCTTAGCTGGTATTGGCAAACCATTTTCTGAAATGATCAAACACAGAGAGATGGCTGAGATGGGATTGAAGTCTAGTAAGATTCAAGACCTAGCCACTCTTAAAGTAGTTACTGAGCACATCCAATCCGGATCTTATGGAAACAACCCCCGGAGGGTCCATAAAAAGAAAGAGGAGGATGTTTCCTTGATACTACAAGGTCAAAAAGGCAGTTAAAATATGCCTATACAGAGGAGAAACTACTCCCCTTTCCAAGCACAGTCTTCAAACCCTCCATTACCTAAAGGTGGAGATGCAAAGCGCCCTCGAACGTTCACACCCTTAAGGGATTCGCTCGAGAATATTCTTGCTCTTCCGACTACTCAGAAGAAAATCACACATCTTCTTCCACTAGCCAACCCTAATGGGAGGGGTTTCAATGCTACTCGGAAGTGTACTTATCATGCCGGAGCACCTGGACATGATACTCAAGATTGTTGGGCCTTGAAACACAATATCCAAGATTTGATAGACAACGGTGAGATCGTGGTTACCAAACCAGATCAACCTCATGTGCAAGAAAACCCTCTTCCTCAACACAAAAAAGAAGAGGTCAACAAGATTAGTTGGAGCACTGGACAGAGTTCCAGTTTTAATAGTGAATCATCCCAAACCATCAAAGACAGTGTTGACATATGGGATTACGAAAAGTTTCAATTTGCTATGGAACGAAAGAAGAAAGCTCTTTGCAAGCAAATTGAACAATTGGCAGAACTGGTGACTTATTAGCATCAAGTCACATGCCAGTTAGTCAGCCAGGAGCATGCCTATCTCCTTCCTTTTGTTATGAATGCTCCACCATCACCTTCAGAAAGCGAAGCTATGGAGGATAAGGTTGCAAAGAGAGCAAATGCTAAAGCCCGTCCAGATTTTTCCAATCAAAGGGAATTTACATACTTGGGCCAACCTATGGAGGAGATATTTCAGATGCTAATCAATGAAAGAAGAATTACCTCCCTTCTACCTCCAATTAATTCTCGTTCAAGACGGTTTAACTGTGATGGAGTTTGTCAATATCATTCACATTCTCACGGTCATAGCACAGAAGAATGTTGGGCACTCTGCCACCTTATTCAGAATCTAATTGATAGCAGTGTCTTGCAATTGGCAGACGATGACATTGTGCTACTCGAGAGTGGGAATACCTGTCCTACCAAATGGAAAGGATCATTAGCATTTATATCCACTGAGGTTGATGAGACTGTCAAACCATTTTCCATACAAGCAATTCAACTCAAAGGAGCTGACAATCCTTTGAAAGTGGCTGCACCAGAGCCAATTTCTTTACCCTTCAGACCACAATATCCTATTGTCAGCTTACATAAAGTCCCATGGAATTATAGAGAAGCTGAAGGATCCACGTCTCATACTACTGCTACAGTGTCGAAGGAAAATCCACTGTATTTTCCACAGCTGGTTATGAAGCCCGCCTTCAAAGCAAAGGAGAATATTCCCATGGAAAAAATTGAAAAATTCCTCCGCACTATGGGTCATAATAAAGCTAAGGTGGTTCTAAGCTTAAGAGAAGCTCCACATCAGATATCAATATTGGACTTAGTTTTCTCTTTCGAAGATTATAGGAAGATCTTATTAAAGGTTTTGGAAGAAGCCTACTTGCCGAAATCAGTGGATGCGGAAAAATTTCAACATTTGGTTGATCACATTTTCAACAACAATGTGATATCCTTCACTAATGACGACATACCTCCCGAAGGGACCGGTCATTGCAAGCCATTACACATCGCAGTTTTGTCCTCCGGATATATGTTAGATGGAGTTTTGATAGATGGAGGTTCATCTCTGAATATCTGTCCTTATGCCACTTTGGTGAAGATGAACGTCATTCTTAAAAGAATCCAATGCAGCCATATGGTTATCAAAGATTTTGATGGATCCCGACGAAATTCTATCGGAGAGATTGAGCTGCCAATTGAGATTGGTCCAAATATATTAAATGTATCCTTCCACGTCCTTAAGATAGATTCAGGATACAACCTGCTATTGGGGAGACCATGGATCCACATGGCTAGAGCTGTCCCTTCTACACTACATCAACAACTCAAATACATTGTCAACAATAGCCTAGTCACTGTCAACGTTGAGCCAGAATGTCCTTAACAAGGAGACCTACCAATCATCAACTTCAATTCAGAAGTTGAGCCGACCAGTTTTCATACTTTGGAAGTGAGTAACATGAAATACCATCCTATTAGAGTGCCACTTCCCGTACCCAAAATTTCTGCCGAGGTTATGTCGGCCACTCAAGAAATGATATCATTGGGTCATAAGCCTAGACAAGGGCTTGGTAAAAATCAGCAGGGTATTAAGCACCCTATTCAAGTGTCCAGTCAAACTGTGACATCCGGACTAGGCTATTCTGCCAGTTTCAGTTATAGGAATCCTCATAAGCACAAGCAGGTTCCTCAAGCTTCCTCCACACAACGATTTTCTCCATCTGCACCTTATGAGCTGATACAGTCTCCAGTAAAGGTGCCAGCCCATGTTATGGCCATGTTTTTCCCAAACCAGTACCATTCAAAGCAAAAGAGGTCTTGATTCCTGATCCCGAAGTGGAAGAAAGGGAGCGAAAACGTAAACATGACATTGCCCTGATGATGTCAGGCATACACATCATTGTCCATGATGAACATACAAACAGATATACCCTAGAAGATGATTGCCCAGATGTTATGGTCATCATTCGGGAGAAGGAGGACGATGATAGCCCCTCCATCATTGCAGTCCATTAGGACTTTACCCTCGATAATTGGAGCAGTACTCCATGCATTGGTCGACGAGGGTAAGACGGGCAAAAATCCCTCTGCCTTGTAGATAACTTTAATTGCTTAATTTCTATACAGTATTAGCAGTTATTTTATCAGTACATGCTAACACTTTTGTATGATTAAACAGTTTTATATATTAAGTGAAAGCATATTTTGTTTCAGGACTCTGAATTTAGATGTGCATGTACTTGCTGATGAGGTGCCTTTTCTCCACAAGGACTGTAACTTTGATGAAAAGTTGGACTCAGGCTTGATGGAAATCCAAGAGTACATTGATACACCTCAGGATATTAAGGAATGGGTCGCAGTCAAACCTCAACCCAACCTTGACCAAACCACTTCTTTCAATCTTGGAACCTTAGAGAGCCCTAAGCTAATCCAGATTGGTTCAGACCTCACCCCAAACCAACGGAATGACATGGTTGTGCTATTGACCCAATTCCAGGATGTGTTTGCATGGTCTCACGAAGACATGGTCGGTTTGTCCATTGACATTGTCCTTCATCGCCTTCCCATTAAGGAAGGATTCAAGCCAGTCAGGCAGAAGCTTAGGCGATTGAAACCTGAGTGGAGTTTAAAAGTAAAAGAAGAAATTGTGAAACAATTTCAAGTTGGCATTATCATGGTGTCTACATATCCGGAATGGAAATCCAACATTGTTCCTGTGCCTAAACTAGGAGGAAAGGTGCGAGTTTATGTGGATTATCGGGATCTAAATAAAGCTTGCCTTAAAGATAGCTTTCTCGTGCCCTTTATCCACATTCTTATTGACAATACTGCTCAATACGGCATGTACTCCTTTGCTGATTGTTTCGCGGGGTATCATCAAATTATGGTCACTGAGGAAGACTATGAGAAAATTGTTTTCATCATGCCTTGGGGAACATTCTGCTATAGACGGTTGTCATTCGGCCTCATCAATGTCGGGGCAACCTATCAGCGAGCTATGATGGCTCTCTTCCATGATTTAATGCACAAAGAGATAGAGATCTATGTGGATGACATCATTGTCAAATCCTGAAGGGATGAAGACCACTTAGACCATCTCAAAAAGCTTTTTAACAGGTTACGTAAGTACAACTTGAAGTTGAATCCAGCCAAGTGCGCCTTTGGTGTCAAATCAGGCAAGTTGCTAGGTTTTCTAGTCAGCCACAAAGGGATTGAGCTGGATCCCACCAAAATCCAGGCCATCAAGGAAATGCACATTCCTCAGACAGAGAAGGAAATACGAGGATTTTTGGGAAGAAATAACTTCATTAGCATGTTTATTTCTCAACTCACAGCAACCTGTGAGCCTATTTTCAAATTGCTAAGGAAGAACTCCTCCATGAAATAGAACGATGAGTGTCAGAAAGCCTTCCTTACCATCAGAGAGCAGCTGGTTAACGCTCCTGTTTTGGTACCACCTAGGGATGATGTTCCCCTATTCATGTACCTGTCCATTAATGACAATGCCAAGGGTCGCATCTTTGGAGGGCAAAAGACGATAGAGGCCAAGAACGAGATATCTATTACCTCAAAGAAAAGATTCAAAGAAGAAGAACACAAGTACACTCGATTGAGAAGACTTGTTGTGCTTTAGCATGGGCTCCCATGAGGTTCTGACATTACCTCCATGGTCACACAACCCATCTCATATCCCGCGTGGATCCTCTCAAGTACGTGTTCAGTAAGCCCATATTAAATTGTCAGTTGTCCAGATGGCAGTTGATCCTACAGCAATTTGGCATCGTCTACGTGACGCAAAAATCTATCAAAGGTCAAGGAATTACGAATCAACTGGCCGTCGCACCTGTAGGGGATTACAAACACTTGGAAACATATTTCCCCGATGAAGGGGTAATGGCAGTTCAGCAACACCATCAGTATAATACATGCCATACATGGAAAATGTATTTCGATGGAGTTGTTAACACATAAGGCTCTGGAGCTAGAGCAGTTCTAGTGTCCAGTATGGGGGAGTAGTATCCCGTTAACGTCAAATTGCAGTTTATCAGCACCAACAACACAGCTGAGTATAAAGGTTGTATCATGGGGCTAAAATTTGCCCGTTCAATGGGCATCGGGCGATTAACTGTCTTTGGGGATTCCGAATTAGTAATCAAACAATCCACAAGAATCAATCAAACCAAAGAACTACATTTGCTGCCATACCATCGACAAGTTTTATAGATTGCCTTGGGGTTTGAAGAAATCTCCTTTCTACACATTCCTCATAATAGGAATGACTTTGCGGATGCACTAGCAATGCTAGCCTCCTTGATTCACATACCTGAGAAGGAAAACATGCCAAACATCACATTTGCCCTGCAAAAGGCCCCATCTTATGGGAACTATGTTGGAGAAGTATCAGATGAGCTACCTCCCATCCAAAACCCTTTGTATCAACACATCAAGGAGTATTTACGAGATGGATCTACACCAACTGAGATGACCCTGACTGAGAAGAGGCGGATCCATCGACTTGCTATGAAATTCTACCTGAGCGGAGATGCACTCTACAAAAGAGATGTCGGATTAGGTCTCCTCAGATGTCTGGACAAAGACCAAGCTTAGAGGCTCGTGGATGAGGTCTGTGGTGGAGTATGTGACCCACACATGAGCACCCCCTACTTGTCAAGAAAATCCTCAGAACAGGGCATTATTGGCTTACACTCAAAACTAACTGTGATGATCATGTCAAGAGGTGCTATCAATGCCAGATTCATGGGAATTCTATCTACGCCCCTCCAAGTGAACTACACAATATGAGTTTGCCTTGGCCTTTCTCAATGTGGGGAATGGATGTGATCGGGCCCATCGAGCCTAAAACCAGTAATGGACATCGATTCATATTCACCATGATCGACTACTTCACCAAATGGGTAGAAGCAGCCTCCTTCCCCAAGGTTACCAAAGAAGTCATCATTGCTTTCATCAGAAATAATATCGTCTGTCGATATAGAAAACCAGAGGTCATTGTGTCAGACAATGCTAAGAACCTCAACAACAAAATGATGGAGGAATTATGCAATAAATTCCACATCAAACACCTTAACTCTGTCATCTACCTTCCAAAGATGAATGGTGCTATTGAAGCGGCTAATAAAAACATCAAGAAGACCATGTAGAAAATGTCCGCTAATCACAAAGGATGGCCTGACCTCTTGCCTCTGACTTTATTAGCCTACAAAACTTCAATGCGTACTTCCACTGGGGCAACACCCTACTCGTTAGCCTATGGGATGGAAGTAGTGCTCCTCATAGAGTTGGAAATGGAATCCATCAAAGTGTTGATGGATGCTCAGTTGGATGAAGACCAATGGGTACAAGAAAGGTATCACCAATGGTCTCTATTAGATGAAAGGCGAACTGCGACTATCTTCTATGGTCAGTTATATCAGCAAAGGATCGCACGATCCTACAATAGAAAAGTCCGGCAACGGCAGTTCAAACAACACGGCTTGGTTTTAAAGAAGATCATTGACAACCAAGATCAATCTAAGGGAAAATTCGTTCTTAACTGGGAAGGCCCGTTTGTTGTCAAGTAGGTATTGATAGGAGGCGCTCTCAGACTACAGGAAATGGATGGCGATGAATTTCCACAGCTTATCAACTCGAACACCGTGAAATGGTACTATGTCTGAGGTTACCATCAAGCAAACATCCTGGTTTTTGATCATCAAATCACCAGTCATTCCAGTTTTCTAACCCTTTTTACATGCTCTTCTGCTCCTCAGCGAAACATACACTTCAAACCAGTAGCCTGGTTTCACCTCATTTCAAACCTTTCACATAATTTTGGTTATCCTGAAGACGGGATTGAACCTTTCACATTTACAGTTTATCCTGATGATGGGATTAAACTTTTCTATGCTTGCAGTTTGTCCTGAAGACGGGATCAAACTTTTTCCACACCTGCAAATTGTCCCAATCATGGGATCAAACTTTCTTCTCCCCGCAGTATAGCCTGCACATGGGATTCATACTTCTCTTCGGCTGCAATTCGTCCTAAGGGGCGAACTACGTCGACCTAATCTCCCTGATACATGGGAGTACATAGGCAACCATATTCTATATGGCCCGGTCGTAATAAAAAAAACAACAAAAACATTTCTACCCTTTCTCTAAAAAAAACAAAAATAACAAAAACACTTCTACACCCTTCTTCATCAATAAAGCTTCTACACCCATCTGCCTTCACATTCAGCGTTGAACCTCTTACACCAGGTTTGAACTACGCAGACCTGATCTCCTCTTCAATAGGAATACGTAGGCAGCCATTTATGGTTCAGTCTAACCCCCTACCAGGACAAAAATATTTATCACATAGTACTGGGATCAAATTTCAATCCACCATGTTTCATCGGCTTCAGACCAAAGGGATGGAATTACCCAACCTCTACTCACCAATAGGAGATTCGGTGACCATCTAAGCTGCGGTTGTGCCTCAAGGAGCAACACCAATCCATAAGAGATGGAATTAACTAGGCTTCTCACAAATAGAAGTACTGGTGACCATCTGTCTTGCGATAAATCTTAGAGAGGAAAAGCCACACTCCTCTCCACATTTCCATACAGAAACCAGTCCCAAGACACCAAATATAGTAGGGATACACACAGATCAATGATCCGTTCTGAAAGATCCTGCGATGCCTCAATGTCCACACATTAAGGATGAGTTCAGAATGCATCAAGATCACAAGCCTTGAAGAAACATGCAAATATCAAGCAAGTATCAAGGCACAACTGAAAGGGAAGTAAATCAAAATATATTTCTCTACCATATATAATACTGTTTGATATATACAATATGTGCTATACATGACAAAATGGCTAAGCTAGTCTGTGCAGGAAAATACAAAGCTATCTACTGATCTGTGTGTATGCGGACTATCAGATCTAACATAGCATCCCTCTCCGCAGAAGGAGGTAACGCTGCAAGCTCTTGCCCAATGGTATCTACACGAGCTAGCAGATCTGAGGCTAACTGCATGGTGGCATGATGCTCATCAATGTATACACTCATATCGGCAAGGATGCCAGTCGTAAGGGATTTCACTAAAGTACTGTCTATGACGGCCACATCCCGAATAGATAAGGCAGTATCCCGCTCCATAATCAATGCATCTCTGGCTGATCTAGCCTCGTCTCTCTCTAATAGAGCGGCGTCTCTCCCATCAAGAGTTATCAACATCAAGGCCCTAACTTGATCTCTCTTATAGGTCATCAGATGCAGACTCTGCTCAAAATACTGTGCTAAATGCTAAATGATTGTAGCGCTCATAGTGGGAAAATCCATCACAAATACTTGAAACCCAGCAGTCAAATCCTCCTCGATGGGAATATCAGCCTCCTCCATAGTCTCCTCATCGTCGGAATCAGTCCCCTGCACTGTGGATACTACCACAGCCAATGTAGTCTCTGTCTCCATCCATGCTGAATACTCTAGAATAACCCAGATGACTGACGGAAAACACAGCTAGCTCTCGCTGATCCCAACATGCATACAACTTGGATCTGTCCTCTGCTGATAAATGGCGAGAAGCAAAGTGCTGACTCAATGCCCCCTCAAAAGGATGAAAGTTCTGGAACTGGTCAAATTGACACATCACGGCCAGTGGGTGGTAGGTGATCATCCCTCTCAAACCAGCCAGAGGAAGATAATCCATGCCCGGAGCATGAGTGATGAAGCTGTAGGGTGAGCTAAACCCTGAATACGGCAATATATCAAACGGAGCTCCGATCTCTGCTAAGAAATCTGACCAAGATGCAGCATTTGTACACTTCGCAAGCTAAAAGGAGAACGACATGGATATATCATGGGTGAAACAATACCCATGCCATCTAAAAGTGCCAATCGGTCTCAAGTGTGACATAAACCACACATACAGCATGACTGAGCTGCCTATAAACACTCCTACTGGATAAGTGCAGTAGTATGTAGCTGACCTTAGAGTCTTGGTGATGATCATCGGTATGATGGTGTGACCCTCCTTGAGAGCTCTCACAGCCATAATGATGCCAATGTCCAACTCATCCATGTATCGTGGCATGTAGACATATGACAGTACACACAGTAGCAGTATATTTACTCTGGCCAGATGCCAATAATCCTCCAGTGTGGTGAAATCCCCAGAATGTCGTGTATAACTATCCTCAGAGCCAAATCTGTCAAATAGAAAATGCTAGGATATAACGTGGCCTGATGTGATCTCATCCTGCACCACTCTACGCCTCAAGCCAGTGAGGGTCATGAACTACCTACTCGTGTCTCCAATCTCCATATGCACGCAAGGTCTGTCAAATGGCAGCATCGTCAAACGCACATACTCCTACAAAGTAGGAGTCAACTCCTGGGTCCCAAATCAAAAAACCTGCCTCTCCAATACCCAGTGCTCCAGCATGCTCTCCATGAATCCTGTGGGAACCTGAAACATCAGCAAGGTCATAGTATGCTGCAACAAATGATCTACAGTCACCACAATACGATGGTGACATGCTATCATACCACGACCGCATAACCGATGCCACCAAAAATGGTGGGGTATGATCAATACAGCTAACTTTCGAAGAAGACATCTGTGCGGGCCATGTAATAAGACCATCCAGGGGTCAATGCTGAATATCTCTGGACATACATACATATGCATAACATAATAACATGCATGATATAATAAATGTCAATATGATATAGGGAATGGAAAATTGTATATACATTCTTAAGTATATCATCATCTAATACATCTCTGTACAACTAAAATACAGGGAAATGGGGCAAAGCTGCCCTACAACTAACAGAGGCCTATCAAAAGATATAGCGAGAATGGGGCGAAGCTACCCAATGCTAGTCAATGGTATCGATGTCTACATCGTCAATCCTATCCACCTGATGTAACTCCTCCTAAGTCACTAGATCTCTATCTATAGGGATGTCAGGCCTATACAAGGGATGATCTACATCGGCAAGCCATACGGGTCAACTGAGGGGCCAGCACCAGAGCTAGAAGGATCAAAAATGTCTGCCTCTAAAGGATCTCTGCCCAAGTTTCAGATAAAGAAATGTGCCTGGTCTAACTGCCGAGTCAAATTATTAATATGTGTCAAATGAGTCAGATCTCGGACAAATGTTAGCCAATCCATCATCATCGCGGATCGTAGAACCATATCCCCCATGAACTGAGTGGCGCGGGTCTGGGCTCCAATGGTACGAGGGAACCACCAATGCTGAAACATCTCCTGAGTGCAGGGACCCTCTGATAATGTGAAACCGTTAACCCCCAACAATGGGATATCAATGACGGGTGACTGCAAAACAGGCCAATAACGCTTGGCAGGAGGCAATATCGGCATACGAATCTCTCCTATAGTGCTCCTGATAGCACACTCTCCTAAATAGATCTCCCATCCTCCATCTGTAAAGAGAGGAATCCTACAAGTGGAAATCACGTGCTCGACACCAGTCAGGTACCTATCCTCAAATCCAATGCTCAAATGCTCCCCAGAGTAAGGAACCCACGTGATGACATCCGCTGTCAACAACTCCACCTGTAGGAGGCAATGAGTAAAACCCTCAGTAACAGGGACCTCTACCAGTATAGAAGGATGCCATCTCCGTCCTCGTGGATAGGTGTCTAAACCTAACACGCTCACATGACATAGACATAGAAGCCTCTCATAGGCCCAAAACGGCTAACACAAAGTCAAACATCTGCTATCAGTCAACACTCTTAACCTGTATGTGGGAAAGGTAAGAGAAATACTCACCAGCAGAAACTGGTAGAATCCTAACCAAGCCTTGGTCAAGCCCTGCGATCGCATGCGCATTCCCCTGAGGAAATAGACAAAGATGTAGGAACCCCAATCATAATCTCCTATACGGTCCATGTGTCGAGTGGCACTGATCAAAGCAAAGGACACCGTAGAAGAGTTATCTTCTATGAAGCAGCCCTTAATGATTATCAGGAACAATCGTTGAAGAATGCGATCCCTGACTCCCACATCATCTGGTATGGTCTCACTCAATAGCCTGCTCATAGCATCTATGCTCAAAGGACCTGTATGTACATTCCTGCCCTTAAGCGCCTCTACCGGAACTCCCAACAAGGATCTGACAGCAGTAGGGGTAATATTCGTCATACAAAGCACTGGATCCCCTCCAAACTCTATACCTATGATAAATCGCCAATCCATCAGTGTCATCATACCTCATAGTCCAGCAAATGAAGTGACTGAGTCTAGTGAAACTAGCCTCAGATAATGCCCTAAAATAACCCCAGGGATAACGATGGGAAAGAATGGAAAAAGAACATCCCAAATCCCCAGCCATGTATAATCGCTCTATAGTCATCGTGTAAAGCCTGATACATAGAGTGGATGCTGAACCAATTCCCTAGAGGCTGTGTAAAGATGGGAACCTACATAAAATGCAGATCAACATCAGAACCCTTCATTCCTCATCAATAGGAAACAAGGAAGATTAAGATCTAACTTTATACCTCGTTTGCGTGCAGGTAGACTGAAGGATGTCAACTCAAGTCGCTCAGAAGCTCTGGGTTCGCCACTTGAATACCTGGCAAATCCCTATGGGGAACACGTGCAGCAAGAGTAGGAACCTCAACCGGTACATCCTTCTCCTCGTCCTTGACATTCGGCACTTTAACCCAGATAAGACGTATCACCACCTCCACTAAACGACGAGGTTGTCTAACAGAACGGGGTCGAGGTACTTCAGAAGCCCTTCTCCATACACCAGAAGTGGTCTTGTGGGAACTACTCGGCTGATCCAGATCCATAATATCTGGACAACAAGTCTCCAAATCACCTCAAAAAGGGTGTGGTAATGTTTAACCTGGAGCTTTTCAAAATGCATTTTTATGACTACATGCATGCATGCATTATTTTAACATACATCTGCAGTAGAGTTAAAAATTCATGACTACCCAATGCCTACATTTTGGAAAAAAAATTCCATAGCCCCCTTTGTAAATGGGACTATCCACATGCACATAGGCATGACTAGGTGGCCATTCAGTAGCACACCTATCCACAGTCATATACATCCTATATGCATTAATACATCATAGTAAAAAATCCATAAGTGTAGTCTAATTACTAGGATTATTTTTCTTTTTTACCTTTACTCATTTGTCCTCAAATAGGATAAGAAATGACAGTTAAAGGTGCCAATTTGACTATTTCAAAAGTCAAAAATTTTCACATAATTATGTTCAGCATGGTTTAAAACTAACATTTACTGTGTTGAATATTTTTAATAAAGTCATATCAGCATGCATATTCACTACTATGTGTCTAAGTGCATTTCATGTGATAAATCATTTTCCAACGGATACAAACTGGAAAAGAATACATGCATATGTTACCAGGACAGTGAAGAACACTTGTACGATGGCAGAATATGCAGAAAGTTGCCCAAACTCAGCAGGTCTGAAGAAGAGCTCTCTGATTTCCTTCGCGACGCAACTTGAAAGTGATTTATGAAAGAAACCATCAGGCCTTTCATACCCACGGTCGGCCGCAGGTGTATCTATGGCACCCCTACATGGGGCCCACACCTCTGGCTCGGTCCAGTTCGAGATGCAAAGGAGGTATCACAAGCTGAAAAGGCCAAATCAGGAATAAAAATGCTACGCGATTAAGCGGAATAGCCTAAAATCCTGGTTTTCACGAGCTAAACTCTGGCTCCGCATATCACTCATTGGTATTCGCCTGAATATAAGGTACACTATACTGATGAGCTCAGCTTTTGCAAATCATGCTCGGCAATACCTCACACAGGTCTGATGCCGCCAAACACAGGGACGTAACCCTAAAAGACGTATCCCCAGCGGGGGTCACAACGCAAACTTTCAAACATCCACGTATCCCCGGCGGGGGTCACAACGCGAGATTTCATTGATAAAGTATCCCCGACGGGGGTTACAATGCATTCTCAACCATTGATACACACATCAATGAAGGTCAAGCAACCTTGACGTTATCTCAGTCGGTAGCAAGTAAACCCATCGAAGCAACGTATCCATGTCTACGTATCCCCGGCGGGGGTTACAACACCGAAGTCAGACATTAATAAAGTATCCCCGACGGGGGTCATAACGTGATTTAACCATTGATATACGCTTTAATGAAGGTCAAGTAGCCTTGACATACTCCCCAGCAAGGGTCTGTGACGCCCCCAACTTTTATGAATAAAGATGAATTTTCTATAATTATCATTTTTAAATATTATGGAATGAATTTGATATAATGTTATAGTTGTGGGTAATATTTAGAAATTTTGTAAAGTACGCAAGTTGTTTATAATATTCGATTGGTCGGGGAATATTCGTTTTAACAGGGAATATTCGTACGACGGGACAATCATTGGTGGAACCCACAACGGAATTATTGTCGGATTGAGAAAATGAAAAAAAAAATTATTTTATGAAAATAACGACGGAAGTTTTAACGTTAACTGTTGAAACACCCAGTGTTAAAAGTACAGGAATACGCGTGGTTTCATAGTAGCACACGGTATTGATTATTGATGCTTACGTGAGAAGTCACTCAGTTTTGTTCAATTATTGCTTCAATAATTGCTGCATAGTATCTCACGTTATTTGATTCAATTATTGTCAATATTTTATATATTATTAAATCAATAATTGAGATAACAAAGTTATTAATATTATTATTTGCATTATTAACGATGTCTAGAAGTTCTGCCACGGAGAGATTTGGTCACCTAATTGTGCGCTAATAGGGAGAAATCCTTATTGGAAAGCCCCCTCTTTCCTGGGAATGACCTGGTCGATTAATAGTGTGAATTATGATAATGATAATGAAGTTTTATTTTATTAGTATTATTAATGTAATAAAACAGAAAAGCTTTTTTATATAAAAAAGAATACTTTTATAAAGTTATTTGTTTTATTAGGCTAATAGTAAAATCTTTATATATAATATAGAATACTTTTATAAAGTTATCTGTTTTATTAGACAATAATTAGAATATATTATATTTTATTATGCATAGTGTTTGTATAGTACCTGCATAGTGTTTGCATAGTAAAATCTTTTTATATAAAACAGAATACTTTTATAAAGTTATTCGTTTTATTAGATTATAAATAGAATATATTTTATTTTATTATAAACCAATCTGGACCGTCCGTTTAAAAGTAAATCAATCTGGACCGTTCATGGATTGGTTACTATTCAGTCCATTCTTCTATACATAGAAGCTCATTCCTTCATTATTTCTTACGAATTCACTGAAACTCTAGAGAGAGAAACTATAGAGAGAATTCTTCTTCAATATCTTGAGCGTATTTCTTTAGCCTTTAAGAAAGCTTTGAGCGTAGTGCAAGTTTCTTCAAGCATATCCCCGCCCTACCGTCGGAGTACTTTTCTTTATAAGGTAAGGGGTATTTTTTTTTTTCATATTCATGAAGAGAACTTCTGTTATTCCATTCTTTATTATTCTGTTGGAATAACCTGTATACGCGGTCTACCCTATACTTGGTGAAATTCTTCGGTTATTTCATTATTTATTTCTATTGGAATAACTTATCAATGTGAAGTACCGCATACATGGTGAAATTCTGTTGTTATTCCATTATTTATTATTCTGTTGGAATATCTTGTCTGTGCGTATTACGCCTGACCTGGTTCCGTTATTTATTATTCTGTTGGAATAACCTATCTATGCGAAGTACCGCATGCATGGTGATTTCTTTTGTTATTCCATTATTTATTATACTCAGTTGGTTAAAGTTTTGACTTCTATACTTCATGAAATTAGTGGAATATCCTTGATATTTGCACTTCATGGAAATATTCTTTATTCCAGTATTTTTTCATGGAAATATTCTTCTGAGCATTCTTAAATTTTACTCTACAAAGAAGTATCATGTTAACAATTTGGATGCTATTAGTTCTTGAATAAATTAATTCTTGAACTTGTTTTATTGAACTCTTATATTATTGTCATCATCCTCATGTTTATATTTTTTTTGAAAGTCATCTGTGTCCTGTAGTGCATAGATGGACTTGGTATGATTATGACTAGGGATTATTCGGTGTAATCATGATCGTAATGTTACAAATGATGTGGTAAAAGTCCTCATTGGCCCGTAGTGCATTGATGGACAGTTGTTGGCATGATTATGACCATTGATGAATACACGAATATCCTTGGCCCATAGTGCATGGATAATTTGTGGTTGTGATACTAATGAATATCATTGGTCGTAGTGCAGGGATGATGTGGTTTATTTATTAAGCTGAGTCCCAGCGATAAAAGTGATGAAAAACCTTTTAAATCATAAAAGATAGTAGATTTTATTCTCTACTTGACTCTTTTAATGTATTGTATGTTCCGCTGCATTTAAACTCGATGTCTATTGTATTTTATCAGTTTAACATTGTTTAAGACTAATGATAATTTATTCTGCATTATCTTAGTCATAATATTTCTTACTGGGCTAGTTGAGTTCACCCTTTCTTTCACTGTTCTCTTCAGGAAATGAGAACGTAGCCGGGACTAGTTGGGGAACAGAGTGACGGTCCAAATGATAGTATTAGTAGTCCTCACTATTATGTTAAATAGTGTAACAATAAATGTAATGAGAACATATTCTGAGAGTGGATATTGTCTAGAAGACAATATTTGTATTAAAACTCACAGCTCTCTTGTTGTATATTAAAGATTGTATTTATATTCTGTACCATGTATTTGGCAACTCAGAATAGGTGATGTATACCTATTTTGGGGGTGTCACAGTTGGTATCAAAGCTTAGGGATATGATCCCTGGCTGAGATGTGAGACAACAACCAGGAGGGGAGAGGCAGGGAATTCCTTTGCTAGTATGACCTACCAAAGTTTATTTGGTATTTAATTGGTCGGTCAGAGTATAGGGATAATATGTGATATGTTAATTAACCCTTGTTTTGTGGCAGTATTTGAAAATGGAATCCGAGAATGTTGAGAACATCAATGGAGCACAGGAGACCGTTGAGTCTCCACAGATCAATAATCAGGATAATGTGCATCAGGAAGGCGACAACAACACTGACGAAATGATGAACGATGGAATGTTCAGAGGCTTTTTGCAATTCATGCAGCATCTAGCAAGAGAGACTCCTGTCCGAAATGCAGGTGGAAACACTTACAACTCTCGGACGGTCACCGCTAAGCAGTTCAAGGAATTGGGACCACCGGAGTTTTTTGGAGAGCCAAAACCACTTAAGGCGGAGACGTGGATAAAGCAGATCTGCAAGATATTAGATGTCTTGGGATGCTCCGAGGAGCAAAAGGTTCCCTTTGCCACCTTCATGTTGCGTGCAGAGGCAGAATATTGGTGGGAATCTATAAAACGTACTCAACCTGCCGCACTGAAGATGACTTGGGAGAAGTTCCAAGAATTGTTCAACGACAAGTACTTTCTCGAAAGTATTCGTCACATAAAAGAGGTAGAGTTAATTAAGCTGGAGCAAAACAACATGACCGTGTCGCAGTACGAAGCTAAGTTTGCCAAGTTATCCCGGTTTGCGTCCCACTTGGTTGATAATGAGGAGAGAATGACGCGAATATTTCTAAGAGGTTTGAAACCTGAGATACGTCAATATCTTATCTCTCATAAACTGTGTTTGTATTCAGATGTTGTTAATAGGGCTCAATTATTGGAGCACGATAATGAGTCAACCCAACCAAAAGAGAGCAGCCGACAAAATGATAATACCAGTGATAACAGTCATCGAAGCGGTGACAATAAGCGTGGAGGGAATCAACATGCTAGAAATGGTAACCACTTCGATGGTAATCATGGCCAAAATAATAAGAATGGACATTTCAAGAAGAGGAGATTCAACAATGATGGAAAGACGTCAGCACCAGCACCCATGGTTAAGGAAGGAGAACGACCACCTATCATATGCTTCAAATGCGGAGGGGAAGGATACATCAGTCCAAACTGCGCGATGCCGTCCAAAGCATGTTATAATTATGGAAGAGAAGGTCACCTAGCCCGATTTTGTCATTCACCGAAGACAAGTTCAGCTAGGATGGAGGCACCAAAGGATGTCCCAGAAAAGTCAAAGCCAATAGTGCAAGGGAGAGCGTTTGTCATGACCTCCCAGAAAGCAAGGAACCCAAACGAGGTCATCATGGGTAAGCTTATCATAAACTCTAGCGAAGTATATACCTTATTTGATACCGGGTCTACCCATTCTTTTATTTCTCCTACTTGCGCTCAACGTTTAAATTTGACTCCGGAGAAATTAAACTTTGACTTATCTATTAAAACTCTGTTGGGAGAAACCTTCATTACATCCACTGTTTATAAGTCTTGTTTGGTTCAAATCGGTACCCTCACATTACCTGTCGATCTTATTTCATTGAAAATACTTGCATTTGACGTAATTCTAGGGATTGATTGATTAACCACTCATCATGCAAAAATTGATTGTTTTCATAAGGTTGTTAGCTTACATATTCCTAACCAACCTATTATGCGAATTCAAGCAACCAGCCCATTAAAATCAATCATTATCATCTCAAGCCATAAAGCTATTTGTTTATTGAAAAACGGATGTCAAGCTTTCTTAGCTCATGTCACGGATCTAAACAAAAATACGTCAGTTTTGAATGATATTTCTATTGTTAATGAATTTCCTGATGTATTCCGTGAAGAACTTCCTGGCCTAACCCCAGAGCGTGAAATTAAATTTTGTATTGACCTTGAACCCGGTACAAAACCTATTTCCTAAGCCCCATATCGAATGGCTCCTATTGAACTTCAGAAGTTAAAAACCCAACTGCAGGAATTGTTAGACATCAGTTTCATTCATCCTAGTACTTCTCCTTGGGGTGCTACTGTTCTATTCGTGAAGAAGAAAGATGGGAGTATGCGACTTTGTATTGATTATCGGGAGTTGAATCATGTCACCATCAAAAATAGGTACCCATTGCCACGTATTGATGACCTGTTTGACCAGTTGCAAGAAGCCAAATTCTTTTCAAAGATTGATCTTCATTCTGGATATCACCAATTGAAGATTAGAATAGATGACATTCCAAAGACGGCTTTCAAAACTCGGTACGGGCATTATGAATTCCTAGTTATGTCTTTTAGATTAACTAATTCTCCTGATGCCTTCATGGATATGATGAACCGAGTATTCAAGGAATATTTGGATCACTTTGTGGTCATCTTTATTGATGACATCCTTATTTATTCCAAAAGCTGTGAGGATCATTAGCAACACTTGAGGCTGATACTCCAAAATCTTCGTGAATATAAGCTTTATGCCAAGTTAAAGAAATGCGAGTTCTGGCTTGAGGAAGTAGCATTCCTTGGGCACGTAGTATCAAGTCATGGAATATCTGTGACCCAAAGAAAGATTAAAGCTATTCAAAGTCGGGAGCAACCTAAATCGATGATCAAGAAATGCGTAGCTTTCTCGGCTCAGTTGGTTATTATCGGAGATTCGTAGAAGGGTTTTCTCAAATCGTTACTCCCTTAACTCAGCTGACTCAGAAAGATACAAAATTTGGTTGGAACGAGGAATGTGAGAAGAGTTTTCAAGAACTCAAGAGAAGACTCATTTCAGCACCTATTCTGACAATACCATCTGGCTCGGAGGGATTTGTCATCTACAGTGATGCTTCAGGCAAAGGGTTAGGATGTGTTCTCATGCAACATGGGAAAGTCATAGCCTATACCTCTTGACAACTCAAAGAATATGAAAGGAATTATCCTACTCATGATCTAGAGTTGGCAGATGTTGTCTTTGCACTTAAAATTTGGAGGCATTACTTGTATGGGGAGAAAGTGGAGATCTTTACAGATCATAAAAGCCTCAAATATTTCTTCACTTAAAATGAACTCAACATGCGACAGCGATGTTGGCTTGAACTATTGAAAGATTATGATCATACCATTCAATACCATCCTAGAAAAGTGAACGTGGTAGCTGACGCATTGAGTAAAAGATCATATACGGGTATGAGTGTGATATTGTCAATGCAAAGGCCCATTTTGTATGACTTGCAAAGGATGGAGATAGAGATAAAGACTCCAGGGACCCAAGTGATGATGGCGAATATACGAGTGGAACCGACTTTAATCGATAAAGTTAAAGTTGCCCAAGATACAGACCTAGAGCTGATGCGTATGAGGAAGAAAGTACAAGAAGGTGCTATGCCGGAAGCAAGAATCGATGAAGAAGGAATACTTCGAGTCAACTCCAGACTTTGTGTTCCTAACGACCCTGATTTAAAGTATAAAATTATGATGGAGGCGCACAACACACCGTTTGCAATCCATCCTGGGAGTACCAAAATGTATCATGATCTTTGACATACATTTTGGTGGGGCAATATGAAGAGAGAGATAGCGCTGTTTATCTCAAGGTGTATAACTTGTCAACGAGTCAAGGCGTAAAATCAAGTACCAAAAGGTCAATTGCAACCCCTTGAAATTCTAGAATGGAAGTGGGAGCACATTACCATGGATTTAGTTACTGGTCTTCCCAAGGTTTCTCAAGGCATAGATGCAATTTGGGTCTTTGTTGATCGATTGACCAAGTCTGCTCATTTCTTACCAATACGAGAAACTTATACACTTGAATGTCTTGCTCGTATGTACATAAACGAGGTTGTAAGATTGCATGGTATACCAGTATCAATAGTTTCTGATTGTATGGTATGCCAGTATCATTCTCAGACGGACGGACAATCAGAGAGGACTATTCAAACTCTTGAAGATTTATTAAGACTTTGTGTCCTTGACTTCAAGGGAAGTTGGGAAAAGTTCTTACCATTGGTGGAGTTTTCCTACAACAACAGTTATCAAACAAGTATTGGCATGGCTCCATTCGAGGCATTGTATAGAAGAAAGTGTCAATCTCCAGTATGCTGGGATGAGGTGGGTGAAACAACGTTGTTGGGACCAGAGTTGGTACGTATGACTACAGAAAAGATTCAAACGATCCAACAACGTATAAAAACCTCACAAGACCGACAAAAGAGTTATGATGATCTTCATCGAAAGGATGTGGAATTCGATATTGGAGATCATGTGTTATTACGTGTTGCTCCTTAGAAAGGAGTTACGAGATTTGGAAAGAGAGGAAAGCTCAATCCTCGATTCATTGGCCCATTTTTAATCCTCGATCGAGTAGGGACTGTAGCATATAGACTCGCTTTACCGCCAAGTATGTCTCATGTTCATAACGTTTTTCATATATCCGTGTTACGTAAATATATGAAAGACTCGAACCACATTATTGAGTTAGAACCGGATGAAATAGCGGAAGATTTAACGTATGAAGAGGTTCCTATTCAAATCTTGGATAAGAAGGAACATATTCTACACTCCAAGGTTATACCTCAAGTCAAAGTTTTATGGAGGAACCACGATGTTGAGGAAATGACCTAGGAGTTAGAGTCTGAAATGAAATCAAGGTATCCTTGGTGGACAGGGAATACGCAAGTTGTTTATGGAGGAACTACGCAAGTTGTTTATAATATTCGATTGGTCAGGGAATATTCGTTTTAACAGGGAATATTTGTACGATGGCACAATCATTGGTGGACCCCACAACGGAATTATTGTCGGATAGAGAAAATGACAAAAAAAATGTTTTATGAAAATAACGGCGGAAGTTTTACCGGTAACTGTTGAAACATCGAGTGTTAAAAGTACAGGAATCCGCGTGGTTGCATAGTAGCACACGGTATTAATTATTGATGCTTACGTGAGAAGTCACTCAGTTTTGTTCAATTATTGCTTCTATAATTGCTGCATAGTATCTCATGTTATTTGATTCAATTATTGTCAATATTTTATATATTATTAAATCAATAATTGAGATAACAAAGTTATTAATATTATTATTTGCATTATTAACGATGTCTAGAAGTTCTGCCACGGAGAGGTTTGGTCACCTAATTGCGCGCCAATAGGGAAAAATCCTTATTGGAAAGCCCCCTCTTTCCTAGGAACGACCTGGTCGATTAATTGTGTGAATTATGATAATGATGATGAAGCTTTGTTTTATTAGTATTATTAATTTAATAAAACAGAAAAACTTTTTATATAAAACAGAATACTTTATAAAGTTATTCGTTTTATTAGGCTAATAGTAAAATCTTTTTATAAAAAATAGAATACTTTTATAAAGTTATCTGTTTTATTAGACAATAATTAGAATATATTATATTTTATTATGCATGTTGTTTGCATATTGCATGCATAGTGTTTGCGTAGTAGTAAAATCTTTTATATAAAATGAATACTTTTATAAAGTTATTCGTTTTATTATATTATAAATAGAATATATTATATTTTATTGTAAACCAATACTGATAGTCTGCTTAAAAAGTAAATCAATCTGGACCGTTCATGGATTGGTTACTATTCAGTTCATTCTTGTATAAATAGAAGCTCATTCCTTCATTATTTCTTACGAATTCACTGAAACTCTAGAGAGAGAAACTGTAGAGAGAATTCATCTTCTATAATCTTGAGCGTATTTCTTTAGCGTTTAAGAAAGCTTTGAGCGTAGTGCAAGTTTCTTCAAGCATATCCCCGCTCTACCGTCAGAGTACCTTTCTTTATAAGGTAAGGGGTATTATTTTTTTTTCATATTCATGAAGAGAACTTCTGTTATTCCATTATTTATTATTCTGTTGGAATAACCTGTATACGCGGTCTACCCTATACTTGGTGAAATTCTTCGGTTATTTTATTATTTATTTCTGTTGGAATAACCTATCTATGCGAAGTACCACATACATGGTGAAATTCTGTTGTTATTCCATTATTTATTATTCTGTTGGAATATCCTGCTTAAGTCGTATTACGCTTTGACCGGTTCCGTTATTTATTATTCTATTGAATAACTCTGTTGTCTATCTAAGCACCGCATGCATGGTGAATTCTTTTGTTATTTCATTCTTTATTATACTCGGTTGGTTAAAGTTTTGACTTCTATACTCCATGAAATATTCTTAAATTTTACTCTACAAAGAAGTATCATGTTGACAATTTGGATGCTATTAGTTCCTGAATAAATTAATTCTTGAACTTGTTTTATTGAACTCTTATATCATTGTCATCATCCTCATGTTTATATTTTTTTGAAAGTCATCGTGGCACGTAGTGCATAGATGGACTTGGTATGATTATGATCGTGGATTATTCGTTGTAATCATGACCGTAATGTTATAAATGATGTGATAAAAGTCCTCATTGGCCCGTAGTGCATTGATGGACAGTTGTTGGCATGATCATGACCATTGATGAATACACGAATATCCTTAGCCCATAGTGCATGGATAATTTGTGGTTGTGATACTAATGAATATCCTTGGCGTCAGTAAAGTGTGGATGATGTGGTTTATTTATTAAAATCGAGTCCCAAATGATAAAAGTGATGAAAAACCTTTTAAATCATAAAAGATAGTAGATTTTATTCTCTACTTGACTCTTTTAATGGATTGTATGTTCACATGCAGCTAAACTTGATGTCTATTGTATTTTATCGGTTTAACATTGTTGAAGACTAATGATAATTTATTCTCGCATTATCTTAGTCATAATATTTCTTCTTTGGGCTAGTTGAGCTCACCCTTTCTTTCACTTTGTTCTCTTCAGGAAATGAGAACGTAGCCGGGACTAGTCGAGGAATGGAGTGACGGTCCAGATGATAGTATTAGTAGTCCTCACTATTCTGTTAAATAGTGTGATAATAAATGTAATGAGGACTTATTATGAGAGTGGATATTGTCTAAAAGACAATATTTGTATTAAAACTCACAGCTCTCTTGTTGTATATTAAAGATTGTATTTGTATTTTGTACCATGTATTTGGCGACTCAGAATAGGTGATGTATACCTATTTTGGGGGCGTCACAGGTGAGCTCAACTAGCCCAGTAAGAAATAATGAAGGAATGAGCTTCTATTTATAAGAGAATGGACTGAATAGTAACTAATTTATGAACGGTCCAGATTGATTTACTTTTAAACGGACGGTCCAGATTAGTTTACTATAAAATATTCTAATAAAACAAAATCTTTTAAATAAATTATAATATATTCTATTTATAATCTAATAAAATGAATAACTTTATAAAAGTATTACATTTTATATAAAAAAGATTTTACTATACAAAATACTATCACGTGCACTTATGCAAACACTATGCATAATAAAATATAATATATTCTATTTATAGTCTAATAAAACGAATAACTTTATAAAAGTATTACATTTTATATAAAAAAGATTTTACTATGCAAAACACTATGTATAATAGAATATAATATATTCTATTTATAGTCTAATAAAACGAATAACTTTATAAAAGTATTCTGTTTTATTTAAAAATCTTTTCTGTTTTATGACATTAATAATACTAATAAAACAAAACTTCATCATCATTATTATAATTCACACTATTAATCGACCAGGTCGTTCCCAGGAAAGAGGGGGCTTTCCAATAAGGATTTTTCCCTATTGGCATGCAATTAGGTGACCAAACCTCTCCTTGGCAGAACTTCTAGACATCGTTAATATTGCAAATAATAATATTAATAACTTCGTCGTCTCAATTATTGATTTAATAATATATAAAATATCGACAATAATTGAATCAATTAACGTGAGATACTATGCAAACCACGCGTATTCATGTACTTTTAACACCGGGTGTTTCAACAGTTAACAATAAAACTTCTACCGTTATTTTCATAAAATATTTTTGTCGTTTTCTCAATTCGACAATAATTACATTATTGGGGTCCACCAATGATTTGTGCCATCGCATTTAATATTCCTGTTAAAACGAATATTCCCAATTCCAATCGAATATTATATAACAACTTGCATGCTTTTGCAAAATTTATAACTATTACCCACAACTATAACATTATATCAAATTCATTCCATAATATTCAAAAATGATAATTATAGAAAATTCATCTTTATTCATAAAAGTTGGGGTCTTACAGGATCCATGACTTTGGTGATAGCCCTAATGTCAACATCCTTGAAGACTTGGATCGCATGTCCAAGACATCACTGATTGTTATCCCCAACAGGATTAACAAGGAACCGACAATCATTCATACATGCATCATGCATTTGCATCATGTTGCTGCACATAACATTATGTTTATCTTGTTGCATTTCAAGTGTCTAAGATTCTTTATCCTATACATGCCTTGCATTGCATGAATATGATAAAGGGGGGCATCTGTAGACACTCGAAATTTTCTATACACCTGTTACTAACATTGCAGGAGGGAAGATTCGTCTTTCAGGAATAACCCTAGAAGACAACTCACATCCATTCTGGATACTACCGGGAGTTCAGTCTCAACCCCGGAACACACACCGGGAGTATCAATTCTAACCTCAGAGATAACCACAAGTTTCATCCTTGGAGTTATCGCCGGAACTGCAATAGCATTCCCTGGGTAGAGAGTTCTATTGTAAAAACACGGAGCAAAAAACGCGTCCAAATAAAAACTTAAAATTAAAAAAAAAGTGAATGATAGTGCATCCTCGAGGGTTTAGAGAAAGAGGCTCCTCATTCTCTCTATAATTTTCCCCTCTCCATGTAAGACCCCAGTTTATTATAAATAAAATCAAATTTCCTCTATTTATTATTTTGAAATAGTAAGTGTTGATTTGATTAATTTGGTTAGTTATGGGTAAAATACGCAAATATTTCAAATATGCAAGTGGTTATAAAATATTCATTATTGTCGGGGAATATTCATTTGGTCGTGGAATATTCTTACTGTCGGGGAATATTCGTACGATGGCGTAGCCTTGTGTGGGCCTCATAACGGAAAGCGATTGGATGAAGAAAATGACAAATATAAGTTGTTTATAAATAACTTCGTAGTTGTTACCGTTAATACTGTTGGAATACCCTGTGGTTAAAACAGAGTAACACACGGTATTGCACCAATTATTGATTCTTACGTAGGAAGGCATTACTCAATAATTGTTACAGTAGTTACTGTTCAATATTTTATTTTATTGATTCAATAGTTGTTACTTTGATATTTTATATTATTGTTGTTTCAATAATTGTCACTACACAGTATTTTCATTATCAGATCAATAATTCATATTATTTGAATTAATATTATTAGATAACATTATTTGCAATGTCTAGAAAGTTCTGTCTAAGGAGAGGTTTGGTCACCTAATTGTGCGCCAGTAAGGAGAAATCATTATTGGAAAGCCCCCTCTTTCCTGAACTACTGGTTGCAAGATTTGTGATTCTAATATTATTTTTGTGAATAATTAATTGTTGATTTATATGATAAGAAAAATATTCATTTTTTGTGGATATAGATGGAGAAAATTTTAAAGTGACAATTGTTGAAAAATTGATATTTTATCTTTTATGATAAAACAATTCATTTAAATATATTATTATATTTTAATAATATAATAATGATGATATTTTTACAATGAATGTGGGATATATGAGTATATGAGGAGGAGGAGTATTTTTGTTACAAAAAAATGTTTAAAAATGTATTTTTGTTTACAATGAATGTTTGAATAATATTCCTGTTGTTAGTAAATTTCCTGACGTGTTTCTTGAAGAACTTCCCGGTCTACCCCCAGAACGTGAAGTTGAATTCTTTATTGATCTTGAACCTGGTATAAAGCCCATTCCTAAAACCCCATATCAAATGGCTCCTATTGAACTTCAGGAGTTAAAGGTCCAACTACAGGAGTTGTTGGACATCGGTTTCATTCGTCCTAGTACATCTCCTTGGGGTGCTCCTGTTTTATTTGTAAAGAAGAAAGACGGGAGTATGCGACTTTGTATTGACTATCGATAATTGAACCATGTCACCATTAAGAATAGGTATCCGTTACCTCGTATTGATGACCTGTTTGACCAGTTGCAAGGAGCACAATTCTTTTCAAAGATCGATCTTCGTTCTGGATATCATCAGCTGAAGATTAGAACTGAGGATATTCCAAAGACTGCCTTTAGAACTCGGTACGGGCATTATGAATTCTTAGTCATGTCTTTTGGATTGACTAATGCTCCTGCAGCTTTCATGGATATGATGAACCAGATATTCAAGGAATATTTGGATCAGTTCGTTGTTGTCTTTATTGATGACATCCTCATATATTCCAAAAGTCGTGAAGATCATGAGCACCATTTGAAGCTGGTAGTCCAAAGGCTTCGTGAAAACAAGCTATATGCCAAGTTGAAGAAATGCAAATTCTGGCTTGAGGAAGTAGCATTCCTTGGGCATGTGGTGTCAAAACCTGGAGTATCTATTCAGCCGGCGAATATTGAGGCAATACAAAGTTGGGAGCAACCGAAGTCGGTAACCGAAGTATGTAGCTTTTTGGGCTTAGCTGGTTATTATCGGAGATTTGTGGAAGGATTTTCTTGAATTGCTACTCCGTTAACTCAACTAACTGGGAAAGATACAAAATTTGTATGGAGCGAGGAATGCGAAAAGAGTTTCCAAGAGCTTAAGAGGAGACTCATTTCGGCACCTGTTCTGACAATACCATCTAGTTCGAATGGATTTGTTATCTACAGCGATGCTTTAGGCAAAGGGTTAGGATGTGTTCTCATGCAACGTGGGAAAGTCATAGCTTATGCCTCGCGACAACTTAAAGAGTATTAGAAGAATTATCCTACTCATGATCTAGAGTTGGCAGCAGTCGTTTTCGCGCTAAAGATCTGGAGGCACTATCTATATGGGGAGAAAATGGAGATATATTCAGATCATAAAAGCCTCAAATATTTCTTCACCCAAAAGGAACTCAACATGCGACAATGATGTTGGCTCGAGCTGTTAAAAGATTATAACCACACCATTCAATACCATCTTAGAAAAGCAAACGTGGTAGCTGACGCGTTGAGTAGAAGATCATATGCAGGAACGAGTGCGATGATATCAAGTATACGCATAGAACCAACTTTAATCGATAAAGTTAAAGTTGCTCAAGCCACAGACCCGGAGCTAATGCGTATGAAGAAGAAAGTATAAGAAGGTGCTATTCTAGAAGCAAGAATCGATGAAGAAGGAATACTTCGAGTCCACTCCAGACTTTGTGTTCCTAACGATTCTGATTTAAAGAACAAGATCATGATGGAGGCACACAATACACCATTTGTAATCCATCCTGGAAGTACCAAAATATATCGTGATCTTTGACATACATTTTGGTGGAACAATATGAAGAGAGAGATTGCAAAGTTTATCTCGAGGTGTTTAACTTGTCAACGTGTAAAGGCGGAGCATCAAGTACCTAAGGGTCCATTGTAACCACTTGAGATTCTGAAATGGAAGTGGGAACACATTACCATGGATTTTGTTAGTGGTCTTACCACTTGGGTTATTGTTGATAGATTAACCAAGTCTGCTCATGTCTTGCCGATACGGGAGACTTATTCCCTTGAACGTCTTGCTCATATGTATGTAAATGAGATTGTGAGATTTTATGGCATGCCAGTATCCATAGTTTCGGATCGGGCACGGATTTACGATTCAGTTAGGCATACCATCCTCAAATGGACGGACAATCAGAGAGGACTATTCAAACTCTTGAAGATCTATTAAGACTCTGTGTCCTAGATTTTAAAGGGAGTTGGGATAAGTATTTACCATTGGTGGAATTCTCCTATAACAACAGTTATCAGGCAAGTATAGGTGTGGCTCCATTCGAAGCATTATATGGATGAAAGTGTCGCTCTCCAGTATGTTGGGATGAGGTGGGTGAAGCAACATTGTTGGGACCAGAGTTGGTACGTATTACTACAGAAAAGATCCAAATGATTCGACAACGTATACAAATGGCACAGGATTGACAAAAGAGTTATGCAGATCTTCATCGAAAGGACGTGGAATTTAGTATTGGGGATCATGTATTGTTGCGTATTTCTGCATGGAAGGGAGTTACAAGATTTGGAAAGAGAGAAAAGCTCAATCCACGATTTATTGGCCCATTTTAGATTCACGACCGAGTAGGAAATGTAGCCTATAGACTCGCGTTACCTCCAAGTATGTCTCATGTTCATAATGTTTTTCATATACATGTGCTTCGTAAATATGTGAAAGACCCAAACCACGTTATTGAGTTAGAACTGGACGAGATAGCTGAAGACGTAACGTACGAGGAGGTACCTGTCAAGATCTTGGATAGGAAGGAGCATGTCTTACGTATGAAGGTTATACCACAAGTCAAAGTTTTGTGGAGGAACCATGCTATTGAGGAAATGACCTGGGAGTTGGAAACAAAAATGAAAGCGAGGTATCCTCGCCTTTTCGAAACACCAGGTACGTACGTCAATTTCGAGGACGAAATTTCATAAGGAGGGGAGGTTGTAAGACCCCAGTTTATTATAAATAAAATCAAATTTCCTCTATTTATTATTTTAAAATAGTAAGGGTTGATTTGATTAATTTGGTTAGTTATGGGTAAAATGCGCAAATATTTCAAATATGCAAGTGGTTATAAAATATTCATTATTGTCGGGGAATATTCGTTTGGTCATGGAATATTCTTACTATCTGGGAATATTAAATGCACCAAGCAGCACCTTGTGTGGGCCCCATAACGGAAAGCAATTGGATGAAGAAAATGACAAATATAAGTTGTTTATAAATAACTTCGTAGTTGTTACCATTAATACTGTTGGAATACCCTGTGGTTAAAACACAGTAGCATACGGTATTGCACCAATTATTGATTCTTACGTAGGAAGGCATTACTCAATAATTGTTACAGTAGTTACTGTTCAATATTTTATTTTATTGATTCAATAGTTGTTACTTTGATATTTTATATTATTGTTGTTTCAATAATTGTCACTACACAGTATTTTCATTATTAGATCAATAATTCATATTATTTGAATTAATATTATTAGATAACATTATAGGCAATGTCTAGAAAGTTCTGTCTAAGGAGAGGTTTGGTCACCTAATTGCGCTACCAAGATGAGGAAAAATCATTATTGAAAGCCCCTCTTTCCGGAGGAGCTACTGGTTGCAATGATTGTGATTCTATAATATTATATGTGAATAATTAATTGTTGATTTATATGATAAGAAAAATATTCATTTTATGTGGATATAGATGGAGAAAATTTTAAAGTGACAATTGTTGAAAAATTGATATTTTATCTTTTATGATAAAATAATTCATTTAAATATATTATTATATTTTAATAATATAATAATGGTGATATTTTTACAATGAATGTGGGATATATGAGTATATGAGGAGGAGTATTTTTGTTACAAAAAAATGTTTAAAATATGTTAAACATGTTTGTGGGCCCCACTTTATGACCGAAATTGGAATATAGCCCGTAAAATCGCTCGTTTGTGGATTTCGGTCAACTTCTACTTGGAATTTGGAAAAACATAAACTTACAAAGTTGTAGAGAATGGAATTTCCTATGAAAAGGACATGTGGTTTGAATTTTTCTGATCAAAGGGCTATTTATTATGAATTATTGAAGTTCTGAAGTTCTAGAATAATTGATTTTTGGAAGTTTTAATTATGTTTATTAAGAAAAACGTTTTTTGGGCTACACTAACATGTGTATTTTGATACTTTGAGTGTTGCTATACGGTACAAGTTCCCTTCAGCACTATATCCGGTATTCCAGCTAGAAGTACAGTCTTTTCAAGGTAAGGGATATTATTTTTTTTAAATGATATTATTTCTTCTAATATCATTATGCTGGAATATTGGTAAGATTTTTCTTGTGAAATTCTTGTCTTTTAGTGTCGGGGTTACTATTCACGAATACGGCACTATTCACAGAAAAATTAAATTTTTGTATTTTATACAAAATATCTATTATGGATACTAGCTTTGATTATACCCATGTTTTGATCATTCTTGAATTTTACTTCACTATGATTATTTATGAAGTATTTTTGAACTCGGATTGTTTAAAGTACAATCCATAATACTTGTTCTTTTGTTTCACTGGATTTGTTTTCTTTAAAATATTTTTCATCATCCTCAGTCCTAAATGATGGTATTACTGAATATCTTTGGCCCGTAGTGCAAAGATGTACAGGTGTTGAGATGAACATGACCAACTGATGAATATCTTTGGCCTGTAGTGCAAAGATGAATATTTGATTCAAGATGAATATTGATTGATGTTACAGAGATAAAATATTGATGATGGACTTTTAAATTCATAGATTATAGTAGATTTCATTCTCTATGTAACTCTTCTGTGAATTATTATTTCCATTTGCAAATATTGATCCAAACTTGTTGTCTATTGTATTTTATCGATTTTTCCTTGTTGAAGACTAACGATAATTTGTTCTATATTATCTTAGTCATAATAGTCTTTACTGGGCTAGTTGAGCTCACCCTTTTCCTTTTTGTTCTATTTTTCTTTTCAGGAGGCGAGAATGTAGCGAGTACTAGCCGAGGTATGGAATGAAGGTTCTAGAAAGTTGTTTAGTAGTTCTCACCATTTTTGTAAAATAATGTACCAATAATTGTAATGAGGACTTATTTGGGTGTGAATATTGTCTAGATGGCAATATTTGTATTTAAACTCACAATTTTTATGTTGTATTAATTAAGTTGTAGTTGTTTCTGTACCATGTTATTGACGACTCAAAATGGGTGATGTATACTTATTTTGGGGGCGTCACACTCCATCTGCCATCACTTCCTCCTCCACTTGCTCATCCGACACCTCCACCACAGAAATCTCTTTCTAGTGCTAGTTCTACTAGCTTCACACGTCGTTTCAATACTCGAGCCGAGTCCAACAATGGCGTCGAGCCTCGCCAAGATTATTTTAACCTCTTCATAATGTCGGTATTTGGCAAATGCATGGTATTAGGGCTTCCCGCTTTTGCGTACCAATTTTGGTGCTTGATTAGCGATGATGGCTCGGACCCTGGTGAGCCCGTCGGCAGTGATGGCGTACTACCTGAAAGACGCTGCTAATTGGTGGGACCTCGTAAACGAGTCTCAAGAATGGCAGAATTGAATATTTCACGATCTCGTGGTTCTTTATGGCATCGTAGCGGGTGTTGCTCCGGTAATTCTGTTTCCTATTAGTTTGCTTTGTTAAGTTTGAGTAATTGATGAGTGTTGGGGATTCACATTGCTTCGTTAATCTTAATGTTTTAGGTAGGAAAGTTTAATGAATATATGTTGTTATGCTTGTTATATATGTTGGGAAATCAAATGGCATGACTTTTACCATTAAATCTGAATGGATTTGAGCTATTCTTGAGTTACAAATGGAGGAAGCGGGATATAAGCATAGTTTCTCTTTGGAATAGTAGATATTTCTCTCAAAAAATATTTCTATGGACAAAGAAGCGTAAACTTGGAGCCATGTTTGACTAAGTTTAAAGCACGGAATAGTGCTAAATTAGCTAAATCTTGATGTTCGTACACAGAGAGTATGGATGGACCACTCAAAAGGTTTTCCATTTTCTCAAATTCTTGGTCAATGGAGGTATGTATTTTTGTGTCTACTGTACTTCATAACGCAACTCTCTCTCTCTCTCATTTGATCTTAAATTTGCCCTAGTTTTATGTATGTTGGTTACTATTTTGCGCCTCGATCTATAGTTTTTATTTTCCGGCAAGATGTTCAGGGCCTTTGCAACCGAGAGGTTAAGATGATCTTGAATTCAGATTCTGAACAACCGCTCATATCCCGTAATTATATCTAATCATATCTTTCTATGAGATGTTTGCGGATTATATGACATATGTTGCGAAATTATATCTAATCATAGCTTTCTATGAGAGGTTAAGATGATTTTTATTTTGGGCGTAAATATACTATCGTGTAGGTTTTTGACAGGATAACATCTATCATTGCTTGGTTGTGTCGATTATCGATGTCGTTGTGAGGCTCTATCATTTCACGAACACGTCTTTGTATCTCTTGATGGGCTCTGCACTGTGTTTCTTGACAATCAATTGGGTGGTTAATGCCATTCAGGTTTACCTTTTTAAAATCTTTATACAAGCTCGCCTAGGTTTTTCTAAAAGAATATAACTTATTATATCATATCATTTTCATAATCTTTTTTCTTTTGCTTCCTTTCTTAATCATGTTTACCATTTTGTCTCATCCTGCTTTAGAAATAATAGTGTAAAGCAGTTTTCAAGTTCATTTGGTGGAGCGGTGCTATAAGACTCCACACTTTTACTTGTAGAGCTATAAAAAGAAGTGGTTTTGATTTTTGTTATGTTACCAAATCTAAAAACATAATTTTTGGATAAATTGTGCTTTTTAAGTTTTTAACACACCACCAAGCACCACTCCATCAATCAAGGCAAATAGTGCAACTCAAGTACTCAATCGCACAAAGGAGGCAATTAATGCACATTCTTTATGTAGTCCATTCTAGCTAAGTACTATATGGTCGACTGAACCATTGCACTACATTTTAATACAAATTAGTGATGTATAAACATTGACCTGCAAGGCTTCTTTTCTTGTTTGTGAGGATGCATTGATTGTTTGATTAAACCTTTTCTTTGAATATCTTCCGTGATTGTCTTGTGGTTGGTTATATGGTGGAATCCTATCCCGCTTTTGGTCATCCCATCGAAGATGTTCTTTGTTGGTTCGTGTTTAGATAGTATATTATATTTTATTGTTGTTTTGGTAAATTATGCTATAAAACTAAAACTTTTTTAAGCTTCTCCTTATCTACATGCTTTGGTAGGTGTATCTTTGTTTGCAACCTTAGGATTTCTCCTTTATGGTGGAAGGTAATGGCCATTTCTTTTCTTAATTTATATATTCTTTGTATGCTCCTACAATAATTTTATATTGGATCGTTTATTTTTGCAATTCTAAGAATTTTGCTTATCATATGAATTGGCTTCTTCCATCATCTTAGCATCTAAGAAATCTGCTCCAACTGAACATGCTCAAAATTTTCATGAGGATCAGGAGAATCTTTATAATCTTGTACAAGTATGCACCCTTCTCGCTAACTTATTCAAAGACAAATTTGTTGAATAACTTTATGCATTTGTTGTTCATGCCACTGTATTAGATTACTACTTTCCAAAAGCTTGCTAGTGTTGCAAATCAGTTTAGTGACTATAGAGGTTACATTGTTATGTGTTCATGCTAGTCTTTGTCTGCAGAATAAAGCCACAACTGGAACATAGGGGTTGGGCATTAGGGACCGGCCAAGGAAAATAGTTGTTTGCTACTTTCAGGGGAAGAATACATCTTTCGACGACAGCGATGGCGAGGATTCTGCAGATTCTAGTGCTTCACCAAAATGTAAATTTGATGTCACGTCAAAAAAGTGCAAGAGAGATTAACCAAAAGTAAAGCTAAAAAAACTGTGTAGACAGCTTCTTCAGTTCTTCGTCAAGTGCATTCTCTGATCTTGTGAGCTTCTCTAAAATTTATCTTTTCTTTCTCTTCCCCTGATTAATTTCTTGTGTATAGGTTCCTGGAGTCATTAAAATCTGAAACAGCTAAAAGCTATTATGAATGAATAATCTTCTATTTTTTCCAATTTCTCTTCAAGAAGAGAGGCTCTTGCTTTCTTGAAACAGAAGTTACTGCATTGCTACTAGTGGAACAATTTTGTCAGCTCATGTTATAGTTTTGGTATTCTGCGTTACGAAGATTTTTGAAATTAATGTAAAATTTAACGGACTAAATTATTTGAAATCAAACTTATTGGACTTATTGAGCAGGGTTGTTGTGTACAGCTATATCATATGTATGTGATAAACATGGATTCTTTCAATGTGGAGTCTAAAAGAGGTCTCTCACAACCACATTCCTTACTCACCAATGGAATGGAGGTATGCCAATTAGATTATATAGCACTGTCCTCATCTCAGGCATGTACTATGCAGGTAAATGAATATGTTCCTTCTATATTTTTACTGGACTTACAAGGTAATATTCCTATGCAGCTAATATTAGGGTTGTGGATCCAGTGAGGGAGTTTGGATCCCCAGGATTAGGCAATGTAGCTTGGAAAGAGAGAGTAGATGGCTGGAAGATGAAGCAGGATAAGAATGTTATTCCAATGACTACTAGCCATGCTGCTTCTAAAAGAGGCGGTGATATTAATGCCAGCACAGACGTGCTAGTTGATGACTCGTTATTGTAAGTTTCCACTTATATTGATATTTATAACTTGTTGCTGTGAGATAAAATTGATCTATTTGGTTCTTATTGTCAATCAGTTTAATAGCTCACACTTTTAAAGATAATATTGGTTCATGGTCATTATAGTTTTAACAATTCCATTCATCTCTCAAAGAAAAAGCTCAGTAATTTGTGATTTCACATTTGTTGGTAATGAACAAAACTTGTTGTATTTGTGTTAGATTACCATTTCTGTTCATTGCCGTTGAGTTCTCTTAAGTTTTATTCCCTATCTCAGTGCATTTAGGGGTTAATTGTTATGCTTATTTTCTTTTTATTGGGGGTAGGAATGATGAAGCTCGGAAGCCTCTTTCAAGAAAGGTTTCAGTACCATCTTCCAAGACTAGCAATGAGAGTTTCTCAGAAGTCAACATTTGTTAATAGGTAAAAGCTTTGATGGTTCATCATAGTTTTCCATTATGGTGTTTGATGACTTACTCACAAAAGAACCTTGCTAAAAGGTGTCAGATGTGGTGTAATATGTGTAAATTTATGGAAGATGTAAAGATGTAAAAACAATTATGGTCTTTGACTATTGTATGTTCCTCTCCTTTGTAACAACAATTATGGTGTTCGACTATTGTATGTAAAGATGTAACAACAATTATGGTTTTCCATTATGGTGTTTGTCGAAACTGTAGAATTGTGTGTGGTTGGATTACTTGGAATCTTTGATAAATGATTGAAGTTACAACTCTTTTTTAATCTTTCAGGCTACAATATGCTAATCTTTCAGGCATTAGCATATTGCAGGTGTATTAGTAATGTAGGTGAACAACAACCTTTTTTTTTTCTTTTTTTTAATCTACAACATTTTAAAAACGTTGTGTAAATATGCCTAAAAGTTGTCTGATATACTAAACAACAACATTTTTATCCAAAAAATGTTGTGGAATCATACTTTCTACAACGTTTTTAAGCATCTGCTAATTTTTGAAAAATAAATCTACAACGTTTTTTTCCTAAAAAATGTTGTGTATTGTGCTTAACTACAACGTTTTTAAAACGCTGTGTAAGGGTGTCAAATAGATGACACCCTTAACCACGACATTTTTCTGACGGAAACCACAACATTTTTTCCGCGTTGTCTATTTACTATTTTGTAGTAGTGTTTATTTTACATTTATTCCCGCTTGGAGTTTACTTCGTGGTGGTTGATCGTCTTTTACAGCTTTATTTACTTTTTTGATCCCCCATGGAGGTGCTTCGTGGTGGTTCATCATGTCCATATATATACATTTACCGCTTTTATATATTTTTATTTCCGATCCCCCATGGAGGTGCTTCATGGTGGTTGATCATGTCTGTATATATATATTTACAACTTTTATATATATAACTACTGACTGCTTTTCATATAAACTGCGGCATCATGTGAGCCTAGAAATCATGTGATCATAGATTCAGTCTACTGAATCTAGATTCGGTTCCCGTGATGAACTTTTTCAACTGTAAGTAGCTTGTACATTATTTACGGTGTCTGAATTTCCTTAGATAGTTGTCATGTCCATGAGGAGTTCGGCATCGCTGTATATTATTTTCTCGAAGATGCCTCGCATCTCAAAAATAAAAGCAAACAAGCCGAACATTTAAAAATAAAATGGAAGTATGAACAGGTCTCAATTACTATTAAGCACAGGGTTTGAAAAACCTCTTTTACAAAACTTCATTGCTATATCCTGTTTAAAACTGAATTTTTCTACAAATTCAAACCCTTTGTATATAGGTGCGAACGAGGCCTCACACTACTTCTAAATAAATTGCACATTGATCCACACACACACACACACACACACATTAATATAACAGTTTATTGAAAAGTGGCGGTCACCGTGGCATCACGGATGTCGGGGGGTGCCTTACACCTTCCCTTCGCATAATCAATCCCCCGAACCCAAATGAATCTCAGTTTTCAGACCCGTTTAGCAGTGTTACATCATTAGGTCAATGTGCAAACATTTTCTCGGTTGCGTTGGTGCAACCAGTTAAAAATACCAATTGGCGACTCTTAAAGTCAAATCGTCGACATTACATATGTCAGACCTTTTTCATTTATTTTTTCAAACAAATCTCACATAACATGAGAAGACCAAAGAACAAGTAACGAAAAGGGACAAATTATAAAGCCCCCAAATCCAGATACTTGAAACCCGAACTCGATGCTTCATGATACCATTTCTATGAGTAGAATAATACTAATAATAATAATAATAATATAAAGATTAACTTAATTTACATATCATCAGAGTCTAATCCCCAGGTACGAGACCTTTAATCATTCATTACATAACATGATAGATAATATATATCATTGTCTTAATAATATAAAACTATTACATAAACTACCACAAATCTTATTTGGTTAGCTTTCCTTTTCCTTTGTTTCTGCATGAGCCCTCTGGTTCTTCACACTAAGCTGAAAACATTTAAATTAAGCAAGGATGAACATTTGTGTGCCCAACAAGTATTAACAATTATATATATATAAGCTGAAAGAATTTAAATATTTTCTTTATACTACCCTTCTACAACAAATCAATAGTTGTGAAGTAATCTGAACCGATAATAATAACATGACAACCCTCTTTCAAATTTTTGAAACTACGTACTGACTATAAATAGGGTTAAGGTGACATACTATGAACATTATTTTCATTTTCGAAAAGGTTAAACAGAACTTCATCTATAAACCGTCATAACTTACGGGCACGGGGGTGATCATCCCATTGTACCCTGTATTGATCAATACTACATGCAAGAACGATGTTATCGTTCACTCTGTCCATCTTGGGTTCATAAAAGTTTTCCCGTGTAAGGGATGTTCATACTTGTCGGGGTTCCAAACCAAAGAAATTCAGTTGGATAATAATAAGGTTTTATCTTGTTCAACAATAATCTATAATTCAACATATATATACGGGTGATTAACAAAGGTGTATCAACATGTGATTAAATACAATGATTATCCAAGTGGGGACACTTGTATAACCATTTATAGAAATTAACGAACAGAATATATATCTGAATTACCATATACTAACATGTTGATAATCAATGAGCGATATAATATAGGGTTAATAATGCATACGAGAATAATATAATTCTGAAACATTCTTACTCATGTCCATTGCATAAAGAAAATGCAAAGGTAGGATAGTTGCCTGGTCTGCTGCTTACAAAATACAACTTAGTTTTATCTTTTATATCACAACATATCATTAATCAGATCATTCGTTCGATTAGAACAATATACTATAACTCATAGTACTGCATTTTGCAGTCAGTACATAACCTAATCACGTTGTCACATATATTCAACAACCACTAAATCACAAATAAACACTTATCAAGTCAATCTATCTAAGTCCAGATCAATTTCTAAAACATGTTGGTGTACCAGCAGCTTTATCGGGTAATTATCAAGTCTAAGACTCTATTCTGTAACTCAATATCTGTAAATATCAGTTATATTATTTTAAATGACTTAATAATCATTTATTATAATTTATCATGAATTTTCAAACACCGAAATTATTATTAAATGATTTAAATATCAAATAATTCTATTATCATTAACGTTTAATTAATATTAAACTATTAATGAAACTATTGTCAAAATATTAAAGTTATTTATAATAACTTAGAATATTTTAAAGTATTAATATTACCCTTAAATGATTTTGAAAATATTTAAAATTATTTTTAAATAATTACCATTAATATAAAAATATTAATGTATTATTTATCAAAATATTAAAAGTCATTAATTATAACTTAAAATATTTTTAATTCATATATATCCTTTTAAATAATTTTTAAATTAATAAAACCATTTTAAAACCATTTATTTAATTTAATTATTAAATAAATTTAATATCATTAATATTAAATTAATATCATTAATATTAAATTATTAATGAAATTATCCTTTAAATTTTAAAAGTTATATTTTATAACTTAAAATATCTTTAAATACTTTATTTTCATTTAAAATAATTTTTATAATATTAAAATCATTTTTAAACTAATTTATTTAATATAATTATTAAATAACCTTAATATCATTAATAATAATTAATTAATGAAATTTACCTTTAAATATTGAAAGTTATATTTTATAACTTGAAATATTTTTAAATACCTTTACTATTATTATTTTTTAATATAATAAAATCATTTTTACTTAATTTATTTAATTTATTTAATTTATTTATTAAATAACTAAATTATCATTAATATTAATTAATTAATTAATTTCATCACAAAATATTAAAAGTCATTAAAAATAACTTAAAATATTTTCTTATACCATAATATAATTTTAAATGATTTTTCAAGTATTAAAATTATTTTTAAATAATTTATTTAATGTAATAATTAAATACCTTTAATATTTCAAAATATTAAATATTTATGAAATATATTAAAAATAATTAAAAACTATTTTTCAAAATTTAAAATAATTTTTATAATTTATTTGGTATTTTAATAATTAAAATTAATTTTCTATAATTATTTAATAAAAATATAATTTTAATAAATAATCAACATTAAAGACCACTATAAATACAAAACCGTCGCTATAGGTGTTCTTTATGTTCATACTTAAACCCAGAAAACTCATGTCAGAGATCGAGTGACCATGTTTGACCATCAATGATTTAGTGTGTATTGTGTTTCTACGAGATCTATTACCTTGATCGTGTAGTACTAGTGCAAGACTATAATATCCAACAACAAGCAAGTTCATACAACATATAACCAAACAGATCTGAGCCTCCAAAAGTGTTTATCGGATCGTTTTCATTTCTGGTTACCTGAAATGAAGAAACGAATCATAGTGATACTTTGAGCCTCCACTACATGCTATCCTTGTAATATTTTTGTGATATAATGAGTTCATGTTGTAGACAGAATGTAACTTCAGAGATCTATCACATAAAATCATCACAACAACAACACCAACGCGAGATCTAGTCTGGTCAAACTATGTCAGTCGACATGTTCTTATGTTTTCTGGGTTACCCAGAAAACAGAAAACATGTTCGACTTGACTAGTTTGACCGGCTACAAATTTCAACCTGTTTATTATTTATGTGATCTTAAGGCATGAAAATGTAGTCCAAGCAACATAGTATAACTTAGATGCAACAACAAACATAAATCAACAATAAAATGAAAGATCTAGCCAGTTTAAAACATTGTCAGGCCGGTTCTGGGCAGTTTCTAGGTTACCCAGAAACGCCCAGTGATGGCCGGTCAACGACTTTTGATCTCGATTATCTTGAAATCTGCTTATGATATGAACTTAATTCAAGTTCCATCTTAAAGATCTCACACCAGACTACATAACAAAAACATAAAATGACCAAAAACATAAACCAAGAAAGATCTACAGCCTCTGACATTCATTGTCAGAACATAAAATGAAATTTTTTCAGATTTTAAAGAACATCAAATCTGAGCCTCTAGATGTTATGGATCTAACATCTAGCAACCCAGATCATCATTGTACAACATATACAACATATTAAAACATAGAATCATAACATCTAACATGCAGATCAAGCTCAAATTTCTAGGGTTGGTTTTTATACCTTGATGATAAATCATTGATTCTGGCTTCCTAATTTGTTATGGGTGATGGTGGGGCTTGGTTTGGGAACTGATTCACTTCTATATTTCGTTTGTTTTGAGTTGAGAAGAAATGATTGAGTGCTTGGGTCAAATAGGCTAACAAATGGTAATTTCTCTCTCTTCCAATTTATTTATAGCACTTATATGCAATGTATTTGGCTGATCTAGACTAATGTGCTAGAGTTTTTGTGTCACATGGAGTTAGTATGAGTTGGTAAACAACCCGCCTAATGTCAAAACCTACATGTTAGCCTCTTTAATGCACAAAAGGGCAATATGGACATTAGGCTTGCAATTTTAATGGCTTAAATGTAATCTTGTCAAACCCTTAGGGTTTGACCCTTAGGGTTTAACCCTAAGGTTTAGCATATAGCATTTGTAGGATTTAGCAATTAGGGTTTGTACAAAATAACAATTTTAGTTTCTAAAATTTATAATTATGGTTTTCTTAATTTGATTAGGATTCTAATTATACATGAACATTAGGGTATTATTTACTAATTATAATTGTCCTTACTAATTTAGCAATTAGGTTTTATAGTTTTTGGTAATTAGGGTTACCAAATCACAATTAGGGTTTATAATTCAAAAATTAGGGTTTCTAGAAATTAATATATCTAAATGTTAATTAGGGTTGACCTAATTAATTATAAAATCATATAACACAGTTATATAATAGTCTTAAACTCACAATTGAGTTTCAATTTATAGTTTCCCACAGTAAAACTAGAGTTTTCAAATATTATACCATAATTGACCAATCATTGTCAGTACGTACATACAGTACATATTTATAGCATTGAAAAATCAAAATATAATTAATATTATATTATTATTCTCATTCCTTGATCAAAATCTAAAATTAGGGTTTGAATTCCACATCTAATTTATCTGCCATACTTAACATTATTAATTAAGTTAAAAATAATTAACTTAATAATCTGTACTAAAATTCATATAATAAAATAATCATTATATTTATTCTAAAAATCATTTCATATATTATTTAAATAATATATAATTATATTTTCATGGAAAATAATTAATAAAAATATTTCTACTATAAAATTAATTATTATAAGAATATAATTTATAATAACCAATAATTCTAAAATAAAATTATTTGCAATAATTAATGTAATAAATAAATTTTTATTTATCACTTACATTTATACACACATTATCGTGGCACATATTCCCCATATTTATTTTACTAAATAAAAAAAATATTATACGCAAAATTTCTGATTTATTTGTATAGAAAATATCGGGTTGTTACATTCACCCTCCCTTATAAAGATTCTGTCCCCGGAATCACCGTTTTAAAACCTATACATACAAGGGTACATATCATACACAATCATTTCAAATAGATCTCGATCATAATTGATCGTACTGATCTTTAACTATTCACATAAAGCTTGTCTATCTGATTCAACGGAAATTTGATTTCTTAAAAGAACTTAAATTCCTCCTTCAAAATTCCTTTATAAAATAATTTACTATAAATAGGAAAATCATGTATAATAAAATAAAAGTTATAATGAATAATACACAGTAGTTTCATTTACTGCTAGTCACCAGATCCTCGGATCTGCATATTGTAGACCCTTCTTTGTTGATTTCATCGGCTTGCTAGATGACGTTGGTCCCGTGATTGCCAGAGTTCCACTGCCCTTTCCAGTATTCACACTCCATGTCTCCGTCCTCCTCTTCGGATAATCCTTCACCTTGTGCTCAATCGATCCGCACAGAAAACATCCACTGTTCATCCTAGGATTGGGGCAGTTGGGAGAGATATGGCCTTCCTGCCCGCACTTATAGCAAACAAACTTTCCTTTCAAACATTCTCCATAGTGGTTCTTTCCACAGTTTCCACACTGCACCGCTGGCTTCTTAATGTAGACACTCGAAATTTTCTGCACGCCTGTTACTAACATTGCAGGAGGGTAGATTCGTCTTTCGGAGATAACCCTGGAAGACAGCTAACATCCATTTCGGATACTACCGAAAGTTTAGTTCCAACCCGGAACACAAACTGGGAACATCAGTTCCAACCCGGAACACAAACCGGGAGTGTGACTTCCAATCTCGGAGATAACCCCGAGGTATGCAGATCAAAAGACCGGCAACAACACCGGAGAGGACAGTTCTATCTCGGCGATAACACCGTGACATTCAGTTCTAGTCCCAGAACAAACACTGGGAGTAGCGACTCAATCCTTGGTGATTGCCCCAAGGGATGCTTTTGCAGTTCCGGCGATAACTCCGGAATTGTTTGTTTCAAACACATACGATCAACTTTAAGCTCATACCTCCTGCCGAGGCACTCATACCTCAGACTCGGAGCTAACAACGGGTAGACAGGCACACCCACAGATGACAGTGAGGCATGTAAACAAGCAGTCCAATCTCGGATGTAACCCTGAGCAACGTCTGCTTTCTGCTCGAACCGGCGATAACCCCGGTGAGGAGTCAAAATGTCATCTTACCGCCTCAACGTTTTCTCTCACAAGATGTTATCGCGGCATACCAACAAGTAGTCCAATCTTAGATGTAACCCTGAGCAACGTTTACTTTCAACTCAAACCGGCGATAACCCCGGCGAAGAGTCAAACATCATCTTGCCCCTTCAACACCTGCGCGTCGTCTCAACACTTCATACATACATACATACAACAATGTCCCACAAGAACCGAGGAGTAACAATCCCGAGTGACTATTACGCATGGCAGTACTTTGGATAGAATTTGAAGCTTGAAGACCATGGGCATAGACCCCTCTTCCTGACTTCGTACAACCTCTAATCCATGTCATTGCATAACTCTCGACACAAGCGGTCCGAAGAAGGTCAGATATACCTCGTTCGGATGCTCAGATTGAAGTTCTGTATGTTCGAGCGGACATTACAGTGCATGAGTGCATGTACTTCGAGATGACGGGACCCGCGAGGCTCGGATGCACCACGACCAGTCGCAGGTACAACCGCGGTTGCCGTAGGTGTACCTGCGACCACCAGTCTATAAATATAAGCCTTGGGGTTAGCCATTTGAAGGAGAGAAAGAGAGGAAAAGACGAGGAAGCCCTGTCCATTTTACTCTGTATACATATCTTTTGAGTGTTTCCTCATCTTTAAACACTTGTTAGCTCACATATAGCTATCTTTTATCCGGCGAGAGCTGAGTGTTTATCCATTTAAAGTCATAGAAGTCTACATTGGCAGCCCACTGTAAGCCTTCTCACATTATATAAAGCCTTTTTCTCATATTAGCACACATTGTTATACACAATGAGAGTCGTGTTGTGTGCGTTTGCCCAAACTTCGGTCCCTACTTGTCAAGAAGATCCTCAGAACGGGACATTATTGGCTTACACTGAAAGCTGGCTGTGATGATCACGTCAAGAGGTGCTATCAATGCCAGATTCATGGGAATGTTATCCACGCCCCTCCAAGGGAACTCCACAATATGAGTTCGCCATGGCCCTTCTCAATGTGGGGAATAGACGTGATCGGCCCATCAAGCCCAAAGCCAGTAATGGACATCGATTTATATTCACCATGATCGACTACTTCACCAAATGGGTAGAAGCAGCCTCTTTCCCCAGGGTTACTAAAGAAGTCATCATTGCTTTCATCAGAAATAATGGTGTTTGTCGATATGGACAACTAGAGGTCATTGTGTCAGACAATGCTAAGAACCTCAACAACAAAATGATGGAGGAGTTATGCAGAAAAATCCACATCAAACACCTCAACCCCGTCATCTACCGTCCAAAGATGAATGGTACTGTTGAAGCGGCTAATAAAAACATCAAAAAGATCATGCAAAAAATGTCCGCCAATCACAAAGGATGGCCTGACCTCTTGCCTCTGACTTTCTTAGCCTACAGAACTTCCATGCGTGCTTCCACCGGGCAACCCCTCTTGATTAGTCTATGGGATGGAAGTAGTGCTCCCCATAGAGGTGGAAATGGAATCCCTCAGAGTATTGATGGATGCTCAGTTGGGTGAAGACCAGTGGGTACAAGACAGGTATCACCAATTGTCTCTAATAGACGAAAGGCGATTCGCTGCTATCTTCCGTGGTCAGTTATATCAGCAAAGGATCGCACGATCCTATAACAAAAAAGTCCGACTAAGGAAATTCAAACAACAAGACTTGGTTTTGAAGAAGATCATTGACAACCAAGATCAATCTAAGGGAAAATTCGCTCCCAACTGGGAAGGCTCGTTTGTTGTCAAGGAGGTATTGACAGGAGGTCTCTCAGATTGCAGGAAATGGATGGCGATGAATTTCCACAACTTATCAACTCGGACACCGTGAAATGGTACTATATCTGAAGTTACCATCAAACAAACATCCTAGTTTTGATCATCCAATCACCAGTCATTCCAGTTTTGAACCCTCTCTTTTTTGCATACTCTTCTACCCCTCAAGGAAGCAAACACTTCAAACCAGCAGCCTGGTATCACTTCATTTCAAACCTTCCATACAATTTCGGTTATCCTGAAGACGTGATTTAACCTTTCACAATTTCGGTTATGAACCTTTCACACTTGCAGTTTATCCTGAAGACGAGATTAAATTTTTCACGCTTAGCTTTATCCTCGAAGACGGATTAAACTTTTTACGCCTCACGCTTTATCCTGAAGAGGGATTAAACTTTTCTCGCTTGCGCTTTGTCCCGAGGACGGGATCAAACTTTTTCCACACTTGCAGTTTATCCCCATTAAGGGATCAAACTTTCTTCTCCCCGTAGTATAGCCTGCACATGGGATTCACGCTTTTTCTTTAGCTGCGATTCGTCCTGAGGGGCGAACTACGTCGACCTGATCTCCCTGATACCCGGGGGTACGTAGGCAACCATATTCTATATGGCCCGATCGTAATAAAGAAAAACAACAAAAACATTTCTGCCCTTTCTATACAAAAACAACAAAAACATTTCTACACCCATCTGCCTTTCACATTCAGCGTTGAACCTCTTACACCAAGTTCAAACTACACAGACTTGATCTCCTCTTCAATAGGAGTACGTAGGCAGCCATTTATGGTTCAGTCTAACCCCTACCAAAACAAAAATTCTTGTCACATGGTACTGGGATCAACCTTCAATTCGCCACATTTCATCGGTTTCAGATCAAAGGGATGGAATTACCCAACCTCTTCTCACAAATAGAAGATTCGGTGACCATCTAAGCTACGATCGTGCCTCAAAGAGCAATACCAACCTATAAGAGATGGAATTAACTAGGCTTCTCACAAATAGAAGTATTGGCGACCATCTGTGGTGTGATCAATCTCATAGAGGAAGAAACTACCCTCCTTTTCACTTTTCCATACATATACCAGTCCCAAGACACCAAAGATGGTAGGGATTTACAGAAATCAATGATCCATTTTGAGAGATCTTACGACATCTCAATGTCCATCTATCAAGGATAAGTTCAGAATGCATCATGATCATAAGGCCCTGAAGAAATAGGAAAATATCAAGCAAGTATCAAGGCATAACTAAAAGGGAAGTGAATCAAAATATATTTCCCTGCCATACATAATACTGTTTGATATATACATATGTGCTATACATGGAAAAATGGCTAAGCTAGTCTGTGCAGGAAAATACAAAGCTATCTACGATCCAGATGTATGCGGACTATCGATCTAACATAGCATCCCTCTCTGAAGACGGAGGTAGCGCTGCAAGCTCCTGCCCAAGGGTATCTACACGAGCTAGCAGATCAGAGGCTAACTACATGGTGGTATAATGCTCATCAATGTAAGCACTCATGTCGGCAAGACTGACAGTTATCTGCGATCTAACGGAAGTACTATCTGCAATGGCCACATCCCTAGCAGATAAGGCGGCATCCCGCCCCCCAATCAATGCATCCCTAGCTGATCTAGCCTCATCCCTCTCTAATAGAGCGGTATCTCTCTGATCAAGAGTCATCAACATCGCGCCTTCAGCCCCGATCTCTATCATAGGTCATCAGATGTAAGCTCTGCTCCAAATGTTATGTCGAATATTGAGTAACAGTGGCACTCGGGGTAGGAGAATCCATCACAAATGCTGGCAGCCCAGCAGTTAAATCATCGATGGGAATAATAGCCTCCTATATAAATCGCTCATCGTCGAAATTAATCCCCACCTTTGTGGATACTACCACACCGATCACGATCTCTGTCTCCATCCATGCGGAATACTCTGCAGAACAACCTGGATGACTGATAAAAAACTCAGCCAGCCCTCGTTGATCCCAACAGGCATACAACCTGGATCTGTCCTCCGCTGATAAATGGTGTGAAGCGAAGCGCTGACTCACTACCCCCTCATACGGATGAAAATCCTGAAACTAGTCAAACTGACACATAACGGCCAATGGGTGGTAAGTGATCATGCCCCTCAAACCAACTAGAGGGAGATAATCCATGCCTGGAGCATGAGTAATGAAGCTGTAGGGTGAGCTAAGCCCTGAACACGGCAATATAGCAAATGGATCTCTAATCCCTGCCAGAAAAGCTGACCACGATCGCAAAGATTCAGACACTCCATGGGCCGGAAGGAGTACGACATGGCTATATCATGGGTGAAACAAAACCCCTTCCGTCTAAATGTGCCAATCGGTCTCAAGTGTGACATAAACCACACATACAGCATGACCGAGCTACCTATGAACACTCCTGCCGGATAAGTGCAGCAGTATGTAGCTGACCTCAGAGTCTCTGTAATGATTATCAATACAATGGTATGACCCTCCCTGAGAGCTCTCACTGCCATAATGACACTGATATCTAGCTCATCCATGTACCGCGACATGAAGACGTATGACAATACGCATAGAAGTAGTACATCTACTCTGGTTGAATGCCAATGGTCCTCTGGTGTGGTGAAATCCCTAGAATGTCGTGCATAGCTATCCTCGGAGCTAAACCTGTCAAACAGGAAACGCTGGGATATCATGTGGCCGGATGTAATCTCATCCTGGACCACTCTCTACGCCTCAATCCGATGAGGGTCATGAATCGTATCCCTTTCATGTCTCGATAGCCATATGCACGCAAGGTCCGCCCGAGTAGGAGTCAACTCTTGGGTCCCAAATCGTAAAACCCGCCTCTCCGATACCCAAAGGTTTCTCTAGATACCCTCTACAAATCCTGTGGGAACCTGAAACATCAACAGGGTCATAGTATGCTGCAGTAAACCATCTACGATCACCATGTCTAATGGTGATATACTATCATACCATAAGCGCATACCAGATACCACCAAAAATGGCGAGGTATGATCAATACGGCTAACTATCGAAGAAGACATCTGTGTGGGCCGTGTCATAAGACCATCCAAGGGTCAATGCTGAATATCTCTGGACATACATACATATGCATAACATAATAACATGCATGATACAATAGATGGAAATATGATATAGGGAATGGAAAACTGTACATACATTCCTAAATATATCATCATCTAATACATCTGTGTACAGCTAAAATACAGGGAAATGGGGTGAAGCTACCCAACATCTAATAGAGGTCTATCAAAAGATATAGCAAGAATGAGGCAAAGCTACCCAGCAGCTAACAAAGGCCTATCAAAAAAGATAACGAGAAACACATCAGAAAAAGTCAATGGTGTCGATGTCTACATCATCGATACTGTCCACCTGATGTAACTCCTCCTGAGTCACTGGATCTCTATCTATAGGGATGTCAGGCCGATACAATAGAGGATCTGCACCGACAAAGCCATATGGGTCACCTAAGGGGCCAGCGCCAGAGCTGGAAGGATCAAAAGTATCTGCCTCTGAAGGATCTCTGCCCAAATGCCGAATGAAAAGATGTGACCGGTCCAGCTTTCGAGTCAATCTGTCAATCTGTGTCACATGAGTCGGATCATTGACATAGGCTAGCCAATCCGTCATCATCATGGATCCTGGAACCATATACCCCATAAACTGTGTGGCGCGGGTCTGAGCTCCAATAGTACGAGAGATCCACCAATGCTGGAACATCTCCTAAGACCAGGGGCCCTCTGACAATGTAAAACTGTTAATCCCCATCAATGGGATGTCAATGACGGGTGACTATGAAACAGGCCAATAACGTATGACAGGAGGCAAGATCAGCATACGGATCTCTCCTGTAGTGCTCCTAATAGCACGCTCTCCTAAATAGAGCTCCCATCCTCCATCTGTGAAGAGAGGAATCCTGCGGGTGGAAATGACGTACTCTACTCCAATCGGTACCCATCCTCAAAACCAACTCCCAAATGCTCTCCGAGTAGTAGGGAATTCATGTGATGACATCATTTGTCAACAACTCCAACAGTGGCGACAATGAGTGAAACCCTCAGCAATAGGGACCTCCGCCAGTATTTAATGATGCCATCTCCATCCTCGTGGATAGGTATCTAAACCTAACACGCTCACAGGACGTAAACAAGGAAGCCTCTCATAGGCCCAAAACTGCCAACACAAAGGCAAACATCTGCTGTCAGTCAACACTCTTAACCTATATATGGGAAAAGACAAGAGAAACACTCACCAGCAGAAATGGGTAGAATCCTAACCACGCCTCGATCAAGCCCTGCGATCGCATGCGCATTCCCTTGAAGAAATAGGCAAAGGTGTAGGAACCCCAATTAAACTCCCCTATACGGTCCACGTGTTGAGTGGCACTAATCAAAGCGAAGGACACCGTAGAAGAATTATCTGCTATGAAGCAGCCCCTAATGATCATCAGGAAAAATCGCCGAAGAATGCGATCCATAACTCTCACATCATCGGGTATGGGCTCACTCGACAGCCCACTTATAGCATCTACGCTCAAAGGACCCGTACGAATAGTCCTGCCCTTGAGCGCCTCTGCCGGAACTCCCAACAAGGATCTGACGACAGTAGGGGTGATATCTGCCGTGCAAGGCACCGGCTCCCCTCCAAACTCCATACCTGTGATAAACCGCCAATCCATCGGCGTCATCATCACCTCACAGTCCAACAAATGGAGTGACTGAGTCTGGTGAAACCACCGCTCAGATAATGCCCTGAGGTAACCCCAGGGACAGCGACGGGGTAGAATGGAGAAGAACATCCCAAATCCCCAGCCATGGATGATCACTCTGTAGTCATCATGCAAAGCCTGATACATAGAGTGGATGCTAAACTAGTTCCCTCGAGGCTGTGTGAAGCCGGGAACCTACATCAAATGCAGATCAACATCAGAATCCTTGACTCCTCATCAATATGAAATAAGGAAGATTAAAGATCTAACTTCATACCTCATTTGCGTGCAGGTATACTGAAGGATGCCTACTCAAGTCACCTAGAAGATCTGGGTTCGCCACTTGAATACCTGGCAATTCCCTACGGGGAACACGTACAGCAGGAGCAGGAACCTCGATCAGTACATCCTCCTCCTCATCCTCAACATTCGACACTTCAACCCAAATAGGACATATTACCACCTCCACTAAACGACGAGGCTGTCTGACAGAACGACATTGAGGCTCTTCAGAAGCTCTCCTCCGTACACCAGAAGTGGTCTTATGGGAACTACTCGGCTGATCCAGATCCATAATATCTGGACAACAAGTCTCTAAATCACCTCAAAAAGGGTGTGGTAATTTCTTACCTGGAGCTTTACAAAATGCATTGTTTTAACATACATCTCCAGTAGAGTTAAAAATGCATGACTACCCAATACCTACATTTTGGGAAAATTTTGCCATAGCCCCCTTTGTAAATGGGACTATCCACATGCACATTGGCATGACTAGGTGGCCATTCAGTAACACACCTATACACTGTCATATACATCCTACATGCATTATCACATCACAGTAAAAAAATCCGTAAGTGTAGTCTAATTACCAGGATTATTTTACTTTTATGCCTTTACTCATTTGTCCTCAGATAGGATAAGAAATGACAGTAAAAGGTGCCAATTTGACTGTTTCAAAAGTTAAAAAAATTTAACATCATTATGTTCAGCATGGTTTAATACTAACATTTGCTATGTTGAATATTTTTTATCAAGTCATATCAGCATGCATATTCACTACTATGTGTCTAAATGCATTTCATGTGATAAGTCATTTTCCAACGGATAAAAACTGGAAAAAATACAAGCATACGTTACCAGGACAGTGAAGAACGCTTGTACGGTGGAAGAATATGCAGAAAGTTGCCCGAACTCAGCAGATCTGAAGAAGAGCTCTCAGATTTCCTTCGCTGCGCAACTTGAAAATGACTTATGAAAGCAACCATTGGCCTATACATAGGCACGGTTGGCCGCAGGCTCACCTGCGGCTCCTACAGGTGTACCTGTGACACTTCTACATGGGTCCCACACCTCCGGCTCACTCCAGTTAGAGTTGTAAAGGAGGTCTCACAAGCTGAAAAGGCCAAATCAGGAATAAAAATGCTATGCGATTGAGCGGAATAGCCTGAAATCCTGGTTTCTTGTCGGTCAGAGTTAAACTCCCGTCGTCTCAATGGTATTCGCCTGAATGCAAGGTATACTATACCAATGAGGTCAGCTTTCACAGATCATACTCGGCAATACCCCATAATGGTCTGATGCCGTCATTTGCAGGGTCACAACCCTAAACCTCCCTGGCGGGGGTTACAACGCAAAACCATGAAATACCAAACCTCCCCGGCGGGGGTTACAATGCTGAAGTTACAAACTGATAAAGTATCCCCGGTAAGGGGTCACAACGCACATCTTTCAAGCATCTACGTATCCCCGGTGGGGGTTACAACGCAATGCAACCATTGATACACACATCAATAAAGGTCAAGCAACCTTAACGTCATGTCAGTCGATTGCAAGTAAACCCATCAAAGCAACTCATCTACGTATCCCCGGCGGGGGTTACAACGCAATGCTACCATTGACACATACATCAATGAAGGTCAAACAACCTTAACAATGCACCCAGCAAGGATCTATCCGGTGATACACACATCAACGAAGGTCGGGCAACCCTGACGACGACAAACTGTTGGCAGTAACTCTGACAGAATGAGGGAATTATTATACACATCCTCAAATAGACAAACCTTTATCCCCACAGATCTCTTACACACAAGAGGTACCTCTATGGAATATAAGCCAGTGTCTAGGATTCAAGACTTTGGTGATAGCCCCAACGTCAACATCCTTGGAGACTTGGATCGCATGTCCAAGCCATCACTGATTGTCATCCCAACAGTATTACCTGAAAATCATGCATCATACATTTGAATCATGTTGCTGCATATAGCATCATATTTATCTTTCTTGCATTTCAAGTGTCTAGGATTCTTTATCCTATCCATGCCTTGCATTGCATGAATATGATAAAGAGGGGCATCTGTAAACATTCAAAATTTTTTTGCGCTTTATTATTAACATTGCAGAGGGCGATTAAATCTTCGGAGATAACCTTGGAAGACAGCTGACATCCATTTCGGATACTACCGGAAGTTCAGTTCCAACCCAGAACACAAACTAGGAACATCAGTTCCAACCCGAAACACAAACCGAGAACATCAGTTCTAACCTGGAACACAAACTGAGAGTGTCATTTCCAATCTCGGAGATAACTCCGAGGTATGCAGATCAAAAGATCGACAACAACACCGGAGTGGACAGTTCTATCTCGACGATAACACCATGACATTCAGTTCCAGTCCTAGAACCAACACTGGGAGTAGCGACTCCATCTTGGTGATAGCCCCAAGGGATGATTTTGTAGTTCCGCCGATAACTCAGGAATTATTTGTTTCAAACACATGCGATCAGCTTCAAGCTCATACCTCCTACTGAGGCACTCATACCTCAGACCCGGAGCTAACAACAGGCAGATAGGCACACCCACAGATGACAGTGAGGCATACAAACAAGCAGTCCAATCTCGGATGTAACCCTGAGCAACGTCTGCTTTCCGCTCAAACCGGCGATAACCCCAGTGAGGAGTCAAAATGTCGTCTTACCGCCTCAACATTTTCTCTCACAAGATGATATCGCGGCATACCAACAAGTAGTCCAATCTCAGATGTAACCCTGATCAACGTCTACTTTCAACTCAAACCGGCGATAACCCCGGCGAAGAGTCAAACATCATCTTGCCCCTTCAACACTTGCGCGTCGTCCCAACACTTCATACATACATACATATAACAATGTCCCACAAGAATCGAGGAGTAACAATCCTGAGTAACTATTATGCGTGGCAGTACTTTAGATAAAATTTGAAGCTTGAAGACCATGGGCATAGACCCCTCTTCCTGACTTCGTACAACCTCTAATCAATGTTATTGCGTAACTCTCGACACAAGCGGTCTGAAGAAGGTCAGATATACCTCGTTTGGATGCTCGGATTTGAAGTTCTGCAAGTTTGAGCAGACATTATAGTGCATGAATGCACGTACTTCGAGACGACGGGACCCACGAGGCTCGAATACATCACGACCAGCCGCAGGTACAACCGCGGCTGCCGCAGGTGTACCTGCAGCCATCAGTCTATAAATATGATCCTTGGGGTCAGCCATTTGGAGGGAGAAGGAGAGGAAAAGGCGAGGAAGCCTTGTCCATTTTACCCTGTATACACATCTTTTGAGTGTTTCCTCATCTTTAAACACTTGTTAGCTCACATATAGCTATCTTTTATTCGGCAGGAGCTGAGTGTTTATCCATTTAAAGTCATAGAAGTCTACATTGGCAGCACACTGTAAGCCTTCTCACATTATATAAAGCCTTCTTCTCATATTAGCACACACTTTTATACACATTGAGAGTCGTGTTGTGTGCGTTTGCCTGGACTTCGGTCCGTGGTTTTCATTTGTGTCTATATATATATACTTATATATGTATATATTTCATATATGGACTAAACATTATCGAGTTATGCCTCGATTGAGCCTGAACTTCGCTTACGAGTTTTATTGCTTATATATATATACTTATATATATAATTGTTGTCGAATATATCTCGATAAGCCCGGATTTTATATCCTAGCATTTACTTGCTTTTATATATATATATATATATATATATATATATAACGTTGTCGATTATATCTCGATGAGCCTCGGATTTACATCCTAGCATTTACTTGCTTTTATATATATATATATATATATATATATAATCGTCTGTCGATTATATTCTGATGAGCCCGGATTTACATCCAAGCATTCTTATCGCTTATATATATATATATATATATATATATATATATCCTTATATATATAACTATTGTTTACATATCCGATTTAACCCAGATTCACATCTAGTGCGTTTAATGCTTTTATATATATATATATATATATATATATATATATATATATATATATATATATATATATATATTTACATTTCATCAGTTCAGGAGTTTACTCCGTGGCCTTTTACAAACTTTATTTATATTTTATCATGTCCATATATATATATTTACTGCTTTTATATATTTATATTTTCGATCCCCCATGGAGTTGCTTCGTGGTGGTTGATCATGTTTGTATTTATATATTTACAGCTTTTATATATATAACTGCTTACTGCTTTCCATACAAATTACAGTATCATGTGAGCCTATGAATCATGTGATCACAGATTCAGTCTATTGAATCTAGATTCGGTTCCCATGATGGACATTTTTCAGCTGTAAGCTGCTTGTACATTATTTTATAGTGTCTGAATTTCCTTGTATGGTATCACAAGACATGAGGAGTTCTACGATCACTGTATATATTTTTCTAGAATGCTTCGCATCTCAAAAATAAAAGCAAACAAGCCGAACATTTAATAATAAAATGGAAGTATCAAAGGCCTCAATTACTATTGAGCACAGGGTTTGAAAAACCTCTTTTACAAAACGTCATTGCTATATCTTGCTTAAAGCTAAATTTTTCTATAAATTCAAACCCTATGTATATAGGTGCGAACGAGGTATAACACTACTTCTAAATAACTGCACATTGATCCACACACACACACACACACATTCATATAATAGTTTTTTTTGAAAAGTTACGGTCACCGTGGCAACACGGATGTCCGGGGGTGCCTAACACCTTCCCTTTGCATAATCAAGCCCCCGGACCCAAATGAATCTCGATTTCACAGACCTGTTTAGCAGTGTCGCATCACTGGGTCAATGTGCAAACCTTTTTGGTTGCGTTGGTGCAACCAGTAAAATACACCAACCGGCGACTCTTAAAGTCAAATCGTTGACATTATACATGGCGGACCTTTTTCACATGTTTTTTCAAACAAATCTCACATTAACATGAGAACACCAAAGAACAAGTAACGAAAAGGGACACTCAAAAATCCCGACGTCGACACTTAACACATTCCTGTTTTACCTGTACACTTCCAAAATTGCTCCCCTTCCTCTTGCTACTACCACTTTTACTTCCACTATTAATTTCTACCTTCCCAGTTCCTACAACCTTGCCATTATTCTTTCTCTCCTTGTTGTAGAGGCTCATGGCCTGACTCCCTTCCTCAGCTATTATAGCCTTCTCCATGAGTGCTGCAAATGTAGGGATCTGTAACACTGCCACCTTCTTGTAGAGCCAGGGTTTTAATCCCAGCTCAAACCTTCTTGCTTTCCTAGCCTCCGTATCAATTTGATGCGGAGCAAACCTAGCCAACTCATTGAACTTTGCGGCATATTCTGCAACTGACATATCCCCTTGCTTCAACTCCAGAAACTTCACCTCCATCCTAGCCTGCATACTAGCTGAAAAATAATTTTCAAAAAATAGTGTCTTAAACCTATCCCATGTAACAACACCTTCTCATTCCCTCGCCTGATTCGCTTCCCACCAAAAATTTGCCTCACCCTTCATCATGTAGGTGGTAAAAGCGGTCTTTTACCCCTCAGCTACCCTAGCTATCATGAATGCTTTCTCAATCTCCTTAACCCAAGTTTGGGCTTCTACAGGGTCAGTTGTACCTTTGAATTCCGGCGGTCCTACAGCCTTGAAATCTTTAAAATTCACTAAGTGATTATCTGGCTGGTTCCCTGCGGCTGGTATTCCTTATTCCATAGTATGTGCTACCATGTTTGCAAAATACTGCATCGGGTTTACTTGTTGTTGTCCCTCCACGTTATTGACAGATTCTTCTGCTCTTTGATTTCGAGTTTGCCGTCTTGGTGGCATTATCTGGTTAAGTAAACATGAATTTAACTTACATTCTAAACCTTATCATATAAGTTTAATATTTTAAATTTGTTTTATTACTCAAACTTAGATCATATTCATTCAATGATTTCAAAATACTTTACATATCGCAGCACATACTGCATTAAACATCAGCTATCCCTTTGTGACTACAAAAGTCAAGATTTACAACCTTGACCAACACAAAAGTTTTAGAATATTACATTACACGGGCATACTAAGTACACATATTACATTAAACACGCCTACACAATAGAACTTATACTACCTATTTACGAAGCCTTTTCTTGGACAACCCTTCGCCCGATGATCTTCCATTCCATAAATAAATTATGCACCTGGTTTATAGTCGGGACAATACAGAGTGGTATGCCTCTCATAGCCGCAAAGATAACATATTCTTTTCCCTTTCTTCTTATCAGGTTTTTCTAAGTCATGATCTTTTATCTTTCTTTTTCCCTTATTTCTCGGAGCTGTACACGATGTGTTGCTTGAGGCTCCCATCTGATCAATTTGGATTTTAAGCTTATTTTGTTCTTCTATTATTTTGATTAACGCCTACCGCAGTTGACTATTAAGTAGCTTTTCTATCTCCTATAACCTTTCCAGAGAAGAAACCGTGTTCCTCATATTCTGCACTTCCATTGATGCTTGATCAGCTTCAACTTTAGTGTCCGAATCACTATCTGTCAGTTCCACCATTTTCGGATCTGGTACTACGTTTTCCACGATAACCACCTCGTCCGAGTTGGTTTCATTGTGAGCCTCTATTTTAGCTATTGGCTTCAATATTAGCTTGAGTGTATGGGTTTGATCCTTCTTCAAGTTATAAGCATATAACAAGCATTTTCCACCAGACATCTACACACATAAATTATCCTGATTAGCATATAATATATACACACAACAATTAGCAGTTTTATATAAGTTATCTTTTATTTTATTTGACGATGAATTATCTAATCCATCTCTTTTTAAACTCTATACTAGTTATTAATATTTTCAATGTTTCCCTCTGTTCTAAGGTTATAGCCTAAGGTCTATCCCACCTAAGGTTTCTAACCCTATAGCTCTGATACCAACTTGTAAAGCCCCCAAATCCAGGTACTTGAAACCCGAACTCGGTGCTTCACGATACAATTTCTATGAGCATAATAATAATAATAATAATAATAATAATAATAATAATAATAATAATAATAATAATAATAATAATAATAATAATAATAATAATAATAATAATAATAATAATATAAAGATCAACTTAATTTACATATCATCAGAGTCTAATCCCCAGGTATGAGACCTTTAATCATTCATTACATAACATGATGGATAATATATATCATTGTCTTAATAATATCAAATTATTACATAAACTACCACAAATCTTATTTGGTTAGCTTTCCTTCTCCTTTGTTTCTACATGAGCCCTCTGGTTCTTCACACTTAGCTGAAAACATTTAAATTAAGAAAGGATGAGCATTTGAGTGCCGAGCAAGTATTAACAATTATATATATATAAGCTGAAAGAATTTAAATGTTTTCTTTATACTACCATTCTACAACAAATCAATAGTTGTGAAGTAATCTGAACCGATAATAATAACATGACAACCCTCTATCAAATTTTTGAAACTACGTACTGACTATAATTAGGGTTAAGGTGACATACTATGAATATTGTTTTCATTTTCGAAAAGGTTAAACATAACTTCATCTATAAATCGTCATAACTTACGGGCACGGGGGTGATCAGCCCGTTGTACCCTGTACTGATCAATACTACATGCAAGAACGATGTTATCGTTCACTCTGTCCACCTTGGGTGCATAAAATTTTTCCCGTGTAAGGGATGTTCATACTTGTCGGGGTTCCAAACCAAAGCAATTCGGTTGGATAATAATAAGGTTTTATCTTGTTCAACAATAATCTATAATTCAACATATATATACGGGTAATTAACAAAGGTATAACAACATGTGATTAAATACAATGATTATCCAAGTGGGGACACTTGTATAACCATTTATAGAAATTAACTAATGTAATATATATCCGAATTACCATATACTAACATGTTGATAATCAATGAGCGATATAATATAGGGTTAATAATATGTACAAAGAATAATATAATTACAAACATTCTTACTCATGTCCATTGCATAAAGAAAATGCAAAGGTAGGATACTTGTCTTGTCTGCTACTTACAAAATGCAACTTAGTTTTATCTTTTACATCACAACCTATCATTAATCAGATCATTCGTTCGATTAGAACAATATACTATAACACATAGTACTGTATTTTGCAGTCAGCACATAACCTAATCACATTGTCGCATATATTTAACAACCATTGAATCACAAATAAACACTTATCAAGTCAACCTATCTAAGTTCAGATCAATTTTTTAAACATGTCGGTGTACCGACAACTTTATCGGGTAATTATCGAGTCTAAGACTCTATTCTGTAACTCAATATCTCTAAATATCAGTCATGTTATTTTAAATGACTTAATAATCATTTATTATAATTTATCATGAATTTTCAAACACCGGAATCATTATTAAATGATTTAAATATCAAATAATTCTATTATCATTAACTTTTAATTAATACTAAACTATTAATGAAACTATTGCCAAAATATTAAAGTTATTTATAATAACTTAGAATATTTTTAAAGTATTAATATTACCCTTAAATGATTTTGAAAATATTTAAAATCATTTTTAAATAATTACCATTAATATTAAAATATTAATGTATTATTTATCCAAAAATTAAAAGTCATTAATTATAACTTAAAATATTTTTAATTCATTTATATCCTTTTTTAAATGATTTTTAAATTAATAAAACTATTTTTAAACCATTTATTTAATTTAATTATTAAATAAATTTAATATCATTAATATGAAATTAATATCAATAATATTAAATTATTGATGAAATTATCCTTTAAATATTAAAAGTTATATTTTATAACTTAAAATATCTTTAAACACTTTATTATCATTTAAAATGATTTTTATAATATTAAAATAATTTTTAAACTTATTTATTTAATATAATTATTAAATAACCTTAATATCATTAATAATAATTAATTAATGAAATTTACCTTTAATTATTGAAAGTTATATTTTATAACTTCAAATATTTTTAAATACCTTATTATTATTTAAAATGATTTTTAATATAATAAAATCATTTTAACTTAATTTATTTAATTCATTTACTAAATAAATAAATTATCATTAATATTAATTAATTAATTAATTTCATCACAAAATATTAAAAGTCATTAGAAATAACTTAAAATATTTTCTTATACCATAATATAATTTTAAATGATTTTTCAAGTATTAAAATCATTTTTAAATAATTTATTTAATGTAATAATTAAATAAATTAAATACCTTAAATATTTCAAAAATATTAAATATTTATGAAATATATTAAAAATAATTAAAAACTATTTTTCGTAATTTAAAATAATTTTTTATAATATATTGGTATTTTTAATAATTAAAAAGTAATTTTTATAATTATTTAATAAAATATAATTTTATAAATAATCATCAAGAAAGACCACCTATAGCGACGAGCAATGCCATATATAGGTGTTCTTCATGTTCATACTTAAACCCAGAAAACTCATGTCTGAGATCGAGTGACCATGTTTGACCATCAATGATTCAGTGTGTATTGTGTTTCTGGGAGATCTATTAACTTGATCGTGTAGTACTAGTGCAAGACTACAATATCCAACAACAAGCAAGTTCATACAACATATAACCAAAGAGATCTGAGCCTCCAAAAGTGTTGTCAGGAGTGTTCTTCATTTCTAGGTTACCCAGAAATGAAGAACAGATCATGAATGATACTTTGAACCTCCACTACATGATATCCTTGTAATATTTTTGTGATATAATGATTTCATGTTGTAGACAGAATGTAACTTAAGAGATCTATCACATAAAATCATCACAACAACAACACAAACGCGAGATCTAGTCTGGTCAAACTATGTCAGTCGACATGCATGTTCTTATGTTTTCTGGGTTACCCAGAAAATAGAAAACATGTTCGACTTGATTAGTTTGACCAGCTACAAATTTTAACCTGTTTATTATTTATGTGATCTTAAGGCATGAGAATGTAGTCCAAGCAACATAGTATAACTTAGATGCAACAACAAACATAAATCAACAATAAAATGAAAGATCTAGCCGGTTTAAAACATTGCCAGGCCGGTTCTGGGTAGTTTCTGGGTTACCCAGAAACGCCCAGTCATGGCCGATCAACGGCTTTTGAGCTCGATTATCTTGAAATCTGTTTATGATATGAACTTCATTCAAGTTCCAGCTTAAAGATCTCATACCAGACTATATAACAAAAACATAAAACGACCAAAAACATAAACCAAGAAAGATCTACAGCCTATGACATTCATTGTCAGAACATAAAATGAAAATTTTCCAGATTTTGAAGAACATCAAATCCGAGCCTCTAGATGTTATGGATCTAACATCTAGCAACCCAGATCATCATTATACATCATATATAACATATTAAATCACAGAATCATAACATCTAACATGCATATCAAGCTCAAATTTCTAGGGTTAGTTTTTATACCTTGATGATCAATCACTGATTCTGGCTTCCCAATTTGTTATGGGTGATGGTGGGGCTTGGTTTGGGAACTGATTCACTTCTATATTTTGTTGGTTTTGAGTTGAGAGGAAATGATTGAGTGCTTGGGTCAAATAGGCTAACAAATGGTAATTTCTTTCTCTTCCAATCTATTTATAGCACTTATATGCAATGTATTTGGCTAATCTAGACTAATGTGCTAGAATTTTTGTGTCACATGGAGTTAGTATGAGTTGGTAAACAACCCACCTAATGTCAAAACCTACATCTTAGCCTCTTTAATGCACAAAAGGGCAATATAGACATTAGGCTTGCAATTTTAATGGCTTAAATGTAATCTTGTCAAACCCTTAGGGTTTGACCCTTAAGGTTTAACCCTTAGGGTTTAACCCTAAGCTTTAGCATATAGCATTTGTAGGATTTAGCAATTAAGGTTTGTACAAAATAAAAATTTTAGTTTCTAAAATTTATAATTAGGGTATTCTTTATTTGATTAAGGTTCTAATTATACATGAACATTGGGGTATTATTTACTAATTATAATTGTCCTTGCTAATTTAGAAATTAGGGTTTATAATTTTTGGTAATTAGGGTTACCAAATTATAATTAGGGTTTATAATTCAAATATTAGGGTTTCTAGAAATTAATATATCTAAATGTTAATTAGGGTTGACATAATTAATCATAAAATCATATAACACAGTTATATAATAGTCTTAAACTCACAATTGAGTTTCAATTTAGAGTTTCCCACAGTAAAATTAGGGTTTTCAAATATTATACCATAATTGACCAATTGTCAGTACGTACATACAATACATATTTATAGCACTAAAAAATTAAAATATAATCAATATTATATTATTATTCTCATTTCTTCATCAAAATCAAAAATTAGATTTTGGATTCCATATCTGATTTATCTGTCATACTTAACATTATTAATTAAGTTAAAAATAATTAACTTAATAATCTGTACTAAAATTCATATAATAAAATAATTATTATATTTATTCTAAAAATCATTTCATATATTATTTAAATAATATATAATTATATTTTCATGGAAAATAATTAATAAAAAACATTTCTACTATAAAATTAATTATCATAAGAATATAATTTATAATAACCAATAATTCTAAAATAAAATTATTTGCAATAATTAATGTAATAAATAAATTTTTATTTATCACTTACATTTATATACACATTGTCTTGGCACATATTCCCCATATTTATTTTAATAAATAAAAAAAAATTATAAGCAAAATTTCTGATTTATTTGTATAGAAAATATCGGGTTGTTACACAACTAAAAATTCCGAAGTTGACAAGTGGAACAAGTAGAAAGGTGAATAAAAAGAAAATGTATCCGAAAAGAAAAGTCACGTCTTGGATTCAGTGCTCACTATTTTCAAATAATCTGCCATGAGGGATCGATAGTTTCCTGGTATGATAATCTTTTTCACCGATGAGGATTACCCATCAGAACTTATCGAACCTCATGAAAGAGTACTGGTCATCACCGCATAAGTTGGATCGATGGACATGAAAAGGATCATGGTCGATAATGGTTCCTCAGTCGACATATTATATGCCCATGCATACCAAAGGATGGACTTGGAGGGAAGGGAGATGAAGATTGGGCAGGATCCCCCTCTATAAGGATTTAGCAATAACCCAGTTCGGGTGGCGGGTACTATTGAACTGCCAGTCATCTTCGGTACAACTTCTTGGCAAGTTGAAGTGAATGTTATATTTTTCATGGTACATGTGAGTTCAGCGTACAACGCTATCTTGGAAGGCCGACAGTGAAAACTTTACAGGCGATAACTTCCATATCCCATTTCGAAATAAAGTTTCCCACACCAAACCGCGTCGGTGAAGTCACTAGGGACTTTGTGAAAGTAGTATGCATATAAGTCAATCATGTATGATGATAAAGCATATACTTTATAAACAATCTTATTCATTTATTAATAAAAGTATTTATTTACTAAAGACATTTAATTATCTACATGATGTTGTTTTAATAATATGTGATAAACTCATAGTTTTAAGAAATGCTTTTAGAATCATGATGAGATCATGCTAATGAGATCTAAATTCTTAGATAGCTTAAAAACTAAAATGTTCCCAATCGATGGATTACTAAAAAGGTGATTAGCGAATACGGATAGATTGGTTCATACGTTACTTGCTCATTGGATGAGGATAATTTATCTCATGATCATTTTGATCATTTGTGTGGAGACACTAAAGTACGTATGTAGGTGCTTATTGGAGAATAAGTTAACTGAATGTGGCTCGCTAAGGAATACCTAATGGAGTTTTACTTGCATGTCAATAGGAATTCCTGTAGTGATAAGTAGTACAAGTGATCCTTAGACTTGAGATCATCATAGTATCTTGTGTATAATGAATTATACTTTGACTTATTCCTTAAGACCCTTAGGGTATATCAAAGGGTATGTTTGGGTGTAATAAGTTATATATGGAGATAATGAATGATCAATAAAGAATCTATCGAAGAAGAGATATGTCTTATGTGATTCGATAAATGACAACCTAGTAATCGGTCGAATAAAATTAGAAATGAGTTTCTAATTTGCATTTATTCAGAGTTGTGCATTTGGGAATCGAAATACATATAATTAAATAAAATAAGATTTGACAGTAATTCCATGTCTTATATTTAATTGGGACATTGTATGGTGGAAGGATTGAATTTTACGATAAATATTTACTCAAAGGTTCTTTTATGATTAATGTTGAAATCTATATTATTTGGAAAGTTGTTGATCGCTAATGGGGCTTATCCCTATTGTTGAATAAATATTATTTATTTAAATAAATTAATAGTTTAATTTATTTATTAAATTAAGATTAGAATTGTTCTAATTGATTTATTCACAATCGGTTTAATATGGAGAACCTAAAGGGTCACACCATAAAAGGAAGAATAATTATTTAAGAAGTCAATGGAATAATTGTAATAATATGTTAAGTATATTTAATTTAATATATGGCGATAGAGTAAATTAAATAACTTAATATTTATTATTTAATATGTTAGAATTATTAAATATAAATTAATAAGAGGAGTCTTATTATTATTACAGTTTTTATTATTTAATTCCTAAATGAGTTTGAAAATTAATTAATAAAATGTACTCTTATATATCCTAATATGATTAGGAGGCTAGTTAATTAAAAGAGTTTAATTAATTATTCCTAATAAGATTAGGAGCCAAATTAATTAAAGGAGTTTAATTAATTAAATCAAAACCTAATCCTAAATAGTTTAGGAGGGTTCCCTACATCTATAAATAAGAAAGTTTTTATATGGACAGAGGGTGACGCAAGTTACACATTTTATTTCAAGAGTTGGGAGAGTACACCTTTTCTATTTGAGATATGAAAAACTAAGGTTTTGCTAAACACCCTTCTTCTTGAGTTTTTGTTCTTCTTGAGTGGATCACCTCTAGAGGCCAAACGCTTGGGTGGCTAACGTTGATCAAGGGAAGGAATCCAATCCCACGTATTCAAGGAGACCACGAAGGACTAGGATTAAAACTTGTACCTGAGGAAACTTGAATCTTCAAAGGTATAATTCTGATCTTTTTCTTCTTTGTTTATATTGATAATTAAGCACAAACAATGATATCATGGCATGGGATTGTATGAAAAATTTAAATTCCAATTTATCGCGCTTTCGCACTATTTTATATGATTTGATTATGTAATCGCGCTATATACAATCCTAACAGTGGTATCAGAGCTAAAATTTATGCTAATTGCCGATTTTATGATTCAATGTATGAATTGATATGCGATTGAATTGAATTTTCCGGCAAAACAAAGTTTTCACACTACTGACGATGATCAAGTCGCACTTCCGCTCATTCTCGGGCATGGCCGTGCCTATCTTTTGAAAATAAAAACGCAAAGCGGCGCGACCGCGCTGCGTTCTAGTTTATTCTGGGCGTGGTTGCACCACTCTGCAGTTTTGAATTTTTTTTGTTTTTCATTAATTGAAGTAAATGGTTTATTTAATTGATAAAAGTTTAAAATAAATATAATTATTTTATCTGGAATATGATTTTAGATTACTAAAAATTAAAGAGATTAATTTGGATTTGTTTTTTGATTAAAATAAAAGAGTTTATTTTATTTTAAAAACTAAATATTAGCAAAGTTTTGCCCATCAAATGATATCGATGCATATATGGAATGGTTTTATTATTCATAAGATGAATGTTTATTTATTGATACATATGATGATATGAATGATAATAAATGGGATTGATGATGGACTATTGACCAATGTGATTGGATTTTATTTTAGTTAGATGCATGAATGTATGGATTTTATTAAATGGGGTTTGCGTACCTCGTCTTCTCTAATTTTTCTCAATGTAAATTCTATCTCCCTCCTATGTACTTTCCCTTGACTGCTGATCAATGTTTCTATTTTTATAAATAGTTTTGTAATATGAATAGTTAGAATTAAAATTTTAAAGAATTAGAGACCAAGGAGAAAGGAGCGCTTGAAGACCCGTTCGGAATGGAGCCCGGGTTTAAATGTAATAGTTATATTTAAATTTAATTCTTGTACCCTAGGTTTTGACCTTTTGGTTCATTTGGTGGCTCTAGTGAACCAAACAAGAATAAAGTTCATAATCAATCCGGGTAGAATATAGTATTCTATATGCATGCTTATACTATATATATATATATAGAGAGAGAGAGAGAGCAAGGATAAAGTGCATACCCCTTATCTTACTCACCCGTGCTCACCCCTCTTTAGCGACGGACCCGACGATTTACGCTTCAATATATTAATCTGTCGTCTATACTTTTAGCGACGGACAACATATAGCGTCATAAAAGTATAGATGACGGTTTGTATATATAACCGTAACCGTCACGTCCGTCGTCGCTAAAGGGGGGTAAGCATGGGTGAGTAAAATAAGGGTTATGCACTTGATCCGGACCGTATATATATATATATATATATATATATATATATATATATATATATATATATATGTATGTATGTATATATAATGCAAACATGCTTCGCATGTTAAATAATATATGACGCGTATTTTATATATATATATATGTGCATGCTATTAAACAAGATGAGACAAATAATAATAAACCCTCAAAAAATTATATTAAGTCCAAGCATTCAAAGATATTTGGAATATCGAACGTCGCCTTTTAGCATGATAAAACGATAGAGTATCAGTTAATCATTATAAGTTTGTTGCGTCACACAAGGCTTATTTTAATCTTTGAGATGTTGTTTTTATCACATTTAATATTTATAAATAGATTGAACGATGTTGTTTTGTTGTGTCAATCAAGGACAATATTTTTCTTTTGAATATATAAAAGTTGTGACGCCCCCAAAATAGGTATACATCACCCATCTTGAGTCGCCAAATACATGGTACAAAATATTAATACAAACTTAATTATACAACCGTCGTGTAATATACGATAATACATAAACTGAGGGTTTTAATAGGAATATTGTCATCTAAACAATATCCACACTCAAAGGAGTCCTCATTACATTTATTGTCACACTATTTAACAGAATAGTGAGGACTACTAATGCTATCTTCTGGACCGTCCCTCCTTTCCCTGACTCGTCCCAGCTATATTCTCATTTCCTGAAGAGAACAGTGAAAGAAAGGGTGAGCTCAACTAGCCCAGTAAGAAATATTATGACTAAGATAATGCAGAATAAATTATCAATAGTCTTCAACAATGTTAAACTGATAAAGTACAATAGACATCAAGTTTAACTGCAGTGGAATAAGTAATCCATTAGAAGAGTCAAGTAGAGAATAAAACCTACTATCTTCTATGATTTAAAAATGTTTTCATAAACTTTTATCACTGAGACTCAGCTTAATAAATAAACCACATCTTCTAATCATCCATGTACTATGAGCCAAGGATATCATTAAATCATCAACGGTCATGACTATACCGAATAATCCCTGGTCATAATCATACCAAAAACTGTCCATCAATGCATTACAGGCTACTGAGGACTTTTACCATATCATTTATAACATTACAGGTCATGATTATACCGAATGATCCCTGGTCATAATCATACTAAGTCCATCTATGCACGTAAGCCAAAGATAACTTTCATTACAATATAAGCATGAGGATGATGACAATGACATAATAATTCAATAAAATAAGTTCAAGAATTAATTTATCCAAGAACTAATAACGTCCAAATTGTCAACATGATACTTCTTTGTAGAGTAAAATTTAAGAATGCTCTAAGAATATTTTTATGAAAAGATCTTTGGATGAAGCGCAAATATCAAGGATATTCCACTAATTTCATGGAGTATAGAAGTCAAAACTTTAACCAACTGAGTATAATAAAGAATATATGAAACTGCAAATGGATTTTCACCCGCCATGCGGTAATCCATGTATACAGATCATTTCCACAATTTAATAAGGAATGAATACAAAGGATCATTCACCATACATGTGGTAATCCGCATAGACATGTTATTTTAACAGAATAATAAAGAATGGAATAATAGAAGGATTCACCATGCATGCGATAGAGACTGCACCGGCAGGTTATTCCCAACAGAATAATAAATAATGGAACTAGGTACAGCGTAAATGCACGTATGTGATATTCCGCCGTAATAATAAATGCGAAATAATAAATAATGGAACCAGTCCCACAGAAAAAGCGCCTGCATGTGGGGATATTCCGACGAATAATAAATGCGAAATAATAAATAATGGAACTGTGTCAAAGTAAATTAAGACCGATGGGATATTCTAACGTAATAATAAAGAATGGAATAATAGAAGAATTTCAACATGTATGCGGATTGCTTATAAACAAAGTTATTCCAACATAATAATAAAGAATGGAATAACAAAAGAATTTCACCATGTATGCGGTTTACCATTATAAAAGCAAAAGTTATTCCAACATAATAATGAAGAATGGAATAAAAACTCTTACGAGTATTGAAAGAAATAATTCTCTTCATGAATACAAAAGAATAATACCCCTTACCTCAAAAGAAGACTGGATACTGGAATAGAAATTTAGCAGACTTCTCTTCTTCTTTCTCTCTATAATTTCTCTCTATAATAATGGCTCTAAAGTTTTAGTGAATTGGTGAGAAATGAAGGAAGAATGATCTTCTATTTATAGGAAAATATAATTTCGATAATTGCACGTTTTGGGGCTCGAAATATTACAGTACAATACCTCCAACTTTTCTTTCATTTTTAATTTAGTCCTGCAAGTATTATCAATCTTGCACCAACTCCCCTAATAGTAAATCATGTGAATCAATAGTAAAATCATGTGACTTAATAGTAAATTATGTGACTCAATAGTTCTAAATATGTGAAAAAATTAATTACAATATAGTACCACCATTTATACCTCCATCTTTAACTTAGTCATGCAAGTATCATCAATCTTGCACCAACTCGCCTAATAGTAAGTGATTGTGACTCAATAGTAACTCATGAATAGTAACTCGTGAATAGTAACTCATGAATAGTACTCCGACACAAAAAGTGCCCTGAATACCCGATTGAACAATATAATCTCCAGACATTAATTATTATCGAAATAAATGTCAATTTCTACTAACACAAATAATCCCAACACAATGGAACTATCAAATTCATCTTTAATCAACACGAACTTATTCATCATTAATATTATAATTCATAATATTTAACAACCAAAGTTGTTCCTGTGAAAGAGGGGGCTTTTCAATAAGGATTTCTCCCTATTGGCGCGCAATTAGGTGACCAAACCTCTCCTTGACAGAACTTCTAGACATTGTAAATATTGCAATTTAATAATATGAATAACTTTGTCGTCTCAATTATTGATTTAATAATATATAAAATATTATGCAGATGATGATGTGACAATAACTGAATCAATAATATGAGAGATATGATGTAGCAATCACTGTAGCAATAATTGACTATAACTGAGTGACTTCTCACGTAAGCATCAATAATCAATACCGTGTGCTACTATGCAACCACGCATATTACTGTACTTTTACTACCGGGTAGTTCAATAGTTTTAACGGTAACACTATCGCCGTTATTTTTATCAAAAGATAATTATGTTGTTTTCTAACTACGACAATACTTTCATTGTGGGGTCCACCAATGATTGTGCCGTTGTACGAATATTCCCTGTTAAAACTTATATTCCCCGACCAATCGAATATTATATAACCACTTGCTTACTTTGCAAAATTTGTAAATATTACCCACAACTATAACATTAAATAATATCCACACCATAATATCCAAAAATATAATTTGAGAGAAATTAATCTTTATTCATAAAAGTTAGGGTCTTACAACCTCCCCTTCTTATGAAATTTCGTCCTCGAAATAAGGGTACGTACGATATATCGAAGAGGTGAGGATATCTTGACTTCATCTCAGATTCTAACTCACTGATCATTTCTTCCACATCGTGGTTTCTCCACAAAACTTTGACTTGAGGTATAACCTTGGAGCGTAGAATATGATCCTTCTTATCCAAGATTTTAACAGGTAACTCTTCATACGTTAAATCTTTCTCTATCTCATCTGATTCTAATTCAACAATGTGGTTCGGGTCTTTCACATATTTACGTAACATAGATATGTGGAAAACGTTATGAACACGAGACATACTTACTTGGCGGTAAAAGTAGCCCATAGCCACGCCCTACTCGCCGAGGATTATAAATGGGCCAATGAATCGAGGATTGAGCTTTCCTCTCTTTCCAAATCTTGTAACTCCTTTCCATGGAGCAACACGTAACAACACATGATCTCCAATATTGAATTCCACGTCTTTTTGATGAAGATCAACATAACTCTTTTGGTGGTCTTGTGAGGTTTTTATACGTTGTCGGATCGCTTGAATCTTTTCCGTAGTCATACGTACCAACTCCGGTCCCAACAACGTTGCTTCACCCACCTCATCCCAGCATACTGGAGAATGACCCTTTCTTCCATACAACGCCTCAAATGGAGCCATGTCAATACTTGCTTAGTAACTGTTGTTGTAGGAAAACTTCACCAATAGTAAGAACTTGTCCCAACTTCCCTTGAAGTCAAGAACACAAAGTCTTAATAAATCTTCAAGAGTTTGAATAGTCCATTCCGACTGCCTGTCCGTTTGAGGATGATATGCCGAACTAAATCATAAATCTGTGCCCATAGCTTTTTGCAAACTAACCCAAAATCTTGAAGTGAATCTTGGGTCACGATCAGAAACTATGGATATTGGCATACCATGAAATCTTATAATCTCATTTATGTACATACCAGCAAGACGTTCAAGTGTAAAAGTTTCTCGTATCGGTAAAAAATGAGCAGACTTGGTCAATCTATCAATAATGACCCAAATCGCATCTATGCTTTGAGAAACCTTGGGAAGACTAGTAACGAAATCCATGGTAATGTGCTCCCACTTCCATTCTGGAATCTCAAGTGGTTGCAATAGACCTTTTGGCACTTGATGCTCCGCCTTGACTCGTTGACAAGTTAGACACCTTGAGATAAATAGCGTTATCACGATACATTTTGGTACTCCCAGGATGGATTGCAAACGGTGTGTTGTGCACCTCCATCATGATTTTATACTTCAAGTCAGAATCGAAAGGAACACAAAGTCTGGAGTTGACTCGAAGTATTCCTTCTTCATCGATTCTTGCTTCCGGAATAGCACCTTCTTCTACTTTCTTCTTCATACGTATCAGCTCCAAGTCTGTAGCTTGAGCAGCTTTAACTTTATCGACTAAAGTCGGTTCTACTCATATATTCGCCATCATCACATGGGTCCCTGGAGTCTTTAACTCTATCTCCATCCTTTGTAAGTCATACAAAATAGGCCTTTGCGTTGACAATATCGCACTCGTACCCGCATATGATCTTCTACTCAATGCGTCAGCTACAACGTTCGCTTTTCCAAGATGGTATTGGATGGTATGATCATAATCTTTCAACAGCTCAAGCCAACGTCATTGCCGCATGTTGAGTTCTTTTTGAGTGAAGAAATATTTGAGGCTTTTATGATCCGTATAGATTTCCACCTTCTCTCTATACAGGTAATGCCTCCAAATCTTAAGCGCAAAAATGACAGCGGTTAACTCTAGATCATGAGTAGGATAATTCCTCTCATATTCTTTGAGTTGTCATGAGGCATAGGCTATGACTTTCCCATATTGCATGAGAACACATCCTAACCCTTTGCCTGAAGCATCACTGTGAATGACAAATCCCTCCGTGCCAGATGGTATTGTCAGAACAGGTGCTGAAATGAGTCTACTCTTGAGTTATTGAAAACTCTTTTCACATTTCTCGCTCCAACCAAATTTTGTATCTTTTCGAGTTAGCTGCATTAATGGAGTAGTAATTCGAGAAAACCCTTCTACGAATCTCCGATAATAACCAGCTAAGCCGAGAAAGCTACGTACTTCGGTCACTGACTTAAGTTGCTCCCAACTTTGAATTGCTTAAATCTTTGCCAGGTCAATAGATATTCCATGATTTGATATTACGTGCCCAAGGAATGAAACTTCCTCAAGCCAGAACTCGCATTTCTTCAACTTGGCATATAGGTTATTTTTATGAAGCTTTTGAAGTATAAGCCTCAAGTGTTGCTCATGGTCTTCACGAGTTTTGGAGTATATGAGGATGTCATCAATAAAGACGACCACAAAGTGATCCAAATATTCCTTGAATACTCGGTTCATCATGTCCATGAAGGCAGCAGGAGTATTAGTCAATCCAAAAGACATGACTAGGAATTCATAATGCCCGTACCGAGTTCTGAAAGAAGTCTTTGGAATGTCATCAGTTTTAATCTTCAACTAATGATATCCAGAACGAAGATCGATCTGTGAAAAGAATTTGGCGCCTTACAACTGGTCAGACAGATCATCAATACGTGGTAACGGGTACCTATTTTTGATGGTGACATGATTCAACTCCCGATAATCAATACAAAGTCGCATACTTCTATCTTTCTTCTTCACGAATAGAACAGGAGCACCCCAAGAAGACGTACTAGGATGAATGAAACCTATGTCTAACAATTCCTGCAGTTGGGTCTTTAACTCCTGAAGTTCAATAGGAGCCATTCGATATGAGGCTTTAGAAATGGGTTTTGTACCAGTTTCAAGATCGATACAAATTCAATTTCACGCTCTGGGGGTAGGCAGGGAAGTTCTTCAGGGAATACGTCGGGAAATTTATTAACAATAGAAATATCATTCAAATCTGATGTATTTTTATTTAAATCCGTGATATGGGCTAAGAAAGCTTGACATCTGTTTTTCAATAAACGAATATCTTTATGGCTTGAGATGACAGTGATGGATTTTAATGGTTTGGTTGCTTGAATTCGCATAATAGGTTGGTTAGGAATTTGAAAGCTAACAACCTTACGAAACAATCAATTTTTGCATGATGAGTAGTTAACCAATCAATCCCTAGAATCACATCGAATGCAAGTATTTTCAAAGAAATAAGATCGACAGGTAACGTGCGGTTACTGATTTGAATCAAACAAGACTTATAAACCGTGGATGTAATGAAGGTTTCTCCCAACGGAGTTTCAATAGATAAGTCAAAGTCTAATTTCTCCGGAGTAAAATTTAAACGTTGAGCGCAAGTAGGAGAAATAAAGGAATGGGTAGAACCGGTATCAAATAAAGTATAAACTTCTCTAGAGTTTATGATTAGCTTACCCGTGATCACCTTGTTCGGATTCCTCGCTTTTTGGGAGGTTACGACAAATGCTCTCCCTTGAACTACCGATTTTGTCTTGTCTGGGACACCCTTTGATGCCTCCATCCCAGCTGGACTTGACTTTGGTGCACGACAAAATCGGGCTAGGTGGCCTTCTTTTCCACAATTATAACATGCTTTGGACTGCATCGTGCAGTTTGGACTTATGTGTCCTTCCCCTCCACATTTGTAACATACGACTGGCGGTCGTTGTCCTTCCTTAACAATGGGTGTTGGTGCTGACATCTTTCCATCTTTACTGAACCTTCTCTTCTTGAACTTTCCATTCCTATTGTCTTGGCCATGATTACCACCGAAGTGGTTATCATTTCTGGCATGATGATTCCCTCCACGTTTGTTGTCACCGCTTCGATGACTGCTACCATTGGTATTATCGACTTGTCGGCTGCTCTCTCTTGGTTGGGTTGACTCATTATCGTGCTCCAATAACTGAGCCCTATTCACAACATCTGAATACAAACACAGTTTATGAAAGATAAGGTATTGACATTTCTCGGGATTCAAACCTCTTAAAAACATCTGCGTCATTCTTTCCTCATTATCAACCAAGTGGGACGCAAACCGAGACAACTCGACAAACTTAGCTTCGTACTACACCACGATCATATTGTTTTGCTCAAGCTTGATGAACTCTACCTCCTTCATGTGACGAATACTTTCAGGAAAGTACTTGTCGTTGAACAGCTCTTGGAACTTCTCCCAAGACATCTTAAGTGCGGTAGGTTGAGTACTCTTTACAGATTCTCACCAGTAATCTGCCTCTGCACGCAACATGAAGGTGGCAAAGGGAACCTTTTGCTCCTCGGAGCATCCCATGACATCAAATGGAGCCCGAGTTTAAATGTAATAGTTATATTTAAATTTAATTCTTGCACCCTAGGTTTTGACCTTTTGGTTAATTTGGTGGCTTTAGTGAACCAAACAAGAATAAAGTCCATAATCAATCCAAGTAGAATATAGTATTCTATATGCATGCTTATACTATATATATATATATATATATATATAATGCAAACATGCTTCGTATGTTAAATAATATGACGCGTATTTTATATATATATATGTGCATGCGCGCTAAACAAGATGAGACAAATAATAATAAACCCCTCAAAAAAATTATATTAAGTCTGAAGTATTCAAAGATATTTGGAATATCGAACGTCGCCTTCTAGCATGATAAAACGATAGAGTATCAGTTAATCATTATAATTTTGTTGCGTCACACAAGGCTTATTTTAATCTTTGAGATGTTGTTTTTATGACATTTAATATTTATAAATAGATTGAATGATGTTGTTTTGTTGTGTCACTCAAGGACAATATTTTTCTTTTGAATATATAGAAGTTGTGATGCCCCCAAAATAGGTATACATCACCCATCTTGAGTCGCCAAATACATGGTACAAAATATAAATACAAACTTAATTATACAACCGTTGTCTAATATACGACAATACATAAACTGAGAGTTTTAATAGGAATATTGTCATCTAGACAATATTCACACTCAAAGAAGTCTTCATTACATTTATTGTTACACTATTTAACAGAATAGTGAGGACTACTAATGCTATCTTCTGGACCGTCACTCTTTTCCCCGACTCGTCCCAACTATATTCTCATTTCCTGAAGAGAACAGTGAAAGAAAGGGCGAGCTCAACTAGCCCAGTAAGAAATATTATGACTAAGATAATGCAGAATAAATTATCAATAGTATTCAACAATGTTAAACTGATAAAATACAATAGACATCAAGTTTAACTGCAGGGGAATAAGTAATCCATTAGAAGAGTCAAGTAGAGAATAAAACCTACTATCTTCTATGATTTAAAAATGTTTTCATAAACTTTTATCATTTGAGACTCACAATAAATAAACCACATCTTCTAATCATCCCCGTATTACGAGCCAAGGATAGTCATTAAATCATCAACTATTATGACTATACCGAATAATCCTCGTCATAATCATACCAAAAAGCATCCATCAATGCATTACAAAGCACCGAGGACTTTTACCATATCATTTATAACATTACAGGTCATGATTATACCGAATAATCCCTGGTCATAATCATACTAAGTCCATCTATGCACGTAAGCCAAAGATAACTTTCATTACAATATAAGCATGAGGATGATGACAATGACATAATAATTCAATAAAACAAGTTCAAGAATTAATTTATCCAAGAACTAATAACGTCCAAATTGTCAACATGATACTTCTTTGTAGAGTAAAATTTAAGAATGCTCGGAAGAATATTTTTATGAAAAGATACTGGATGAAGCGCAAATATCAAGGATATTCCACTAATTTCATGGAGTATAGAAGTCAAAACTTTAACCAACTGAGTATAATAAAGAATATATGAAACTGCAAATGGATTTTCACCCGCCATGCGGTAATCCACGTATACAGATCATTTCTACAATTTAATAAGGAATGAATACAAAGGATCATTTACCATGCATGTGTTAATCCACATAGACAGGTTATTCCAACAGAATAATAAAGAATGGAATAACAGTAGGATTCACCATGCATACGATAGAGACCGCATGCATGTGAGTTATTCCCAATGAGAATAATAAATAATGGAACCAGGGTCTGCGCGTAAACGCACAGACATGATATTCCGACATAATAATAAATGCGAATAATAAATAATGGAACCAGTCCGACGTAAAAGCATGCAGATGAGATATTCCGATAGAATAATAAATGCGAATAATAAATAATGGAACTGAATCAAAGTAAATTACTTGCGATAGGATATTCAAAAATGAATAATAAAGAATGGAATAATAGAAGAATTTCACCATATATGCGGTTACTTCATAAACAAGTTATTCCAACATAATAATAAAGAATGGAATAACAGAAGATTTCACCATGTATGCGGTACTTCGCATAAACAGGTTATTCCAACATAATAATGAAGAACGGAATAACAACTATTACGAGTATTGAAAGAAATAATTCTCTTCATGAATACGAATGATTAATACCCCTTACCTCAAAAGAAGACTGGATACTGGAATAGAAATGTAGCAGACTTCTCTTCTTCTTTCTCTCTATAATTTCTCTCTATAATAATGGCTCTAAATCTTTAGTGAATTGGTGAGAAATGAAGGAAGAATGAGCTTCTATTTATAGGAAAATATAGTTTCGATAATTGCACGTTTTGGGGCTCAAAATATTACAGTACAATACCTCCAACTTTTCTTTCATTTTTAATTTAGTTCTGCAAGTATTATCAATCTTGCACCAATTCCCTTAATAGTAAATCATGTGAATCAATAGTAAAATCATGTGACTCAATAGTAAATCATGTGACTCAATAGTTCTAAACATGTAAAAAAAATAATTACAATATAGTACCTCCATCTATACCTCCATCTTTAACTTAGTCATGCAAATATCATCAATCTTGCACCAAATCCCCTAATAGTAAGTGAATGTGACTCAATAGTAACTCATGAATAGTAACTCGTGAATAGAAACTCGTGAATAGTAACTCATGAATAGTAACTCGTGAATAGTAACTCATGAATAGTATTCTGACACGAAAAGTGCCCTGAATACCCGATTGAACAATATAATCTCCAGATATTCATTATTATCGAAATAAATGTCAATTTCTACTAACACAAATAATCCCAACACAATGGAACTATCAAATTCATCTTTAATCAACACGAACTTATTCATCATTAATATTATAATTCATAATATTTAACAACCAGGTCGTTCCTAGGAAAGAGGGGGCTTCCGATAAGGATTTCTCCCTATTGGCGCGCAATTAGGTGACCAAACCTCTCCTTGACAGAACTTCTATACATTGTAAATAGTGCAATTTAATAATATGAATAACTTTCTCGTCTCAATTATTGATTTAATAATATATAAAATATTATGCAGATGATACTGTGACAATAACTAAATCAATAATATGAGAGATATGATCGTGATCAACGTAGCAATAATTGAGTATAACTAAGTGACATCTCACGTAAACATCAATAATCAATACAGGTGTACTACTTATGGAACCCTTGGCGTATTCTTTATTTTTTACTATTAGGGTAGTTCAACGGTTTTAACGGTAACACTACCACTAGTTATTTTTATAAAAAGATAATTATGTCATTTTCTAACTACGACAATACTTACATTGTGGGGTCCACCAAAGATTGTGCTGGTTATGCGAATATTCCTGTTAAAACGAATATTCCCCACCAATCGAATATTATATAACCACTTACTTTTTGCAAAATTTGTAAATATTACCCACAACTATAACATTAAATAATATCCACACCATAATATCCAAAAATATAATTTGAGAGAAATTAATTTTTATTCATAAAAGTCGGGGTCTTACAGAAGTGCTAGGTTGGACTTAATGTGAAATCCTGAATTTTATGAAATAAAAGTATTCAATTTTTCTATTTTTGTAAATAGTTAAATTGATAAAAGTTTAAAGTTAAGGGTAATATTTAAAAATTTTGCAAAGTAAGCAAGTTGATATCAAATACTCGTTGTGTCGGGGAATATTCGATTGGTCGGGGAATATTCGTACGACGGCACAATCATTGGTGGACCCCACAACGGAAGTATTGTCGTAATTAGAAAACGACAGAATTATCTTTTTATAAAAATAACAGCGGAAGTTTTACTGTTAAACTATTGAACTACCCGATAGTAAAAGTACAGTAATATGCGTGGTTGTATAGTAGCACACGGTATTGATTATCGATGCTTACGTGAGAACTCACTCAGTTATACTCAATTACTGCTACAGTAATTGTTGCATTATATCTCTCATATAATTGATTAAATTGTTGTCACAGTATCATCTACATAATATGTTATATTATTAAATCAATAATTGAGACGACAAAGTTATTCATATTATTATTTGCAAAATTGACAATGTCTAGAAGTTCTGTCAATGAGAGGTTTGGTCACCTAATTGCACGCCAATAAGGAGAAATCCTTATCGGAAAGCCCCCTCTTTCCTGGGAACGACCTGGTTGTTAAATATTGTGAATTATAATATTAATGATAAATAAGTTCGTGTTGATTAAAGATGAAATTGATAGTTCCATTGTTTTGGGATTAATAGTGTTAGTGGAAATCGACATCTATTCGATAATAATTGATGTCTGGAGGTTATATTGACCAATCGGGTAATTAATTGGATAAATGAGCTATTAATTGCTACTAATTCACATGCTTATAACTATTTGTTCATATATGTGTACTATTGATTCACATTCATGTACTATTAGGGGATGTGGTGAAAGATTGATAATACTTGCATGACTAAGTTAAAAATAGAGGTATTGATGGAGGTACTATACTGTAATTCGTATTTTCACATGTATAGAACTATTGATTCACATGATTGAACTATTGATTCACATGATATACTATTAGGGGAGGTGGTGCAAGTTTGATAATACTTGCAGGACTAAATTAAAAATGAAGGAAAAGATGAAGGTATTATACCATAATATTTCGAGCCCCAAAACGTGTAATTATCGAAACTATGTTTTCCTATAAATAGAAGCTCATTCCTCCTTCATTCTCACCAATTCACTAAGACTCACAAGAGCCATTATAGAGAGAGAAGCTATAGAGAGAGAAACTATAGAGAGAAAGAAGAAGAGTAGTTTGCTACTTCACTACTCCAGTATCCAGTCTTCTTCTGAGGTAAGGGTTATTATGTTTTTCATATTGTGAAGAGAAATTATTTTTCATATTCATATGAATATTATTATCGTTCAATATTCAATGTTTTCATTTAATATTCGTAAGGAATATTATTTTTGTTTAATATTTGTAAGGAATATTATTTTCGTTCAATATTCGTAAGGGATATTATTATTGTGGTAAGGGGTATTATTTATTTCATATTCTGAAGAGATGTTATTTTTCGTATTCATATGAATATTATGTTCGTTGTCGATGTCGGAATTTTTGAGTGTCCCTTTTCATTACTTGTTCTTTGGTGTTCTCATGTTAATGTGAGATTTGTTTGAAAAAACAAGTGAAAAAGGTCCGACATGTATAATGTCGATGATTGGACTTTAAGTGTCGCCAGTTGGTGTATTTAACTGGTTGCACCAATGCAACCAAAAAGGCTTGCACATTGACCCAGTGATTTGACACTGCTAAACGGGTCTGTGAAACCGAGATTCATTTTGGGTACGGGGGCTTGATTATGCGGAGAGAAGGTGTTAGGCACCCCCCGACATCCGTGTTACCATGGTGACCGCCACTTTTCAAAGAAATTGTTATATAAATGTGTGTGTGTGGATCAATGTGCAATTATTTGAAAGTAGTGTGAGGCCTCATTCGCACCTATATACACAAGGTTTGAATTTTATAGAAAAATCCAGTTTTAACCAAGATATAGCAATGACGTTTGGTAAAAGAGGTTTTTCAAACCCTGTGCTCAATAGTAATTGAGACCTTTTCATACTTCCATTTTATTATTAAATGTTCGGCTTGTTTGCTTTTATTTTCGAGATGCGAAGCATTCTCGAGAAAATAATATACAGCAATGTCGAACTCCTCATGGGCATGACAGCCATCAAAGGAAATTCAAACACTATAAAATAATGTACAAGCTGCTTACAGCTAAAAAATGTCCATCATGGGAACCGAATCTAGATTCAAGAACTCAACTCATGATCACATGATTCCTAGGCTCACATGATATCTCGCAATTTGTATGGAAAGCGATAGCGCTTATATATATAAAAATTCAGAATATATATATATATCAGACATGATCAACCACCACGAAGCAACTCCATGGGGGATCATAAATGTAAATATATAAAAAAGGTAAATATATATATATATATGGACATGATCAACCGCCACGAAGTAAACTCCAGGCGGGACGAAATGTAAATAAAGCTGTAAAAGCGATCAACTTCCACGAAGTAAACTCCAGGCAGGACAAAATTTAAATAAAGATGTAAAAGGCCACGAAGTAAACTCCAAGCCTGACATGAATGTATATATATATATATATAAGCGAATAAACGCATCGGATGTAAAATCCAGGCTCATCAAATATGTCTGACAACAATTATATATATATATATATAAGCAATTAAACGCTCCAGACCGAAGTCTAGGCTCAATCGAGGCATAACTCGATAATGTTAGTCCATATATATGAAATATATACATATATTAGTATATATATACATACAGAAATGAAAACCACGGACCGAAGTCCGGGCAAACGCACACAACACGACTCTCAATGTGTATAACAGTGTGTGTTATATAAGAAGAAGGCTTTATAAAATGTAAAAAGGCTTACAGTGGGCTGCCAAAGTAGACTTCTATGACTTTAAATGGATAAACACTCAGCTGCCGCAGGATAAAATATAGCTATATGTGAGCTAACTAGTGTTTAAAGAAGAGAAAACACTCAAAAGATGTGTATGCAGTGTAAAATGGAGAGGGCTTCCTCGCCTTTTTCCTTCTCTCCCTCTCTTCAAATGGCTAACCCAAGCCTTGTATATATAGACAGATGGCCGCAGGTACACCTGCGGCTAGTCGTGGTGGATCCGAGCCTTGCAGGTCCCATCGTCTCGTAGTAAGTTCACTCATGCACTGTAATGTCTACTCGAACTTGAAGAACTTCAATCTGAGAATCCGAACGAGGTATATCTGACCTTCTTCAGACCACTGGTGTCGAGAGTTATGCAATGACATGGATTAGAGGTTGTACGAAGTCAGGAAGAGGGGTCTATGCACATGGTCTTCAAGCTTCAAATTCTATCCAAAGTACTGCCACACGTAATAGTCACTCGGGATTGTCACTCCTCGGTTCTTGTGGGACATTGTTGGATGTATGTATGTATGAAGTATTGAGATGACGTGCCATTTGTTAAAGGAACAAGATGACGTTTGACTCCTCACCGAGGTTATCTCCGGTTTGAGTTGAAAGTAGACGTTGCTCAGGATTACAGCTGAGATTGGACTACTTGTTGGTATGCTGCGATATCATCTTGTTGACATGGTAAGATGTCATTGTGACTCCTCACTGGGGTTATCGCCAATTTAAGCGGAAAGCAGACGTTGCTCAGGGTTATATCTGAGATTGGGCTGCTTGTTTGTATGCCTCACTATCATCTGTGGATGTTCTTGTCCGTTGTTATCTCTGGGTCTGAGGTGTGTGTGCTTCGACAGGATGTCTGAGGTTGAAGCTGATTGCATATGTTTGAAACAAGCATTTTTGGGGTTATCGCCGGAACTGCAATGGCATCCCTTGGGGCTATCACCAAGGATGGTGTTACTACTCCCAGTGTTGTCTCTGGGATTGGAACTGAACGTCGTGATGTTATCGCCGAGATAGAACTGTCCTCTCCGGTGTTGTTGCCGGTCTTTTGATCTGCATATCTCGGGGTTATCTCCGAGATCGGAAATGACATTCCCGGTGAATGTTTCGGGTTGACATGACGTTCCCGGTTTGTGTTCTGGGTTGGAACTGAACTTCTGGTGGTATCCGGGATGGATGTAAGCTGTCTTTCAGGGTTATCTCCAAAAGACGAATCTACCCTCCTGCAATGTTAGTAATAGGAGTGTAGAAAATTTTGAGTGTCTACAGATGCCCCTCTTTGTCATATTCATGCAATGCAAGGCATAGATAGGATAAAGAATACTAGAAACTTGAAATGCAAGCAAGATAAACATAATGCTATGTGCGGCAACATGATGCAAATGTCTGATGCATGATTGTCATGTAATCCTGCTGGGATGACAATCAGTGATGACTTGGACATGCGATCCAAGTTTCCAAGGATGTTGATGTTGGGACTACCACCAAAGTCTTGAATCCTAAACACTGGCTTATACTCCATAGAGGTACCTCTTGTGTGGAAGAGATCTGTGGGGATAAGGCTTTGTCTGTTTGAGGATGTGTATAACATGTTCCCTAATACTATCGGAGTTACTGCCAACAGTGTTGTCACTGCTAAGGTTGTCTGACCTTCGTTGATGTGTGTATCACCGGATAGATCCCTATTGGGTGTATTGTCAAGGCTGCTTGACCTTCATTGATGTATGTTTTAATGGTAGCATTGTGTTGTAGCCCTCGCTGGGTAAGGTTGCTCCGATGGGTTTACTTGCCATCGGCTGATATGACGTCAAGGCTGCTTGATCTTCATTGATGTGTGTATCAATGGTTGCATTGCATTGTGACCCCCGCCGAGGATACGTAGAATTTTGAAAGATGCCCGTTGTGACCCCCGCCGGGGAGGTTTGATATTTTGTGGTTTTTGCATTGTAACCCCCGCCGGGGATACGTCAGGGTTGCCTGACACTTATTGATGGCATCGGACCTTTGTGGGGTATTGCCGAGCATGATCTGTGAAAGCTGAGCTCATTGGTATAGTATACCCTGCATTCAGGAGAATACCGTTAAGGCGACGGGAGTTTAACTCTGAACGACAAGAAACCAGGATTTCAGGCTATTCCGTTCAATCGCGTAGCATTTTTATTCCTGATTTGGCCTTTTCAGCTTGTGAGACCTCCTTTGCAACTCTAACTGGAGCGAGCCAGAGGTGTGGGACCCATGTAGGGGGGCCGAAGTTGTACCTGCAGGAGCCGCAGGTTAGCCTGCGGCCAGCCATGCCTATGTATAGGTGGCTGGTTGCTTTCATAAGTCATTTTTAAGTTGCGCAGCGAAGAAAATCCGAGAGCTCTTTTTTAGATCTGCTGATTTCGGGAAACTTTCTGCATATTCTGTCACCGTACAAGCATTCTTCACTGTCTTGGTAACACATGCATGTATTTTTTTCCAATTTCTGTCCGTTGGAAAATGACGTATCGCATGAAATGCATTTAGACACATATTAGTGAATATGCATGTCGATATAACTTGATAAAAAATATTCAACATAGCAAATGTTAGTATTAAACCATGCTGAACATAATGATATGAAAAAAAAAATTGACTTTTGAAACAGTCAAATTGGCACCTTTTACTGTCATTTCTTATCATATATGAGGAAAAATGAGTACAGGTAGAATAGCAAAATAACCCTGGTAATTAGACTACACTTACAGATTTTTTACTGCAATGTATTGATGCATACATGATGTATATGACTGTGTATAGGTGTGCTACCGAATGGCCACCTAGTCATGCCTATGTGCATGTGAATAGTCCCATTTACAAAGGGGTTATGGCAAAAATTTCCCAAAATATAGGTATTGGGTAGTCATGCATTTTTAACTCTACTATAGATGTATGTTAAAGCAATGCATGCATGCATGTGATCATAGAATGCATTTTGAAAAGACTCCATGTAAGAAATTACCACACCCTTTTTGAGGTGATTTGGAGACTTAATGTCCAGATATCATGGATCCAGATCAGCCGAGTAGTTCCCATAGGACCACTTCTGGTGTACGGAGGAGGGCTTTTGAAGAGCCTCAGCACCGTTCTGTGAGACAGCCTCGTCGTTTGGCGGAGGCGGTGATACCTCCTATTCGGGTTGAGGTGCCGAATGTCGAGGACGAGGAGGAGGATGCACCGATCAAGGTTCGTACTCCTACTGTACGTGTTCCCCGTAGGGAATTGCCAGGTAATCAAGTGGCGAACCCAGATCTTCTGGGTGACTTGAGTAAGCATCCTTCAAAGATACCACACATTTGAAATGAGGTATGAAGTTAGATCTTTAATCTTCCTTATTTCCTATTGATGAGGAGTCAAGGAGTCCGATGTTGATCTCTGCATTTGATGTAGGTTCTCGGCTTCACACGCGGACCTCGGGAACTGGTTTAGCATCCACTCTATGTATCAGGCCTTGCATGATGACTATAGAGCGATCATCCATGGCTGGGGATTCTGGAGGTTCTTCTCCATTCTACCCCATCACTGTCCCTGGGGTTACCTCAGGGCATTGTTTGAGCGGTGGTTCCACCTGCACTCGACCCTCCCATTTGTTGGATTGCGGTGATGATGATCTTTGATGGATTGGCGATTTATCACGGTATGGAGTTTGGAGGGGAGTTTGCCTTGCATTTACGGATATCACCCCAACCGTCGTCGATCCTTGTTTAGAGTTCGTGAGGGCGCTTCAAGGCGGGGATCTGTTTGTGCAGTCCTTTGGCGTAGATGCTATGAAAATGGTATGTTGAGTGAGCCTATACCCAATGATGTGAGAGTCAGGGATCGCATTCTTCGACGATTGTTCCTGATGATCATTAGGGGCTGCTTCATAGCAAATAATTCCTCTATGGTGTCCTTCGCTTTGATTAGCGCCACTCGACACGTGGACCGTATAGGAGAGTATGATTGGGGTTCTTACACCTTTGCCTATTTCCTCAGGGGAATGCGCCTGCGATCGCAGGGCTTGACCGAGGCCTGGTTAGGATTCTACCCATTTCTGCTGGTGAGTGTTTTTCTTATCTTTTCCCATGTATGGGTTAAGAGTGTTGACTGACAGTAGATGTTTGCCTTTGTGTTGGCAGTTTTGGGCCTATGAGAGGCTTCCTTATTTGCGTCCTGTGAGCGTGTTGGGTTTAGACACCTATCCACGAGGACAGAGATGGCATCATTCCATAATGGCGGAGGTCCCTGTTGCTGAGGGTTTCACTCATTGTCGCCTACAGCTGGAGTTATTGACAGCTGATGTCATCACATGGATTCCCTACTCTGGAGAGCATTTGGGAGTTGACTTTGAGGATGGATACCCGACTGGAGTAGAGTACGTCATTTCCACCCGCAAGATTCCTCTCTTTACAGATGGAGGATGGGAGCTCTATTTAGGAGAGCGTGCTATTAGGAGCACTACAGGAGAGATCCGTATGCCGATCTTGCCTCATGTCAGGCGTTATTGGCCTGTTTCGCAGTCACCCATCATTGACATCCCATTGATGGGGATTGACAATTTTACATTATCAGAGGGCCCCTATTCTCAGGAGACATTCTAGCATTGGTGGATCCCTTGTACAATTGGAGCTCAGACCCGCGCCACACAGTTTATGGGGGATATGGATCCAGGATCCGTGATGATGATGGATTGGCTAGCCTGTGTCAGAGATCCAACTCATGTGACACAGATTGACAGACTGACTCGGCAGCTGGATCGGTCACATCTTTTCATTCGGCATTTGGACAGAGATCCTGCAGAGGTAGATACTTTTGATCCTTCTAGCTCTGGCGCTGGTCCCTCAGATGACCCATATGGTTTTGCCGACGCAGATCCTCCATTGTATCAGCCTGACATCCCTATAGATAGAGATCCAGTGACTCAGGAGGAGTTACATCAGGTGGACAGGATCGATGATGTAGACATCGATATTATTGACTTTTTTTTGATGTATTTCTCGTTATCTCTTTTGATAGGCCTCTGTTGTATGTTGGGTAGCTTCGCCACATTTCCCTGTATTTTAGCTATACAGAGATGTATTAGATGATGATATACTTAGGAATGTATGTACAGTTTTCTATTCCCTATATCATATTGTCATCTATTGTATCATGCATGTTATTATGTTATGCATATGTATGTATGTCCAAAGATACTCAGCATTGACCCCTAGATGGTTTTATGACACGACCCGCACAGATGTCTTCTTCGACAGTTAGTCGTATCGATCATACCCCACCATTTGTGGTGGTAGCTGGTATGTGATCATGGTATGATAGTATATCACCATTAGACATGGTGATCGTAGATGATTTGCTGCAGCATACTATGACCCTATTGATGTTTTAGGTTCCTCCAGGATTTGTAGAGGGCATGCTAGAGCACTAGGTACCGGACAGACAAGTATTCTGATTTGGGACCCGAGAGTTGACTCCTACTTTGGAGGAGTATGCACGATTGATGATGCTGCCTCTGGACAGACCTTGCGTGCATATGGTGATGGGAGACATGAGTAGACAGTTCATGACTCTCACAAGATTGAGGCGCAGAGTGGTGCAGGATGAGATTACATCCGGTCATGTTATATCCCAGCATTTTTTGTTTGACAGGTTTGGCTCTGAGGACAACTATGCACGGTATTCTAGGGATTTCACCACACTGGAGGATCATTGGCGTTCAGCCAGAGTAGATGTACTGCTTCTATGCGTATTGTCATACGTCTACATGTCGCGGTACATGGATGAGATAGATATCGGTGTCGTCATGGCAGTGAGAGCTCTCAGGGAGGGTCATACCATTATTCTGATGATCATTGCAGAGACCTTGAGGTCGACCTATATCTTCTTTACACTTATCCGTGAGAGAGTATTCATAGGTAGCTCGGTCATGTTGTATATGTGGTTTATGTCACATTTGAGACCGATTGGCACATTTAGACATCATGGATTTTGTTTCACCCATGATATAGCCATGACTTATTCCTTCCAGCCAGAGGAATGTACAGATGCTGCATCTTGGTCCGCTTTTCTAGCAGGGATTAGAGATCTATTTGATATATTGTCGTGTTCAGGGTTCAGCTCACCCTACAGCTTCATTACTCATGCTCCGGGCATGGATTATCTCCCTCTGGCTGGATTGAGGGGCATGATCACTTACCACCCACTGGCCGTGATGTGTCAGTTTGACCAGTTTCAGGATTTCCATCCGTATGAGGCGATGAGTCGGTAACTTCGTCACCGTTTGTCGTGAGAGGATAGATCCAGGTTGTATGTCTGCTGGGATCAGTGAGAGCTGGATGAGTTTTCTATCAGTCATCCGGGTTGTTCTGTAGAGTATTCCGCATGGATGGAGACAGAGACTGCATCGGCTACGGCAGTATCCACAGTGCAGGGGACTGATTCTGACGAAGAGGAGCCTATAGAGGAGGTTGTTATTCCCACTGATGATTTGACTGCTGGGCTGCCAGCATTTGTGATGGATTCTCCCACCCCGAGTGCCACTATTACCCAGTATTCAGCACAGCATTTGGAGCAGAGCTTACATCTGATGACCTATGATAGAGATCAAGCTAGGGCCGCGATGTTGACAGCTCTTAATGAGAGAGATACCGCTCTGTTAGAGAGGGATAAGGCTAGATCAGCCAGAGATGCATTGAGTGGAGAGTGGGATGCTGCCTTATCTGCTAGGGATGTGGCCATTGCAGATAACACTTCCATTAGATCCCAAATGACTGTCAGTCTGGTCGGCATGAGTGCTTACATTGATGAGCATTATGCCACCATGCAGTTAGCCTATGATCTGCTAACTCGTGTAGATACCCTTGGGCAGGAGCTTGCAGTGCTTCCTCCGTCTTCAGAGAGGGATGTTATGTTAGATCTAATAGTCCGCATGTATACAGATCTATAGATAGCTTTGTATTTTCCTATACAGACTAGCTTAACCATTTTGTCATGTACAACACAGATGTATATATCAAACAGTATTATGTATGCAGGGAAATATATTTTGATTCACTTCCCTTTTAGTTATGCCTTGATACTTGCTTGATGTTTACCTGTTTCTCCAGGGCCTTGTGATCTTGATGCATTCTAAACTTATCCTTGATAGATGGACATTGAGACGTCGCAAGGTCTCTCAGAACGGATCGTTGATTTATGTGAATCCCTACCATCTTTGGTGTCTTGGGACTGGTATCTGTATGGAAAAGTGGAGAGGAGGGTAGTTTCTTCCTCTCTGAGATTGACCGCACCACAGATGGTCGCCAGTACTTCTATTTGTGATAAGCCTAGTTAATTCCATCTCTTATGGATTGGCATTGCTCTTTGAGGCACGATCGCAGCTTAGATAGTCACTGAATCTTCTATTTGTGAGAAGAGGTTGGGTAATTTCATCCCTTTGATCTGAAACCGATGAAATGGGGCAATTTGAAGGTTGATCCCATCTTCGTGTGACAAGTATGTTTTTGTTACGGTAGGGGTTAGATCGCACCATAAATGGTCGCCTACATACTCCTATTGAAGAGGAGATCAAGTTTATGCGTGTTCGAACCTAGTGTGGGAGGTTTAAAATTTGAATGTGAAAGCGCGTAAGGGTGTAAGTATTTTTGTTGTTTTTGTCGTTTTATAGAGAAAGGGTAGAAATGTTTTTTGTTTTTTTTTATGCGTCATATATAGCATATGGTTTCCTACGTACTCTATTGAAGAGAGATCGGTCGACGTAGTTAAGCCCCTCGTGGATGAATTGAAGGCGAAGAGAAGTGTAAATCCCATGCGCGGCTATATCTTGGGGGAGAAGAAAGTTTGATCCCATAATGGGGACAAACCGCAAGTGTAAAAAAAGTTTGATGTCGCCCTCGGGACAAATGCGCAGACGTGAAAAGTTTAATCCGTCTTCGTGGATAAACTGCAGTGTGAAAGGTTCAATCCGTCTTCGTGATAACCAAATTGAGAAAGGTTCAATCCGTCCTCGGGATAACTCAAAAGCGTATGGAAGGTTTGGAATGAAGTAAAACCAAAGTTCTTTGGCTTGAAGTGTATGTTTCCACGAGGCGTAAGAGCATGTAAAAAGGGTGAAAGGGTTCAAAACCTAATGACCGGTGATTTGGTGATCAAAACCAGGATGTTTGTTTGATGGTAACTTCGGACATAAAGTACCGCTTTCACGATGTCTCGAGTTGATAAGTCGTGGAAATTCATCGCCATCCATTTCCTGCAATCTGAGAGCACCTCCTGTCAATACTTCTTTGACAATAAATGGGCCTTCCCAATTAGGAGCGAATTTTCCCTTAGATTGATCTTGGTTGCCAATGATCTTCTTCAAAACCAAGTCATGCTATTTGAATTTCCGTAGTCGGACTTTTCTGTTGTAGGATCGTGTGATCCTTTGTTGATATAACTGACCATGGAAGATAGCCATGGTTCGCCTTTCTTCTATCAAAGACAATTGGTGATACCTGTCTTGTACCCATAGGTCCTCATCCAATTGAGCATCCATTAATACTCTGAGGGATTCCATTTCCACTTCTATAGGGAGCACTTCTTTCATCCCATAGACTAATGAGTAGGGGGTTGCCCCAGTGGAAGTTCGCATGGAAGTTCTGTCGGCTAATAAAGTCAGATGCAAGAGGTCAGGCCATCCTTTATGGTTGGCAGACATTTTTTGCATGATCTTTTTGATGTTTTTATTAGCCACTTCGACAGCACCATTCATCTTTGGTCGATAAATGATGGAGTTGAGGTGTTTGATGTGGAATTTTTTGCATAAATCCTCAATCATTTTGTTGTTAAGGTTCTTAGCATTGTCTGACACAATGAACTCTGGTTGTCCATATCAACAGATAACATTGTTTGTGATGAAAGCAATGATAACTTCTTTAGTAACCTTGGGGAAGGAAGTTGCTTCTACCCATTTGGTGAAGTAGTCGATCATGGTGAATATGAATCGATGTCCATTACTGGCTTTGGGCTCGATGAGCCCGATTACGTCCATTCCCCACATTGAGAAGGGACATGGCTAACCCATATTGTGGAGTTCCCTTGGAGGGGCGTGGATAGCATTCCCATGAATCTGGCATTGATAGCATCTCTTGACGTGATCATCACAGTCAGCTTTGAGTGTGAGCCAATAATATCCCATTTTGAGAATTTTCTTGACAAGTAGGGGTCCGCTCATGTGAGGGCCGCATACTCCACCATGGATCTCATCCATGAGTCGCTGAGCTTGGTCTTTATCTAGACATCTGAGGAGACCTAATCCTGCATCTCTTTTGCAGAGTGCATCTCCGCTCAGGTAGAATTTCAAAGCAAGTCGATGAATCCGCCTCTTCTTAGTTAGGCTCGCCTCAGCGGGTGTAGATCCATCTCGCAGATACTCCTTGTAATCCGCCTCTTCTTAGTACGTTTCTAAGGGTTTGTAATCCCCTACAGGTACGATGGCCAGTTGATCCGCAATTCCTTGACCTTTGACAGACTTTTGCGTCACGTAGACGATGTCAAATTGTTGTAGGATCAACTGCCATCTGGACAGTCGACAATTCAGTATGGGTTTACTGAACACATACTTAAGAGGATCCACGCGGGATATGAGATGGGTTGTGTGACCACGGAGGTAATGCTGTAACCTCATGGAAGCCCATGCTAAAGCACAACAAGTCTTCTCGATCAGAGTGTACTTGTGTTCACTGATGCTGAATATTTTGCTGAGGTAATAGATAGCTCGTTCTTGGCCTCTATTATCTTTTTGCCCCAGCATGCAGCCCATAGCATTGTCATTTATAGACAGGTACATGAATAGGGGAACATCATCCCTAGGAGTTACCAAAACAGGAGCGTTAATCAGTTGCTCTTTAATGGTAAAGAAAGCTTTTTGACACTCATCATTCCATTTCATGGATGAGTTCTTCCTTAACAATTTGAAGATAGGCTCACAGGTTGCTGTGAGTTGAGAAAGGAATCTACTAATAAAGTTGATCCTTCCCAAAAATCCCCGTATTTCCTTCTCTGTCTGAGGAATGGGCATTTCCTTGATGGCCTAGATTTTGGTAGGATCCAGTTCAATCCCTTTGTGGCTGACTAGGAAGCCTAGCAACTTGCCTGACTTAACACCAAAGGCGCACTTGGCGGGATTCAACTTCAAGTTGTACTTACGCAACCTGTTGAAAAGCTTTTTGAGATGGTCTAAATGGTGGTCATCCTCCTTTTGGGATTTGACAATGATGTCATCCACATAGATCTCTATCTCCTTGTGCATTAAATCATGGAAAAGAGCCATCATAGCTCGCTGATAGGTTGCCCCGGCGTTGATGAGGCCGAATGACAACCATCTGTAGCATAAGGTTCCCCAAGGAGTGATGAAAGCATTTTTCTCACGATCTTCCTCAGCGACCATAATTTGATGGTACCCCACAAAGCAATCAGCAAAGGAGTACATACCGTATTGAGAAGTATTGTCAATAAGAATGTGGATAAAGGGCACGGGAAAGCTATCTTTAAGGAAAGCTTTGTTCAAATCCCGGTAATCCACGCAGACTCGCACCTTTCCACCTAGTTTAGGCATGGGAACAATGTTGGATATCCACTCTGGATATATACACACCATGATGATGCCAGCTTGAAATTATTTCACAATTTCTTCTTTAACCTTTAAACTCCACTCAGGTTTCAATAGCCTGAGCTTTTGCCTAACTGGCTTGAATCCTTCTTTAATGGGAAGGCGATAAAGAACAATGTTAGTGGACAAACCCACCATGTCTTCATGAGACCATGCAAACACATCCTGGAATTGGGTTAACAGTGCAACCATGTCATTCTGTTGAGTTGTGGTAAGGTCTGAACCAATCTGGATTAGCTTAGGGTTGTCTAAGGTTCCAAGATTGAAAGGAGTGATTTGATCAAGATTAGGTTTGGGTTTGTCTGCGACCCATTCCTTAATCTCTTGAGGTGTCTCACTGTCCTCTTGGATGTCCATCAAGTCTGAGTCTAACTTTACATCAAAGTTACAGCCCTTGTGGAGAGAAGGCACCTCATCAGCAAGTACAGGTACATCTAAATTCAGAGTCCTGAAACAAAAGATGCTTTCACTTAATATATGCAACTGTTCGATCATACAAAAGTGTTAGCATGTACGTGATAAAATAACTACTAGTGTTGTAAAGGAAAGTAAGCAATTAAAGTTATCTACAGGGCAGAGGGATTTTCTGCCCATTTTACCCTCGTCGACCAATGCATGGAGTGCTGCTCCAATTGTCGAGGGCAAAGTCCTGAAGGACTGCAGTGATGGAAGGATCATCCATGTCTTCCTTCTCCCGAATGATAACCATGACATCTGGGCAATCATCGTCTGGGGTGTATTTGTTTGTATATTCATCATAAACAATGACGCGGATGCCTGCCATCATCAAGGCAAGGTTATGTTTACGTTTTCGTTCCTTTTCTTCCACTTTGGGATAAGGAATTAGCACCTCTATAGCTTTGATTGGCACTGGTTTCGAAAATAGCATAGCTACAGCATAGGCTGGCACCTTTACTGGAGATTGCATTAACTCATGAGGTAAAGGTATAGAAAATTGCCATGCGGCGGAAGCTTGAGGAACCTGTTCGTGCTTATGAGGATTCCTGTGTCTGGAACTAGAAGAATAGCCTATCCCGACTGTTCCAATTTGACTAGACATTTGGATAGGGTGCTTAATACCCTGTTGATCCTTACCAAGCCCTTATCCAGGTTGATAACTCAATAACATCATTTCTTGAGTGGCCGACATAACCTCGGCAAAAATATTGGGTACGGGAAGTGGCGCTCCCATAGAATGGTATTGCGTATTACTCACTTCCAAAGTATGGAAACTGGCCGGTTCAACTTCTGAATTGAAGCTGATAATTGGTAGAATTCCTTGTTCAAGACAATCTGGCTCAACGTTAATAGTGACTAGGCTGTTGTTGATGATGTATTTGAGTTGTTGATGTTATGTGGATGGAACAACTCCAGCCATGTGTATCCATGGTCTCCCCAATAGCAGGTTGTATCCTGAATCTATCTTGAAGACGTGGAAGGATACATTGAATGTATTTGGACCAATCTCAATTGGCAATTCAATCTTTCCGACGGCATTTCATCGGGATCCATCAAAAGCTCGGATGACCGTATGGCTGCTTTGTATCCGCTTGAGATTGATATTCATTTTGACCAAGGTGGCATAAGGACAGATATTTAGAGATGAGCCTCCATCTATCAATACTCATGCTAGCATGTACCCAGAAGACAACACTGCGATGTGCAATGACTTGCAATGACCGGTCCCTTCGGGAGGTATATCATCATCAGTGAAGGATATCACATTGCTGTTGAAAATGTGATCAACTAAATGTTGAAATTTTTCCACATCCACTGATTTTGGAAAGTAGGCTTCTTCTAAAACCTTCAACAAGATCTTCCGATGATCCTCAGAAGAGAAAACCAAATCCAGTATTGAAATCTGGTGTGGAGCTTCTCGTAAGCTTCCACTTTGGCTTCATTATGACCCATAGTACGGAGGAATTTCTCAATCTTCTCCATGGGCAATTTCCCCTTTGCTTCGCAAGTAGGTTTGATAACCCGTTGAGGAAGGTACAGTGGATTTTCTTTCGACATTGTAGCAGTAGTATGAGACGTGGATCCTTCAGATTCTCCATAATTCCATGGAACTTTATGCAAGCTAACAACAGGATGTTGTGGTCTGCAAGGTAAAGGAATTGGCTTTGGTGCAGCCACTTTCAAAGGATTGTCAGCTCCTTTGAGTTGAATTGGTTGTATGGGAAATACTTTGACAGTTTTATCATCCACTTAGGAGATAACTACAACTGATCCCTTCCATTGGGTAGGGCATGCATTCCCACCCTTGAGTTCCACAGTGTAATCATTTGCTATTTGTAGGACACCGCTGTCAATAAGATTCTGAATAAGATGGCGGAGTGCCCATCATTCTTCTGTGCTGTGACAGCGAGAATGTGAATGATATTGACATATTTCATCAGGATTGAACCGCCCTGAGCGGGGATTGATTGGAGGGAGAAGGAATGTGATTCTTCCTTCATTGATCAACATTTGAAGTATCTCCTCCATAGACTGCCTAGATAGGTGAATTCCCTTTGATTGGCAAAATCCCGATGGGCTTTAGCACTTGCTCACTTTGCAACCTTATCCTCCATAGCTTCATTTTCTGAAGGTGTTGATGGAGCATTTATAACAAATGGAAGGAGATGTGCATGCTCCTGCCTGATTAATTGGCATGTGACTTGATGTTGATGGGTCACCAGTTCTGCCAATTGCTCAATTTGTTTGGAAAGAGCTTTCATCTTTCATTCCATGGTAAACTGGAACTTTGCATAATCCCATTTGTCAACACCGTCTTTGATGGGTTGGGATGATTCACCATTGGAATTTTGTACAGTGCTCCAACTAATCATGTTGACCTCTTCTTCTTTGTGTTGAGGAAGAGGGTTGTCTTGCACATGAGGTTGATCTGGTTTGGTGACTACAATCTCACCATTGTCTATCGGATCCTGAATCTTATGTTTCAAGGCCCAACAATCTTGAGTATCATGTCCGAGTGCCACGGCATGATAAGCACACTTCCGAGTAGCATTAAAACCCCTGCCGTTAGGGTTGGCTGGTGGAAGAAGATGTGTAATTTTCTTCCGAGCGAATGGAAGAGCAATAATGTTCTCGGCCCGAATCCCTAAGGGTGTGAACGTCCGAGGTCGCTTTACTTCTCCACTTTTAGGCAATGGAGGGTTTGAAGATTGTGCTGGAAAAGGGGAGTAGTTTCTCCTCTGCATAGGCATGCTTGGATTGCCTTCTTGTCCTTGTAGTATCAAGGAAACATCCTCCTCTCACCGTGTTTGATCATTTCAAAAAATGGTTTGCCAATACCAGCTAGAACTCTCTCATAGAAAGGAGCTTCCTGTACATCTATGAAAGTCATGACCATTTCTGATTCTGTTATGGAAGAAATAACTTGAACAGCAAGGTGCCTCCACCTTTGAGCATACTCTCTAAATGACTCATTAGACTGTTTCTTGACCTTGGTGAATTGGTACCGGTCAGGAGCCATCTGAGATTGAAAAGCTGTATTGAGTGAGGAAGGCGTGAGCTAGCTCTTCTTCCCACCTCTGGATATTAGAGTTGTCTAACTGCATACCATGAATCTAAGCTCTCCAAATGACTTGTGCTCAAATAACTACATTCTGAGCTTTTCATTCTCCGCATAAGATCCGAGTTCTCCAATGAACACCTTTAAATGTGTGTAAGGATCCCCTAATCCGTCATACTTTTCAAAACTAGGGGTCTTAAATTTCTCTGGATAATGCACACCAGGAAATATGCAAAGGTCTGCATATGAAACACTGCCATGTGTTTCAATCCCTTGGAGAATGTGAATGGTTTCCTCCATTTGAAGGACCTTCTTCCTGATGTCACCGGTGTTTGGATCTCCTTTGAGATGGGTGCCTTCAGGGTCTTTGTTGGTTGTATCCAACTGATGTTCGGAATTGTTTTTCCGGACCTTGAACTCCCCTTGTGTAGAGGATTACGTATGTGTAGGTATCTTCGTACCACAGGTAAATTTGGTGTAATTCTTTTAGTAAAACAGCCAAGTCTGTGATTTTTTTACTCAATCCGTCAAATTCTTCTCTTGAAACAGGATTACACTATTCGGAAGAGGACATGATTGGTTGTAGGCTCGCAACCTTTTTGGATTTTGACCAGGTAACAGGCCCAATTTCTTCCCTACAAAAGACTTACGTAGTTTAGTCTTATGGTAATATAAATGTTATCATAACATGTTCGTTTTAGGAATTTGTCCTACAAAACCGATTGTTAATTGATAACATGTCATGCATGCACAGATATTCTTCATATTTTCCATTACATATGAATGAACATGGGATAAAATCACAAGTAAATGCTTTTACAAGTATTGAAAATGGAAAGCATGAAGAAACTTTCCTCCGCATTTTGTTTATCAGAGGTTGACCTATCCTAGGGTTTCTCTCGCGGCTTTTCGACATGAGGGTTCCCAGATCATCGCAATCTACTTGACGGGAAGTTAATCCGGTCGTTCAACTGGAGCGAATCTGAGTGGTGCCTTTCCTGAGCCCCGGGGAATTATTCTTCCCACGAGTCCAGTAATCAAACACCGACAGGATAGCCTCCTGGTGGAGGGACCACATAACATACATTCACATACAATGTGTCTCACCGTTTATGCAAAATGATGACATGTGCGAAGCACTAATATCACAGATAGATATTTAGCAGTTCAGTAATTAAAATGCATTCGCACACATTCATTAGAAATGTAAATACAACATTCACACACAAGCATATAACAATTTTGAAAAGCTTGTAATAGCGGCTTAAACCCTCTTACTGGAGTCCCCAGCAGAGTCGCCACCTGTCGACGTTGGGATTTTTGAGTGTCCCTTTTCGTTACTTGTTCTTTGGTGTTCTCATGTTAATGTGAGATTTATTTAAAAAAACAAGTGAAAAGGTCCGACATATATAATGTCGACGATTGGACTTTAAGAGTCTCCAGTTGGTGTATTTAACTGGTTACACCAACGCAACCGAAAAGGCTTGCACATTGACCCAGTGATTTGACACTGCTAAACGGTTCTGTGAAATTGAGATTCATTTTGGGTCCGGGGGCTTGATTATGCGGAGGGAAGGTGTTAGGCACCCCCCGACATCCGTGTTACCACGGTGACCGCCACTTTTCAAAGAAATTGTTATATGAATGTGTGTGTGTGTGTGTGGATCAATGTGCAATTATTTGAAAGTAGTACGAGGCCTCATTCGCACCTATATATACAAGGTTTGAATTTTATAGAAAAATCCAGTTTTAACCAAGATATAGCAATGACGTTTTGTAAAAGAGGTTTTTCAAACCCTGTGCTTAATAGTAATTGAGACCTTTACATACTTCCATTTTATTATTAAATGTTCGGCTTGTTTGCTTTTATTTTCGAGATGCGAAGCATTCTCGAGAAAATAATATACAAACAATGTCGAACTCCTCATGGGTACATATGACCATCCAAGGAAATTCGAGACATCAGAAAATAATGTACAAGTCGCTTACAGCTTGAAAAATGTCCATCATGAGAATCAATCTAGATTCAAGAATCAACTCACCTGATCACATGATTCCTAGGCTCATATGATACCGCAATTTGTATGGAAAGCGATAGCGATTATATATATATATAAGTTGTAAATATATATATACGAGACATGATCAACCACCATGAAGCAACTCCATGGGGAATCGGAAATGTAAATATATAAAAGCGGTATATATATATATGGACATGATCAACCGCCACGAAGTAAACTCCAGGCGGGACGAAATATAAATAAAGCTGTAAAAGCGATCAACTGCCACGAAGTAAACTCCAGGCAGGACAGAATGTAAATATATATATATATATATATATATATATATATATAAGCGAAATAAACGCATTCGGATGTAAAATCTCGCTCATCGATATGCTCGACAACAATTTTATATATATATATATATATAAAAGCGATTTAAACGCATTCTGATATAAAATTGAGGCTCATCGATGTAGTCTCGACCACGCTTTATATATATATATATATATATATATATATATATATAAGCAATTAAACGCCTCCATCAAGTTCAGGCTCAATCGAGGCATAACTCGATAATGTTAGTCCATATATATGAAATATATACATATATTAGTATATATATACAGACAGAAATGAAAACCACGGACCGAAGTCCGGGCAAACGCACACAACACGACTCTCAATGTGTATAACAATGTGTGCTATATGAGAAGAAGGCTTTATAAAATGTAAGAAGGCTTACAATGGGCTGCCAAAGTAGACTTCTATGACTTTAAATGGATAAACACTCAGCTCCAGCCGCATAAATATAGCTATATGTGAGCTAACTAGTGTTTAAAGAAGAGGAAACACTCAAAAGATGTGTATGCAGAGTAAAATGGACAGGGCTTCCTCGCCTTTTTCCTTCTCTCCCTCTCTTCAAATGGCTAACCCAAGCCTTGTATATATAGATGATGGTCATGAGGTACACTGCAGCGCGGCGGCTGCAAGTAGCTTGTACCAACCTGCTGGTCGTGGTGGATCCGAGCCTTGCAGGTCCCGTCGTCTCGTAGTACGTGCACTCATGCACTGTAATGTCCCCTCAAACTTGTAGAACTTCAATCCAAGCATCCGAACGAGGTATATCTGACCTTCTTCGGACCGCTGGTGTCGAGAGTTACGCAATGACATGGATTAGAGGTTGTACGAATTCAGGAAGAGGGGTCTATGCCCATGGTCTTCAAGCTTCAAATTCTATCCAAAGTACTGCCACACGTAATAGTCACTCGGGATTGTCACTACTCGGTTCTTGTGGGACATTGTTGGATGTATGTATGTATGAAGTGTTGTGACGACGTGCCATTTTTCGAAGGAACAAGATAACGTTTTACTCCTCGCCGGGGTTATCGCCGATTTGAGTTAAAAGTAGACGTTGCTGTGACGCCCCCAAATTCGGGTATCTTTCAACCCGACATATGGTGCTCCATTGTACTAACATCCATATAATCATTCCATTGAAATACAACAAAATGAATGTAATCACTATCTTCTTATTACAATCAAAGTAAAAATCCTTCCCAGGTTCATAAATCAGTTACATCATTCATTGTTCATAATGTATAATACATACAAACTTACTAAATTATTACACAATGCCTAAGCATCCATCTTAGCTTTTCCCTTATCTGTCTTGGCATTCACAGTACGTTCATCCTCAACTGCAGTTATATAATTCACGCAAGAAGTGAGCATGACAGCACAACAAGTTTAATCAATGATAACAGTAATACCACATTCATGAATTATATAACAATAACGACATAACTGAACAATAGTTATGTTGTATTATGAATCAATAATACTTTAACAGCTCATAACATCAATTCCCAAAGTATAGAATAGATTAGGAATTCTGAACCGGTCGATAGACCGTGAACAGTAACTTTCAATTTTCATACTTGAAAAGGAGTCCACAGCACTAAGGTCGTTCATCCGATAACTTACGAGCACTTCTAGGTGATCAGCCTATAGTACTCTATGTTGATCAACACTCATTCATTAAACGTATTTACGTTTAATATTTTTGGCAAACTCGCGTGCCCATCGAATAATCGATGAAAAATACTTTTGTTTGTTCATAGACAAACCTTACCTTCACATCCGTATTCAATCACTTGGCATAGGATAGCGTTAACGCTTCTATATAGAAAGATATGAATGATAATCAATCTATATATTACGAATAGTCTAGCCAATTTAAAATCGCATCGACCCTTTCTTTAAAACAAGTCTTCCAATCCAGCTCAACGAATCACATAAAACTTGGCTAACATGGAAGTTAGACAAGCGTTAAGAAAACTTGCCTTTCAAATAAGCCTTCAAATAATTTAATCGACCGACCACAAATTTTTACAGTAATCTACATGATATATTCACATAAAGACACTATAATTAGCTATCAAACAAATGTTCACATTGTTTCTACAAGCTTCTTTCTCTTCTATGTCTTAGTTAACTTAATAACAATAATAAAGTCAACTCAACTTTTTACCCTTCGTCCCAGCCTATTAACCAACTTACGTTATTAATCGGACTTTAACATTGTCGGTGAGGTACCAACGTTGTTCAGCACTCATAACTCATAAACATGCATTCAGCTCCTAAGTTCAATACCATATACCTAAGTATAGGTAGTATAGGAATAGCTTTAATACACTTATGAAGTGTACAAACATTACCCCTTTAGGTTCCTGAACAAATGAAGTTCAAAACCTAAGTCACTAACAACATTCTTGAACTCATATTTGCTGGCCTTACGAAGATTAGGCGGGCGCCGTGGCGCCAGCTTAGCGCGATGTTGGGCCTCGATCACGCAACACTGCGATGCCATTTAGCAAGACTCAACTTTACTTTATCTTCGATGATGCGGCAAGGCATTTAGATTTACTATATGTCAGCCAGCATGGCTGAGACCTCGATCTTGCATTTCAAACAAATTTTGAAAAACTTTGTGAAATTCCTGGGGCCATAACTTCTTCGTTATAAGCCCGATTTGGTCCGTTCAATAGCCTACACGTCATAAATAAAATAATCTACGCATTCATATAAGAATTCGACACTTTTGAATCCAATAACTCAAAATTCACTATTGAGTTCATTTTTAGACGTTCGTAAACGTTAAAGAGCGTTCAATGCTTGTTTTCTTCGTTTTAAGTCGGAATCCAACGATTCTCGAACCCACAACTCTTAATCACCCTATCTCATGTGTTGACATTGAAAATCAACGTTTTCAAGTCTTACGGTAACTTTTAACCTCTAATACAGAATTCCACGTTTTTGACGTTTAACGTCTAATTACGTAATATTCGCCATAACTTCGTTACTAGGGTACTCTAAGCCAAATCACATGGAATACTCCATGTATTTCATATCTACATCCTAACCAAACATGATGCATATATTAATGTATTGATGGAGTTCAATCGTTTATCAATGATCGATATCAATAAACAATATTTTCATGGTTCGAAACTATATTAAACCTTATGATTCTTATAATCTCATGACTTGTAGAGATTGGATCTATGATAAGTCATCATTAATCTCCTATACAAGACATATACCACCCATATATGATTCTTCAAGATAAAAGAAAAAATCAAAAAGAGATGGAGATGAAAGGTAAGGATTATACCTTAAGAATCCTTGTGAAACTCTCTTGGAAAACAAGAAGATCAAGCTTCCAAAGTGTATGTTTTATAAGTCTAGCTCTCTTTCTCTCTCAATTAATCTAGGTTGGCAAATTTCAAAACTCCAAAATGAATCAACCTAGCTTTCTATTTATAAGAAATGAGAATGGAGAGTAATTTGGACAATGAACCATCACCTCCTTACTATTCACTCTTGGTCACCAAGTAAAATACTTGGTGACCAAGCCATATGCTTGGCTTCCACACCAAGTAGCCGGCCCACCACTTGCAAAGTGACATCCCATGGGTTGCCCCATGGGTTTTACCCATTCGGTGACCCACCGGATTGATCCACGGTTCGGTTTAAATGAATTGGGCTTAACTAAATAAACATTGGGCCTTGACTTGGGCTCAACTCACTAATCTCCTTGGGCTTGGTCATTTAATAATTGGACTAATAGAAATCCAACTCAAATGACTTATTCATTAAGACTTAATCTTAATTCTATAATACGAATCGTATTATACACTTACAATTCACGTATTCTTTCCATATACTACACGTACAATAATCGTATTGTACTTCGTATTTACTCAACGTATTATACATAGATACTAAATAGTATCATACTTGTATAACACTCGCATTAACCTTAACACAATTCCTTCTACGCATATTATTTCCTTCTCGAAAATCAATATACTCAACCCTTAGGTTTTAAGTCTGCAGGCGAAAACTGCGTTTGTCATAAATGAAATATTATCAGATATTCCATCTTATCACAATATTCCATCATTATGCATTTCTCAGAATTTCAAAATAATTTCCCGAACAGAAATAGATGAATAGTGTTTTTACAAAAATTTCTCGAAAAATAGTTATTTTCGTCTTGGAAATTCCAAACAAATAATTCTAGCACGAAGCCGGAATACTAACCACGTTAGCACATTCTAGGTCATAGAATGACCTTCACATAGCTTACTCACATAATAATCAATTAAATTCATTTAATTCACACAATCAAATAGAAATTTAATTGTCATAAAAATCCAATTTTCTCGGGCGTTACATTCTCTCCCCCTTATATGGATTCTGTCCCCAGAATCTTAGCTTATAATTATATAAATAAATGAGGAAAATCTACCTTCATTTTACTCTCGAGCTCCCACGTTGCTTCTTCAGCATTGTAGTTTCTCCATAACACCTTCACTGAAGGTATTACCTTATTTCTTAAAACTTGTTCTTTCCTATCAATAATTAGAACCGAAGTTCCTCGTAGACAAGTCTTTCTCTATCCTAATAGACTCATACTCTATTACGTGTTTATAGTCCCGGTTTATAAGGACGCGACATCGACACATATATGAAACACATTATGAATGTGTTCCATCTCGTGAGGTAAAGCCACTTCATAAGCTACCTCTCTACTCTTCTTAAAATCTCAAAAGGTCCTACAAACCTTGGACTTAACTTCCCTTTCTTCCCAAAACGTATCTTCCCCTTCCAAGGCGATACTTTTAGAAAAACAAAGGATCCTACATCAAATTCTCTATTTTCTCTATAAGGATCCGCATACTTCTTCTGCCTATATTGAGCAGCAACTAATCGAGTACGTATTAATTTCACCATGTCCGTCGTCTGCTGTACCATCTCAGGTCCCAACATCCAACGTTCACCCACCTCATCCCAATACAATGGAGTTCGGCACTTCCTTCCATACAACGCTTCGTAAGGCGGCATGCCTATACTAGCGTGAAAACTATTGTTGTACGAAAATTCCACCAACGACAGATATTCGTCCTAACTCCCTTTGAAATCCATAACGCAAGATCTTAACATATCTTCTAGCATTTGAATTGTCCTCTCACTCTGACCATCCATCTGAGGATGATACGCCGTACTCAATCTTAACTGTGTTCCCATTTTCTCTTGCAAACTCCTCCAAAAGTTCGATGTGAATCGTGGATCATGATCTGACACGATCGAAACAGGTACTCCATAACTGGAAATAATTTCCTTGACATACAGCTTAGCTAACTGATCCAAGTTATACTTAACTCCTATTGGTAGAAAATGAGTCGATTTTGTCAATCGATCCACTATCACCCAAATAGCATCATATCCTTTTCTGGTTGTCGGAAGTCCCACCACAAAGTCCATCGTGATGTTCTCCCACTTCCACTCTAGAATTTCTAACGGTTGCAACAACCCGCTAGGTCGTTGGTGTTCAAATTTTAACTTTTGACAAGTTAAGCACCTACTAACATATTCTCATTATCTCCTCTTCATGTTCGCCACCAAAAGTTCTCGACGAAGCTCTTGATACATCTTCGTACTACCGGGATGTATCGAGTACCTCAAACTATGAGCCTCCATCATTATTTCTTCCTTTAATTTGGGATCATTCGGAACCCAAATTCTTCCTTCAAAACGAAGTAATCCCTCCTTATTGAGGTTATACTTAGTCTTCTCTTCATCTTCTATCCTCTTCTATATTTGCTGGCATTCCTCGTTACTCAATTGTACTCCCCTAACCCGTTCCGCTATGGTCGGTTGGGTTTCCATGGAAAATAACATTTCCCCCGCTTCTTCTGGTAACTTAACTTCTAGCTCCATGCTTGCCATCGTTGTTATCAACTCATTCTGGGTTGTTAACATTGACAGTTTCTCTCTACCCTTCCTACTTAACGCATCGGCTACTACATTTACTTTCCCCGGATGATATAAAATATCACAGTCGTAATCTTTGATTAATTCTAACCACCTTCTCTGCCTCATGTTCAACTCCTTCTGTGTGAAGATATATTTTAGACTTTTGTGGTCCGTGTATATCTCACACTTCTCACCATAAAGATAATGCCTTCATATCTTTAAGGCAAAAACTACAGCTGCCAATTCCAGATCGTGAGTGGGATACACCTTCTCATAATCCTTCAATTGACGTGACGCATAAGCAATGACTTTGCCATGCTGCATGAGCATGCAACCTAGTCCTTTATGCGAAGCATCGCTATACACTACAAAGTTCCCTGTATCGTCGGGTAAAGATAATACAGGTGCCTCACTTAATCTCTTCTTCAACTCCTGAAAGCTGTTCTCACATTTTTCAGTCCACACATACTTCACCGACTTTCTTGTCAGATTTGTCAATGGAGTACCTATTTTAGAAAAGTCCGGAATGAAACTTCTATAGTATCCCGCTAACCCTAGAAAACTCCGAACCTCAGTTGGTGTTTTCGGTTGCTCCCATTCATTAACTGCTTCTACTTTTGCCGGATCTACGGAAATGTCATCCTTATCGATAACATGCCCTAGAATCAAGACTGCTTTCAAGCCAAAATTCACACTTTGTGAATTTCGTGATACAACTTCTCCTTCCTTAGTGTTTCCAACACTATTCTTAAATGTTCTGCATGATCTTCTAACGTCTTAGAATAGACTAGAATATCATCAATGAACACTACTACGAACTTGTCCAAATATTGTTTGAACACTACCAGAAACTCGTAATGACCATAACAAGTTCTGAACGCCGTCTTAGGTACATCCTCCTTCCTCACCTTTAACTGATGATACCCCATGTGCAAATCTATCTTAGAAAAATACTTTTCCCCTTTCAACTGATCAAATAGATCATCGATTCTGGGCAACGGGTATTTATTCTTAATCGTCAACTTGTTCAACTCTCGATAGTCAATACAAAGTCTTAACGACCCATCCTTCTTCTTTACAAACAACACTGGTGCTCCCCAAGGAGACACACTCGGTTGAATGTACTTCCTATCTAATAGTTCTTATAATTGAACCATTAACTCCTTCATCTCAACTGGCGCCATCCGATATTGTGCCCTTAAACTGGTGCCGTTCCCGGTAACAGATCAATTACAAACTCTACCTCCCTGTCCGGTGGAATACCCAGTAACTCCTCCGAAAATACATCCGCGAACTCTTGAACTATAGGTACCTGGTCCAAGGATGTTCCCACTCTTTGGGTATCCACAACATGGCACAGATAACCTACACACCCTTTTCTCAACATCTTCTTAGCTTGTGTCATAGACAGACAACAAGAGCGTCTCGGTGATTTACTACCGAAGAACACTACCTTAGTTTTCTTAGAAAGTCGAAGGTTTACACTTTTTTTATGGCAATCTATTATCCCCTTATGGTTAATCAACCAATCCATACCAAGAATTACATCGATTCTTTTTAACTTATTTGCACTAAATCTACCGATAACTTATTCCCTCTAATTTTTACGCACCAATCCTTATGAATATGTTCAATGGGGATTATCTCTTCGTTTGCTACCTTAACATCTAAAGGTATAGGTAACTTCTTAGGGATTAAACCTAACGCTTAGAAAATTCACATGCTATAAGCATTTATCTTATTAACCTAATGATACTCTACTACACATCCGCTTGATGCAACCGCATCTTGGACAAATATATTAAACGTCGAGTGAGGGTCTACCCACCGATGGTGTTGGTCCAAGAATGGCTAATTTACCACTACCGTAACTCTTATTCCCTCTAAACCCTTCTTCTTCGGGCAATTTCTTGCCATGTGATCCATCGACCCACGCATACAAAACATCCCTAGTTCTTCTTAGGGTTAGGACAGATGGCTGACAAATGCCCCTCATGCCCACAATTATAGCATACTGCTTTCCCCTTTAAACAGACTCCCATGTGAGGCTTTTCGCATGTCTTACCTGCTTCCGTCCTCCGTTTGGGATCTCCTCGCTACCCCCTAGTATTCCTGTGGTTAAAATTCTTTCTCTTTGGCAAGTTACCACTTCACCGGCAACTTCTACCTTTACTACCTCCCTCTAACTTGCTCTTGATCTTTTCGCTCTTTGTGGTAATCGAGACAATGCCTCACCACCACCTTTTCACTATTATCGCTTTTTCGTAATGGTCCCGTAAGAAGCACTCGAAAACCGATATCCCATCAGAGAGCTGTGGTTTTAAGCCCCTTTCCAAACATGCGCCTCCTTTCTCTTCTCAGATCCACCGGTGTGGAGCAAATCTCGCCAATTCGTTAAACTTGGCGATATCGGGAACCGCATCATATCCCTCGCTTAAGTTCTAGGAACTTAATTTCCATCCTACCTCATGCTAGTAGGGAAATAGTTTTCAAGAAGACCTTCTTAAACTGCTCCCCACGTAATGCCTCCGTCCTAGCCACACCTCGGTGAGCCTCCCACCAATGGTGGCTTCCCCTTCATCATGTAAGTCGCAAAAGAAGTCTTTTGCGCCTAACTTACGTTTGTTATCACAAACGCCTTCTCAATCTCTCTTACCCACGTCTGGGCTTGTAACGAGTCCGTCGTTCCTCGGAACTCGGGAGGACCCACACTTTTAAAGTCCTTAAAGGTAGTTATTCTTGCTACCCCAGGAGCTAGAGGAATCCCACCCCCCACTTGGTTAAATGTAGCCATTAATAAATTAACGAACTCTTGCATAGGGTTATTAGGACCCCCCGATTCTCATTATGAGACTAAAGCCTCTTTGTTACGTTGTCTCCTTCTACGGCGACATAATTCTGATTAAATAAATAAAGCTTCGTTATTATCTATTTAATTACTCGGTTATCATTCTCAATCAATAACAACCATTCATACCACAACAAGCACATTTAATAAAAACTTCATTATATAAATATGCTTTCATAGTCAAAACTATTTACATCATGTTCCCTTAGCCAAAAGCTATTACATACTATCCCGTGATTGCCTTCTACAAAAATTGGGATTTACAAAAAGACTACCCTTTAATTATACAAAAGAGGGCTTTACTTCACTACCACTATATACAAAAAGATCTAACGATCTAATAACACTGTCGAACGGCATTCTCATATTTCTGATTTACCAGAATCGACACTATATCTCGACTTATGGTATGTCAAGTCTTCCCTGACTCAATAGAATAACAAGCAATTTTCAGCTTGAAATCCTCATGAGCGCATTCATGGATGTATAACATCCTAGCAATCTTCTGGTCTTTCTCAACCAGTTTCTTCTGTAGCTTAAGGACCTCATCCTTATAGTCACGATCCTTATCAGTCATAAGCACTTTCTCGTCGTGCTCTGACTCAAAGTCTACCTCTGCTGATTCCTTCGCCTCATAAAGGGCGGTTATCTCCTCAATCTAAGTCTCTACTACAGTGCGCAGATGCACATTCCTATCCAACACAAACAGATACAATGCTCTCATTACATCCGGAGGTGTCGGCTCCTGAGTAGGCACCACCGTATTAACCGATGTCACCTCCATTTACTCCCCCACGTCTAGCATCTCATTAAGGTATGATGCTAAACCCATAGTCTCCTCAGAGTATTCCTCCTCAGAGATGTACTCCTCAATGTCTGAGTCATCTAGTACAACTATTGGTACCTCCGCCACTGGCATTGGTACAATCTCAACTTGATTCACTGAATCCTCACTTATCATTTCCACGTTTCTAAACATCAAGCTATCGGTTGACATCTACAAACACATAACACATTGATTAGTACATAATACACAATAGTATAAGCATAAATCACATTTAATATCTTTAAGATTAATTTCCATCTTTTAATCCTTTCGATACTGAGTTATCTCAATACCTTATTAATTCAATGGACTTGAATTTCATTCCTCGGACTTTACCTTCCTTACGAGATTATTAGCCTAAGGTTTTCTCCTCCTTAAGTTTTATAACCTAAGGCTTTGATACCAACCTGTGACGCCCCCAAATTCGGGTATCTTTCAACCCGATATATGGTGCTCCATTGTACTAACATCCATACAATCATTCCATTGAAATACAACAAAATGAATGTAATTACTATCTTCTTATTACAATCAAAGTAAAAATCCTCCCCAGGTTCATAAACCAGTTACATCGTTCATTGTTCATAATGTATAATACATACAAACTTACTAAACTTTTACACAATGCCTAAGCATCCATCTTAGCTTTACCCTTATCTCTCTTGGCATTCACAAAGACGCTCATCCTTAATCGCAGCTTATATAATTCACGCAAGAAGTGAGCATGACAGCTTAGCAAGTTTAATCAATGATAACAGTAATACCACATTCGTGAATTATATAACAATTTCGACATAACTGAACAATAGTTATGAAGTATTATGAATCAATAATACTTTAACAGCTTATAACATCAATTCCCAATGTATAGAATAGATTAGGAATTCTGAACCGGTCGATAGACCATGAACAGTAACTTTTAATTTTCATACTTGAAAAGGAGTCCACAAAGACTAAGGCCGTTCATCCGATAACTTATGAGCACTTCTAGGTGATCACCTATATAGTACTCTATGTTGATCAACACTCATTCATTAAACGTATTTACGCTTAATATTTTGGTAACTCATCGTGCCCATCGAATAATCGATGAAAAATACTTTTGTTTGTTCATGACAAACCTTACCTTCACATCCGTACCAATCACTTGGCATAGGATAGCGTTAACATTTCTATACGTAAAGATATGAATCATAATCAATCTATATATTACGAATAGTCTAACCGAATTAAAATCGCATCGAATTTTCTTTAAAAAACAAGTCTTGCAATCCAGTTCAACGAATCACATAAAACTTGGCTAACATGGAAGTTAGACAAGCGTTAAGAAAACTTACCTTTCAAATGTCTTCAAATAATTTAATCGATCGACTACGCCTTTCTACGAATCTACATGATATTTTCACATAAAGACATTATAATTAGCTATCAAACAAATGTTCACATTGTTTCTACAAGCTTATTTCTCTTCTATGTCTTAGTTAACTTAATATCAATAATAAAGTCAACTCAAATTTTTACCCTTCGTCCTGGCTTATTAACCAACTTACGTTATTAACCGGAATCTAACATTGTCATGAGGTACCAACGTTGTTCATCACTCATAACTCATTAACATGCATTCACTCCTAAGTTCAATACCATATACCGAGTATAGGTAGTATAGAATAGCTTTAATACACTTATGAAGTGTACAAACATTACCCTTTAGGTTCCCCGAACAAATGAAGTTCAAAACCTAAGTCACTAACAACATTCTTGAACTTCATACGCGGCATGACCTATATCTAGATGCAGATCAAGGCCATGCAAGCGGCAAGCAATGTCCGGCCTCGATCGCGGTCTTTGCGATGCAGACAATAGTTGATGTCATGCGCGCCATTTAGTAGTACTCAACTTTATCAGGTTTGCACATTGTGGCCAGCATTTAACACTATAAGTCTGGCAGCCACGGCTTAGACCTCGATACCATATTCCAACAAATTTTGAAAAACTTTGTGAAATTACCGGGGCCATAACTTCTTCGTTATAAGCCCGATTTGGTCCGTTCAAAAGCCTACACGTCATAAATAACATAATCTACGCATTCATATAAGAATTCAACACTTTGGAATCCGATAACTCAAAATTCACTATTGAGTTCATTTTTAGACGTTCGTAAACGCTAAAGAGCGTTCAATGCTTGTTTTCTTCGTTTTAAGTCGAAATCCAACGATTCTCGAACCCACAACTCTTAATCACCCTATCTCACGTGTTGACATTGAAAATCAACGTTTTCAAGTCTTACAGTAACTTTTAACCTCTAATCCAGAATTCCACGTTTTTGATGTTTAACGTCTAATTACGTAATATTCGCCATAACTTCGTTACTAGGGTACTCTAAGCCAAATCACATGGAATACTCCATGTATTTCATATCTACATCCTAACCAAACATGATGCATATATTAATGTATTGATGGAGTTCAATCGTTTATCAACGATCGATATCAATAAACAATATTTTCATGGTTCGAAACTATATTAAACCTTATGATTCTTATAATCTCATGACTTGTAGAGATTGGATCTATGATAAGTCATCATTAATCTCCTATACAAGACATATACCACCCATCTATGATTCTTCAAGATAAAAGAAAAAATCAAAAAGAGATGGAGATGAAAGGTAAGGATTATACCTTAAGAATCCTTGTGAAACTCTCTTGGAAAACAAGAAGATCAAGCTTCCAAAGTGTATGTTTTATAAGTCTAGCTCTCTTTCTCTCTCAATTAATCTAGGTTGGCAAATTTCAAAACTCCAAAATGAATCAACCTAGCTTTCTATTTATAGGAAATGAGAATGGAGGGTAATTTGGACAATGAACCATCACCTCCTTAGTATTCACTCTTGGTCACCAAGTAAAATACTTGGTGACCAAGCCATATGCTTGGCTTCCACACCAAGTAGCCGGCCCACCACTTGCAAAGTGACATCCCATGGGTTGCCCCATGAGTTTTACCCATTCAATGACCCATCGAATTGATCCACGGTTCGGTTTAAATGAATTGGGCTTAACTAAATAAACATTAGGCCTTGACTTGGGCTCAACTCACTAATCTCCTTGGGCTTGGTCATTTAATAATTGGACTAATAGAAATCCAACTCAAATGACTTATTCATTAAGACTTAATCTTAATTCTATAATACGAATAGTATTCTACACGTACAATTCACGTATTCTTTCCATATACTACACGTATTATACTTCGTATTTACTCAACGTATTATACATAGATACTAAATAGTATCATACTTGTATAACACTCGCATTAACCTTAACACAATTCCTTCTACGCATATTATTTCCTTCTCGGAAATCAATATACTCAACCCTTAGGTTTTAAGTCTGCAGGCGAAAACTGCATTTGTCATAAATGAAATATTATCAGATATTCCATCTTATCACGATATTCCATCATTACGTGTTTCTCGGAATTTCAAAATAATTTCCCGAACAGAAATGGATGAATAGTGTTTTGACGAAAATTTCTCGAAAAATAGTTATTTTTGCCTTGGAAATTCCAAACAAATAATTCTAGCATAAAGCCAGAATACTAACCACGTTAGCACATTCTAGGTCATAGAACGACCTTCACATAGCTTACTCACATAATAATCAATTAAATTCATTTAATTCACATAATCAAATAAAAATTTAATTGTCATAAAAATCCGATTTTCTCGGGCGTTACAGTTGCTCAAGGTTACAGTTGAGATTGGACTACTTGTTTGTATGTCGCGATATCATTTAGTTGACATGGTAAGATGACGTTGTGACTCCTCATCGGGGTTATCGCCGGTTTAAGCGGAAAGCAGACGTTGCTCAGGGTTACATCTGAGATTGGGCTGCATGTTTATATGCCTCACTGCCATCTGTGGATGTTCCTGTCTTCCCGTTGTTATCTCCGGGTCTGAGGTGTGTGTGCCTCGACAGGATGTCTGAGGTTGAAGCTGATTGCATATGTTTGAAACAAGCATTTCCGGGGTTATCACCGGAACTGCAATGGCATCCCTTGGGGCTATCACCAAGGATGGTGTTGCTACTCCCAAGGTTGTCTCTAGGATCGGAACCGAACGACGCGTGTTATCGCCAAGATAGAACTGCCCTCTCTCGGTGTTGTTGCTTTATTTTTGATCCGCATATCTCGGGGTTATCTCGAGATCGGAAATGACATTCCGGTGTGTGTTCCGGTTGACATGACGTTCTTGTTTGTGTGTTCGGGTTGAACCAACTTCGGTGGTATCCGAGATGGATGTAAGTCGCCTTTCGTGGTTATCCCCAAAAGACTTAATCTACCCTCCTGCAATGTTAGTAATAGGAGTTCAGAAAATTTTGAGTGTCTACATTCGTTCAATATTCGTAAGGAATATCATCTTCGTTCAATATTCGTAGGAATATTATTTCTTTGTAAATGATATTATTTCTTTCAATATCATTATGTTGGAATATTGGTACGAATTTTATTGTGGAATTTCTACCTTTTTGTGTCGGGGTTACTATTTGCTCTAGTATTATTCATTCGGGTATTTGGGACACTTTTCATGTTGGAGTACTATTCATGGGTTACTATTCATCTGGTTACTATTCACTCTAGTATTATTCACTCGGGTATTCGGGGCACTTTTCGTGCCAGAGTACTATTCACGAGTTACTATTCACTCTAGTATTCTTCACTCGGGTATTTGGGACACTTTTCATATCGGAGTACTATTCATAAGTTACTATTCACCTAATTACTATTCAGCCGAATATTATTCACTCGGGTATTTGGGGCACTTTTTATGTTGGGGTACTATTCCTGAAGTACTATTCATAGGGTACTATTCATGGGGTACTATTCACCCAAAAAATATATTTCTTTTTGTTCAAATTATTTTTGATACATGAATATTATTCTTGAATTTTACTCCACAAAGCATTATCATGTTGACAATTTAGATATTTTTAAACTTTGGATAAATTTAAAGTCTTTAATATTTATCCTTGATTTCGTTTGATTAATACTTATATTGTCATCTTCCTCATGCTTATATTATGATGAAAGTCATCTTTGGCTTACGTGCATAGATGGACTATTGGTTATTGGTTTTATAGTTGTATATTTTTGGCTTACGTGCATAGATAGACTGTTGATTATTGGTTTTACAGTTGTATATCTTTGACTTGCGTGCAAAGACGAATTGTTGATTATTGGTTTTATAGTTGTATATCTTGGGCTTACGTGCAAAGATGGACAGATGTATGACATGATCATAACCACTGGTGATAATAACGAATATCCTTGGCCCGTAGTTCATGGATGATTCGATGATGTGATTGGCAGGAGCATAACCATTAGTTAACAGTTGAAAGTCTTTGGCCGTAGTGCACTGACAGACAATTGATTGGTATGATCATGACCATTGGTTTTATAGTTGAATATCTTTGGGCCGTAGTGCAAAGGTAGACAACTGATTGGTATGATCATTGTTATTACATTTGAATATCTTTAGCCTTTGGGGTAAGGATATTGAGTAAACGTTCTATTAAGCCTTTGTGGCAAGGAGAAACTGTTGATTTACATGATTATAAATATGAATTGTGGATTTAACTATAATCTTTGGTGGTTCAGTTGAAGACAGGTGATAAGAGTTCTTTTTATCTTGGGTATAACAAAGAACTGTTGATGAGTATTACAGGAATGAAATATTAACAATGGACTTTTAATCTAAAGGAGATAGTAGACATTATGTTCTACTTGACTCTTCTAATGGATTGCTTATTCCACTGCCTTTGTTGATCTAAAACTTGTTGTCTATTATATTCTATCAGTTGTTATACTGTCTAAGGCTAAGAATAATTTATTCTGCATTATCTTAGTCATAATATTTCTTACTGGGCTAGTTGAGCTCACCCTTTTCTTTCATTGTTCTCTTCTGGAAATGAGAATATAATTGGGACTAGTCGGGGAATGGAGTGATGGTCCGAGATGATTGTTTTAGAAGTCCTCACTATTCTGTGAAATATTGTGATAATAATTGTAATGAGGACTCCATTGAGAGTGGATATTGTCTAGAAGGCAGTATTCTTGTTTAAACTCTCAGCTATGTTTTGTCGTATTTTGCACGACAGTTGTATAAAAGAAGTTTATAGTTGTATTATGTACCATGTATTTGGCGACTCAAGATGGGCGATGTATACCTGTTTTGGGGGCATCACAGTTGGTATCAAAGCTTAGGGATATGATCCCTGGCTGAGATGTGAGATTTGAACTAGGATGAGAGAGATGGGTAATTCCTTCGCTAGTATGACCTACCTAAGTTACTTGTTATTTAATTGGTCGGTTAGAATATAGAGATAATATGTGGCATGTCAATTAATCCTTATTTTGAAACTATATTCTAGAATGATATCTGAAATACAGGAGATGGGCAATGGGAAAATCATGATACAGAATAAATAACCAGGAAGGTATAATTCGAAAAGAAAGCAAGGTATTCTCATCTTTTCGAACTACCAGGTACGTAAATTTCGAGGGCGAAATTTCATAAGGAGGGGAGATTGTGAAATATCGAATTTTATGAAATTAAAGTATTCAATTTTTCTATTTTGGTAAATAGTTAAATTGATAAAAGTTTAAAGTTAAGGGTGATATTTTAAATTTTTGCAAAGTAAGCAAGTTGATATAAAATACTCGTTGTGTCGGAGAATATTCGATTGGTCGGGGAATATTCGTTTTAACAGAGAATATTTGTACGATGGCACAATCATTGGTGGACCCCACAACGGAAGTATTGTTGTAGTTAGAAAACGACAGAATTATCTTTTATAAAAATAACGGCGGAAGTTTTACCGTTAAACCGCTTGAACTACCCTAGTAAAAAAGTACAATGAATACGCGTGGTTGTATAGTAGCACACGGTATTGATTATTGATGCTTACGTGAAAGTCACTCAATTATACTCAATTCATCGCTCACCGTAATTCTTTGCATTATATCTCTTATATTATTGATTAAATTGTTGTCACAAAGATCATCTCGTAATATATTTAGATTATTAAATCAATAATTGAGACGACAAAGTTATTCATATTATTATTTGCAATATTGACAATGTCTAGAAGTTCTGTCAAGGAGAGGTTTGGTCACCTAATTGCGCGCCAATAAGGAAAAATCGTTATCGAAAAGCCCCCTCTTTCCTGGGAATGATCTGGTTGTTAAATATTGTGAGTTATAATATTAATGATGAATAAGTTCGTGTTGATTAAAGATGAAATTGATAGTTCCATTGCGTTGGGATTAATAGTGTTAGTGGAAATCGACATCTATTCCAATAATAATTGATGTCTGGAGGTTATATTGACCAATCGGGAAATTAATTGGATAAATGAGCTATTAATTGCTACTAATTCACATGCTTATAAGTATTTGTTCACATGTGTGTACTATTGATTCACATTCATGTACTATTAGGGGAGGTGGTGCAAGATTGATAATACTTGCATGACTAAGTTAAAAATGGAGGTATAGATGGAGATACTATACTGTAATTCGTATTTTCACATGTATAGAACTACTGATTCACATGATTGACCTATTGATGCACATGATATACTATTAGGGGAGGTGGTGCAAGTTTGATAATACTTGCAGGACTAAATTAAAAATGAAAGAAAAGATGAAGGCATTATACCGTAATATTTCGAGCCCCAAAATGTGCAATTATCGAAACTATGTTTTCCTATAAATAGAAGCTCATTCTTCCTTCATTCTCACCAATTCACTAAGACTCACAAGAGCAATTATAGAGAGAGAAGCTATAGAGAGAAAGAAGAAGAGTAGTATGTTAGTTCACTACTCCAGTATCCAGTCTTCTTCTGAGGTAAGGGTTATTATGTTTTTCATATTCTGAAGAGAAATTATTTTTCATATTCATATGAATATTATTATCGTTCAATATTCATTGTTTTCGTTTAATATTCGTAAGGAATATTATTTTCATTTAATATTCGTAAGGAATATTATTTTCGTTCAATATTCGTAAGGGATATTATTATTGTGGTAAGGGGTATTATTTATTTCATATTCTGAAGAGATGTTATTTTTCGTATTCATATGAATATTATATTCGTTCAATATTCGTAAGGAATATCATCTTCGTTCAATATTCGTAGGAATATTATTTTCGTTCAACAGTCGTAAGAGGTATTATTTATTCGTAAATGATATTATTTCTTTCAATATCATTATGTTGGCATATTGGTACAAATTTTATTGTGGAATTTCTACCTTTTTGTGCCGGGGTTACTATTCGCTCTAGTATTATTCACTCGGGTATTTGGGCCACTTTTTCGTGCTGGAGTAGTATTCACGGGTTACTATTCATTCGGTTACTATTCACTCTAGTATTATTCACTCGGGTATTCGGGAAACTTTTTATGCCAGGGTACTATTCACGAATTACTATTCACCTGATTACTATTCACTCTAGTATTATTCACTCGGGTATTTGGGACAATTTTCATGTCAGAGTACTATTCATAAGTTACTATTCACCCAATTACTATTCAGCCGAATATTATTCACTCAGGTATTTGGGGCAGTTTTTATGTCAGGGTACTATTCACGGGATACTATTCCCAAAGTACTATTCACATGGTACTATTTATGGGGTACTATTCACCCGAAAAATATATTTCTTTTTGTTTAAATTATTTTTGATACATGAATATTATTCTTCAATTTTACTCCACAAAGCATTATCATGTTGACAATTTAGATATTTTTAAACTCTGGATAAATTTAAAGTCTTTAATATTTATCCTTGATTTCGTTTGATTAATACTTATATTGTCATCTTCCTCATGCTTATATTATGATGAAAGTCATCTTTGGCTTACGTGCATAGATGGACTATTGGTTATTGGTTTTATAGTTGTATATTTTTGGCTTACGTGCATAGATAGATCGTTGATTATTGGTTTTATAGCTTGTATATCTTTGACTTGCGTCTGAGATCTAATTGTTGATTATTGGTTTTATAGTTGTATATCTTGGGCTTACGTGCAAAGATGGACAGATGTATGACATGATCATAACCACTGGTGATAATAACGAATATCCTTGGCCCGTAGTTCATGGATGATTCGATGATGTGATTGGCAGGAGCATAACCATTAGTTAACAGTTGAAAGTCTTTGGCCGTAGTGCACTGACAGACAATTGATTGGTATGATCATGACCATTGATTTTATAGTTGAATATCTTTGGCCCGTAGTGCAAAGGTAGACAACTGATAGGTATGATCATTGTTATTACATTTGAATATCTTTAGCCTTTGGGGTAAGGATATTGAGTAAACGTTCTATTAAGCCTTTGTGGCAAAGAGAAACTGTTGATTTACATGATTATAAATATGAATTGTGGATTTAACTATAATCTTTGGTGGTTCAGTTGAAGACAGGTGATGAAAGTTCTTTTTATCTTGGGTATAACAAAGAACTGTTGATGAGTATTACAGGAATGAAATATTAACAATGGACTTTTAATCTAGAGGAGATAGTAGACATTATGTTCTACTTGACTCTTCTAATGGATTGCTTATTCCGCTGCAGTTGTTGATCTAAAACTTGTTGTCTATTATATTCTATCAGTTGTTATATTGTCGAAGGCTAAGGATAATTTATTCTGCATTATCTTAGTCATAATATTTCTTACTAGGCTAGTTGAGCTCACCCTTTTCTTTCATTGTTCTCTTCAGGAAATGAGAATATAGCTGGGACTAGTTGGGGAATGGAGTGATGGTCTGAGATGGTTGTTTTAGAAGTCCTCACTATTCTGTGAAATAGTGTGATAATAATTGTAATGAGGACTCCATTGAGAGTGGATATTGTCTAAAATGCAGTATTCTTGTTTAAACTCTCAGCTATGTTTTGTCGTATTTTGCACGACAGTTGTATAAAAGAAGTTAATAGTTGTATTATGTACCATGTATTTGGCGACTCAAGATGGGTGATGTATACCTATTTTGGGGGCATCACACTTAACTTGAATAATTTTGATTCGGATGTGTCACACTTAATTAAAATAATTTAAGAGGCAAAATAAAAGGAGGTACATGATGATGTAATTGACAAGAGTTGTCTACCTATATATATATATATATATATATATATATATATATATATATATATTGTTATGTCACACAAGGCTATATACATTTGAAATGGGATCCTTAATCTCACTAGCAAATCTTTAATTAGATTTTTCCGAACTATATAAGTGAGGGTAATATAGTTTGAAGAAAATTGTGGGAGGTACCAATTTAAAATAAGACCTAATTTATTTTGATAAAATTAATTAATTAAATGAATGTTTGCTAAAATGTTATTTTTTCACATGCAGAATTTTGAAAATGTCACACTCAATAATTTCACTATGTAGCATATTGGATGCTAACAAACTAACCGGACCGAATTATACGGACTAATTAAGGAATCTGAGAATTGTTCTCAGTGCTGAAAAGATTTCTTATTGTTAGGTTTGTAATATTCTTGGACGCAATCAAATTGCAAAAATAAGCAGAAGCATGGAAAATCAGGGTTTTAAAATTTTACAAACCATATACCCGGATCATCCTTTATGCACAATTATTAATTAAACGAAAAGATAAAGAACAAGAATCATACCCTTGAAGATTCGAGCTTCCTCAGGTACAAGGTCACCTCCAAATCCTTTCGCGTTCAACTTGAATCCACCGGGTTTGGTTGCTTCCTTTGATCAACGTTAGCCACCCAAGTGTTTGGCCTCTAGAGGTGATCCACCAAGGAAGAAGAAAAATTCAAGAAAATGAGTATTTGGCAAAATCCTAATTTTTCTATCTCTCATAGAAAAGGAGCGTACTCTCCAACCATTGGAATCACGTCCATTTTGATATCTGATATAAGACTCCTCTTATAAAGATATCAATTAACCCTTCTAATCTAATTAGAAAATAGGGTATTATTTAATTAATTAAGCTCCCTAATCTTATTAGGGATAATTAATTAAACTCTTTTAATTAATTTAACCTCCTAATCTTATTAGAAATATATGAGAGTACTTTTATTAATTAATTCCCAAACTCCTTTAGGAATTAAAGAATAATAATAGTAATAATAATAATAATAATAAGACTCCTCTTATTAATTTATATTTAATATTTTTAAAATATTAAATAATAAATATTAAGCTATTTAATTTATTCTATCACCATAGATTGAATTAAATATACTTAATTTATTATTACGATTATGCCATTAACTTTTTAAATAATTATTCTTCCTTTTATGGTGTGACACTTTAGGTACTCCATATTAAATCGGTTGTGAATAAATCAATTAGAACAATTCTAATCTTATTTAAATAAATAAATTAAACTATTAATTTATTTAAATAAATAATATTTATTCTACAATAGGGATAAGCCTCCCTAGTGATTAACGACTTTCCAAATAATATAGATTTCAACATTAATCATAAACGAACCTTTGAGTAAATAGTTACCGTACAATTCAATCCTTCCACCATACAATGTCCCAATTAAATATAAGACATGGAATTACTGTCAAGTCTTATTTTATTTAATTATATGTATTTCGACTCTGAAATGCACAACTCCAAAAAATGTAAATTAGAAACTCATTTCTAATTTTATTATGCCTTGGCCAAGGACTACTGGGTTATCATTTATTGAATCACATAGGACATTTCTCTTCTTTTACTAGAAGCGGTAGATTTTTTATTGATCATACATTATCTCCATGTACAACTTATTATACCCAAGCATATCCTTTGATATACCCTAAGGGTCTTAAGGAATAAGTCAAAGTATAACTCATCATACACAAGATACTATGATGATCTCAAGTCCAAGGATTACTTGTACTACTATCACTACATTAATTCCTATTGACAGGAAAGTAAAACTCCATTATGTATTCCTTAGCGAGCAACGTTCAGTGAACTTATTATATAATAAGCACCTAAGTACTTGCTTTAGTGTCTCCACACAAATGATCATGAGATCAATCCTCCTCATCCAACGAGCAAGCAACGTATGTACCAATCTATCCGGATTCACTAATCCCCAATTTAGTAATCCAATGATTGGGAACTATTTTAGTTTTAAGCTTTCTAAGAATTTAGATCTCATTAGAATGATCATCATCATTATTCTAAAAGCATTGCTTAAAACTATGGGTTTATCACATATTATAAAACAACATCATGTAGATAATTTAAAAGCCTTTAATAAAATAATACTTTTTATTAATAAATAAAAAATATTGTTACAAAGTATATGTTTATCATCAAATATGATTGGCTTGTGTGCACACTACTTTCAATCTCCCACTTGCACTAAAGTCAATCATCATGGTATCTCATACCCTTCTTCTCTAAGTGACGATTATCCTGTTGTTGGATAAGCTTTAGTTAATGGATATGTAATGTTGTTCTTGATAGTTCACTATCTCTATAGTGATTTCCCATCTTTCAATGATTCCTATAATCAAATGAAAGTGCCACAACACATGTTTAGATCCAAGATGAGACTTAGGAACTATTCCTAGTTCTGTAATGAACTTTTCATCCAAACAATCAACTTGTAGCTTCATTTATAGTTATATACTTTGTCTTTATCACTAAATCAGCAACTCATTGTTGTTTAGAACCTTTCCAATTCACTGCACCACTGTTCAAGGTAACCCTTTACCTTAAAGTGGATTTTCTGTCGTCTTGGTCTGTCTGAAAAAACTTGAGTATGTTAAGCCCTCTAGTTTTAATTCAGACCCACCATGAATATGATCACATCCTTAGTGTCGGTTAAGCACTTTAAGATGTTTTTTACTGACTTAGGGATAAGGTTCAAAAATGCCCCTGACTTTTACCTAGATATCTACCGAGCACCCTATACTTTTTTTTGTCCAAAAATACACTTAACGTTATAATTTTTAGGTCGACCGTGCCCTTGCCATTGACAGACATGCCAAATAGACTAACTCCGTTAAAACGTGTACAATATTTGCTGACGAGACATGAAGAAAGAACAAAAAGGACAAAAAAGTCTTAATTTCAAAATTAAACTGTAATAAAAAAAAACTTTCATATTTTCAAAATTAATCTTAAACTAAAAATATAGATCCAGATCTAAATCTCCTTTCCAAACCGTTCGATCTAATTCCGAACCAACAAAATTGGCACTACTTGCTGAAATTAAACCCTTCGATCTAATTTCATATTTTTGTTTAAATTCATTCATGGTGGTGAGATTTAGTATTATGGGAACACACAATTTCTGAAGAAAACGAAGAAGAAAAATGAAGCCCCCAGTTGCATTTGAGAAAAAATGGATCGATTGTTGAATCTAATCAATCACATGATCTCTTTAATGCCCACCCAAGATACGGGTCAGATTCACCATGCCAGATCCAATTGGGCAATTGGCCCGGACGGCGATGAAAAAGCCTTCAGCAGCGCCACCGGCTCCGTAGAAGACTCCGGTGAATAATCTCATCTAGCACTGGGAGTTTCTTACTTCTTTGAGTGGCCAATGAAGAATGACTTGATTTCAGTTTTCCATTCTTCCCCAACTCTGGAGGTGAAATCTTACAATCAACACCAGCTGGTAAAGGAACAACCTCTGGTTGCAGGGGTATCTTGGTGGCTTTTGTTTTTTGTGATGATGCATCTGCCAAAAGACCAGAAGAATTAGCACTCTGGTTGGATAATTCCACTTTGGATGAAGGTCCGGATTTAGGTAACTTCTCAGATACATTTGATTTGCTTGTTTCTGGAATAAGGGAGATCTCCAACAAATTTCCTTTACCTTCGTTAAGGGGATGACCAGATGCACTGGCCTCAACTTCCACTGCCCTGTACAATTTTTTGATAGTCCCTGCCTCTGAAACCCGTGACGAGACTGCCAATTTTGACAATCGCTTTGTAGCAGCCATTTTTGATGCCCGAGAGATGCATAATCCTCTAAGTGCCTACTTCAAACTCACAGGCTCTGAAATTTGATTCCCAATGCTTGAGAGGAACTAACTCTAACTGGTCTTTTCATATATTTCTTCTGTAAATTCTCTCTAAAAACTTGTGATGGAACCAAACCCCTACCCGACGCTCTGATGTCTATTGCTTCAAAAAGTCAATTAATATCATCCTCAATGGAATATTTTTGTCCAGGTTTCGGTACGTGATGCTTTCTAGCATTATCATCTAGACATGCCTCAGAATCTAATTCTTCAATTGATTCAATTTCACTGGTACCACTTGTGACACCCTCAAATCTAGGTACTTCAATTCCACGGGATTTGGTGTTCACTGTACAAATATCATCTATATATCTACCCATAATAAATGCAAACCATGCAATAGATAGAAATAATAATAAATCTCCCCTTATGGGGTTACATCAACTACATAATAAATATAATCCTAGGTTACTCTAACCTTAAACATTTGTGCGGAATCATAAATAATTAAGTCTTAAACAACATCATTAACTTAAGTCTTAAACAAATACATCATCATATAAAACAACAAGTCTTCATCACTTGTTAACATTGCCTTGCCTTTACTAGTAGAAGGTTAAATTCTTTCTTTTCGTTCTTAATCGCAATGTTATTATTACGCAAGAGTGAGCACAAATGCCCACAAGTATAACAATGAAATAACGAAGATAATAACATGCGAGTGAATCAAAGACATCTCAATAAAAGCTCAACTTTTGAATCAAGAATGAATAACAAGAATCAAAAAGATTTCGGAATCATAAGACCTTGAACTATGTCCTAGGTTATCAAGGGTTATACTTGAAACCTTTAATATCATAAGACTATGGACCTTTCTACTCGTGACTTGGGGGATCGACCCCAGTACCATCATCGTGCACAATATCTTAACGCTTAACGCATAAGTAAATCCCTTTGCGGTTGTTTCATCTCGGTTTGACATTCGAGTCCGCACTAAAGGAAGTTTGGTTTGGACAATTCATCAAGGTTCGTAAATTTAGAACGCTTCATCAACTATGGACTAGTCGAATAAATAAGGGTTCGCTAGTCTAATAAGGTTCAATAATAATGATATTCAAATTGAATAATAATCTCGGGGAAGTATACAATAGGACAATTATTGTATAACTGAATCATGCTTTGAAAAGATAATCAATCTTTAATATAACATTTGAACATGAATAATAATAATGATAATTTACTCGAGGTAATTAATAAACTTGAACAATAATGACAAGTAGGGTTAGGAAACTTGCCTCGCAATGCGTAGGCTAAACGATTACTACTTAGTTCACCACAAATCCTACACACATACCATATGTATTCACGACATTCATTAGTTACATTTTCACTTAATTATTTAATATAAACTCTACTTTATTTAACAAATCATTACCCTTCTAATTTAATTACTTAATTAAATTAGAATATTTTCATTCTCTTACTATTATTACACTCTAATAAATTATTTCATAATAATTTCCATCGAATATTTATTTTATTCCATAAATATCTCAATTAAAATATTTACTTTATTTTATAAATATTTTAATAATAATTTTCATCGAATATTTATTTTATTCCATAAATATCTCAATTAAAATATTTAATTTATTTTATAAATATTTTAATAATAATTTTATCGAATATTTATTTTATTCCATAATATCTCAATTAAAATATTTAATTTATTTTATAAATATTTTAATAATAATTTTCATCGAATATTTATTTTATTCCATAAATATCTCAATTAAAATATTTAATTTATTTTATAAATATTTTAATAATAATTTTCATCAAATATTTATTTTTTTTTTTTATTTTTATTTTTATTTTTATTTTATTTTTATTTTTTATATTTTTTTTTTTTGGCCAAGTGGTAAAGTAGGGTAATTTAGTTTAGTAACGTGGCACGGGGCTGGGTTACCTGAGCTCATTTTCTCTAGTTCTGCGCTTCTGCGAGTCATGAACATAACAAGGCCAAATTAGGCCAAAAATCCATCATGAGTAAAATTATACATGAATATGGCCATAACTTCCAATTAGTTATTTTTATACAAATTTAGACTTACCCAATCATTGTAATACATATATAATCATTACTTAACCCATCTAGCATGATTTTTAACAAGTTACAACACATAATTTGCAAATTCAACACATTTACTTCCAACTTTATTCTTGATGTTCTTGAAGGTTTTGAAAATAAAACATGAAAATTGTCCCTACTTGATTCGTTATAACAATCGAATCCGTTCATTTAAACTTTGGTCTCTTCGTATCAACATGCATAACAACATACGAGTGTAAAATTTAGGGATAATATACGATCAATACATAAAATATCACGTATAAGGCCATAAGGCCAAAACCCATACTCTGTAATTTTGTAGAAATCATACACGCACGTAATTTCATGAAACCGATGATATGGTTTACAAAATATATATAATAAAAAATACGATTTGATATGCCATAACACAAACAAAACCCATAATCATTACTCCTATCCCAATTACGGATGTTAAACCAAAACTTTGAAAGCCATTTTTATAAAAACTAAATGACGAACAATGAAAATTGGGTTGGAGAGAATTACCCAAGTGTATAATTAATGGAAGATGGATTCCTTCTCGATGATTCTCACAATCCTCTTAACAAACTCGACTTCTCAACTCTTTCTCTCAGATTTCTCTCTCATTATGATTTCTAAACTTAGGCAAATAATGAAGATGAAATAAAAGAATACGTAAACTAAATAATAACAATCGACGTGTTGGTGGTCGAGTTACCCAATCGTGGGTTAACTGCCCCTGACTCCTTTAGTGCCATGTTTGCCTAGCTAGAATAGGTTTCAAAAACTATTTAATTTAATAAAACTTTATCATATAGTTTAATTAATGTCACACCCATTTCAAATATCTTATTTAATATAAATAAAATATAATAACTTCTCATAAATTCACATAGTCACATAATTAATTTCCTCATTAATTAATAATGTCAAATTATTAACTCTCTAATTAATAATTAAATTAATTAAAATACCAATATGCTTATTAAATATTTTTTTTAATACAATAAGCTCACATAATCACATACTTTGATAATAAAAACTCTCTACATTAATTTAATAAATGTAACACATATAATTAAATTAATCTACCTTCAAGTCAATTAATTATTTAATCTAATAATTAAATCATCAAAAAATATTTATTTAATTTAATAAATATTAAAATTAATTACAAATTCTCGTTCGTCACACCACCCATAATACCCATCATTCCGAAATTGCACTCAAACTTAAAAATGGTGAATGAAGCCCTCTTGCTTGTCTGAAATATTATATTGAAGACAGAGAAAGATCAAAACAAGAACCAAATTTGTTTAGGTGAGTTTAGAGAGAGAAAATGAATATTAATTTTTGGTAATAAAAATTTGTTTAGGTGTCAGCCTTGTTAGCAAAATTTGTCCAGCTGTTAGTCATGTTTGTCTACGTGGTATGTCTGTTAATAGGAGGGGCATATTCGACCCAAAAAATATAACGTTAGGGGGACTTTTGGACAAAAAAAAGTATATGGTACTTAGTAGACATCGTGGTAAAAGTCAGGGGCATTTTTGACCCTTCTCCCCATTGACTTATAGTGAACTTCTCCAGAATATAACTGATCAACATCAAGTCTCATACATTTCATTGCATACATGATAGTTACTCATGCGATCTTTCTTGTATGAGTCTATGGGGACTATTAAGAGAGATACACTCCAAGGCTCATCAACATGAGACATCCCATGGAGTTTTCCATGCTAAACATCTTTAGCATCAAAAGAATATACGTTTCTTTAAGTCGAGCATCCTCTTAAATCTATCTATATAGATTTTATCCCCAATTACAATACTCTTCCCAAATCATTCATGGAGGAATGTTTAGACAACTTTATCTTTACTAATTATAGCATTGGTATGTCATTCCTTATCCGTAGTATATCAACATATAATACTAGGAATGTCACGACGCTCCCACTGACCCTTTTGTATACACTAGGTTCATTCTTGTTTTTGATAAAATCAAACTCTTTTGATTTTTTCATCAAAACGAATGTTCCATTTTTGAGAAGCTTACTTCAATCCATTTTTCTGAGTGTCTACAACTCTTACCTCATCGTATGCAACTGGATCATCATCTTCTATGATGCGTACCTCATCATCATCATCTATGATGAATCCATACCTCCCAGATATCTTGGTTGACTATTCCGGTTTTTGATTCTTTTGTGGTACAATGGAATCATCTACGAGTTCCTCTTATTTGACTTATAGTGTTTTGTGGTTCTTGAACTCTTCAAGATCTATTATCATCCCACTAGCCCCTTCAATGATAAACATCTTTATCTTAGAAGGCATCATGTTTTTCGCAATAAACACTTTTTGCTATGTAGGATTATAGAACATATACCCTAAACTTACTTTAGGATGTCCCACAAATCTGTACTTGTCAAATTTTGTCCCAAACTTATCCCTTTGAAACTTTTTCACATAAGTTGGACAACCCCTTATCTTAACATACTTAAGATTAGGAATCCTCTCTGTCCATAACTTTTATGGAGTCTTGGAGCCGGATTTTGAGGTTACCTTTACGTAGATATGCAGCCATTTCTAGGGCATGACCCTAGAATGATACTGGAATGTCGGTAAAATTATTATGGACCGTACCATGTCCAAAAAGGTATGATTTTTCCTTTTAGATACATCAATCAATTATTTCGTATTAGGAGACATCCATTATGAGAAAACCATTTGAGATGATCTAGAAATTTATTGTACAAGTATTTATTCCTTGATCAGATCAAAGAATCCTAATACTTTGCCAATTTATTTCACTTCTGAATTCCTTGAACATTTCAAATAATTCACACTTGTATTTCAGCAAATACACACATTCAACTCTTTGAATGATCATCTCCTTTTCTTATACTAATTTGTTTAATATGTAAAATTATTTTTACGTAAGTCAAGTATACAAAATCCATTAAGTGATATTCCAGTTCTATACAAAACATTATTATTATAAATAGAACAACAATTGTTCTTAAATATAATACCAAAGATTTCATTGTCCAACAATAAAATGGATATAATGTTTCCAACGAGAACTGGAATACAATAATAACTTATTGACTTAATAGACTTACCCGTAAGTTGTGCTAAACTATATGTTCATATGACTGATGCAGTAACCTTTGCTTCATTTCCACACGTAGGGTTACTTATCTCTTGTTTAACTTTCTACTTCTGCTTGGTCCCTTCATAAATCTATATTTATGATAACCAAAGTCGGTATCCAATACCCAAGTAGAACCTTGACTCAAAGAAAAATTTATTTTAAATCATGAACAAAATTGTATTTGTAACCGAAACTTAACTAAGCTTCTTCTGGTTATCTTCTGTAAGATGCTTCTTGCAGTTTCTTTATAGTATCCAGGCTTATTGCAGTGGAAGCAAAATCCTTTGCTATCCGTATCAGTTTTGTTCTTATTATCCTTTGGTTTTGCCTTTCTATTTACCTTCTTTGAATCGTTTTTCTTTTCAGAAGATCATTTGGCCCCTACCAGTAAGGCTTGGTCTTTCTTGGTTTGAAAGTGACTCTCAATCAATTTTCAACATGGTAAGCAAATCAGCGAGGCTGATATCTAGTTTGTTCATATGAAAAATTCACAACAATTGTGAAAGGAGTCCGGGAGTGAGTGCAAGATCAAATCTTGGCACAACTCCCCATCTATGACAAAACCTGTTATCCTAATTGATCAATCAAATTGATAATGTTAAGGACTTTTATCTGTACTGTAGTGTCATCGGTCATTCTAGATTGGAAGAGCTCCTTAAATATCTAACATCTATCAGTCCTACTTTCCTCACCATCAACTACTTGATGTGCAGAAATATAGTAGGAACATACATAGTTTCATGCTGACGTTAAAGCTCGTTACTCATGGATGCGAGCATGATGCATTGAGCCAACTGTGCATCATCTTTTCACTTTCTAAAAGTAGTAATCTCTTCCTCAGAGGTATTATCTGCAACCATTGGAGGGATAGGCGTATTAAGGACATAAGATAGCTTTTCAGCCATGAGAACTATTCTCAATTTTCTTAACCAATCCATTTAATTCGGTCCAGATAAATAACATCTAATATGCTTCACAGTCAAAACTATTTAAAATAAATATAAACCTTGATCAGCAGTCAAGCATTAAGAACAATTAGAGAAGATGAGGTACGCAGACCTTATTTAATAAAATCCATACATTCATGCATCTAACTAAAATAAAATCCAATCACATTGGTCAATAGTCCATAATCAATCCCATTTATTATCATACATATCACCATATGTGTGACGCCCCCAAATCCGGGTTATCTTTAACTCGAATTTGGGGCTCACGATACTAGAATACCCATTCATACTAAAAGAAAATTGTCTTATATTACATAAACATCGTAGTTAAATCCCAGATTCTATAGACCTTTACATACAATACAAATCAAATATTATTACACAACATAGTACTAACAGTATTTATTACAATCACTACTTAAGTTCACTTAAGCACATGCGCTTAATAAATGACTACTTAACAACTTTGCCTTTTCCTTTGTCTTTTTCAGATGGACCAGCAACCTCAGTTTTAACTGAAAACATTATATTTAACGCAAGGGTGAGCAAAAGCTTGCTCAGCAAGGAAATAAGTAGTTAAATATAATGGAACAGAAATATTTATATCAAAGAGGTTACAATGCAATAGATACTTAACAATATAATTCTTTAAGAGTGTTGAGTATAAAAATCAGACTTTAGCATGCTGTAAGGTCAGGTGACCAATGAACTCTGTACTAGAATTAACAGTAATAATACTGCAATCCATGAATACAAACAGTTATAAAAACTGTTTTATATCCTAGACTCGTACTTTAGGGGATCAACCTAAGTACCCTATATTATGCACAACATAACAGTATAATAACACTTTACATGTCCTTCGGAATCATATGTCCGGTACAATATGCCCCTATAAAAGGGTTGTTCGTTCACAGCATTATATAAGAATCCATACCACAACAAAATGGTTTGCAAAGCATTAACTAATAATTTCATGAATAATATCAATATATCAACAATTGTCTAACCGAAGTAATGGTATTGACATACATTCAATGTAAACTCATTTAAGAGCAAAAGTTCAATATATTATTCTTTTGAAGCTGATTGGAATAAAAAAGCTATTTAACCTTATATTCTTTTGGAGCTGATTGGAATAAAAAGGTTACTTAACCTTATATTATTCATAAATAAGGATAGACAGTTCAGAAATTAGAGAACCTGTCCACTGCAGAATAGTTGGTAAATAAAGAGTAAGAGTTAGAAACTTGCCTTGTTTGTAGACTATTGATAAGATTCAACTTAATATGTTCTCACAGAGCCTACACAATTTATTTGCATTTACAAGCCTATTAGCCAAATAGCCAAGTCCTATAGCTTGTATATGTTCACACATCATATGATTTAGTGATCAAGTTTGTAGTTAGATTTCTATATTTCATACATTTTTCAAATATCTCATCCATGTTTTCACATTAGTCAATTTTCTCTTTAATAGGGTTTGACATGCTTACAACAAGTAATAGGAATCACATTACATTTATTATTTGCATTAATCAAGCATGTTAGCTACATAGTCAAGTCATATATCACGTAGTTTCAGTGGTCATGGATAGATTTCTTATATGTAATATATTTTTCAAATATCTCATCCATGCTCTTATCATCACCATTTTTCTCTTTAATGGTGTCACACCCAATTTATATATCGCTTATATCTTATTAGGATTTTAACACATGAGTGTTTTAATTCTAGCATACAAAATGCTTTTGTAGCTTATTAAAGGTATTTTCAATTTACATGCTCAACTTTTTGTTTATCCCATGATTTATAGCTTTTATTTCCATACTAATGTATTAGCTATCTTTGTCTTTCCATATCATATTAAAACAGCCCTTTGAGGTTTTATTTCTTCCAATTTGGCTAAATAACTCCAATGGTATGTGCCTATCTATGCTAGCTTTGTTTTGGAGTTTACTAGTTAATTTATATTACATTTGAGTATCTTATAGACTCAATTATATCAACTAGGGTGTTAAAGCTAACATATTTTAACACTTATATCAAACAGTCCCCTCTATGACCTTTTCTTAAAAAAACTATCTTTTTCATTATTCATCTAATTATATTAGATGATGAGTTCGTTATAAATCCTCTATACTTGTTTATTTGGGAAGTTATAAACTTCTTAGTTATAGTCAACTATTAGTTAAAATTTGAATTTCAAAAGGACCTTTAATCACAGCAATAATAGCTCTTTGCCATTGCCTAAAGCCAACTGCTGCTGCCAATGGACAACTGCCAACTGCTCTTTGCCATTTTGGACCTTTAATCAAATGGCCTAACTAAGAGCAGAGGAAACCTCCAGACATCGATCAATGTCATGACTTCTGCTGCCTTGGGCAGCAGTGTTGCTCTAATCTAGTCACTTTGCAATCTAATAATTTTTTGATTCATTCATTCGACAACAGCAGATTTTAAAGCATACTATTCATTGCATACAAGGCTGCTTTTATAGAGTATAAACTCCTCATTTTGGAAACATTAAGTTGTCCAAAACAGTGGTCAAGAATAGCTTGACACACTATTTTTCAACTTTTCATTTTGGTTTAATATTGAATTTCTTTTTCATTTAATATGTTAAGACTGTTTATTTACCATTATATACGGTATACATACCTAGCCTAAGTCTTAGTTTTGCCTAATATATGGTTTTTTTGGCTAAAACAGTTCATATAAGCTTTTTATCGGGCAAATGGCGTGCACTGTTTTGGTACATAACTTTCATAGCCATTTGTTTGTTTTATAAACCTATTTTAGCTTCCTTATATCACCACACAACCATCCTAACCTCTTTTTGCTCTAATTCCAGTACAAAACATTCAATTGCAAAGTTAAATCAATTACAAATTTAATACATAAACTAACAGGCTTGATACTTTCCTTATTTCCTTTCAAAGTTACTCTTATAGTTGATTCCCACATAATTACAACATACTAATCACAATCATTAAGCACACATAGTATCTAGTGATAATTCTATTTTACACAAACAATTTCATTCCTTAAGCTATACGTTGAGACTTCTTATTTAACTCATCTGTTTTCAATCTCAATCTCTTAGAAGAACCAATGAATGAAATTTGATTTTGCTTCTTACATTTTTAATCGTTGAATACACTGACTTCTTGGGGTCAATATAGGTTACACACTCACCTATTTAGAAGAAGTATTATCTAAATGTTTTGGACAGTTTAACCCCCATCCGACTAAGAGTTCAAAAGAACCCCCAGCCTCAGCCGCACCACTGCTACTGCTACTGCAGTTAGCAGCAGTCCGATGCCCAATATACTTCTAGATCATCCACCAGATTGTAACCCTTTTTAAACATGTTAAACATAGTATATGAGTCTACATTTAGAAGTTATAAACTCTCCATTTTGGGTTCTTTATGACGCCTAAGACAGTGATCAAGAATGGCTTGACCAACTGGTTTCAAACTTTTTCTTTGGCTGGAAATCTTAATTTCATTCTATATTGGCCTACTTAAACACTTAAATTATCATTACATATGTTATATAAACCAAGCCCCAAGCTTTTGTTTTGTCAAATTTTCAATTTTTAGCCAAAACAGTTCATTTAGGACTTTTAACAAACACCTAGTTTGCATAGTTTTCCAACGCCCTTTTTATAGCTATTAATTTGTTCTACCGTCCTATTTTAGCCTCTTTATTACTCCACAGCCCACCTACCTCCTTGTACCTAATTTAAATACATTACAGTAGCATGCTAGTGAATTACCTTTTACAGCAGTCAACATAATAATAATAAAAAAAAAGAACACAGTCCTACTTGACTGTTCCAGGCCATCCGGCCATAGCAGATCCTTAGTGGCAAAAAAAATGGACTGGAAAAGGATTGAAAACGAGTTAGAATTAGCTTACCTTAATAGTTCAGAGGTTGTAATTTGGCTGCTGCTCAGTTTCCCCTCCTTCTTTAGCCGAACTCTACCACTCTTCACTATCAGTCGGCTCTTCCTTTTTCTTTCTTACTATGCTAGAGATTTGGGAAGTCAGTTAAGGAGTAGAACATGAAGTTATATAGCCGAATTTTCTTTCTCTTGGTCATATTGAGCTTGGCCCCTAGCCAGCCCCTACCAAGCAGCAGTACTCCATCCTAGCCTAGTTATTTTGGCTCCTACCCAGCCACCCTAACAGACCATAGCTCACTTATCTACGCCTTATCTACTGCAAACCTCTCTCCTCCTGCAGGTTGTCTGCTAAGCTAAACTAATCAAGCTAACCAAGAACTAACGTAGAGTCTGCATAATCTTCTAATCAACTGACTAATGTAACTATCTCAGTTAACTACCTTCCTATTTGGGCTGTTACATGAAGCTTAAGGAAGGCTGGCAAGGAGATTTGGCTGAGTTGATTTTTAATTTGTTGGGCTAACAAAAATATAATTCACATATTTTAGATAAGTAATAGCCCTTTATACAAAATAATAAAAGGCTTGCAAGCATATACTTGGGTTGGCCCAATTTAGGAATATTGGTCTTTTAAATAGAGTATGGGTCTAACTCCTAAAAAGGCAATGCAACAAATTTGCAAGCATACTTAGCATGACCCAATATTTAAATATGGACTCTTGTGAAATTAAAACACATGAACTTTTATCTATTATTTTCTCTAGCAACAATAGTTAGCACATATATCATTAAAATGACGGTTCCATGTAGTCTTAAATAATTCATAATAGTACATCATTTCTTTACCCTTCATAATTTAAGATGCTTAATAAACTATTAAATAAATAATAGTTTTGTCACAATGAGAAATAACATAATAAAAAAAAAATTATACTCAAAATTTGACATTATAAAAATTGAATATTACATAAAATTTTTCTCGAGGCATCACAATATGCATAATTAAATAACATTCATCTCATGAATTATAAACATTCAATATATATATATATATATATATATATATATATATATATATATATGATATCATTTAATGGGCAAAATTAGTTAGCATAAAATCTAATTTTGAATCAAAATAAACTCCTTTATTTTAATCCAAATTTAAATCAAAATAAACCTCTTTTATTTTAATTTATCCTATTTTGAATAAAATAAACTATTTTTGTGACAACCCAAGAATTTAGACAATTTATTAAAATCTTAATTGATTAAATAAAGGTTAAATAATAAGACCAAGATTGGAAATAGAGTTTGGATTTAAAATTTTTATGAAGGACTTATGTGATTGTTTACATTTGTTTATTATATAAACAAATAAAACAAAACTATTTAGCCTAATATTATATATTAGGAATGAGAATTAAATAACTTAATGGTTATAGTAATTGAAGAATGCTAGTATTTAATTTATGTACTAGTAAATCAATGAAATGAATAATAATCAATAGATGATTAGTTGATATGATTAATAATAATAAAAAAGTAAGTTAAAACTCAAAATTTAGTTAGGGAAATTATTTTTGGAAGCACGAACTGTTCGGTTGCGTTCGGAACGTCAAGATTAGTCAAAAAAGGCTGTAAACACAAAATGTGTCGGAGTTGACTTTTTGGTCAAAATGGACAGTTGACTTTTTAGGGAGAAAAGTCAAAATCGAAGATAGAAGCGAAATTTGAAGACGCGAACAAGATAATTGAGTCCGAAACGTCAAAATTAGTAAGAATAGACTCTAACACAAGAAATATGTCGGGATTGACTTTTTGGTCAAAGTCAACAGTTGACTCTTTCAAAAAAGTCAAACTTAAAATTAGGAGATGAATTTGAAGAAATGGATGTGCCCATGACGTTGGGAGCATCGAATTTAGTAGGAATCGCCTATAAACTCGAAAATTTGAGTTTTTGGGTCCAAAAGTTAAAGACGGGATTACACACGCAAAATGAGGAATTAAAAGCGGGACCCACAAGAGCCAAATCTGCTGGAGATTTTTAGCACATGGGTTTGGTGACTAACTGTTGGGCTTCGACGAAACGCATACAATGAAATTAAAATTTTAAAGCAATTTCAAAACCTAAAAACAGGATCCATGCGAAAATCAATTAATTCGGAGGTTTAGAGATTATACCGGATATAAACAAAAAACGAGAATCAAACCGATCAAGCGCCTTGAATCTCCAACGCAATACAAATCGATTGCGCCTCTACGATATTCACATCGAACGCCGCATTTAACCGTCGAACGATTCTCGCAATAAGAAGGACTTCAGTGATTAGCCACCAAAAGGAATGGATTTTCTAAACTGTTTTCTCTAGTCTCTCTCTAAGAGCGGCTAGGGTTTTCAATTATGATATCTTACCTAAGTAGTCGCTATATATCATATATATAGTAGTTAAAAGGAATTAATCAAATCAAAACCTAATTTTATAAAATTGAATTTATATATATATATATCTCTTAATTAAGTCTTACTTAATTAATATACATATATACAAATTATCCTTTTAATTTAAATTAAATGATTTAAATACTATTAATCATATTAATATATTTAAATCCTTAAAATTTAAATTAATTCCCTTTAAATAACGTTCTATGTGTGACCCCATATAGGTTATTATTACGTTGGCAATAATTTTAAAATCATATTATAAAATTATAAACAGTGAGCGACATCTAGTAATGCATCACTGCTACCCAAGTAATAATAAGATCGATGATTCGATGCAACCTTTTCGTGACCAATGTTTCAATGTAATTTAATCCTTTTAACCTTAATATCCTAGATTAAACTCGAGTCATGGAATGTGTCATACTCTTCATAATTTAATCTGAGTTTTCTTGATCAATGAGTAGACTATATGAAACAAATCACTATTTGAGCATGGCCATGCATTTCATAGTCCTACTCAATCAAGAGGCCTATGGATATCACCCATAATATATAGGATGGTTAAATTCCATCTAGATCACTCATATTTCTCACACGATTAATGATGAACCCAATAATCACCTTTATAGTCCACCCTATTAAAGGTGACATTTGATGATATCAAAGTACATAAATTCTCGTGTAGTAATATAGCGATTTCGTGTCTGGAGGACCATTACATCATTGTCACTATGAGAATTGCTAATGACACTTCGCATAATGCTCCATATAGAATTCTCATGGTGGGTCCATCCAAAGACATCGTTCTCTAACATGTACCTATGCATTGACTTAATATCTCATATATTTATGACCAATGAGATTTGGTCATCAATCGATCCACATACTAGTCTCAATGCATCATTGTTGTCCCATCAACAATGATACTCGATTAGGGACATTTAAGAACACCGATACTAATGGTAATATATAATCTCATGTTCAAGTCACATACTTGAAACTATATAATTTGTATCACTATTCTAAGGAATTTTATTATGTTAACAATTATATTACGCAGTAAATAAAACCATAATAAAATCATATATTTATTCAATCAAATATAATATCAAAATGTTAAGCAATTATATCAAATAATTGGCCTCTAGGGCATAAACTCTAACACTAACCTCACCAACTCCCCCAACAATTTCCCCTAAAAAGTGGATCTAGTTTCCCTTTAATTAATATTAAATCTCTAAGTCATTTAACAAATAAGAAGCATGCTTCTCCCATTTTTTCCACTCCCACCCGGCTAAATAGAGAGAAAGAAAGAGAAAAATGATGGCATGGATGAAAGAAGAAGAAGAAGAAGAAAAGAAAAGAAAAAGAGGAAGAAAACAAAAGGTATAAAAACTTCAAGCTTTATTTAATTTCTTTTGTTAAAATCATGAGTTTGTGATCTTGAACAAAAAAAAAAAAAAAAAAAAAAAAACTCTTGATATACATGTTATTGAGTGTTTCATGAGTAAATCTAACCATTTTGGGTAGTGAAAAGCTTAAACAAGGAAAGGAAAGAAAACTAATTTTCTAAAGTGTGAAAACTAGTTTAATGCATTTTATTTGGTGGTTTTAAATCAAATATTGGAATTATGATTCTAAACTCAAAAAAATCTTAGATCTTCATGTTAAATGATGTTTTATGTGTAGATCTTACAATTTTGATGTTAACAAGCTTGATCAAAGAAGATAAATAAAAACAAGTTTTTCAAACCTTTAAAAAAAAAAATCTAGTGGATTTGCTATCCCTAAAAGGAAAATTCGGGATTTGTTAGGATGCTCTAAAAATTCGGGCTTTTGATATGTTGTAGTAAACTGAATAAGCTTTCCATATACTCTAGAACGAACTAAATCCGACTTGGAGGAGAGAGTTATGACATTTCAAAGTAGTAGTGTCAAAATCGTCCAACAAGTGCGGTCTGCGATCCACTTGAATGGAATTTACGGGCTGATGTGTTCGAGTCCGGAAAAACATCGTAGGGAAGAGTTGTAGTCCGGAAGTTAGATTCAGCGTGGGCTTAAGAATTGCCTAAAAATGTTTTAAAACGCAAAACGTTATGACTGCTTTTAGCGAAAGAGGGTAAATCTGGGAAAAAGATGAAAATTTTTATGAGTGGACATTTTTGGGGCTGCTTTTAGACGCCTAAGAAGTCCGAAATTACCGGGTGATATTTTTAAAAATAATTTAGTATACCATGTATAACATATCCAAAGTTGGGAATTTTACGATAAACGAGCAAGGCGTGAGAAAATCGCAGAAAGTAGCTAGGTTGATAAGTGCAATGGCGAGGCGTGGCGAAGCAGAGCCTACCAGCCAGTCAGCCAACGCTGCGTCTTGATAGCGTGGGCGCCATGTTGTCTTTGTTTGTTCGACGTCCTTTTCGCGCCTTTGTTTGATTAGTTTCGTGATCCATTTTTGCGATGTAAAATTTTTCTAAAATACTATGTCATGAGGTCTATAATACGCTTTAAATTTTCACGTTATATGACTCATGATTTGAGAATTAAAATGGGCGAACAAGCATGTTAGAACTTTAAAATTTGAGCGAACGCATTTGACGTCCGGTCGTCGGCGAAAGATTTTGACATTTCAATCGCGTTAAATGAAATAATAAGTCATAATAAATATAATAAAGTCCTACTGGTGAGTTTTGACTATAAGTAATATTTTATCTTAGAAACTTTCTTTTGGGTATAAATAAAGTAATAAAAATATGTAATAAATATAAGTTACATATTTAAGCGAAATAAAATCTGTAGTTGCTTATGAAATTATTTTGTGGTGCAACGAAGAGCGAGAAACTTTTAATAATTGCATTAATCGTAAAAATGATATTTTTAAGTTTTCAGTGCTCAAAATGTGGTTTTTGAGCTGGGATTTATGTAACGGAGTATGTAAGTAAAAATTATTTAAATTAAAGAAATATTATAGTAAATTGAGTTTTACTATAAAAGCTATTTATTAGCTGTTTAAACCTCAAATTTGCAAGTAAAGGTAAAAGATATTTCTAAAGAGGAATATAAAGGATTTAAGCTTCAAGATGTAAAATATTTATATCTTAAAATGTGTGAGACCTTTATTATTTATGAAACAAGTAAAATATTATTACATGATTAATAATATTAGATAATGATTAAAATATTATTAAATGATTATTAATATTGGTAAATGGTTTGAATATTATTAAATGATTAATAATATTAGATTATGAATAAAATATTATTAAATGATAATAATTATTTGAAAATTTTTGTGAGCTATTGAACAATATTTTGTCTAATAAATAAATTATCTAAGATATTTGCAAACCAGTTTAAATTGAGTCTTAGCGATATTAGGCTCGAGAATTGTCCGACTAGGTCGTCGGGATGACGAAATTATGTTGGTTTCAACTCAAACTGAAATAGTTTGACTTGATACTAGGTCTTATGTGTTGTATAGACTGATAGGATTATGTGTTTATGTGTAAAGTTATTTTTATATTATATATAATAGTATTATATTGTGATGATATTATTCTAATTTGTATATCGATATTATTTATATATTAGGTTTGCCGACAAAGCTTATTAAATTGCATAACGGTAATAAACGGTTTAGGCAAGTTTTTCTTAACTCTACCAAGAGTTGTTTCATTCGGATATGTTTATGGTTAATCATTGTTGATTGCCATGTAGAATTGTACTCTGTACATCTTGCATGTATAAGTCAGGTATGAAAGGCTGATCACCTTCATTACCGTTCGGTCCAAATAAATTTATTCATGTTTAATACTTGTTCAGTCAAAAATTTGTTCGTGCTAGTTCTCAATTATACTGATGAATTATAGCCAGCTTATTATTCAGACTCTTTCAATCATGATATATCTTTAAATTGTATTTAAACTTGCTAGGCAACTTTCATGTTCACCCTTGCTATATCATGATAAACATTGCGAGATAAAATAAATGCGTTTGGATCTGAAATGATAATGCCAAGTTCAGCTTGGGATAAAGTGTGCGGCTAGTTTGTAATAGTATAGTTGGATAATAATGATATATGTTAGATAGTTTATGATTTGTGTATTAGTTAAGGTTACTCGATTTTGGAGAAATAGTGTGTAAAGTGTATAAACAATTTATGTTTATATCTTCCGCATTAGTTATAGAATGATTGTACGGATCTGTGGTGATTTGGGACCCTTGATTTGGGGCCTTCACGGTTGGTATCAAAGTCATTAGTTATGAAACTTAGGTAGGAATACACGAGACTAATAACCGCATGATAATTAGGATAAGATCTAACTCATATAGAGTTAGTTGGTCGATAAGATTCAAAGACGAATCTCGTGAGTTGTAAAGTTCTGAGTTCCCTAACTCGATAATAAAGGTGAACAGTAGTGGTGCATAGATTGAGTCTAAAAGACTGAAAGTGCAGTGATAGGAGGTCGTAAAACAAAACGATCAAGGTATATAAATGAATCGTAATATATACGATGAGATCACCCCGTGATCTGATAAGGTGAAAGCAGGGATAAGAATCAATCTAATGATTGGAAAGTTTATAGCAAGATTGTTGTGCGTCAGTTGTACTATGAATTGGTACAGATTCAAGAAAGGATTATGAATACGAGTTGAATGAAAATTCGTATTGAGAATGGGGTTAAGATTAGGTGGGGATTTTAATTGAGGATTCATGTCGGCAGCTGAGTTGTATGATTCCTTGTATGGGCGGGGAATTATACTTGGTGTAAAAACTACTTAGTTTCTGGCATTGGTAATCATTGAAATGTTGTGTCGCGCTATTTGCTATATGCATGTTAAGAGGGTGATTCCTTTCTCATGTGTATAATAGATAGATAGGTCATAGGTAGAGAATATCGGGTTAAGTACATGTTCTTAAAACTCATACTTATGTGACATTCTTGACTCATAGTTTATGAAATGTTTATGAACCCCTCAGCGAATGGACGCCAAAGGTCTGACTAGGGTAAGTTCTTAAACTCATATGATTGTGGCAAGTTTATGAACTCATAAGTGTGGTTTGACGAACTGGGTATAGTTGTGTGTGAATGGAGAATTGAGGATTATAGGAATAGATAGATTTTTAAGCAAATGATTATTAGTGGAGACATAAGTTTTTCCAAAACTTCTAGCTATGCTAGACTTCGAAATTTTGTCATCAAGCTAAATACGCACTATGTGCCTTTTTAAAAAAAAATGTAGACTCGTAATCATTTTTGAAACGGTTTAAAGTATAGTTTATGCTACTTATTTCGGCTAGATGCAAATGATTTGAAATATCAAAATTTATTTTATTTATCTCTTATGTACCATGTAACCTGGTGCAGAGATGATAAAAAGGTGATGGAGTTGTAAATACAGGAATACTTAATGTGAATTTGATCTAAAATCGTTGTTCCACTATTGTATGATGTGTTATGACAAAGTCATACAATGACGACATCCTCAAACGGACTGTTAATACAGTACGGCATCATGACGTCATTCTCAAAAATATTTTCAAAAATTTTAATTTGCCAACGGGGTTTGGCTACACCTAAATAATTCGATTGAATTGAATTATTGATATGAGTTTACGCTATTCAATTCAGCTAGACAAATATTTATGAAAACTCTAAGTGTTCATTGAAAGAAATTTCTCGAACCAAATTGTTTTGGTGTGGAATCCTATGATAAGACCGAGGTGAACTATGTTTGTTTGGATAAATAATCCAATCAAGTAGTGTAAATATTAAGCTAGACATGATTAATCGTTATGCATGGCGTAAAAAATACGATAGGCTAATCACCTAAAGTACTAGCAATGGTAGTTTACCTTCTTTGTGATTGTAAACATACTAAGTAATGTATAGTTTTGCGGTTTGAATGCCGTTAAAACTATGTGTTCATGGTCTATATGACCCCTCAACATAATTTGAAAACTTTTACTCTTGTGAGTGGTGTATTGGGTAGCATGTGATGATATGTGCGAATGGTGTAAGCAGTATGGTGTAAGGTGTTAGGTGAATTTTGGGGACGAAATTCTTAGAAGAAGGGGTGAATGTGACAACTCGAGAATTTAGACAATTTATTAAAATCTTAATTGATTAAATAAAGGTTAAATAATAAGACCTAGATTGAAAATAGAGTTTGGATTTAAAATTTTTATGAAGGACTTATGTGATTGTTTACATTTGTTTATTATATAAACAAATAAAAGAAAACTATTTAGCCTAATATTATATATTAGGAATGAGAATTAAATAACTTAATGGTTATAGTAATTGAAGAATGCTAGTATTTAATTTATGTACTAGTAAATCAATGAAATGAATAATAATCAATAGATGATTAGTTGATATGATTAATAATAATAAAAAAGTAAGTTAAAACTCAAAATTTAGTTAGGGAAATTATTTTTGGAAGCACGACTGCTTGATTTGCGTCCTAACGTCAAGATTAGTCGAGAAAGGTCAGTAAACACAAAATGTGTCTGAGTTGACTTTTTGGTCAAAATCGACGATTGACTTTTTAGGGAGAAAAGTCAAAATCGAAGATAGAAGCGAATTTGAAAGCCTTGCGAACAAGATAATTGAGTCCGGAACGTCAAAATTAGTAAGAATAGACTCTAAACAAGAAATATGTCGGGATTGACTTTTTGGTCAAACTCAACAGTTGACTCTTTCAAAAAAGTCAAACTTAAAATTAGGAGATGAATTTGAAGAAATGGATGTGCCCATGACGTTGGGAGCGTCGAATTTAGTAGGAATCACATATAAACTCGAAAATTTGAGTTTTCGGGTCCAAAAGTTAAAGACGGGATTACACATGCAAAATGAGGAATTAAAAGCGGGACCCACAAGGGCCAAATCTGCTGGAGATTTTCAGCACATGGGTTTGGTGACTAACCTCACCAACTCCCCCAACAATTTCCCCTAAAAAGTGGATCTAGTTTCCCTTTAATTAATATTAAATCTCTAAGTCATTTAACAAATAAGAAGCATGCTTCTCCCATTTTTTCCACTCCCACCCGGCCAAATAGAGAGAAAGAAAGAGAAAAATGATGGCATGGATGAAAGAAGAAGAAGAAGAAAACAAAAAGAGGAAGAAAACAAAAGGTATAAAAACTTCAAGCTTTATTTAATTTCTTTTGTTAAAATCATGAGTTTGTGATCTTGAACAAAAAAAAAACTCTTGATATACATGTTATTGAGTGTTTCATGAGTAGATCTAACCATTTTGGGTAGTGAAAAGCTTAAACAAGGAAAGGAAAGAAAACTAATTTTCTAAAGTGTGAAAACTAGTTTAATGCATTTTATTTTGGTGATTTTAAATCAAATATTGGAATTATGATTCTAAACTCAAAAAAATCTTTGATCTTCATGTTAAATGATGTTTTATGTGTAGATCTTACAATTTTTGATGTTAACAAGCTTGATCAAAGAAGATAAATAAAAACAGTTTTCAAACCTTTAAAAAAAAAATCTAGTGGACTGTTGTCCCTAAAAGGAAAATTCGGGATTTTCTAGGATGCTCTAAAAATTCTGGGCTTTTGATATGTTGTAGTAAACTGAATAAGATTTCCATAGACTCCGGAACGGACTAAATCCGACTTCGGAGGAGAGAGTTATGACATTTCAAAGTAGTAGTGTCAAAACTATCCAACAAGTGCGGTGCAGTCCACTTGAACGGAATTTCTGGGCTGATGTGTTCGGAATCTGGAAAAATATCATTAGGGAAGAGTTGTAGTGCAGGAAGTTAGCTTCGCGTGGGCTTAAGAATCGCCCAAAAATGTTTTAAAACAAAAACGTTATGACTGTTTTAGCGAAAGAGGGTAAATCTGAGAAAAATATGAAAATTGTTGCGAGTGGACATTTTTGGGGCCTGTTTTAGACTGCCTAAGAAGTCCGAAATTACTGGATGATATTTTTTAAAAATAATTTGGTATACCATGTATAACATATCCAAAGTTGGGAATTTTCTGATAAACGAACAAGGCGTGAGAAAATCGCGAAGTAGCTAGGTTGATAAAGCGCCGTGACGCGGCAGAAGAAGAATGAGTAAGCCACGCCAAGCCTTTACCTGACCCGCGTGGTGCCATCTCTCTTGTCTTTGTTGTTCGACGTCCTTTTTCAAGAGCCTTTGTTTGATTAGTTTCCGTGATCCATTTTTGCGGTGTAAAATTTTTCTAAAATACTATGTCATGAGGTCTATAATACGCCCGAATTTTCGCTGTTATATGACTCATGATTTGAGAATTAAAAATGGGCGAACAAGCATGTTAGAACTAAAATTTGAGCGAACGCCGAGCTGCGTCGGTGATCGCATCGGCGATTTTGACGTTTGACGTTTGAATCGCGTTCAAATAAATAATAAGTCATAATAAATATAATAAAGTCCTACTGGTGAGATTTGACTATAAGTAATATTTTATCTTAGAAAACTTTCTTTCGGGTATAAATAAAGTAATAAAAATATGTAATAAATATAAGTTACATATTTAAGCGAAATAAAATCAGAGTTGCTTATGAAATTATTTTGTGGTGTAACGAAGAGCGAGAAACTTTTAATAATTGCATTAATCGTAAAAATGATATTTTTAGGTTTTCGGTGCTCAAAATGTGGTTTTTGAGCAGGGATTTATGTAACGGAGTATGTATGTAAAAATTATTTAAATTAAAAAAATATTATAGTAAATTGAGTTTTACTATAAAAGCTATGTATTAAATTGTTTTAAACCTCAAATTTGCAAGTAAAGGTAAAAGATATTTCTAAAGAGGAATATAAAGGATTTAAGCTTCAAGATGTAAAATATTTATATCTTAAAATATGTGAGACCTTTATTATTTATGAAACAAGTAAAATATTATTACATGATTAATAATATTAGATAATGATTAAAATATTATTAAATGATTATTAATATTAGTAAATGATTTGAATATTGTTAAATGATTAATAATATTAGATTATGAATAAAATATTATTAAATGATAATAATTATTTGAAAATTTTTGTGAGCTATTAAACAATATTTTGTCTAATAAATAAATTATCTAAGATATTTGCGAACCAGTTTAAACTGAGTCTTAGCGATATTAGGCTCGAGAATTGTCCGACTAGGTCGTCGGGATGACGAAATTATATTGGTTTCAACTCAAACTGAAATAGTTTGACTTGATACTAGGTCTTATATGTTGTATAGACTGATAGGATTATGTGTAAAGTTATTTTTATATTATATATAATAGTATTATATTATGATGATATTATTCTAATTTGTATATCAATATTATTTATATATTAGGTCTGCCGACAAAGCTTATTAAATTGCATAACGGTAATAAACGGTTTAGGCAAGTTTTTCTTAACCCTACTAAGAGTTGTTTTATTCGGATATGCTTATGGTTAATCATTGTTGATTGCCATGTAGAATTGTACTCTGTACATCTTGCATGTATAAGTCAGGTATGAAAGGCTGATCACCTTCATTACCGTTCGGTCCAGATAAATTTATTCATGTTTAATACTTGTTCACCAAAAAAATTTGTTTGTCTTAGTTCTCAATTATATTGATGAATTATAGCCAGCTTATTATTCAGACTCTTTCAATCATGATATATCTTTAAATTGTATTTAAACTTGCTAGGCAACAATCATCCTCACCCTTGCTATATCATGATAAACATTGCAGATAAAGCAAATGCGTTCGGATACAGGAAACAGATGTTGATCGATTTCACAATCAATGAATACGTGCAAGTATACACGGTCAACAAGTAATAAAGTGAAAGTAGAGTATCGTTCCCACGAGAAATTATTTAATAAAAATTACCAAGTACTAACTCTTAACCAAATCAATTTTATTTAAACAATAGCAAATTGTGAATTTTCTAATTAAGAAAACTAAATTAACTAATTAAAACTAGGTTACTTTATAAATGAATTCAAATAAATAAAGGCTAAGACTCCAATATCCCCAATTATGAACTATAAACCAATTATCCAATTATCCCAATTATTATGTCTCTTGAATTTGTTAACGAGAATTCTCAAATGCCAAAAGCCCTCTCTCGAGTGATCAATTGCCTTCTATTTAACCCAGATTAATTTTACTATATCTCTATGCAAAACAATTGAATTAAACTCGTTACAACCCCAGTTCCTTATGTGTTACATGTGGAAAATAGATATTCTCATTCTATTCACAAACCTAATTATTCATTTGTGCAAATAACTAAGTCACATGTCACACGTGGCGGATTCTAACCCTAGAATTCCTTTCTCAATTCCTTCTAGAGTAACAAGGTAATTCTTGATCGGATAATTAATCAATAAGCACAAAGCAAGATGAACAATTCACTTCAACATAAATAATTAGAATAAATCAAATAATCAATTCATAATCATAAAAAGTTCAATTGAAATCTTAATGAAAGAGTTAGTTCATAATTAATGAATTAAAATCAAGAATCCACAATTGAATAGACATTAAAAGATAAAAGTAAGAGAAGAGAAGAGAATATAATCTATTGTCAGTAGCCTTGAGACTCCTCTTTCGCTCCTGCTTTGAATCTTCAATGGTCTCCAAGTTGCTTCAATCTCCAAAACTAATAAGAACTAGGGTTATGTTCTAATCTAAAGGAGTGTTTAATCTAGTCTAATCTATGTAATGTCCCCCTATTTTATGCCTTACATCATGTATTTATAGATTACAAGTCTAATTTTGAGCTTAGGAACAAACCCAATCCAATTTGGAGTCAAAAATATGTCAAAATTACACCCAAAAGCGTCCAGTCAGCCGCACTCCAACCTCTTCCCAAAGCCCCAGGTGAGCAGGGCACGACGCTCGACAACGCCTTATAGTGCCCACAGCGCGCAAATAAGCCTAAAATTAGCGCCCCGGCACTACCACTTTTTCTGACATTTTCTGCTCCAACGTCCTTTGGGAAAATAGCCATAACTTCTTCGTCCAAACTCCGATTTAGATGATTCAAGATTATCCGGAAAGAGAAAAAGTAGATCTACAGCTTTTATTCTTTAAGATTTTCGAAATAAGGTCTTTAGCAATACTCAAATTGGCTCTGAAGTGACTGCTGTGTAAATGGCAAGCCGAAAACGCGAATCTAGCCACCCCGAACGTCGATCCATGTAACTTTTGTCCCAATTCTTACAAAACAACATAAAACATGCTTGAATAGACATAAACACTTAAAAACTAATCTAAAAGACTTGAGAACAACAATAAATTAAGCCCGAATGTATCCAATTCATGTGTATAAAAAACTCACTCATCAAATACCCCCCAAACTTAAACCTTTGCTTGTCCTCAAGCAAAAACACAAAAGAACTAAAATAAACAAAATAACTCAACTAAATGAATGCATATGCATAATCTACTTCCTAATATACCTCTGAGCCAACCGAGTAATAAATTAGTATGATATATATAAGAGCGGGCCTCAAAGATACCATTGGTACTTAAACAATATATCCAATCAATTCAAAATCCATAACTCTAACCAATTAGTCAACCCAAACTGTCATCATCACCCATGTTGTGTGTGTGTGTGTGCTTGTTAACCATTCTAACCAACCACGATTCAAGATAATCACATAACAAACTTCTTATAAGGAAACTTTCAGTTCCAATTCAATTACTTTTGTGAACATGACAACTCCGGTTAAAATTAACCAATTACCAAATCTAAGGGTAAATACAGGATTTATTTATACTTTTATTCAACCACGAGGGCATTTTTGCTCTTTCTCGTGTTTTTTTTTTCATGGTTGTGCAATGTCTCATTCCATTAGGCTAACATTGCCACCCCATAGCGAACTTTCAACCAACGACTCCCAGACCATATAAGACCTTAGGGCGCTAGGTGTTAAGACACCCCTTCGGGCGTACTTGCTTAAGTAACAAAGGCCCCGAAACAAAACTAACCACGATTTTTCTCTTCTTTTTTTTTCATCATCTCTTTTCTTTTTTTTTCTTTTTTCTGGATTTTCTATTTTTTTTCTCTTCATCAATTTTTTTTAGTATATATATCCCATAGATTCCCCCAAACTCAAGCTTTTACGTCATTCCAACCTTTACTGCTTGATTCACTAATTTCCTTAAATTTTAACAAAGATTTTCCCTCGAAATAAATTATGAAACCCTTGAACCAAGTGGATTAAAAGCAGTTAAACTTTAAGTGCTAACTTAGGTTACATAAGTTTTCGACGAGGCTCAGATTATCATCATGATTAAAATTAGAACTCATCATCAATTATCAACACTGTTCAAGTTAACATGCAAAACCAATCTTATCATAGGCCGAGCTAAGACCACACCAACCTATCACACAGATTCATGCAAAAATAAAAAAAAATACAATTATACTACATGAACACATATATGAAGATGCAAAAAAAAAAAAATACCATGTATTATATGCAACCTAAAAAAAACATAATGCTAACACATAAAAAAAAATAAACTACTATGCAGATAACTAACTATATGAAGTACGACACTAAAATGCCCCCAAACTTAAACTAGACATTGTCCTTAATGGCTACAATATAAAAAATTAAAGTAGAGGACTTCCCTGGAAATATAGCAATCTTCCTCCTTGTCTGCTAAGTTTGGAGAATAGGCTAAGCACATGGAACAAATTGGGCACCACACTTGAATTTGACTTGAATAACCTGTAAAACCATGATAGAAGCAATTTTATTAAATCCTAAATAAATACAAATTCAAAACTACTAATATAAAACTTAATAAAAACTAAAAATAAAAATTGAACTTGAGTTGCCTCCCAATAAGCGCTTGTTTTATAGTCTCAGCCTGACTTCTTCAATTCTCTATCCAATTCCCCTACGAAAATTGAGGAACCCTCCATCCATCAGAAGCAATGTTACTTTTGGGAGGTTCCCATTAGCAAAAACCCTTGAATTGAAGTCACCTAGCATGCTCTTTGTAGATAGGATCCCCATTAAGAACGACAAACCACTAGGTGTTTCCTCCATTATGTCGATGATCAGATTAGGGCATTGAAGCTTAATAAACATAATGGAATCTTCCTCTATCTTCTCCTTTTCATCCCACCATGACTCCACAAGCTATACTAGCTCTTACGTTACCAAGAGCTTTCTTGACGACATGACTTCCAATTGGGCATGGTTTTTGCAAAAAAATGCCGGATTCTTGAACTTTGGTGGAGGAGGCACATGGGATACTAATGAAATTGGCTCATCTTCGTTGGTACTCAAAGTTAGATCTTTTGCCGATCTCTTTTCTTGGTCCCCAAGTCTTTCCTCTCTTTCAACATCTATATCATTTGGCACATCCGGTTGCAGATTTGGTTCGGGCTCACCATCAGTCTCAAAATTCATGTCATAGAGCCAAGTGTATTGAGGAAGATTGTTTAACGCATGTGCTTTCTCTGCCCCAATTGATTTTCCAGATTCTTTATCGGCGCTTTTGTTGGCTTTGCAAATTCAGCTCTATTTGATTAAATTTTTTCTCATTTTCCTCGTTCTTTTTTTCAGAAGCTCTAATAAGTTTTTCCAAGGCTTCTTCAAAACTTGATTTCTGATCTGGTTGTTGTGTCTGATTTTGAAATTCGGATGTATTTTGTTGTCTCGGCGCTTGAGCTTGATTGTTACTCCATGAAAAATCTGTGTGATACCCCCAATCCTGATGATAGTTGTTGGGATAGACATAATTGTTGGGGTAATCACCACTATATTGTACCTGCTCGAAACTGATGGCGCATTGATGACTCATATGATTTTCCAACACAATAATCACAAGTAACCACCACACTTTGACGACGTTGAGCTTCAAAAGCTTCTAAACTCCTCGAAAGTGTCTCAATCTGTCTCTACAATGCGAAAAAATGTATTAAGTCCATCAATCCCTATTTCCCTTGGTTGAGTCATTATTAGTATATGGCCATTGATCATGAAAGTCATCCATGGTACACGAAAAGAGAGAAATATAAGAAGAGAATGAAAATAAAAATAAAATAAAATGTTTAAATTAAGACTAATTTGATTGAAATTAATATTGGTAAATAATTATTAAATTAATTCCCCGACAACGGCGCCAAAAACTTGTTGATCGATTTCGCAATCAATGAATACGTGCAAGTATACACGGTTAACAAGTAATAAAGTGAAAGTAGAGTATCGTTCCCACGAGGAATTATTTAATAAAAATTACCAAGTACTAACTCTTAACCAAATCAATTTTATTTAAACAATAGCAAATTGTGAATTTTCTAATTAAGAAAACTAAATTAACTAATTAAAACTAGGTTACTTTATAAATGAATTCAAATAAATAAAGGCTAAGACTCCAATATCCCCAATTATGAACTATAAACCAATTATCCAATTATCCCAATTATTATGCTTACTGAATTGTTAACAGGAATTCTCAAATGCCAAAAGCCCTTTCTCGAGTGATCAATTGCCTTCTATTTAACCCAGATTAATTTTACTATATCTCTGTGCAAAACAATTGAATTAAACTCGTTACAACCCCAGTTCCTTATGTGTTACATGCGGCAAATAGATATTCTCATTCTATTCACAAACCTAATTATTCACTGTGCAAATAACTAAATCACATGTCACCATGCCCAGTTCTAACCCTAGAATTCCTTTCTCAATTCCTTCTAGAGTAACAAGGTAATTACTGATCAGATAATTAATCAATAAGCACAAAGCAAGATGAACAATTCACTTCAACATAAATAATTAGAATAAATCAAATAATCAATTCATAATCATAAAAAGTTCAATTGAAATCTTAATGAAAGAGTTAGTTCATAATTAATGAATTAAAATCAAGAATCCACAATTGAATAGACATTAAAAGATAAAAGTAAGAGAAGAGAAGAGAATATAATCTATTATCAGTAGCCTTGAGACTCCTCTTTCGCTCCTGCTTTGAATCTTCAATGGTCTCCAAGTTGCTTCAATCTCCAAAAGTAATAAGAACTAGGGTTATGTTCTAATCTAAAGGAGTGTTTAATCTAGTCTAATCTATGTAATCTCCCCCTATTTTATGCCTCACATCATGTATTTATAGATTACAAGTCTAATTTTGAGCTTAGGAACAAACCCAATCCAATTTGGAGTCAAAAGGTGTCAAAATTAAGCCAAAAGCGCGTCCGGCGCACCAACCTCTTTCCAGTAGCCCAAATACTGGGCACGCACGCCGAACAACGCCTTATAACGCCCGTACACTTGCTGCAAATAAGCCTAAAATTAGCGCCTCGGTGCTACCACTTTTTCTGACATTTTCTACTCCGATGTCCTTTGGGAAAATGGGCATAACTTCTTCGTCTGAACTCCGATTTAGATGATTCAAGATGATCCGGAAAGAGGAAAAGTAGATCTACAACTTTCATTCTTTAAGAGTTTCGAAATAAGGTATGTAGCAATACTAAAATTGGCTCTGAAGTGACTACTGTGTAAATGGTAAGCCGAAAACGCGAATCTAGCTACCCCGAACGTCGATCCATGTAACTTTTGTCCCAATTCCTACAAAACAACATAAAACATGCTTGAATAGACATAAACACTTAAAAACTAATCTAAAAGACTTGAGAACAACAATAAATTAAGCCGGAATGTATTCAATTCACGTGTATAAAACTCACTCATCAACGGATAATGCCAAGTTCAGCTTGGGATAAAATGTGCGGCTAGTTTGTAATAGTATAGTTGGATAATAATGATATATGTTAGATAGTTTATGATTTGTGTATTAGTTAAGGTTACTCGATTTTGGAGAAATAGTGTGTAAAAGTGTATTGTATAAACAATTTATGTTTATATCTTCCGCATTAGTTATAGAATGATTGTACCAGATCCGTGGTGATTTGAGACCCGGATTTGGGGCCTTCACAATTTTATTTTAATCAAATTCTTTAATTAAAATAAACTCATTTATTTTAATTAATTATGAAATTCAATTCCAAGTAAAAAAAATCTTTTATTAAAGGAAATACAGATTCTATTTCCTATTCACAAATAAACTCTTTATTTTAAATAATATAAAATCTTATTTCATATCTAAAAAACTCTTTTATTTAAGAAAATATAGATTCTCTTTCCTATTCACAAATAAACTCTTTATTTTGAATAATATGAAATCTTATTTCATATCTAAATAAACTTCTTTATTTAAGGAAATATGGATTTTCTTTCCTATTCACAAATAAACTCTTTATTTTGAATAATATGAAATCTTATTTCATATCTAAATAAACTCCTTTATTTAAGGAAATATGGATTCTCTTTCCTATTCACAAATAAACTCTCTATTTTGAATAATATGAAATCTTATTTCATATCTAAATAAACTCCTTTATTTAAGGAAACATGGAATTCTTTTTTCCAATTAGTTATCATGGAATCTAATTTTAAAATTAAAATAAACTTTTTATTTTAAAATAAAAAAACTTTTTATTTAAGATTAAAATAAACTTTTTATTTTAATTATAAAATAATTAAGAATATATATATATATATATATATATATATATATATATTAATAGTAACCGTACGGTTAATACCATATATATAATGTGAGAGAACATGTTTCCTGCAACTTATTTTTACATGTAACGTGGCAACATATTAATAATATGGTAACATATATTATATATGATTCAAAACTCTCCGGGTCCACGTTTTTCAAATACAAATCAAGCCACCCTTTAAGAATTAGGATTAACGTTTTTCAAAAAAATCAACCACAGATTTCATTAAAATGTTTTTTTAAATAAATTTTATACAACAAATTATGCCCAATTAAATTATTCTAAACACATATCAATATATATATCAAATTAAAATAATTAATAATTTGGATGAATTAGACCTATTTTGGGGGTGTCACAATCGGCATGTGTTGGGTAAAATCTAATTACGCACAACATACGCCCAACACGCAAGTATACGTGGTCAACAAGTAATAAAGTGATAAGTTGAGTATCGTTCCCACAGAGAATTAGTTAATAAAAATCACCAAGTACTAATCCGTAACCAACTCAATCTTATTTAAACGAATGAATTTCAAAATATATAAATTAAACTACTATTAAATTCCACTAATTAAATTAAGACTATGGAGATTTAAGATCACAACTTCACTTATTGCTTCATTTAAGTTAACACACTTCTCATCAATTATTCTCTATCCCAAATTGTTAATCAAGAACACTAAAGTAGATAAAACCACCTCTCGATGCATAATACCCATATTAACGTCAATCCACAATTAAGATAGAAATCTGTTAAACACCTTAATCAACTAACCCACTATATCTCTATGTGAATTACAATTGAAAAAGGTTGAAGAACAAGTTCTCTATAAGATTACATGCGGTGTCAAGCATATCTCTACCTTAACACTCATCAAGTTTAAGCTACTAACAAAATCCTGAACACATGCTATCATAATCAGATCTAAATCTATACTTCATCTCTCGAGTTCATATAGATTATCACGGTAATTGTTAGCTATACAATTAAGCAATTAAGTCCAAATCATAATAGACAATCCAAATATAACTAATAAGACTAACAAAGAAGCATATCAAAGTAAACTACACAATAAGATCCATTGTAACCTCAAACAAAGAATTAGTTCATGATCATTGAATTAAAACTAAGAATCCACAATTGGATACACATTAAAAGACAAGGATAGAAGAAGATGAGAAGATAAAATCTATTGTCTGTAGATTTGATGCTCCCTCCTTGCTCCTACTTTGAATCTTCAATGGTCTCCAAGTTGCTTCAATCTCCAAAACTCATTAGAACTAGGGTTTTGATCTAATTTACTCTAATCTAATCTAATGAAATTCTTCCAAAAACTTCTCCTAATCCTTGTCATTCTCCTCCTTTTATATGTCTCTTTATATGTATTTAAGTCCTCTTGGAAGTCCTTGAATCAAATAGCTCGAACCAATCCTAATCGGACTCAAATTCAGACAAAATCTCCTCTTTCCGCGCATACCCAAGCCCCAGCTTGTTATTTGCCTTGTAAATAGCAAGCCCAGGCTTGCTAGTGGCCTGCTATTGATTCTTGACCCCAAGCCCCGGCTTGCTAGTAAGCTGCCAATTATTTTTCTACTGCAATGTCCTCTGGTAAAACGGTCATAACATTTGATCCGGGAAGATTTACGGGGCCTGCCACCTATCAAATTGAAGATATCGACGAGCTCTACAACTTTCATTCTTTGAGGTTTGAAAAATAACGAACGGATAAAGGTAAAAATTAGACTGGAAGTGACTGCTATGCAAATGACCACCCAAAACAACGAAATTCAACGTCCGTTGGTACAAATGTCATGACTCTTGCATCCGAACTCCGATTGGAATGATTCAAGATGTTCTGAAAAGCTAAGAAGACACTCTACAATGTAAGTAAAGTTCCAAGCCAAGAACATGAAATGAACATACAAGCCCAAACGATATCTGGATTGCTTTTCTTTGCGTTTTCCTTGCTTTTCCTTACCAATAGCCGTGCACACCGCTCCCAAACATATAACCTACAAAATGAACACAAAATGCATGAAAAGTAACTAAGAAACATGAGTTTAAGTAACTAATTCAAGTAATAGATACCAGATAAGTAGGTATAAAACCTACTTATCACCTAGCGATTAACGACTTTCCAGATAATATAGATTTCAACATTAATCATAAAAGAACCTTTGAGTAAATAGTTACCGTACAATTCAATCCTTCCACCATACAATGTCCCAATTAAATATAAGACATGGAATTACTGTCAAGTCTCATTTTGTTTAATTATATGTACTTCGATTCTTAAATGCACAACTCCAAATAATGCAAATTAGAAACTCCTTTCTAATTTCATTCTGCCTTGGGAAAGGACTACTAGGTTCTCATTTATCGAATCACATAGAATATTTCTCTTCTTTTACTAGAAGTGGTGAATTCTTTATTGATCATACATTATCTCTATGTACAACTTATTATACCCAAGCATACCCTTTGATATACCCTAAGGGTCTTAAGGAATAAGTCAAAGTATAACTCATCATACACAAGATACTATGTTGATCTCAAGTCCAAGGATCACTTGTACTACTATCACTACAAGAATTCCTATTGATAGGAAAAAACTCCATTAGGTATTCCTTAGCGAGCCACGTTCAGTGAACTTATTCTCTAATAAGCACCTACATACTTGCTTTAGTGTCTCCACACAAATGATCATGAGATCAATCATCCTCATCCAATGAGCAAGCAACGTATGTACCAATCTATCTGGATTCACTAATCCCCAATTTAGTAATCCAATGATTGGGAACTATTTTAGTCTTAAGCTTTCTAAGAATTTAGATCTCATTAGAATGATCATCATCATTATTCTAAAAGCATTGCTTAAAACTATGGGTTTATCACATATTATAAAACAACATCATGTAGATAATTTAAAAGCCTTTAATGAAATAATACTTTTTATTAATAAATGAATAAGATTGTTACAAAGTATATGCTTTATCATCAAATATGATTGGCTTGTGTGCATACTACTTTCACTTATGTCCTAAATTCGTCTATCCCTGTAAATATTGCAAAAATAGCCTCTGAGGAAGAGATTGCTACTTTTAAGAAGTGGCATGATGATGCATTTGTAGCTCAATGCATCATTCTCGCATCCATGAGTAACGAGCTTCAGGGTTAGGATGAAACTATGGATGCTCCTACTATATTGCTTCACCTTCAAGAGTTGTATTGTGAGCAAAGTACGACTGCTAGATATGAGATATTTAAGGAGCTCTTCCAATCTCGGATGACCGAGGGCACTGCTGTTGAGACTCATGTCCTAACAAAGATCAATCTAATTGAACGTCTTGGACAACATAGGTTTGTCATAGATGGGAGTTAAGTTAAGATTTAGTCTTGCAGTCACTCCCCGACACCTTCTCACAATTTGTTGTGAATTTTCACATAAATAAGTTAGATGTTAGCTTGCCTAAATTACTTAACATGTTGAAAACTACTGAAGGTCACTTCCCATCCAAGAAGGACCATGTCTTAATGGTGGATGATTCTTCCAAGAAAAGAAAGAGGCACAAGGTATATTCTGAAAAGAAGAAAACTAAGAAGGCTAAGGAAAAGGCAAAAGTGAAGGATCAAAAGAAACCTGATCCAGCTGGCAAAGGAATGTGCTTCCATTGCAAAAAGCCGAGTCACTGGAAGTGGAACTGCAAGGAGTTCCTTGCAGAACAAAAGCAGAAGAAGCTTGGAGAAACTTTGACTCCTAATCAATGTTTGTTTATGATGTAAATTAATTTTTCTGAAAGTTAAAATTCTACTTGTGTATTGGATACCGACTGTAGTTCTCACATATGTAATACTATGCAGGGACTAATCAGAAGTAGAAAGCTGAACAAGGATGAGGTCGTCTTACGAGTGGGAAATGGAGCAAAGGTTGCTACATTAGCTGTTGGGATTTATTGTTTAGCACTACCTACGGGCAAATCCATTAGTTTAAATAATTATTATTTTGTTTCAACACTCATTAGAAGCATTATTTCAATTTCTGTATTGGATATAGATGATTTTGATATTATTATAAAAGAACAATAATTGTTTTATTTATAATAAAAATGTTTTATATGGTGTTGGTAAATTGCTGAATGGACTTTACATACTTGATTTGCATGAAAATATACTTCAAATTGAACAAACTAAGAAACGGAAAAGAGATGATGTTAATTATACCTATATGTGGCACTGTAGACTCGATTATATCAATGAAGCAGGATTTTCCAAGTTGCATAAAGATGGGCTTCTAGAGCTATTTGAGTATGAATCATATCCAACTTGTGAATCTTATCTCATGGGAAAAATGACTAAATCTCCTTTTAGTGGAAAAGGAAAAAGAGTTATAGAGTTGTTAGCATTGGTACACACAGACGTATGTGGACCGATGACAACGAATGCATGATGAGAGTATTCTTATTTTATTACTTTCATTGATGATCACTCAAGATACGGATATGTGTATTTAATGAAATACAAATCTGAATCGTTTAAAAAGTTCAAAGAGTTCAGCAGTGAAGTAGAGAAACAAACTGGAAAGAGTATTAAGATTCTTTGATCGGGTCGAGGAGGAGAATAATTAAGCGGTGAGTTTCTCAATTGTCTCAAAGAAAACAGTATAATCTCACAATGGACTCCACCAGGAACGCCACAACTAAATGTTGTATCTGAAAGGAGAAATCAAACATTGTTGGACATGGTTTGATCCATGATGAGTTTTACCGATCTTCCAGTATCATTTTGGGATTATGCCATAGAAACAACTATTTATCTACTTAACAAGGTACCTACCAAATCTATCCCAAAGACCCCATATGAGATATAGACAGGGAGGAAACCAAATCTTAAAGTTTGTTAAGACTTGGGGTTGTCAAGCTTATGTCAAAAAGTTTGAGAATAATAAGCTACAGACTAGATCCGGCAAGTGTAGATTTGTTAGATATCCTAAAGAAACTGTAAGGTATTATTTCTATCATCCTACTTATCAAAAGGTGTTTGTTACGAAATATGCTGCCTTCTTGGAAAAGGAGTTTATCCTTGAAGGGGTTAGTGGGAGTAAGTTATATCTTGAAGAAATTCAAGAACCACAAAACACTTCGGATCAAAGTTAGGTACCTGATCAAGTAGAAGAACCTACTGTACCAAACCCTATTCATAAATCTGGAAGAGTACTGAAGATACCTGATAGGTATGGATTCTTCATAGAGGATGAAGAGGTACACATCATGAATAATGATGATCCATTAAATTACGAACATGCTATAAGTAGTAACGATTCATAGAAATGGCCGGAAGCCATAAAATCCAAGATGGACTTCATGTATGGGAACCAAGTATGGAATTTGGTTTCATCACCTGAAGGCATTAAGCCTATTGGGTGCAAATGAGTCTTTAAGAGAAAGACTGGAGCAGACGACAAGGTAGAGACCTATAAGGCCCGACTGGTTGCAAAAGGTTTCAAACAAAGACAAGGAGTTGACTATAATGAAACCTTCTCACCAGTAGCTATGCTCAAGTCCATTCGGATTTTTCTTGCGATTGAAGCTTACCACGACTACGAAATCTGGCAGATGGACGTGTAAACGAACTTCCTCAATGGAAAACTTGAGGATGGTGTGTATATGACACAACCAGAGGGATTTGTTTCAACGGTTGGAACAAATCAAGTCTGTAAGCGGCAATGATCCATTTATGGATTGAAGCAAGCTTCTCGTAGGTGGAACATCCATTTTGATGAGACAATCAAAGAGTTTGATTTTATCAAAAACTAGGATGAACCATTTGTGTATAAGAAGTTTAGTGGGAGCGTTGTTTCATTCTTTATATTTTATGTTGATGATATATTACTGATATTCCGATGCTAAAATCGATTAAAATTTGGTTATCTAAACACTTCTCCATGAAGGACTTAGGAGAAGAATCCTATATTTTGGGGATAAAGATCTGTACAGATAAATCTGAAAGGATGCTTGGCTTGTCCCAAGGAACGTACATTAACTCGATGCTAAAGAAGTTTAGCATGGAAGATTCTAAGAGAGGTCTCATGTCGATGAGCTATGAAATACATCTCTCCAAGAAACATGCCCTAAAGACACCTGAGGAGAGAGATCATATGAGTAAGATTCCTTATGCTTCAGCAATAGGATCTATCATGTACGGTATGATATGTAATAGACCGGATGTCACTCAAGCACTTAGTGTAACAGGTAGATATCAGTTAAATCCAGGAGAAGAGCATTGGAAGGCAGTGAAAAATATCCTAAAGTACTTAAGAAGAACTAAGGATGTATTTCTAGTCTATGGTGGGTCTGAATTGAAACTAGAGGGATATACAGATTCTAGTTTTCAAACGGACCAAGATGACAGTAAATCCATTTTGGGGTATGTGTTTACCTTGAACGGTGGCACAGTGAGTTGGAAGAGTTCCCAACAGCAAATAGTTGTTGATTCAGAGGCAGAGTATATAGCTACAAATGATGATGCAAAGAAAAATGTTTGGATGAAGAAGTTCATAACCAAACTTGGCATGATTCCTAGCATTAGAGGAGCAATACCTTTATATTGTGACAACACTAGAGCTGTTGCGCAGGCCAAGGAACCCAGGTCTCATCAGAAATCCAAACACGTGTTGCGACGATTTCATTTGATTAGAGAAATCATTGAAAGAGGAGATGTCACCCTGGAGCGTGTGAACTCTTGAGACAACATTGCAGATCCATTTACTAAATCTTTAACACAACATTAGTTTGATCGTCACTTAAAGAAGATGGGTATGAGATACTATGACGATTGACTTTAGTGCAAGTGGGAGATAAAAGTAGTATGCAAACAAGCCAATCATTTATGATGATAAATAAAGGTATTTATTTACTAAATGCATTTAATTATCTACATGGTGTTGTTTTAATAATATGTGATAAACCCATAGTTTTAAGCAATGCTTTTAGAATCATAATGAGATCATGCTAATGAGATCTAAATTCTAAGATAACTGAAAAACTAAAATGTTCTTAATGATGGATTACTAAAAAGATGATTAGTGAATCCGGATAGATTGGTACATACGTTACTTTCTCATTGGATGAGGATGATTGATCTCATGATCATTTGTGTGGAGCCACTAAAGCAAGTATGTGTTAGGTTTGTAAGATTCATGAACGCAATTAAATTGCATAAAATAAGCGAAAACATGATAAAATAAAGTTTTAAAATTTTACAAACCATATACCCGGATCATCCTTTATGCACAACTATTAATTAAACGAAAAAGATGAAGAACAAGAATTATACCTTTGAAGATTCAAGCTTCCTCAGGTACAAGTTCACCTCCAAATCCTTTTCGCGTTCAACTTGAATCCACCGGGTTTGATTTCTTCCTTTGATCAACGTTAGCCACCCAAGTGTTTGGCCTCTAAAGGTGATCCACCAAGGAAGAAGAAAGATTCAAGAAAATGAATGTTTGGCAAAACCTAGTTTTTCTCTCTCTATAGAAAAAAGGGAGTACTCTCCAACTATTGAAATCACGTATATTTTTTTCCACACTAATATTTGATATAAGACCCCTCTTATAAAGATATCAGTTAATCTTTCTAATCTAATTAGAAATTAGGGTATTATTTAATTAATTAAATTCTTTTAATTAATTAGGCTCCATAATCTTATTAGGGATAATTAATTAAACTCTTTTAATTAATTTGCCTCCTAATCTTATTAGGAATAAATGAGAGTACTTATATTAAATAATTTCCAAACTCCTTTAGGAATTAAATAATAATAATAGTAATAATAATAATAAGACTCCTCTTATTAATTTATATTTAATATTTTCAAAATATTAAATAATAAAAATTAAGCTATTTAATTTATTCTATCACCATAGATTAAATTAAATACACTTAACTTATTATTATGATTATGCCATTTGCTACTTAAATAAATATTATTCCTTTTATGGTGTAACCCTTTAGGCTCTCCATATTAAACCGATTGTGAATGAATTAATTAGAACAATTCTAATCTTATTTAAATAAATAAATTAACCTATTAATTTATTTAAATAAATAATATTTATTCTACAATAGGGATAAGCCTCTCTAGCGATTAACGATTTTCCAGATAATATAGATTTCAACATTAATCATAAAAGAACCTTTGAGTAAATAGTTACCGTACAATTCAATCCTTCCACCATACAATGTCCCAATTAAATATAAGACATGGAATTACTGTCAAGTCTCATTTTGTTTAATTATATGTACTTCGATTCTTAAATGCACAACTCCAAATAATGCAAATTAGAAACTCCTTTCTAATTTCATTCTTCCTTGGGCAAGGACTACTAGGTTCTCATTTATCGAATCACATAGAATATTTCTCTTCTTTTACTAGAAGTGGTGAATTCTTTATTGATCATACATTATCTCTATGTACAACTTATTATACCCAAGCATACCCTTTGATATACCCTAAGGGTCTTAAGGAATAAGTCAAAGTATAATTTATCATACACAAGATACTATAATGATCTCAAGTCCAAGGATCATTTGTACTACTATCACTACAAGAATTCCTATTGACAGGCAAGTAAAACTCCATTAGGTATTCCTTAGCGAGCCACATTCAGTGAACTTATTTTCCAATAAGCACCTACATACTTGCTTTAATGTCTCCGCATAAATGATCATGAGATCAATCATCCTCATCCAATGAGCAAGCAACATATGTACCAATCTATCCAGATTCACTAATCCCTTTTTTAGTAATCTATCGATTAGGAACAATTTAGTTTTTAAGCTATCTAAGAATTTAGATCTCATTAGAATAAACCCATCATGATTCTAAAAGCATTGATTAAAACTATGGGTTTATAACATATTATTAAAACAACACCATGTAGAAAAATTAAATCCTTTAGTAAATGAATACTTTTATTAATAAACGAATAAGATTGTTACAAAGTATATGCTTTATCATCAACATGATTGGCTTGTGTGCATACTACTTTCAGTATGTAGGTGCTTATTGGAGAATAAGTTCACTGAATGTTGCTCGATAAGGAATACCTAATGGAGTTTACTTGCCTGTCAATAGGAATTCATGTAGTTATAGTAGTACTGTGACACCCCCAAATCTAGGTACTTCATTCCCACAAGATTTGGTGTTCACTGTCTAACCATTCATTTTTAACTACCTAAATATAATAAAGTTTAAGAATAAACCTTCCCATTAAAGGATTACATCAATAAGTTCAATAAAATATCCCAAGTTATCTAACCTTTAAATACAAACATCAAGTGCAGAAAATAAAATAATTACATCTCAATAATTAAAACAAAGTCTAACAATATAGAATGCAACAAATTTACAAGTCTTGAACACTTGTTCATCTTTCCTTTTCCTTTACTGATGGTATGTTCATCTGTAACGATCCGAAATTTCAAATTGTAATTTAAATATTTATTGAATTATATAAATATTATTCGAGGTGTTTATTGTTAAATAAATATTTTATTGATGTGATGGTTGATGAATCTAAATGTATTAGAGATAAATTCTAAGGTATTTTCATATTTTGGATTCCAGTTCCTGATTATCATTGTTAGAGTACTATTCAGTTTTGATGAGCCTATTCGTTGGCAGTTATTATTGTTATTCTCATGTTGATTCATTATTATATCCAGTGAGCAATTGTTTTGCTCACTCTTGCGTATTTATAAACTCATTACAGCTAAAGTGGAGAAGGTAGATGAACCTTCAACTAGCAAAGGAAAGGGAAAATTGTACAAGTGATGTTGATTTGTACTTTTATTTATTATGATGATCTTAGACTTTTTAATAATGATGTGATGTAATAATTTTATTTCCGCACTTGATTAATGTTTAAAGGTTAGATAACCTGGGATTATTTTTGAATTTATTAATGTAACCCTATTTAAGGGAGGATTATGGCTTAAATATTATTTATTTGGGTAGATAGTATGAATGTATGGTTAGTGAGAACCAAATCTTGTGGGAATGAAGTACTTAGATTTGGGGGTGTCACATCATCGACCTTCTCAACTTTAGCTATAGCAGTTATATAAGCAAGAGTGAGCAAACAAATGCTCACTAGAAGTGACAACGAATAACAATATCGTAACAACTGCCAAATGAATAGGCTAAATAGAACTGAATAATATTCTCTATTAATGATAATCAGGAACAGAATTTGAAATATATGTATCTGAGGGTCACAAGACCACGAACTATATCCAAAGTTATAAGTATTCTTTCAACTTAAACCTAAACAGTCATAAGACAGTAGGGACTTCTCGTACTTAGGGGGATCAACCCTTCCTACAATGTATTATGCACAAACATCTAAACGCTTACGCGTAAATAATCCCCTGTAATGGAGTTGTTCATCTCAGTTTTAATATACGAGTCCGCACCAAAGGAAGTTTGGTTTAGATAAGTTTCAAGGAAATTTAGAGTTCAACGAACATCAACTAAGGATTAGTTGAATCAATAAATTTTAATATCACTTCAAGTGCTTGATAGCAATATGATTTGAAATAGTCATGAATTATAAGAGAATCAACATTATACATCGAAATCATGGTTTAGAAATGAACTAGGAAGCATATGCATTTGAATATTATAACAAACCTTGCTTAAACAATAATAAGCTAAGGCTATTAATCTTACTCAATAAAAAAAGTGAGTTAATGAACGTGCATGATTAATAACAAGTTGAGGAACTTGCTCAACATAAGAATAACAGAATTTAGGAACTTGCGTAATTAGAACAACATTAAAGATATGAACCCTTCTCAAAGTAAGAGTTAGGTTGAAGAGTTTGCATGAACATAATCAAGTTAGAATAGATATATAAGTAGGTTTAGGAACTTGCTCAATGCATCAATAAGGTTTAAACACTTGCACAATCGTAAAAGTAGAGTTAGAGAACTTGCCTCGTGCGTAGGTTAAATAATCACTACTCACGTTCACCACAAGTCCTACACATACCATATGTATTGACAATACACATTAGTTACGATAATATTAGCTTCAAGAGTTTTTTTCCCACTTTTAGTAGAGCTCACTAACTAAGTTTAAGTTTAAACAACAACACATCTTTTCATGAGCATCACATTTTAGCTTTATTACAACTACTTAAGTGATCATGTCATTGCACCATATAAACATTAAAAACTTGATAAAACATCCTATTACATGTCTAAAATGTTATCATTATTTTTAGATTAGGTTATATCAACACACAAAGGATTGCACTTGCATTCGTGCATCCCGACGCCCTTCGATTGCCTCCAAATGCACAACTGTCCTAAACATAGACATTTTAACCCTTCATAACGATATCAAATTGAATGACTTAAAGAATAAAAGTTATAGGCCTATTCGTCCTCGTTCCGAATCATCTTGAATTGTATTAATCGGAGTTCGTATGAAAACGTTATGCTCATTTTAGTAAAACATGTCTGGTCAGTTTTTTTTTCAAAATTTGGCTAGACAGACTACCCTCCCCCCCGATAGAGCATGGGTTTTTACTCTAGGATAGCCCATCGGGGCGAGGGTCCCTTCTGCGAATTCGCAAATTATCATCTCGAACACTATAAAAAGCTAAATTAGGCCTACAAACTCCTTTCTAACAACCATACCAACCTACCTAAGGTGTAATATGTTTACAGAAATATAAAATAATGTTTCTAACACGTTTGTAATGACATAAACAACATAAACATCAAGATTACAACATTTAATTTCACTATTTCTCTTATTTCCTCTTCTTTTGACATTCATAGTGAAATTCTTCACTGTGAATTCGTTTTACAACCAAAACAGTTGGTTTTAATTATATTGTTTTTGTTTCTTCATGTACTTTCACAATCAATAGCCAATTTATACATTATACAATGAATTGAGTACCAATTTTATTGCTAATTTAAACCATATTCAACATATATCAATGTAAACTCACTGTAATATGATTTCCTCCATAATAAAATATATTACATGAATCATGTAGACACTCGAAATTTTCTACACGCTTGTTACTGACATTGCAGGAGGGCAGATTCGTCTTTTAAAGATAACTTTGGAAGACAGCTCACATCCATTCTGGATAATACCAGAAGTTCAGTCCCAAAACCAGAACACACACCGGGAACCTCATTTCCAACCCCGGAACACACACCGGGAGGATCATTTCCAACCTCGGAGATAACCCCGAGTTTCATCCTTGGCGATAACCCCAAGGAATGTTGTTGCATTTCCGGCGATAACTCTGAAAATACTTGTTTCAAATACATGCTATCAACTTCAAGCTCAGACCTCCTGCCGAGGCACTCATACCTCAGACCCGGAGCTAACACCGGGTGAGCAGCATTCTCACGATGACATTCGCATATCACATCATACAAACAAGTAGTCCAATCTCGGATGTAACCACGAAAAACGCTCATTTTAACTCAAACCGGTGATAACCCCAGTGAAGAGTCAAACGTCATCTTGCCACCTCAACACCTGCACATCGTCTCAACACTTCATACATACATACATACGACAATGCTCCATAAGAACCGAGGAGTTACAATCCCGAGTGACTATTACGCGGGGCAGCACACCGGATAGAATTTTAAGCTTGAAGACTATAGCCATGGTCCCCTCTTCCTGACTTCATACAACCTCTAATCCATGTCATTGCGTAACTCTCGACACAAGCGGTCCGAAGAAGGTCATATATACCTTGTTCGGATGCTCGGATTGAAGTTCTGCAAGTTCGAGCGGACATTATAGTGCACGAGTGCATGTACTTCGAGACGACGGGACCATGGAACCCAGATACTGGCCGGGCAAATGCCATGGTGCATCTGCAAGAATTTGCCAGTATGTACACACAAATGACTAGCAGCTCTATAAATATAGATCTTGGGCTAGCCATTTTAAAAAGAAAAAAGGCGAGGAAGCCCTATCCAATTTTCTCTATACACACCCATATTGAGTGTTTCCTCATTTTAAACATCTGTTAGCTCACATATAGCTATATTTTTATCCGTCGGGAGCTGAGTGTTTATCCATATAGAGTCATAGAAGCCTACATTGGCAGCCCACTGCAAGCCTTCTCACACTCTATAAAGCCTTTCCTTTCATATTTGCACACACTGTTATAAACATTGAGAGTCATGTTGTGTGCGTAAGCCCGGACTTCGGTCCGTGGTTTTTATTTCTGTCTATATATATATATATATACTTATATATGTATATATTTTATATATGGACTAACATTATCGAGTTATGCCTTGATTGAGCCTAGACTTATGTTTGGAGCGTTTACTTGCTTATATATATATATACTTATATATATAATTGTTGTCAGACATATCTGATGAGCCTGGATTTTATATCCGGAGCATTTACCTGCTTTTATGTATGTATATATATATATATATATATATATAATTGTTGTCAGACATATCCGATGAGCCTGGAATTACATCCGGCGCGTTTACTGCTTATATATATATATATATTTACATTTCTATCAGGCCTGGAGTTCACTTCATGGCCTTTTACAACTTTATTTACATTTCGTCCCGCCTGGAGTTTACTTCGTGGCAGTTGATCGCTTTTACAGCTTTATTTACATTCAAGTCCCGCCTGGAGTTTACTTCATGGCGGTTGATAGCATTTACTACTTTATTTACATTTCTGATCCTCCTTGGAGTTGCTTCGTGGTGGGTAATCATGCACGCACGCACACACACACACGTACACACACACACATATATATATATATTTACAGCTTTTATATATATATATATATATATATATAATTGCTTACTACTTTCCATACAAACTGCAGTATCATGTGAGCCTAGGAATCATGTGATCACAGATTCAGTCTACTGAATCTAGATTCGGTTCCCGTGATGGACTTTTTTCAGTTGTAAGCAGCTTGTACATTATTTAGAGTGTACGAATTTCCTTGGATGGTTGTCATGCCCATAAGGAGTTCGGCATTGCTGTATATTATTTTCTCGAAGATGCCTCACATCTCGAAAATAAAAGCAAACAAGCCGAACATTTTAATAATAAAATGGAAGTATGAAAATGTCTCAATTCCTATTGAGCACAAGGTTTGAAAAACCTCTTTTTATAAAACTTCATTGTTATATCTTGGTTAAAACTGAATTTTTCTATAAATTCAAACCTTGTGTATACAGGTGCCAACGAGGCCTCGCACTACTTTCAAATAATTGCACATTGATCTACACACACACATACATTCATATAACAGTTTCTTTGAGAAGTGGCGGTCACCGTGGTAACACGGATGTCGGGGGGTGCCTAACACCTTCCCTCCGCATAATCAAGCCCCCGAACCCAAATAAATCTCTGTTTCACAGACCCGTTTAGCAGTGTCGTATCACTGGGTTAATGTGCAAACCTTTTCGGTTGCGTTGGTGCAACCAGTTAAAAACACCAACTAGCGACTCTTATAGTCAAATCGTCGACATTACACATGTCAGACCTTTTTCACTTGTTTTTTCAAAAAAATCTCATATTAACATGAGAATACCAAAGAACAAGTAACAAAAAGGGACAAATAAAAATCCCGATGTCGACAGGTGGCGACTTTGCTGGGGACTCCAGTAAGAGGGCTTAAGCCACTATTACAAACTTTTCAAAATTGTTATATGCTTGTGTGTGAATGTTGCATTTACATTTATGATGAATGTACACGAATGCATTTTACTTACTGCACTGCTAAATATATATCTGTGATATTAGTGCTTCGTACATGTCATCATTTTCATGAACAGTGAGACACGTTGTATGTGAATGTATACTGTGTGGTTCCTCCACCAGGAGGCTATCCTGTCGGTGTTTGATTACTAGACTTGTAGGAAGAATAATTCCAATGAGGCTCAGGAAAGGCACCACCCAGATTCGCTCTAGTTAAAAGACCAGATTAACTTCCCGTCAAGTAGATTTCGATGATCTGGGAACCTTCATGCCAAAAAGATGCGAGAGTAACCCTAAGATAGGTCAACCTCTGATAAACCAAATGCGGAGGAAAGTCTCTTCATGCTTTCCATTTTCAATTACTTGTAAAAGCATTTACTTGTAATTTTATTCCATGATCATCTATATGTAATGGAAAATATGAAGAATACCTGTGCATACATGACATGTTATCAATTAACAACCATTTTTTCAGGACCATATTCCTAAAACGGGCACATTATAATAACATTTACATTACCCTAAGACTAAACTACATAAGTCTTTTGTAGGGAAATCATTGGGCATGTTACCCGCTCAAAATCCAAAAAGGCCACGAGCCTACAACCAATCATGTCTTCGTCTGACCAGTCTAATCCTATTTCTCGTGAAGAATTTGATGGATTAAGTCAGCAAATCACAAATTTGGTTATTTTTCTTAAAGAATTGCATCAATCCACTTAGGGTACGAAGATGCCTACACATACAGAATCCTCTTCACAAGGAGGAGCTCAAGGTTTGGAAAAAATAATTCCAGAACCTCAGTTGGATACAACCAACAAAGACCCTGAAAACACCCATCTCAAAGGAGATCCAGACACCGGTGACATCAGGAAGAAGGTCCTCCAAATGGAGGAAACTATCTGTGTTCTCGAAGGGATTGGAACACATGGAAGTGTTTTATATGCTGACCTTTGCATATTTCCTGGGGTTCATTATCCAGAGAAATTCAAAACCCCTGATTTTTAAAAGTATGACGGATTAGGGGATCCTTATACACATTTAAAGGTGTTCATTGGAGAACTTGGATCTTACGCGGAAAATGAAAAGCTCAGAATGTAGCTGTTCCAGAAGAGTCTGACTGGAGAAGCCCGTTCATGGTATACTAGATTAGACAACTCCAAGATCCATAGCTGGGAAGAGCTAGCTCAAGCCTTCCTCACTCAATATAGTTTTCAATCTCAGATGGCTCCTGACCGGTACCAAATTACCAAGGTCAAGAAACAGTCTAATGAGTCTTTGAGAGAGTATGCTCAAAGGTGGAGGCGCCTTACTGCTCAAGTTATTCCTTCCATGACGGAATCAGAAATAGTCATGACTTTCATAGATGTACAGGAATCTCCTTTCTATGAAAGAGTTTTAGCCGGTATCGGTAAACCATTCTCTAAAATGATTAAACACGGAGAAATGGCTGAGATGGGATTGAAGTCTGGTAAGATTCAAGACCTAGCTGCTCTTAAAGTAGTTACTGAGCACATCCAATCCAGATATTATGGGAACAACCCCCGTAGGGTCCATAAAAAGAAAGAGGAGGATGTTTCCTTGATACTACAAGGACAGAAAGGCAGTCAGAACATGCCTATACAGAGGAGAAACTACTCCCGTTTTCAAGCATAGTCTTCAAACCCTCCATTGACTAAAAGTGGAGAAGTAAAGCGTCCTCAAATGTTCACATCCTTAGGGGACTCACTCGAGAATATTCTGGGTCTTCTGATTACTCAGAAGAAAATTACACGTCTTCTTCTACCAGCCAACCCTAATGGCAGGGGTTTTAATGCTACTCGGAAGTGTGATTATCATGCCGGAGCACATGGACATGATACTCAAGATTGTTGGGACTTGAAACATAAGATCCAAGATTTAATAGACAACGGTGAGATCGTGGTTACCAAACCAAATCAACCTCATGTGCAAGACAACCCTCTTCCTCAACACAAAGAAGAAGAGGTTAACACGATCAGTTGGAGTACTAGACAGAATTCCAGTTTTAACAGCGAATTATCCCCGACCATCCAAGATGGTGTTGACAAATGGGATTATGCAAAGTTCCAGTTTACTATGGAACGAAAGATGAAAGCTCTTTGCAAACAAATTGAGTAATTGGCAGAACTGGTGACACACTATCATCAAGTCACACGCCAATTAATCAAACAGGAGCATGCCTATCTCCTTTCATTTGTTATGAATGCTCCAACATCACCTTCAGAAAGTAAAGCTATGGAGGATAAGGTTGCAAAGAGAGCAAATACTAAAGCCCGTCGGTATTTTGCCAATCAGAGGGAGTTTACCTATCTGGGCCGATCTATGGAGGAAATATTTCAAATGCTTATCATGAAGGAAGAATTACATCCCTTCTACCTCCAATTAATCCCCGTGCAGGACGATTTAACGCCAATGGAGTGTGTCAATATCATTCCTATTCTCGCGGTCACAGCACAGACGAATGTTGGGCACTCCGCCATCTCATTCAAAATCTTATTGATAGCGATGTCCTGCAAATGGAAGACAATGACACTGTGCAACTTGAGGGTGGGAGTACATGTCCTACCAAATGGAAGGGATCAATAGCAGTTATATCTGACGAAGATGATGAGACTGTCAAAGCATTTCCCATACAAATAATTCAACTCAAAGGAGCTGACAATCCTTTGAAAGTGGCTGCACCAGAGCCAATTTCTTTACCTTTCAGACTACAATATCCTGTTGTCAGCTTACACAAAGTTCCATGGAATTATGGAAAAGCTGAAGGATCTACGTCTCATACTACTGCTACAGTGTCGAAGGAAAATCCACTGTATCTTCCTCAATGGGTTGTGAAGCCTACTTGTAAAGCAAAGGGGAAGACTCCCATGGAGAAGATTGAAAAATTCCTCTGCACTCTGGGCCATAAAGAAGCCAAGGTGGTTTTAAGCTTACGAGAAGCTCCACATCAGATATCAATACTGGACTTGGTTTTCTCTTCCGAGGATCACCGAAAGGTTTTATTAAAGGTTTTGGAAGAAGCCTACTTGCCAAAGTCAGTAGATGTAGAAAAATTTCAACATCTGGTTGATCACATTTTCAACAACAATGTGATATCCTTCACTGATGATGACATACCGCCCAAAGGGACCGGTCATTGCGAGCCATTGCACATTGCAGTTTTGTCTTCAGGGTATATGCTAGCTGGAGTTTTGATAGATGGAGGTTCGTCTCCAAATATCTTTCCTTATGCCACCTTAGTGAAGATGAATGTCAATCTCAAACGGATCCAAAGCAGCCATACGGTTATCAAAGCTTTTGATGGATCCCGACGAAATTCCGTCGAAAAAATTGAGTTGCCAATTGAGATTGGTCCAAATACATTCAATGTATCCTTCCACGTCCTCAAGATAGATTCAGGATACAACCTGCTATTAGGGAGACCATGGATACACATGGCTGGAGCTGTTCCCTCCACACTACATCAGCAACTCAAATACATTATCAACAACAGTCTAGTCACTGTCAACGCTGAGCCGGAATGTCCTGAACAAGGAGATCTGCCAATCATCAGCTTCAACTCAGAAGTTGAGCCAACCAGTTTTCATACCTTGGAAGTGAGTAACACTCAATACCATCCTATTGGAGCACCACTTCCCATACCCAATATTTCTGCCTAGGTTATATCGGCCACTCAAGAAATAATGTCATGGGGTCATCAGCCTGGACAAGGGCTTGGTAAAAATTAGCTGGGTATTAAGCACCCTATTCAAGTGTCCAGTCAAATTGGAATAGCCGGACTAGGCTATTCTGCCAGTTCCAGTCACAGGAATCCTCATAAGCATAAGCAGATTCCTCAAGCTTCCGCCTCACTACAATTTTCTCAACCTTTACCTCATGAGTTGATACAATCTCCAAGAAAAGGTACCAAATTTCATGTTGTGGCCATCTTGTTTCCTAAACCAAAGACCATTCAAAGCAAAAGAGGTGCTAATTCCTGATCCCGAAATGGAAGAAAAGGAACGGAAACGTAAACATGACATCACCTTGATGATGTCAGGTGTACGCGTCATTATTTATGATGAACATATAAACAGATATACCCCAGACAATGATTACCCAGATGTCATGGTTATCATTCGGGAGAAAGAGGACAACTGTAGTCCTTCAGGACTTTGCCCTCGACAATTGGAGCAGCACTCCATGCATTGGTCGATGAGGGTAAAATGGGCAAAAAATCCCTCTGCCCTGTAGATAACTTTAATTGCTTGCTTTTCTTTACAATATTAGCAGTTATTTTATCAAGTGCATGCTAACACTTCTGTGTGATCAAACAGTTGCATATATTAAGTGAAAGCATACTTTGTTTCAGGACTCTGAATTTAGATGTGCCTGTACTTGCTGATGAGGTGCCTTCTCTCCACAAGGGCTGTAACTTTGATGCAAAGTTGGACTCAGACTTGATGGACATACAAGAGGACATTGAGACACCTCAGGAGATTAAGGAATGGGTAGCAGACAAACCTAAACCCAACCTTTACCAAACCACTTCTTTCAATCTTGGAACCTTAAAAAATTCTAAGCTAACCCAAATTGGTTCAGACCTTACCCCAAACTAGCGGCATGACATGGTTGCACTATTAACCCAATTCCAGGATGTGTTTGCATAGTCTCATGAAGATATAGTGGGTTTGTCCACTGACATTGTTCTTCATCGCCTTCCCATTAAAGAAGGATTCAAGCGAGTTACAAAAAAACCTCAGGCGATTGAAAAAAGAAGAAATTGTGAAACAATTTTAAGCTGGCATTATCATGGTGTCTACATATTTGGAGTGGATATCTAACATTGTTCCCATGCCTAAACCTAGAGGAAATGTGCGAGTTTGCGTGGATTACCGGGATCTGAACAAAGCTTGCCTTAAAGATAGCTTTCCCGTGCCCTTTATCCACATTCCCATTGACAATACTACTCAATACAACATGTACTCCTTTATGGATTGCTTTCGCAGGATACAATTAGATTATGGTCGCTGAGGAAGATCGTGAGAAAACTGCTTTCATCACGCCTTGGGGGACTTTTTACTACAGACGGTTGTCATTCGGCCTCATCAATACCGGGGCAACCTACCAGCGAGCTATGATGGTTCTTTTCCACAATTTAATGCATAAAGAGATAGAGATCTATGTGGATGATATCATTGTCAAATCCCGGAAGGAGGAAGACCACTTAGACCATCTCAGAAAGCTTTTCAACAGGTTGCGTAAGTACAACTTGAAGTTGAATCCAGCCAAGTGCGCCTTTTGCGTCAAGTCAGGCAAGTTGTTAGGTTTCCTAGTCATCCACAAAGGGATTGAACTGGATCATACCAAAATCCAGGCCATCAAGGAAATGCCCATTCCTCAGATAGAGAAGGAAATACAGGGATTTTTGGGAAGAATAAACTTCATTAGTAGGTTTATATCTCAACTCACAGCAACCTGTGAGCCCATCTTCAAGCTGTTAAGGAAGAACTCCTCCATAAAATGGAATGATGAGTGTCAGAAAGCCTTCCTTACCATTAAAGAGAAGCTCGTTAATGCTCCTATTTTGGTACCTCCCAGCAAAGATGTTCCCCTATTCATGTACCTGTCCATAAATGATAATGCCATGGGCTGTATGCTGGGGAAAAAAGACGATAGAGGCCAAGAACGAGCTATCTATTACCTCAACAAAAGATTCAGCAGCAGTGAACACAAGTACACTCTGATTGAGAAAACTTGTTGTTCTTTAGCATGGGATTCCATGAGGTTACAGCATTACCTCCATGGTCACACAACCCATCTCATGTCCCGCATGGATCTTCTCAAGTATGTGTTCCGCAAGCCCATACTGAATTGTGACTGTCCAGATGGTAATTGATCCTACAACAATTTGACATCGTCTACGTGACACAAAAATCTGTTAAAGGTCAAGGAATTGCGGATCAACTGGCCGCCACACCTGCAGGGGATTACAAACCCTTGGAAATATACTTCCCCAATGAAGGGGTAATGACAGTTCAGCAACAACATCAGTACAATACATGCCACACATGGAAAATGTATTTTGATGGAGCTGTTAACATAGAAGGCTCTGGAGCTGGAGCAGTTCTAATATCCGATACGGGGGAGCAGTATCCCGTCGCCATCAAATTATAGTTTGTCAGCACCAACAACACAGCTGAGTATGAAGGCTGTCTCATGAGGCTAAAACTTGCCCATTCAATGGGCATCAGGCGATTAACTATCTTTGGGGATTCAGAGTTGGTAATCAGACAATCCACGGGAATCTATCAAACCAAAGAATTACATTTGCTGCCTTACAATCGGCAAGTTCTATAGATGGCTTTGGAGTTTGAAGAAATCTCCTTCCTACATGTTCCTTGTAATAGGAATGATTTTGCGGATGCACTAGCTACGTTGGACTCCTTGATTAACATACCTTACAAGGAAAACATGCCAAACATCACATTTGCACTGTAAAAGGCTCCAGTTTATGGGAACTATGATGGAGAAGTATTGGATGAGCTACCTCCCATCCACAACCCTTGGTATCAACACATCAAGGAGTATCTACGAGATGGATCTACACCCGCTGAGGCGAGCCTAACTAAGAAGAGGCGGATTCATCGACTTGCTATGAATTCTACCTGAGCAGAGATGCACTCTATAAAAGAGATGCAGGATTAGGTCTCCTCAGATGTCTGGATGAAGACCAAGCTCAGAGGCTCATGAATGAGATCCATGGTGGAGTATGTGGCCCTCACATGAGCGGACCCTTACTTGTCAAGAAGATCCTCAGAACATGGCATTATTGGCTTACACTCAAAGCTAACTGTGATGATTACGTCAAGAGATGCTATCAATGCCAAATTCATGGGAATGCTATTCATGCCCCTCCAAGGGAACTTCACAATATGAGTTTTCCATGGCCCTTCTCAATGTGGGGAATGGACGTGATCGGGCCCATCGAGCCCAAAGCCAGTAATGGACATTGATTCCTATTCACCATGATCGACTACTTCACCAAATGGGTAGAAGGAGCCTCCTTCCCCAGGGTTAGTAAAGAAGTCATCATTGCTTTCATCAGAAATAATGTCATCTGTCGATATGGACAACCAGAGGTCATTGTGTCAGACAATGCTAAGAACCTCAATAACAGAATGATGGAGGAGTTATGCAGTAAATTCCACATCAAACACCTTAACTCCGTCATCTACCATCCAAAGATGAATTGTGCTATTGAAGTGGCTAATAAAAATATCAAAAAGATCATGCAGAAAATGTCTGCCAATCATAAAGGATGGTCTGACCTCTTGCCTCTGACTTTATTAGCCTACAGAACTTCCATGCGTACTTCCCCCTACTCATTAGCCTATGGGATGAAAGCAGTGCTCCCCATAGAGGTGGAAATGGAATCCCTCAGAGTTTTGATGGATGCTCAGCTGGATGAAGACCAATGGGTACAAGACAGGTATTACTAATTTCTCTAATAGATGAAAGGCGAACCGCGGCTATCTTCTATGGTCAGTTATATTAGCAAAGGATCTCACGATCCTACAACAAAAAAAGTCCGGCTACGACATTTCAAACAACAAGACTTGGTTTTAAAGAAGATCATTGAAAACCAAGATAAATCTAAGGGAAAATTCACTCCTAACTTGGAAGGCCCATTTGTTGTCAAGGAAGTATTGACAGGAGGTGCTCTCAAATTGCAGGAAATGGATGGCGATGAATTTCCATAGCTTATCAACTCAGACACCGTGAAATGGTACTATGTCTGAAGTTACCATAAAAAAAACATCCTGGTTTTGATCATCAAATCACCAGTCATTCCGGTTTCTAACCCTTTTTACATGCTCTTCTGCCCCCTCAGGGAAACATACACTTTAAACCAACATCTTCTACCCCTCAGGGAAACATACACTTCAAACCAGCAGCCTGGTTTCACCTCATTTCAAACCTTTCATACAATTTCAGTTATCCTGAAGATGGGATTGAACCTTTCACGCTTGCAGTTTATCCTAAAGACGGGATTAAACTTTTCTACGCTTGCAGTTTATCCTGAAGACGAGATTAAACTTTTTCCACACCTGCAGTTTATCCCCATGATGGGATCAAACTTTCTTCTCCCCGCAGTATAGCCTGCACATGGGATTCACATTTCTCTTTGGTTGCGATTCGTCCTGATGGGCGAACTACGCCGACCTGATCTCCCTGATACCCGGGAGTACGTAGGCAACCAAATTCTATATGGCCTGGTTGCAATAAACAAAAAACAACAAAAACATTTCTGCCCTTTCTCTACAAAAACAAAAACAACAAAAATACTTCTACACTCTTCTTCATCAATAAAGCTTCTACACCCATCTACCTTTCACATTCAGCGTTGAACCTCTTACACCAGGTTCGAACTAAGCAGACTTGATCTCCTCTTCATAGAGTGCGACGTAGGCGACCATTTATGGTTCGATCTAACCCTACCGAACAAAAATGTTTGTCACACTTGCATCGGGATTAACCTTCAATCTACCATATTTCATCGGCTTCAGACCAAGGGGATGGAATTACCCAACCTCTCCTCACAAATAGGAGATTCGGTGACCATCTAAGCTACGGTTATGCCTCGAAGAGCAACACCAATCCATAAGAGATGAATTTAACCTGACTTCTCACAAATAGAAGTACTGGCGACCATCTGTGGTGCGGTCAATCTCAGAGAGGAAAAGCCACACTCCTCTCCACATTTCCATATAGATACCAGTCCCAAGACATCAAAGATGGTAGGGATACATACAGATCAATGATCCGTTCTGAGAGATCTTGTGATGTCTCAATGTCCACCTATCAAGGATAAGTTCAGAATGCATCAAGATCACAAGGCCCTGAAGAAACAGGAAAATATCAAGCAAGTATCAAGGCGTAACTAAAAGGGAAGTGAATCAAAATATATTTCCATGCCATACATAATACTGTTTGATATATACATATGTGCTGTACATGACAAAATGGCTACGCTAGTCTATGCAGGAAAATACAAAGTTATCTACAAAGTTACCTACTTATTGAATACCAATTCATGCGAATTGTTCCCATCTCAAGTACATTTTATTGTGTTTTAGTTGCATTTCACGTTATTTTGTAATGCATTTACTTAAAACTCCTTTTGGTGAATAAGTGCAGGAATCGGCTTAATTTTGGTGGTATTAGAAGGCACGTGGCGAATAGATGCGTGAAGGCGAGGCAAAAACGAGGATGTGCATGGCATGGAGGTACAATGGAGCAAGAGATCAAGCATGAAAAGAACAAATAGCAGCAGTAGCATGACAGAAGCCAAAAAAAAACCAGAACCAGAACTTGCGGCGTGAAGTGCCCATGCTGACATGACATAATAGTTTGGCGCAGCGCGCCCATGTGAAGTACCCTACCAGATGATGACGACCTACTACAAGTTGCGCGGCCGCGAATCAGAGACGAGCGCCACAAGAAGAGGTTACCGGACAGTAGAAATTAAGAAGTCTCGCGCTGCCATGTGAAACATAGGAATGGAGAGAGGCGGCGACAATGCGCGATCTTCGATGCTATAATTTTGTTTTAATTTTAATATTTAATTAAATGAATTGTAATTGGTTTTTAAACGATTCTGACGGGTGTCAGACGAACAACTTGATAACTTTAAGTGTATTTTCATCATAGTAACTAGGGTTTATACCTTGGAAGAGATTCTAACGTAGAACGAAGCCTTAACGTCTACTTTTCCAATTCTTCTTGGGATTATCTACCATTGTGGATTTCTATTCTTATTTACTGGATTTCTATGAGGATTTAAACGTTGATCATTGATTGCTTATTGATCATGTTTAGCGTTGATCCCATAATGGCTTTTGGTTCAGCCATGAACTAAATTCCATTATGGGATTCTAACGAATTTTAATATGTAGTTTGGTTGCACATTTAAATGCTAGGATTGTTTTGCATATCATATGGAATATCTGTCATGGTTGTTTTACATGTATGAATGCTTGATCACCATTCGTCTTAGTACTTGTATGGAATTGACAATGAACATATAGGTATGGATTATAATCATGATAGCATGCGAATATGGGGCTGTTATATATGGCTTGTGTATTTTGTGAACCAGATAGACATATACTGTTTCACCGTATGAGCTAGAATAAGGGCTTGAGCTTAAAATCAATATAATTGCAATTTCACATAGACATATAGTGATTTTGGTAGTATTGGTGATTACATAGAGTCTAACATCTGTAGATGCTGTGTAAGTAGGTTATAGTGTATTGAAAAATGGTTATAACTCTATTCGTGCTCTTGGCTATTTTCCTGTGATATGTGAACACTTCTTGCATGATAGTGGCGATTAGATGAAATATTAAATGAAGTTAGGGTCCCATTATTTCCAGATTATATTTATTCCATTTGTATTTTTATTTTCAGTTGTTATTCACAATTAGTTTAATTCAATACTTTTAGTCATTAGTCTAGGCCTATAAATTTGGTGAGTTAATTGATGCATCATAGTTTGAATTTAACAACTTTCTCTGTGGGATCGATACTCTACTTACTCTGTATTACATGTTGACCCGTGTATGCTTGCATGAGTTAGAGCTCTTTTATTAGAACTATAAAAGAGGCAAAAACAATCATGGAAGCCTCTAATCGGCCCAAAACTGCCAACACAAGGGCAAACATCTGCTGTCAGTTAACACTCTTAACCTATACATGGAAAAGACAAGAGAAATACTCACCAGCAGAAACGGGTAGAATCCTAACCACGCCTCGGTCAAGCCCTGCGATCGCATGTGCATTCCCCTGAGGAAGTAGGCAAAGGTGTAGGAACCCCAATCATAATCTCTTATATGGTCCACGTGTCGAGTGGCGCTGATCAAAGTGAAGGACACCGTATAAGAGTTATTTGCTATGAAGCAGCCCCTAATGATCATCAGGAATAATCACCGAAGAATGTGATCCCTGACTCTCACATCATCAAGTATAGGCTCACTCAATAGCCCGCTCATAGCATCTACGCTCAAAGGACCTGTACATACAGTCTTACCCTTGAGCGCCTCCGCCGGAACTCCCAACAAGGATCTGATGGTAGTAGGGGTAATATCCACCGTGCAAGGCACTAGATCCCCTCCAAACTCCATACCTGTGATAAATCGCCAATCCATCAGCATCATCATCATCTCACAGTCCAGCAAATGAAGTGACTGAGTCTGGTTAAACCACCGCTCAGACAATGCCCTGAGGTAACCCCAGGGATAGCGACGGGGAAGAATGGAAAAGAACGTCCCGAATCCCCAGCCATGTACAATCTCTCTATAGTCATCATTCAAAGCCTGATACACAGAGTGGATGCTGAACTAATTCCCTCGAGGCTGTGTAAAGCAGGAACCTACATCAAATACAGATCAACATCAGAATCTTTTACTCCTCATCAATAGGAAATTAGGAAGATTAAAGATCTAACTTCATACCTCGTTTGCGTGCAGGTATATTGAAGGATGCCAACTCAAGTCACCCAGAAAATCTGGGTTTGCCACTTGAATGCCTGGAAACTCCCTACGGGAAACACGTGCAACTGGAGCAGGAACCTCAATCGGTATATCCTCCTCCTCGTCCTCGACATCTGGCACTTCAACCCGAATAGGACGTATCACTGCCTCCACCAAACGACGAGGCTGTCTAACAGAACGGGGTTGAGGTACTTCGAAAGCCCTCCTCCGTACACCAGAAGTGGTCCTGCGGGAACTACTTGGCTGATCCGGATCCATAATATCTAGACAACAAGTCTCCAAATCACCTCAGAAAGGGTGTGGTAAATTCTTACCTGGAGCTTTTTAAAATGCATCGTATGATTACATGCATGCATGCATTATTTTAACATACATCTACAGTAGAGTTAAAGATGCATGACTACCAAATGCCTACATTTTGGAAAATTTTGCCATAGCCCCTTTGTAACTGGGACTATCCACATGCACATAGGCATGACTAGGTGGCCATTCAGTAGCATACCTATACACAATCATATACACCCTACATGCATTAGTACATCACAGTAAAAAATCTGTAAGTGTACTCTAATTACCAGGATTATTTTGTTTTTCTACCTTTACTCATTTGTCCTCGGATAGGATAAGAAATGACAGTAAAAGGTGCCAATTTGACTGCTTCAAAAGTCAAATTTTTTCACATCATTATATTCAGCATGGTTTAATACTAGCATTTTCTATGTTGAATATTTTTTTATCAAGTCATATCAGCATGCATATTCACTACTATGTGTCTAAATGCATTTCATATGATAAGTCATTTTCCAATGGATAAAAATTGGAAAAAAATACATGCATATGTTACCAAGACCTTGAAGAACGCTTGTATGGTGGCAGAATATGCAGAAAGTTGCCCGAACTCCACAGGTCTGAAGAGAAGCTCTCAGATTTCCTTCGTCGCACAACTTGAAAATGACTTATGAAAGCAACCCGCAGACTTTGTATAGCCACAGTTGGCCGCAGGTCCACATGTGGCTGCTGCAGGTGTACCTACGGCACTCCTACGTGGGTCCAACACCTCCGGCTCTCTCCAATTAGGGTTTCAAAGGAGGTCTCACAAGCTAAAAAGGCCAAATCAGGAGTAAAAACGCTACGAGATTGAGCGGAATAGCCTGGAATCCTGGTTTTCATGGGTCGCAATCTGGTCCCACATCTCTTTCATTGGTATTCGCCTATGTACAAGGTATACTATACCAATGAACTCAGCTTTCACAAATCATGCTCGGCAATACCCCACAAAGGTCTGATGCCGTCATTGTAGGGTCACAACCCTAAACCTTCCCCGGCGGGGGTTACAACGCCGAAGTCACGAAATGTTAATGTATCCCCGGCGGGGGTTACAATGCCGAAGTTATGAATTGATTAAGTATCCCCGGCGGGGGTCACAACGCAAATCTTTCAAGCATCCCCGGCGGGGGTTACAATGCAACTCAACCATTGATACACACATCAATGAGGGTTAAGCAGCCTTGACGTCATGTCAGCCGATGACAAGTAAACCCATCGAAGTAACCTTCCCCGGCAGGGGTTACAATGCATTGAAACCATTGGCACATACATCAATAGAGGTCAAGCAACCTTGACAATGCACCCAACAGGGATCTATCCGGTGATACACACATCAGTGAAGGTTTGGCGACCCTGACAATGACAAATTATTGGCAGTAACTCCAACATGATGAGGGAATATGTTATAAACATCCTCAAACAGATAAAGCTTTATCCCCATAGATCTCTTGAATACGAGAGACGCATCTGCGGAATAGAGCCAGTGTCTAGGATTCGAGACTTTGGTGATAGCCCCAATGTCAACATCCTTGAAGACTTGGATCGCATGTCCAATCCATCACTGATTGTCATCCCAGTAGGATTAGCAGGGAACCGGCAATCATTTCCATTATGCATCATACATTTGCATCATGTTGCTGCATATAACATCATGTTTATCTCACTTGCATTTCAAGTGTTTAGGATTCTTTATCCTATCCATGCCTTGTATTGCATGAATATGATAAAGAGGGGCATCTATAGACACTCAAAATTTTCTGCACGCTTGTTATTGACATTGCAGGAGGGCAGATTCATCTTTCGGAGATAACCCTAGAAGACAGCTCACATCCATTCTGGATACTACCGGAAGTTCAGTCCCAAAACTGGAACACACACCGGGAACCTCATTTCCAACCCTGGAACACACACCGGGAGGATCATTTCCAACCTCGGAGATAACCCCGAGTTTCGGCCTTGGCGATAACCGCAAGGAATGTTGTTGTAGTTACGGCGATAACTTCGGAAATGCTTGTTTCAAATGCATGCTATCAGCTTCAAGCTCAGACCTCCTGCCGAGGCACTCATACCTCAGACCCAGAGCTAACACTGGGCATACATGCATTCTCATAGATAACATTGCGGCATACAAACAAGTAGTCCAATCTCAGATGTAACCCTGAGCAACGTTTGCTTTCAACTCAAACCGGCGATAACCCCGGTGAAGAGTCAGACGTCATCTTGCCACCTCAACACCTGTGCGTCGTCTCAAAGCTTCATACATATATACATACGACAATGCCCCACAAGAACCGATGAGTTACAATTCCGAGTGACTATTACGCGTGGCAGCACAACAGATAGAATTTGAAGCTTGAAGACTATGGGCATGGTCCCCTCTTCCTGACTTCGTACAACCTCTAATCCATGTCATTGCGTAACTCTCAACATAAACGGTCCGAAGAAGGTCATATATACCTCGTTCGGATACTCGGATTAAAGTTCTGCAAGTTCAAACGGACATTACAGTGCACGAGTGCACGTACTTCGAGACGATGGGACCCACAAAACCCCGGGTAGCCCGGGCAGCCGCAGGTGCATCTATGGCTGCTGTAGGTACACCTGCGGCTAGAAGTTCTATAAATATAGAGCTTGGGCTAGCCATTTTAAAAAGCAAAAAGGCGAGGAAGCCCTGTCCAATTTGCTCTGTACACACCCATATTGAGTGTTTCCTCATTTTAAACATCTGTTAGCTCACATATAGCTATATTTTTATCCGACGGGAGCTGAGTGTTTATCCATATAGAGTCATAGAAGCCTACATTGGCAGCCCACTGTAAGCCTTCTCACACTCTATAAAGCCTTTCCTTTCATATTTGCACACACTGTTATACACATTGAGAGTCGTGTTGTGTGCGTATGCCCGGACTTCGGTCCGTGGTTTTCATTTCTGTTTGTATATATACTTATATATGTATATATTTTATATATGGACTAACATTATCGAGTTATGCCTCGATTGAGCCTAGACTTATGTCTGGAGCGTCTACTTGCTTTCATATATATATATATAATTGTTGTCAGACATATCTGATGAGCCTGGATTTTATATCTAGAGCATTTACCTGCTTTTATGTATATATATATATATATGTATATATATATATATACATTACTGTCAGGCCTGGAGTTCACTTCGTGGCCTTTTACAGCTTTATTTACATTTCATCCCGCCTGGAGTTTACTTCATGGCGGTTGATCGCTTTTACAGCTTTATTTACATTCAAGTCCCGCCTGGAGTTTACTTCATGGCGGTTGATAGTATTTACGGCTTTATTTACATTTTTGATCTCCCATGGAGTTGCTTCGTGGTGGCTGATCATGCACACACACACGCACACACAAACACATACACACACACACACACACACACACATATATATATATATATATATATATATATATAATTGCTTATTGCTTTCCATACAAACTGCAGTATCATGTGAGCCTAGGAATTATGTGATCACAGATTCAGTCTACTGAATCTAGATTCGGTTCCCGTGATGGACTTTTTTTCAGCTTTAAGCAGCTTGCACATTATTTATAGTGTACGAATTTCCTTGGATGGCTGTTATGCCCATAAGGAGTTCGGCACAGCTGTATACTATTTTCTCGAAGATGCCTCACATCTCGAAAATAAAAGCAAACAAGCCGAACATTTTAAGAATAAAATGGAAGTGTGAAAAGGTCTCAATTCCTATTGAGCATTTTAATAATATTCGTTTGGTCATGGAATATTCATATTTTTAGTTACTTTTCATACATTTTATGTTATTTTGTAGGCTATGACATGACATTGGTTTGAAGAAGCAAGAATAAGCTATTCGGACATCTTTTGGACTAAAATACGCAAACAAATGCAAGAAGGGAGTATTGAAGGACTTTTAACACCAAGTTGGATGCATGTTCTTGGCTTGGAACTTTGATTTTATGGTAGCTCTATTTCTTAGCTTTCCGGAACATCTTGAATTATCCCAATCGAAGCTCGGATGCGAGAGTTATGGTTTTTTTTATCAACGAAGATCAAAGCTAAGAGTTGTCATGTTTGCCATTTACATAGCATCTACTTCATTCCCGATTTCCGCCTTAATCCAATCCGAATCTGTCAATCCTCAAAGAATGAAAGTTATAGATCTCGTCGTTATCTTTGATTTGATAGGTGGCAGGCACCGTAACTCCAAGCAGATCAAAGGTTATGCCTGTTTTACCAAAGGACGTCATGAAGAGAAAATAAGCGTGGCGCGGGATTGGCCTTCGCCTAGCGCGGAGTGCGCTAGGCAATGAGAATGTCGAGCACTGTGGCGCGAGAGCGCGCTTGAAATGGCCTAGCAAAGGTATTGTTGACCGAAAGGCTTAGGCAATGAATAATAGAGTGAAATTGGGTTATTTGATGTCCAATTTGAGCTAGAATAGGATTCTTAGTTGCTTAACTTGTTAGGGTGTCCATTAGAACTCTAAATACTTGAGTTTAATTTGGATTGGGAGGCTAGTTCTAAGAGTCTATTAAATCCCTCTTGGGATAGATTTCTAGAAGATAATTCTTTACTTTCTTTCTTAGATTAGGAACCCTAGATTAGATTAGAATTGAAGATTGAAGCTATTGATTATCCTTAGAGAATCAGATTGGAAGCAAGAGAATGCGGATTTGTTTATCTCAATTCTAATTTCTTTTCTTATTTATTTGTATCTTTTTAATGCTTAATCAATTGTGGATGATGGATTCTAGTTTATTTATGAATTAAACTCTATTTTGAGATTACTATGGATCTTATTGTGTAGTTTACTTTGATATGCTTCTTTGTTAGTCTTATTAGCTATATTTGGATTGTCTATTATGATTTGTAATGAATTGCTTAATTGCCTAGCTAACAATTACCGTGATAATCTATATGAACTCAAGAGATGAAGTATAGATTTAGATCTGATCATGATAACATGTGTTTGTGATTTTTGCATGGATGGAATTCATGATTCGTGTTTAGGATAGAGATATGCCTTTACGCCATATGTAGTCTAATAAGAACTTGAACTTAAACCCTTTTTAATTGTAATTCACATAGAGATATAGTGGGTTAGTTAATTATGGTGTACAAATTGATTCTATCATCTGTGGATTTGATTTGATATGAGTATGGTGCATTGAGAGATGGCCATATTTTACTTTTATGTTCTTGATTAACAATCCAATATAAATAATTTGGCATAACAGAAAGTGTGTTTATTTAAATGTAACAATAAGTGAAATTGTAATCTCAAGTCTTCAATATCTTGTTTCATTCTAGGGATAGTTAGTAATAGTTTATTTAATTATTTTAAATTAAATTATTAAATCATTTGTTTAAATAAGATTAAATTGGTCATGGGTTAGTACTTGGTGATTTTTGTTAAATAATTCTCTGTGGGAACGATACTCAACTTATCACTTTATTACTTGTTGACCATGATAGTTGCGTGTTGTGTGTAATTAGATTTTACCCAACAAGTTTTTGGCGCCGTTGCCAGGGAATTAGTTTAATATTTTTTACCAATATTAATTTCAATCAAATTAGTCTTAATTTAAACATTTTTATTTTTATTTTTAATTCTCTTCCTATATTTCTCTCTTTTCAGGTACCATGGATGACTGTGCATATCAATGGCCATACACGAACATGACTCAACCAAGGAAAACGGGGATTGATGGACATAATGCATTTTCTACAATATCAGCATAACTTGAGATACTTTCGACGAAGTTGGATGTTGTTGCAGCCCAACGTAATCAAAGGATAGCAGTTACTTGCAATTATTGTGCTGGTAATCATCCGAGTCATCGATGCACCGTTAGTTTTGGGCCGGGACAACATGGTGGTGCATACCTCAACGATTCTACATATGCTAATTATCATCAAGTTTGGGGGTATCACCCAGATTCTTCATGGAGCTATACTTATGAAAACCAATACTACGCTCCAAATCCAACATACACACCGGAATTCTCATATCAACCTCCATTAAAAGAAGAAAAGTCAAAGTTGGAGGAATTGTTGTCCAAGTTCATAGTAGCTGAGGAGAAGATGAGTAATCAAGAGAGGTCAAGTCAAAATCTTGCGGATCAGATAGAGCAAATGACCAACGCCGTAAACAACCTTCCTCCAAACACTTGGCTTTATGACATGGATTCCGAAATTGATGGAGAACCCGAACCGAATCTACGACTAGATGAGACACAAGATATAGGAAGTGTGGAGACAATTGGGGATAATGAAATAGAGGTCCACAAAGATCTAAATGGGTCTCCACCAAAGATCAAAGAGTCGGTCAGATTTGTAAAATCATGCCCACTTGGTAGTCATGTTGTCGGTGAAGCTCTTGATGACATAAGAGCGAATACAATTTTGAATCCATGGTGGGACGAGAAAGAGAGGATAGACGGAGAGCCCATTGTGTGTGACAAGCTTCCATGCCCCAAAGTGATCACATATACAATGGAGAAAACACCTAGTTGGGGGACGTTCTTGATTGAGATCATACCAAATCAGAGCATGCTAGGTGACTTTAAAGCAATGGCTATCACAATTGGGAACCTACCAAAAGCTACATTATTTCCAATGGATGGAGGGTTCCTCAATTTTTGAAGAGGAATTGGATAGCGTTGACCAGACAAAGTCTGGCTGAAAGACTATAAATCAAGCGCTTATTGGGAGGCAACCCAAGTTTAATTTTTATTTTTAGTTTTTCTTTTTTAGGTTTCATATTAGTTGATAGAATTTTTTCATTTTTTTAGGATTTAATAAGCTTGCTTCTATCATATTCATAGGTTAGTCAAGTCCAACTCAAGTGTGATGCTCGATTCATTCCAATGTGCTTAACCTATTCTTCAAACTTCGCAGACAAGGAGATAAACTGCTATATGTCAGGGAAGTCCTCTCTTTAATTTTTTTTCTATCTTAGCCATTGAGGACAATGTCTGTTTTAAGTTTGGGGGTATTTATCATGTTTAGTATTTACTTGGGCAATGTTTTGATGGAATTTGATTTTGGCCAATGATAAGTGGGTGGTTGATATTGTTAACTCTTGGAGAATTGATGAGCATGCTTAGTCTATATTTTAACTAGTTAGTTGGGTTTCACATTACTTGCGAAATTTTTGAAATTTTTACACATATCCATTTGTTTAGCCAGGTTGGGATTGAAATTTTTTGGCTAATTTCTTATGAAAGATACCATTACAACTTGAGATATCTTATTTGAGCATCATTCGAAGTGAAAATCAGGCACTCACATAAGTTTGGGGGAAATCTTGGGGTATTTATGAAAAAAAAATTATTGGAACCTTCCCGAGTTGAATAATTGAATCTTTTGGTGGGTCGAGATGGAGCGTAACACGCACTCCCCATAAACACAGGCACGAGATGGAGCGTAAAATGCACTCGTTCAATGAAAAAGTGGATAGTGAGATGGAGCGTAAAACGCACTCACTAAATAGAAAAAAGAAAATATGTATGTTTGAAATACTTGGGAAGGGTTCTTACGTGCTTAAAAGTTTAAATATCCAGTTGATCCTCAAGAAAATTTGTGTTATGTCTATATTAGCGGTGATTGATGTGATAAGAAGTTTTGAAAGTCGTTTTTGAAAATCTTTTATGAGTATTGGTTGATTTAATCTAAATCATGACTGGATTGAACATATGGATGCATACACGCACTTAAAGGATCAAGAGTAGATGTGAGTCTAATGACAGTTGTTGAAATTTTAGACATGACATTGTTTTGATATTTTCTACGGGTTATTATCTGTTGTAACCTTTGATGCCGTTGATCGAATTCATATTAATTCATTGTTTGGGTGGATCATTGCTAGAGGATGAATCTGTCTAATTTGTGCTTTTGCTTGAGGACAAGCAAATGTTTAAGTTTGGGAGTATTTGATAAGTAGGTTTTATACCTACTTATTCGGTATCTGTTACTTGAATTAGTTGCTTATATTCATATTTTTAGTTACTTTTCATACATTTTATGTTATTTTGTAGGCTATGACATGACATTGGCATGAAGAAGCAAGGATAAGCTATTCGGACATCTTTTGGACTAAAATACGCAAGAAAATGCAAGAAGGGAATATTGAAGGACTTTTAACACCAAGTTGGATGCATGTTCTTGGCTTGGAACTTGGATTTTATGGTATCTCTACTTCTTAGCTTTCCGGAACATCTTGAATCATCCCAATCGGAGCTCGAATGCGAGAGTTATGGTTTTTTTATCAACGAAGATCAAAGCTAAGAGTTGTCATGTTTGCCATTTACCTAGCATCTACTTCAAGCCCGATTTCCACCTTGATCCAATCCGAATCTGTCAATCCTCAAAGAATAAAAGTTATAGATCTCGTCGTTATCTTCGATTTAATAGGTGGTAGGCCCCATAATTCCAAGCGGATCAAAGGTTATGCCTGTTTTACCAAAGGATGTCGTAGCAGAAAATAACGTAGCGCGGACCGCGCTATGCCTAGCGCGGAGCGTGCTAGGCCAATGCAGAAACGTCGGACCACAGAGGCTGGAGCGCGCCGCTTGAAATAACCTAGCAAGACAATATTTGGCCCACTAAGCGTGAGGAATAGAGTGAAATTGGGTTATTTGATGTCTAATTTGAGCTGGAATAGGATTCTTAGTTGCTTAACTTGTTAGGGTGTCCATTAGAACTCTAAATACTTGAGTTTTATTTGGATTGGGAGGCTAGTTCTAAGAGTCTATTAAATTCCTCTTGGGATAGATTTCTAGAAGATAATTCTTTACTTTCTTTCTTAGATTAGGAACCCTAGATTAGATTAGAATTGAAGATTGAAGCTATTGATTATCATTGGAGAATCAGATTGGAAGCAAGAGAATGTGGATTTGTTTGTCTCAATTCTAATTTCATTTCTTATTTATTTGTATCTTTTTAATGCTTAATCAATTGTGGATGATGGATTCTAGTTTATTTATGAATTAAACTCTATTTTGAGATTACTATGGATCTTATTGTATAGTTTACTTTGATATGCTTCTTTGTTAGTCTTATTAGCTATATTTGGATTGTCTATTATGATTTGTAATGAATTGCTTAATTGCCTAGCTAACAATTACCGTGATAATCTATATGAACTCGAGAGATGAAGTATAGATTTATATGTGATCATGATAGCATGTGTTTGTGATTTCTGCATGGATGGAATTCATGATTCATGTTTAGGATAGAGATATGCCTTTACGCCATATGTAGTCTAATAATAACTTGAACTTAAACCCTTTTTAATTGTAATTCACATAGAGATATAGTGGGTTAGTTAATTAGGGTGTTCAAATTGATTCTATCATCTATGGATTTGATTTGATATGAGTATGGTGCATTAAGAGATGGCCATATTTTACTTTTGTGTTCTTGATTAACAATGCAATATAAATAATTTGGCATAACATGAAGTGTGTTTATTTAAATGTAACAATAAGTGAAATTATAATCTCAAGTCTTCAATATCTTGTTTCATTCTAGGGATAGTTAGTAATAGTTTATTTAATTATTTTAAATTAAATTATTAAATCATTTGTTTAAATAAGATTAAATTGGTCAAGGGTTAGTACTTGGTGATTTTTGTTAAATAATTCTTTGTGGGAACGATACTCAATTTATCACTTTATTACTTGTTGACCACGTATACTTGCGTGTTGTGTGTAATTAGATTTTACCCAACACATGCCGATTGTGACACCCCTAAAATAGGTCTAATCCATCAAACCTATTCTGAGTCGCCAAATACATGGTACATAAAACAACTACAACTTTATTACTACAATTGTCGTGCAAATTACAACAACACATATGTTATGAGTTTTGGTACAAATATATACCAACTGTGACTGTCATCCCAACCTTGGATAGCACATCACAATGGCACCTTACATAAAGGTACAGTCAATAACTATTTTAGAAATTAAAATCTTTGGGAAGTGCTCAAGGAAACCTTCGTACATGGGAGACCATGCGTCTAGGTTATGATAGATATCATATGTCCACAGAATTATCCTTGGTTGACCCAATAGACCCCAAAGAAAAATTAGAAGATTACTATCATGTTCTTTCCAATGGTGAGTCTTCTCTTGACATATAACTATCTCCACTGTTTGCAATTGAAAATTATATTTCAACCAAACTCCAAGATTATATAGGTAGTGCTCGTAGATATACTCAGTAAGTGGATGTGCACAACCCTGTCTTATGATAACACGAGGTTGTATGTCATTAGACATCTTGTATGATAGTGGCAAAACACCCTTCCAACGTTGGGTTCGCCTCACCCTATTTGATTCACCAAATATAACTATTAAATGACGTATAAAATACAACACACTTATCTAAAGTTTTTAATAAAATTATTTCCATACTATTTAGGGAGAACCTCAACAACTATAAACCACCGTTCTATTCCCCTGTTATCCCCGTTCGACCCAACTACACTCTTATTACCTGAAAGGAATTGTGAAGCAAATGGGTGAGCACAAATAGCCCAGTAAAGAATATCATGACTATAGATAATTAAATTATCAATAGCCTTCGTCAGTAATAAATCAGAGATTTAGAACATATGGTAGATGATAAAACTTTTCAACCATAGTTGCAGCGGAACGAGCAATCCATTAGAAGAGTCAAATAGACCATAAAGTCTATTATCTTCACCATGTTAAAAGTCCACCAACAATGTTTTATCCTTGTAACATCAATCAATAGTTCCTGTCCACAATCATGTGAATAACTCATAATCATAATTATAGTTTTAAATTCCTCTTCTCATCCAAGACGAAGATAATTTTCATCACATGTCTTTACGTGAAACATCAAAGATCATGATTATACCAAATCACAGTTCCTATTCATAGTCATACTATTAGGTTCATCTTTGCACTACGGGCCAAATATTCAATAACAGTTCATCTTTGCACTACAGGCCAAAGATATTCAACAATAGGTCATTTTTGCACTACAGGCCAAAGATATTCAACAACAGGTCATCTTTACACTACGGGCCAAAGATATTCAACAACAGGTCATCCTTGCACTACAGGCCAAAGATATCAATCAATGCTTCTTCTTTTGCTACGAACGAAAGGCATACAATTGTAAAACCAATAAACAACAATCCATCTATGCACTACGGGCCAAAGATGACTTTCATCACAATATAAGCATGAGGATCATGACAAGGATATAAAGAATCAATCACATGAGATAAAGGATAAATTTTTAAAGACTTTAACAATTTAATTTATCCAGGATTCAATAATATCGAAATTGTCAATATTATACTGCTTTGTGGAGTAAAATTCAAGAATAATATTATATCAAAAATGATTTGAACAGAAAATAATATTTCAACAAATATTTAACGAAGATAATAACATTATTCATTATATTATAAACTCCATTTAATATTATTCATTATATAATAACATTAAATTCATTTACTAATATTATTAATCATTAAATAATATTTTAAATCAATGATTTCATAAAGACCTTAATCCAAATGTTATAAATCACTTAATAATCTCATAATATAATATTATTAATATTACTACAATATTTTAATTATTTCTTAAACTTATAAATAATTTATTTTAATTGTTTACACTTTACTAATTAATGCATTTAATCATCCTAAAATGTCAAACTCATAAGATTTCATCACCAATAACCAAAACTCTCATCAAAAATCTGCATATACCTTATATAGGATTCTCAAGCCATAAAATCTTATTTTCCAATTTTCTTACTTCACATAACATATTTAATTCATTCATTCATAACTAGTCTATTTTCATGAAAAATACCAAATCAGTCCCAGAAAAATTTCTTTTCTGGGATTTAGCAGAATATAGTCCCATATTGAACATATATTTTTCTTGGAATTTCTAAAATTTATTTACTATTTTTCATATGGCCAAAACTGTCGAATATTTAGACATTTATCATAAACTGTACTTTTGTCCAAAAATTCTGAAATTTATAGAGTATACTTCTGTTATATACATGTACTCCCAATAAAAATTTCACCAATTTTGGAGTTAACCACAGAGTTATAAGGGTTTACTTTTAAAATAGTCTTTTCCCATAAAATTCATAACTCCTAATCTATACATTCAAAAATCACCATTTTTGGACACAATCTAGAGAACTCATCAAATTATCATTTCAAAATTTTCCAAAATTTTTTAGGGTCAAAAAAATTACGAAACTGAAAAATATAATAACCCTTACAATCCCTTACCTCAAAAGAGCAGTATTTCTGACTGAAATATCGGATGTAAAGCCGAAGGAAACTTGCACTGAATAGCAACTCTCAAAGTATTTAAATACTCACAAAAATATTTCTGGTGTGATTTTCAATTCTAATTTAAGCGCCTATTTATAGAAAAATGCTAGAACGCCATAGGAGACTAAAATAATAAAATATTATTATTATTTTTTCTTCATTCTATGCATGCCCATCTTGAATGGCTGGGCAACCATCTTGGAAGAATTTTCAGCTCACATGTTTTGAAAAAACAAAAGTGGGTCTCACCCATAATTTTAATAAAAACATTTTAATTTTCGAAACTTCAAAAATTCATAAGAAATAGCCTTTTATCAGAAAAATACGAATTTTATGTCCATTTCATACGAAATCAAATTCTCTACAACTTTATAGCTTTAAGTTTTTCCAAATTCCAAGCAAAAATATCCGAATTCCACAAACGGACAATTTTTAACACCTCTTAAAATTCATAATAAATCATACGTTAATTTTTAACGATTCAAAATTTGTGGACATATACTCAACTTATATATGTATAACATATCCAAAAATCACAACGATCCAACGGTCGGATTAAAATTATAACTCACGCAATAGAGCTTTAAGAACACCGATTTAGTTTTTTTAATACCTCAAATCCGACAATATACTGATAAAACACCTCAATATTAATTCCTTCATTTATAACCACATAAAATAAATATTTTCCTATCCATCATTTATGTTCACATAAAATAAATATTTCCTTATCATATAAATCAATAATTAATTATTCACAAATAATATTACAGAATCACAATAATGACAACCAGGCCGTTCTCAGGAAAGAGGGGGCTTTCCGATAAGGATTTCTCTTTATTGGGCGCGTAATTAGGTGACCAAACCTCTCCTTGACAGAACTTTCTAGACATTGCCAATAATGCTATCTAATAATATTGTTCAAATAATATGAATTATTGATCTGATAATGGGAAATACTGTGTAATGATAATTATTGAAACAACAATAATATAAAATATCAACGCAACAATTATTAAAAAATATTGAGCAAAGAATTATCGTAATAATTATTGAGTAGTGCCTTCATACGTAAGAATCAATAATTCAAAATCTACCGTGCAATATCGTGTTCTCATCGTGCAACCACGCCATTCATCAGTATTATAACCACCGTGTAATCCAACAAAGATTAATTGGTAACAATTATGCCATTATTTATAAAAACTCAAACTTGTCATTTTCTTCATCCAACAGTTATTCAGTTATGGGGCTCACAAATGGTTATACTTGTAGTAAATGCATTTAATATTCCCCCGACAACAAGAATATTCCACGACCAAACGAATATTCCCCGACAACAATGAGTATTTTATAACCACTTGTGTATTTTGCAAACTTTACATATATCACCCTTAACTTTAACTTTTTTATCAATTTAACCATTTACTGAATAATAATTATAAAAAATTGAATACTTTTATTTCATAAAATTCGGGGTCTTACACCGATGTTTGCGTGGTAACTGTTGATGTAAGAGAATTATGCCAATGGTAAATGTTCATCCCAGCTCCCTTTGAAATTCATGAGGCATGCTCTGAGCATATCTTCTAAAGTCTGAATTGTTCGTTTGCTTTGGCCGTCTGTTTAAGGATGATACGCCGTACTCATTCTCAAATTTGTTCCCATGCATTCTTGTAGTCTTTTCCAGAAATTTGACGTGAATCGCGAATCTCTGTAACGATCGAGAAATTTGTAATTTAATTTAAATATTTATTGAATTAAATAAATATTTTAAATAATTTATTTATTGAGGAAAATAAATAATTAATGAATTTTGGTGAATTAATTTGGTAACTAAATTAATTAATTTTAATTAAATTAAATAAGGATAATTTTATTTGAAGGATTTAATTTAAGAAAATAATTAAATTAAATCAATTGCTTAATATTTAGGAAAATAATTAAATTAAATGAATTGTTTAATTTAAAGGAAATAAATTAATTAAATAAAGTGATGTTTCTAATTTATTATTTAAATTAAATATTTAATTATTTGTTAATTATAAGTATAATGATAATAAGGTTTTTATTATTATTATAAGTTATTAAATTAACTAAACTAAAGTTATTTAAATTAACTAAATTAAGGTGTGACACATGAAACTATATAATATAGTAATATAAAAATAAATTAGTATGGGAATTATGTGTTTAGCCAAACAAGGCCTTGTGGTCTTTGGCTTATTCAACTGACGCAAACTTTTTATTTTTATAACTGAAGTGTGCGTGGGTTAGTGGAAGCCAATTTGTTTTCTACGCGTCTATTTTTCTAAGGCTAAGTTTAGAGAGGGTTTAGTGAGAAGGAGAAATAACAGTGTGGAGAGAGCTTGGTAGGAGAGAACTCTCTGTAAATTTTGCTAAGAAAGTTGGAGTATCAAGGGGAAAGTAATTCCTTGTTATTCTTCTTCTCAACAGTCAAGGATTTAGGTAAAATTCACCCTTAATTCTAAAATTTAGTTTTTGTAATTTTTATTTCTCTGTAAATGATTTTGTTGATTTGTTGTTTCAAACGTGATTATATGATGTGGGTTATATTGTAGAATCTGTTGTCATTATATGTGAGCATTATTTGATTTCCAAATGCATGAAATTTGGGTTTAAGGAAGGAATTGAAATATCAGTGTATATTCATGTGATATTGCCTTAGAAAGTACCAATTTTTGTGCCTTATATGTGTTGTAATCTGCAAATTTAAGTTAGATTGTGTTAATATGTGAAGAAATGAAGGCGGCGTAGTTTAAATCATGTTAAATGATTAAGAAACGAATTCGTGGCGATTGAATTCGTTAAAAGTGTCAAAATTGAAGAAATTTAGAAAACTATGGTTTTGATTCCTTAAAATTATGTATATGTAATGTTGATGTATATAGAATGATGGATAACATGTGTAGCTATGCTATTACAAGGTTTAGTTATTAAGTTTCATGTAAATCTGTGGTTATTGGGTGATTTTTGGTGATCGCTATATCTGATCGATTTAGCAGTTTCATCGAAATGCAAGCATTACCACCATCGAAATCAATGAAGCAACTTCACTTCACCATTGGGGTTTCAGAAGGCGATCACTAATAAGAATAAGGCTTATGCCAAAGGCAAGGATAAAGATAGTCATTGGCTGTTCTCGAGCTCCAGCAAAGGACTTGACCTATTTATTTGCAAGGTTATGCGTAATGGACTTATATTAGTTTAGCATGCATGTTAATGATGTTGAGGCATAATATAAACTACAATAACAGATTGTCATGCGTTGTTATATAAAGTGTAAAAGAATTGAAGTGATTACTTGAATAAGCTAGGTAATGGAAACTAAAAGTGATGTTTTCAAAAGTTAGAGATGAACGATTAAGTTATGTTGGATCTTAATGAGATTTCAGAGGCTTTAAAGATGTTAACCAACATGGTTAGATGTTAGGTTAGTATTATGACCTAAATGATGGGTTAAAACCCATAATGCTAATATTCATACAACTAATTGTTGTTGCGATTTCAATGATATATGTAGGGTAATAGGAGATTATTTTACACTTGTGTAGCTTACAAACAAGGCAAGTTTTTAAACCTTAACTCTTTACATTGAGCAAGCTTTCTAACTTCATTCTTTTGTTAATGAATGCAAGTTCCTAAATTTTATTGAGCAAGACTATTGATTCTATCCTTACGTACAATTGAATAAGCTCTTGTAACCTAATTCGTTACATCGAGCGAGTTTCACTTTCCTTATTATTATTCGAGGCATATATTGTTCTAATACATTGTTTCGAGTGAGATTGTTCTAATTCATTGAATATAGTACTTTGCATGTATATCATGTTTATTTAATTATACATTGTTGTTAATCGGTCCTTGACTTTGATAACCTTGTTCAAATCTTTATTGTTATATTAAACCTCCAAGTAGTAAGCAAACCTTTATTGATGGAATTAATCTATAATTGAATAGTGTTCTAAAATTCTAGAAAAACTGATAAGTTAGTTCCAAACTAAACTTTCTTTAGTGCAGAAATTCTAAATTCAAACTGAGACGAACAACCCTATCATAGGGGATTTTATACGTGTAACGTTTAGATGTTTGTGCACAATACATGGTACAAAGGGATGATCCCCCTAAGTACGTTAAGAAGGGTCCGTATAGTCAAAATGACTGTTAAGGTTGGGTAATAATACCTAAGTACCGGGGACATAGTTCGTGGTCTTAAGACCCTCAAATATTAAAGTTTGAACTTGTTTTCTATTTTGATTCATAGAACAAGTTCTTTATTGTTCAGCTTTCGTTGTTCATTCTCATGTTTTTGTCATTACTACTTTATATATCAGTGAGCATAAAGTGGAAAAAGTTGATGAGCCATCTACTAGCAAAGGAAATGGCAAAAAATCCAAGTGCTAAAGACTTATGAGAAATTATTTAAATGTTTTATGTTAAAAGACTTGTTTTATTTTATGATGTATTCCGCAAACTGATGTAATAAATTTAAGGTTAAATTACCTGGGATTATTTTAAGATGATGATGTAACCCTTTAATGGGAAAGATCATTTAAGTTATTTAAATTATGTCTTTATCCTTTATGATGGGTAGTTAGATGTAATGGTTTTGGATAGTGAACACCAAATTCTGTGGAAATGGAGTACCCAGATTTGGCGGTGTCACAGGTTGGTATCTGACACTAATTGACACTGGAACTCCATGTCTCAAAATGATCTCTTTAACGTACAACTTTGCCAACTGATCAAGACTGAATCTAATCTTCATTGGCAAAAAGTGTGCTGATTTCGTCAGCCTGACTTCTATCACCCAAATCGCATCGTATCCTCTCTGAGTAGTTGGAAGACCTACAACAAAATCCATTGTGATGTGTTCTCATTTCCATTATAGTATTTCCAATTGTTGAAGTAATCTGATGGGTCTCTGATGCTCGGTCTTGACTCTTTGATATGTCATTCATTTTGTGACACATTCTGCAACGTCTCTTTTCATGTTTGGCCACCAGAAGTGTAGTCGTAAATCTTGATACATCCACGTACATCCCGGGTGAATTGAATATCTTGAGTTATGAGCTTCGGTCAAGATTTCTTCTTTAATATCCGGTATTATTGGAACCCGAATTCGTCCCTCGGATCTTAGCACTCCTTCGGTATCAACCTTGTACTTCACCTCATTATCCTCAACCATACTTTCCTTTATTTTTCTGCATTCTTCATCTTGTAGTTGAGCATTCTTTACCTTGTCCACCAAATTTGGGCTATCTCCCATCTGGAACAATCTTTCATCGGATTCTTTTGGAAATTTTATTTTCAACTCTAGCCCTGCCATCGCTGAGATAAGTTCCTCTTGCGCCGTTAACAACATCAATTTCTCATGACCTTTTCTACTCAGGACGTCAACAACTTCATTTACTTTACCCAGATGATAAAAGACCTCACAATCTAATCTTTTATTAATTCCAACCATCTCCTTTGATGCATGTTGAGATCCTTCTGTGTGAAAATATACTTCAGACTCTTATGGTCTATGTAGATCTCACATTTCTCTCCATAGAGATAATGTCTCCATATCTTAAGAGTAAATACCACCGCAGCCAACTCTAAATCATGAGTCAGATATCCTTTCTCATATTCATTCAGTTGCCTTGATGCATACGCAATTTGTCAATGTTGGGATTTTTATTTGTCCCTTTTATGTTCTTGTTCTTTGGTGTTCTCATGTTAGGTGAGATTTGTTTGAAAAAATAAGTGAAAAAGGTCCGACATGTATATGTTAATGATTTGATTGTAAGATTCGCCAGTTGGTGTTTTTAACTGGTTGCACCAATGCAACTGAGAAAAGGTTTGCACATTGACCCAGTGATGTAACACTGTTAAACGGGTCCGTGAAACCGTGATTCATTAGGGTTTGGGGGCTTGATTATACAGAGGGAAGGTGTTAGGCACCACCCGACATCCGTGTTACCACGGTGACCGCCACTTTTCAAAAAACTGTTTTATGAATGTGTGCATGTGTGTGTGGGTTAATGTGCTATTATTTGGAAGTAGTGTGAGGCCTCGTTCGCACCTATATACAAAGGGTTTGAATTTTGTATAAAAATTCAGTTTTAAATAAGATATGGCAATGATGTTTTGTAAAAGAGGTTTTTCAAACCCAGTGCTCAATAGTAATTGAGGCCTTTGATACTTTCATTTTATTATTAAATGTTCGGCTTGGTTGCTTTCATTTTCGAGATGCGAAACATCTTCGAGAAAATAGTATATAGTAGTGTCGATCTCCTCATGGGCATGAAAGTCATCAAAGAAAATTCAAACACCGTGAATAATTGACAAGCTGCTTACAGCTGAAAAATGTCCATCATGGGAATCGAATCTAGATTCAGTAGACTGAATCTGTGATCACATGATTCCTAGGCTCACATGATGCCGCAATTTATATGAAAGTAGTAAGCAATTATATATATAAAAGCTGTAAATATATATATAGAGACATGATCAACCACCACGAAGCACTTCCATGGGGGATCAGAAATGTAAATAAAGCAATAAATACGATCAACCATCACGAAGTAAACTCCAGGTGAGACTAAATATAAATAAAGCAGTAAAAATGATCAACCGCTACGAAGTAAACTCCAGGAGGGATGAAATGTAAATAAATCAGTAAAAGGCCATGAAGTAAACTCTAGGCCTGACCGAAATGTGTGTGTATATATATATATATATATATATATATATATAAAAGCGGTAAACGCACATGATATATATCGATCCCAGCTCGGTTTATCATTTCAACGATTTGTCGCTATATATATATATAAAAGCAGTAAACCGGATGTAAAATCCAGGCTCATCGAACAGAGTTTGACAACAGTTCATATATATATATATAAAAGTAATAAATGCTCCAGATGTAAAATACAGGCTCATCGAACAAAGATCGACAACAGTTCATATATATAGGTATATATATATATATAAGCAAATAAACGCTCTGACGTGAGTTCAGGCTCAATCGAGGCATAACTCGATAATGTTAGTCCATATATATATATATATATATATATATATATATATATATATATATATACAAATGTAAATGAAAACCACTGAATCAAGTTCAGGCCTACACACACAACACGACTCTCAAAGTGAAGAAGATTGTGTGCAAAGATGAAGAGAAAGGCTTTAAAGTGTGTAAGAAGACTTACAGTGGACTGCAAAAGAAGACTTCTATAGCTTTAAGTGGATGAACACTTGGCTCCCGTCGGTAAAAAAAAAGAAGCTATATGTGAGCTCACAAGTGTTTAAAATTAGAAAACACTCAATTTAGGGTGTGTACAGAGCAAATTGGATAGGGCTTCCTCGCCATTTTTTCTTGAAATATGGCTACCCCAAGCCCTCTATTTATAGAGGGGGGAGTCGCAGGTGTACCTGCAGCAGCTCCAGATGCACCTGCGGCTGCCCGGGGTGCCCCGGGCTTCGCGGGTCCCGCCATCTCGAAGTACATGCATGCGTGCAACGTGATGTCCGCTCGAACTTGTAGAACTTCAATCCGAGCATCCTATTGAGGTGTATAAGACATGTTTCGGACTGCCGTTGTCAAGAGCTACGTAATGACATGGGATTAGAGGTTGTATGAAGTTAGGAAGATGGAACCATGTCCTATGTCTTCAAGCTTCAAATTCTATCTGGTGTGCTACATTGCGTAGTAGTCACTCAAGATTGTAACTCATTGGTTCTTGTGGGACATTGTTGTGTTGATTGTATGTTGACTGTTATTTGTTACGACAACGCCATTTGGGGTTGAGGTGGAAATTTGACAATTTTTCCCTTCACTGGGATTATTTTCTATTTTTGTTGATAAAGCAGATGTTGCTCAAGGTTATCTCTGAGATTGGGCTGCTACAAGTGCTGAATGCCCTTAGGGTTATCTCTGAGGTGTGCCTGTCCTCCTGAGGTTATCTTCGGGTTTGAGAGTTGAGTGCCTCGGTGTGAGTCCCGAGGTTGAAGCTGACTGCATGAGTTGAAACGAGCATCTCCGGGGTCATCTCCGGAACTGCAACTGCACTCCTTGGGGTTATCTCCAAGGTTGACATTGTCTTTCCCGGTGTTATTTCCGGGACTGAGACTGAACATCTCGGGGTTATCTCCAAGATGTATCGGCCTTCTCTAGTGGAATTTCTGGTATTTGCACTACTTTCCCCGGGGTTATCTCCGAGGTGGGAAATGATACTCCCGGTGTGTTTTCCGAGTTTGAAGCTGAACTTCCGGTGGTATTTCTGGGATTAAGCTGAGCTGTCTTCTAGGGTTATCTCTGAAAGAAGATTATGTGCTTCCTGTAATGTTAGTAATAGGTAGGCAGACAATTTTGAGTGTCTACAGATGCCCTTCTTTATCATATTCATACAATGCAATGGCATGGATAAGATAAAGAATACTAGACACTTGAAATACGACAAGATGATCATGATGCAATGCATAACAACATGATGCAAATGTATGTGGTTTATTTGATTGTTCTCCAACATGGTGGGTTGATTGTCGACTCCCTGTTGCTTCTACCAGGGTATCACTAAATAAGAAACTTGATGAACTATCATGGACGTGTGATCCACAGCTACCAGGAATCTCTAGGATTTTTGACGTTGGGGTTATCACCGAAGTCTTGATTCCTTGATACAGACTTTATCCTGAAGATGTATCTCTCATATACAAGAGACTCTATTGGGATAGAGCTTTGTCTATTGAGGATGTGTATAACATATTCCATCATCGGTTCTCCCCGATAAGGATGTTCTCTCCTAGTTTGCACCACCATGACATACCAATGTTCTATCGAAGTTATTGCCAATAGTTTGTGTCATCAGGGTTGCCTGACCTTCGCCGACATGTGAAATCAACGGATAAGATCCTTGTTGGGAAAATTGCCAAGGTTGCTTGACCTTTGTTGACGTGTACATCAACGGTTGAATTGAGTGAAACTCCGCTGGGAAAAAAAGAAGGGTTTAGGGCTATGACCCTGTATTGCCGGCATCAGACATGAGCAAGGTATTGCCGAGTGTAATTTGCAATAGCTGAGATCATCGTTATAGTGTACCCTGTGTTTGGGCGAATACCAATGAGTGATATGTAAAGCCACAGTTTGGCCCGTGAAAACTAGAATTTCAGGCTATTCTGCTCAATCGCGTAGCATTTTTATTCCTGATTTGGCCTTTTCAGCTTGTGAGAACTCCATTGCAACTCAAACTGGACTGAGCCGGAGGGGTGGGCCCTACCTGTGGAGTCGAGGTACATCTACAAAGAATGTAAGTGGACTGCTGACCACCAAAGGATGGCTATTAAGGCTGCAGGCTGCCTTTTCAAGTTATTTCATGTTGTGCCGCGAAGGAAATCTGAGAGCTCTTCTTTAGATATGTTGAGTTCAGGCGTCTTTCTGCAAATTCTGTCACCGTACGAGTGTTCTACACTATCCTGGTAATGTATGCATGTCTTCTTTTACAGTTTTTATTCGTTGGAAAATGACTTATCACATGAAATGCATCTAAACACATAGTAGTGATTATGCATGCTGAAATGACTTGATAAAAAATTTTCAACATAGTAAAGGTTAGTATTAAAGCATGCTAAACACAATGATATGAAAAAATTTGAATTTTGAAGCAGTCAAATTGACACTTTTTTCTGCTATTTCTTACCTATTTGAGGACAAATGAGCAAAGGGGAACAAAGCAAAAATAATCCTGGTAATTAGGCTACCCTTACGGATTTTTTTACTGTGATGTATTAATGCATATAGGATGTTTATGACTGTGGGCATGTGTGCTACTGAATGGCCACCTAGTCATGCCTATGTGCATGTGGATAGTCCTATTTACAAAGGAAACTATGGCAAAATTTTTCAAAATGTAGGCATTGGGTAGTCATGCATTTTTAACTCTACTGTAGATGTATGTTAAAATAATGTATGCATGCATGTAGTCATAAAACTGTATTTTGAAAAGCTCCAGGTTAGAATTTACCACACCCTTTCTGAGGTAATTTGGAGACATATTGTGCAGATATATGGATCCGGATCAGCCGAGTAGTTCCTACAGGACCACTTCAGGTGTGTGGAGGAGGGCTTCTGAAGTGCCTCGACCCCGTTCCGTTAGACAACCTCATCGTTTGGCAGAGGCGGTTATACATCCTGTCCGGGTTGATGTACCCGATGTGGAGGATGAAGAGGAGGGTGTATCGGTTGCGGCTCCCGCTCCTGCTGCACATGTTCCCCATAGGGACCTCCCGAGTATTCAGGTAGTGAACCTAGAGCTCTTGGGTGATTTGAGTCGACATGCCTCCATTTAGTTGCATGCAAACGAGGTACAAAGCTAGATTTTGATCTTCCTTCTTTCCTATTGATGAGGAGTAAAGGATTCTGATGTTGATCTGCTTTGTGATGTCGGTTCCCGGCTTTACACAACCTAGAGGGAATTGATTCAGCAATTACTCCATGTACCAGGCTCCGGGCTCAGCTCATGCTCCATATTATCGTGTACAGGGCTCAGCTCACCCTACAACTTCATCACTCATGCTCCGGCCATAGATTATCTCCCTCTAGATGGTTTGAGGGGCATGACTACTTATCACCCACTGGCCGTGATGTGTCAGTTTGACTAGTTCCAAGACTTCCATCCTTTTGAGGGGGCATTGAGTCAGCACTTAGCTTCTCGCCACTTATCAGCAGAGGATAGATCCAGCTTGTACGCTTGTTAGGATCAGCGTGAGCTAGCTGTGTTTTCTATTAGCCACCTGGGTTATTCTGTAGAGTATTCCACATGGATGTCGACAGAGACGACATTGACTATGGCAGTATCCATAGTTCAGGGGATTGATTCCGACGATGGGGAGACCATGGAGGAGACTTATATTTCCACCGAGGAGGATTTGACAACTGGGTTGCCAGCAGTTGTGATGGATTCTCCCAAGACGAAAAGCTCTTGTGATTCAAAGATTCAACACAGTATTTAGAGCAGATTTTTCATCTGATGACCTTTGAGAGAGATCAGGCTAGGGCCTTGATGTTGACAACTCTTGATGGGAGAGACACTGCTCTATTGGAGAGAGATGAGGCCAGATCAGCCAGAGATACATTGATTGTAGAGTGGATCTGTCGCCTCTATCTTCCCGGATGTGGCAGCATGAGATAGTACTTCAGTGAGATCTCTTACGACTGGCATCCTTGCCGATATGAGTGCATACATTGATGAGCATCATGCCACCATACAGTTGGCCTCGGATATGCTAGCTCATGTAGATACCATTGGGCAGGAGCTTGCAGCGTTACCTCCTTCTTCAGAGAGAGATGCTATGTTAGATCTGATAGTTCGCATACATACAGATCCGTAGATAGACTTGTATTTTCCTACACAGACTAGCTTAGCCATTTTGTCATGTACATCACATATGTATATATCAAACAAAATTATATATGGCAGGGAAATATATTTTAATTCACTTCCCTCCCTTTCAGTTGTGCCTTGATACTTGCTTGATATTTTCCTGCTTCTTCAGGGCTTGTGATCTTGATGGATTCTGAACTCATCCTTGATGCATGGACATTGAGACGTCATCGAATCTTTCAAAATGGATTATTTCTCAGTGTATATCCCTACCCTCTTTGGTGTCTTGGGACTTGTTTCTTTAGGTAGATGTGGAGAGGAGTGTGGTTTTTCCACTCCGAGATTGACCGTACCATATATGGTCGCCAATACTCCTATTTAAGAGGAGCCCAGTTAGTTCCATCTCTTATGGATTGGTGTTGCTCTTTAAGGAATTAACCGTAGCTTAGATGGTCGCCGAATCTCCCATTTAGGGGGAGGTCAGGTAGTTCCATCCCTTTGGTCTAAAGCCGATGAAATGTGGTGGATTGAAGTTTGATCCCAGTACCGTTGACAAGTATTTTTTTTAGTAGGGGGTTAGACCGAACCATGAATGGCTGCCTACGTACTCCTATTGAAGAGGAGATCAGGTCTGCGTAGTTCGAACCTGGTGTAAGAGGATCAATGCTGAATGTTAAAGGGTGTTGGAATGTTTTTGTTTATGTAGAGAAAGGGCAGAAATGTTTTTGTTGTTTTTGTTTTTTTTATTGTGACCGGGCCATATAGAATATGGTTGCCTACGTACTCCTGGGTATAAGGGAGATCAGGTCGATGTAGTTCGCCCCTCAGGACGATTACAACCAAAAAATAGTTTGATCCCATGTGCAGGCTAAACTGCGAGGGAAAGAAAGTTTGATCCCATGTTTGGGACAAACTGCAGGTGTGAAAAAGTTTGATCCTATGTTCAGGAAAAACTGCAAGTGTGAAAAAGTTTGATCCTATGTTCAGGACAAACTGCACGTGTGAAAGGTTTAATCCATAGTGGGATAACCAAAATTGTATGAAAGGTTTGAAATGTAGTGAAACCAGGCTGTTGGCTTGAAGAGTATGTTTCCCTGATGGGGCAAGAGAGTATGCAAAAGATTTTTATGTAAGAAAGGGTTAGAAATCCTGAATGACTGGTGATCTAATGATCCAAAACTAGGATGTTTGTTTGATGGTAACCTCAGATATAGTACCGTTTCACGGTGTCTGAGTTGATGAGTTATGGAAAATCATCGTCATCCATTTCCTGTAATCTGAGAACGCTTCTTGTCAATACCTCTTTGACAACAAACGGGCCTTCCCAGTTTGGAGCGAATTTTCCCTTAGATTGATCTTGGTTGTCAATGATCTTCTTTAAAACCAAGTCATGTTATTTAAACTGTCATAGCCAGACTTTTCTGTTGTAGGATCTGGCGATCCTTTGTTGATATAACTGACCATGGAAGATAGCCGTGATTCGCCTTTTGTCTATTAGAGACAATTGGTGATATTTGTCTTGTATCCATTGGTCTTCATCCAGCTGAGCGTCCATCAACACTTTGAGGGATTCCATTTCCACTTCTATCAGGAGCACTGCTTCCATCCCATAGGCTAATGAGTAGGGGGTTGCCCTAGTGGAAGTACACATTGAAGTTCTGTAGGCTAATAAAGTCAGAGGAAACAAGTCAGACCATCCTTTGTGGTTGGCGGACATCTTTTGCATGATTTTCTTGATGTTTTTATTAGCCACTTTAACAACACCATTCATCTTTGGATGGTAGATGACGGAGTTAAGGTGTTTGATGTGGAATTTACTGCATAAATCTTTCATCATTTTGTTGTTGAGGTTCTTAGCATTGTCTGACACAATTACCTCTGGTTGTCCATATCGACAAATGACATTGTTTCTGATGAAAGCAATGATGACTTCTTTGGTAACCTTGGGGAAGGAGGCTGCTTCAACCCATTTGGTGAAGTAGTCGATCATGGTGAAGATAAATTGATGCCCATTACTGGCTTTGGGCTTGATGGACTCGATCACGTCCATTCCCAATATTCAAAAGGGCCAAGGTGAACTCATATTGTGGAGCTCCCTCGGAGGGGGCGTGGATAGCATTATCATGAATTTAGCATTGGTAGCACCTCTTGACGTGATCATCACAGTCAGACTTGAGAGTAAGCCAGTAATGCCCTGTTCTGAGGATCTTCTTAACAAGTAGGGGTCCGCTTATGTGTGGGCCACATACTCCACCATGGATTTCATCCATGAGCCTCTAAGCTTGGTCTTTGTCCAGACATCTGAGGAGACTTAATCCCGTATCTCTTTTATAGAGTGCATCTCTGCTCAGGTAGAATTTTATAGCCAATCGATGGATCCGCCTTTTTTCAGTCGGGCTCGCCTCAACGGGTGTAAATCCATCTCACAGATACTCCTTGATGTACTGATACCAAGGGTGTTGGATGGGAGGTAGCTCATCTGATACTTCTCCAACGTAATTCCCATAGGCTGGAGCCTTTTACAGGGCAAATGTAATGTTTGGCATGCTTTCCTTGTCAGATATGTGAATTAAGGAGGCTAAAGTTGCTAGTGCATCTGAAAAGTCATTCCTATTTTGAGGAATGTGAAGGAAGGTTACTTTTTCAAACTCTGAAGCCATCTGTAAAACTTGCCGATGGTAAGGCAGCAAATGTAGTTCCTTGGTTTGATAGATTCCCGTGGTTTGTTTGATTACCAACTCCAAATCCCCAAAGACAGTTAACCGTCTGATGCCCATTGAGTGAACAAGTTTTAGCCCCATCATACAACCTTCATACTCAGCTGTGTTGTTGGTGCTAACAAACTGCAATTTAATGGCGACGAGATACTGCTCCCCCGTACTGGACACTAGAATTGCTCCAACTCCAGAACCTTCTTTGTTAACAGCTCCATCAAAATACATTTTCCACGTATGGCATGTATCATACTGATGGTGTTGCTGAATTACCATGACCCCTTCCTTGGGGAAGTATGTTTCTAAGGGTTTATAATCCCCTGCGGGTGCGGCGACCAGTTGATCCGCAATTCCTTGACCTTTAATGGACTTTTGCGTCATATAGACGATGTCAAATTGTTACAGAATCAATTGCCATCTGGACAGTCGACAATTCAGTATAGGCTTATTGAACACGTATTTGAGAGGATCCACGAGGGATATGAGATGGGTTGTATGACCATGAAGGTAATGATGTAACCTCGTGGAAGCCCATGTTAAAGCATAACAAGTCTTCTCAATCAGAGTGTACTTGTGTTCACTACTGCTAAATATTTTACTGAGGTAATAGATAAATCTCTCTTGGCCTCTATCGTCTTTTTATCCCACCATGCAGCCCATAGCATTGTCGTTAATGGACTGGTACATGAACATGGGAACATCATCCCTGGGTGGTACCAAGATAGGAGCGTTAACCAGCTGCTCTTTGATTGTAAGGAAGGCTTTCGGACACTCATCATTCCATTTCACGGAGGAGTTCTTCCTTAACTACTTGAAGATGGGCTCACACGTTGCTATGAGTTGAGAGATGAACCGGCTAATGAAATTGTTTCTTCCCAAAAATCTTCGTATTTCCTTCTCTGTCTGAGGAATAGGCATTTCCTTGATGGCCTAGATTTTGGTGGGATCCAGCTCAATCCCTTTGTGGCTAACTAAGAAACCTAGCAACTTGCCTGATTTAATGCCAAATGCGCACTTGGCTGGATTCAACTTCAAGTTATACTTACGCAACCTGTTGAAGAGCTTTCTGAGATGGTCTAAGTGGTCTTCCTACCTTCGGGACTTGACAATGATGTCATCCACGTAGATCTCTATCTCTTTGTGCATTAAATCATGGAAAAGAGCCATCATAGCTCGCTGATAGGTTGCTCCGACATTGATTAGGCCAAATGACAACCGTCTATAACAAAAGGTTCCCCAAGGCATGATGAAAGCAGTTTTCTCACGATCCTCAGCAACCATAATCTGGTGATACCCCGCGAAGCAATCCGCAAAGGAGTACATGTCATATTGAGTAGTATTGTCAATGAGAATGTGGATAAATGGCATGGGAAAGCTATCCTTAAGGCAAGCTTTGTGCAGATCCCGGTAATCCACGCAAAATTGCACCTTTCCTCCCGGTTTAGGGATAAGGACTATGTTTGATAGCCATGATGTAGACACCATGATGATGCCCACTTGAAATTGTTTCATAATTTCTTCTTTAACCTTTAAACTCCACCCAGGTTTCAATCGCCTGAGCTTCTGCTTGACTGGCTTGAATCCCTCTTTAATGAGAAGGCGATGAAGGACAATGTCAGTGGACAAACCCACCATGTCTTCATGAGACCATGTAAACACATCCTGGAATTGGGTTAGTAAAGCACCCATGTCATTCCTTTGGTTTGGAGTGAGGTCTGAACGAATCTGGATTAGCTTAGGGTTTTTTAAGGTTCCGAGATTGAAAGTGGTGGTTTGATCAAGGTTAGGTTTAGGTTTGTCTTTGACCCATTCCTTGATCTCCTGAGGTATCTCAATGTCCTCTTGTATTTCCATCAAGTATAAGTCCAACTTTTCTTCAAAGTTACAGTCCTTGTGGAGAAAAGGCACCTCACCAGCAAGTACAGGCACATCTAAATTCAGAGTCCTGAAACAAAATATGCTTTCACTTAATATATGAAACTGTTCAATCATACAAAAGTGTTAGCATGTACTGATAAAGCAACTGCTAATACTGTACAGAAAAATAACCAGTTAAATCTATCTACAGGGCAGATGGAATTTCTGCTCGTTTTACCCTCGTCGACCAATGCATGGAGTGTTGCTCCAATTATCGAGGGTAAAGTCTTGATGGAGTGCTGTGATTGAGGGGCTATCATTGTCCTCCTTTTCCCTAATGATGACCATGACATCTGGGCAATCATCGTCTGGGGTATATGTGTTTGTATGTTCATCATGGACAATGATGCGTATGTTTGACATAATCCTGGCAATATCTTGTTTACGTCTCTGTTCCCTCTCTTCCACTTAGGGATCAGGAATTAGGACCTCTTTTGTATTAACCGATATCTGTTTGGGAAATAACATAGCCATAACGTGGGCTGGCACCTTTACTGGAGATTGTATAAGCTCAGGATTTGCAGGTGGAGACAATCGTTGTGTGGCTGAAGTTGAAGGAATCTGTTTGTGCTTATAAGGATTCCTATGACTGGGATTGACATAATATCCTAGTCCAGTTGTCCCAGTTTAACTGGGCACTTGAATCGGGTGCTTAATATGTAAGACCCCAACTTTTATGAATAAAGATGATTTTTCTATAAATATCATTTTTGAATATTATGGAATGAATTTGATATAATGTTATAATTGTGGGTAATATTTATAAATTTTGCAAAGTACGCAAGTTTTTATATAATATTCAATTGGTCGGGGAATATTCGTTAGACGGCACAATCATTGGTGGACTCCACAACAGAATTATTGTCGGATTGAGAAAACGATAAAAATATCTTTTTATGAAAATAACGGCGGAAGTTTTACCGTTAACTGTTGAAACACCCGGTGTTAAAAGTACAGTAATACGCGTGGTTGTATAGTAGCACACGGTATTGATTATTGATATTTATGTGAGAAGTCCCTCAGTTTTGTCAAATTATTGTTACAGTAATTACTGCATAGTATCTCACGTTATTTGATTCAATTATTGTGAATATTTTATATATTATTAAATCAATAATTGAGATGACAAAGTTATTAATATTATTATCTGCAATATTAACGATGTCTAGAAGTTCTGTCAAGGAGAGGTTTGGTCACCTAATTGCGGCGCATGATAGGAGAAATCCTTATTGAAAGCCCTCTTTTCCGGGGAACGACTTGGTCGATTAATATTGTGCATTATAATAAAGGTGATAAATGTTGTTAAAATTATGAAGATGATTTTTTTTATGAAGTTTTGCTTATTTTATGAATCCCCATTTGCCCATTTTTTAAAATAATCGGTAGAAAATTATTTAATATAATAAAAGTGGGGCCACATGTGGGGGTCACATGTGGGGCCCATGTGTGGAAAAAAATTGAAGTGGTTGAGAATATGAAGTCACGGGTAGAGTTGTTGTGTTGTTTGTTTATATATATATATATATATATATATATATATATATATATATATACAATTTTGGAGAATAACGGGTGTATTCCTGTGAATGAACATTTCAAGCATATGTTTTATATATATATATAATATATATTATATTTTATTTAAAACTCTTCGTTTTATTAGAATATTTTATTAAATCAATATGGACCGTCCGATTAAAAGTAAATCAATCTAAACTGTTCATGAATTAGTTACTATTCAGTCCATTCTCCTATAAATAGAAGCTCATTCCTTCATTATTTCTTACGAATTCACTGAAACTATAGAGAGAGAAACTATAGAGAGAAAGAAGAAAAGTGTTCTACTACTTCACTACTCCTATATCCAGTACTCTTCTTTTTAAGGTAAGGGGTATTATTTCTTTTTTATTCATGAAGAGAACTTCTGTTATTCCATTCTTTATTATTCATTGGAATAACTTTGTATACGAGGACTTCCCTATACTTGGTGAAATTCTTCATTATTCCATTCTTTATTATTATGTTGGAATAACTCGCTTACATGCTAAGTATCGCATACATAGTGAAATTCTTCCTTATTCCATTCTTTATTATTACGTTGGAACATCCTCGTCTGCAATGCGCTTACGCATGACCGGTTCCGTTATTTATTATTCTCTTGAAAATCCTCGCTTGGTGCAATTTACTTTCACCGACCGGTTCCGTTATTTATTATTCTGTTGGAACATCCTGTCTGTGCGTTTATGCATGACCTGGTTCCGTTATGTATTATTCTGTTGGAATAACCTGTCTGTGCGGTCTATCGCATGCCTGGTGATTTCTTTTGTTATTCCATTCTTTATTATACTCAGTTGGTTAAAGTCTTGACTTCTATATTCCATGAAATTAGTGTAATATCCTTGTTATTTGCGCTTCATCCAGTATCTTTTCATGAAAATATTCTTCTGAGCATTCTTGAGTTTTACTCTACAAAGAAGTATCATGTTGACAATTTGGACGTTATTAGTTCCTGGATAAATTAATTCTTGAACTTGTTTTATTGAATTCTTATATCATTTTCATTATCCTCATGTTTATATTATGTTGAAAGTCATCTGTGGCCTGTAGTGCATAGATGGACTTGGTATGATTATGACCAGGGATTATTCGGTGTAATCATGACTGTAATGTTACAAATGATGTGGAAAAAGTCATCATTGGCCTGTAGTGCATTGATGGACAGTTGTTGGCATGATCATGACCATTGATGAATACACGAATATCCTTGGCCGTAGTGCATGGATAATTTGTGGTTGTGATACTAATGAATATCCTTGGCCAGAAAAGTGTGGGGATGATGTGGATTATTTATTGTCGAGTCTCAAATGATAAAAGTGATGAAAACCTTTTAAATCATAAAAGATAGTAGATTTTATTCTCTACTTGACTCTTTTAATGGATTGCTTGTTTCACCACAGCTTAAACTTGATGTTTGTTATAATTTATCAGTTTAACATTGTTGAAGGCTAATGATAATTTATTCTGCATTATCTTAGTCATAATATTTCTTCTTTGGGCTAGTTGAGCTCACCCTTTCTTTCACCGTTCTCTTCAGGAAATGAGAACGTGGCTTGGGACTAGTCGGGGAACGGAGTGACGGTCCAGAAGATAGTATTAGTAGTCCTCACTATTCGGTTAAATAGTGTTAAAATAAATGTAATGAGGACTCTTTTGAGTGTGGATATTGTCTAGATAACAATATTCTTATTAAAACTCTCAGTTTTCATTTTGTCGTATTTTACACGACAACTGTATTATTAAGTTGTATTTGAATTTGTACCATGTATTTGGCGACTCAAGATGAGTGATGTATACCTATTTTTGGGGCGTCACATAATACCCCGATGATCTTTGCCCAACCCTTGTCCAGGTTGATGACCCAATGATATCATCTCTTGAGTGGCCGACATTACTTCGGTAGAAATCTTGGGTGTGAGATGTGGCGCCCCAATGGAATGGTAATGAGTGTTGCTCACCTGCAGGGTGTAATAACCCGGGATTTCGAATAATCCGAATTTTTTGAATAATTTTTTTCTATTTAATATTAATATTGACTGTTAATATTGTGTTGTGTATCTGTGATACGAGTACCTAGAAGTGATCAATTTGTGTATTGACTGAGATATAAGAGTAGAGTTGTGCTTAACCGAGAATTAAAAACCCTAACCCTAAGTTCAGATAGGGATTCGACAGAAATTGCAGTTATAATAAAAGTATTTATGAGTATGTGTTTGTGCTGTATAGAGATAATGATCAATGATTGACTAGATAGGGTTTTAAATTAGTAAACCCTAATAAGGGATTAGAAACCCTAATCTCAGATCTAGAAACCCTAACGTACAGTTAGGAACCCTAAACGAAAGCTGGGAAACCCTAATTTTAAATTTGGGAATCCTAAACCCTAATTAAGAAACCCTAATCCTAATTAGCTAGCCTAACGTGATTATTAAACTTTAATATGATTATAAAACCCTAATTTAATTAGGAAACCCTAATTATATTTTTGAAATCTTAATTTTCTAATTAAAACCCTAATTAGAAAAAAATCTTATAAACTAAAGTTATATAACCTAAGGGTTAGAACCTTAGGGTTAAACCCTAAAGGTTTGGACAAAAGTCAAGAATGCCATTAAAATTATATTGCAAATGTCCAAAATGCCCTTTTTCATTTCTTTAATTGGCGACTTGTAGAATTTGCCAAGACCTTTAGTTGTTCACCAACTAATTTGACTTTGTGACTTATTAATTCCAGCAAAATCAGTCCAATTCATCATATCTATACATTGCATCTAAATATATATAGATTTGAGAGAGAGAAAGTCCACAAAGTTGGTCATTTGCACTCAAACACTCAACTCACTCTTTCTCACTCAACCTCCAAATTTAACAAGTAATTCAGTCACTCTTTAACCTCTTAGAACACCTATATCAGATTTGGAGAACAAAGATCTAAGATTTGACTAGAAGGTATAAAACCCTAAACCTATTTTGATCTTGTATGCTTAGTTAGAATATGTGTTTATGTGTTTAGAATATTGCTAAAGGATGTTTTATGATGATCTATAATAGATCCATAGCGTCAAAATGCTTTAAAATGATGTTTTTCAAAAACTGCTTAAGAACATTCATAGTGGTCTGACAAGCAATGTCAGTTGCTCTAGATTCTTGACTGTTCATGCTTTTTGATGTTTTATGTTTTAGATCTGTAGTTTGATATGTGGTCTTTGATCTGGAAGTCTAGATCATAAGTTATTAACTGCTAAAACCCCGCTTGATCGAAGCTTGATTTGGTTGATTTCAACCCGTAAATCATGTAAACCGTCTCGACAAATTTTTGTAACGCCCGGATCATCGCTGTATAATGTTGTGTGTTGATGTTGTTGTAACATATTTGTAGTCTGTTGTCTAGATTGTAGATCCATGCCTTAAGATCCTTTAAAATATCAACAGATCGAGTGTAATAAGTGGTCAAAATAGGCCAGTCGAACACGGATCACGTTTCTGGGATTTCCAGAAAACATAAGAACAGGCTGTCTGACAAGCTTTGACCGAGTCATAAATTGTGATTCTTTTATTGTTGGATTGAGATCATGTTATGTATTTGTTCCTTGACATAAGGACTACATATTGGAACCATGAGACCACATGAATCATGAGCAGAACACTATAATAATCGAGCCCCAAAATGGACCCTCGGAGCTGCTGGGTTTTTGGGTTACCCAGAAAACCCAGAAGCTGTCTGACAGCGACTTTGGGAGATCAGATCTCCTTGTGCGTTTGTTGTATGACCTAGATGATGGTTGGTTATTGTAGTGTTACATTTCAATTACACGATCAAGGTTCAAGCTAGCCCAAAAACGAATTACACTAAGAATTATAAGCGGTCAAACGTTGAATTCTTGCTAATCGAATCGTCGGTGTTGTTCTTGAGGCTCAAGAACACCAAAGAATGACGCTTAGTGTCGCTATAGGCTATAGCGACGGTTTCTAATATTTTTATATTTTGATTTTCCAAAAATTGATTAAAAATAGAAAATAAATTCTAAAAATTACAAATATGGTTTTAAAAATTATTTTAAATTATGAAAAATAATTTTTGACTATTTGGGATATTTCTCATTTAATATTGATAATTATTTAAATTTTAAGGATATTTAATTTATTTAATTAGTATATTAAATAAATTAGAGAAAAATGATTTTAATATTATAAAAACATTTTAAATGAGATTAAAGTGTTTAAAAATATTTTGAGGTATAAAATGTAATTTTTAATATTTTTAGAGAATCTTCATTAATAATTTAATATTAATGATATTAGATTTATTTAATTATTATATTAAATAAATGAGTTAAAAAGGATTTTAATATTATAAAAATCATTTTAAATAAGAATAAAGTGTTTACAAATATTTTGAATTATAAAATATAATTTTCAATATTTTTGGAGAATTCTTAATAATAAATTAATATTAATGATATTAGATTTATTTAATTATTAAATTAAATAAATGATAGAAAATGATTTTATTAATCATTTAAAAATGAGAAAAATGATTAAAGAATATTTTAAGTTATAATTAATACCTTTTAATATTTTGATGATAATTTCATTAATATTTAAATATTATCGGTGATGGTTTAAAAATAATTTTAATTATTTTAAAAAATCATTTAAGTTGAATATTGATGATTTAAAAATATTTTTAAATTATTAATAATAAATTTAATATTTTGATAAGTATATCATTAATATTTTTTATATTATTAAATATTAATGATGATAAGATTATTTGATAATTAAATCATTTAAAATGATTTAAGTGTTGAAAAATTATTATAAATTATAATAATTGTTTGAAAATTATTAAAAGCTTCCAAAAAATATTATAAATGATATTTGACTTATCTAAAATAATATTGAAGCTTTGGGACTGAGTTTAATTGACAATTAATGTGTTAATTATCGGATAGGGTGACCAAAGACACCGAGAATAGATCAAGTCCAACCGCATCAACTAGTTAGACCTGATAAGTGTTTATATAGGTTATAAACACTGATGTGACTATGTGGTAATGTGCCTAGGAGAAAGATTGACTGTAAATTATAGTATTGTGTGTTGTGAATTATTGTGCTAATTGTAAGACCGATATTGTGATTATAGGTCTTTCAAACGCAGATAAGTATATTATGTAGCAGTAATCAACGCGGAAGGCAAGTTTCCTAACTCAACTTTGAGTTATACTTTTTAAATATTATGGTGGTTAATTATTGTTGATTAGACCACATCTAAGAATTATTATTGATTATTCGCAGTTAGTGCATGTTTATTAATTTAAATTGAATTAGTGATTCTGAGAATATACTTGGAGAATAACTGTTGTTGGATATTCACATCTGTAGAAGCTATTAGTGATTGCAAATAGTACAGATAATTCCTGTCTATTATTGAATCATGTTGAGATATATCTTAGCTAATTATTTTGGCTAGACGAATATTTGTTAGAACTTGATAGGTTCAAGGAGAGAAGAGAAGAGAATTCAATTATTATTGATAGATCGATGCCAATTGTATCGACTAGATCGAAAAAGAAAACTTGATAAGTTCGAGAAGAGAAGAGAAGAGAAGAGAAGAGAATTCAATTATTATTAAATCGATGCCAATTGTTTCGGCTAGATCAAAAAAGAAAACTTGATAAGCTTGAGAAGAAAAGAGAAGAGAAGTGATTAGATATTGAAATCATTGTATTTCATTGTTAAATCAAATTCTAATTCAAAGATTGAGAAGAACAACCTTTTATATAAAGGGAACATTTTTGGTCGTATATTCGTCCTTTTCGCGCATTTTAAGTATTATGTAAAATATAGGGTATAATAAAGCTGATCACTTGTTATACTTGCAGAGGGGTATGATTTAATCTTTATGGTTATCTGTTACACCTGGGTATATATCAAAGTAAATCTTTGATAGCTACTTGAGAAGAGAAGTTCTAGATCCCTTGTGATCACTCAACATAAACTCTGGAAAATATTTCTATCTTGTTATTCCATTAAATATTGTAGAGACCTTGAAAGCGTTGTACTCTTTCATTATCGAATTATTGTGTTGCATAGGTTGCGAGAAGACTTGTTAGTAATTAATGAATTGTTCAGCTATTTCAAAGTTCCCCAAACTTTGGAGTTATTCTATCGAATTAGATAGTTGTTGTTTTGATTCTTATACATTCATTATATATCTTAACTTATGGGGCAAATTTATTGCTCACCCTTGTTAAATAAAACATTTCAGCTAGGGATGAAGTGACTGGAGGTGCTGTGAAGAACAAAGGAAAAGGTGCTATGATGTGATAGCTATGGTTAACATTATAATTATGTTGTGTTTGTAATGTCAAGGTTAGATAACCTGGGATAAATGTTTTAACTATATCAGTCAATGTGGTGTAATATTCTATTCATCAATGAATGGGTAGTTAGATGGTAATTATATTGTGGATCGTGAGCACCAAACTCGAGGCTCAGGTAACCCGAATTTGGGGGTGTCACACAGAGCATGGAAACTGACCGGCTCAACTTCTATATTGAAGCTGATGAGTGGTATGTCACCTTATTCAGGACATTTTAGCTCAGCATTAACAGTGACTAGGCTATTGTTGATAATGTACTTGAGTTGTTGATGAAGGGTGGAAGGGACGGCTCCAGCCATATGAATCCACGGTCTTCCCAACAACAGATTGTATCCTGTAGCTATTCTGAGCACGTGAAAGGATACACTGAATGTATGTGGACCAATCTCCACCGATAGTTTAATCACTCCAATGGAGTTTCGTCGGGACCCATCAAAAGCTTTAATAACCATATGGCTGCTTTTGATCCTCTTGGGGTTGATATTCATGTTCTCCAATGTAGCATAAGGACAGATATTTAGAGATGAACCTCCATTTATCAAGACTCCTCCCACCATATATCCAGAGGACAAAATCACTATGTGCAATGGCTTGCAATGACCAGTCCCTTCAGCGGGTATGTCATCATCAGTGAAAGATATCACATTTTTGTTAAAAATGTGATTAACCAAATGTTGGAATTTTTCCACATCCATTGATTTATGCAAATGGGCTTCTTCCACGACCTTTAGTAATATCTTCCTGTGATCTTCGGAAGAGAAAACCAAGTCCAGTATAGAAATTTGTTGTGGAGTTTCTCTCAAGCTTAAAACCACCTTGGCTTCGTTATGGCCCATGGTACGAAGGAACTCCTCAATTTTCTCCATGGGAACTTTCCCATTTGATTTGATGGTAGGCTTCATCACCCGATGGGGAAGATACAGTGAGTTCTACTTCGACACTGCAGCAGTTGTATGTGATGTGGATCCTTCAGCCTGCCCATAATTCCATGAGATTTTTTTCAAGCTGACAACAGGATACTGTGGCTTAGATGGCAAGAGAATTGGCTCTGGTACAGCCACTTTCAAAGGATTATCCGCACCTTTGAGTTGAATTACTTATGTTGCGAGTGGTCTGGCAGCCAAATCATCCTTAGTGGATATAACTACTACGACGTCCTTCCATTTTGTAGGACATATGTTCCCACTTTCGAGTAACAAAGTGTCGTCATCTGCCATTTGCAGGATACCATTGTTAATTAAATTCTGAATGAGGTGGTGGAGTGCCCAACATTCTTCTGTGCTATGACCGTGAGAGTGGGAGTGATATTAGTATACTCCATCAAAATTGAACCGTCTAGAACGGGGATTGATTGGAGGTAGAATGGTTGTAATTCTTCCTTCATTGATTAACATCTAAAATATATCCTCTATAGGTTGGCCAAGATATATAAATTCCCATTTGTTGGCAAAGTCCCGATGGGCTTTGGCACTTGCTCTTTTCACAACTTTATCCTCCAGTGTTTTACTTTCTGAAGGCGAGGATGGAGTATTCATGACAAAAAGTAGGAGACTAGCATGCTCCTAACTGACTAATTGGCGTGCGACTTGATGTTGATGGATCACCAGTTCTGCCAATTGGTCTACTTGTTTGCAAAGAGCCTTAATCTTTTGCTCCATCATAAACTAGAACTCCGCATAATCCCATCTGTTAGCACCGTCTTTTCTGGTCTGGGAAGATTCAACAACGTAATTGGAACATTGTCCACTGCTCCAATTATTCATATTGACCTCTTCTTCTTTGTGTTGAGGAAGAGGATTGTCTTGCACATGAGGTTGGTCGGGTTTAGTCACGAAAAACTTCTCATTGCCGATTAAGTCCTGGATCTTATGTTTCAAGGCCCAACAATCCTGAGTGTCATGTCCCTGTGCCCCGACATGATAAGCACACTTCCAAGTAGCATTGAAACCCTTCTCATTCGGGTTGGCTTGTGGAAGAAGATGTGTAATTTTTTTCTGAGTAGTCAGAAGAGTAAGGATATTCTCGAGCGAGTCCCCTAAGCGTGTGAACACTCGAGGGCATCTGACTTCTCCACCTTTAGGCAATGGAGGGTTTGAAGACTGTGCTTGCAAAGGGGAGTAGTTTCTCCTTCGGATAAGTATATTCTGGCTGCCTTTTTGACCTTGTAGTATCAAGGAAACATCTTCCTCTTTCTTTTTATGAACCCTCTGGGGGTTGTTTCCATAAGTTTCGGACTGGATGTGCTCAACAACTGCTTTAAGAGCGGCTAGGTCTTGAATCTTTCCTGACTTCAATCCCATCTCAGCCATCTCTCTATGTTTGATCATTTTAGAAAATGGCTTGCCAATGCCAGCTAAGACTCTTTCATAGAAAGGAGCTTCTTGTATGTCTATGAAGGTCATGACCATTTCTGATTCCGTCATAGAATGGATAACTTGAGCATCAAGGTGCCTCCACCTTTGAGCATACTCTCTGAAAGACTCATTGGACTTTTTCATGACATTGGTAATTTGGTATCGGTCAGGAGCCATCTGAGATTAGAAGTTGTAATGAGTGAGGAAGGCATGAGCTAGTTCCTCCCAGCTATAGATTTTTGAATTGTCTAATCTGGTATACCACATCCGGGCTTCTCCAGTCAGACCTTTCTGGAATAATTACATTCTGAGCTTCTCATCCTCTGTATAAGATCTAAGTTCTCCAATGAACACCTTCAAATGTGTGTAAGGATCCCCTAACCCATCATACTTTTCAAAGTCAGGAGTTTTGAACTTCTCTGGATAATGAACACTAAGGAATATACAAAGATCAGCATAGGAAACACTCCCGTGTGCTCCAATTCCTTTGATAGAATGGATGGTTTCCTCCATTTGAAGGACTTTCTTTTTGATATCATCGGTGTTTGGATCTTCTTTGAGATGGGTGTTTTTAGGGTTTTTATCGGTTGTATCCAACTGAAGTTCAGGAGTTGTTATCCAAACCTTGTGCTCCTCCTTGTGCAGAGGATTATGTATGTACAGGTATTCGCGAATGCTGAGTAGATTGGTGTAGTTCTTTAAGTAAAACAACCAAATCTGTAATTTGTTTTCTTAAGCCATCGAACTCTTCTCGAGAGACAGGATTTTGAGCGGATTATGTATGTACTGGTCAGATGAAGACATGATTGGTTGTAGGCTCGTGGCCTTTTTGGATTTTGAGCGGGTAACATGCCCAATTATTTCCCTACAAAAACTTATGTAGTTTAGTCTTAGGGAATGTATAAATGTTTACATGTTATCATAATGTGTCCATTTTAGGAATATTATCCTATAAAATGGGTGTCATTTGATAGCATGTTAAGTCTTAATATGCATATACACATATTCTTCATATTTTCCGTTACATAGAGATGAACATGGAATAAAATTACAAGTAATTCTCTTTACAAGTAATTTAAAAATGGAAAGCATGAAGAGACTTTCCTCCGCGTTTGGTTTATCAGAGGCTGACCTATCTTAGGTTACTCTCGCGGCTTTTTTGGCATGAAGGTTCCCAGATCATCGCAATCTACTCGACGGGAAGTTAATCCGGTCTTTCAACTGGAGCGAATCTGGGTGGTGCCTTTCCTGAGCCTCGTTGGAATTAGTCTCCCTACAAGTCTAGTAATCAAACACCGACATGATAACCTCCTGGTGGAGGAACCACACAACATACATTCACATACAACATGTCTCACCATTATGGGAATGATGACATGTGCGAAGCACTAATATCACAAATAGATATATTGCAGTGCAGTAAGTAAAATGCATTCGTACACATTCATCAAAAAATGTAAATGCAACATTCACACACAAGTATATAACAATTTTGAAAAGCTTGTAGTAGCGGCTTAAGCCCTCTTCTTCGGAGTCCCCAAAGAGTCATCACTGTCGTCGACGCTTGGATTTATATTTGTCCCTTTTCTGTTCTTGTTCTTTGGTGTTCTCATGTTAGGTGAGATTTATTTGAAAAAACAAGTGAAAAAGGTCCGACATGTATATGTCAACGATTTGACTGTAAGAGTTGCCAGTTGGTGTTTTTAACTCGTTGCACCAACGCAACCGAGAAAAGGTTTTCACATTTTCCCAGTGATGTAACATTGCTAAACGGGTCTATGAAATTGAGATTCATTAGGGTTCGGGGGCTTTATTATGCGGAGGGAATGTGTTAGGCATCCCCCGACATCCGTGTTACCACAGTGACCCCACTTTTCAAGAAACTATTATATGAATGTGTGCGTGTGTGTGTGGGTCAATGTGCTATTATTTGGAAGTAGTGTGAGGCCTCGTTCGTACCTATATACAAAGGGTTTGAATTTTGTTTAAAAAATCAGTTTTAAACAAGATATGGCAATGATGTTTTGTAAAAGAGGTTTTTCAAACCATGTGCTCAATAGTAATTGAGGCCTTTGATACTTCTATTTTATTATTAAATTTTCGGCTTGGTTGCTTTTATTTTCGAGATGCGAAGCATCTTCGAGAAAATAGTATATAGTAGTGCCGAACTCCTCATGGGCATGAAAGCCATCTAAGGAAATTCAAACACCGTGAATAATTTACAAGCTGCTTACAGCTGAAAAATGTCTATCACGGGAACTGAATCTAGATTCAATAAACTAAATCTGTGATCACATGATTCTTGGGCTCACATGATGCTGCAATTTATATGAAAGCAGTAAGCAGTTATATATATAAAAGCTGTAAATATATATAGAGACATAATCAACCACCACGAAGTACCTTCATGGGGGATCAAAAATGTAAATAAAGCAATAAATATGATCAACCGCGACGAAGTAAACTCCAGGCAGGACTCAATGTAAACAAAGCAGTAAAAACGATCAACCGCTATGAAGTAAACTCCAGGCGGAACGAAATGTAAATAAAGCAGTAAAAGGCCACGAAGTAAACTCCAAGCCTGACAGAAATGTAAATATATATATATATATATATATATATATATATATATATATATATATATATATATATATATATATACAAACAAAATAAAAAAAACCACAGAATCAAGTTCTGCCTACACACACAACACGACTCTCAATGTGAAGAAGAGTGTGTGCAAAGATGAAGAGAAAGGCTTTAAAGTGTGTAAGAAGGCTTACAGTAGACTGCAAAAGAAGACTTGTATAGCTTTAAGTGGATGAACACTCGGCTGCCGCCAGTAAAAAAAATAGCTATATGTTAGCTCACAATCGTTTAAAATGAGAAAGCACTCAATTTAGGGTGTGTACAGAGCAAATTGGACAGGGCTTCCTCACCATTTTCTCTTGAAATTTGGCCACCCCAAGCCCTCTATTTATAGAAGGGGGAGCCATAGGTGTACTGTGGCGTACCAGCAGATGCACCTACTACCGCCAAGAATGCACTTTGGTATCGCCAGCAGATGCACTTCTACTTTTGCCGGGGTGCCCCGGCTCATGGTCTTCTTGTCTCAAAAATACGTGTATGCGTGCAATGTGATGTCCGCTCGAACTTGCAGAACTTCAATCCGAGCATCCGATTGAGGTGTAGAAGACCTATTTCGGACTGCCGTTATCGAGAGCTACGCAATGACATGGGATTAGAGGTTATACGAAGTCAGGAAGATGGAACTATGTCCTATGTCTTCAAGCTTCAAATTTTATCCGGTGTGCTGCCTTGCGTAGTAGTCACTCGGGATTGCAACTCCTTGGTTCTTGTGGGAAATTATTATATATAATGTATGTTGACTGTTGTTTTTTAAAACAGGGCAATGTGGGGTTGAGGTGGCAATTTGACGATTTTGCTCAGGGTTATCCTTGAGATTGGGCTGCTGCAAGTGCTGAATGCCCTCAGGGTTGTCTCTGAGGTGTGGCTGTCCTCCCAGGATTATCTCCGGGTTTAAGAGTTGAGTGCCTCGGTGTGAGTCCCGAGGTTGAAGTTGACTGCATGGGTTGAAACGAGCATCTCTGGGGTCATCTCTGGAACTACAACTGCACTTCTTGGGGTTATCTCAAAGGTTGACATTATTTTTCCTGCTGTTATTTTCGGGACTGAGACTGAACATCTCGAGGTTATCTTCAAGATGAATTGGCCTTCTCCGGTGGAATTTCTGGTATTTGCACTGCTTTCCCCGGGGTTATCTCCGAGGTGGGAAAAGATACTCTCGGTATGTTTTTCGGGTTTAAAACTGAACTTCCGGTGGTATTTCCGGGATTAAGCTAAGCTATCTTTCAGGGTTATCTCTAAAAGAAGATTTTGCGCTTCTTGCAATGTTAGTAACAGATAGGCAGAAAATTTCGAGTGTCTACACAATGACTTTGCCATTTTGCATAAGCACACACCCTAGTCCTTTATGTGATGCATCACTATACACCACAAAGTTTCCCGTATTATCTGGTAATGACAACATAGGTGCCACACTTAACTTCTTTTTCAAGTCTTGAAAGCTCTCATCACGCTTCTCCATCCAAACAAATTTTACAGCTTTCCTTGTCAAATTTATTAACGGGGTGGCAATCTTGGAAAATTTTTGAATGAATCGTCTATAGTAGCCTGCCAGTCCCAAGAAACTTCTCACCTTCGATGGTGTCCTTGGTTGTTCCCAATTGATTAAGGCTTCGACTTTTGATGGATCCACTGAGATCCCGTCTTTCTCAATCACATGTCCAAGAAATTGTACACATTCTAGCCAGAATTCACACTTCAAGAATTTCGCGTACAGTTTTTCCTTTCTTAGCGTCTCCAATGTCAAACATAAATGTTCCACGTGTTCTTCTTGAGATTTGGAGTACACCAGAATATCATCAATGAATACCACCACAAACTTATCTAAGAATGGTTTAAACACCCCGTTCATCAAATCCATGAATGTTGCAGGGGCATTTGTCAATCCAAAAGACATCACCAGAAACTCGTAATGTCCATATCGAGTTCTGAATGCCATCCTTGGTACATCCTCATTCCTTACTCTCAATTGGTGATACCCACTTCTCAAATCTATTTTTGAGAAGTATCTAGCACCCTTCAATTGATCAAATAAGTCATCTATTCTTGGCAATGGATATTTATTCTTAATAGTGACTTTGTTTAATTCCCTATAATAATGCAAAGACGCATTGACCCATCCTTCTTCTTCACGAATAACACTGGTGCTCCCCACGATGATACACTTGGCGGAATGTATTTCTTGTCTAGCAACTCTTACAATTGTACCATCAGTTCCTTCATTTCTACCGGAGCCATCCTATACGGGGCCTTCGATATCGGAGTAGTTCCTGGGTCCAAATCGATAACGAACTTGATCTCTCTGTTAGGCGAAAGTTCTGGAAAATCCTCCGGAAACACATCTACAAATTCCCTAACCACTGGTATCTCCTCCAGTTTCACACCCTTCTTCTTCTGAGTATCGACTATATAAGCTAAGTACCCTACACAGCCTTGAATCAATAACTTCATGGGCTACATAATCGTTAGACATCTCACTTTTATAGGCAATTTGTTGATGGAGTCATAAGGTTTACACATTACTTTTGGCAATTAATTATCGCTCCATAATTAAATAGCCAATCGATTCTCACTATAACATCAAACTCTCCAAGTTTAATCGGGATTAAATCTACTATCATGACATTTCCCTTAATATTCACCCTATAATTCTTGTATACGAACCTAACAGGAATCACCTCCCTATTCGCAATTTCTATGTTTATAGGGAAATTCAATTCTTCACTAGGCAATCCTAACTCCTTAGCAAATTCATCAGATATAAACGAGCAAGTAGCACCCGAATTAAATAATACATAAGCATATATATCATTGATTGGGATAATACCTGACACAACATCTTTTGATTGTACAACATCCTGCACAGTCATGTTGAAGGTTCTAGCTGTGGGTCTGTTTGATGACGTTGGTCCAGCAATGGTCAATGTACCTCCACTGCTACCTCCCTTGTTTCCCGTTGTCTCTCCGTCTTTCTTCTTAGGGCACTCGCGAGCAAAATGATCATTTGACCCACATCTTTAGCAAACATTCTTCTTTGGTTGATGGCAATTTATGGCAATGTGACCCTCATGTCCACAGTTGAAGCATACTTGCTTACCCATTAAGCACATGCTAGTGTGATTCTTTTCGCATGTATCACATGCTTCAAACTTCTTTTTCTGCTGGCTACCTTGTTGGCTTCTAGCACCAACACTCGCATTCCACTTCCTCTTCAAGTTACTACTACCATTTCCACCACTACTACCACCATTCTTACCTTCACCATCATTCTTCTTCTTTCTTTGTTCTTGATTGTACTTTGTCATAACTTCGCCTCCACCCTCAGCGAGAATTGCCTTTTTAAGCATCGCTGCAAATGTCTTTAACTGGAATAGGGAGACTCTGCTGTACAACCAGGGCTTCAGTCCCTATTCAAATCTCCTCGCCTTGTGCTCATCCGTGTTCACTTGCTATGGTGCAAACCTCGCCAACTCATTGAACCTTGCTGCATACTCCGACACTGTCATTGTGCCCTATTTTAGCTCTAGAAACTGCACTTCCATCAGATTCTTTGAACTCTCTAGGAAATAGGTCTCGAAGAATATTTCCTTGAACTTTTCCCAAGTCATCACTCCCTGACCTCCTCTAATTATATTGGCTTGCCACCAATAACTGGCCTCTGCTTTCAATATGAATGTTGCAAAAATAGTCTTCTGGTTTTCACCGACCCAAGCAACATCAAATACCTTCTCTATTTCCATGATCCAGGTCTGTGTGTCAACCGGATTCATGGCTCTATAGAATTCTGGTTGTCCAATAGCTTTGAAATCCTTAAAAGTTGTAGCTTGATTTTGCGGTTGATTCTGCAGTGCTCCTGTTAGAAGTGTCACCAACTGCTGAACTGGGTTAGCTTCAGCATTGTTATTGTTGTTAGATCCCTCAAGGGTTTGTTGCCTTGGTTGACGTCTTCTTGGAGGCATTTTCTGATTAAAATACACTTATTAGATTATTACTCAATTTCTTTTAAGTATTTTCTACTTAATTTTCACATCTATATCATCACATAACACATAACATCTTGAATAAAAAATAACATTTTATCATTTATCATCTTTAAAAAACATAAGAACAATAGCATCACTGATATTTACATTACTTTCCTGAACTACTAAAGTTTCAGGATAACGTCATCATAATATCCCATAGGTTACATAACACTTGGCATTTACATCTTATTTATCATATCATTAATCACATATCAAGTACATTTATGATGACCTACTAAAATATTGCATAGCCTTATGACGCTTTTCTTCCATAATACGGAACATTGTTTGGCGATCTAACATGTACGATGGTAGCATCTCGAACTGAATCGGATAACACATGACCCGATCTTGAGCTCAATTGATCACAGTGTTGAAAACACTATTCATCTCTTCCATCTTCATCTTCTTCACCTGTACATCTCTCTCTGCTACCCCGACTCGTTTAGAAGCTTCTTCGTACGCGTCTTCGGCTCTTTCCCTCTTAGTAGACTCTTCTTTCAGCTTGTTCTTCAGTTCCGTAATCTCCTCTGTCATTTTCTCATTCACTCCTTCAGTGTGGATCAGCTTCCCTTCGACATTACTCAGACGTTCATCTAGATCCTGGATCTCGTTGTACTTCTGCGCCATTGAGGTCTGTTGTTCAGCTACTATCTCTCTCAACTCCTCGACACTATCCTGAAGTTTCATATTGCGGTCGTATACTTCACCGTACATACAAGCAACGATCGAGTTTAGTGGAAACACTTTTTCCTCGTCATCCTCATCCCCATCCGACTGTGGCAGCTCAACGGGGTCCTCCTTGTCTGTCTCTATCTCATCATCCTCATCAGGTAACCCCTCTTGCTCAACCATTGTGACCAACGGAGATGATTCCCGTGGCAGTAGTTGTTCCCAAACCACCTGAATATCTCGAGGCTCCTCCTTTCTAGGCATCTGGGATTCTCCCTCTCTAGTCTGACTGGATTATCCTATATTAGCCATTCTGACAACAAAATTTTAAATTTTTATTACTAATCATTATTACTCAGCACTCACGAGCACATAGGTTGCAATCACATAAACACATAAGTGTCTTATTACTTCTTCCTTAAAACTCGATAAGAGTTTATCACCACTATCTTTTCAAAGGTTACTTCCTAAGGCTTTTCCCACACCTAAGGTTCATAACCTAAAGCTTTGATACCAACTTGTGACACCCCCAAATCTAGGTACTTCATTCCCACAAGATTTGGTGTTCACTATCTAAACATTCATTTTTAACTACCCAAATATAATAAAGTTTAAGAATAACCTTCCCATTAAAGGATTACATCAATAAGTTCAATAATATCTCCAAGTTATCTAACCTTTAAATACAAACATCAAGTGCGGAAAATAAAATAATTACATCTCAACAATTAAAACAAAGTCTGACAATATAGAAATCAACAGATTTACAAGTCTTCAACACTTGTTCATCTTTCCTTTTCCTTTACTGGTGGTAGGTTCATCAACATTCTCAACTTTAGCTGTAACAATTATATAAGCAAGAGTGAGCAAACAAATGCTCACTAGAAGTGACAACGAATAACAATATCATAACAACTGCCAATGAATAGGCTCAATAGAACTGAATAATATTCTCTATCAATGATAATCAGGAACAAAATTTGAAATATATGTATCTGAGGGTCACAAGACCATGAACTATGTCCAAAGTTATAAGTATTCTTTCAACTTAAACCTAAACAGTCATAAGACTGTAGGGACTTGTCGTACTTAGGGGGGTCAGCCCTTCGTACAATGTATTGTGCACAAATATCTAAACGCTTACGCGTAAATAATCCCCTGTAATAGGGATGTTCATCTCAGTTTTAATATACGAGTCTGCACCAAAGGAAGTTTGGTTTAGATGAGTTTCAAGGAAATTTAGAGTTCAACGAACATCAACTAAGGATTAGTTGAATCAATATAGTTTAATATTACTTCAAGTGCTCGATAGCAATATGATATGAAATAGTCATGAATTATAAGTGAATCAACATTATACATAGAAATCATGGTTTAGAAATGAAATAAGAAGCATAGACATTTGAAATTATAACAAACCTTGCTTGAACAATAATAAGCTAAGGCTATTAATCTTACTCAATAAAAGAAGTGAGTTAATGAATGTGCATGATTAATAACAAGTTGAGGAATAAAACTTGCTCAACATAAGAATAACAGAATTTAGGAACTTGCGTAATTAGAACAACATTAAAGATAGGAACCCTTCTCAAAGTATGAGTTAGGTTGAAGAGTTTGCATGAACATAATCAAGTTAGAATAGATATATAAGTAGGTTTAGGAACTTTCTCAATGCATCAATAAGGTTTAAACACTTGCACAGTCATAAAAGTAGAGTTAGAGAACTTGCCTCGTGCGTAGGTTGAACAATCACTACTCACGTTCACCACAAGTCCTACACATGCCATATGTATTGACAATACACATTAGTTATGATAATATAAGCTTCAAGATTTTCTTTCCCACTTTTAGTATAGCTCACTAATTAAGTTTAAGTTTAAACAACAACACATCTTTTCATGAGCATCACATTTTAGCTTTATTACAACTACTTAAGTGATCATGTTATTGCACCATATACACATTAACAACTTGATACAACATCCTATTACATGTCCAACATGTTATCATTCTCTTTAGATTAGGTTATACTAATACACAAAGGATTGCACTTGCATTCGCGCATCTCGACGCCCTCCGATTGCCTCTAAATGCACAATAGTCCTAAACATGGCCATTTTGACCCTTCATAACGACATCAAATTGAAACACTTAAAGCATAAAAGTTATAGGCCTAATCGTCCTCGTTCCAAATCATCTTGAATCGCATCAATCGGAGTTCGTATGAAAACGTTATGCTTATTTTAGTAAAACATGTTCGGTCAATTTATTTTTTCAAAATTTGGCTAGACAGACTACCCCCCCACCTCGCTAGGGCAAGGGTTTTTACTCTAGGATTGCCCGCTGGGGCGGGGGTCCCTTCTACAAATTCGTGAATTACCATCTCGAACACTACAGAAAGCCAAATTAGGCCTACAAACTCCTTTATAACAACCATACCAACCACTATAAGAAATAGGACTATTTACGACGGAATTAAGGTCGACTGAATGGATTCGCTCAGGATTAACTTATTGCCGACGGACTATTCAGTCGTTCATAAGTCCCTCGAGAATAGTACAACTTCGAATGAATTCAGTCGATACAATACCATGTTTGTGGCGCGAAAGTTTCCCTCCAGCGCCAATAACAACCTTGACGAAAGAACTATTAATATCGACTGATTGTCCATCGAGGATACTTTATCATCGACTGAATTAATCCCGACTAAGTTCCGTCGGAAATAGTCCTTAAAACCTACACACTAACAGGCGCGAGGCTCACTTTAGCTTCTCCTGATTTCTTTTTCCTCTTTTCTCTCTCTGCTCTGCCGCTGCCCGACTCTGTCCCTCCTCCCGTCACTCTCCTCGTCGGCCGCCATCCCTCTCCTCGCCGGTCGCCGCACCTATCCTCATCGGCAGCCCATCTCCGGCCAAGCCCTCGCCGGCAGCCTCACCTCTGGCTCCCTCTGGTGCTCTCTCTCTCCAGTCCCTCTCTGCTCCTCCTTCTCTCTCAATTTAAGGTTAGTTTTTTCAATTAATTTTAAATTTAGAACCCTTAATTTACAGATATGTATATGATTATGCATAAATTTGGGTATAAGTACTTTGAACCCTAAACTTTTTGTTTAAATGTTGTTGAAAGTGTTGAAATATTGTTGATAGTGTTGAAATATTCTATTGAAATGTTGTTGAACCCTAAATTTCCTTTGTAGTGTTGTTGAAATTGGGATTTTCTGTGATAGTTTGCTAAATTTGGTTTGGTATGAAACTGATTTTAAGACTGAGATGTTGCTCGGTGACTGATATTGGTTTACTGTATTGGTGTTTAATTTCTGCCCAGCCAGTTATAATGTCTATATTGAGTAGTTATAATGCAGTGTGATAAACTTAATTTGCAGTGTTCTGATTTCTGCCTTTTCCAACATTGTGAATTTTAATTTGTGAATCAATTGAAGACTTCCTTTATTTTGGTGTTAAGTATTAATTTCGACGGAACTTCCGACTGAATTTCTGTGGAAGTTATAGATGGTAATAAATAAATATTTAATTAACTATATAAAAGACAATATATTATAATATAATAAATAAATATTTATATAAATTTATAAATTAATACAAAAAAAATAATAGGAGCTTTAAATAACTTTAATAAATTATATAATATAATATAATATAATATAATATAATATAATAAACTTTAAAATAAAATAAATTTACTTTATTATTTATTATAATATTATAAAAATAAAATAAAATAAAATAAAATAAAAAATAAATCTAAATAAATAAATAAATTTAATTTAATTTAAATAAATTAAATTAAAGTAAAACATATATAGTAAAATAAAATAATACCAAATAAAATAAATTAAAATACATAAATAAATAAAAGTATAATAATAAATTAATTTTAAAATAAATTTAATAATAAACTAAAATATATTAAAATTAATTAATTTAAATAATATAATATAATAAAAATAACATATAAAATAAATATAGTAAAATAAAATAAAATACAATAATTATCTTAAACTAAGTAGCATTTGCTTAGTTTTCCATTACATAAAAAACTGAAGTAACTGGATAAAATAATAAACTAAGTAGAATTTGCTTAGTTTTCTACAATTAAAAGTAACTGAATAATAAGTTGTCTACATATTCAATATAAAATACATGTTGACTGGGTAGCATTTACCTAGTTTTTCATTGGTAAAATAAACCAAATACCATATTTGTATAGTTTGCCACAATTTTCAAATATAATAACATATAAATTAAATGAAGCACTTCCTTTTATGCAGGGTTCGACATAGTTGCAGCTAATAGTACTCCAACCGGTTCCTCGACAATAATTTTAAAAAAAAGGGTCGTAGTTTCTGTTTGTGTCTTATGCTCGAATAATAAAGTTAATTGAATTATTGAAGACATTCCTCACTGTTCCATCATAATAAATGCCAACATACGGAAGGAGTGCCATTAATTTGTTGAATAAAGTTATAGGTTAAGCAACCCTCTAGATGAGCGAATGATCACTTCTCTACTAGGAATGAATCATTGCCTGATATGGGTCCAATCCATGACATAGACAACTTCTCACCATTCCAAATTCCTCAGATGGGTATTTTGAGTGGTGAGAAGCTTTCTATAGCATGGATTGAACCCATATCAGGCAATTATTCATTCATAGTAGAGAATGATCATTCGTTCATCTAGAGGGTTGCTTAACTTGAAACTTTGTTCAATAGCTTAATGGAACTCCTTCGGGATGTTATCATCTGTTATGGTGGAACAGTGAGGAATGTCCGCAGTAATTCAATTAACTTTATTAATAGAGTATAGGACACAAACAGGAACGATGACCCTTTTTTTCCGATTACTGCCGAGGAACCGGTTGGAGTACTATTAGCTGTAATTGCAACTAATATGAAACTTAGATTGACTCTTCTCCTAGTACTATTACAGCTGCAACTGCTATGAAACTTAGAAACCCATTTGATAATTGTGTTTATAGGAGTGGATGTCAAACAGTAATCTCTATAGATTCCAAATAACAATTCTCATAAACTAATTAAGTACCACTTACTTAGTTTAACATAGGCAAAATAAACTAAGTAGCATTTGCTTAGTTTGCCATAATTTTCAATAAACTCAATAATACTCTCCCTTTGCGCGCTCTTCAATACATTCATAAATATATATATATATGTAATATACTTTGAAACTTTGAAAACCGTTTAACATTCACTTAGTAGGAGTGAATGCCGAATAGTCCCCAGTTTGGGACTGTTACTGGATGTTATGTCTCTCACTTAGGTCGGTGCTAATTCATAAGGTACGTACGTGTTTATAATATTTTGAGGATTTTTCAGCTGGTGTCTCTACATATGTTCTTCGAGTGCATACTTAGACTAAGTTGTCTTGGTCTATTTCGTGTACTTGGAGACCATGGGGAGGTGATGCTAAATTTTTCTTAAAATATTATAAACACGTACCTTGTAAATGGCACTAGTGAGGAGATGCATCCAGGAACGGGATAGAAGCCTAACCCCTGTAGAGTGGAGATATATACTAGGTAAACTAAATACATGCATATATATATTCTAATTGGGTATTTTCTTCAATTAAAGATGTCAGCCGACCAGAGTTGGATGTACCGTAGGATACCAATTGATGGGAGGGGATTAGTAGATGCGTACCGTGAAGGGGTATCCAATTTTATGAACAAAGCAATAGAACATGTTGATGATCCGAACGGAAAGATGATGCCCGTGTTTCAAGTGTAAGAACATGATATAGAAGACTGTCGATGAAGTTAAATTTGACTTATATTCACGTGGGTTTATGGATGGGTATTTGGTATGGATTCATCACGCGGAATCAGGTAAGTTTAGAGAACGGACATATAGTACTGTAGACCAATTGGATCACGGGGATTCGCAAGAAGATAACTATGATGTCGTGCAGATGTTGGTTGATGTGTATGGCCCTACCAATATTGACTGGGCTGAAAATGAGCATGCGTCAAGCAGTGCTCAGCAAAAGCCAAATGATTCAGCAGCTACTTTCTACAAGTTTCTATCTGAATCGGGTGTTCCATTGTATCCTGGAAATGACAAGCACATTAGGCTTTCTGCAGTTACGAAGCTTTTACATTTCAAGAATGAGCATGACTGCAGTGAGAGAGGATTCAATGATTTGCTTGATATTCTCAAATGTTCTTACCGGGGATAATACGTTGCCCACAAATTACTATGAGGTGAAGGAGATAATTAAGGGGTTGAATCTCGGGTATGAGAAGATCGATGCTTGTGAGCAGGATTGCATGTTATATTATGGGGAGGACAAAGATAAGGTGTAGTGTGATTTCTGCAACTCGCCAAGGTACAAGATCACAAACCGTGGGGGGAAGGAGAAACATGTTCCAAAGAAGATTTTACGATATTTTCCTCTTGCATCGAGGTTGCAGTGGCTATTCATGTCTGCGCACACTGCTCAAGGCATAGAACAAGGGATGTCGTGCCTGGTCAGCTGACTCACCTAGCAGATGGAGATGAATGAAAGAATTTTGATGCCAATTTTCCACAATTTGCCAAAGAAGTTAGGAATGGCAGGCTTGGCATGGCTACAGATGGATTTTGTCCATTTAATAATTTTAGTCAGCCTTATTCTGTTTGGCCAGTGATTATGGTAGCTTATAATCTTCCACCGTCAATGTGCATGAGGGATCCATATCTTTTCTTGACCTTACTTATACCGGGGGATAAGAGTCCTACAAAAGACATTAATGTGTACCTCAGGCCGTTAATCGATGAACTTAAGATGCTGTGGGAAATAGGTGTGCATACTTTTGATAAATCTGTCGGGCAAAATTTTGTGATAAAGGCAGCCTTCTTGTGGACTATCACTGACTTTCCAGCACTTGGGATGATTAGTGGTTGGTCGACTCATGGAAAGTTGTCATGTCCAGTCTGCATGGGGGATGTGCAAGGCACTCAACTACGTCATGGCCGGAAAACTAGTTTTTTTGGAACTGCTCGTAGATTCTTGTCTGCTGAGCACAATTATAGAAAGATGTCTACACAATTCAATAGAAAGACGAAGAAGAAAGGGGTTGTTGGTCGCTTTGTCGCTAACGCGACATATTAAATTTGGCTAAATGATCTAACATTTCCACCCCCGGAAGGAGCATGGTACGTTGAGAGCTATAGGATATGGGAAAAGTCATAACTGGACTCACTCGCCAATTTGGTTTGAGTTGCCATACTGGGTCACACTAGCACTTCGTCATTGTATAGATGTTATGCATACAAAAAAGAATGTATTTGAGAACTTGTTTTACACCGTACTAGATACAAGTGGTAAAACAAAAGACAATGATAAAACAAAAGCTCCATTTTGTCTTACCAAGCAACAGGTTGAAAACATTTGCAAGTGGCTTAGCGCATTGAAGCTCCCAAATGGATATGCTTCTAACATATCTCGTTGTACTAAGGTTGAGCAGTTGAAAATTACTTGGTTCAAAAGTCACGACTGTAATGTATTCATGCAGAAGTTGATGCCAATTTCATTTCATGAGGTGTTACCCAAGAATATTAATGATACTTTTACCGCACTTTCAAATTTTTTTGGGATATTTTCTCAACTGTTATAAGGTCTAGTGATGTGGAACAGATGGAGAAAAACATAGTGTTGACAATGTGCAAGCTCGAAATGATTTTACCACCGGGGTTCTTTGACAGCATGGAGCATTTGCCTATTCATCTACCATATGAACTTAAGCTTGGAGGACCGGTGCACTATCGATGGATGTATCCATTTGATAGGTAATATCACATTCATTGTGCAATATTCATCATCTTTATATTTAACTTATCAGGTAATATATATCACATACTTTCATATTTCAGGTATATGAGTCGATTAAAGTAGAAAGTTAAAAACAAAGCGCGTGTAGAGGGTTCTATTGTTGAACGCTATACAGAGGAAGAGCTTGTCAACTTCTGCTAATTGTACTTTGACGATGTAGTCGCAACGAAGCATAATCGTCTAAGTAGGAATGAGGTCGAGGATCCATCTGGTCGTGCTGATGATAAGTTGGTTGTATTCACTTATCTAGCTAAACCATTTGGACATGAGACGAAGACTTACCTAACCGATAAAGATTTAAAAATTGTCTCTACATATGTGCTTCTAAATATGCCTGAAGTATCGTCGTACATCAAGTATGTATTATTATAAGTTGAAAATGATTTATCTATCCTTAATTAAAAATTAATTAATTGCCATATTATTGTACGCAGTTCATTCGAATTAGAAGCACATGCTTCTAACCCGGGGTTGACAGAATCACAGATGGAAGCATTCACTAATGCAAATTTTCACCAGTGGTTTAAGAGAAGGGTCGAAGAAGAGAACATGCATGAGCGTTTTAGAGATGTCATTTTAGGCTCGTACAAACTTATTAGTTCATTTCCAGGTTGTATCGTGAATGGGTATAGATTCAAGGTTGATGACTTGAATGAATTGACATCAGTTAACTCTGGCGTTGTCGTGTTAGGAAGTTGTTATGGAGATTCTGATTCCAATTACTATGGAAGATTAAAGGAAGTGGTTGTGCTCAATTATCCAGGGGCTAAAAAGGTCGTTACATTTAAGTGTCGCTGGTTTGATACTACAAATGGTGTTAAAGTTAATCGTAATAGAATCATCACAGTAGATATAAAATTGAATTTACAGTCTGATGATGTATTTGTGTTAGCCAGCCAAGCAACTCAAGTGTACTACACCCCTAATGTCGTTCACAGTAGAACCCCCTGGTATACAGTTGTGACAACGAAGACTCGGCCATTTGATGGTACTAATTTTTCTGGAACGGATGACCCGTTGCAAGAACAAGTTAGCAATCCCAGCCACATTATGGTATATGATGACGATGTGTTGGGTGATGATGTCGTTGATGTACTCGATGTTGACGAAGTGGAGGAAGATGTGGTTATTAGTCCGTATGTGATGGATGAAGATGATATTGAGGAAGAAATTGATATAGAAGAGGAAGAGACAGAATCAGAGGATGAGAATGATTTTGATTTTGAGGGGTTTGACGACGTACTACTTCTTCACTAATTGGTTTTTTGTAAATACTATATAACTAAAATCAATTATTATATATATAAAATCAATCATTTGATGGCCATTTGATCATTCATCGTATCTATATCTGTTATTTCAGTAGTACAACTATATATGCCTCGACATAGCGGTGGAGGTGGCCGTAGTGGTGGCCACTCTGGATCGGGTGACGGCTCCCAGGGAGGGTCGTCTTCAGATGCGAGTGAGTAGATTTCTTTTTTGGCTCAGTAACATTATTTTCATAACTATATTATACATTAATTTACTATTTTTGGACAATGTCATAATTATATATATTAACATACAGATGCTAGACGTTGGCATTCGCGTTCGCGAGGGCCTAACCTCGGTCGATTAGGTTGTCCACCGACAGTGCCTGACACAGTTCCAGTTGATGTCGGCTCGTCTGTGTAGGTTTCAACTATAATATATCACTTATGTTCAATTAGAATGATATTATCATGTGATTAATAAATTAAGATGTTCTTAATAAATTTTGTATTCTAGTATTATGGATCCTGTCGCTAAGGCGACCATACACGCCATCTTCCTGGCGCATCTCCCTACTGGCTGCATGTGATTTAGTCAGTACGCGCGCTATGACCCCGGCTTCATGGTGACAGTGTTGCGGGTGTTTCACGTAAGTTGAATTACATATATTAAATCAAGGTCCATGCATGCTATTTACATATTGTTCAAATAATAAATTATACGTATGTTATGTCTGTTTGATAGAGATACTACAGATACGAGGCCAGCATCACTGAGGCGGATGGTGACGCCGTTATCATTGCCCACATCTCGAAAAATTATACCGGCTGGTTGTACGAGATGCGACAGAGGGCAGTCCGAGCGATAGAAGAATCGCCTATGACTACTTTCTTGAAATCATCAACCCACCGCGATGATCGAGATCTGACATGGGTTGCGATATATGAGTACTAGGATGATACTGCATTCAAGACCAAGTTGGAGTAGATGAAGAAGAATCGCGGCAAGCTGCGAGTTGTACATACTTCTGGCTCGCAATTGTTTCAGGAGGTTAAGTCGGTATGTATTTCTCTTTAGTTTATTTTAATATTATATTGCAACTATAGTAAATTAAGGTGATATTATTTAATGTATATGATTTAGGCCATGTGGAGTAGCTTGGGCTGACCTCCTACTATGATCGAGTTCTAGGATAGAGTCTATACGCCGAAGGGCTCTACTTCGGGGTCGACGATATCTCCAGCAGAACTAGCTATACGGGTAATACATTTACTATAATAGATATTATTTAGGATAATATTACGTAATTTATATGATGATACCAAGATAACTCACTTGTATATCAAATTACAGGAGCGGTTTGAGAAGCTCCGCAGCTAACGTATAGCAGAGTTGCAGGCTGCTAGGGGTGATGCTGAGACGTTAGATTCCACTGTCCCTCCGCCCAGGAATAGTTTATCTCAGGACGAGGAGATGGCTCTTTGGGTCGCGTCTCAGGATACTCCCACTAAGTACTACCTACCAGACGAGTGTTGGGGTTACTGAGGATACCAAATTTATATACACCGCCAGAGGTATAATATTTGTGTTTATTTCATGTTAATGAATAAAGTAAACTTGTAATATTATTCATGTTATATTTATTTTTGTAGGCTCAAGCCAGCATCTGCGTCCGAAAGCCCCCGTGGGACCATCACATATGGGCGCTGACTTAGATGATGCTTTGTTCCAGCGTGTTATGGCTGCAGTGTCAGAGAGGATTGAGAACGATCCATTGTTCCATCATCAAGACCCGCCCAGCTGTTCTCGCCTCCATCAGCTTGCGCAGGACGTTGCAGCTGGTGCCACCGCCGAGAGTACGGGTATCCCTCAGAAGTAGTGGGTTGCGATACGCGACGAGATTATTCGGATGGTGGTTACCTTAGTCGAGGATGCGTTTGGGCCGATGTTGAGTCAGCCCTCGACTGCTTAGGTATATTTCGTTTTAAATACAAATATATATTCTGCATGTTATTTAATTTTCATTTAGTTATCTTTAACTGAATCATATATATGGACTAATGAGTTACATTATATTATATCGACAAGGTGAAGAGCGGACTGACGAGCGGGATGACGATGAGTGCGATTTTCATACTCCAGAGCAGCGTCGACACCCGCCCGTTGATCCTCCTCACACCGGGGGCTCTACTAGCTTGACTTAGTTTACATTCTTTTGTAGTTTAAATTCTTTTGTATTTTACATAACTTTTGACGTACATATTGTAGTTAAACCTTATCATTACTTTGGTTTTGTTGCGGTTTGACACTTAGTTTAATTTAGCTTAATGGGATGTTTGTTATAGTTTAGTTTAGATTAATGGGATCTTTTGTAATTTACCTTAGTTTAATTTACTTTGATTAATGCGGTTTTATATTTCATTACTTTGGTTTGTTGCGGTTATACTAGTAGTAATGGGATGTTTTTGACATTTAGCTTAATTTAGCTTGTGTATGTGATGTTGGGAAAACAGGTACAAGATGTGGGTTAAATCCCTGGATATTGCAAAAACAAATAAATATTTTTAAAAAAAATAGTACCCTCGATGGAATAATGGTATTCTCGACGGATAACCGTTGTGACACCCCCAAATCTAGGTACTTTATTCCAACAAGATTTGGTGCTCACTATCCAAACATTCATACTATCTACCCAAATAAAATAATATTTAAACATAACTCTCCCTTTAAATAGGGTTACATCATTAAGTTCAAAAACATCCCAGGTTATCTAACCTTAAAACATCATTCAAGTGCAGAATTAAATCATTACATTACATCATTATTAAATGTCTATGATCATAACAGTAATCAAAGGTACAAATCAGCATCACTTGTATATTTTTCCCTTTTCTTTGCTAGTTGAAGGTTCATCTACCTTCTCAACTTTAGTTGCAATGAGTTTACAAATATGCAAGAGTGAGCAAAACAATTGCTCACTAGATATAATAATGAATCAACATGAGAATAACAATAATAACTGCCAACGAATAGGCTCATCAAAACTGAATAGTACTCTAACAATGATAATCAGGAACTGAAATCCAAAATATGAAATATACATAACTGAGGGTCATAAGACCATGAACTATGTCCGCAGCCAGAGTAATCTTTAACTCCAACTTTAATGAATATAAGACTATAAGGACTCCTCATACTTAGGGGATCACCCTTCTTCGTACAATGTATTGTGCACAAACATTTTAATGCTAAGTGTAAATTATCCCCTAATAATAATAGGGTTGTTCAACTCAGTATTTAGAGTACAAGTCTGCACCAAAGAGTGTTTGGTTTGGATAAGCTTTCAAGGGTAATTTAAAGTTTAACGAACATCAAGTAGAGGACTAGTTGAATCAATAGTGTTTGATAATCACAACAGATGTTTAATAACAACATAACATAGAACAATTGAGAATCATAAATGAACTGATTATACATATTAAACTCATGCTTGAAATAACTATAGAGCATAAGTATTCAATAAAAATGAATAAAATGGTAAACCTTTGCTTGAACAATAAATAAGCTAAGGTTAGAGTCTTATAACATTAGAAATGAAATTACTGAACATGCATTAACTGATAGCAAGCTGTAAACTAAAAACTTGCCCAACATGGTATTAAATTCAAGCAAGGATTAAAAAAAGTTTTAAAAAAATAAAGAAGAGAGTTCAAACTGTGTTCATTATACAAGAATGTAACTTAAGAAACATGCTTAACTATAAATAAGTTAGAATGAATTACCCAAATGAGAATTCAAATAACATTAGAATTAAAGTTTACTCGAATGAACTCTAAGGACAATTGACTTATTCAATCAACAGTTGAAATAGAAAGCTTGCTCAATCAAAGAATAAAGCTACATAATGTAATAATGGAACTAGCTCAACGAAAGTAAAGAATTAGGACACTTTCTCAATGTAAAAGATAGAGTTTAGAAACTTGCCTCGAGCGTAAGCTATAATATTAAACTCACGTTCACCTACACTGTGACGCACCCAAATTCGGGTACTTGAAACTCGAACTCGGTGCTTCACGATACCACTTATATGCGCAGAATAATACTAATCATAATATTAATAACAATAATATTGATACCAAATTTAATTTACATATGCATCAAAGTTTACTCCCAGGTACAAGACCTTTAAACATTCATTACATCATAGATAATAAGTATCATAGTCTTAATAAACAATAACTATTACACAACATATTATTAATCTCATTCGAACAACTTTCCTTTCCCCTTATTCTTGCCTGAGCCTTCGGGTTGGTCATACTTAACTGAAAATATTTAATTTAAGCAAGAGTGAGCATTTGAGTGCCCAACAAGTAATAACAATTATAAATATTAGCTGAAAGGGTTAAATATTTTCTTTGTACTACCCTTCTACAACAAGTCAATAGTTGTGAAGTAATCTGAACCGATAATAATAACATAACAACTCTCTATCAATTTTTTGAAACTATGTATTGACTATATATAAGGTTAAGGTGACATACTATGAACATTGTTTTCAATTTTCGAATAGGTATAACAGAACTTCATCCGCAAACCGTCATAACTTACCCAAGACGGAGGGTGATCGTTGATTGTACCTGATGATGATCACTATATTACATTGCAAAACGATATTATCGTTCACTCTTTCCACCTTGGGTCCATAAAAAGTTTTCCCGTGTAAGGGATGTTCATACTTGTCAGGGTTCCAAACCAAAGGTTTTATCTTGTTCAACAATAATCTATAATTCAACATATATATACGGGTAGTTTACAAAGGTGTATCAACATGTGATTCAATACCATGATTATCCAAGTGGGGACACTTGTATAACCATTTATAGAAATTAACGATCAGAATATATAACTGAATTATCATATACTAACATGTTGATAATCAAACGAGCGTATATAATATAGGGTTAATAATCTGTACAGTAATTATATAATTCTGAAACATTCTTACTCATGTCCATTGTATAAAGGAAATGCAAAGGTAGAATACTTTCCTGATGCGCTGCTTACAATTCGCAACTTAGATTTATCTTTTATGTAATCACCTATTAGTAATAATATAATTTTACTGATTAGAATAACATAGCACAACCCATAATACTGCCTATTGCAGTCAGCACATAACCTAATCACCTTGTTACACATATTCCACAGTTATTGAATCACAAACAATCATTAATACTGTCAAAGTATCTAAGTCCTGATCAATTTTTGAAACATGTCGATGTACCGACGGTCTTATCGGGTAATAATCGAGTCTAAGACTGTATTCAGTTAGTTCAATAACTGTAATTATCAGTCATATTATTTCTAAATGACTTAAAATAATTTTTAAACACTTATAATAATTTATCATGAATTTTTAAATATCGGAATCATTATTAAATAATTTAAATATTAAACTATTCTATTATCATTAATATTTAATCAATATTAAACTATTAATGAAATCATTGCCAAAATATTAAAGTTATTTATAATAACTTAAAATATTTTTAAAAGTATTAATATTACCCTTTAAATAATTTTTAAAACATTTAAAATCATTTTTAAATAATTATCATTAATATTTAAATATTAATGTACTATATATCCAAATATTAAAAGTCATTAATTATAACTTAAAATTTTTTTTAATTCATGAATATCCATTTTAAATTATTAAAACTATTTTAAAACTATTTATTTAATATAATTATTAAATAAATAAAATATCCTTAATATTACATTATTATCAAGAATATTGATTTATTTAATGCATTTATTAAATAGATTAAATATCAATAATATTCAAATAAATACTAATATTTATGAAAAATATGTCAAATTATTAAAAGTTAATTTTATAACATAAAATAATTTTTGTAATTTTCAGAATTTATTTACTATTTTTAATTGATTTTAAGAAATTAAATTAATTAAATTATAACAAGTCTGTCGCTAAAGCCCTTTGGCGACAGTAAGTGTCGCCTTAGGCGTTCTTGAGAAACCCAGGCATTCATAGTCAGTGTTCCAGTTAGCATGTTTGACCGAATTTAATTCTCTGTAAAATTGTTTCTGGACATTTAATTGATTAACTATTATAGTATGTATGTAGGAGTACACGATCACAACAATATCTGGACCAAATCATAAAACATAAGGAAGATCTAAGCATCAGAAAACGTTGTTAGAGTTGTTCATCAATATTCGTATCCCGAATTTTTGTAATTTAATAATAATTCCAACTAACTTAATGGCCTTATTCCAGTCATTCGGTTCATGTTATGGGTGGTCTACACGTCGGGATGTGTTAAGTAACTAACAGAGAACATTACTCAAGCAACATACAAGTCTAAACATCAACAACAAGAAAGATATAAGTCATCAAATTCACTATCAGAGCTGTTCTTCATTTCTGGGTTTTCCCAGAAATGAAGAACAGTTCGACTGTTCACTTTCGAGCTCCCACAACTTGAAATCCTTTTGATAGTTTTGTGATCTAAGAGTTCAAGATTGTAGAAAACATGAAACACTATATATCTAATATATAAAACACATAAAATAGCAAAAGATCAAGTAGATCGAAGTCGGTCAAAGGCTGTCAGAAATCATGTTCTTGATTTTCTGGAAATTCCAGAAAACCAAATCCGTGATCATCTTAGCTTGTTTGACCATTCGTAGAGTTCCATATTTTGATGATTTCAAGGATATAAAAGCATGAACATAAAGTTAACATAACATACTACAACTTAGACTCAAGATTCATAACATAACATCAATGTCTTTATCGATCTAATGCTTAGAATATCTTGTCGACGCCATGCCAAACTTCTTTTCCGGGTTACCCAGATTTCCTCCAGTCATGCCCTAATCAACGGTTTTGACCGATAATAACTTACAATCTACACATCAAATGACCCTGATTCCTCTTGTAGATTAAAGGCCACATACTAGACTACAATATCCAACACTTAAAAAACAAAAATCAAACACAGAAAGAGATCTATAAGTCCTGACATTCACTGTCAAACATCAAAAGCAAAAATTTATAGATTTTATAAATCTTCAAATTTGAGCCTCTAGATGTTATGGATCTAACATCTAGCAACCTAGATCATCATTATATATTACATATTACATGTTTAACACAAAAAAAAACTAACACCAAATCATAGAATTTCTAAGTTAGGGTTTTTGAACCTTTTCTAAGCTTTGATTTTGATTCTGCTCTTCTGATCTGCTACTGGTAATCGTGGGGCTTGCTTAGGGGACTGCTATGCCTTGTATTTTCAGAGGTTTGGGAGAGAGAAAAGTTGCTTGAGAATTAGATGGCCAAATGAGCAATTTTGGGTAGCTTTCTCTCTCATAGATCTAGCAAATCATGTATGCAATGAATTTGTAATGGCTGATCATGTGCTGGTAATGCTATAGCTCATAGGTAGGTCTAGGGTAGGGTGGCTGGCCGGATTTTACAAGGATTTGGCTAGCAAATAATTCAACTAATGGGACATAAGGGCATTTTAGTAATTTCACTTATATCTTCAAGGGTATTCTTGTCCAAGGTGTTTGAATCTAGGGTTTAATCACTAGATTTTAAGCCTTAAAATTTCCTAAATAATTTCTAGGGTTTGAAAAATTAAAATTAAAGTGTAATAAAATTTTAATTAAACACATTAATTTAAAATTAGGGTTTTTAATAGAAAATTAGGGTTTTTAAAATTAGGGTTCCTTAATATTATTAGGGTTTCCAAATTAACAAGTAGGGTTTTCTAATTAACATTATAATTTACTAAAATGGTAATTACGGTTTCTAATTTCAACAAATTAGGGTTTTCAAATAATAATTAGGGTTTCTCCTAATTACAAAAATTATATAATACACAGTAAAATTCATATAACACAATTACTACACAGTCTTGAACTTACAATTGAGTTTAAAAATTTGGGTTTAATAACATGATATAAGGGTTGTGACATAATTTGCCATACTTGGCCAACATTAACAATCTATACATTTACAGTACATATTTATAGCACTGAAAAATGAAAATATAATTAATATTATATTATTATGCTCATCCTCGATCAAAATCCCAATTTAGGGTTTGATTCCATATCCGGTTTATCTTTCATATACAACATCAATAATTAAGCTAAAATAATTAACTTAAATATTTTAAACAAATTCATATAATAAAATATTTATTCTTATAATTCTAAAAATCACTTCATATATTATTTCAATAATATAAAATCATATTTTCATGGAAAATAATTAATAAAACATTTCACATTACAAAATTAATTACAATAAGAATATAATTTTTAATGATCAATAATTATTTATAATTTTTTCAGGTACTAAATATATTTGCATTTATCATACACATTACTTGACACATATTCTCATCATTAAAATAAATAATAAATAAAAAAAATTCTATGCAAAATTTCTTATTTATTTATATGAAAAATATCGGGTTATTACATTCACCCTCCCTTATAAGGATTCCGTCCTCGGAATCACCGTTTTAAAACTCATACATACAAGGGTACATAGCATATACAATCATTGCAAGTAGACCTCGATCATATTTGATCGAACATATCTTTAACTATTCAACACAAAGCTTGTCTATCTGATTGAACGAAAATTTGATTTCTAAAAGAACTCAAATTCCTCCTTCAAAATTTATTTATAAAATAATTACTATATATAGGAAAATCATATATATCAAAATATACAAGTTATTCGAATAATACCTGGAGTTCCATTACCCGCTGCCACAGTATCCTGGAGCGTCATGTTGAAGACTCTCGCGGTTGCTTTTGTTGGGTTGTTGGTTGAGGTCAGTCCTGTGATCGCCAGAGTCCCGCTGCCTTTCCTCGTGGTTACACTCCCCGCTTCAATTATCCTCTTTGGACAATCCTTCACCTTATGTTCAGTCGATCCACATATAAAACACCCACTGTTCATCCTCGGATTGGGGCGGGTTGGGAGAGATATAGCCTTCCCGCCCAACTTATAACATACAAACTTACCCTTCTTACACTTACTTACCAGAGTGATTCTTCCCGCAATTCTTACATTGCACTACCTGCTTCTTCACACCTTCCTGTTTCACCTGAACATTCCCAAAATAATTCCCCTTTCTTTTCTCACCCTTATTCCCACTAATAGTTTCCACCTTCACAGCTCCTCCTGCCTTGCTTTTGTTCCTCTTCTCCTTGTTGTAGAGGCTCATGGCCTCACTCCCCTCTTCGGCTATGATAGCCTTTTCCATGAGTGCTGCAAAAGTATTGATCTGCAACACTACCACCATGTTGTAGAGCCAGGGTTTTAAGCCTAGCTCAAACCTCCTTGCCTTCATAGCCTCCGTATCAACTTGATGCGGAGCAAACCTAGCCAACTCATTAAACCTTGCGGCATACTCCGCAACAGTCATGTTATCCTGCTTTAACTCCAAAAATTTCACCTCCATCCTAGCCTGCATACTAACTGAGAGATAATTTTCAAAAAACAAAGTTTTAAACCTAGCCCAAGTCACTACTCCTTCTCCTTCCTTAGTTTGATTTGCCTCCCACCAAAAGTTAGCCTCCCCTTTCATCATATAAGTGGCAAAAGCAATCTTTTGCCCCTCATCTACCCTAGCAATTATGAACGCCTTTTCTATCTCGTTAACCCACGTCTAGGCTTCTATAGGGTCAGCTGATCCCTTGAATTCTGGTGGTCCTACTGCCTTGAAGTCTTTATATTTTGCCAAGCAATTGTCTGGCTGGTTCCCTGTGGCTGGTATTTTCTGCTGCATAGCCTGAGCTACCATGTTTGCAAAGTTTTGCATCGAGTCTTGCTGTTGTCCCCTAACATTGTTGACAGATTCTTCTGCCCTTTGGTTTCGAGTTTGACGTCTTGGCGGCATTATCTGGTTAAGTAAAACCATAAATTATACTTTATTAATTTACATTCTTAACCTTATTGCATAAGTTTAATATATTAAACTGGTTTCATTTCTTAAACATAAATTCATATTCATTCATCGAATATTTTACATAGCATAACACATACTGCTTTAAACATTAGCTATCCCTTTTTGACTACAAAAGTCAGGATTTACAGCCTTGATCAACACAAAAGTAGGGAATATTATATTATACAGACATACTTATCATACATATTACATTAAACAGACCTACACAACAGAACCTATACTACCTACTTACTACACCTTTTCTTTGGACAACCTTTCACCTGATGATCTTCTATCCCACAGATAAAACATGCTCCTGGTTTATAGTCAGGACAATACAGAGTGATATGTCCCTCATAACCGCAAAGATAACATATTCTTTTTCCTTTCTTATCAGGTTTTCCTATGTCATGGTCTTCTATCTTTCTTTTTCCCTTCTTACTCGGAGCTGCACACAATGTGCTGCTAGCGGCTCCCATCTGATCAATTTGGATTTTAATCTTATCTTGTTCTTCCATTGTTTCTATTAACGCCTGACGCAGTTGACTATTTAGCTTGCTTTTCTATTTCCCACATGCCTTTTCCAGAAGAAACCTTGTTCCTCAGATCCTGCACCTTTGTTGATGCTTGATCAGCTTCAACTTTAGTGTCCGAATCACTATCTGTCAGCTCCACCATCTCTAGATTTGGTACTACGTTTTCTATAATAACCACCTCCACAGAGTTGGTTTCATTGTGAGCCTTTATGTCAGCTATTGGCTTAGATATTAGCTCGGGTGTATGGATTTGATCCTCCTTCATGCTATAAGCATAAAACAAGCCTTTTCCGCCAGACATCTACACACATAAATTATCCTGATTAGCATATAGTATATACACATAACAAACAATAGTTTTATAAAATTTATCTTTTATTTTGTTTAACGATGAATTTATTCAATTCATCTCCTTTTAAACTCTATATGAGTTATTTGTATTTTCAACGTTTTCCTCTGTTCTAAGGTTATAGCCTAAGGTCTACCCCACCTAAGGTTTCTAACCCTAAAGCTTTGATACCAACCTGTGACGCCCCCAAATTCGGGTACTTGAAACCCGAACTCAGTGCTTCACGATACCACTTCTATGCGCAGAATAATACTAATCATAATATTAATAACAATAATATTGATACCAAATTTAATTTACAAATGCATCAAAGTTTACTCCCAGGTACGAGAACTTTAAACATTCATTACATCATAGATAATAAGTATCATAGTCTTAATAAACTATAACTATTACACAGCATATTATTAATCTCATTCGAACAACTTTCCTTTCCCCTTGTTCTTTCCTGAGCCTTCGGGTTGATCATACTTAACTGAAAATATTTAATTTAAGCAAGAGTGAGCATTTGAGTGCCCATCAAGTAATAACAATTATAAATATTAGCTGAAAGGGTTAAATGTTTTCTTTGTACTACCCTTCTACAATAAGTCAATAGTTGTGAAGTAATCTGAACCGATAATAATAACATAACAACTCTCTATCAAATTTTTGAAACTACATATTGACTATATATAAGGTTAAGGTGACATACTATGAACATTGTTTTCAATTTTTGAATAGGTTTAGCAGAACTTCATCCGCAAACCGTCATAACTTACATGCACGGAGGGTGATCAGCCCGTTGTACCCTGTATTGATCAATACTACTTGCAAGAACGATATTATCGTTCACTCTTTCCACCTTGGGTCCATAAAAAGTTTTCCCGTGTAAGGGATGTTCATACTTGTCAGGGTTCCAAACCAAAGGTTTTATCTTGTTCAACAATAATCTATAATTCAACATATATATATATATATATATATATATATATATACGGGTAATTGACAAAGGTGTATCAACATGTGATTCAATACCATGATTATCCAAGTGGGGACACTTGTATAACCATTTACAGAAATTAACGAACAGAATATATAACTAAATTATCATATACTAACATGTTGATAATCAAATGAGCGTATATAATATAGGGTTAATAATCTGTACAGTAATTATATAATTCTGAAACATTCTTACTCATGTCCATTGCATAAAGGAAATGCAAAGGTAGAATACTTGTCTGATGCGCTTCTTACAATTCGCAACTTAGATTTATCTTTTATGTAATCACCTATCAGTAATAATATAATTTTACTGATTAGAATAACATAGCACAACCCATAATACTGCCTATTGCAGTCAGCACATAACCTAATCACCTTGTTACACATATTCCACAGTCATTAAATCACAAACAATCCTTAATACAGTCAAAGTATCTAAGTCCTGATCAATTTCTGAAACATGTCGGTGTACCGACAGTCTTATCGGGTAATAATCGAGTCTAAGACTCTATTCAGTTAGTTCAACAACTGTAATTATCAGTCATATTATTTCTAAATGACTTAAAATAATTTTTAAACACTTATAATAATTTATCATGAATTTTCAAATATCAGAATCATTATTAAATAATTTAAATATTAAACTATTCTATTATCATTAATATTTAATCAATATTAAACTATTAATGAAATCATTGCCAAAATATTAAAGTTATTTATAATAACTTAAAATATTTTTAAAGTATTAATATTACCCTTTAAATGATTTTTAAAATATTTAAAATCATTTTTAAATAATTATCATTAATATTTAAATATTAATATACTATGTTTCCAAATATTAAAAGTCATTAATTATAACTTAAAATATTTTTAATTCATGAATATCCTTTTTAAATTATTTAAACTATTTATTTAATATAATTATTAAATAAATAAAATATCCTTCATATTACATTATTATCAAGTAATATTGATTTATTAATGAAATTATCCATTAAATATTAAAAGTTATGTTTTATAACTAAAATATCTTTAAACACTTTATTTTCATTTAAAATAATTTTTCTAATATTAAAATCATTTTTAAACTAATTTATTTAATATAATTATTAAATAAATTTAATATCATTAATAATAATTAATTAATGAAATTTACCTATAAATATTAAAAGTTAGATTTTATAACTTAAAATATTATTAAATACCTTATTAACATTTACAATGATTTTTAATACAATAAAATAATTTTTAATTAATTTATTTAATTCATTTATTAAATAGATTAAATATCAATAATATTCAAATAAATACTAATATTTATGAAAAATATGTCAAATTATTAAAACTTAATTTTTATAACTTAAAATAATTTTTGTAATTTTCAGAATTTATTTACTATTTTAATTGATTTTTAGAAATTAAATTAATTAAATTATAGCAAGTTTGTCGCTAAAGCCCTTTGGCGACAGTAAGTGTCGCCTTAGGCATTCTTGAGAAACCCAGGCATTCATAGTCAGTGTTCGAGTTAGCATGTTTGACCGAATCTAATTCTTTGTAAAATTGTTTCTGGACATTCAATTGATTAACTATTATAGTATGTATGTAGGAGTACACGATCACAACAATATCTGGACCAAATCATAAAACATAAGGAGGATCTAAGCATCAGAACACGTTGTCAGAGTTGTTCATCAATATTCTGGGCTGCCCAGAATTTTCAGTCATGGCCGGTCAACGCCCTTAGTTGCCTTATTCCAGTCATTCGGTTCATGTTATAGGTGGTCTACACGTCGGGATGTGTTAAGTAACTAACAGAGAACATTACTCAAGCAACATACAAGTCTAAACATCAACAACAAGAAAGATATAAGTCATCAAACTCACTATCAGAGCTGTTCTTCATTTCTGGGTTTGCCCAGAAATGAAGAATAGTTCGACTGTTCACTTTCGAGCTCCCACAACTTGAAATCCTTTTGATAGTTTTGTGATCTAAGAGTTCAAGATTGTAGAAAACATGTAACACTATATATCTAATATATAAAACACATAAAATAGCAAAAGATCAAGTAGATCGAAGTCGGTCAAAGGCTGTCAGAAATCATGTTCTTGTTTTTCTGGAAATTCCAAAAAACCAAATCCGTGATCAACTTAGCTGGTTTGACCATTCGTAGAGTTCCATATGTTGATGATTTCAAGGTTATAAAAGCATGAACATAAAGTTAACATAACATACTACAACTTAGACTCAAGATTCATAACATAACATCAATGTACTATCAGATCTAATGCTTAGAATATCTTGTCAGACGCTGCAAACTTCTTTCTGGGTTACCCAGATTTCCTCTGGTCATGCCCGGTCAACGGGTTTTGACCGATAATTGTGACGCCCCCAAAATAGGTATACATCACCCATTCTGAGTTGTCAATACATGGTACAGAAACAACTACAACTTTATTATTATAACAGTAAAACTGTGAGTTTGAATACAAATATTATCTTCTAGACAATATCTATACTCAACTAAATTCTCATCACATTTATTGATACATTATTTTACAAAAATGGCGAGGACTACTAAACAACTCTCTCTAGAACCTTCATTCCATACCCCAGACTCATACTTTCATTATATTCTCGCCTCCCCGAGAAGAAAAATGGAACAAAAAGGAAAAGGGTGAGCTCAACTAGCCCAAGAAGAATATTATGACTAAGATAATATACAACAAATTATCGTTAGTCTTCAACAGGAAAAAATCTAATAGAATACAATAGACAACAAGTTTTAAATCAATATTCGCATGTGAAATAATAATTCATTAGAAGAGTTAAGTAGAGAATGCAAACTACTATCTTCTATGTATGAATTTAAAAGTTCATCGCTCTATCTTTTATCCTGTAACATCAATCAATATATATCTCGAATCAAATATTCATCTTTTGCACTCTCAGCCAAAGATATTCATCGATTAGTCATGTTCATCTAAACACTGCTCATCTTTGCACTAAGGGCCAAAGATATTCATCGAAATCATTCATCTTTGCACTATATAGCCAAAGATATTCAATAATATCATCATTTAAGACCGAGGGGATGATGAAAAATATTTTAAAGAAACGAATCCAAAGAAACAAAATGACAAGGATTAAGGATTAAGGATTCAGTACTTTGTTTTATCCATGTCCAAAAATACCTCAAAAATAATTATAGTGGTGTAAAATTCAAGAATGATCAAAACATGGATACAATCAAAGCTAGTATCCACAATAGATATTTTAGAGGCGAAAAGGAAAAAATTTCATTTTTCGATGAATAGTGCCGTATTAAGTGAATAATGTCGATATACATGAAGAGTGCCGATACATGAATAGTAACTCAGACACCAAAAGTTCCAAATTTGATAAAACTTGGATCAATATTTGAAAGATAATGATATTGAAGAAATAATATCATTACGAAAAAAATAATATCCCTTACCTCGGAAAAGACAATTATTTAACTCGGAATATTGGATATAGGATATAACTTGAACTTGCACCGTATAGCAATACTCAAAGTATACTCAAAATACTCACAAGAATACGCTCGATAATATAGAGAGAGAAAACTTCAATTTCTTGTGTGATTTTCAATTCTAACCTAAGCACCCTATTTATAGGAAAATGCTTAGAACACCGAAGTAGAAAATTTAATAAAAATATTAATATTTATTAAATAATCATACGCATCATTTGAATCCTCATTTCAGCACATTTACCTTAGCCCACCAACTCACAAAACTTTTAAAAAACGTTTTTCTTAATTATAATATTTTAAACTTCCAAAAATCAATTATTTCAGAACTTCGGAACTTCAATAATTCACAATAAATAGCCCTTTTGTCAAATAATTCGAATCGCACGAGTTTTTATAGGAAAATCAATTCTCTACAACTTTGCAGAAGAAAGGTTTTCCAAATTCCAAACAGAAATTGACCGAAATCCATAAACGGACAAATTTACAGGCTATAATCAAATTTCAGTCAAGAAATGTGGTCCACCGACATGTTTAACATGTTTTAAACATTTATTGCAATAAAAATACTCTTTCTCCTCGTATACTCATATATCACACATTCATTGTAAAAATATCACAATTATTATATTATTAAAAATATAATAATATATTTAAATGAATTATTTTATCAGAAAAAGATAAAATTTTAATTTTCAACAATTGTCACATTAAAAATTTTCTCCATCTATATCCACATAAAATCAATATTTTCCTCATCATATGAATCAATAATTAATTATTCACAAATAATATTACAGAATCACAATATTGACAACCGTGCGGGTTCCTGTGAAAGAGGGGCTTTCCAATAAGAATTTCTCCTTCTTTGGCGCAATGATTAGGTGACCAAACCTCTCCTTAGATGTAAACTTTCTAGACATTGCCAATAATGTTATCTAATAATATTATTCAGATAATATGAATTATTGCTTCGATAATGAAAAATCTTTGTGTAATGACAATTATTGAAACAACAACAATATAAAATATCAACGCAACAATTATTGAATCAATAAAATAAAATATTTGAATAAGAATTCTGTAACCATTATTGAGTAGTGCCTTTTACGTAAGAATCAATAATTGGTGCAATACAAGTGTCTTCTTATGCAACAACAATGCGTATTCGTGTTTTTTAACCACTTCCGGTATTCCAACAATGTAAAAATGGTAACAACTACACAGTTATATTTAAACAACTTATTTTTGTCGTTTTCTTCATCCAATCGCTTTCAGTTATGGGGCCATACGGTCACCGTTGCGCCATCGTCTTTAATATTCTCCGACAATATTTAATATTCCACGACCAAACGAATATTCCCAAACAACAATGAATATTTTATAACCACTTGCTTATTTTGAAATATTTGCGTATTTTACCCATAACTATCCACATTAATCAAATCAACCCTTACTATTTCAAAATAATAAATAGAGAAAATTAAATTTCATTAATAATAAGTTGGGGTCTTACAATAATAACTTACAATCTACACATCAAATGACCCTGATTCCTCTTGTAGATTAAAGACCACATACTAGACTACAATATCCAACACTTAAAACACAAAAATCAAACACAGAAAGAGATCTACAAGGCCTGACATTCACTGTCAGACATCAAAAGCAAAAATTTCTAGATTTTATAAATCTTCAAATCTGAGCCTCTAGATGTTATGGATCTAACATCTAGCAACCCAGATCATCATTATATATTACATATTACATGTTTAACACAAAAAAAAAACTAACATCTAACACCAAATCATAGAATTTCTAAGTTAGGGTTTTTGAACCTTTTCTAAGCTTTGATTTTGATTCTGCTCTTCTGATCTGCTACTTGTAATCGTGGGGCTTGCTCAGGGGACTGCTATGCCTTGTATTTTCAGAGGTTTGGGAGAGAGAAAAGTTGTTTGAGAATTAGATGGCCAAATGAGCAATTTTGGGTAGCTTTCTCTCTCATAAATCTAGTAAATCATGTATGCAATGAATTTGTAATGGATGATCATGTGCTGGTAATGCTATAGCTCATAGGTAGGTCTAGGGTAGGGTGGCTGGCCGAATTTTACAAGGATTTGGCTAGCAAATAATTCAACTAATGGGATAAAAGGGCATTTTAGTAATTTCACTTATAACTTCAAGGGTATTCTTGTCCAAGGTGCTTGAATCTAGGGTTTAATCACTAGATTTTAAGCCTTAAAATCTCCCAAATAATTTCTACGGTTTGAAAAATTAAAATTAAAGTGTAATAAAATTTTAATTAAACACATTAATTTAAAATTAGGGTTTTTAATAGAAAATTAGGGTTTTTAAAATTAGGGTTCCTTAATATTATTAGGGTTTCCAAATTAACAAGTAGGGTTTTCTAATTAACATTATAATTTACTAAAACGGTAATTACGGTTTCTAATTTCAACAAATTAGGGTTTTTAAATAATAATTAGGGTTTCTCCTAATTACAAAAATTATATAATACACAGTAAAATTCATATAACACAATTACTACACAGTCTTGAACTCACAACTGAGTTTAAAAATTTGGGTTTAATAACATGATATAAGGGTTGTGACATAATTTGCCATACTTGGCCAACATTAACAATCTATACATTTACAGTACATATTTATAGCACTGAAAAATGAAAATATAATTAATATTATATTATTATGCTCATCCCTTGATCAAAATCCCAATTTAGGGTTTGGATTCCATATCTGGTTTATCTTTTATATACAACATCAATAATTAAGCTAAAATAATTAACTTAAATATTCTAAACAAATTCATATAATACAATATTTATTCTTATAATTCTAAAAATCATTTCATATATTATTTCAATAATATAAGAATCATATTTTCATGGAAAATAATTAATAAAACATTTCTGTTACAAAAATTAATTACAATAAGAATATAATTTGTAATGATCAATAATTATTTATAATTTTTTCAGGTACTAAATATATTTGTATTTATCATACACATTACTTGACACATATTCTCATCATTAAAATAAATAATAAATAAAAAAAATTATATGCAAAATTTCTTATTTATTTATATGAAAAATATCGAGTTATTACATTCACCCTCCCTTATAAGGATTCCGTCCTCGGAATCACCATTTTAAAACTCATACATACAAGGGTACATAGCATATACAATCATTGCAAATAGACCTCGATCATATTTGATCGAACAGATCTTTAACTATTCAACACAAAGCTTGTCTATCTGATTAAACGAAAATTTGATTTCTAAAAGAACTAAAATTCCTCCTTCAAAATTTATTTATAAAATAATTACTATATATAGGAAAATCATATATATCAAAATATACAAGTTATTCGAATAATACCTGGAGTTCCATTACCCGCTGCCACAGTATCCTGGAGCGTCATATTGAAGACTCTCGCGGTTGCTTTTGTTGGGTTGTTGGTTGAGGTCGGTCCTGTGATCACCAGAGTCCCGCTGCCTTTCCACGTGGTTACACTCCCCGCTTCCATTCTTCTCTTTGGACAATCCTTCACCTTATGTTCAGTCGATCCACATATAAAACACCCACTGTTCATCCTCGGATTGGGGCAGTTGGGAGAGATATGGCCCTCCTGCCCGCACTTATAACATACAAACTTACCCTTTAGACACTTACCAGAGTGATTCTTCCCGCAATTCTTACATTGCACTACCTGCTTCTTCACACCTTCCTGTTTCACCTGAACATTCCCAAAATAATTCCCCTTTCTTTTCTCACCCTTATTCCCACTAATAGTTTCCACCTTCACAGCTCCTCCTGCCTTGCTTTTGTTCCTCTTCTCCTTGTTGTAGAGGCCCATGGCCTCACTCCCGTCTTCGGCTATGATAGCCTTTTCCATGAGTGCTGCAAAAGTATTGATCTGCAACACTGCCACCTTGTTGTAGAGCCAGGGTTTTAAGCCTAGCTCAAACCTCCTTGCCTTCCTAGCCTCCGTATCAACTTGATGCGGAGCAAACCTAGCCAACTCATTAAACCTTGCGGCATACTCCGCAACAGTCATGTTATCCTGCTTTAACTCCAAAAATTTCACCTCCATCCTAGCCTGCATACTAGCTAAGAGATAATTTTCAAAAAAAAAAGTTTTAAACCTAGCCCAAGTCACTACTCCTTCTCCTGCCCTAGTTTGATTTGCCTCCCACCAAAAGTTAGCCTCCCCTTTCATCATATAAGTGGCAAAAGCAATCTTTTGCCCCTCATCTACCCTAACAATTACGAACGCCTTTTCTATCTCGTTAACCCACGTCTAGGCTTCTATAGAGTCAGCTGATCCCTTGAATTTTGGTGGTCCTACTTCCTTGAAGTCTTTAAATTTTGCCAAGAAATTGTCTGGCTGGTTCCCTGTGGCTGGTATTTCCTGCTGTATAGCCTGAGCTACCATGTTTGTAAAGTTTTGCATCGAGTCTTGCTGTTGTCCCCTAACATTGTTGACAGATTCTTCTGCCCTTTGGTTTCGAGTTTGACGTCTTGGCGGCATTATCTGGTTAAGTAAAACCATAAATTATACTTTATTAATTTATATTCTTAACCTTATTGCATAAGTTTAATCTATTAAACTGGTTTCATTTCTTAAACATAAATTCATATTCATTCATCGAATATTTTACATAGCATAACACATACTGCTTTAAACATTAGCTATCCCTTTATGACTACAAAAGTCATGATTTACAGCCTTGATCAACACAAAAGTTGGGAATATTACATTACACAGACATACTTATCATACATATTACATTAAATAGACCTACACAACAGAACCTATACTACCTACTTACTACACCTTTTCCTTGGACAACCTTTCACCTGATGATCTTCTATCCCACAGATAAAACATGCTCCTGGTTTATAGTCAGGACAATACAGAGTGATATGTCCCTCATAACCGCAAAGATAACATATTCTTTTTCTTTTCTTATCAGGTTTTCCTATGTCATGGTCTTCTATCTTTCTTTTTCCCTTCTTACTCGGAGCTGCACACGATGTGCTGCTAGCGGCTCCCATCTGATCAATTTGGATTTTAATCTTATCTTGTTCTTCCATTGTTTCTATTAACGCCTGACGCAGTTGACTATTTAGCAGCTTTTCTATTTCCCAAACTTTTCCAGAGAAGAAACCTTGTTCCTCAGATCCTGCACCTTTGTTGATGCTTGATCAGCTTCAACTTTAGTGTCCGAATCACTATCTGTCAGCTCCACCATCTCTGGATTTGGTACTACGTTTTCTATAATAACCACCTCCTCAGAGTTGGTTTCATTGTGAGCCTCTATGTCAGCTATTGGCTTCGATATTAGCTCGAGTGTATGGACTTGATCCTCCTGCATGCTATAAGCATAAAACAAGCCTTTTCCACCAGACATCTACACACATAAATTATCCTGATTAGCATATAGTATATACACATAACAAACAATAGTTTTATAAAATTTATCTTTTATTTTGTTTAACGATGAATTTATTCAATTCATCTCCTTTTAAACTCTCTATGAGTTATTTGTATTTTCAACGTTTTCCTCTGTTCTAAGGTTATAGCCTAAGGTCTACCCCACCTAAGGTTTCTAACCCTAAAGCTTTGATACCAACCTGTGACGCCCCCAAATCCGGGTACTTGAAACCCGAACTCAGTGCTTCACGATACCACTTCTATGCGTAGAATAATACTAATCATAATATTAATAACAATAATATTGATACCAAATTTAATTTACATATGCATCAAAGTTTACTCCCAGGTACGAGACCTTTAAACATTCATTACATCATAGATAATAAGTATCATAGTCTTAATAAACTATAACTATTACACATGATATTATTAATCTCATTCGAATAACTTTCCTTTCCCCTTGTTCTTGTCTGAGCCTTCGGGTTGATCATACTTAACTGAAAACATTTAATTTAAGCAAGAGTGAGCATTTGAGTGCCCAGGAAGTAATAACAATTATAAATATTAGCTGAAAGGGTTAAATGTTTTCTTTGTACTACCCTTCTACAATAAGTCAATAGTTGTGAAGTAATCTGAACCGATACTAATAACATAACAACTCTCTATCAAATTTTTGAAACTACGTATTGACTATATATAAGGTTAAGGTGACATACTATTAACATTATTTTCGATTTTTGAATAGGTTTAGCAGAACTTCATCCGCAAACCGTCATAACTTACATGCACGGAGGGTGATCAGCTCGTTGTACCCTGTATTGATCAATACTACTTGCAAGAATGATATTATCATTCACTCTTTCCACCTTGGGTCCATAAAAAGTTTTCCCGTGTAAGGGATGTTCATATTTGTCAGGGTTCCAAACCAAAGGTTTTATCTTGTTCAACAATAATCTATAATTCAACATATATATATATATATATATATACGGGTAATTGACAAAGGTATATCAACATGTGATTAAATACCATGATTATCCAAGTGGGGACACTTGTATAACCATTTACAGAAATAAACGAACAGAATATATAACTGAATTATCATATACTAACATGTTGATAATCAAATGAGCGTATATAATATAGGGTTAATAATTTGTACAGTAATTATATAATTCTGAAACATTCTTACTCATGTCCATTGCATAAAGGAAATGCAAAGGTAGAATACTTGTTTGATCCGCTGCTTACAATTCACAACTTAGATTTATCTTTTATGTAATCACCTATCAGTAATAATATAATTTTCTTGATTAGAATAACATAAAGACAACCCATAATAACGCCTTATTGCGATTGACATAACCTAATCACCTTGTTACACATATTCCACAGTTATTGAATCACAAACAATCATTAATACAGTCAAAGTATCTAAGTCCTGATCAATTTTTGAAACATGTCGATTATGCAAAATAAGCGGTCTTATCGAGTAATAATCGAGTCTAAGATCAGATTCATTAGTTCAATAACTCGTAATTATCGATCATATTATTTCTAAATGACTTAAAATAATTTTTAAACACTTATAATAATTTATCATGAATTTTTAAATATCTAATCATTATTAAATGATTTAAATATTAAACAATTCTATTATCATTAATATTTAATCAATATTAAACTATTAATGAAACCATTGCCAAAATATTAAAGTTATTTATAATAACTTAAAATATTTTTAAAGTATTAATATTACCCTTTAAATGATTTTTAAAACATTTAAAATTATTTTTAAATAATTATCATTAATATTTAAATATTAATGTACTATGTATCCAAATATTAAAAGTCATTAATTATAACTTAAAATATTTTTAATTCATAAATATCCTTTTTAAATTATTAAAACTATTTTAAAACTATTTATTTAATATAATTATTAAATAAATAAAATATCCTTAATATTACATTATTATCATAATATTGATTTATTAATGAAATTATCCATTAAATATTAAAAGTTATGTTTTATAACTAAAAATATCTTTAAACACTTTATTTTCATTTAAAATAATTTTTCTAATATTAAAATCATTTTTAAACTAATTTATTTAATTTATTATTAAATAAATTTAACATCATTAATAATAATTAATTAATGAAATTTACCTTTAAATATTGAAAGTTAGATTTTATAACTTAAAATATTATTAAATACCTTATTAACATTTAAAATGATTTTTAATACAATAAAATCATTTTTAATTAATTTATTTATTGCATTTATTAAATAGATTAAATATCAATAATATTCAAATAAATACTAATATTTATTAAAAATATGTCAAATTATTAAAAGTTAATTTTATAACATAAAATAATTTTTATAATTTTCGAAATTTATTTACTATTTTAATTGATTTTAGAAATTAAATTAATTAAATTATAAAGAAGTCTGTCATTAAAGCCCTTTGGCGGCATGATGAAGTGTCGCCTTAGGTGTTATTGAGAAACCCAGGCATTCATAGTCAGTGTTCGAGTTAGCATGTTTGACCGAATCTAATTCTCTGTAAAATTGTTTCTGGACATTCAATTGATTAACTATTATAGTATGTATGTAGGAGTACACGATCACAACAATATCTGGACCAAATCATAAAACATAAGGAAGATTTAAGCATCAGAACACGTTGTCAGAGTTGTTCATCAATATTCTGGGCTGCCCATAATTTTCAGTAATGGCCGGTCAACGCCCTTAGTGGCCTTATTCCAGTCATTCGGTTCATGTTATGGGTGGTCTACACGTCGGGATGTGTTAAGTAACTAATAGAGAACATTACTCAAGCAACATACAAGTCTAAACATCAACAACAAGAAAGATATAAGTCATCAAACTCACTATCAGAGCTGTTCTTCATTTCTGGGTTTGCCCAGAAATGAAGAACAGTTCGACTGTTCAGTTTCTAGCTCCCACAACATGAAATCCTTTTGATACTTTTGTGATCTAAGAGTTCAAGATTGTAGAAAACATGTAACACTATATATCTAATATATAAAACACATAAAATAGCAAAAGATCAAGTAGATCGAAGTCGGTCAAAGGATATCAGAAATCATGTACTTGATTTTCTGGAAATTCCAGAAAACCAAATCCGTGATCATCTTAACTAGTTTGACCATTCGTAGAGTTCCATATGTTGATGATTTCAAGGATATAAAAGCATGAACATAAAGTTAACATAACATACTACAACTTAGACTCAAGATTCATAACATAACATCAATGTACTGTCAGATCTAATGCTTAGAATATCTTGTCAGACGTTGCAAACTTTTTTCTAGGTTACCCAAATTTCCTCTGGTCATGCCCGGTCAACGGGTTTTGACCGATAATAACTTACAATCTACACATCAAATGACCCTGATTCCTCTTGTAGATTAAAGACCACATACTAGACTACAATATCCAACACTTAAAACACAAAAATCAAACACAGAAAGAGATCTACAAGGCCTGACATTCACTGTCAGACATCAAAAGAAAAAATTTCTAGATTTTATAAATCTTCAAATCTGAGCCTCTAGATGTTATGGATCTAACATCTAGCTACCCAGATCATCATTATATATTACATATTACATGTTTAACACAAAAAAAACTAAAATCTAACACCAAATCATAGAATTTCTAAGTTAGGGTTTTTGAACCTTTTCTAAGCTTTGATTTTGATTCTGCTCTTCTGATCTGCTACTGGTAATCGTGGGGCTTGCTTGGGGGACTACTATGCCTTGTATTTTCAGAGGTTTGGGAGAGAGAAAAGTTGTTTGAGAATTAGATGGCCAAATGAACAATTTTGGGTAGTTTTCTCTCTCATAAATCTAGCAAATCATGTATGCAATGAATTTGTAATGGCTGATCATGTGCTGGTAATGCTATAGCTCATAGGTAGGTCTAGGGTAGGGTGGCTGGCCGGATTTTACAAGGATTTGGCTAGCAAATAATTCAACTAATGGGACAAAAGGGCATTTTAGTAATTTCACTTATAACTTCAAGGGTATTCTTGTCCAAGGTGCTTGAATCTAGGGTTTAATCACTAGATTTTAAGCCTTAAAATTTCCCAAATAATTTCTAGGGTTTGAAAAATTAAAATTAAAGTGTAATAAAATTTTAATTAAACACATTAATTTAAAATTAGGGTTAATAGAAAATTAGGGTTTTTAAAATCAGGGTTCCTTAATATTATTAGGGTTTCCAAATTAACAAGTAGGGTTTTGTAATTAACATTATAATTTACTAAAATGGTAATTACGGTTTCTAATTTCAATAAATTAGGGTTTTCAAATAATAATTAGGGTTTTTCCTAATTACAAAAATTATATAGTACACAGTAAAATTCATATAACACAATTACTACACAGTCTTGAACTCACAACTGAGTTTAAAAATTAGGGTTTAATAACATGATATAAGGGTTGTGACATAATTTGCCATACTTGGCCAACATTAACAATCTATACATTTACAGTACATATTTATAGCACTGAAAAATCAAAATATAATTAATATTATATTATTATGCTCATCCCTTTGATCAAAATCCCAATTTAGGGTTTGGATTCCATATCTGGTTTATCTTTCATATACAACATCAATAATTAAGCTAATATAATTAAATTAAATATTCTGAACAAATTCATATAATAAAATATTTATTCTTATAATTCTAAAAATCATTTCATATATTATTTCAATAATATAAAAATCATATTTTCATGGAAAATAATTAATAAAACATTTTTGCTACAAAAATTAATTACAATAACAATATAATTTGTAATGATCAATAATTATTTATAATTTTTCGTGTACTAAATATATTTGCATTTATCATACACATTACTTGACACATATTCTCATCATTAAATTAAATAATAATAAAAAAAATTATATTCAAAATTTCCTATTTATTTATATGAAAAATATCGGGTTATTACATTACCTACACATTGGTTTAAAACCACATTATCTATTAGATATGCTAACATACCTTAACATGTATACTTCTATCTAAACTTATCATTTTAGCACAAGTCTTTATTTACCATCTACATTTCAGAAATTCCAAGTGTTTACTTCATGACACTTTTTAACATTCACTTTGTATACCAAGTTATCGCATAATGCGTTCTCGATTTACTAACCATTTTTACAATTTTGAATACATAATCCACATCATAAGACTCTATTTAACCTTGTTGTTACATGATTCTCACATTACCATAACCTTAGGCTAAGCTACAAAGAATGACCAAAGTCTGCGATGCAAGCGCACTTCAATTGTTCTGAAAATGGGCAATGGCGCGACCGCCTTGATTTTATCTTGGGATGTGGCTTGCCTTGCCATGCCATGACTTACTGAAACTTCGGTTTTGCGAAATGTAGCTTCAAAGACTTTTCTTAAGCCAACTAACACGAATTTCACCCATCAAATAGTGATAATAACACGTAAAATAAACATACAACTATCATAAACATGATTGCTAACATACACAACCACTTAACACAATTTAACAACCACTAAAACTATTTTATTTTCTCAATTTTCATGTTTTCATGAAAAACTCAATTTTCTTGACATTCATCCTAAAAATCACCACTGTGAATTCGATACATGACCATATCATCTCATTCAAATTATTTTATGTTCGTATCTCAACAAACTAGCATAAATAAAACTCAATTAACATCTTAGCATGCAATTTGACCATCAAAATTGATACTTACATAGCTACATATGAAAACATAAACACTGCCATCATTTTCTTTTACTGTTTTCCGAATTTAACATGAATTTTTTTTGTTTAAAACATAACTCTAGCATCATAAGCATATATAATCACAATTAACAGTTATTCCTACCAACCATTCAACAATTTGAATTCACAGAGTACATGAAATTTTGCTGTAATTCACATATGTAGACATATATACATATATTAAGGTTGTATAAGAAGTACCTTCAAATTGCTTGCAATCCTTTTTGTTAGACACCACAAACGCTCTGAAATTCTTCTCTATCAAATTCTCTCAATTCTCACAAAACTCAGTACTCTCACACTTGGAAAAATAGAATGCGTAATAAGAAAATCAACTAATATTCAAGCGCAAGAATAAAACTGATAACCCTTAATAACACTACTAATTGCAAAATCAGTTACTAACGTATATAATATAAATATATTATATTTATTATTTTATTAATTTTATTTATATTACTTATTTTCAAAAATTAAAAATTCCAAAAGCCATAAGGCTTGTTTGGCAAACTCTTTAAATTTAAAGAATTAAAATACTTTTATGCCTTGTTTGGCATAAACTAAATTAAACCCTTTTTAATTTATTTACATAAACACTTTAGTTTATAATTATAATCACATATTATTTATTTGGATTTTCATATCCAACATTAATCCATTAAATTAATCACATACTATATTTTAATTAAATATGCCTTTTAGCAAATATCACAAAATTATAATTTTCATTATAACTTTATTTAATAATTTAATATATCATTTAAATTATTAAATCAAAACAACAGTATAACATCTCATGTTATTTTACAACTCTCTAAATTATAAATTAATTTAAATTAAAAAATTCTCTAATACATTTAGATTCATCAACCATCACATCAATAAAATATTTATTTAACAATAAGCACCTCGAATAATATTTATATAACTCAATAAATATTTAAATTACAATTTAAAATTTCGGATCGTTACATCCTTCCCTCCTTACAAGGATTCTGTCCCCAAAATCACAATTCAAACAATCAAATCGTCACATTCTCCCCCACTTACAAAGATTATGTCCCCATAATCGAAGACACGGACTAAACAAATAACTCAGGGTGATTCTTCATCATATCAGCTTCGAGTTCCCACGTAGCCTCTTCGACATTGTGGTTCCTCCATATCACCTTCACAAAAGGTATTACTTTATTCCTGAGTACTTGTTCCTTCCTGTTGACTATCCGGATAGGAATCTCTTCATAAGGCAAATCTTTACTAAACTGCAACGGTTCATACTCAATCACATGCTTGTAATCGGGTTTATACGGTCGCAACACCAACACATGAAAAACATTGTGCACATGCTCTAATTCTGGAGGTAAAGCTACTTCGTAAGCCACCTCTCCCACTCTTCGCAATATTTTGAAAGGTCCAATAAACCTTGGGCTGAGCTTGCCTTTCTTGCCGAAATGAATCTTCCCCTTCCAAGGAGAAACTTTCAAGAATACAAAATTTCCTACTTCAAACTCACGACTCTGCCTGTGTTGATCAGCATACTTTTTCTGTCGATCTTGAGCAGCTACCAGTCTTGCTATGATGAGTTTTACAACTTGACGGCTCGTCAACGATTCTGGGCCTAACGAGAGCAGCTTCTCCAACTTCATCCCAAAGATAGTGGGTTCTCGCACTTTCATCAGATAACGCAGATGGTATGGCGGCATACCAATGCTTGCATGGTAACTATTGTTGTATGCAAATTCCACCAACGATAGATGATCATCCCAGTTTCCTTTGAAATCCATGATGCACGCTCCGAGCATAACTTCAAGCATCTGGATCGTTCTTTCGCTTTGCCCATCGGTTTGCGAATGATATGCTGTACTCATTTTCAATTGCGTTCCCATGCATTCTTGTAGTCTTTTCCGAGAATTTGATGTGAACCTCGGATCTACATCGATACAATTGACAACTCGAACTCCATGTCTTGAGACGATCTCTTTAACGTATAATTTCGCTAGCTGGTCAATATTAAATCTAATCTTTATTGGCAAAAAGTGTGCAGATTTTGTTAATCTGTCCACTATCACCCATATCGCATCATATCCTTTCTAAGTCATTGGAAGACCTACCACAAAATCCATTGTGATATGCTCCCACTTCTATTCCGGTATCTCTAACGGTTGAAGTAATCCGCTTGATCGTTGATGCTCGGCCTTTACTTTCTGACATGTCAAGCATTTTGCAACACATTCTATAACATCTCTTTTCATGTTCGGCCACCAAAAATGACGCTGCAAATCTTGATACATTTTTGTACTTCCCAGATGAATTGAATATCTTGAGCTATGAGCTTCCGTCAAAATTTCTTCTTTAATATCCTGAACTGCTGGAACCCAAATTCGTCCCTCGAATCTTAGCATTCCATCAATATCGACCTGATACCTCAATTCTTTACCATCGACCACTCTTTCTTTTATTTTCTTACATTCTTCATCTTGTAGCTGGACGTTCTTCCCTTTGTCCACCAAAGTTTGACTGGCTTCCATCTGGTATAATTTTTCATCGGATTCTTCTGGAAGTTTGATTTCCAGCTCTAACCTTGCCATTGCTGTAATAAGCTCCTACTTGTCTGTTAACAACATCAAATTTTCTCTGCCTTTCCTACTCAAGGCATCTGTAACCACATTAGCTTTGCCCGGATGATAAAAGATCTCATAATCATAATCCTTTATCAATTCCATCCATCTCCTTTGGCCGCATGTTCGGTCCTTCGTGTGAAAATATACTTGACTTTTTATGGTCCGCATGTAGATCTCACATTTTTCTCCATAGAGATAGTGTCTCCATATCTTCAGTTCGAACACAACCGTCGCCAACTCTAAATCATGAGTCGAATACCCTTTTTCGTAGTCTTTCAGTTGCCTTGATGCATATGCAATAACCTTGTCGTTCTGCATAAGGACACAACCCAATCCTTTGTGTGACGCATCACTATACACCACAAAGTTTCCTGTATTATCTGGTAATGACAACACAGGTGCCACACTTAACTTCTTCTTCAGTTCCTGAAAACTTTCTTCACACTTTTCTGTCCAAACAAATTTTACAAATTTTCTTTTCAAATTTGTCAACGGAGTAGCAATCTTGGAAAAATCCTGGATAAACCGTCTATAATAGCTTGCCAAACCCAAGAAACTTCTTACTTTTGATGGAGTTCTTGGTTGTTCCCAATTTATCACAGCTTTAACTTTTGATGGATCCACGAAAATCCCATCCTTATCAATTACATGTCCAAGAAATTGTACACGTTCCAGCCAAAATTCACATTTAAAGAATTTTGCATACAACTTTTCCTTTCTTAACGTCTCCAATTCTAGACGTAAGTGGTCCACGTGTTCCTCTTGAGTTTTAGAGTACACCAAAATATCATCGATGAACACCACTACAAATTTATCCAAAAATGGTTTAAACACCCTATTCATCAAATCCATGAACGTTGCAGGGGCGTTTGTCAAACCAAAAGACATTACTAAAAATTCGTAATGTCCATACCGAGTTCGGAATGCCGTCTTCGGTACATCCTCCTTCCTTACTTTCAATTGGTGATACCCACTTCTCAAATTTATTTTTGAGAAATATCTAGTGCCCTTCAATTGATCAAACAAGTCATCTATTCTTGGCAATGGATATTGTTTTTAATAGTGACTTTGTTCAATTCCCTATAATCAATGCAAAGACGCAATGACCCATCTTTCTTCTTCATGAATAACACCGGGGCTCCCCACGGTGACACACTCGATTGAATGTATTTTTTATCTAGCAGCTCTTGTAGTTGCACCATTAGTTCCTTCATTTTCACCGGAGCCATTCTGTACAGGGCCTTTGATATAGGAGCGGTTCCTGGCGCTAAGTCGATCACGAACTCGATTTCTCGGTCAGGTGTCCTAGCAAATCTTCTGGAAACACGTCCACGAACTCCCTAACTACTGGTATTTCCTCCAATTTCACACCCTTCTCCTTTTGAGCATCGACTATGTAAGCTAAATACCCTACACAGCCCTGACTCAATAACTTTTTGGCCTGCATCATTGTCAGACATTTCATTTGTCTAGGCGATTTGCTACCATGAAAAACTACTTTTGACATAGTCATAAGGTTTACACACTTCTTTTGGCAGTCAATTATTTCTCCATAATTGAACAGCCAATCCATTCCCAAAATAACATCGAACTCTCCGAGTATTATTGGGATTAAATCTACTTTCATAACACTCCCTTTTATATTCACCCTACAGTTCTTGTATACGAGCCTAACAGGAATCATTTCCTTATTCGCAATTTCTATGTTTAAAGGGAATTATAACTCATCACAAGTTATTTCAAACTTCTTAACAAATTCATTAGATATAGATGAACAAGTTGCACCCGAATCAAATAATACATATGCATTTATATCATTGATTGGGATCATACCTGACACGACATCTTTTGATTGCACCGCGTCCTGAACTGTCATGTTGAAGGTTCTGGCTGTGGGCTTATTTGTTGTTATTGGTACAACAATAGTCAGTGTACCTGCACTAGCATTTCCCTTGCTTCCATTTGCCTCACCCGATCTCTTCTTAGGGCATTCACAAGAAAAGTGATCCTTGGACCCGTACATGTAGCAAACGTTCTTCTTAGGTTGAGTGCAATTTGGGGCGATGTGACCCTCCTGGGCACAATTGAAGCATACTCATTTCCCCATCAAGCACACACCCTTGTGAAATTTCCTGCATGTAGCACATGCGTCCAACTTCTTCTTTTGCGGGTTTCCTTGCTGATTTTCGCATTCCACTTCCTCTTCAGGTTGTTGTCGCCATTTCCACCATTACCACCACCAACATTCTTAGTTTCACATTCACTTTTCTTCTTCCTCTGCTCTTGATTATGTTTTGTTACTGCCTCGCCTCCACTTTCAGCGAGAATTTCTTTCTCCATCATCTTTGCAGCGTCTTTCACCGGAACATGGAGATCCTTTCAGACAACCAGGCTTCAGGTCCTGTTCAAACCTCTTCGCCTTGCGTTCGTCTGTGCTGACTTGATATGGCATAAAACTTGCTAACTCGTTGAATCTTGCGGCATACTCAGACACCGACATCATTCCCTACTTTAATTCCAAAAACTGTACCTCCAGCTGACTCTTCAAACTTTCTGGAAAATAGGTCTCAAAGAATAATTCCTTGAACCTTTACTAAGACATAATTCGTTGACCTCCACGGGTTTTATTAGCCTGCCACCAATAACTCGCCTCTGCTTTCATCATAAATGTTGTAAAAGCAGTCTTCTGGTTATCTTCTACCCTAGCAACATCAAAAACCTAATCGATTTCCATAATCCAGGTCTGCGCTTCAACTGGATTCATGGATCCATGCAATTCTGGTGGTCCAACCGCCTTGAAATCCTTAAACGTTGTACCTTGATTCTAAGGTTGATTCTATAAAGCACCCGTCAGTAATGTCACTAGCTGCTGAACAGGGTTTTCTTCCACATTGTTATTGTTGTTATCCTCAGTGGTTCTCTGTCGTGGTGGTTGACGTCTTGGAGGCATTTTCTGCTACAATACATCCATTAGCATCTATTCAACCTTTTAAGTATTATATACTTAAGTTGCACATCATAACAGTTTATCACATAACACTTAACACTTTGAATAAAACAATAACTTTTATTCATTCATCATCTTTTAAAAAAACATCAAAACAATAGCATCGCTGCTATTTACATTACTTTTCCTGAACTATAACAGTTGCAGGACAACATCATCAACATCTATCCCATTAGTTATATCATAACCGGGATTTACATCTTATTTAATCACTAATCACATATATCACTACAATGTCCTACTAAGATAATGCGTAGCCTTACGACGCTCTTCCTCCATAATTCGGAACATTGTTCGGCGATCCAATATGTACGATGGTAACATCTCAAACTGTATCGGATAACCTATGACTCAATCTTGAGCTCGATTGATCACGGTATTGAATACGTTGTTTATTTCTTCCATCTTCCTCCTCTTTGCTTGTGCGTCTCTTTCTGCCATTCCGGCTCGTTGATAAGCTTCATTAAATGCGTCTTCAGCTCTTGCCCTCTTAGTAGATTCTTCTTTCAACTTGTTCTCCAGTTCTGCAATCTTCTCCATCAGTTGCTCGTTTTCCCCTTTTGTATAGATCAACTTCTCTTCAACGTTGTTCAGTCCTTCTTCTCAATCCTGGATCTCATCGTCTTTCTGTGCCATCGAGGTCTGTTGTTCATCTACTATCTCCTGTAACTCCTCAGCGGTGTCTTGAAGTTCCACATTGCGGTCATACACCTCGTCGCATATACATCTGGCAAATTTCTCGAATTAAGTGGAAGCTCTTCCTCCTCGTCCTCCTCATCCCCCGACTGTGGCAGCTCCATGGGATCCTCCTCGTCCATCTCTATCTCATCATCCTCATCAAGTACTCTATCCTGCTCAATTACTGTGACCGACGGAACTGGTTCCCGTGGCAGTAGTTGTTCCCAAGTCACCTAAATATCTCGAGGCTCCTACTCCCTAGGCTGACTGGATCCTCCTATATTAGCCATCCTGTCAACTAAATTTTAAGTTTTAATTACTAACCATTACTATTCGACACTCACGAGCACATAAGTTGTAATCACATAAGCGCATAAGTGTTTTATTACTTTTTCTTTCCTAAAACTTGATAAGAGTTTATCATTGCTATCTTTTCAAAGGTTACTTCCTAAGGCTTTTCCCCCATCTAAGGTTCATAACCTAAAGCTTTGATACCAACCTGTGACACCCCCAAATCTAGGTACTTTATTCCCACAAGATTTGGTGCTCACTATCCAAACATTCATACTATCTACCCAAATAAAATAATATTTAAAACATAACTCTCCATTTAAATAGGGTTACATCATTAAGTTCAAAAACATCCCAGGTTATCTAACCTTAGAACATCATTGAAGTGCGGAATTAAATTATTACATTACATCATTCTTAAATGTCTATGATCATAACAGTAATCAAAGGTACAAATCAGCATCACTTGAACATTTTTCCCTTTCCTTTACTAGTTGAAGGTTCATCAACCTTCTCAACTTTAGCTACATTGAGTTTATAAATATGCAAGAGTGAACGAAACAATTGCTCACTAGATATAATAATGAATCAACATGAGAATAACAATAATAACTGCAAATGAATAGGCTCATCAAAACTGAATAGTACTCTAACAATGATAATCAGGAACTGGAATCCAAAATATGGAATATACATAACTGAGGGTCATCAGACCATGAACTATGTCCACAATTGTGAGTAATCTTTCAACTCCAACTTTAACAGTCATAAGACTATAAGGACTCCTCGTACTTAGGGGGATCAGCCCTTCGTACAATGTATTGTGTACAAACATTTTAACGCTAAGCGTAAATTATCCCCTAATAATAATAGGGTTGTTCATCTCAGTATTTAGAGTACAAGTCCGCATCAAAGATATTTTGGTTTGGATAAGTGTCGACGTCGGGATTTTTTAGTGTCCCTTTTCGTTACTTGTTCTTTAGTGTTCTCATGTTAATGTGAGATTTGTTTGAAAAATAAGTGAAAAAGGTCCAACATGTATAATGTCGACGATTTAACTTTAAGAGTCATCAGTTGGTGTATTTAACTGGTTGCACCAACGCAACCTAAAAAGGTTTGTACATTGACCCAGTGATGTTACACTGCTAAACGGGTCTGTGAAACCGAGATTCATTTAGGTCTGGGGGCTTGATTATGCGGAGGGAAGGTGTTAGGTACCCCCTGACATCTGTATTGCCACGGTGACCGCCACTTTTAAAAGAAACTGTTATATGAATGTGTGTGTGTGTGTGGATCAATGTTCAATTATTTAAAAGTAGTGTTGTACCTCGTTCGCACCTATATACATAGGCTTTGAATTTATAGAAAAATTCAGTTTTAAACAAGATATAGCAATGACGTTTTGTAAAAGAGGTTTTTCAAACCCTTCGCTCAATAGTAATTGAGGCCTTTGATACTTCCATTTTATTATTAAATGTTCGGCTTGTTTGCTTTTATTTTTAGAGATGTGAAGCATTCTCGAGAAAATAATATACAAAGAAGATCTTAGAACTCCTCATGGGTATGATGACCATCCAAGGAAATTCAGACATTGTAAAATAATGTACAAGCTGCTTACAGCTGAAAAATGTCCATCATGGGAACTGAATCTAGATTCAGTAGACTGAATCTGTGATCACATGATTTCTAGACTCATATTTATAGACTGATGGCCGCAGTACACTGCCAGATAGCAATGATTGTACATCTGTTGCTCGTGGTGCATCCGAGCCTCGCGGGTCCTGTCATCTTGAAGTACGTGCACTCGTGCACTATATTGTCCGCTCGAACTTGCAGAACTTCAATCCAAGTATCCGAACGAGGTATATCTGACCTTCTTCAGACCGCTTGTGTCGAGAGTTATGCAATGACATGGATTAGAGGTTGTACGAAGTCAGGAAGAGTGGTTTATGCCCTTGGTCTTCAAGCTTCAAATTTTATCCAAAGTACTGCCACGCGTAATAGTCACTCAGGATTGTAACTCATCAGTTCTTGTGGGACATTGTTGGATATATGTATGTATGAAGTGTTGAGACGACGCGCAGGTGTTGAAGAGACAAGATGACGTTTGACTCTTCGCCGGGGTTATCGCCGGTTTGAATTGAAAGTAGACGTTGCTCAGGGTTACATCTGTGATTGGACTACTTGTTGATATGCCGCGATATCATCTTGTGAGAGAAAATGTTGAGGCGGTAAGACAACGTTTTGAATCCTCACCGGAGTTATCGCTGATTTGAGCGGAAAGAAGACGTTGGTCAGGGTTACATCTGAGATTAGACTGCTAATTTGTATGCCTCACTGTCATCTGTGGGTGTGCCTGTCTGCCCGTTGTTAGCTCTAGGTCTGAGGTATGAGTGCCTTGGCAGGAGGTCTGAGCTTGAAGTTGATCGCATGTGTTTGAAACAAATAATTTAGGAGTTATCGCCGGAACTGCAAAAGCATCCCTTGGGGCTATCACCAAGGATGGAGTCTCTACTCCCAGTATTGGTTCTGGGACTGGAACTGAATGTCACGGTGTTATCGTCGAGATAGAACTATCCTCTCCAGTGTTGTTGCCGATCTTTTGATCTGCATACCTCGGGGTTATCTCCGAGATTAGAAATGACATTCCCGGTTTATGTTCCGGGTTAGAACTAATGTTCCTAGGTTGTGTTCCGGGTTGGAAATGAACTTCTAATAGTATCCAGAATGGATGTCAGCTGTCTTCCAGGGTTATCTCTTAAAGACGAATCTGCCCTCCTGCAATTTCAGTAGCAAGCGTGCAAAAAATTTTGAGTGTCTACAGATGCCCCTCTTTATCATATTCATGCAATGCAAGGCATAGATAGGATAAAGAATCCTAGACACTTGAAATGTAAGCATGATAAACATGATGCTATATGTAGCAACATGATGCAAATGTATGATACACGATTGGCAGGTAATCCTGTTGGGATGACAATAAGTGATGGCTTGGACATGTGATCCAAGTCTCTAAGGATGTTGACGTTGGGGCTATCACCAAAGTCTTAAATCCTAGACACTGGCTTATATTCCATAGAGGTACCTCTTGTGTGTAAGAGATCTGTGGGGATAAGGCTTTGTCTGCTTGAGGATGTGTATAACATATTTCCTCATTCTGTCGGAGTTATTGCCAACAGTTTGTCGTCGTCAGGGTTACCCGACCTTCGTTGATGTGTGTATCACCGGATAGATCCCTGATGGGTGCATTTTTAAGGTTGCTTGACCTTCATTGATATATGTGTCAATGGTAGCATTGCGTTGTAACCCCCGCCGAGGATAAGCAAATGAGTTATTTTGATGGGTTTACTTGCCATCGGTTGACATGACGTCAAGGTTGCTTGACCTTCATTTATGTGTGTATCAATGGTTGCATTGCATTGTAACCCCCGCCGGGGATACGTGGATACTTGAAAGATGTGCATTGTGACCCCCGCCGGGGAGGTTTGGTATTGTGTGGTTTTCTGTTGTAATCCCCGTCGGGGAGGTTTAAGGTTGTGACCCTGCAAATGACGGCATCAGACCTTTGTGGGGTATTGCCGAGCATGATCTATGAAAGCTGAGCTCATTGGTATAGTATACCCTGCATTCAGGAGAATACCATTGAGACGATAGGAGTTTAACTCTGACCAACAAGAAACCAGGATTTCAGGCTATTCTGCTCAATCACGTAGCATTTTTATTCCTAATTTGGGCTTTTTAGCTTGTGAGACCTCCTTTGCAACTCTAACTGGAGCGAGCCAGAGGTGTGGGACCCATATAGAAGTGTTGCAGGTATACCTGCAGGAGCCGCAGATGAGCCTGAGGCCAACCGTGCCTATGTATAGGCGAATGGTTGCTTTCATAAGTCATTTTCAAGTTGCGCAGCGAAGGAAATCTGAGAGCTTTTCTTCAAATCTGCTGTGTTCAGGCAACTTTCTGCAGATTCTACCATCGTACAAGCGTTCTTCACTGTCCTGGTAACGTATGCATGTATTTTTTCTAGTTTCTATCCGTTAGAAAATGACTTATAACATGAAATGCATTTAGACACATAGTAGTGAATATGCATACTGATATGACTTGATAAAAAATATTCAACATAGCAAATGTTAGTATTAAACCATGCTGAATATAATGATGTGAAAAAATTAGACTTTTGAAACAGTCAAATTGGCACCTTTTACTATCATTTCTTATCTTATCTGAGGACAAATGAGTAAAGGCATAAAAGTAAAATAATCATGGTAATTAGACTACACTTACGGATTTCTAACTGTGATGTGATTAATGCATGTAGGATGTATATGACTGTGTATAGGTGTGCTACTGAATGGCCACCTAGTCATGACTATGTGCATGTGGATAGTCCCATTTACAAAGAGGGTTATGGCAAAATTTTCCCAAAATGTAGGTATTGGGTAGTCATGAATTTTTAACTCTACTGTAGATATATGTTAAAATAATGCATTTTGAAAAGCTCCAGGTAAGAAATTACCACACCCTTTCTGAGTTTATTTGGAGACTTGTTGTCCAGATATTATGGATCCGGATCAGCCGAGTAGTTCCTGCAGGACCACTTCTGGTGTACGGAGGAGAGCTTCAGAAGAGCCTCAACGCCGCTTTTGTTGTAGACAAATTGTGTCGTTTAGTGGAGGCGATGTCGTCTATTCGGGTTGAAGTGCCGAATGTTGAGGATGAAGAGGAGGATGTACTAATCGAGGTTCCTGCTCCTGCTATACGTGTTCCCCGTAGGGAATTTCCAGGTATTCAATTGGCGAACCCAAATCTTCTGGGTGACTTGAGTAGGCATCCTTCAGTATACCTGCATGCAAACGAGGTATGAAGTTAGATATTTAATCTTCCTTATTTCCTATTAATGAGGAGTCAAGGATTCTGATGTTGATCTGCATTTGATGTAGGTTCCCGGCTTCACACACCCTCGAGGAATCGGTTTAGCATCCACTCTATGTATCGGGCTTTGCATGATGACTTCTGAGCGATCGTCCATGGTCAGGATTTGGGATGTTCTTCTCCATTCTACCCGTCATTTCCCCTCAGGGTTATCATAGGGCATTATCTAAGCGGTGGTTTCACCAGACTCAGTCACTCCATTTGTTGGACTATGAGGTGATGATGACGCCGATGGATTGGCGGTTTATCACAGGTATATAGTTTGGAGGGGAGCCGGTGCCTTGCATGGCGAATATCACCCCTACTGCTGTCAGATCCTTGTTGGGAGTTTCGGCGGAGGCGCTCAAGGGCAGGACTATTCGTACGGGTCCTTTGAGCGTAGATGCTATGAGCGGCTATTGAGTCAGCCCATACCTGATGATGTGAGAGTCAGGGATCACATTCTTCGATGATTGTTCCTGATAATCATTAGGTGCTGCTTCATAACAGATAACTCTTCTACGGTGTCCTTCGCTTTGATCAGCGCCACTCGACACGTGGACCGTATAGGAGAGTATGATTGGGGTTCCTACACCTTTGCCTATTTCTTCAGGGGAATGCGCATGCGATCGCATGGCTTGACCGAGGCGTGGTTAGTATTCTACCCATTTCTATTGGTGAGTGTTTCTCTTGTCTTTTCCCATGTATAGGTTAATAGTGTTGACTGACAGCAGATGTTTGCCTTTGTGTTGGTAGTTTTGGGCCTATGAGAGGCTTCCCTGTTTGCGTCCTATGAGCGTGTTAGGTTTAGATACCTATCCATGAGGACAGAGATGGCATCATTCCATACTGGCGGAGGTCTCTGTTGCTGAGGGTTTCACTCATTGTCGCCTACAGCTGGGGTTGTTGACAGCCGATGTCATCATATGGATTCCCTACTCTGGAGAGCATTTGGGAGTAGGATTTGAGGATGGGTACCCGACTGGAGTAGAGTACGTCATTTCCACCCGCAGGATTCCTCTCTTTACAGATGGAGGATGGGAGCTCTATTTAGGAGAGCGTGCTATCAGGAGCACTATAGGAGAGATACGTATTCCGATCTTGCCTCCTGTCAGGCGGTATTGGCCTGTTTTGCAGTCACCCATCATTGACATTCCATTGTTGGGGATTGATGGTTTTACATTGACAGAGGGCCCCTAGTCTCAGGAGATGTTCCAGCATTGGTGGATCCCTCGTACTATTGGAGCTCACACCCGCGCCACACAGTTTATGGGGGATATGGTTCCAGGATCCGTGATGATGACGGATTGGCTAGCCTATGTCAGAGATCCGACTCATGTGACACAGATTGACAGATTGACTCGGCAGTTGGACCAGTCACAACTTTTCATTCGATATTTGGGCAGAGATCCTTCAGAGGCAGATACTTTTGATCCTTCCACTGTGTCGCTGCCCCTCGTGTGTGACCCATATGGATTTTCGGTGCGAGATCCTCTATTGTATCGGCGATCGACATCCCCAGTAGATAGAGATCTAGTGACTCAGGAGGAGTTACATCAGGTGGATGATGATCAATGATGTAGACATCGACACCATTGACTTTTTCTGATGTATTTCTCGCTATCTCTTTTGATAGGCCTTTGTCAGCAGCTGGGTAGCTTCACTCCATTCTCGCTATATCTTTTAATAGGCCTATGTTAGATGTTGGGTAGCTTCGCCCCATTTCCATGTATTTTAGTTATACAGAGATGTATTAGATGATGATATACTTAGGAATGTATGTACAGTTTTCCATTCCCTATATCATATTGCCATCTATTGTATCATGCATGTTATTATGTTATGCATATGTATGTATGTCCGTAGATATTCAAAGATTAACCCCCGGATGGTCTTATGACACGACGTCGCATATGTCTTCTTCGACGATTAGTCGCATTGATCATACCCCACCATTTTGGTGGTATCTCGTATCGCTTCATGGTATGATATTATATCACCATCAGACATGGTGATCGTAGATGATTTGCTGTAGCATACTATGACCCTGTTGATGTTTCAGATTCCCACAGGATTTGTAGAGGGTATGCTAGAGCACTGGGTATCGGAGAGGTAGGTTTTTCGATTTGGGACCCAGGAGTTGACTCCTACTTTGAAGGAGTATGCACGGATGACGATGTTGCCGCTAGATAGACCTTGAGTGCATATGGCTATTGTAGACATGAGCAGATAGTTCATGACCCTCACCGGATTGAGACGTAGAGTGGTCCAGGACGAGATTACATCCGGCCACGTAATATCCCGATGTTTGCTGTTTGACAGGTTTGGCTCTGAGGATAGCTATGCACAGCATTCCAGGGATTTCACCACACCGGAGGACCATTGGCGTTCAGCCAGAGTAGATGTACTGCTTCTATTCATATTGTCATACGTCTTCGTGCCGCGGTACTTGGATGAGCTGGATATCGGCGTCATTATGGCAGTGAGAGCTCTCAGGGAGGGTCATACCATTGTACCGATGATCATTGTAGAGACTCTAAGGTCAGCTACATACTAATGTACTTATCCGGCAGGAGTGTTTACAGGTAGCTCGGTCATGCTGTATGTGTGGTTTATGTCACACTTGAGATCGATTGGCACATTTAGATGGCAGGGGTTTTGTTTCACCCATGATATAGCCATGTCGTACTCCTTCCAGCCTGCGGAGTGTACAGATTCTGTATCGTGGTCAGCTTTCCTGGCAGGGATTAGAGACCCATTTGTTATATTGTCGTGTTCAGGGCTTAGTTCACCCTACAGCTTCATTACTCATGCTCCGGGCATGGATTATCTCCCTCTAGATGGTTTGAGGGGCATGATCACTTACCACCCATTGGTCATTATGTATCAGTTTAACCAGTTTCAGGATTTTCATCTGTATGAGGGGGCAGTGAGTCAGTGCTTCGCTTCACACCATTTATCAGCGGAGGACAGATCCAGGTTGTATGCCTGGTGGGATCAGCAAGGGCTAGCTGAGTTTTCTGTCAGTCATCCAGGTTGTTCTATAGAGTATTCCGCATGGATGGAGACAGAGACTGCATCGGCTGCGGCAGTATCCACAGTGCAGGGGATTGATTCTGACGATGAGGAACCTATAGAGGAGGCTAACATTCCCATCGATGATTTGACTGCTGGGCTGCCAGCATTTGTGATGGATTCTCCCACCACGAGTGCCACTGTTACTCAGTATCTGGCACAGTATTTAGAGCAGAGTTTATATTTGATGACCTATGAGAGAGATCAGGCTAGGGCTTAGAGAGGGATGAGGCTAGATCAGCTAGGGATGCATTAATTGGGGAGCGGGATGCCGCCTTATCTTCTAGGGATGTGGCCATTACAGATAGTACTTCGGTCAGATCCCAGATGACTGTTAGTCTTGCTGACATAAGTGCTTAAATTGATGAGCATTATGCCACCATGCAGTTAGCCTCTGATCTGCTAGCTCGTGTAGATACCCTTGGGCAGGAGCTTGCAGCATTACCTCCGTCTTCAGAGAGGGATGCTATGTTAGATCTGATAGTCCGCATACATACAGATCTGTAGATAGCTTTGTATTTTCCTGCACAGACTAGCTTAGCCATTTTGTCATGTACAGGACATATGTATATATCAAACAGTATTATGTATGGCAGAGAAATATATTTTGATTCACTTCCCTTTTAGTTATGCCTTGATACTTACTTGATATTTGCCTGTTTCTTCAAGGCCTTGTGATCTTGATGCATTCTGAACTTATCCTTGATAGATGGACATTGAGACGTTGCAAGATCTCTTAGAACGTATCATTGATTTCTGTAAATCCCTACCATCTTTGGTGTCTTGGGACCGGTATCTGTATAGAAAAATGGAGAGGAGGGTGATTTCTTCCTCTCTGAGATTGACCGCACCATAGATGGTCGTCAGTACTTCTATTTGTGAGAAGCCTTGTTAATTCCATCTCTTATGGGTTGGTATTGCTCTTTGAGGCACGATCGCAGCTTAGATGGTCACCGAATCTTCTATTTATGAGAAGAGGTTGGGTAATTCCATCCCTTTGATTTGAAACTGATGAAATGTGGGGAATTAAATGTTGATCTCAGTTCCGTGTGACAAGAATTTTTGTTCTGGTAAGGGTTAGACTGAACCATAAACGGCTGCCTACGTACTCCTATTGAAGAGGAGATCAAGTCTGCGTAGTTCGAACCTAGTGTAAGAGGTTCAACGCTGAATGTGAAAGGCAAATGGGTGAAGAAATGTTTTTGTTGTTTTTGTATAGAAATGGCAGAAATGTTTTTGTTGTATTTCTTTATTGCGATCGGGCCATATAGAATATGGTTGCCTACGTACCCCCGGGTATCAGGGAGATCAGGTCGACGTAGTTCGCCCCTCAGGACTAATCGCAGCTGAAGAAAAAGTGTGAATCCCATGTGCAGGCTATACTGCGGGGAGAAGAAAGTTTGATCCCATAATGGGGCTAAACTGCAAGTGTGTAAAAAGTTTGATCCGTCTTGTGACAAACTAAGCGTGAAAAGTTTAATCCCGCCTTCGTGATAAACTGCAGTGAAAAGTTTAATCCGCCTTCGTGATAAACTGCAGATGTGAAAGGTTGAATCCGCCTTCGTGGATAATCGAAATTGTGAAAGGTTTGAATCGAGGTAAAACCAGTCACCGGGCCGAGGCGTAAGAGTATACAAAAGGAGAGGTTCAAAATCGGAATGACTGGTGATTTGATGATCAAAACCAGGATGTTTGTTTGATGGTAACTTCAGACATAGTACCGTTTCATGGTGTCCGAGTTGATAAGCTGTGGAAATTCATCGCCATCCATTTCCTATAATCTGAGAGCACCTCCAGTCAATACCTTCTTTGACAACAAATGGGCCTTCCCAGTTAGGAGCGAAATTTCCCTTAGATTGATCTTGGTTGTCAATGATCTTCTTCAAAACCAAGTCATGTTGTTTGAATTGCCTTAGTCAGACTTTTCTATTATAGGATCGTGCGATCCTTTGCTGATATAACTGACCATGGAAGATAGTCGCGGATCGCCTTTTGTCTATTAAAGACAATTGGTGATACCTGTCTTGAACCCATTGGTCTTCACCTAACTGAGAATCCATCAATACTCTGAGGGATTCCATTTCCACCTTTATGGGGAGCACTACTTCCATCCCATAGACTAATGAGTAGGGGGTTGCTCCAGTGGAATCACGCATGGAAGTTCTATAGGCTAATAAAGTTAGAGACAAAAGGTCAGGCCATCCTTTGTGATTGGCGGACATTTTCTGCATGATCTTTTTGATGTTTTTATTAGCCGCTTTAACAGCACCATTCATCTTTGGACGGTAGATGACGAAATTGAGGTGTTTGATGTGGAATTTTCTGCATAACTCCTCCATCATTTTGTTGTTGAGGTTCTTAGCATTGTCTGACACAATGACCTCTGGTTGTCTATATCGACAGACGACATTGTTTTTTATGAAAGCAATGATGACTTCTTTAGTAACCCTGGGGAAGGAGGCTGCTTCTACCCATTTGGTGAAGTAGTCGATCATGGTGAATATAAATCGATGTCCATTACTGGCTTTGGGCTCGATGGGCCCGATCACGTCCATTCCCCACATTGAGAAGGGCCATGGAAAACTCATATTGTGGAGTTCCCTTGGAGGGGCGTGGATAGCATTCCAATGAATCTGGCATTGATAACACCTCTTGACGTGATCATCACAGTCAGCTTTGAGTGTAAGCCAATAATGCCCCGTTCTGAGGATCTTCTTCACAAGTAGGGGTCCGCTCATGTGAGGGCCACATACTCCACCATGGATCTCATCCACGAGTCTCTGAGCTTGGTCTTTATCTAGACATCTGAGGAGACCTAATCCAGTATCTCTTTTGTAGAGTGCATCTCCGCTCAGGTAGAATTTCATAGCAAGTCGATGAATCCGCCTCTTCTCAGTTAGGCTCGCCTCAGCGGGTGTAGATCCATCTTGTAGATATTCCTTGATGTACTGATACCAAGGGTTGTGGATGGGAGGTAGCTCATCCGATACTTCTCCAACGTAATTCCCATAGACTGGGGCTTTTTGTAGAGTAAACGTGATGTTTGTCATATTTTCCTTATCAGGTATGTAAACCAAGGAGGCCAACGTTGCTAATGCATCTATAAAATCATTCATATTACGAGGAATGTGTAGAAAGGAGACTTCTTCGAACTCTAAAGCCATCTATAAAACTTGCCGATGGTAAGGCAGCAAATGTAATTCTTTGGTTTGATATATTCCCGTGGATTGTCTGATTACCAATTCGGAATCCCCAAAGACAGTTAACCGCCTGATGCCCATTGAACAGACAAGTTTTAGCCCCATGATACAGCCTTCATACTCAGTTGTGTTGTTGGTGCTGACAAACTGCAATTTGACGGTGATGGGATACTACTCCCCCGTACCGGATATTAGAACTGCACTAGCTCCAGAGCCTTCTATGTTAACAGCTCCATCAAAATACATTTTCCACGTACGGGATGTATCATACTGATGTTATGGCTGAACGGTCATTATCCCTTCATCAGGAAAGTATGTTTCCTAGGGTTTGTAGTCCCCTGCAGGTGCGGCAGCCAGTTGATCTACAATTCCTTGACCTTTGACTGACTTTTGCATCACGTAAACGATGTTAAATTGCTGTAGGATCAACTGCCATCTGGATAGTCAACAATTCAATATGGGCTTACTAAACACATACTTGAGAGGATCCATTCGGGATATGAGATGGGTTGTGTGACCATGGAGGTAATGTTGTAACCTCATGGAAGCCCATGCTAAAGCACAACAAGTCTTCTCAATCAGAGTGTACTTGTGTTCACTGATGCTGAATCTTTTGCTGAGGTAATAGATAGCTCGTTCTTGGCCTCTATTATCTTTTTGCCCCAGCATACATCCCATGGCATTGTCATTTATGGACAGGTACATGAACAGGGGAACATCATCCCTGGGAGGTACCAAAACAGGAGCGTTAATCAGTTGCTCTTTGATTGTGAGGAAGGCTTTCTGACACTCATCATTCCATTTCATGGAGGAGTTCTTCCTTAGCAGCTTGAAGATTGGCTCACAGGTTGCTGTGAGTTGAGAAATGAATCTGCTAATGAAGTTGATCCTTCCCAAAAATCCCCGTATTTCCTTCTCTGTCTGAGGAATGGGCATTTCTTTGATTGCCTGGATTTTGGTAGGATCCAGTTCAATACCTTTGTGGCTGAATAGGAAACCTAACAATTTGCCTGACTTAACACCAAAGTCGGACTTGGCGGGATTCAACTTCAAGTTGTACTCACGCAACCTGTTGAAAAGTTTTCTGAGATGGTCTAAGTGGTCTTCCTCCTTTCGGGATTTGACAATGATGTCATCCACATAGATCTCTATCTCTTTATGCATTAAATCGTGAAAAAGAGCCATCATAGCTCGCTGATAGGTTGCCCTGGCATTGATGAGGTCGAATGACAACTGTCTATAGCAAAAAGTTTCCCAAGGCGTGATGAAAGTAGTTTTCTCATGATCTTCCTCAGCGACCATAATTTGATGGTACCCCGCAAAACAATCAGCAAAGGAGTACATGTTGTATTGAGCAGTATTGTTAATAAGAATGTGGATAAAGGGCACGAGAAAGCAATCTTTAGGGCAAGCTTTGTTCAAATCCCGATAATCCACACAGACTCGCACCTTTCCCCCTGGTTTAGGCACGGGAACAATGTTGGATATCAACTCCGGATATGTAGACACCATGATAATGCCAGCTTGAAATTGTTTCACAATTTCTTCTTTAACCTTTAAACTCCACTCAGGTTTCAATCGCCTGAGCTTTTGCCTAACTGGCTTGAATCCTTCTTTAATGGGAAGGCGATAAAGAACAATATCAGTGGACAAACCCACCATGACTTCATGAGACAATGCAAACACATCCTGGAATTGGGTTAATAGTGCAACCATGTCATTCCGCTGATTTGTGGTAAGGTCTGAACCAATTTGGATTAGCTTAGGGTTGTCTAAGTTTCCAAGATTGAAAGAAGTAGTTTGATCAAGATTGGGTTTGGGTTTTTCTGTGTCCCATTCCTTAATCTCTTGAGGTGTCATGTCCTCTTGTATGTCCATCAAGTTTGAGTCCAACTTTGCATCAAAGTTACAGCCCTTGTGGAGAGAAGGCACCTCATCGCCAAGAAATACAGTACATCTAAATTCGTAATCCTCAAACAAAAGATGCTTTCACTTAATATATGCAACTGTTCAATCATACAAAAGTGTTAGCATGTACTTAATAAAATAATTGCTAGTACTGTCAAGGAAAGCAAGCAATTAAAGTTATCTATAGGGCAGAGGGATTTTTTTGCCCATTTTACCCTCGTCGACCAATGCATGGAGTGCTGCTCCAATTGTCGAGGGCAAAGTCCTGATGGACTACAGTGATGGAAGGATCATCATTGTCCTCCTTTTCCCGAATGATAACCATGACATCTGGACAATCATCGTCTGGGGTATATCTATTTCTAAGTTCATCATGAATAATGACGCGTATGCCTGCCACCATCAAGGCAAGGTCATGTTTATGTTTCCATTCCTTTTCTTCTGCCTCGGGATCAGGAATCAGCACCTCTTTTGATTTGATTGGCACTGGTTTTGGAAACAGCACAGCCACAACATGGGCTGGCACCTTTACTGGAGATTGCATCAACTCATGAGGTAAAGGTATAGAAAATCATCGTGCGGCGGAAGCTTAAGGAATCTGCTTGTGCTTATGAGGATTCCTGTGACTAGCCTAGTCCGGCTGTTCCAATTTGACTGGACATTTGGATAGGGTGCTTAATAACCTGCTTATCTTTACCAAGCCCTTGTCCAGGTTGATAACCCAATGACATCATTTCTTGAGTGGCCGACATAACCTCGACAGAAATCTTGGGTATGGGAAGTGGCGCTCCGATAGAATGGTATTGCGTATTACTCACTTCCAGAGTATGAAAACTGGCCGGTTCAACTTCTGAATTGAAGCTGATAATTGGTAGAGTTCCTTGTTCAGGACATTCCGGCTCAGCATTGACAGTGACTAGACTATTGTTGATAATGTATTTGAGTTGTTGATGCAAGGTGGAGGGAACAGCTCCAGCCATGTGTATCCATGGTCTCCCCAATAGTAGGTTGTATCCTGAGTCTATCTTGAGGATGTGGAAAGATACATTGAATGTATTTGGACCAATCTCAATTGGCAACTCAATCTTTCCAACAGAATTTCGTCGGGATCCATCAAAAGCTCTGATAATCGTATGGCTGCTTTGGATCCATTTGAGATTGATATTCATCTTCACCAAGGTGGCATAAGGATAGATATTTAGAGATGAGCCTCCATTTATCAAAACTCCAGCTAGTATGTACCCAGAAGACAAAACTGCAATATGCAGAGGCTTGCAATGACCGGTCCCTTCGGGAGGTATGTCGTCATCAGTGAAGGATATCACATTTTTGTTGAAAATGTGATCAACCAAATGTTGAAATTTTTCCACATCCATTGATTTTGGCAAGTAGGCTTCTTCCAAAACCTTCAGTAAGATCTTTTGATGATCCTCAGAAGAGAAAACCAAGTCCAGTATTGAAATCTGGTGTGGAGCTTCTCGCAAGCTTAAAACCACTTTGGCTTCATTGTGGCCCATAGTGCAGAGGAATTTTTCAATCTTCTCCATGGGCAACTTCCCCTTTGCTTCGCAAATAGGTTTAATAACCCATTGAGGAAGATACAGTGGATTTTCCTTCGACACTATAGTAGTAGTATGAGATGTGGATCCTTCAGCTTTTCCATAATTCCATGGAACTTTGTGTAGGCTGACAACAGGATATTATGGTCTTAAAGATAAGGAAATTGGCTCTGGTGAGGCCACTTTCAAAGGATTGTCAGCTCCTTTGAGTTGAATTGGTTGTATGGGAAATACTTTGATAGTCTCATCATCCACTTCGGATATAACTGCTACCGATCCCTTCCATTTGGTAGGATATGCATTCCCACCCTTGACTTACACAGTGTAATCATCTGCTATTTGCAAGACACCGCTATCAATAAGATTCTGAATGAGATGGCGGAGTGCCCAACATTCTTCTACGCTGTAACCGCGAGAATGTGAATGATATTGACACACTTCATCAGAATTAAACCGTCCTGAACGGGGACTGATTGGAGGGAGAAGGAAGGTAATTCTTCCTTCGTTGATCAACATATGCAGTATCTCCTCCATAGATTGGCCCAAATAGGTGAATTCCCTCTGATTGGCAAAATCCCGACGGGCTTTAGCATTTGCTCTCTTCGCAACATTATCCTCCATAGCTTCGCTTTCTGAAGGTGGTGAGGAGGCATTCATAACAAAAGGAAGGAGATAGGCATGCTCCTGCTTGATTAATTGGCGTGTGACTTAATGCTGGTGGGTCACCAGTTCTGCCAATTGCTCAATTTGTTTGTAAAGAGCTTTCATCTTTCGTTCCATGGTAAACTGGAATGTTGCATAATCCCATTTTTCAACACCGTCTTTGATGGGTTGGGATGATTCGCCATTAGAATTGGAACCTTGTCCAGTGCTTCAACTAATCATGTTGACCTCTTCTTTTTTGTGTTGAGGAAGAGGGTTGTCTTGCACATGAGGTTGATCTGGTTTGGTGACCACGATCTCACCGTTGTCTATTAGATCTTGAATCTTGTGTTTCAAGGCCCAACAATCTTGAGTATCATGTCCAGGTGCTCTGGCATGATAAGAACACTTCCGAGTAGCATTAAAACCCCTCCCATTAGGGTTGGCTGGTGGAAGAAGATGTGTAATTATCTTTTGAGTAGTCAGAAGAGCAAGAATATTCTCGAGCGAGTCCCCTAAGGGTGTGAACGTTTGAGGACGCTTTGTATCTCCACCTTTAGGCAATGGAGGGTTTGAAGATTGTGCTGGAAAAGGGGAGTAGTTTCTCCTATGCATAGGCATGCTTTGATTGCTTTTTTGTCCTTGCAGTATCAAGGAAACATCATCCTCTTTCTTTTTATGGACCCTCCGGGGGTTGTTTCAATAAGATCCGGACTGGATGTGCTCAACAACAGCTTTAAGAGCGGCTAGGTCTTGAATTTTACCGGACTTCAATCCCATTTCAGCTATTTGTCCGTGCTTGATCATTTCAGAGAATGGTTTGCCAATACCAGCTAGAACTCTTTCATAGAAAGGAGCTTCATGTACATCTATGAAAGTCATGACCATTTCTGATTCTTTCATGGAAGGAATAACTTGAGCAGTAAGGTGCCTCCACCTTTGAGCGTACTCTCTAAATGACTCATTAGACTGTTTCTTGACCTTGGTGATTTGATACCGGTCAGGAGCCATCTGAGATTGAAAACTATATTGAGCAAGGAAGGCATGAGCCAGCTCTTCCCAGCTATGGATCTTTGAGTTGTCTAATCTGGTATACCATGAACGGGCTTCTCCAGTCAGACTTTTCTGAAATAGCTGCATTCTGAGCTTTTCATTTTCCGTATAAGATCCAAGTTCTCCAATAAACGCCTTTAAATGTGTATAAGGATCCCCTAATCTGTCATATTTCTCAAAATCAGGGGTCTTGAATTTCTCTGGATAATGAACACCAGGAAATATGCAAAGGTCTGCATATGAAACACTGCCATGTGTTCCAATCCCTTTGAGAACACGAATAGTTTCCTCTATTTGAAGGACCTTCTTCCTGATATCACCGGTGTTTGGATCTCTTTTGAGATGGGTTTTTCAAGGTCTTTGTTGGTCGTATCCAACTGAGGTTCTGGAATTGTCTTTTTTAGGCCTTGAACTCCTCCTTGTGTGGAGGATTCTGCATGTTGAGGGATCTTCGTACCCTGAGTGGACTGGTGCAATTCTTTCAGTAGAACAACTAAGTCTGTAATTTTTTTACTCATTTCATCAAATTCTTCTCGGGAAACAGCATTAGACTAGTCAGAAGAAGACATGAGTGGTTGTAGGCCTGTGGCCTTTCTAGATTTTGAGCGGGTAACAGGCCCAATTCCTTCCCTACAAAAGACTTACGTAGTTTAGTCTTAGGGTAATGTAAATGTTATCATAACATGTCCGTTTTAGGAATTTTTGTCCTGCAAAACCGGTTGTTAATTGATAACATGTATGCATGCACATATATTCTTCATATTTTCCATTATATATGGATGAACATGGAATAAAATTACAAGTAAATGCTTTTACAAGTAATTGAAAATGGAAAGTATGAAGAGACTTTCCTCCGCGTTTGTTTTATCAGAGGTTAACCTATCTTAGGGTTACTCTCACGGCTTTTTGGGATGAAGGTTCCCAGATCATCGCAATTTACTTGACGGAAAGTTAATCCAGTCTTTCAACTGGAGCGAATCTGGGTGGTGCCTTTCCTAAACCTCACTGGAATTATTCTTCCTTCGAGTCCAGTAATCAAACACCGACAGGATAGCCTCTTGATGGAGGAACCACAAAACATACTTTCACATACAACGTGTCTCACCATTTATGCAAAATGATGACATGTACGAAACACTGATATCACAAATTGATATTTAGCAGTGCAGTAAATAAAAATGCATTCGTACACATTCATCAGAAATATAAATGCGACATTCACACACAAACATATAAAAATTTTGAAAAGCTTGTAATAGAGGCTTAAGCCCTCTTACTGGAGTCCCCAGCAGAGTCGCCACCTGTCGACGTCAGGATTTTTTAGTGTCCCTTTTCGTTACTTGTTCTTTGGTGTTCTCATGTTAATGTGAGATTTGTTTGAAAAAACAAGTAAAAAAGGTCCGACATGTATAATGTCGACGATTTGACTTTAAGAGTCGCCAGTTGGTGTATTTAACTGGTTGCACCAACGCAACTGAAAAAGGTTTGCACATTGACCCAGTGATGTGACACTGCTAAACGGGTCTGTGAAACCAAGATTCATTTAGGTCTGGGCTTGATTATGCGGAGGGAAGGTGTTAGTCACCCCCCGACATATGAATGCGTGTGTGTGTGTATGTGGATCAATGTGCAATTATTTGGAAGTAGTGTTGTACCTCGTTCGTACCTATATACATAGGGTTTGAATTTACAAAAAAATTCAGTTTTAAACAAGATATAGCAATGACATTTTGTAAAAGAGGTTTTTCAAACCCTGTGCTCAATAGTAATTGAGGCCTTTGATACTTCCATTTTATTATTAAATATTTGGCTTGTTTGCTTTTATTTTTCGAGATGCGAAGCAGTCTCGAGAAAATAATACACAACAGTGTCGAACTCCTCATGGGCATGATAGCCATCTAAGGAAATTTAGACACTGTAAAATAATGTACAAGCTTCTTACAGCTGAAAAATGTCCATCATTAGAACCGAATCTAGATTCAGTAGACTGAATCTGTGATCACATGATTCCTAGACTCATATTTATAGACAGATGGCCGCAGGTACACCCGCGGCAGTAGCGGTTGTACCTGCGGCTGGTCGTGGTGCATCCAAGCCTCGCGGGTCCCATCGTCTCAAAGTACGTGCACTTGTGCACTGTAATGTCCGCTCGAACTTGCAGAACATCAATCCGAGCATCCGAACTAGGTATATCTGACCTTCTTTGGACTGCTTGTGTCGAGAGTTACGCAATGACATGGATTAGAGGCTGTACGAAGTCAGGAAGAGGGGTTTATGCCCATGGTCTTCAAGATTCAAATTCTATCCAAAGTACTACCACGCGTAATAGTCACTCGGGATTGTAACTCATCGGTTCTTGTGGGACATTGTTGGATGTATATATGTATGAAGTATTGAGACGACGCGCAGGTGTTGAAGAGACAAGATGACGTTTGACTCTTCACCGGGGTTATCGCCGGTTTAAATTGAAAGTAGACGTTGCTCAGGGTTACATCTGAGATTGGACTACTTGTTGATATGTCGCGATATCATCTTGTGAGAGAAAATGTTGAGGCAGTAAGACAACGTTTTGACTCCTCCCCGGAGTTATCGCCGATTTGAGGGGAAAAAAGACGTTGCTCAGGGTTACATCTAAGATTAGACTGCTTGTTTGTATGCCTCACTGTCATCTGTGGGTGTGCTTGTATGCCCATTGTTAGCTCCGAGTCTGAGGTATGAGTGCCTCGGCAGGAGGTCTAAGCTTGAAGTTGATCGCATGTGTTTGAAACAAACAATTTCGGAGTTATCGCCAGAACTGCAAAAGCATCCCTTGGGGCTATCACCAAGGATGGAGTCTCTACTCCCATTGTTAGTTCTAGGACTGGAACTGAATGTCACAGTGTTATCGCCGAGACAGAACTGTCCTCTCCGGTGTTGTTGCCAGTCTTTTGATCTGCATACCTCGGGGTTATCTCCGAGATTGGAAATGACATTCCCAGTTTGTGTTCCGAGTTGGAACTGATGTTTCCGTTTGTGTTCTGGGTTGGAACTGAACTTCCGGTAGTATCCAGAATGGATGTCAGCTATCTTCCAGGGTTATCTCTGAAAGACGAATCTGCCCTCCTGCAATGTTAGTAACAGGCATGCAGAAAATTTCGAGTGTCTACAATAAGCTTTCAAGGGTAATTTAAAGTTTAACGAACATCAACTAGAGGACTAGTTGAATCAATAGTGTTTGATAATCACAACAGATGTTTAATAACAACATAACATAGAACAATTGAGAATCATAAATGAACTGATTATACATATTAAACTCATGCTTGAAATAACTATAGAGCATAAGTAGTCAATAAAAATGAATAAAATGGTAAACCTTTCTTTGAACAATAAATAAGCTAAGGTTAGAGTCTTATAACATTAGAAATGAAATTACTGAACATACATTAACTGATAGCAAGCTGGAAACTAAAAACTTGCCCAACATGGTATTAAATTCAAGCCAGGATTAAAAACAGTTTAAAAAAAATAAAGAGGAGAGTTCAAACTGTGTTCATTATACAAGAATGTAACTTAAGAAACTTGTTTAACTATAAACAACTGAGAATGAATCAACCAAATGAGAATTCAAATAACATTAGAATTATAGTTTGCTTGAATGAACTCTAGGGACAATTGACTTATTCAATCAACAGTTAAAATAGAAAGCTTGCTCAATCAAAGAATAAAGCTACATAATGTAATAATGGAACTAGCTCAACAAAAGTAAAGAATTAGGAAACTTTCTCAATGTAAAAGATAGAGTTTAGAAACTTGCCTCAAGCGTAAGCTACAATATTAAACTCACGTTCACCTACACACTGGTTTAAAACCACATTATATATTAGATATTCTAATATACCTTAACATGTATACTTCTATCTAAACTTATCATTTTAGCACAAGTCTTTATTTACCATCTACATTTCAGAAATTCCAAGTGTTTACTTCACAACACTTGCCTAACATTCACTTTGTATACCAAGTTATCGCATAATGCGTTCTTGATTTACTAACCATTTTTATAATTTTGAATACATAATCCACATCATAAGACTCTATTTAACCTTGTTGTTACATGATTCTCACATTACCATAACCTTAGGCTAAGCTACAAAGAATGACCAAAGTCTGCAGTACAAGCAGACTTCAGTGTCTGAAAATGGGCACTGACGCGGCCACGCCAGTTTTATACTGGAATGCGGCGTGCCAGTGCGGCAGCTGCGCACCCGTGCCTAACTAACACACGACTTACAAAACTCGATTTTACAGAACAGAGCTTTGACACTTTTCTTAAGCCAACTAACACGAATTTCACCCATCAAACAGTGATAATAACACGTAAAATAAATATACAACTATCATAAACATGATTGCTAACATATACAACCACTTAACACAATTTAACAACCACTAAAACTATTTTAATTTCTCAATTTTTATGTTTTCATGAAAAACTCAATTTTCTTGACATTCATCCTAAAAATCACCACTGTGAATTCGATACATGACCAAATCATCTCATTCAAATTACGTTATGTTCGTATCTCAACAAACTAGCATAAACAAAACTCAATTAACATCTTAGCATGCAATTTGACCATCAAAATTGATACTTACATAGCTACATATGAAAACATAAACACTGCCATCATTTTCTTTTACTATTTTCCGAATTTAACATGAATTTTTTTCGTTTAAAACATAACTCTAGCATCATAAGCATATATAATCACAATTAACAGTTATTCCTACCAACCATTCAACAATTTGAATTCACAGAGTACATAAAATTTTGCTATAATTCACATATGTAGACATATATACATATATTAAGGTTGTATAAGAAGTACCTTCAAATTGCTTGCAATCCTTTTTGTTAGACACCACAAACGCTCTGAAATTCTTCTCTCTCAAATTCTCTCAATTCTCACAAAACTCAGTACTCTCACACTTGGAAAAATAGAATGCGTAATAAGAAAATCAACTGATATTCAAGCGCAAGAATAAAACTGATAACCCTTAATAACACTACTAATTGCAAAATCAGTTACTAACGTATATAATATAAATATATTATATTTATTATTTTATTTATATTATTTATTTTCAAAAATTAGAAATTCCAAAAAGCCATAAGGCTTGTTTAGCAAACTCTTTAAATTTAAAGAATTAAAATACTTTTAAGCCTTGTTTGGCAAAAACTAAATTAAACCCTTTTTAATTTATTTACATAAACACTTTAGTTTATAATTATAATCACATATTATTTATTTGGATTTTTATATCCAACATTAACCCATTAAATTAATCACATACTATATTTTAATTAAATATAGCCTTTTAGCAAATATCACAAAATTATAATTTTCATTATAACTTTATTTAATAATTTAATATATCATTTAAATTATTAAATCAAAACAACAGTATAACATCTCATGTTATTTTACAGCTCTCTAAATTATAAATTAATTTAAATTAAAAAAATTCTCTAATACATTTAGATTCATCAACCATCACATCAATAAAATATTTATTTAACAATAAACACCTCGAATAATATTTATATAACTCAATAAATATTTAAATTATACTTTAAAATTTCGGATCGTTACAATTATCGAGGTTAAGGTGTTTCCCATTTTCAGCAGACTGCCATGTGGCATACCTATCATCGACCGAATATCCTCGACTGAATATCCTCGACGGACTAGTTATATAATCGACGGAATTCCGTTGTGTGTAAGGTGTTTTTTCCAATTTTATCAGGCTGCCACGTGGAATGCTAGCATCGACCGAATATCCTCGACCGACACTTTTCAGTCGGGGATATATTAACTCCGACGGAATTTTCGGTAGATAATATTCCGTCGACGCTAAGTATTCCCGATCGAAAAATCGACGGACTTAATTTCGACGTGCTTATATACGACCGAATTTTCGACCGAAGATTTCGTCGCAAATAAGGTTGTCCTCGACGGAATAACCTTATTATCGACGGAATATTTCATCGAAAATATCCTTTTTTGTTGTAGTGAACCTACCCATGGTGTAATATGTTTACAGAAACATAAACTAATATTTCTAACACGTTTCTAATCACATAAAAAACATAAACATCAATATTACAACCTTTAATTACACAATTTCTCTTATTTCCTCTTCTTTTGACATTCATAACGAAATTCTTTACTGTAAATTCATTTTACAACCAAAATAGTAGGTTTTAATTACATTGTTTTCATTTCATCATGAACTTTCACAATCAATAGCCAATTTATACATTATACAATGAATTGAGTACCAATTTTATTGCTAATTTAAACCATATTCAACATATATCAATGTAAACTCACTGTAATATGATTTCCTCCATAATAAAATATATTACATGAATCAATTTAATCTAAGTCATCTATAAACCATATGAACAAAACTTATATCAACGATTATCATATAAAATCACATATAATAAACAATTACTCATTCACATCAATTTTACAGAAAACTTTTCATGTATATAAAAACTAGAAATTTAGAAGAAAACTAAAAATAAGAAAAGTAGAGTTTTACCTTGCTAGAAGATATTTACAACAACTTCTTCTTCTAAATTCTCAATTCACAGAGAATTTTCTCTTCTCCCTTCTCTCTTTTCTTTCTTTCTTTCTTTTCTTTTCTTTTTCTTCTTCTCTGTTCTTTCTCCCTTCTTTAACTTACGTACTTAGAAACATATAATGTATAATATAATAGATATTAATTATATAATATAAATATATATGTAACTGATATCAGTTACATCTTTTTGAAAATCAAAAGCCATAAGGCTTGTTTGGCTAAATCATTTTAAAATTAATAACTTACAACCCTTATGCCTTGTTTGGTAAAATCTATTTAAATTAAAGACTTAACATTCATTAAGCCTTGTTTGGCAAAACTGAATTAAACTCCTTTAATTTATTTTAATAACTCATTTATAGCATAGTTTATTGTCACACTTTTATTACCAAATTAAATTAAAAACATTATAATAATCCATTTAATCCCTATCAACTCTCTAATTTAATTATTAAATTAAATTAGAATATTATCCCATAATAATTAATTTCCTTAACTCATTGATTATTTATTTAACAAATAAATAATCAAATCAATTCAAATTAAACAAATATTTATTCTACAATAAACACATCAATTAAAATATTTATATAATTCAATAAATATTTAAAATTACAATTTAAATTTCTGGATTGTTACATCCTTCCCTCCTTACAAGGATTCTATCCCCAGAATCACTACTCAAACCATTCATTCAAATAAATCATTCGTCACATTCTTCCCTTCTTACAAGGATTCTGTCCCTAGCTTCTTCAGGATAATTTTTCATCATTTTATCTTCGAGTTCTCACATAGCTTCTTCAGCATTGTGGTTCCTTCATATCACCTTCACGAAAGGTATTACTTTATTCCTGAGCACTTGTTCTTTTCTGTCAACTATCTGGATAGAAATTTCCTCATAAGACAAGTCCTAATCAAACTGTAATGGTTCGTACTTGATCAAATGCTTGTAATCGGGTTTATACGGTCGTAACACCGAAACATGAAAAATATTATGAACGCGTTCCAACTCTAGAGGTAGAGCTACCTCGTAAGCCACTTCTCCTACTCTTCGCAGCACTTCAAAGGGTCAAATAAACCTCGGGCTTAGCTTTCCCTTTTTACCAAAATGAATTTTCCCCTTCGAAGGAGAAACTTTTAAGAACACAAAATTTCCTACATTGAACTCACGATCTTGTCTGTGTTGATCAACATACTTCTTCTGTCTGTCTTTAGAAGCTACCAATCTTGTCCTGATGAGTTTAACAACCTCAGCAGTTTTTTGTACTAGTTCCAGTCCTAATAGTTGACGTCCATAAACTTCATCCCAGCACAGTGGAGTTCTGCACTTTCTGCCGTGCAATGCTTCGTAAGGAGGCATGTCGATGCTTGGTTATTGTTCTTGTAGGAGAATTCTACCAATGGTTAATGTTCATCCCAGCTCCCTTTAAAATCCATGATGCATGCTCTGAGCATATCTTCCAAAGTCTGGTTTGTTCGTTCGCTTTGGCCGTCTGTTTGAGGATGGTACGCCATACTCATTCTCAATTGTGTTCCCATGAATTCTTGTAGTCTCTTCCAGAAATTTGATGTGGTAGATCTCTATCTGACATAATTGACACTGGAACTCCATGTCTTAAAATGATCTCTTTAACGTACAACTTTGCCAACTAATCAAGACTGAATCTAATCTTTATTGGAAAAAAGTGTGCTAATTTCGTCAGCCAGTCTACTATCACCCAAATGGCATCGTATGCTCTCTGAGTAGTTGGAAGACCTACCGCAAAATCTATTGTGATGTGTTCTCATTTCTATTCCGGTGTTTCCAACGATTGAAGTAATCCGCTGGGTCTCTGATGCTCGGCCTTGACTCTTTGACATGTCAAACATTTTGCGACACATTTTGCAACGTCTCTTTTCATGTTTGGCCACCAAAAGTGTCGTCATAAATCTTGATACATCGTCGTACTTCCCAGGTGAATTGAATATCTTGAGTTATGAGCTTCGGTCAAGATTTCTTCTTTATATCTGGTATTGCTGGAACCCGAATTCGTCCCTCGAATCTTAGCACTCCTTTGGTATATAACTTGGACATCTTGCCCTTTCCTTTACTAGAATACGGCTCATCAACTTTCTCAACTTTAGATGCAGTGTTATTTGTAAGAGTGAGCAAACAATCGCTCACTAATATAAGGAATAATAATAGCAACAACATGAGATGAAACAATAAATACTGAATAATAGAGAACTCGACCTACGAATCAAGAACAAAAAACAAGTTCAAGATTTATATCTGAGGGTCTTAAGACCATGAACTATGTCCCCGGTAATTTGGTATTTTTACCTCAACCTTAACAGTCGTTTAGACTATACAGACCCTTCTTTACGTACTTAGGGGGATCAGCCTTTTATCCCATGTATTGTGCACAAACTTCTAAACGCTGACGCGTACATAATCCCCTATATTAGGGTTGTTCATCTCAGTTTGACTTTAGGATTTTTGCACTAAAGAAAATTTAGTTTGGAACTAGCTTATCAGTGGTTCTAAAACTTTAGAACACTCATCAAATATAGATTAGTCCAATCAATAAATGTTTGTTTGTTATTCGAAGGTTCAACACAATAATACAAGATTGAACAATGATACTTAAGTCAAAGATTGAGTATTAACAATATACAATTGAATAAACATGGTAAAAACAAAGTACTACATCCAAAAGAGTTATGAAATCTCATTTGGAATAATTAATTTAAACAGACTATCCTTTGAATAGTAAAGAACAAAAGTTAGGAATGTGAAACTCGCTCAATGTAAAGGATTAGAATACAAGAGCTTGCGTAATTATAAACAAGATGGAACCAATAGCTTGCATAATAAAATATATGAGTTAGAGAACTTGCTTGAAAATAAAAGGTAAATATAGTTATGAAACTTTCATTCATTATAATGAGAATGAAGTTAGGAAACTTGTCTCGTGCGTAAGCTACCCAAGTTTAATAAACGTTCGCCAAGTACCCTACATATACCATTAAAGTTACATCATCGATTAGCTATACTATTATTAGCTTTATAAGTTCAATTCACCATTTTATTTAAGTCATAACCCTTAACTTAAGGTCTAACCATACTAGTTAATCACACAACACGAATCTAAAAACTCAATATCACATAATGTAAAGCTTTAGCATTCAATCCTCACCTCTAACTCTTACAAACATTGAATTTAAATCATTATATAACTTATTTAGTAATTACGTACAATTCTTCAATTTTTTTTTTGCTATTACAACACCTTACAATCTGTTATTATATCTTATGATATGATTTAACATCTTATCATGTATACAAGACTAGGTTGAGTCAACATATAATAGACTGCAACTTAAATAACACAATCCGTCTCCTCGGTATATGCAGCACGATTCTACCGCCCCCAAGCTTTGGCATTTGGCCAATGCAATGCGTTGGTGCACGAACTCAGAAAGCCAACAGGCACAGCTGCGTCATTTCTACCTTTGAATGCAACAAGAGCTATGCCACTCTGTGATCATAAAGCAGTAGTAGATTCATCCTCATACACACCAAAGATCTCCAATTTTCTAATTTCTACAGAAATTTATATACCCAAAAACTAGAATTTTGTTAACAACAACACCAAGCATGCATTTCATGATTCTACCAATATAAACATTACATAAAATCAACTTTTAAGGATCAAAAATCATGTTTTTTACATATTTCTTCATATTTCAATACTTTTAGCGAATTCAACCACCAAATCTTTGTTTCTTAACCAAATTATACCATTTCAATTGCGTTGTTTTCATTTTTTTGATATACTAACATAATTCACAACCAATTTACAGATTGTAACAAGGATAAACATAAAAATTTGGACTCAATTAAGCCATTTCATATATATATATATATATATATATATATAACATTGTTATTGAAATCTTCTTCTTCAAACCAATTTCCATGAATTTGATCACTAACATAAGATTATAAATTACAACTAACGGGTTTAACAAGATTATACATACATATAATAAATATCTTAAACAACAATTCAACAAAAATCCTAATTTCAGAGAATCGAAATTACAAAACTACAAGTTAGAATAGGGAGTAGATTATACCTTTAATCCTTGTTTTATATAAGCAAAGATAACAGCAATCCTTTCCAAAAACTCCTCTTTTCCAACTTTCAATTCTCTATAATTCTCCCTAGCTCCTCTTCTTTAGTCTCTGTTCTTAGGTTTTTAGGAAAATACGTAATATAACCCAACTGAGCGCTTAATAAACTAATAAACGTGGGTTATCAGTTTATTCAAGCCAAAAGACTCAGGTGTTATATTAACCAAAAGCCACAAGGCTTTGTTTGGTTTAATTTGCACAAAACTTCCCCCTTCCAATTTATTTATATATTACTTATATTATATAGTTCCATTTGTCACACATTTTTATTCAACTAATTTTAATAACTTAGAATGACAATTATAAAAATTATAATTTTAATTATAATTATACTTATGCTTAACAAATTATTACATATCTAATTTAATTATTAAATTAAACTAGAATATTATTTAATTTAATTTAATTATTTTCTTAAATATTAAAAAATTCATTTAATTTAATTATTTCATTAAATTAAATCTTCAAATAATAAAATTACCATTAATTAATTTAGTTAACATACACACTTAACTAAATTATTACACCACAATTTCATCAATTATTTATTGATCTCAATAAATAAATTAATTAAAATATTTATTTATTTCAATAAATATATTTAAATTACATAAAAATTCTCGGTCGTTACAAAAATTATTAAAAGGGCAAAACTCAACCGTAGCCATGCTGAGCCTCGCATTCTTGACTTCCTCCGCAAACTGTGGAATTTTTTTTATCAAATCTTTTCCATTTATCTCCATCTGCAGGGCGAGTCAGCTGACAAGACACGACGTCTCTTGTTCTATGTCAACTCATATGCTGAGTTATCTGGGACGACATGAATTGTAACGACCCCAGAATTCATACAATTCAACTATCGACTTCAGTCGTTAATAATACGTCTAACTTCTGATTTTACATCATTATTCGATGTTAAACTTAATAAAATGCGGAATAATTAAAACTTTTATGTCTTCTTACTTTAATTCCCTGAATCAAAACCTTTATCATCTACATGTCTTTGAATCATATATAATCCATGATTCACTTTATCAGAGTTAATATATATTACTTACATATCAAATCGATATCCTTTATACATCGGACAGCTCAAACTTTAACTTTACAACTCAACATAAAATATACATCATAAAACATTGAGTACATCTCATGAATATTAATCATGGTTTAAATAAATAACAATCTTTAGCTAAAATATTAATATTCGTGTATTATTTCTGATCCACGTCATTCAAGTAGCACATAGTGTTACCTTCAATCCTTAACCTGCAAAAATGGTTATTTTCAAGGTTGAGCTCGACAACCTAACAAATCTAATAGTTTTTATGTATCACGTAACACATAATAACATGCTTATCATACATCTCATAAACTTTGGAATAACATAATATATATATATATATTACAGTTCATATAACAAGTATAAAGATTGAGTTCCTTACTCAATCAACATTCATTACTCAATCAACGTAGTCATAAATTGAATTTAACGTTTCATACTTTCAACACATATATAACACATCATGCCATTTATAATAAAGATTTAAAATAGTTCATCATCAAGTTCACTTAGCAAATAAGAACTGAAAGACTTGCATTGATCGTTGTTTACCAATAGTAGTTTAATAGCTTACAACTATCTGTACTTCACGTGCCCTACATAATTATATAATCACGCATATCAACTATTAGTCATATAGCAATGAATAATAGTTGTAATATAAACTTTACTCTATATCTCATAACCCTTCCTATTATCAATACACAATGTTCAATTTGATTGTGTTAACTTTCGACTTACATCTCACTATATTTCGTACTCGAAGTTCATTCAAGTGTTTAATTCTTTCTAGAAATCATTATTGGTTTTATATTAACCCCACTTTATATCTTATAATATTTATTTCATTTGACTTAAAACATTTTTTACATTTATTAACACTTGTCACGGCGTGTCGACGTTTATTCGTCACACGCCCGATTTGTCTCTCTTATGTATGATTAGTATGCTTATACAACTTATCTAATACATCATTTATCGATGTTAAGCATCATTATATTTACTAAAATTTATGTTTTATAACTTCAAACAACATCTTTTATCGTTAGAATAACTACACTTGCATACGTGCATGCCCGACGCCCTTTGATTGCCTCTGAAAACACAATAGTCCCAAAGATGGCCATTTTTCCCCCTTTAAACAACCTCAAATTGAAAAACTTAAAAATAAAAGTTGTAGTTCTATTTGTCCTAGTTCTGGATCATCTTGAATCGCTTTAATCGGAGTTTGTATGAAAAAGTTATGCTTATTTTACTAAAATAGGTCAAAACAGTCACACCTGACACACTATGGGCGCGGCCGCGCCCATTTCCTTCACAATTCTAGTGTGCCCAGCTGCGCGCCCGTTCTTCTGGGAAGCGCGCTCACGCTTGGCTTCGCCCAGATTCCAAAATTTGTAATGTTTTTACTTCAAATCTTCATAACTTCTTCATTTTAAGACAAAATTTATTGGTTTTCAATTCTATGAACTTGTGAAACACTGAACTACTAATCCATAGAATAATTATAACACTTCAATAACATTAACAATTCATTTTAAGGGTTCCAATTCACTGTTCATGTTATCCTTTCATGTTTTAAACATATTTAGCGAATTCATTCGCTACGAATTCGTTTCTTGACCAAAACGATTCATTCCACTTGCATTCTTATCGTTTCTCAATGTATTAATACAAACTATCATTAATTTATAGTTTATCACATGATTTAATCATCAATTTTGGGTCTAAAATAAGCCATCTTGTACATATTATGCCAAAACTCAAATTCTTTATCTTTTAACATATTTACATGAATTTGATTACTTAAAAACAATTTATAGATGACATAGAATGAATTATACATATCTAAGAACATATATAATTTAACTTCTTGACAAATCCTCCTCGAAAATTCAATTACAGAGAAAAACTCAAGAAACCAAACTAGAGTTTTAGGACTAGTTTATTACCTCTTAATTTCTTATTGGAGTCGCTAAATGATAGGAATTTCCTGCTTAACCCTCTTCTTCTCCTTTGAATTCCCATACTTCCTCTCAAAGACTCACAGAGAACTCTAACCATCTCTCAACTTCTCTGTTTTCTAACTCTTAACCTTAGTAATATAAGGTAAACATAACTGAAGCTTAACTTAAACGTGGCTTGGCCAGTTACCAATACTAAGAGTGACAATAGTTGTATATACAAAGGGTCTCAGGCCATGTTTGACTAGAACCCAAACAACCTCTTCTAATTTTTTGTTTGTTTGATAATTTCCTTACTATATCTTCTTTTCTCTAAGTGTCACACTTTATTATTATTATTTTATTGTTAAATCACTCGGCCAACAGTTTTCCCATCTATTTACCCATATGACTTATGGAATTACATTCATAAGTAAAACACTTCTAATCAACTAAACATTCCCATTAAAATAATTAATATTTATTTCACTTATTATTTTAATAAATTATACAATTATTATGTATAATTATACAATTTTCTTTCCTTTTATAAATTCTCCCAAGACAATTTATTTAATCTATACTTTTAATCATAATTTAGATATTTATTTAATTTATTAATCCTAACACCAATATTTATTTATAATTATATTGGTTCTTCTCATTCTCATACTCCATTTACATTCAATTGGCTAAATATAATATATTAAGCCATTACATAAACGCATTACTCTTACATGTAATATATACCTTTCCTCTTTATTAAAACAATTATATTTACATGAATTCATTATTTAAATTAAGTGAATTACTCGCTTTATTTATGAGATTAAATTCATAATAATTTCATTACCAACAAGGCATACCAATTAAATTATATTATTCCATAATATAAATTTCATCTTAATTAACTAATATTATTTAGTTAATTTCTTTTGCCACCATATTCCTTTTTCATAACTAATTTTCTTCCCTTTCTTTAATAGTTTAATCAATTATTAAATCTCATATAAATTTAATTTTCTCACACCAAAACACATAATTCAAAATATATACATCTCATAATAAGAATTTTAATTATTAAATTCTTATTTTAATAACTTATAAAAATTCGGGTTGTCACATCCTTCCCTCCTTATAAGGATTCCGTACTCGGAATCAACGAAACATCCCTTACTCGATTTTCACCAAATCTGTGACGCCCCTAAAATAGGTATACATCACATATTCTAAGTCGCTAAATACATGGTACAGAATACAAATACAATCTTTAATATACAACAAGAGAGCTGTTAGTTTTAATACTAATATTGTCTTCAAGACAATATCCACTCTCAGAATAAGTCATCATTACATTTATTGTCACACTATTTAACCGAATAGTGAGGACTACTAATACTATCATCCTGGAGGTCACTACCCGTTCCCCCGACTAGTCCTCGCTACGTTCTCATTTCACGAAGAGAACGGTGAAAAGAAAGGGTGAGCTCAACTAGCCCAAAGAAGAAATATTATGACTAAGATAATGCAGAATAAATTATCATTAGTCTTCAACAATGTTAAACTGATAAAATACAATAGACATCAAGTTTAACTGCAGTGGAACATACAATCCATTAAAAGAGTCAAGCAGAGAATAAAATCTACTATCTTTTATGATTTAAAAGGTTTTTCATCACTTTTATCGTTGGGACTCAGCTTAATAAATAATTTACATCATCCCTGCACTACGGCCAAGGATATTCACTAGTATCACAACCACAAATTATCCATGCACTACGGGTCAAGGATATTCGTGTATTCATCAATGGGCATGTTCATGCCAACAACTGTCCATCAATGCACTATTGGCCAATGAGGACTTTTACCACACAATTTGTAACATTACGGTCATGATTACAGGCCACAGATGACTTTCAAAAAAAATATAAACATGAGGATGATGACAATGATATAAGAATTCAATAAAACAAGTTCAAGAATTAATTTATTCAGGAAGTAATAACGTCCAAATTGTCAACATGATACTTCTTTGTAGAGTAAAATTTAAGAATGCTCAGATGAATATTTCCATGAAAAGATACTGGATGAAGCGCAAATATCAAGGATATTCCACTAATTTCATGGAGTATCGAAGTCAAAACTTTAACCAACTGAGTATAATAAAGAATGGAATAACAAAAGAAATCACCATGCATGCGGTACTTGCCATAGACGAGTTATTCCAATGTAATAATAAATAACGGAACCGGTCAAGGTAATACGACCGCAAAGCGGATATTCCAACAGAATAATAAAGAATGGAATTACAACAAAAATCACCATGCATGCGATACTTCTCATAGACAGGTTATTTCAATGAAATAATAAATAACGGAACCGTGTTAAGCGTAAAAACGCATGCATGTGATATTCCAACAAAATAATAAAGACTTTTAACCGGTCCCACAGCGTAAAAAACGATAGACGAGGATATTCCAACAGAATAATAAAGAATGGAATAACAACAAAATTTCACCATGTATGTGGTACTTCGCATAGACAGGTTATTCCAATAGAATAATAAATAATGGAATAACAGAAGAATTTCACCAAGTATAGGGTAGCCCGCGTATACAGGTTATTCCAACAGAATAATAAAGAATGGAATAACAGAAGTTCTCTTCATGTATATGAAAAAAAAACCCCTTACCTTATAAAGAAGAGTACTCCGACGGTAGGGCGGGGATATACTTGAAGAAACTTGCACTATGCTCAATTCTTAAACGCTAAAGAAATACGCTCAAGATTATAGAAGAAGAATTCTCTGTACAGTTTCTCTCTCTAGAGTTTCAGTGAATTCCTAAGAAATAATGAAGGAATGAGCTTCTATTTATAGAAGAATGGACTGAATAGTAACCAATCCATGAACGGTCCAGATTGATTTACTTTTAAACGGACGGTCCAGATTGGTTTACAATAAAATATAATATATTCTATTTATAATCTAATAAAACGAATAACTTTATAAAAGTATTATGTTTTATATAAAAAAATTTTACTATGCAAACAATATGCAGGCACTATGCAAACACTATGCATAATAAAATATAATATATTCTAATTATTGTCTAATAAAACAGATAACTTTATAAAAGTATTCTGCATTACATATAAAAAGATTTTAATATTAGCCTAATAAAACGAATAACTTTATAAAAGTATTCTGTTTTATATAAAAAGCTTTTCTATTTTATTACATTAATAATACTAATAAAACAAAACTTCATCATCATTATCATAATTCACACTATTAATCGACTAGGTCGTTCCTAGGAAAGAGGGGGTTTTCCAATAAGGATTTCTCCCTATTGGCGTGCAATTAGGTGACCAAACCTCTCCTTGGCAGAACTTCTAGACATCGTTAATATTGCAAATAATAATATTAACAACTTTGTTATCTCAATTATTTATTTAATAATATATAAAATATTGACAATAATTGAATCAAATAACATGAGATACTATGCAACAATTACTGAAGCAATAATTGAACAAAACTGAGTGACTTCTCACGTAAGCATCAATAATCAATACTTGCCCGCTACTATTATGCAACCACACGTATTCCTGTACTTTTAACACTGGGTGTTTCAACAGTTAACGGTAAAACTTCCGCCGTTATTTTTATAAAATATATTTTTATTTTTATTTTTGTCGTTTTCTCAATCCAACAATAATTACATTGTGGGGTCCACTTAATGATTATGCCGTCGCATGCGAATATTCCTATTAAAACAAATATTCACCAAACCAATCGAATATTATAAACAACTTGCGTACTTTTACAAAATTTCTAAATATTACCTGGCTATAACATTATATCAAATTCATTCCAAAATATTTAAAAATGATAATTATAGAAAATTCATCTTTATTCATAAAAGTTGGGGTCTCACAATCTACCCTTCTTATGAAATTTCGCCCTCGAAATTAGGGTACGTACCTGGTATGTCGAAGAGGTAAGGATACCTTGATTTTATTTCAGATTCTAACTCACAGGTCATTTCCTCAACATCGTGGTTCCTCCATAAAACTTTGACTTGAGGTATTACCTTGGAGCGTAGAATATGTTCCTTCATATCCAAGATTTGAACAGGAACCTCTTCATACGTTAAATCTTCCGCTATTTCATCCGGTTCTAACTCAATAATGTGGTTAGGGTCTTTCACATATTTATGTAACATGGATATATGAAAAATGTTATGAACACGAATCATACTTGGCGGTAAGGCGAGTCTATAGGCTACAGTCCCTACTCGATCGAGGATTTAAAATGGGCCAATGAATCGAGGATTGAGCTTTCCTCTCTTTCCGAATCTCGTAACTCCTTTCCATGGAGCAACACGTAATAACACATGATCTCCAATATCGAATTCCATGTCCTTTCGATGAAGATCAGCATAACTCTTTTGACGGTCTTGTGAGGTTTTTATACGTTGTCGGATCGTTTGAATCTTTTCTGTAGTCATACGTACCAACTCCGGTCCCAACAACGTTGTTTCACCCACCTCATCCCAGCATACTGGAGAACGACACTTTCTTCCATACAACACCTCGAATGGAGCCATGCCAATACTTGCTTGATAACTGTTGTTGTAGGAAAACTCCACAAATGGTAAGAACTTGTCCCAACTTCCCTTGAAGTCAAGGACATAGAGTCTTAATAAATCTTCAAGAGTTTTAATAGTCCTCTCTGATTGTCCGTCCGTCTGAGGATGATATGCTGAACTAAATCATAAATTCGTGCCCATAGCTTTTTGCAAACTAACCCAAAATCTTGAAGTAAATCTTGGGTCTCGATCAGAAACTATGGATACTGGCATACCATGCAATCTTACAACCTCGTTTATGTACATACGAGCAAGACGTTCAAGTGTATAAGTTTCTCGTATTGGTAAGAAATGAGCAGACTTGGTCAATCTATCAACAATGACCCAAATTGCATCTACGCCTTGAGAAACCTTGGGAAGACCAGTAACGAAATCTATGGTAATGTGCTCCCACTTCCATTCTGGAATTTCAAGTGGTTGTAATAGACCTTTTGGTACTTGATGTTCTGCCTTGACTCATTAACAAGTTATACACCTTGAGATAAACAGTGCTATCTCTCTCTTCATATTGCCCCACCAAAATGTATGTCGAAGATCATGATACATTTTGGTACTCTTAGGATGGATTACAAACGGTGTGTTGTGCGCCTCCATCATGATTTTATACTTTAAATCAGGGTCGTTAGGAACACAAAGTCTGGAGTTGACTCGAAGTATTCCTTCTTCATCAATTTTTGCTTCCGGCATAGCACCTTCTTGTACTTTCTTCCTCATACGCATCAGTTCCAGGTCTGTAGCTTGAGCAGCTTTAACTTTATCGATTAAAATCGGTTCCACTCGTATATTTGCCATCATCACTTGGGTCCCTGGAGTCTTTATCTCTATCTCCATCCTTTGCAAGTCATACAAAATGGGCCTTTCGCGTTGACAATATCGCTTTTCGTGCCGCATATGATCTTCTACTCAATGCGTCAGCTACCACGTTCATTTTTCCAGGATGGTATTGAATGGTATGATCATAATCTTTCAACAGTTCAAGCCAACGTCGCTGTCGCATGTTGAGTTCCTTTTGAGTGAAGAAATATTTGAGGCTTTTATGATCCGTAAAGATCTTCACTTTCTCCCCATACAAGTAATGCCTCAAAATTTTAAGTGCGAAGACAACAGCTGCTAACTCTAGATCATGAGTAGGATAATTCCTCTCATATTCTTTGAGTTTTCAAGAGGCATAGGCTATGACTTTCCCATGTTGCATGACAACACATCCTAACCCTTTGCCTGAAGCATCACTGTAGATGACAAATCCCTCCGAGCCAGATGGTATTGTCTGAACAGGTGCTGAAATGAGTCTTCTCTTGAGTTCTTGAAAACTCTTCTCACATTCCTCGTTCCAACCGAATTTTGTTTCTTTTCAAGTCAGCTGAGTTAAGGGAGTAGCGATTCGAGAAAACCCTTCTATGAATCCCCGATAATAACCAGCTAAGCCGAGAAAGCTACGTATTTCGGTCACTGATTTAGGTTTCTCCCAGCTTTGAATAGCTTCAATCTTTGCTGTGTCAACAGATATTCCATGACTTGATACTACGTGCCCAAGGAATGCTACTTCCTCAAGCCAGAACTTCCATTTCTTTAACTTGGCATAAAGCTTATATTCACGAAGCTTTTGGAGTATCAGCCTCAAGTGTTGCTCATGATCCTCACGGCTTTCGGAATAAATAAGGATGTCATCAATAAAGACGACCACAAAGTGATCCAAATATTCCTTGAATACTCGGTTCATCATATCCATGAAGGCAGTAAGAGTATTAGTTAATCCAAAAGACATAACTAAGAATTCATAATGCTCGTACCAAGTTCTAAAAGTCATCTTTGGAATGTCATCAGTTCTAATCTTCAATTGGTGATATCCGGAACGAAGATTAATCTTTGAAAAGAATTTGGCTCCTTGCAACTAGTCAAACAGGTCATCAATACGTGGCAATGGGTACCTATTTTTGATGGTGACATGATTCAACTCCCGATAATCAATACAAAGTCGCATACTCCCATCTTTCTTCTTCATGAATAGAACAGGAGCACCTCAAGGAGAAGTACTAGGATGAATGAAATCGATGTCTAACAATTCCTGCAGTTGGGTCTTTAACTCTTGAAGTTCAATAGGAGCCATTCGATATGGGGCTTTGGAAATAGGTTTTATACCGGGTTTAAGGTCAATACAAAATTCAATTTCATGCTCTGGGGGTAGGCCAGGAAGTTCTTCAGGGAATACGTCAGGAAATTCATTAACAATAGAAATATCATTTAAAACTGACGTATTTTTGTTTAGATCCGTGACATGAGCTAAGAAAGCTTGACATCCGTTTTCCAATAAACGAATAGCTTTATGGCTTGAGATGACAGTGATTGATTTTAATGGTTTGGTTGCTTGAATTCGCATAATAGGTTGGTTAGGAATATGAAAGCTAACAACCTTACGAAAACAAATGATGAGTGGTTAACCAATCAATCCCTAGGATTACGTCAAATGCAAGTATTTTCAATGAAATAAGATCGACTGGTAATGTGAGGGTGCCGATTTGAACCAAACAAGACTTATAAATAGTGGATGTAATGAAGATTTCTCCCAACGGAGTTTCAACAGATAAGTCAAAGTCTAATTTCTCCGGAGTTAAATTTAAACGTTGAGCGCAAGTAGGAGAAATAAAAGAATGGGTAGAACCGGTATCAAATAAGGTATAAACTTCGCTAGAGTTTATGATAAGCTTACCCGTGATGACGTCGTTGGGTTCCTTGCTTTTACGGGAGGTCACGACAACGCGCTCTCCACTTGTACTCTTGGCTTTGACTTTTCTAGGACGTCCTTTGGTGCCTCCATCCTAGCTGAACTTGTCTTCGGTGAACGACAAAATCGAGCTAGGTGACCTTCTCTTCCACGATTATAACATGCTTTGGATGGCATCGCGCAGTTTGGACTGATGTGTCCCTCCTCTCCGCATTTGAAGCATATGATAGGTGGTCGTTCTCCTTCCTTAACAACAGGTGCTGGTGCTGATGTCTTTCCATCATTGTTGAATATCCTCTTTTTGAAATGTCCATTCTTATTGTTTTGGCCATGATTACCACCAAAGTGGTTACCATTTTTGGCATGTTGATTCCCTCCACGCTTATTATCACCGCTTCGATGACTGTTATCACTAGTATTATCATTTTGCCAGTTGCTCTCTTTTGGTTGGGTTGACTCATTATCGCGCTCCAATAACTGAGCCCTATTAACAACATCTGAATACAAACACAATTTATGAGAGATAAGATATTGACGTATCTAGGGTTTCAAACCTCTTAGAAACATTCGCATCGTTCTCTCCTCATTATCAACCAAATAGGACGCAAATTGAGACAACTCGGCCAACTTGGCTTCGTACTACAACACGGTCATGTTGTTTTGCTCCAGCTTGATGAACTCTACCTCTTTCATGTGACGAATACTTTTGGAAAAGTACTTGTCGTTGAACAATTCTTGGAACTTCTCCCAAGTCATCTTTAATGCGATAGGTTGAGTACGTTTTACAGATTCTCACCAGTAATCTGCCTCTGCACATAACATAAAGGTGGCAAAGGGAACCTTTTGCTCCTCAGAGCATCCCAAGACATCAAATATCTTGTAGATCTGCTTTATCCACGTCTCCACCTTAAGTGGTTTTGGCTCTCCAAAAAACTCCGGTCGTCCCAGTTCCTTGAACTGCTTAGCGGTGACTGTCCGAGAGTTGCCAGTGTTTCCACCTATATTTTGTACAAGAGCCGCTCTTGCCTGATGTTGCATGAATTACATAAAGCCTCTGAACATTCCATCGTTCATCATCTAGTCAGTGTTGTTGTTTGCCTGAGGATTGTCGCCTTCCTGATGCACATTATCCTGATTATTGATCTGTGGAGACTCAACGGTCTCCTGTGCTCCATTTATATTCTCAACATTCTCGGATGCCATTTTCAAATACTGCCACAAAACAAGGGTTAATTAACATATCACATATTATCCCTATACTCTAACCGACCAATTAAATACCAAATAAACTTAAGTAGGTCATACTAGCGAAGGAATTCCCCGTCTCTCCCCTCCTAATTCTTGTCTCACATCTCAGCCAGGGATCATATCCCTAAGCTTTGATACCAATTATGCGCCCCCCAAAATAGGTATACATCACCTATTACAGAATCGCCAAATACATGGTATAGAATACAAATACAATCTTTAATATACAACAAGAGAGCTGTGAGTTTTAATACAAATATTGTCTTCAAGACAATATCCACTCTCAGAATAAGTCCTCATTACATTTATTGTCACGCTAATTAACAGAATAGTGAGGACTTCTAATACTATCATCTGGACCGTCACTCCGTTCCCCGACTAGTCTCGGCTACGTTCTCATTTCCTGAAGAGAACAGTGAAAGAAAGGGTGAGCTCAACTAGCCCAGTAAGAAATATTATGAATAAGATAATGCATAATAAATTATTATTAGTCTTCAACAATGTTAAACTGATAAAATACAATAGACATCAAGTTTAACTGCAGCAGAACATACAATCCATTAAAAGAGTCAAGTAGAAAATAAAATCTACTATCTTTTATGATTTAAAAGGTTTTTCATCACTTTTATCATTGGGACTCAACTTAATAAATAATCCACATCATCCACACTTTTCTGACCAAGGATATTCACTAGTATCACAACCACAAATTATCCATGCACTACAGGCCAAGGATATTTGTGTATTCATAAATGGTCATGATCATGCCAACAACTGTCCATCAATGCACTACGGGCCAATGAGGACATTTACCACATCATTTGTAATATTACGGTCATGATTACACCCTAAATCCTGGTCATAATCATACCAAGTCCATCTATACACTCTGAGGCCACAGATGACTTTCAAAAAATATATAAACATGAGGATGATGACAATGATATAAGAATTTAATAAAACAAGTTCAAGAATTAATTTATTCAGGGAACTAATAACGTCCAAATTGTCAACATGATACTTCTTTGTAGAGTAAAATTTAAGAATGCTCGGAAGAATATTTCCATGAAAAGATCTTTGGATGAAGCGCAAATATCAAGGATATTCCACTAATTTCATAGAGTATAGAAATCAAAACGTTAACCAACCGAGTATAATAAAGAATGTAATAACAAAAGAAATCACCATGCATGCGGTACTTAGCATGGGCGAAGTTATTCCAATGAATAATAAATAACGGAACCGAATCGGTAATACGCATGCGAAGCGCGAATATTCAACGAGAATAATTAAGAATGGAATAACAACGAAATCACCATGCATGCGATACTTCAGATGACGGGTTATTCCAACGAAATAATAAATAACGAAACCAGTCCCACAGTAAAACGTCATGAGATAGGATATTCAAATGAAATAATAAAGACGGAACCAGTCCTGCGTAAAAACGATGCGGCCGAGGATATTCAACGAATAATAAAGAATGGAATAACAACCTGAATTTCACCATGTATGTGGTACTTAGCATGAGACGAGTTATTCCAAAGAATAATAAATAATGGAATAACGTAAGAATTTCACCAAGTATAGGGTAAACCACAGATATAGGTTATTCCAATGTAATAATAAAGAATGGAATAATGAAGTTCTCTTCATGAATATGAAAAAAAATACCCTTACCTTATAAAGAAGAGTACTCAGAAGCGGTAGTGCGGGGATATACTTGAAGAAACTTGCACTACGCTCAAAGCTTTCTTAAACGCTAAAGAAATACGCTCAAGATTATAGAAGAAGAATTCTCTCTAGCTTCTCTCTCTAGAGTTTAAATGAATTAAATAAGAAATAATGAAAGAATGAGTTATTTATAGAAGAATGGACTGAATAGTAACCAATCCATGAACGGTCCAGATTGATTTACTTTTAAACAGACGGTCCAGATTGGTTTACAATAAAATATAATATATTCTATTTATAATCTAATAAAACGAATAACTTTATAAAAGTATTATGTTTTATATAAAAAAATTTTACTATGCAAACACTATGCAGGCACTATGCAAACACTATGCATAATAAAATATAATATATTCTAATTATTGTCTAATAAAATGTATAACTTTATAAAAGTATTACATTTTATATAAAAAGATTTTAATATTAGCCTAATAAAACGAATAACTTTATAAAAGTATTCTGTTTTATATAAAAAGCTTTTCTATTTTATTACATTAATAATACTAATAAAATAAAACTTCATCATCATTATCATAATTCACACTATTAATCGACTAGGTCGTTCCCAGGAAAGAGGGGGCTTTCTAATAAAGATTTCTCCCTATTGGCGCACAATTAGGTGACCAAACATCTCCTTGGCAGAACGTCTAGACATCGTTAATATTGCAAATAATAATATTAATAACTTTGTTATCTCAATTATTTATTTAATAATATATAAAATATTGACAATAATTGAATCAAATAACGTGAGATACTATGCAACAATTACTGAAGCAATAATTGAACAAAACTGAGTGACTTCTCACGTAAGCATCAATAATCAATCTTTGCTCGCTACTTACGCATGCAACCACGCGTATTCTCCTCGTACTTTTAACACTGGGTGTTTCAACAGTTAACGGTAAAACTTCCGCTGTTATTTTCATAAAATATATTTTTATTTTTATTTTTGTCGTTTTCTCAATCCAACAATAATTCTATTGTGGGGTCCACCAATGAATGTGTCGTCGTATGAATATTCCCTATTAAAACAAATATTCCCCGACCAATCGAATATTATAAACAACTTGCGTACTTTACAAAATTTCTAAATATTACCCACAACTATAACATTATATCAAATTCATTCCATAATATTTAAAAATGATAATTATAGAAAATTTATCTTTATTCATAAAAGTTGGTGTCTTAGAAAATCTCTTTTCAAAATTTATCATTGAATATCTTCAACACATTACCTTAATATAGGTTTTATTTATTACCACTTCAACCATTCTTCACAATAAATTCTTGTACGTTTTATTTCATAACCTTTACTTAGACTCAATTATATTTTAGTATTACATATTCTTTGACCCGTTCATTATCTTTCTGTAAGGATCATTATCATGTACTAGATTCTCGAATTCTCGGGACATTACATTCACCCCTTCTTCTAAAAATTTCATCCTCAAAATGTTGACTTACTAATATTCGTTCATTCCATCTATCAAAATAGATTTTATGTTGATATTTATTTATTCATTAGGTTCAACAACCAAATTCTTTCTCTAAAGATCTTTCTAAGATCATCATATTCCTCACATCTTCCTCTTCTAGGAGTTTCACATTTTCCTTCTTTCTAGAATTTCATTTCTCCCTTGAAATTATTATGTTTTGCTTAATTTCTCATCTTTTCCACTTTCACCTTTCAGAATAATAAGAATCCTCCATAATTACTCAATAATTGGGGAGCGATATGAATAATAGGAATTTAAAAGATTCCAATTCATGCTGAGGGGTCACAAGACCATGAACTCATCTCTAGGTTTAATAGTGCTTCACCCCTAGTTCTTCACACATTAAACCTTTTTAACAGAATGTTTATCAATCACAAAGACTGAAAACACCCTCTTCAAGTACTCTAGATGATCAGCCTATCAGACCACTATGTCCTGCCCAACGTATTACATCTTAACATCGTAACGACTATATGTGTTACTTTTGAAACCATTGTCTCTAATAACATGTCCCCTTTTATAGGGTTGTTCACCTCAGCTTCTTAACATCTGAATCCGCACAAAAAAAATTTGGTTTAGTATAATTTGACAAAGAACGCTTGAATTTCATGAACATCTTTCAATATTCGTCTAGCTGAATCAAATATCATAGACTTCTACAACAACTCGGACATCAATCGAAATAGTTTTAGCCAATTCATGTGGCATATATTTCTTAGTTTAAAGAAAACCAAAAATCATTTTTTTATGATGGTCAAGATACCATACTATTTTAATAGTACGTTGAAGATTCAGTCATTATATGACTTCATCATGCTACATCATACCATAGTGAGCTGATGATCCTATGATCACATACAACACCAGGTTCAATAACATTAACGAATTCCTCATTTGTCATATTAGCATCATATTTAATGATGCCTTAATGACTACGAACAACAAAATACATTTTGATATTTTTAAATTATTTTTGTCTAGCCGAAATAATTAGCATAGACATACGAATAACGGTATTGATTTTAAAACTCACTGGTTCAATTATGTGATCCAATGTTTTTCAAGAAAACAGAAGTGCAAGTGTTGGGTAAAATCTAATTACGCACAACACGCAAGTATACGTGGTCAACAAGTAATAAAGTGATAAGTTGAGTATCGTTCCCATAGAGAATGAGTTAATAAAAATCACCAAGTAATAACCCGTAACCAACTCAATCTTATTTAAATGAATGAATTTAATGTTATAAATTAAAATATTTAACTAAACTAATTCTAATTACCACTAATTAAAAATCAGATTATGGAGATTTAAGATCACAACTTCACTTATTGCTTCATTTAAGCTAACACACTTCTCATCAATTATTTTTTATCCTGAATTATTAATCAAGAACACTAAAGCAGATAAAACCACCTCTCGATGCATAATACCCATACTCAATTGCATCCACAGATGATAGAATTAAGCAAAACACCCTAATTAACTAATCCACTATATCTCTATGTGAATTAAAATTAAAAAGGATTTAAAGCACAAGTTCTCTATAAGATTACATATGGCGTAAAGGCATATCTCTATCCTAAACACGAATCATGAATTCCATTTATGCAGAAATCACAAACATATGCTATCATGATCAGATCTAAATCAATACTTCATCTCTCGAGTTCATATAGATTATCACGGTAATTGATGGCCAGACAATTAAACAATTAAGTCCAAATCACAATAAACAATCCTCACAATAGAATATAATAATTGATAGCGAAGCATATTAAAATAAACTACACAATAAGATCCATTGGAATCTCAAACAAAGAATTAGTTCATGATTATTAAATTAAAACTAAGAATCCACACTTGAATAAACAATAAAAGACAAAGATAGGAGAAGATGAGAAGATAGAATCTATTGTCTGTAGATTTGAAGCTCCCTACATGCTCCTACTTTGAATCTTCAATGGTCTCCAAGTTGCTTCAATCTCCAAAACTATTTAGAACTAGTGTTTTGATCTAATTTACTCTAATCTAATCTAATGGAATCGTATTTCCCTTCTAATCTCTGCTCTAATCCTTGTGTTTCTCCTCCTTTTATAAGTCTCTTTATAAGTCTTTAAGTCCTCTTGAAAGTCGTTGAGTCAATTGGATCAAAACAATCCTTCCCGAACTCAAATTTGGCCAAAAACCACCTTTTTTACGCGTACGCCCGCCACGACGGGGGTCTAGGCTTGTCAAGGGCCCGACCCGGCTGGCAATGGTTCTGCTAGGAAGCTGGTATGCCCGCCCCAATAGGGTTTTTACTAAGGAAAAGCCCACCCCGACGGGCTTCATTTTCTATCACAGCATCCTCTCGTAAAACGGCCATAACATTTGATCTAGTAAATCGAAGATATCGACGAGCTCTACAACTTTCATTCTTTGAGGATTCAGAAATTCTGGCCGGATGAAGGTTGAAATTGGGCTGGAAGTGACTACTATGAAAATGGCTAACCAAAACAGCGAAGTTCGACGTCCGTTGGTACAAAGATCATAACTCTTGCATCCGAACTCTGATTAGAATGATTAAAGATGTTCCGAAAAGCTACGAAGACGCTCTACAATGTAATCCAAGTTCCAAGCCAAAAACATGAAATGAACATGAAAGCCCAAACGATGTCCGATTTACTTTTCTTTGCAATTTCATACCAATTCTTTGTGATTCCTTACCAATAGTCGTTCACACTGCTCCCAAACATATAACCTACAAAAATGAACATAAAATGCATGAAAAGTAACTAAGACACATGAATATAAGCAACTAATTCAAGTAAAAGATACCGAATAAGTGTACACAAAATCCACTTATCAAATACCCCCAAACTTAAACCGTTGCTTGTCCCCAAGCAACACAACATAATGCAATGCAATGAAATGCAACTAATCTATATGCCTACGAATCCAGTAGTATTGATAAACACAAGTCTATTCAACCGGCCTTAGAGAAATCAAGTAAACATGATAATACATCATATCAAAACTCATCAGTAACTTCACAATCAATCATCAAATCTTAGACTGTTATCACTAATATAGTGCGTGTGTGCTTCACAACAATGTTAACTGATATAAAATCAAATTTAACACATACCAAGTCTCTTTGAAGGCATCATACAATGTAAACTCAAGAAATCCAAAAATAAGCTAGATCCAACTAAAATCAAACAATTCCCAATATCGAGGGTCAACATGGGATACTTAAGCTTTATTTTTCATATACGGGGGCTTTTTTCTCTTATTTCCCGTTTTATTCATTTTTTTTTAATTTTATTTTATATACATATAGCTATGCAATGTCTTATTCCCTTAGGCTTTTCAATGCTACCTTAATGAGCTTTCGACCAACGACTCCCAGACCATTAAGACCTTAGGGCGCTAGATGTAAAGACAATCCCCTTGGGCTTACTTACTCAAGTAACAAAGGCCAAAAACTAGACAAGCACGCCCCGGTGTTTATTCATACTTTTTTTTCTTCTTCTTTTTTACAATATAGCTTATATACCCCAAATATTCCTCTAAACTTAGGTTCTTGTCTAACTTTATCCCTCACTACTTATTCTTGTCATTATTTCATTCAAACTAGCATTATCCTTTAGAGTCCCATTATGTATCAATTTAAACTCAATCAACAAGTTGTTTCTAATGTGTTAACCTTGATTATACCAGTTTTAAACAGGAAATGATTCAATTAATAACAAAAAATCACATCAAAGCTCTAATATTCAGTACTATACTTGTCTACTCAATCCCAATCTCATCATTGGCCAAAATAAACTGTAACTATCTAACTGCTAGACTCATGCAAGATAAACTAACTATTATTTTTGATTATTGATTTATTTTTTTTAATAATGAACCTAAACTAGATTAACAACATATGCAAAAAAATATAACATAAACACGAAACTAAAAATGCAATAAAGAACTAAACTAAACTCCCCCAAACTTAGCAATTACGATGTCCTCATTGTAAGAATATAGCGGTAAGTAGAAGAGAACTTCCTCAGAATCGACTAAGCGTGAGGTGATGGCGGGGACGATCATTTTCTTATCCATTGAACCTCCAATACCTGCAATGAAGAGAGACAACATGGATTAGAATAGCACATTATAATATAACGTGATTCCTATCTACTAAATAAACTAGGAAAGCATATAAAAAAAATTCTTGGGTTGCCTCCCAGTTAGCACTTGAATTACAGGTCTTTTCAATGACTTTTGTGCGTCAACGCTATCCAATTCCTAGTCGATAATTGAGGAACCCTCCATCCATCGGAAATAATGTAGCTTTTGGTAGGTTCCCATTTGTGATAGCCATTGCATTAAAGTCACCTAACATGCTTGGTTTAGATAAAATCACATTCAAGAACGTCCAACATCTAGGTGTTTTCTCCATTGTGTCTGCGAATAGATTCTGGCATTGAGGCTTGTCAGACACAACAATCTCTTCTTCTATCTTCTCCAGCTCATCGCACCATGGCTTCGAAGTTATACTCGCTTTTACGTCACAAGGAGTATTATCGACGACATGACTACCTAGTGGACAATGTTTTGCAAATCTAACTGGATTCTTGAACTTTGGCGGAGAAGGCACTTGAGGCATTAATAACATGGGCTCATCCTCGTTAATACTCATAGTTAGCTCTTCACCGACCTTGTTGTCATTATCCCCACTTGTCTCCTCTTTTTCAACATCTCAAGGCTCATCCAGTTGTAGATTTGGTTCGGGTTCTCCGTCAATTTTCGTCATCCATGTCATAAAGCCAAGTGTTTGGAGGAAGGTTGCGTACGACTTTGGTCATTTGATCTATCTTATTCTGCAGATTTTGAATTGATAACTCTTGATTCTAAATTGAACGCTCTTGATTAATCCTCCTCTCCTCATTTGATGCGACGAACTTGGACCACAATTCCTCCATCCTTGAATTATCTATCTCAGTCTCGGAAGCCATGTATTGAGGACCATTGGTTGAGGTAGTGACGAGTTGTTCCATCCGATTATTAAAATTTTGGTTTGATAACTCCTGACTCATTATCATCTCTTCTTTTTCTGTTATACTCCTTAACATGAATTCCTTTAACTCTGAATTGTCTTCTTGTTGCATTGGAGGTGGATTTGAGAAATTTGATGGATATGTTAGATTTGGAGCGTAGTATTGGTCTTCATAAGTATAGCTCCATAACGAATTCGGGTGATACCCCCAAACTTGATGATAATTAGCATATGTATAATCGTTGAGGTATTCACCACCGTGTTGTCCCGACCTAAAACTAACGGTACATTGATTACTCGGGTGATTACAAGCACAATAGTCACACATAACTGCCATCATTCGACTCCTTTAGGCTACGAAAACGTCCAACTTCCTCGAAAGTTCTTCAATCTGTGCTGATATTGCGGAAAATGCATTATGTCCATCAATCCCCGTTTCCCTTGGTTGAGTCATGTTTAGTGTATGGCCATTGATATGCAAAAGTCATCCATGGTACACGAAAAGAGAGAATATAGGAAGAGAATTAAAAATAAAAATAAAAATATTTAAATTAAGACTAATTTAATTGAAATTAATGTTGGTAAAAAATATTAAACTAATTCCCAAGAATTACGCTTAAAAAACTTGTTGCGTAAAAATCTAATTACGCACAACACGCAAGTATCGTGGTCAACAAGTAATAAATTGATAAGTTGAGTATCGTTCCCACGCAGAATTAGTTAATAAAAATCACCAAGTACTAACCCGTAACCAACTCAAACTTATTTAAATGAATGAATTTAATGTTATAAATTAAAATATATAACTAAACTAATTCTAATTACCACTAATTAAAAAATCGATTATGGAGATTTAAGATCACAACTTCACTTATTGCTTCATTTAAGCTAACACACTTCTCATCAATTATTTTCATCCTAAATTGTTAATCAAGAACACTAAAGCAAGATAAAACCACCTCTCGATGCATAATACCCATACTCACTTGCATCCACAGATGATAGAATTAAGATAGACACCCTAATTAACTAATCCATTATATCTCTATGTGAATTACAATTAAAAAGGATTTAAAGCACAAGTTCTCTATAAGATTACATATGACGTAAAGGCATATCTCTATCCTAAACACAAATCATGATCAGATCTAAATCAATACTTCATCTCTTGAGTTCATATAGATTATCACGGTAATTGATGGCCAGACAATTAAACAATTAAGTCCAAATCACAATAAACAATCTTCACAATAGAACATAATAATTGATAGCGAAGCATATTAAAATAAACTACACAATAAGATCCATTGTAATCTCAAACAAAGAATTAGTTCATGATTATTGAATTAAAATTAAGAATCCACACTTGAATAAACAATAAAAGACAAAGATAGAAGAAGATGAGAAGATAGAATCTATTGTATGTAGATTTGAAGCTCCCTCCTTGCTCCTACTTTGAATCTTCAATGGTCTCCAAGTTGCTTCAATCTCCAAAACTATTTAGAACTAGTGTTTTGATCTAATTTACTCTAATCTAATCTAATGGAATCGTATTTCCCTTCTAATCTCTGCTCTAATCCTTGTGTTTCTCCTCCTTTTATAAGTCTCTTTATAAGTCTTTAAGTCCTCTTGGAAGTCGTTGAGTCAATTGGATCGAAACAATCCTTCCCGAACTCAAATTTGGCCAAAAACCACCTTTTTTACGTGTACCCCCGCCCCGGCGGGTGTCTAGGCTTGTCAAGGGCCCGCCCTGATGGTCTATGGTTCTGCTAGGCAGCTGGTATGCCCGCCCCGATGGGGGTTTTACTAAGGAAAAGCCCGCCCTGATGGGCTTCATTTTCTATCACAGTATCCTCTGGTAAAACAACCATAATTTTTGATCCGGGAGAAGTTACGGGGCATGTCACCTATCAAATCGAAGATATCGACGAGCTCTACAACTTTCATTCTTTGAGGATTGAGAAATTCTGGCCGGATGAAAGTTGAAATTGAATGAAGTGATCAATATGAAAATGGCTAACCAAAACAGCGAAGTTCGACGTCCGTTAGTACAAAGATCATAACTCTTGCATCCGAACTCCGATTAGAATGATTCAAGATGTTCCGAAAAGTTATGAAGACGCTCTACAATGTAAGCCAAGTTCCAAGACAAAAACATGAAATGAACGTGAAAGCCCAAACGATGTCCGATTTGCTTTTCTTTGCGATTTCATACCAATTCTTTGTGATTCCTTACCAATAGTCGCTCACACCGCTCCCAAACATATAACCTACAAAATGAACACAAAATGCATGAAAAGTAACTAAGACACATGAATATAAGAAACTAATTCAAGTAAAAGATCTCGGATAAGTGTATATAAAATCCACTTATCAAATACCCCCAAACTTAAACCGTTGCTTGTCCCCAAGCAACACAACATAATGCAATGCAATGAAATGCAACTAATCTATATGCCTACGAATCCAGCAGTATTGATAAACACAAGTCTATTCAACCGGCCTTAGAGAAATCAAGTAAACATGATAATACATCATATCAAAACTCATCAGTAACTTCCCAATCAATCATCAAATCTTAGACTGTTATCACTAATATAGTGCGTGTGTGCTTCACAACAATGTTAACTGATATAAAATCAAATTTAACACATAACAAGTCTCTTTGAAGGCATCATACAATATAAACTCAAGAAATCCAAAAATAAGCTAGATCCAACTAAAATAAAATAATTCCCAATATCGAGGGTCAACATGGGATACTTAAGCTTTATTTTTCATATACGGGGCCTTTTTGCTCTTATTTCCCGTTTTATTCATTTTTTTTTAATTTTATTTTATATAAACATAGCTATGCAATGTCTTATTCCCTTAGGCTTTTCAATGTTACCTTAATGAGCTTTCGACCAATGACTCCCAGACCATTAAGACCTTAGGGCGCTTAGGTGTAAAAACAATCCCCTGGGCTTACTTTTACTCAAGTAACAAAGGGCAAAACTAGACAATCACGCCTTGTGTTTATTCATACTTTTTTTTCTTCTTTTGTTTTTTACAATATAGCTTATATACCCCAAATATTCCCCCAAACTTAGGTTTTTGTCTAACTTTAGCCCTCACTACTTATTCTTGTCATTCTTTCATTCAAACTAGCATTATCCTTTAGAGTCCCATTATGTATCAATTTAAACTCAATCAATCAACAAGTTGTTTCTAATGTGTTAACCTTGATTATACCAGTTTCAAACAGGAAATGATTCAATTTATAACAAAAAATCACACCAAAGCTCTAATATTCAGTACTATACTTGTCTACTCAATCCCAATCTCATAATTGGCCAAAATAAACTGTAACTATCCAACAGCTAGACTCATGCAAGATAAACTAACTATTATTTTTGATTATTGATTTATTTTTTTTAATAATGAACCTAAACTAGATTAACAACATATGCAAAAAAACATAACATAAACACGAAACTAAAAATGCAATAAAGAACTAAACTAAACTCCCCCAAACTTAGCAATTACAATGTCCTCATTGTAAGAATATAGCTGATAAGTAGAGAAACTTCCACGTAATCGCCTAAGCGTGAGGTGATGGCGGGGACGATCATTTTCTTATCCATTGAACCTCCAATACCTGCAATGAAGAGAGACAACATGGATTAGAATAGCACATTGTAATATAACGTGATTCATATCTACTAAATAAACTAGGAAAGCATATAAAAAAAAATCACGGTCAGCTTGCCTCCTGTTGGCGCTTGAATTACGCCTTCAAAGATGACTTTGTGCCGTCAACGCTATCCAATTCCTCGTCGATAATTGAGGAACCCTCTATCCATCGAAAATAATGTAACTTTTGGTAGGTTCCCATTTGTGATAGCCATTGCATTAAAGTCACCTAACATACTTGGTTTAGATAAAATCACATTCAAGAACGTCCAACATCTATGTGTTTTCTCCATTGTGTCTGCGAATAGATTCTGGCATTGAGGCTTGTCAGAAACAACAATCTCTTCTTCTATCCTCTCCAACTCATTGCACCATGGCTTCGAAGTTATACTCGCTTTTACGTCACAAGGAGTATTGTCGACGACATGACTACCTAGTGGACAATGTTTTGCAAATCTAACTGGATTCTTGAACTTTGGCGGAGAAGGCACTTGAAGCATTAATAACATGGGCTCATCCTCGTTAGTACTCATAGTTAGCTCTTCACCGACCTTGTTGTCATTATCCCCACTTGTCTCCTCTTTTTCAATATCTCGAGGCTCATCCAGTTGTAGATTTGTTTCGGGTTCTCTGTCAATTTTTGTCATCCATGTCATAAAGCCAAGTGTTTGGTGGAAGGTTTCTTACGACTTTGGTCATTTGATCTATCTTATTCTGCAAATTTTGAATTGATATCTCTTGATTCTAAATTGACCGCTCTTGATTAATCCTCCTCTCCTCATTTGATGCGTATTTAACTTGGACCACAATTCCTCCATCCTTGAATTATCTGTCTCAGTCTTGGAAGCCATGTATTGAGGACCATTGGTTGAGGTAGTGACGAGTTGTTCCATCCAATTATTAAAATTTTGGTTTGATAACTCCTGACTCATTATCATCTCTTCTTTTTCTGTTATACTCCTTAACATGAATTCCTTTAACTCTGAATTGTCTTCTTGTTGCATTGGAGGTGGATTTGAGAAATTTGATGGATATGTTAGATTTGGAGCGTAGTATTGGTCTTCATAAGTATAGCTCCATAACGAATCCGGGTGATACCCCCAAACTTGATGATAATTAGCATATGTATAATCGTTGAGGTATTCACCACCGTGTTGTCCCGACCTAAAACTAACGGTACGTTGATTACTCGGGTGATTACAAGCACAATAGTCACACATAACTGCCATCATTCGACTCCTTTAGGCTACGAAAACGTCCAACTTCCTCGAAAGTTCTTCAATCTGTGCTGATATTGCGGAAAATGCATTATGTCCATCAATCCCCGTTTTCCTTGGTTAAGTCATGTTCGTGTATGGCCATTGATATGCAAAGTCATCCATGGTACCTAAAAAGAGAGAAATATAGGAAGTGAATTAAAAATAAAAATAAAAATGTTTAAATTAAGACTAATTTAATTAAAATTAATGTTGATAAAAAATATTAAACTAATTCCCCGGCAACGGCGCCAAAAACTTGTTGCGTAAAATCTAATTACGCACAACACGCAAGTATACGTGGTCAACAAGTAATAAAGTGATAAGTTGAGTATCGTTCCCACAGAGAATTAGTTAATAAAAATCACCAAGTACTAACCCGTAACCAACTCAAACTTATTTAAATGAATGAATTTAATGTTATAAATTAAAATATATAACTAAACTAATTCTAATTACCACTAATTAAAAATCAGATTATGGAGATTTAAGATCACAACTTCACTTATTTCTTCATTTAAGCTAACACACTTCTCATCAATTATTTTCTATCCTAAATTGTTAATCAAGAACACTAAAGCAGATAAAACCACCTCTCGATGCATAATACCCATACTCACTTGCATCCACAGATGATAGAATTAAGAAAGACACCCTAATTAACTAATCCATTATATCTCTATGTGAATTACAATTAAAAAGGATTTAAAGCACAAGTTCTCTATAAGATTACATATGACGTAAAGGCATATCTCTATCCTAAACACAAATCATGATCAGATCTAAATCAATACTTCATCTCTTGAGTTCATATAGATTATCACGGTAATTGATGGCCAGACAATTAAACAATTAAGTCCAAATCACAATAAACAATCCTCACAATAGAACATAATAATTGATAGCGAAGCATATTAAAATAAACTAGACAATAAGATCCATTGTAATCTCAAACAAAGAATTAGTTCATGATTATTGAATTAAAATTAAGAATCCACACTTGAATAAACATTAAAAGACAAAGATAGAAGAAGATGAGAAGATAGAATCTATTGTATGTAGATTTGAAGCTCCCTCCTTGCTCCTACTTTGAATCTTCAATGGTCTCCAAGTTGCTTCAATCTCCAAAACTATTTAGAACTAGTGTTTTGATCTAATTTAGTCTAATCTAATCTAATGAAATCGTATTTCCCTTCTAATCTCTGCTCTAATCCTTGTGTTTCTCCTCCTTTTATAAGTCTCTTTATAAGTCTTTAAGTCCTCTTCGAAGTCGTTGACTCAATTGGATCGAAACAATCCTTCCCGAACTCAAATTTGGCCAAAAACCATCTTTTTTACGTGTACCCCATACGTGGGTGTCTAAACTTGTCAAGGGCACCTTGAAGCGGGCTATGGTTCTCGCTTAGTAAAATTGGTATGCCCTACCGATGGGGTTTTACTAAGGAAAAGCCCGCCCCGACGGGCTTCATTTTCTATCACGGTATCCTCTGGTAAAACAACCATAATTTTTTTATCCGGGAGGAGTTACGGGGCATACCACCTATTAAATCGAAGATATCGACGAGCTCTACAACTTTCATTATTTGAGGATTCAAAAATTCTGGCCGGATGAAAGTTGAAATTGGGCTGGAAGTGACTGCTATGAAAATGGCTAACCAAAACAGCGAAGTTCGACGTCCGTTAGTACAAAGATCATAACTCTTGCATCCGAACTCCGATTAGAATGATTCAAGATGTTCCGAAAAGTTACGAAGATGCTCTACAATGTAAGCCAAGTTCCAAGCCAAAAACATGAAATGAACGTGAAAGCCCAAATGATGTCCGATTTGCTTTTCTTTGCGATTTCATACCAATTCTTTGTGATTCCTTACCAATAGTCGCTCACACCTCTCCCAAACATATAACCTACAAAATGAACACAAAATGCATGAAAAGTAATTAAGACACATGAATATAAACAACTAATTCAAGTAGAAGATACCGAATAAGTGTATATAAAATCCACTTATCAAATACCCCCAAACTTAAACCGTTGCTTGTCCCCAAGCAACACAACATAATGCAATGCAATGAAATGCAACTAATCTATATGCCTACGAATCCAAAGAAGATTGATAAACACAAGTCTATTCAACCGGCCTTAGAGAAATCAAGTAAACATGATAATACATCATATCAAAACTCATCAGTAACTTCCCAATCAATCATCAAATCTTAGATCATTATCACTAATATAGTGCGTGTGTGCTTCCACAACAATGTTAACTCGATATAAAATCAAATTTAACACATAACAAGTCTCTTTGAAGGCATCATACAATGTAAACTCAAGAAATCCAAAACAAGCTAGATCCAACTAAAATCAAACAATTCCCAATATCGAGGGTCAACATGGGATACTTAAGCTTTATTTTTCATATACGGGGGCTTTTTGCTCTTATTTCCCGTTTTATTCATTTTTTTTAATTTTATTTTATATAAACATAGCTATGCAATGTCTTATTCCCTTAGGCTTTTCAATGCTACCTTAATGAGCTTTTCGACCAACGACTCCTGCACAATTAAGACCTTAGGGCGCTAGGTGTAAAGACAATCCCTCGCTTTACTTTACTCAAGTAACAAAGGGCAAAAACTAGACAATCACGCCTGTTTATTCATACTTTTTTTTCTTTTTTTTTTTACAATATAGCTTATATACCCCAAATATTCCCCAAACTTAGGTTCTTGTCTAACTTTAGCCCTCACACTACTTATTCTTGTCTTTCTTTCATTCAAACTAGCATTAACCTTTAGAGTCCCATTATGTATCAATTTAAACTCAATCAATCAACAAGTTGTTTCTAACGTGTTAACCTTGATTATACCAATTTCAAACAGGAAATGATTCAATTAATAACAAAAAATCACATCAAAGCTCTAATATTCAGTACTATACTTGTCTACTCAATCCCAATCTCATCATTGGCCAAAATAAACTGTAACTATCTAACAGCTAGACTTATGCAAGATGAACTAACTATTATTTTTGATTATTGATTTTTTTTTTTTTAATAATGAACCTAAACTAGATTAACAACATATGCAAAAAAACATAACATAAACATGAAACTAAAAATGCAATAAAGAACTAAACTAAACTCCCCCAAACTTAGCAATTACAATGTCCTCATTGTAAGAATATAGCGGTAAGTAGAAGAGAACTTCCCTGTAATCAGCTAAGCGTGAGGTGATGGCGGGGACGATCATTTTCTTATCCATTGAACCTCCAATACCTGCAATGAAGAGAGACAACATGGATTAGAATAGCACATTGTAATATAATGTGATTCCTATCTACTAAATAAACTAGGAAAGCATATAAAAAAATTCCTGGGTTGCCTCCCAGTTAGCGCTTGAATTACAGTCTTTCAGCCTGACTTTGTCTGGTCAACGCTATCCAATTCCTCGTCGATAATTGAGGAACCCTGCATCCATCAGAAATAATATAGCTTTTGGTAGGTTCCTATTTGTGATAGCCATTGCATTAAAGTCACCTAACATGCTTGGTTTAGATAAATTCACATTCAAGAACGTCCCAACATCTATGTGTTTTTCTCCATTGTGTTCATTAATAGATTATGGCATTGAGGCTTGTCGAGACACAACAATCTCTTCTTCTATCTTCTCCCTCATCGCACACAAGGCTTCAAGTTATACTCGCTTTTACGTCACAAGGAGTATTTCCGATTTACATGACTACCTAGTGGACAATGTTTTGCAAATCTAATGGATTCTTGAACTTTGGCGGAGAAGACACTTGAGGCATTAATAACATGGGCTCATCCTCGTTAGTACTCATAGTTAGCTCTTCACCGAACCTTGTTGTCATTATCCCCACTTGTCTCCTCTTTTCAACATCTCGAGGCTCATCCAATTGTAGATTTGTTTGGGTTCTCCGTTAATTTTGTCATCCATGTCATAAAGCCAAGTGTTTGGAGGAAGGTTGCTTACGACTTTGGTCATTTGATCTATCTTATTCTGCAAATTTTGAATTGATATCTCTTGATTCTAAATTGACCGCTCTTGATTAATCCTCCTCTCCTCATTTGATGCGACGAACTTGGACCACAATTCCTCCATCCTTGAATTATCTGTCTCGATCTCTAAGCCATGTATTGAGGACCATTAGTTGAGGTAGTGACGAGTTGTTCCATCCAATTATTAAAATTTTGGTTTGATAACTCCCACTCATTATCATCTCTTCTTTTTCTGTTATACTCCTTAACATGAATTCCTTTAACTCTGAATTGTCTTCTTGTTGCATTGGAGGTGGATTTGAGAAATTTGATGGATATGTTAGATTTGGAGCGTAGTATTGGTCTTCATAAGTATAGCTCCATAACGAATCCGGGTGATACCACCAAACTTGATGATAAGTAGCATATGTATAATCGTTGAGGTATTCACCACCGTGTTGTCCCGGCCTAAAACTAACGGTACATTGATTACTCGGGTGATTACAAGCACAATAGTCACACATAACTGCCATCATTCGACTCCTTTAGGCTACAAAAACGTCCAACTTCCTCGAAAGTTCTTAAATCTGTGCTGATATTGCGGAAAATGCATTATGTCCATCAATCCCCGTTTTCCTTGGTTGAGTCATGTTCGTGTATGGCCATTGATATGCAAAGTCATCCATGGTACCTGAAAAGAGAGAAATATAGGAAGAGAATTAAAAATAAAAATAAAAATGTTTAAATTAAGACTAATTTAATTGAAATTAATGTTGGTAAAAAATATTAAATTAATTCCCCGGCAACGGCGCCAAAAACTTGTTGCGTAAAATCTAATTACGCACAACACGCAAGTATACGTGGTCAACAAGTAATAAAGTGATAAGTTGAGTATCGTTCCCACGAGAATTAGTTAATAAAAATCACCAAGTACTAACCCAGAACCAACTCAATCTTATTTAAATGAATGAATTTAATGTTATAAATTAAAATATATAACTAAACTAATTCTAATTACCACTAATTAAAAATCAGATTATGGAGATTTAAGATCACAACTTCACTTATTTCTTCATTTAAGCTAACACACTTCTCATCAATTATTTTCTATCCTAAATTGTTAATCAAGAACACTAAAGCAGATAAAACCACCTCTCGATGCATAATACCCATACTCACTTGCATCCACGGATGATAGAATTAAGAAAGACACCTAATTAATTAACTAATCCATTATATCTCTATGTGAATTACAATTAAAAAGGATTTAAAGCACAAGTTCTCTATAAGATTACATATGATCGTAAAGGCATATCTCTATCTAAACACAAATCATGATCATGATCGATCTAAATCAATACTTCATCTCTTGAGTTCATATAGATTATCACGGTAGTAAGTGATGGCAGGAAATTAAACAATTAAGTCCAAATCACAATAAACAATCCTCATAATAGAACATAATAATTGATAGCGAAGCATATTAAAATAAACTACACAATAAGATCCATTGTAATCTCAAACAAAGAATTAGTTCATGATTATTGAATTAAAATTAAGAATCCACACTTGAATAAACAATAAAAGACAAAGATAGAAGAAGATGAGAAGATAGAATCTATTGTATGTAGATTTGAAGCTCCCTCCTTGCTCCTACTTTGAATCTTCAATGGTCTCCAAGTTGCTTCAATCTCCAAAACTATTTAGAACTAGTTTTTTGATCTAATTTACTCTAATCTAATCTAATGGAATCATATTTCCTTCTAATCTCCTCCCTCTAATCCTTGTGTTTCTCCTCCTTTTATAAGTCTCTTTATAAGTCTTTAAGTCCTCTTGAAGTCGTTGAGTCAATTGATCGAAACAATCCTTCCCGAACTCAAATTTGGCCAAAAACCACCTTTTTTACGTGTACCCCCGCCCCGGCGGGTGTCTAGGCTTGTCAAGGGCCCGCCCTGACGGTCTATGGTTCTATTTAGGCAATGGTATGCCCGCCCCGATGGGGGTTTTACTAAGGAAAAGCCCGCCCTGACGGGCTTCATTTTCTATCACAGTATCCTCTGGTAAAACAACCATAATTTTTGATCCGGGAGGAGTTACGGGGCATGCCACCTATCAAATCGAAGATATCGACGAGCTCTACAACTTTCATTCTTTGAGGATTCAGAAATTCTGGCCGGATGAAAGTTGAAATTGAAATTGAAGTGATCATATGAAAATGGCTAACCAAAATAAATGAAGTTCGACGTCCAGTTAGTACAAAGATCATAACTCTTGCATCCGAACTCCGATTAGAATGATTCAAGATGTTCTCAAAAGTTACGAAGACGCCTCTACAATGTAAGCCAAGTTCCAAGCCAAAAACATGAAATGAACATGAAAGCCCAAACGATGTCCGATTTGCTTTTCTTTCATGATTTCATACCAATTCTTTGATTCTTACCAATAGTCGCATCAGAATCGCTCCCCAAACATATAACCTACAAAATGAACACAAAATGCATGAAAAGTAACTAAGACACATGAATATAAGCAACTAATTCAAGTAAAAGATCTCGGATAAGTGTATATAAAATCCACTTATCAAATACCCCCAAACTTAAACCGTTGCTTGTCCCCAAGCAACACAACATAATGCAATGCAATGAAATGCAACTAATCTATATGCCTACGAATCCAGCAGTATTGATAAACACAAGTCTATTCAACCGGCCTTAGAGAAATCAAGTAAACATGATAATACATCATATCAAAACTCATCAGTAACTTCCCAATCAATCATCAAATCTTAGACTGTTATCACTAATATAGTGCGTGTGTGCTTCACAACAATGTTAACTGATATAAAATCAAATTTAACACATAACAAGTCTCTTTGAAGGCATCATACAATGTAAACTCAAGAAATCCAAAAACAAGCTAGATCCAACTAAAATCAAACAATTCCCAATATCGAGGGTCAACATGGGATACTTAAGCTTTATTTTTCATATACGGGGGCTTTTTGCTCTTATTTCCCGTTTTATTCATTTTTTTTAATTTTATTTTATATAAACATAGCTATGCAATGTCTTATTCCCTTAGGCTTTTCAATGTTACCTTAATGAGCTTTCGACCAACGACTCCCAGACCATTAAGACCTTAGGGCGCTAGGTGTAAAGACAATCCCCTCGGGCTTACTTACTCAAGTAACAAAGGGCAAAAACTAGACAATCACGCCCCGGTGTTTATTCATACTTTTTTTTCTTCTTTTTTTTACAATATAGCTTATATACCCCAAATATTCCCCCAAACTTAGGTTCTTGTCTAACTTTAGCCCTCACTACTTATTCTTGTCTTTCTTTCATTCAAACTAGCATTAACCTTTAGAGTCCCATTATGTATCAATTTAAATTCAATCAATCAACAAGTTGTTTCTAACGTGTTAACCTTGATTATACCAATTTCAAACAGGAAATGATTCAATTCATAAAAAAAAATCACATCAAAGCTCTAATATTCAGTACTATACTTGTCTACTCAATCCCAATCTCATCATTGGCCAAAATAAACTGTAACTATCTAACAGCTAGACTTATGCAAGATGAACTAACTATTATTTTTGATTATTGATTTTTTTTTTTTTAATAATGAACCTAAACTAGATTAACAACATATGAAAAAAACATAACATAAACATGAAACTAAAATGCAATAAAGAACTAAACTAAACTCCCCAAACTTAGCAATTACAATGTCCTCATTGTAAGAATATAATGATAAGTAGAAGAGAACTTCCTATAATCGCCTAAGCGTGAGGTGATGGCGGGGACGATCATTTTCTTATCCATTGAACCTCCAATACCTGCAATGAAGAGAGACAACATGGATTAAAATAGCACATTATAATATAATGTGATTCCTATCTACTAAATAAACTAGGAAAGCATATAAAAAATTCTTCGGTCAGCTCCCCGCTTAGCGCTTGAATTACGCCTTCAAATTGACTTTGTCTGGTCAACGCTATCCAATTCCTCGTCGATAATTGAGGAACCCTGCATCCATCAGAAATAATATAGCTTTTGGTAGGTTCCTATTTGTGATAGCCATTGCATTAAAGTCACCTAACATGCTTGGTTTAGATAAATTCACATTCAAGAACGTCCAACATCTATATGTTTTCTCCATTGTGTCTGCGAATAGATTATGGCATTGAGGCTTGTCAGACACAACAATCTCTTCTTCTATCTTCTCCAGCTCATCGCACCAAGGCTTCGAAGTTATACTCGCTTTTACGTCACAAGGAGTATTTCCACTTACATGACTACCTAGTGGACAATGTTTTGCAAATCTAACTGGATTCTTGAACTTTGGCGGAGAAGACACTTGAGGCATTAATAACATGGGCTCATCCTCGTTAGTACTCATAGTTAGCTCTTCACCGACCTTGTTGTCATTATCCCCACTTGTCTCCTCTTTTTCAACATCTCGAGGCTCATCCAGTTGTAGATTTGTTTCGGGTTCTCCGTCAATTTTTGTCATCCATGTCATAAAGCCAAGTGTTTGGAGGAAGGTTGCGTACGACTTTGGTCATTTGATCTATCTTATTCTGCAAATTTTGAATTGATATCTCTTGATTCTAAATTGACCGCTCTTGATTAATCCTCCTCTCCTCATTTGATGCGACGAACTTGGACCACAATTCCTCCATCCTTGAATTATCTCATCTCGATCCTCGGAAGCCATGTATTGAGGACCATTGGTTGAGGTAGTGACGAGTTGTTCCATCCAATTATTAAAATTTTGGTTTGATAACTCCCCGACTCATTATCATCTCTTCTTTTTGATTATACTCCTTAACATGAATTCCTTTAACTCTGAATTGTCTTCTTGTTGCATTGGAGGTGGATTTGAGAAATTTGATGGATATGTTAGATTTGGAGCGTAGTATTGGTCTTCATAAGTATAGCTCCATAACTTAATCCGGTGATACCCCAAACTTGATGATAAGTAGCATATGTATAATCGTTGAGGTATTCACCACCATGTTGTCCCTACCTAAAACTAACGGTAAGACATTGATTACTCGGGTGATTACAAGCACAAATAGTCACACATAACTCGCCATCATTCGACTCCTTTAGGCTACAAAAACGTCCAACTTCCTCGAAAGTTCTTAAATCAGGTCTTTATATTATGGAAAATGCATTATGTCCATCAATCCTCGCTTTCCTTGGTTGAGTCATGTTCGTAATATGGCCATTGATATGCAAAGTCATCCATGGTACCGAAAAGAGAGAAATATAGGAAGAGAATTAAAAATAAAAATAAAATGTTTAAATTAAGACTAATTTAATTGAAATTAATGTTGGTAAAAATATATTAAATTAATTCCCAAGAACAATGCCTTAAAAACTTGTTGCGTAAAATCTAATTACGCACAACACGCAAAGTATATCGTGGTCAACAAGTAATAAAGTGATAAGTTGAGTATCGTTCCCACAGAGAATTAGTTAATAAAAATCACCAAGTACTAACCCGTAACCAACTCAATCTTATTTAAATGAATGAATTTAATGTTATAAATTAAAATATATAACTAAACTAATTCTAATTACCACTAATTAAAAATCAGATTATGGAGATTTAAGATCACAACTTCACTTATTTCTTCATTTAAGCTAACACACTTCTCATCAATTATTTTCTATCCTAAATTGTTAATCAAGAACACTAAAGCAGATAAAACCACCTCTCGATGCATAATACCCATACTCACTTGCATCCACAGATGATAGAATTAAGAAAGACACCCTAATTAACTAATCCATTATATCTCTATGTGAATTACAATTAAAAAGGATTTAAAGCACAAGTTCTCTATAAGATTACATATGACGTAAAGGCATATCTCTATCCTAAACACAAATCATGATCAGATCTAAATCAATACTTCATCTCTTGAGTTCATATAGATTATCACGGTAAGTGATGGCCAGACAATTAAACAATTAAGTCCAAATCACAATAAACAATCCTCATAATAGAACATAATAATTGATAGCGAAGCATATTAAAATAAACTACACAATAAGATCCATTGTAATCTCAAACAAAGAATTAGTTCATGATTATTGAATTAAAATTAAGAATCCACACTTGAATAAACAATAAAAGACAAAGATAGAAGAAGATGAGAAGATAGAATCTATTGTATGTAGATTTGAAGCTCCCTCCTTGCTCCTACTTTGAATCTTCAATGGTCTCCAAGTTGCTTCAATCTCCAAAACTATTTAGAACTAGTTTTTGATCTAATTTACTCTAATCTAATCTAATGGAATCATCTATTTCCTTCTAATCTCCCTCTAATCCTTGTGTTTCTCCTCCTTTTATAAGTCTCTTTATAAGTCTTTAAGTCCTCTTGGAAGTCGTTGAGTCAATTGGATCAAAACAATCCTTCCCGAACTCAAATTTGGCCAAAAACCACCTTTTTTCGTGTACCCCTTCCCTACGGTGTCTAGTTTGTCAAGGACCCGCCTGACGGTCTATGGTTCTATTAGGCAATGGTATGCCCGCTTCGATGGGGTTTTACTAAGAAAAGCCATACACGGGCTTCATTTTCTATCACAAGATCCTCTGGTAAAACAACCATAATTTTTGATCCAGAGGAGTTACGGGCATGCCACCTATCAAATCGAAGATATCAACGAGCTCTACAACTTTCATTCTTTGAGGATTCAGAAATTCTGGCGGATGAAAGTTGAAATTGAGTTGAAGTGATCTGCTATGAAAATGGCTAACCAAAATGTGAAGTTCGACGTCTGTTAAGTACAAAAGATCATAACTCTTGCATCCGAACTCCGATTAGAATGATTCAAGATGTTCTGAAAAGTTACGAAGACGCTTCTACAATGTAAGCCAAGTTCCAAGCCAAAACATGAAATGAACATGAAAGCCCAAACGATGTCCGATTTGCTTTTCTTTTGCGATTTCATACCAATTCTTTGTGATTCCTTACCAATAGTCGCATGATCATCCCCAAACATATAACCTACAAAATGAACACAAAATGCATGAAAAGTAACTAAGACACATGAATATAAGCAACTAATTCAAGTAAAGATCTCGGATAAGTGTATATAAAATCCACTTATCAAATACCCCCAAACTTAAACCGTTGCTTGTCCCCGAAGCAACACAACATAATGCAATGCAATGAAATGCAACTAATCTATATGCCTACTTTAATCCAAAGGTATTTGATAAACACAAGTCTATTCAACCTACTTTAGAGAAATCAAGTAAACATGATAATACATCATATCAAAACTCATCAAGAACTTCTAATCAATCATCAAATCTTAGATCATTATCACTAATATATAGTGCGTGTGTGCTTCACAACAATGTTAACTGATATAAAATCAAATTTAACACATAACAAGTCTCTTTGAAGGCATCATACAATGTAAACTCAAGAAATCCAAAAATAAGCTAGATCCAACTAAAATAAAACAATTCCCAATATCGAGGGTCAACATGGGATACTTAAGCTTTATTTTTCATATACGGGGGCTTTTTGCTCTTATTTCCCGTTTTATTCATTTTTTTTAATTTTATTTTATATAAACATAGCTATGCAATGTCTTATTCCCTTAGGCTTTTCAATGTTACCTTAATGAGCTTTCGACCAACGACTCCCAGACCATTAAGACCTTAGGGCGCTAGGTGTAAAGACAATCCCCTCGGGCTTACTTACTCAAGTAACAAAGGGCAAAAACTAGACAATCACGCCCCGGTGTTTATTCATACTTTTTTTTCTTCTTTTTTTTTACAATATAGCTTATATACCCCAAATATTCCCCCAAACTTAGGTTCTTGTCTAACTTTAGCCCTCACTACTTATTCTTGTCTTTCTTTCATTCAAACTAGCATTAACCTTTAGAGTCCCATTATGTATCAATTTAAACTCAATCAATCAACAAGTTGTTTCTAACGTGTTAACCTTGATTATACCAATTTCAAACAGGAAATGATTCAATTCATAACAAAAAATCACATCAAAGCTCTAATATTCAGTACTATACTTGTCTACTCAATCCCAATCTCATCATTGGCCAAAATAAAGCTCAGAACTATCTAACAAAATTGACTTATGCAAGATGAACTAACTATTATTTTTGATTATTGATTTTTTTTTTTAATAATGAACCTAAACTAGATTAACAACATATGAAAAAAAAACATAACATAAACATGAAACTAAAAATGCAATAAAGAACTAAACTAAACTCCCCAAACTTAGCAATTACAATGTCCTCATTGTAAGAATATAGCGATAAAGTAGAAGAGAACTTCCCCTGTAATCGCCTAAGCGTGAGGTGATGGCGGGACGATCATTTTCTTATCCATTGAACCTCCAATACCTGCAATGAAGAGAGACAACATGGATTAGAATAGCACATTGTAATATAATGTGATTCCTATCTACTAAATAAACTAGGAAAGCATATAAAAAAATTCCTGGGTTGCCTCCCAGTTAGCGCTTGAATTACAGTCTTTCAGCCTGACTTTGTCTGGTCAACGCTATCCAATTCCTCGTCGATAATTGAGGAACCCTGCATCCATCAGAAATAATATAGCTTTTGGTAGGTTCCTATTTGTGATAGCCATTGCATTAAAGTCACCTAACATGCTTGGTTTAGATAAATTCACATTCAAGAACGTCCAACATCTATATGTTTTCTCCATTGTGTCTGCGAATAGATTATAGCATTGAGGCTTGTCAGACACAACAATCTCTTCTTCTATCTTCTCCAGCTCATCGCACCAAGGCTTCGAAGTTATACTCGCTTTTACGTCACAAGGAGTATTTCCGACGACATGACTACCTAGTGGACAATGTTTTGCAAATCTAACTGGATTCTTGAACTTTGGCGGAGAAGACACTTGAGGCATTAATAACATGGGCTCATCCTCGTTAGTACTCATAGTTAGCTCTTCACCGACCTTGTTGTAATTATCCCCACTTGTCTCCTCTTTTTCAACATCTCGAGGCTCATCCAGTTGTAGATTTGTTTCGGGTTCTCCGTCAATTTTTGTCATCCATGTCATAAAGCCAAGTGTTTGGAGGAAGGTTGCGTACGACTTTGGTCATTTGATCTATCTTATTCTGCAAATTTTGAATTGATATCTCTTGATTCTAAATTGACCGCTCTTGATTAATCCTCCTCTCCTCATTTGATGCGACGAACTTGGACCACAATTCCTCCATCCTTGAATTATCTGTCTCAGTCTCGGAAGCCATGTATTGAGGACCATTGGTTGAGGTAGTGACGAGTTGTTCCATCCAATTATTAAAATTTTGGTTTGATAACTCCTGACTCATTATCTTCTCTTCTTTTTCTGTTATACTCCTTTAACATGAATTCCTTTAACTCTGAATTGTCTTCTTGTTGCATTGGAGGTGGATTTGAGAAATTTGATGGATATGTTAGATTTGGAGCGTAGTATTGGTCTTCATAAGTATAGCTCCATAACAAATCCGGGTGATACCCCCAAACTTGATGATAAGTAGCATATGTATAATCGTTGAGGTATTCACCACCGTGTTGTCCCGGCCTAAAACTAACGGTACATTGATTACTCGGGTGATTACAAGCACAATAGTCACACATAACTGCCATTATTCGACTCCTTTAGGCTACTGGCGTCCAACTTCCTCGAAAGTTCTTCAATCTGTGCTGATATTGCGGAAAATGCATTATGTCCATCAATCCCCGTTTTCCTTGGTTGAGTCATGTTCGTGTATGGCCATTGATATGCAAAGTCATCCATGGTACCTAAAAAGAGAGAAATATAGGAAGTGAATTAAAAATAAAAATAAAAATGTTTAAATTAAGACTAATTTAATTAAAATTAATGTTGGTAAAAAATATTAAACTAATTCCCCGGCAACGGCGCCAAAACTTGTTGCGTAAAATCTAATTACGCACAACACGCAAGTATACGTGGTCAACAAGTAATAAAGTGATAAGTTGAGTATCGTTCCCACAGAGAATTAGTTAATAAAAATCACCAAGTACTAACCCGTAACCAACTCAATCTTATTTAAATGAATGAATTTAATGTTATAAATTAAAATATATAACTAAACTAATTCTAATTACCACTAATTAAAAATCAGATTATGGAGATTTAAGATCACAACTTCACTTATTTCTTCATTTAAGCTAAAACACTTCTCATCAATTATTTTCTATCCTAAATTGTTAATCAAGAACACTAAAGCAGATAAAACCACCTCTCGATGCATAATACCCATACTCACTTGCATCCACAGATGATAGAATTAAGAAAGACACCCTAATTAACTAATCCATTATATCTCTATGTGAATTACAATTAAAAAGGATTTAAAGCACAAGTTCTCTATAAGATTACATATGACGTAAAGGCATATCTCTATCCTAAACACAAATCATGATCAGATCTAAATCAATACTTCATCTCTTGAGATCATATAGATTATCACGGTAATTGATGGCCAGACAATTAAACAATTAAGTCCAAATCACAATAAACAATCCTCACAATAGAACATAATAATTGATAGCGAAGCATATTAAAATAAATTACACAATAAGATCCATTGTAATCTCAAACAAAGAATTAATTCATGATTATTGAATTAAAATTAAGAATCCACACTTGAATAAACAATAAAAGACAAAGATAGAAGAAGATGAGAAGATAGAATCTATTGTATGTAGATTTGAAGCTCCCTCCTTGCTCCTACTTTGAATCTTCAATGGTCTCCAAGTTGCTTCAATCTCCAAAACTATTTAGAACTAGTGTTTTGATCTAATTTACTCTAATCTAATCTAATGGAATCGTATTTCCCTTCTAATCTCTGCTCTAATCCTTGTGTTTCTCCTCCTTTTATAAGTCTCTTTATAAGTCTTTAAGTCCTCTTGGAAGTCGTTGACTCAATTGGATCGAAACAATCCTTCCCGAACTCAAATTTGGCCAAAAACAACCTTTTTTACGTGTACCCATTTCTTCCTAGTGTGTCTAGGCTCATTCGAGGGCCTTTCCTTAGATGGGCTATGTTTCTGCTAGGCAGCTGGTATGCCCGCCCCGATGGGGGTTTTACTAAGGAAAAGCCCGCCCCGGCGGGCTTCATTTTCTATCATAGTATCCTCTGGTAAAACAACCATAATTTTTTATCCGGGAGTAGTTACGGGGCATGCCACCTATCAAATTGAAGATATCGACGAGCTCTACAACTTTCATTCTTTGAGGATTGAGAAATTCTGGCCAGATGAAAGTTGAAATTGGGCTGGAAGTGACTGCTATGAAAATGGCTAACCAAAACAGTGAAGTTCGACGTCCGTTAGTACAAAGATCATAAATCTTGCATCCGAACTCCGATTAGAATGATTCAAGATGTTCCGAAAAGTTACGAAGACGCTCTACAATGTAAGCCAAGTTCCAAGCCAAAAACATGAAATGAACATGAAAGCCCAAACGATGTCCGATTTGCTTTTCTTTGCGATTTCATACCAATTCTTTGTGATTCCTTACCAATAGTCGCTCACACCGCTCCCAAACATATAACCTACAAAATGAACATAAAATGCATGAAAAGTAACTAAGACACATGAATATAAGCAACTAATTCAAGTAAAAGATACCGAATAAGTGTATATAAAATCCACTTATCACATACCCCCAAACTTAAACCGTTGCTTGTCCCCAAGCAACACAACATAATGCAATGCAATGAAATGCAACTAATCTATATGCCTCACGAATCCAAAGATGATTGATAAACACAAGTCTATTCAACCGGCCTTAGAGAAATCAAGTAAACATGATAATACATCATATCAAAACTCATCAGTAACTTCCCAATCAATCATCAAATCTTAGACTGTTATCACTAATATAGTGCGTGTGTGCTTCACAACAATGTTAACTGATATAAAATCAAATTTAACACATAACAAGTCTCTTTGAAGGCATCATACAATATAAACTCAAGAAATCCAAAAACAAGCTAGATCCAACTAAAATCAAACAATTCCCAATATCGAGGGTCAACATGGGATACTTAAGCTTTATTTTTCATATACGGGGGCTTTTTGCTCTTATTTCCCGTTTTATTCATTTTTTTTTATTTTTTTTTATATAAACATAGCTATGCAATGTCTTATTCCCTTAGGCTTTTTAATGTTACCTTAATGAGCTTTCGACCAACGACTCCCAGACCATTAAGACCTTAGGGCGCTAGGTGTAAAGACAATCCCCTCGGGCTTACTTTTCTCAAGTAACAAAGGGCAAAAACTAGACAATCACGACCCGGTGTTTATTCATACTTTTTTTTTCTTTTTTTTTTACAATATAAACTTATATACCCCAAATATTCTCCCAAACTTAGGTTCTTGTCTAACTTTAGCCCTCACTACTTATTCTTGTCTTTCTTTCATTCAAACTAGCATTAACCTTTAGAGTCCCATTATGTATCAATTTAAACTCAATCAATCAACAAGTTGTTTCTAACGTGTTAACCTTGATTATACCAATTTCAAACAGGAAAAAATTCAATTCATAACAAAAAATCACATCAAAGCTCTAATATTCAGTACTATACTTGTCTACTCAATCCCAATCTCATCATTGGCCAAAATAAACTGTAACTATCTAACAGCTAGACTTATGCAAGATGAACTAACTATTATTTTTGATTATTGATTTTTTTTTTTTAATAATGAACCTAAACTAGATTAACAACATATGAAAAAAAACATAACATAAACATGAAACTAAAAATGCAATAAAGAACTAAACTAAACTCCCCCAAACTTAGCAATTACAATGTCCTCATTGTAAGAATATAGCGGTAAGTAGAAGAGAACTTCCATGTAATCAGCTAAGCATGAGGTGATGGCGGGGACGATCATTTTCTTATCCATTGAACCTCCAATACCTGCAATGAAGAGAGACAACATGGATTAGAATAGCACATTGTAATATAATGTGATTCCTATCTACTAAATAAACTAGGAAAGCATATAAAAAAATTCCTGGGTTGCCTTCCAGTTAGCGCTTGAATTACGATCTTTCAAATTTGACTTTTCTGCAGTCAACGCTATCCAATTCCTCGTCGATAATTGAGGAACCCTCAGATCCATCGAAAATAATATAGCTTTTGGTAGGTTCCTATTTGTGATAGCCATTGCATTAAAGTCACCTAACATGCTTGGTTTAGATAAATTCACATTCAAGAACGTCCAACATCTATGTGTTTTCTCCATTGTGTCTGCGAATAGATTATGGCATTGAGGCTTGTCAGACACAACAATCTCTTCTTCTATCTTCTCCACTCATCGCACTGAGGCTTGAAGTTATACTCGCTTTTTACGTCACAAGGAGTATTGCAAGCGACATGACTACTACCTGGACAATGTTTTGCAAATCTAACTGGATTCTTGAACTTTGGCGGAGAAGACACTTGAGGCATTAATAACATGGGCTCATCCTCGTTAGTACTCATAGTTAGCTCTTCACCGACCTTGTTGTCATTATCCCCACTTGTCTCCTCTTTTTCAACATCTCGAGGCTCATCCAGTTGTAGATTTGTTTCGGGTTCTCCGTTAATTTTTGTCATCCATGTCATAAAGCCAAGTGTTTGGAGGAAGGTTGCTTACGACTTTGGTCATTTGATCTATCTTATTCTGCAAATTTTGAATTGATATCTCTTGATTCTAAATTGACCGCTCTTGATTAATCCTCCTCTCCTCATTTGATGCGATTTAACTTGGACCACAATTCCTCCATCCTTGAATTATCTGTCTCGATCTCAAGCCATGTATTGAGGACCATTGGTTGAGGTAGTGACGAGTTGTTCCATCCAATTATTAAAATTTTGGTTTGATAACTCCTGACTCATTATCATCTCTTCTTTTTCATTATACTCCTTAACATGAATTCCTTTAACTCTGAATTGTCTCTTGTTGCATTGGAGGTGGATTTGAGAAATTTGATGGATATGTTAGATTTGGAGCGTAGTATTGGTCTTCATAAGTATAGCTCCATAACGAATCCGGGTGATACCCCCAAACTTGATGATAAGTAACATATGTATAATCGTTGAGGTATTCACCACCGTGTTGTCCCGACCTAAAACTAACGGTACATTGATTACTCGGGTGATTACAAGCACAATAGTCACACATATAATCGCCATCATTCGACTCCTTTAGGCTACTGAAAACGTCCAACTTCCTCGAAAGTTCTTCAATCAGGCCGATATTATGGAAAATGCATTATGTCCATCAATCCCGCTTTTCCTTGGTTGAGTCATGTTCGTATGGCCATTGATATGCAAAGTCATCCATGGTACCTAAAAAGAGAGAAATATAGGAAGTGAATTAAAATAAAAATAAAAATGTTTAAATTAAGACTAATTTAATTAAAATTAATGTTGGTAAAAAATATTAAACTAATTCCCTTAAGAATCGCGCTTTAAAAACTTGTTGCGTAAAATCTAATTACGCACAACACGCAAGTATACGTGGTCAACAAGTAATAAAGTGATAAGTTGAGTATCGTTCCCACAGAGAATTAGTTAATAAAAATCACCAAGTACTAACCCGTAACCAACTCAATCTTATTTAAATGAATGAATTTAATGTTATAAATTAAAATATATAACTAAACTAATTCTAATTACCACTAAATAAAAATCAGATTATGGGGATTTAAGATTACAACTTCACTTATTGCTTCATTTAAGATAACACACTTCTCATCAATTATTTTATATTCTGAATTGTTAATCAAGAACACTAAAGAAGATAAAACCACCTCTCGATGCATAATACCCATACTCACTTGCATCCACAGATGATAGAATTAAGAAAGACACCCTAATTAACTAATCCATTATATCTCTATGTGAATAACAATTAAAAAGGATTTAAAGCACAAGTTCTCTATAAGATTACATATGACGTAAAGGCATATCTCTATCCTAAACACAAATCATGATCGATCTCTGAAATCTAAATCAATACTTCATCTCTTGAGTTCATATAGATTATCACATATAGATTATTGATGGCGCTAGAACATTAAACAATTAAGTCCAAATCACAATAAACAATCCTCACAATAGAACATAATAATTGATAATGAAGCATATTAAAATAAATTACACAATAAGATCCATTGTAATCTCAAACAAAGAATTAGTTCATGATTATTGAATTAAAATTAAGAATCCACACTTGAATAAACAATAAAAGACAAAGATAGAAGAAGATGAGAAGATAGAATCTATTGTATGTAGATTTGAAGCTCCTCCTTGCTCTACTTTGAATCTTCAATGGTCTCCAAGTTGCTTCAATCTCCAAAACTATTTAGAACTAGTGTTTTGATCTAATTTACTCTAATCTAATCTAATGGAATCGTATTTCCCTTCTAATCTCTGCTCTAATCCTTGTGTTTCTCCTCCTTTTATAAGTCTCTTTATAAGTCTTTAAGTCCTCTTGGAAGTCGTTGACTCAATTGGATCGAAACAATCCTTCCCGAACTCAAATTTGGCCAAAAACAACCTTTTTATTGCGTGTACCCCACCCGGTGGGTGTCTAGTCTATACTGTAAAGGCCCGCCCGATGGGCTATGTTTACATTAAGCAATTTGGTATGCCCGCCGATGGGGTTTTTTACTAAGGAAAAGCCATACCGGTGAGCTTCATTTTCTATCATAGTATCCTCTGGTAAAACAACCATAATTTTTTATCCGGGAGTAGTTACGGGGCATGCCACCTATCAAATTGAAGATATCGACGAGCTCTACAACTTTCATTCTTTGAGGATTGAGAAATTCTGGCGGATGAAAGTTGAAATTGGGGTTGAAGTAGATCACATGAAAATGGCTAACCAAAATAAAAGTTCGACGTCCAGTTAGTACAAAGATCATAAATCTTGCATCCGAACTCCGATTAGAATGATTCAAGATGTTCTGAAAAGTTACGAAGACGCTCTACAATGTAAGCCAAGTTCCAAGCCAAAAACATGAAATGAACATGAAAGCCCAAACGATGTCCGATTTGCTTTTCTTTGCGATTTCATACCAATTCTTTGTGATTCCTTACCAATAGTCGCTCACACCGCTCCCAAACATATAACCTACAAAATGAACACAAAATGCATGAAAAGTAACTAAGACACATGAATATAAGCAACTAATTCAAGTAAAAGATCTCGGATAAGTGTATATAAAATCCACTTATCACATACCCCCAAACTTAAACCGTTGCTTGTCCCCAAGCAACACAACATAATGCAATGCAATGAAATGCAACTAATCTATATACCTACGAATCCAGCAGTATTGATAAAAACAAGTCTATTCAACCGGCCTTAGAGAAATCAAGTAAACATGATAATACATCATATCAAAACTCATCAGTAACTTCCCAATCAATCATCAAATCTTAGACTGTTATCACTAATATAGTGCGTGTGTGCTTCACAACAATGTTAACTGATATAAAATCAAATTTAACACATAACAAGTCTCTTTGAAGGCATCATACAATGTAAACTCAAGAAATCCAAAAACAAGCTAGATCCAACTAAAATCAAACAATTCCCAATATCGAGGGTCAACATGGGATACTTAAGCTTTATTTTTCATATACGGGGGCTTTTTGCTCTTATTTCCCGTTTTATTCATTTTTTTTAATTTTATTTTATATAAACATAGCTATGCAATGTCTTATTCCCTTAGGCTTTTCAATGTTACCTTAATGAGCTTTCGACCAACGACTCCCAGACCAATAAGACCTTAGGGCTTAGGTGTAAAGACAATCCCCTGGCTTACTTTCTCAAGTAACAAAGGGCAAAAAACTAGACAATCACGCCTTGTTTTATTCATTCTTTTTTTTCTTCTTTTTTTTTACAATATAGCTTATATACCCCAAATATTCCCCCAAACTTAGGTTCTTGTCTAACTTTAGCCCTCACTACTTATTCTTGTCTTTCTTTCATTCAAACTAGCATTAACCTTTAGAGTCCCATTATGTATCAATTTAAACTCAATCAATCAACAAGTTGTTTCTAACGTGTTAACCTTGATTATACCAATTTCAAACAGGAAAAAATTCAATTCATAACAAAAAATCACATCAAAGCTCTAATATTCAGTACTATACTTGTCTACTCAATCCCAATCTCATCATTGGCCAAAATAAACTGTAACTATCTAACAGCTAGACTTATGCAAGATGAACTAACTATTATTTTTGATTATTGATTTTTTTTTTTTAATAATGAACCTAAACTAGATTAACAACATATGCAAAAAAATATAACATAAACATGAAACTAAAAATGCAATAAAGAACTAAACTAAACTCCCCCAAACTTAGCAATTACAATGTCCTCATTGTAAGAATATAGCGGTAAGTAGAAGAGAACTTCCCTGTAATCAGCTAAGCAAGCGTGAGGTGATGGCGGGACGATCATTTTCTTATCCATTGAACCTCCAATACCGCAATAAAGAGAGACAACATGGATTAGAATAGCACATTTTAATATAATGTGATTCCTATCTACTAAATAAACTAGGAAAGCATATAAAAAATTTCTGGTTGCCTCCCGTTAGGTAACTTGAATTACGGTCTTTTCGGTCCGACTTTTGTGCAGTCAACGCTATCCAATTTCTCGTCGATAATTGAGGAACCCTGCATCCATCAGAAATAATATAGCTTTTGGTAGGTTCCTATTTGTGATAGCCATTGCATTAAAGTCACCTAACATGCTTGGTTTAGATAAAATCACATTCAAGAACGTCCAACATCTATGTGTTTTCTCCATTGTGTCTGCGAATAGATTATGGCATTGAAGCTTGTCAGACACAACAATCTCTTCTTCTATCTTTTCCAGCTCATCGCAGCATGGCTTCGAAGTTATACTCGCTTTTACGTCACAAGGAGTATTGCCGACGACATGACTACCTAGTGGACAATGTTTTGCAAATCTAACTGGATTCTTCAACTTTGGCGGAGAAGACACTTGAGGCATTAATAACATGGGCTCATCCTCGTTAGTACTCATAGTTAGCTCTTCACCGACCTTGTTGTCATTATCCCCACTTGTCGCCTCTTTTTCAACATCTCGAGGCTCATCCAGTTGTAGATTTGTTTCGGGTTCTCCGTCAATTTTTGTCATCCATGTCATAAAGCCAAGTGTTTGGAGGAAGGTTGCGTACGACTTTGGTCATTTGATCTATCTTATTCTGCAAATTTTGAATTGATATCTCTTGATTCTAAATTGACCGCTCTTGATTAATCCTCCTCTCCTCATTTGATCTCTGAACTTGGACCACAATTCCTCCATCCTTGAATTATCTGTCTCAGTCTCGGAAGCCATGTATTGAGGACCATTGGTTGAGGTAGTGACGAGTTGTTCCATCCAATTATTAAAATTTTGGTTTGATAACTCCTGACTCATTATCATCTCTTCTTTTTCTGTTATACTCCTTAACATGAATTCCTTTAACTCTGAATTGTCTTCTTGTTGCATTGGAGGTGGATTTGAGAAATTTGATGGATATGTTAGATTTGGAGCGTAGTATTGGTCTTCATAAGTATAGCTCCATAACGAATCCGGGTGATACCCCCAAACTTGATGATAAGTAGCATATGTATAATCGTTGAGGTATTCACCACCGTGTTGTCCCGGCCTAAAACTAACGGTACATTGATTACTCGGGTGATTACCAGCACAATAGTCACACATAACTGCCATCATTCGACTCCTTTAGGCTACGAAAACGTCCAACTTCCTCGAAAGTTCTTCAATCTGTGCTGATATTGCGGAAAATGCATTATGTCCATCAATCCCCGTTTTCCTTGGTTGAGTCATGTTCGTGTATGGCCATTGATATGCACAGTCATCCATGGTACCTGAAAAGAGAGAAATATAGGAAGAGAATTAAAAATAAAAATAAAAATGTTTAAATTAAGACTAATTTAATTGAAATTAATGTTGGTAAAAAATATTAAACTAATTCCCCGGCAACGGCGCCAAAAACTTGTTGCGTAAAATCTAATTACGCACAACACGCAAGTATACGTGGTTAACAAGTAATAAAGTGATAAGTTGAGTATCGTTCCCACAGAGAATTAGTTAATAAAAATCACCAAGTACTAACCCGTAACCAACTCAATCTTATTTAAATGAATGAATTTAATTTTATAAATTAAAATATATAACTAAACTAATTCTAATTACCACTAATTAAAAATCAGATTATGGAGATTTAAGATCACAACTTCACTTATTGCTTTATTTAAGCTAACACACTTCTCATCAATTATTTTCTATCCTAAATTGTTAATCAAGAACACTAAAGCAGATAAAACCACCTCTCGATGCATAATACCCATACTCACTTGCATGCACAGATGATAGAATTAAGAAAGACACTCTAATTAACTAATCCATTATATCTCTATTGGAATTACAATTAAAAAGGATTTACCGCACAAGTTCTCTATAAGATTACATATGACGTAAAGGCATATCTCTATCCTAAACACAAATCATGATCAGATCTAAATCAATACTTCATCTTTCTAGTTCATATAGATTATCACGGTAATTGATGGCCAGACAATTAAACAGTTAAGTCCAAATCACAATAAACAATCCTCATAATAGAACATAACAATTGATAGCGAAGCATATTAAAATAAACTACCCAAAAAGATCCATTGTAATTTCAAACAAAGAATTAGTTCATGATTATTGAATTAAAACTAAGAATCCACACTTGAATAAACAATAAAAGACAATGATAGAAGAAGATGAGAAGATAGAATCTATTGTATGTAGATTTGAAGCTCCCTCCTTGCTCCTACTTTGAATCTTCAATGGTCTCCAAGTTGCTTCAATCTCCAAAACTATTTAGAACTAGTGTTTTGATCTAATTTACTCTAATCTAATCTAATGGAATCGTATTTCCCTTCTAATCTCTACTCTAATCCTTGTGTTTCTCCTCCTTTTATAAGTCTCTTTATAAGTCTTTAAGTCCTCTTGGAAGTCGTTGACTCAATTGGATCGAAACAATCCTTCCCGAACTCAAATTTGGCCAAAACAACCTTTTTTACGTGTACCCCATTTTACGTGTGTCTAGGATCTAGAAAGGGCCCTTGATGATGGGCTATGTTTCTGCTAGGCAGCTGGTATGCCCGCCCCGATGGGGGTTTTACTAAGGAAAAGCCCGCCCCGACGGGCTTCATTTTCTATCACAGTATCCTCTGGTAAAACAACCATAATTTTTGATCCGGGAGTAGTTACGGGGCATACCACCTATCAAATCGAAGATATCGACGAGCTCTACAACTTTCATTCTTTGAGGATTGAGAAATTATGGCTGGATGAAAGTTGAAATTGGGCTGGAAGTGACTGCTATGAAAATGGCTAACCAAAACAGTGAAGTTCGACGTCCGTTAGTACAAAGATCATAACTCTTGCATCCGAACTCCGATTAGAATGATTCAAGATGTTCCGAAAAGTTACGAAGACACTCTACAATGTAAGCCAAGTTCCAAGCCAAAAACATGAAATGAACATGAAAGCCCAAACGATGTCCGATTTGCTTTTCTTTGCGATTTCATACCAATTCTTTGTGATTCCTTACCAATAGTCGCTCACACCGCTCCCAAATATATAACCTACAAAATGAACACAAAATGAATGAAAAGTAACTAAGACACATGAATATAAGCAACTAATTCAAGTAAAAGATACCGGATAAGTGTATATAAAATCCACTTATCACATACCCCCAAACTTAAACCGTTGCTTGTCCCCAAGCAACACAACATAATGCAATGCAATGAAATGCAACTAATCTATATGCCTACGAATCCAGCAGTATTGATAAACACAAGTCTATTCAACCGGCCTTAGAGAAATCAAGTAAACATGATAATACATCATATCAAAACTCATCAGTAACTTCCCAATCAATCATCAAATCTTAGACTGTTATCACTAATATAGTGTCTGTGTGCTTCACAACAATGTTAACTGATATAAAATCAAATTTAACACATAACAAGTCTCTTTGAAGGCATCATACAATGTAAACTCAAGAAATCCAAAAACAAGCTAGATCCAACTAAAATCAAACAATTCCCAATATCGAGGGTCAACATGGGATACTTAAGCTTTATTTTTCATATATGGGGGCTTATTGCTCTTATTTTCCGTTTTATTCATTTTTTTTAATTTTATTTTATATAAACATAGCTATGCAATGTCTTATTCCCTTAGGCTTTTCAATGTTACCTTAATGAGCTTTCGACCAATGACTCCCAGACCATTAAGACCTTAGGGCGCTAGGTGTAAAGACAATCCCCTCGGGCTTACTTACTCAAGTAACAAAGGGCAAAAACTAGACAATCACGCCCCGGTGTTTATTCATACTTTTTTTTCTTCTTTTTTTTTACAATATAGCTTATATACCCCAAATATTCCCCCAAACTTAGGTTCTTGTCTAACTTTAGCCCTCACTACTTATTCTTGTCATTCTTTCATTCAAACTAGCATTATCCTTTAGAGTCCCATTATGTATCAATTTAAACTCAATCAATCAACAAGTTGTTTCTAATGTGTTAACCTTGATTATACCAGTTTCAAACAGGAAATGATTCAATTAATAACAAAAAATCACATCAAAGCTCTAATATTCAGTACTATACTTGTCTACTCAATCCCAATCTCATCATTGGCCAAAATAAACTGTAACTATCCAACAGCTAGACTCATGCAAGATAAACTAACTATTATTTTTTATTATTGATTTATTTTTTTTAATAATGAACCTAAACTAGATTAACAACATATGCAAAAAAACATAACATAAACACGAAACTAAAAATGCAATAAAGAACTAAACTAAACTCCCCCAAACTTAGCAATTACAATGTCCTCATTGTAAGAATATAGCGGTAAGTAGAAGAAACTTCCACAGTATTCAATGAGCGTGAGGTGATGGCGGCGATGGCGATCATCATTTTCTTATCCATTGAACCTCCAATACTTGCAATGAAGAGAGACAACATGGATTAGAATAGCACATTGTAATATAACGTGATTCCTATCTACTAAATAAACTAGGAAAGCATATAAAAAAAAAAAAGACAGGTTACCTCCCCGTTAGCGCTTGAATTCTGATCTTTGAAAGATGAGTTTGTGCAGTCAACGCTATCCAATTCCTCGTCGATAATTGAGGAACCCTCCATCCATCGAAAATAATGTAGCTTTTGGTAGGTTCCAATTTGTGATAGCCATTGCATTAAAGTCACCTAACATGCTTGGTTTAGATAAAATCACATTCAAGAACATACAACATCTATGTGTTTTCTCCATTGTGTCGGCGAATAGATTCTGGCATTGAGGCTTGTCAGACACAACAATCTCTTCTTCTATCTTCTCCAACTCATAGCACCATGGCTTCGAAGTTATACTCGCTTTTACGTCACAAGGAGTATTGCCGACGACATGACTACCTAGTGGACAATGTTTTGCAAATCTAACTGGATTCTTGAACTTTGGCGGAGAAGACACTTGAGGCATTAATAACATGGGCTCATCCTTGTTAGTACTCATAGTTAGCTCTTCACCGACCTTGTTGTCATTATCCCCACTTGTCTCCTCTTTTTCAACATCTCGAGGCTCATCCAGTTGTAGATTTGTTTCGGTTCTCCGTCAATTTTGTCATCCATGTCATAAAGCCAAGTGTTTGGAGGAAGGTTAATGACGACTTTGGGTCATTTGATCTATCTTATTCTAGCAAATTTTGAATTGATATCTCTTGATTCTAAATTGACCGCTCTTGATTAATCCTCCTCTCCTCATTTGATGCGACGAACTTGGACCACAATTCCTCCATCCTTGAATTATCTGTCTCAGTCTCGGAAGCCATGTATTGAGGACCATTGGTTGAGGTAGTGACGAGTTGTTCCATCCAATTATTAAAATTTTGGTTTGATAACTCCTGACTCATTATCATCTCTTCCTTTTCTGTTATACTCCTTAACATGAATTCCTTTAACTCTGAATTGTCTTCTTGTTGCATTGGAGGTTGATTTGAGAAATTTGATGGATATGTTAGATTTGGAGCGTAGTATTGGTCTTCATAAGTATAGCTCCATAACGAATCCGGGTGATACCCCCAAACTTGATGATAATTAGAATATGTATAATCGTTGAGGTATTCACCACCGTGTTGTCCCGGCCTAAAACTAACGGTACATTGATTACTCGGGTGATTACCAAAGACAATAGTCACACATATAACGCCATCATTCGACTCCTTTAGGCTACGAAAACGTCCAACTTCCTCGAAAGTTCTTCAATGCATCTTTGATATTGCGAGAAAATGCATTACGTACACATCAATCCCCGCTTCCCTTGGTTGAGTCATGTTCGTATATGGCCATTGATATGCATTCATCCATGGTACTTTAAAAGAGAGAAATATAGGAAGAGAATTAAAAATAAAAATAAAAATGTTTAAATTAAGACTAATTTAATTGAAATTAATGTTGGTAAAAAATATTAAACTAATTCCCCGGCAACGGCGCCAAAAACTTGTTACATAAAATCTAATTACGCACAACACGCAAGTATACGTGGTCAACAAGTAATAAAGTGATAAGTTGAGTATCGTTCCAACAGAGAATTAGTTAATAAAAATCACCAAGTACTAACCCGTAACCAACTCAATCTTATTTAAATGAATGAATTTAATGTTATAAATTAAAATATATAACTAAACTAATTCTAATTACCACTAATTAAAAATCAAATTATGGAGATTTAAGATCACAACTTCACTTATTGCTTCATTTAAGCTAACACACTTCTCATCAATTATTTTATATCCTAAATTGTTAATCAAGAACATTAAAGCAGATAAAACCACCTCTCGATGCATAATACACATACTCACTTGCATCCACAGATGATAGAATTAAGAAAGACACCCTAATTAACTAATCCATTATATCTCTATGTGAATTGCAATTAAAAAGGATTTAAAGCACAAGTTCTCTATAAGATTACATATGACGTAAAGGCATATCTCTATCCTAAACATAAATCATGATCAGATCTAAATCAATACTTCATCTCTCCAGTTCATATAGATTATCACGGTAATTGATAGCCAGACAATTAAACAGTTAAGTCCAAATCACAATAAACAATCCTCACAATAGAACATAACAATTGATAGCGAAGTATATTAAAATAAACTACCCAAAAAGATCCATTGTAATTTCAAACAAAGAATTAGTTCATGATTATTGAATTAAAACTAAGAATCCACACTTGAATAAACAATAAAAGACAAAGATAGAAGAAGATGAGAAGATAGAATCTATTGTCTGTAGATTTGAAGCTCCCTCCTTGCTCCTACTTTGAATCTTCAATGGTCTCCAAGTTGCTTCAATCTCCAAAACTATTTAGAACTAATGTTTTGATCTAATTTACTCTAATATAATCTAATGGAATCATATTTCCCTTCTAATCTCTGCTCCAATCCTTGTGTTTCTCCTGCTTTTATAAGTCTCTGTATAAGTCTTTAAGTCCTCTTGGAAGTCGTTGAGTCAATTGGATCAAAACAATCCTTCCCGAACTCAAATTTGGCCAAAAACAACCTTTTTTACGTGTACCCCCACCCCGGCGGGGGTCTAGGCTTGTCAAGGGCCCACCCCAGTGGGCTATGGTTCTACTAGGCAGCTGGTATGCCCGCCCCGGCGGGGGTTTTACTAAGGAAAAGCCCGCCCCGGCGGTCTTCATTTTCTGTCACAGCATCCTCTGGTAAAACGACCATAACTTTTGATCTAGGAGGAGTTATGGGGCATGCAACCTATAAAATCGAAGATATCGACGAGCTCTACAACTTTCATTCTTTGAGGATTCAGAAATTCTGGCGATGAAGGTTGAAATTGGGGTGGAAGTGACTGCTATGAAAAGGGCTAACCAAAACACCGAAGTTTGACGTCCGTTGGTACAAAGATCATAACTCTTGTATCCAAACTCCGATTAGAATGATTCAAGATGTTCTGAAAAGTTACGAAATGCTCTACAATGTAAGCCAAGTTCCAAGCCTAAAACATGAAATGAACGTGAAAGCCCAAACGATGTCTGATTTGCTTTTCTTTGCGATTTCATACCAATTCTTTGTGATTCCTTACCAATAGTCGCTCACACCGCTCCCAAACATATAACGTACAAAATGAACACAAAATGCATGAAAAGTAACTAAGACACATGAATATAAGCAACTAATTCAAGTAAAAGATACCGAATAAGTGTATATAAAATCCACTTATCAAATACCCCCAAACTTAAACTGTTGCTTGTCCCCAAGCAACACAACATAATGCAATGCAATGAAATGCAACTAATCTATATGCCTACGAATCCAGAAGTATTGATAAACACAAGTCTATTCAACCGGCCTTAGAGAAATCAAGTAAACATGATAATACATCATATCAAAACTCATCAGTAACTTCCCAATCAAACATCAAATCTTAGACTGTTATCACTAATATAGTGCGTGTGTGTTTCACAACAATGTTAATTGATATAGAATCAAATTTAACACATAACAAGTCTCTTTGAAGGCATCATACAATGTAAACTCAAGAAATCCAAAAACAAGCTAGATCCAACTAAAATCAAACAATTCCCAATATCGAGGGTCAACATGGGATACTTAAGCTTTATTTTTCATATACGGGGGCTTTTTGCTCTTATTTCCCATTTTATTCATTTTTTTAATTTTATTTTATATACACATAGCTATGCAATGTCTTATTCCCTTAGGCTTTTCAATGCTACCTTATTGAGCTTTCGACCAACGACTCCCAGACCATTAAGACCTTAGGGCGCTAGGTGTAAAGACAATCTCCTCGGGCTTATTTACTCAAGTAACAAAGGCCACAAAACTAGACAAGCACACCCCGGTAATTATTCATACTTTTTTTTCTTTTTTTCTTTTTTTCTTCTTTTTTTTACAATATAGCTTATATACCCCAAATATTCCCCCAAACTTAGGTTCTTGTCTAACTTTAGCCCTCACTACTTATTCTTGTCATTCATTCATTCAAACTAGCATTAACCTTTAGAGTCCCATTATGTATCAATTTAAACTCAATCAATCAACAAGTTGCTTCTAACGTGTTAACCTTGATTATACCAATTTCAAAGAGGAAATGATTCAATTCATAACAAAAAATCATATCAAAGCTCTAATATTCAGTAATATACTTGTCTACTCAATCCCAATCTCATCATTGTCCAAAATAAACTGTAACTATCTAACAGCTAGACTTATGCAAGATGAACTAACTATTATTTTTGATTATTGATTTTTTTTTAATAATAAACCTAAACTAGATTAACAACATATGCAAAAAAACATAACATAAACATGAAACTAAAAATGCAATAAAGAACTAAACTAAACTCCCCAAACTTAGCAATTACAATGTCCTCATTGTAAGAATATAGCTGAAGTAGAAGAGAACTTCCTGTAATCGCCTAAGCGTGAGGTGATGGCGGGGACGATCATTTTCTTATCCATTGAACCTCCAATACCTGCAATGAAGAGAGACAACATGGATTAGAATAGCACATTGGAATATAATGTGATTCTTATATACTAAATAAACTAGGAAAGCATATAAAAAATTCTGGTTTGCCTCCCGTTAAGCGCTTGAATTACGCCTTTCAAATGACTTTGTGTCGGTCAACGCTATCAAATTCCTCGTCGATAATTGAGGAACCCTGCATCCATCAGAAATAATATAGCTTTTGGTAGGTTCCTATTTGTGATAGCCATTGCATTAAAGTCACCTAACATGCTTGGTTTAGATAAAATCACATTCAAGAATTTCCAACATCTATGTGTTTTCTCCATTGTGTCTGCGAATAGATTCTGGCATTGAGGCTTGTCAGACACAGCAATATCTTCTTCTATCCTCTCTAGCTCATCGCACCAAGGCTTCGAAGTTATACTCGCTTTTACGTCACAAGGAGTATTGCCGACGACATGACTACCTAGTGGACAATGTTTTGTAAATCTAACTGGATTCTTGAACTTTGGCGGAGAAGACACTTGAGGAATTAATAACATGGGCTCATCCTCGTTAGTACTCATAGTTAGCTCTTCACCGACCTTGCTGTCATTATCCCCACTTGTCTCCTCTTTTTCAACATCTCGAGGCTCATCCAGTTGTAGATTTGGTTCGGGTTCTCCGTCAATTTTCGTCATCCATGTCAGAAAGCCAAGTGTTTGGAGGAAGGTTGCTTACGACTTTGGTCATTTGTTCTATCTTATTCTGCAAATTTTGAATTGATATCTGTTGATTCTAAATTGACCGCTCTTGATTAATCCTCCTTTCCTCATTTGATGCGACGAAATTGGACAACAATTCCTCCATCCTTGAATTATCTGTCTCAGTCTCGGAAGCCATGTATTGAGGACCATTGGTTGAGGTAGTGACGAGTTGTTCCATCCAATTATAAAAATTTTGGTTTGATAACTCCCCGACTCATTATCATCTCTTCTTTTTACATTATACTCCTTAACATGAATTCCTTTAACTCTGAATTGTCTTCTTGTTGCATTGGAGGTGGATTTGAGAAATTTGATGGATATGTTAGATTTGGAGCGTAGTATTGGTCTTCATAAGTATAGCTCCATAACGAATCCGGGTGATACCCCCAAACTTGATGATAATTAGCATATGTATAATCGTTGAGGTATTCACCACCGTGTTGTCCCGGCCTAAAACTAACGGTACATTGATTACTCGGGTGATTACCAGCACAATAGTCACACATAACTGCCATCATTCGACTCCTTTGGGCTACGAAAACGTCCAACATCCTCGAAAGTTCTTCAATCTATGTTGATATTGCGGAAAATGCACTAACTCCATCAATCCATGTTTCCCTTGGTTGAGTCATGTTCGTGTATGGCCATTGATATGCAAAGTCATCCATGGTACCTGAAAAGATAGAAATATAGGAAGTGAATTAAAAATAAAAATAAAAATATTTAAATTAAGACTAATTTAATTGAAATTAATATTGGTAAAAAATATTAAACTAATTTCCTGGCTACAGCGCCAAAAACTTGTTACGTAAAATCTAATTACGCACAACACGCAAGTATACGTGGTCAACAAGTAATAAAGTGATAAGTTTAGTACCGTTCCCACAGAGAATTAGTTAATAAAAATCACCAAGTACTAACCCGTAACCAACTCAATCTTATTTAAATGAATGAATTTAATGTTATAAATTAAAATATTTAACTAAACTAATTCTAATTACCACTAATTAAAAATCAGATTATGGAGATTTAAGATCATAACTTCACTTATTGCTTTATTTAAGCTAACACACTTCTCATCAATTATTTTCTATCCTAAATTGTTAATCAAGAACACTAAAGCAGATAAAACCACCTCTCGATGCATAATACCCATACTCACTTGCATCCACAGATGATAGAATTAAGCAAGACACCCTAATTAATTAATCCATTATATCTCTATGTGAATTACAATTAAAAAGGATTTAAAGCACAAGTTCTCTATAAGATTACATATGACGTAAAAGCATATCTTTATCCTAAACACAAATCATGAATTCCATCTATGCAGAAATCACAAACATATGCTATCATGATCATATCTAAATCAATACTTCATCTCTCGAGTTCATATAGATTATCACGGTAATTGATGGCCAGACAATTAAACAATTAAGTCCAAATCACAATAAACAATCTTCACAATAGAACATAATAATTGATAGCGAAGCATATTAAAATAAACTACCCAAAAAGATCCATTGTAATCTCAAACAAAGAATTAGTTCATGATTATTGAATTAAAACTAAGAATCCACACTTGAATAAACAATAAAAGACAAAGATAGAAGAAGATGAGAAGATAGAATCTATTGTTTGTAGATTTGAAGCTCCCTCCTTGCTCCTACTTTGAATCTTCAATGGTCTCCAAGTTGCTTCAATCTCCAAAACTATTTAGAACTAGTGTTTTGATCTAATTTACTCTAATTTAATCTAATGGAATCGTATTTCCCTTCTAATCTCTGCTCTAATCCTTGTGTTTCTCCTCCTTTTATAAGTCTCTTTATAAGTCTTTAAGTCCTCTTGGAAGTCGTTGAGTCAATTGGATCGAAACAATCCTTCCCGAACTCAAATTTGGCCAAAAACCACCTTTTTTACGTGTACCCCCGCCCCTGCGGGGGTCTAGGCTTGTCAAGGGCCCACCCCGGCTGGCTTCATTTTCTGTCACAGCATCCTCTGGTAAAATGGCCATAACGTTTGATCCGGGAGGAGTTACGGGGTATGCCACCTATCAAATCGAAGATATCGACGAGATCTACAACTTTTATTCTTTGAGGATTCAGAAATTCTGGCCGGATGAAGGCTGAAATTGGGCTGGAAGTGACTGCTATAAAAATGGCTAACCAAAACAGCGAAGTTCGACGTCCGTTGGTACAAAGATCATAACTCTTGCATCCGAACTCCGATTAGAATGATTCAAGATGTTCCGAAAAGTTACGAAGACGCTCTACAATGTAAGCCAAGTTCCAAGCCAAAAACATGAAATGAACATAAAAGCCCAAACGATGTCCGATTTCCATTTCTTTGCGATTTCATACCAATTCTTTGTGATTCCTTACCAATAGTCGCTCACACCGCTCCCAAACATATAACGTACAAAATGAACACAAAATGCATGAAAAGTAACTAAGACACATGAATATAAGCAACTAATTCAAGTAAAAGATACCGAATAAGTGTATATAAAATCCACTTATCAAATACCCCCAAACTTAAACTGTTGCTTGTCCCCAAGCAACACAACATAATGCAATGCAATGAAATGCAACTAATCTATATGCCTACGAATCCAGCAGTATTGATAAACACAAGTCTATTCAACCGGCCTTAGAGAAATCAAGTAAACATGATAATACATCATATCAAAACTCATCAGTAACTTCCCAATCAATCATCAAATCTTAGACTGTTATCACTAATATAGTGCGTGTGTGTTTCACAACAATGTTAACTGATATAGAATCAAATTTAACACATAACAAGTCTCTTTGAAGGCATCATACAATGTAAACTCAAGAAATCCAAAAATAAGCTAGATCCAACTAAAATCAAACAATTCCCAATATCGAGGGTCAACATGGGATACTTAAGCTTAATTTTTCATATACGGAGGATTTTTGCTCTTATTTCCCGTTTTATTCATTTTTTTTAATTTTATTTTATATACACATGGCTATGCAATGTCTTATTCCCTTAGGCTTTTCAATGCTACCTTAATGAGCTTTCGACCAACAACTCCCAGACCATTAAGACCTTAGGGCGCTAGGTGTAAAGACAACCCCTCGGGCTTACTTACTCAAGTAACAAAGGCCATAAAACTAGACAAGCACGCCCAGGTGTTTATTCATACTTTTTTTTCTTTTTTTTTCTTTTTTTTTACAATATAGCTTATATACCCCAAATATTCCCCCAAACTTAGGTTCTTGTCTAACTTTAATCCTCACTACTTATTCTTGTCATTCTTTCATTCAAAATAGCATTATCCTATAGAGCCCGATTATGTATCAATTTAAACTCAATCAATCAACAAGTTGTTTCTAACGTGTTAACCTTGATTATACTAGTTTCAAACAAGAAATAATTCAATTCATAACAAAAAATCACATCAAAGCTCTAATATTCAGTACTATACTTGTCTACTCAATCCCAATCTCATCATTGGCCAAAATAAACTGTAACTATCTAACAGCTAGACTCATGTAAGATGAACTAACTATTATTTTCGATTATTGATTTTTTTTTTTAATAATGAACCTAAACTAGATTAACAACATATGCAAAAAAACATAACATAAACATGAAACTAAAAATGCAATAAAGAACAAAACTAAACTTCCCCAAACTTAGCAATTACAATGTCCTCATTGTAAGAATATAGCGGTAAGTAGAAGAAAACTTCCATGTAATCAGCTAAGAGTGAGGTGATGGCGACGATGATCATTTTCTTATCCATTGAACCTCCAATACCTGCAATGAAGAGAGACTACATGGATTAGAATAGCACTTTGTAATATAACATGATTCCTATCTACTAAATAAACTAGGAAAGCATATAAAAAAAATTCCTGGGTTACCTCCCAGTTAGCGCTTGAATTACAGTCTTTCAGTCTGACTTTGTCTGGTCAACACTATCCAATTCCTCGTCAATAATTGAGGAATCCTCCATCCATCGAAAAAAATGTAGCTTTTGGTTGGTTCCCATTTGTGATAGCCATTGCATTAAAGTCACCTAACATGCTTGGTTTAGATAAAATCACATTCAAGAACGTCCAACATCTAGGTGTTTTCTCCATTGTGTCTGCGAATAGATTCTGGCATTGAGGCTTGTCAGACACAACAATCTCTTCTTCTATCTTCTCCAGCTCATCGCACCATGGCTTTGAAGTTATACTCTCTTTTACGTCACAATGAGTATTGTCGACGACATGACTACCTAGTGGACAATGTTTTGAAAATCTAACTAGATTCTTGAACTTTGGCAGAGAAGGCACTTGAGGCATTAATAACATGGGCTCATCCTCGTTAGTACTCATAGTTAGCTCTTCACCGACCTTGTTGTCATTATCCCCACTTGTCTCCTCTTTTTCAACATCTCGAGGCTCATCCAATTTGTAGATTTGTTTGGGTTCTCCGTCAATTTTTGTCATCCATGTCATAAAGCCAAGTGTTTGGAGGAAGGTTGCGCATTTACTTTGGTCATTTGATCTATCTTATTCTGCAAATTTTGAATTGATATCTCTTGATTCTAAATTGACCGCTCTTGATTAATACTCCTCTCCTCATTTGATGCGACGAACTTGGACCACAATTCCTCCATCCTTGAATTATCTATCTTAGTCTCGGAAGCCATGTATTGAGGACCATTGGTTGAGGTACTGACAAGTTGTTCCATCCAATTATTAAAATTTTAGTTTGATAACTCCTGACTCATTATCATCTCTTCTTTTTCTGTTATACTCCTTAACATGAATTCCTTTAACTCTGAATGGTCTTCTTGTTACATATGAGGTGGATTTGAGAAATTTGATGGATATGTTAGATTTGGAGCGTTGTATTGGTCTTCATAAGTATAGCTCCATAACGAATACAGGTGATACCCCCAAACTTGATGATAATTAGCATATATATAATCGTTGAGGTATTCACCACCGTGTTGTCCCTACCTAAAACTAACGAAGACATTGATTACTCGGTGATTACCAAAGACAATAGTCACACATAATCGCCATCATTCGACTCCTTTGGGCTACGAAACGTCCAACTTCCTCGAAAGTTCTTCAATCTGTGCTGATATTGCGGAAAATACATTAAGTCCATCAATCCCCGTTTCCCTTGGTTGAGTCATGTTCGTGTATGGCCATTGATATGCAAAGTCATCCATAGTACCTGAAAAGAGAGAAATATAGGAAGAGAATTAAAAATAAAAATAAAAATGTTTAAATTAAGACTAATTTAATTGAAATTAATATTGGTAAAAATATTAAACTAATTCCCAAGAACGACGCTTAAAAACTTGTTAAGTAAAATCTAATTACGCACAACACGCAAAGTATACGTGGTCAACAAGTAATAAAGTGATAAGTTGAGTATCGTTCCCACAGAGAATTAGTTAATAAAAATCACCAAGTACTAACCCGTAACCAACTCAATCTTATTTAAATGAATGAATTTAATGTTATAAATTAAAATATTTAACTAAACTAATTCTAATTACCACTAAATAAAAATCAGATTATGGGGATTTAAGATTACAACTTCACTTATTGCTTCATTTAAGATAACACACTTCTCATCAATTATTTTATATTCTGAATTGTTAATCAAGAACACTAAAGAAGATAAAACCACCTCTCGATGCATAATACCCATACTCACTTGCATCCACAGATGATAGAATTAAGCAAGACACCCTAATTAACTAATCCATTATATCTCTATGTGAATTACAATTAAAAAGGATTTAAAGCACAAGTTCTCTATAAGATTGCATATGACGTAAAGGCATATCTTTATCCTAAACACAAATCATGAATTCCATCTATGCAAAAATCACAAACATAGGCTATCATGATCAGATCTAAATCAATACTTCATCTCTCGAGTTCATATAGATTATCACGGTAATTGATGGCCAGACAATTAAACAATTAAGTCCAAAGATCATAACTCTTGCATCCGAACTCCGATTAGAATGATTCAAGATGTTCCAGAAAGTTATGAAGACGCTCTACAATGTAAGCCAAGTTCCAAGCCAAAAACATGAAATTAACATGAAAGCCCAAACGATGTTTGATTTGATTTTCTTTGCGATTTCATACCAATTCTTTGTGATTCCTTACCAATAGTCGCTCACACCGCTCCCAAACATATAACCTACGAAATGAATACAAAATGCATGAAAAGTAACTAAGACGCATGAATATAAGCAACTAATTCAAGTAAAAGATACCGGATAAGTGTATATAAAATCCACTTATCAGCAAGCATCAGCACAAAGTCAATAAATTTTGGAAATCTAGCAAAGCTAGAAGATTTGGAATATCTATTTTTCTCCATGATCTTCAATCTTTACTCCATTACTTCATTACTTACTAATTCATTTTATTTCTGGCACCACCAATGCTCTTATACTAAATATTCTTGTATCTCAATTTACAAACTTTCTATACCCCTGTTATAGTTCATCAAACTTACCACACATTGGAAGTTTAGGAACTTGCAGTTTAGGAACTTGTCCTAGCAATATGTAGTCCAAGAACCCATCAGGGACTATCAATATGCTTAGGGGTTCAAAAACATACATATGATTATGAGTCATCAACTTACCATAAGTATGAGTTTTAAGAACTCGCACCTAATCCTAATAAAATCTTACTAATCTTAATAGTCTCTAACTATCAAATATACACATGAGAAAAGAATCACCTTTTCACCACATATACATTGATAGCGCGACACCAACAGTCCAATGATTATCAATGTGATAAATTAAGTGCAATCACAAAACCCTCGCCCATACAAAGGTTTGTACAACTCAGCCATCACATGAGTCTTCAATTGAAATCCCACCTAACTCTATCTTGCTCATAACTTGCTCTTTACTCGATACAAATTTAACGTATCTCATCATCTATAACTCCTCATGAGTTTACCTCGTACTATTTCATAGTACCTTCACTTATAGCATCAAGCTATAACTATTCATTCATTACATATCATCTATCATTTTACAACTTAACCAGATCACGTCGTGATCTTATTCTACAATCATCTTCTTTATGATTCCTTTATTATATTATGATCATTTTGGTTTTACAATCCTCATTACTTCCTCTTTAATTATGTTATCTTATGATTATTCAACTCAATTTTAACTCTTCGGGTTTTTCTTTGAACCCACACATATTATCTTAACTTGTTTCATAAGCATTCTCTAAATTTATCATCAATTAAACTCTATTTGAGTTCTTTATTATTACTTTAGTCACCTTCATCTTGTAGACATCGTCTATTTAATAACACTTAACATCTTACTACTAGACTTAGGTAACTCCATATTCATGTCTTTTATAAGTCTTCAAGATTCCTCTTTGAACCTTCTCATATATATTTTAATCCCTTCTCTATACATTTCTTAAATTTATTTCTTATTAATCAAATTTTATCTGAGTTTATTCTTTATCATCTTCTCCTTTATTCTCTAAGGTTATAGCCTAGGGTACTCTTACCTAAGCTTTATAACCTACAGTTTTGATACCAACTGTAACGATCCCAAAATTCATACAATTCAACTATCAACTTCGGTCATTAATAATACGTCTAACTTCTGATTTTACATCATTATTCGATGTTAAACTTAATAAAATGAAGAATAATTAAAACTTTTATGTCTTCTTACTTTAATTCCATAAATCAAAACCTTTATCATCTATATATCTTTGAATCATATATAATCCATGATTCACTTTATCAGATTTAATATATATTACTTACATATCAAATCGATATCCTTTATACATCGGACAGCTCAAACTTTAACTTTACAACTCAACATAAAATATACATCATAAAACATTGAGTACATCTGATGAACCTTAATCATGGTTTAAAGAAAAAACAATCTTTAGCTAAAATATTAATATTCGTGTATTATTTCTGAACCACGTCATTCAAGTAGCACATAGTGTTACCTTCAATCCTTCACCTGCAAAAATGTTTATTTGCAAGGTTGAGCTCGACAGCCCAGCAAATCTAACAGTTTTCATATATCACGAAGCACATAATAACATGCTTATCATACATCTCATAAACTTTGGACTAACATAACAAACATGTTACAGTTCATATAACAAGTATAAAGATTGAGTCCCTTACCCAATCAACATTCATTACTCAATCAACGTAGTCATAAATTGACTTTAACGTTTCATACTCTCAACACATATATAACACATCATGCCATTTACAATAAATATTTAAAACAGTTCATCATCAAGCTCATATAAAAAATAGGAACTGAAAGACTTGCCTTGATCGTTGTTTACCAATAATAGTTTAACATGTTACAGCTATCTGTACTTCACCTGCCCTACACAATTATATAATCATGTACATCAACTATTAGTCACATAGAAATGCATAGTATTTGAAATGTAAACTTTACTCTATATCTCATAACCCTTCCTATTATCAATACACAATGTTCAATTTGATTGTGTTAACTTTCGACTTACATCTCACTATATTTCATACTCGAAGTTCATTCAAGTGTTTAAGTCTTGGTAGAAATCATTATTAGTTTTATATTAAACCCATTTCATATCTTATAATATTCATTTCATTTGACTTAAAACACTTTTTACATTCATTAAAATTTGTCACGACGTTTCGACGTTTATTCGTCACACGCCCGATTTGTCTCTCTTGTGTATGCTTAGTATGCTTGTACAACTTATCTAATACATCATTTATTAATATTAAGCATCATTATATTTGTGACAACCCGAGAATTTCGAAAAATTTTAAAATCATAATTGATTGTTTTAAGGTTCAATATTAGAACCTAGACAGAAAATAAGTGAATGGATTTGACATTTTTGAGAAAGAATTTTAAGGATTTCAAAATCTTTTGGTGAATTATTCAGGATTAAGTATATAATTGAATATGTTCTGTGTATATGGTATTGTATGTGTACAGAATATGGTTAAGGGTCATGGGTTGACCAGATAAACTATATCTGTGACAAACCCTAAGTATATATTAAGAACGTCAACGTTCAGCTAGAAAACTCTTACTATTTATAAGAAACCCTAGAAACCGGCTCTGGAAAACCTAATTTCAGTTGTAGGAATTTGAAACCCTAATCCATAATTATGAAACTTAATTGCTAAATTAGCAATTTTAATTAGGAAATGTTAATCCTAATTAGCAAGCTTAAATAATGATTAGTACATTTTAATATAATTAGGAAATCCTAATTATAATTTAGAAATATTAATTTGCTATTTTGAAAATCGAAATTTGAAAATCTTAGAAATTAAAATTCAAAAATTTAAGGGTTAAACCCTAAATCCTAAAGGTTAAACCCTAAGGGTTAGGGTAAATGACAATTATGCCTTTAAAATGAAATACAAAATGACCAAAATGCCCTTTTCTTAAACCTTAAGCAAAAGATTGCACAATCTTGTGAGTCATCAAGTCTAATGTTTATCCCATGTGCCTTAAATCATTCAAAATCAGATATGTGTGCCACCTATACCAACTAGATACATTGAATCAAAGAAATCAAAAACTAAAGTAAGTAAAAACCTTACTTTATTTCTCGTTCATGTCCGACCCATTCTCTCTCTAGCTTTTCAAAATTTGGAGTGAGAGAGAGAGAGAAGATGAGCCGTGATCAGTTCATAGATTTCCATAATCAGATCCAATGATCAGAATCTAAGATCAAAGTGTAAAAGAGGTATAAATCCTAAATTCAAGAAATCCTTAAAGATTGTTGTTAATGTTATGATTTGTTGTTTAAAGTTGTGTTAGAGAGTGTTAATAAGTGATCTGGGTTGCTAAAACTTGGATCCATATCATGTAGATGTACAAAAAATCAAGTTTTTAGAAACTGTTCTTTAACCTTCATGAGTCGTCTGACAAGCAAATGTCAGGGCCTCTAGATTCCTTTGTGTTATTGATTTATGGTGTTTGAAGTTATATATGTGTAGTATGTCATGTAGACTGTGATCTGGAACTGGAAATAAGATTATATCATGTCTAGATCGTAAGTTATATGCAGACAAAAAATGTTGACCGATCACGAAAAACTGAGTTTCTGGGCAACCCAGAAACCTAGAATTTCTGACCACCACTTTTGAAGCTCTAGATCTTGCTGTGTCTGGTTAGTTTGGACAAGTTGTGATTTTAATCTTGTAGACTGGTATAAGTAGTACATAATCATGCTAATAGATCACTCAGATCTTACTTAGGATCAAAGTAATAAGTGGTCAAACCAGCGTTGACCACCAGCCTTAAGAAGAAATTTGGAAAACCCAGATTTCTCAAGAACAAAGCGCTCGACGAGGTTCACCGGATCAAATCAGAACGTGTTATGTAAACGAACTAAGTTAGTGTTATTTATGTGTTCCTTGACATGAGTACTAACGGATTGGACCATGAAAACAACAAACGGATGACCAGAACTTATATAAAATCGAGTTAGAAAGTAAGCACTCGAGACTGCCTCGGTTTTCGGTTTTTGGGTTACGCAGAAAACCCAGGAATATCTGACAGTTAGTTTGGATGGCCAGATCTTCATGTTATGGTATGATATAACCAAGATGATGGTTTCATATTATAGTGTTACATTTCTACTACAAGATCACTGTCTTAGATGGCCCAAAAACATTATCATCAAGGAAATATAACCGGTCAAACATAGCACCTTAACCACTTACATGGTGTTCTGGGTTTGATGAAGAACAGCCCAAGAACACCTTTAGCCACGGTTGTGTCGCCTAAAGCACCTTTAGCGACACTTAATTACGAAAATTAATTATTTTTATTAAATAATTAGAGAAAATTAGTTTTTAATTATTAAAAATACATAATAAATTCCTAAAATTTATTTTAAAGCCTAGAAATTAGTTTTTAATTATTTTGAGTATATTTCATAAATATTTAATATTTTTGGAATATTAATGGTATTTAATTTATTTAATTATAATATTACTTAAATTATTTAAAAATAATTTTAATACTTGAAAAATCATGAAAAATTATATTATGATATAAGAAAATATTTTAAGTTATTTTTAATGACTTTTAATATTTTGTGATGAATTTCATTAATTAATTAATATTAATAATAAGTAATTTATTTAATTAATATATTAAATAAATTATGGAAAAATAGAATTAATGTTTTAAAAATCATATAAAAATGATTTAGGTGTTATAAAAATATTTTAAGTTATAAAATATAACTTTTGATATTTTGTCATGAAAATATTAATATTTTAATATTAATAGCAATTATCGAGATAATGGATTTAATTGTTTAAAAATCATATAAATATGATTTTAAAAGTATTAAAAATACTTTGTGATATTATAAATATATTATAATATTATGATATGATTTTCATTAATATTTAATATTAAATAAATATTAATAATAATAGAATAATGAGGTATTTATATAATATAAATACGATATAAATGATTGAAAAATCAAAATAAATGGTAACAATTATCTGAAAATTATTACAAGCCTATGAAAATTATTTTGACTGATAATAAAATTATATAAGATAATTGTTAAGTGTTTAGGCAGAGTTTAATTAAACTTAGACTTGATAATTGTCCGACTAGACCGTCGAGATGTTAGAATTTAGTTGGGTTCAACTCAGATTGAAATAGTTTGACTGGATACCGAGTCTTAGGTGTGTCATAGACTGATAGGATTATGTGTTATGTGTTATGTGTTTAGGATTATTTTATAAATATAATAATATTATACTGTGATGATATTATTCTAATATTGGAGATCTATATTATTTATATATTAGGTCTTCAGACAAAGCTTATTAAAATGCGTAACAATAATCAACGAAACAAGCAAGTTTTCTTTAACTCAACCATGAGTTATAATTTTGCGTATATGCTTGTGAATGATCATTCATGATTATCACGTCTATGAATTGTTGAATCGTACTATATGTACATTGCATGAAATCTTCAGGTATGAAAGGCTGATCACCTTCATTACCATTCGGTCCAGATATATTTATTTATGTTCAATGTTCGCTTAGTTATAAAAATTTGTTCATGCTAATTCACAATTATATTGTTGAATTATAGCCAGCTTATTATTCAAATTCTTTTAATCATGATATATCCTTAAATAAACTTATACTTGCTGGGAATAATTATGCTCACCCTTGTTATATCATGATAAACATTGCAGATTAAGACGAATACGTCGGATACAAGGAAAGGTTAAAGACAGTTCTAGCTTTAAGTTTATGTGTGCAGTTAAGTTTGTATAAGTATTGTATATTAAAGGTTGTTGTAAGTTAAATAAGTGATGATTTATGTATAAGTTAAGGTTACTCGACCTTGGGGAAATAGTGTGTAAGGTATTGTATAAACAATTTATGTTTATATCTTCCGCAATAGTTATAGAATGATTGTACCGGATCCGTGGTGATTTGGGACCCGAATTTGGGGCTATCACAATATTCACTAACATTCATGTTTTATAACTTAGAACAAAATCTTTTATCGTCAGAAGCACTACACTTGCATACGTGTATGCCCGACGCCCTCTGATTGCCTATGAAAACACAACAGTCCCAAAGATAGCCATTTTGACCCCTTCTAAAACCTCAAACTGAAAAACTTAAAGAATAAAAGTTGGAGGCCCATTCGTCCTCATTTCAGATCGTCTTGAATCGCCTCAATCGAAATTCTTAGAAAATATATGCCTATTTTACTAAAATAGGTAAAAAAACGGTCACACCTGACACACTATGGACGTGGTCGCACCCATTTCCTTCATAATTCCAGTGCGTCCTCCCCATCTACCAGCGCCTAGCTGCGCGCCCGCGCTCCTGGGCACTGAGCCCACGCTTGGCTTTGCCCAGATTCCATATTTTGCAATGTTTTTACTTCAAATCTTCATAACTTCTTCATTTTAAGTCAGAATTTGTAGGTTTTCAACTCTATGAACTCGTGAAACACTGAACGACTCATCTATAGAATAATTATAAAATTTTAAGAACATTAACAATTCATTTTAAGGGTTCCAATTCACTGTTCATGCTATACTTTCATGTTTTAAACATATTTAGTGAATTCAATCGCTACAAATTCGTTTCTTGACCAAAACGATTCATTCCACTTGCATTCTTTTCTTTTCTCAATGTATTAATACAAACTATCATCAATTTATAGTTTATCACATGATTTAATCATTAATTTTGGGTCTAAATAAGCCATCTTGTACATATTATGCCAAAACTCAAATTCTTTATCTTTCAAAATATTTACATGAATTTAATTACTTAAAAACCAATTATAGATGACATAGAACGAATTATACATATCTAAGAACATATATAATTCAACTTCGTGACAAATCCTCCTCGAAAATTTAATTACAAAGAAAAACTCAAGAAACTAAACTAGAGTTTTAGGACTAGGTTATTACCTCTTAATTTCTTCTTGGAGTCGCTAGATGATATATAGGAATTGCTTGCTTAATCCTCTTCTCCTCCTTTGAATTCTCATACTTCCTCCCAAAGACTCACAGAGAACTCTCACCCTCTCTCAACTTCTCTGTTTTCTAACTCTTAGCCTTAGGAATATAGCGTAAACATAACTGAAGCTTAACTTAAACGTGGCTTGGCCAGTTACCAATGCTAAGAGTCACAACAGTTGTATATACAAAGGGTCTCTAGGCCATGTTTGGCTAGAACCCAAACAACCTCTTCTAATTTTTTTTTTGTTTTATAATTTCCTTACTATATCTTCTTTTCTCTAAGTGTCACACTTCATTATTATTATTATTATTATTATTATTATTATTATTATTATTATTATTATTATTATTATTATTATTATTATTTTGTTAAATCACTCAGCCAATAGTATTCCCATCTATTTACCCATATGACTTATGGAATTACATTCATAAGTAAAACACTTCTAATCAACTAAACATTCCCATTAAAATAATTAATATTTATTTCACTAATTATTTTAAAAAGTTAAACAATTATTATGTATAATTATATAATTTTCTTTCCTTTTATAACTTGTCCCAAGATAATTTATTTAATCTATACTTTTAATCATAATTTAGATATTTATTTAATTCATTAGTCCTAACACCAATATTTATTTATAATTATATTAGTTCTTCTCATTCTCATACTCCAATTATATTCAATTGGCTAAATATAATATATTAAGCCATTACATAAACGCATTACTCTTACATGTAATATATTATCTTCCCACTTTATTAAAATAATTATATTTACATTAATTCATTATTTACTTAGATTAAATTCATAATAATTTCATTACCAACAAGGCATACCAATTAAATTATATTATTCTATAATATAATTTTCATCATAATTAACTAATATTATTTAGTTAATTTCTTTTGTTATCATATTCCTTTTCATAACTAATTTTTTTCACTTTCTTTAATAGTTTAATCAACTATTAAATCTCCTATAAATTTAATTTTCTCACACCAAAACCCTTAATTCAAAATATATACATCTCATAATAAGAATTTTATTTATTAAATTCTTATTTTAATAACTTATGAAAATTCGAGTTGTCACATGAATAGTCGTTAAAGCCTCGATGCAAGAGGAAAGTACTGTAAGATCTTCTTGGGCACATGTTTTTCCTTCCCCCCCCACGTTTGTTACCTTGTACCGAGGAAAACTTAATATATCACATTGTCCCTTATCTTTGTCCGACCCATAGTATAACATGCAATCCTGCTCACAAGCATCGATATTCTGATACCCCATATTAAACCCTTTGACCATCTTCTTCACTTCATAATAATTCGCGGGCAGAATATAATCCTTGGGTAAGACTCGCTGATAAGAGCAAGCAAATCATTAAAACCTCTCTCACTACAGTCGTGTTCATTCTTAAAGTGTAAGGGATTAGTTACTGCAGATAGCCTGGTGTGTTTATCATTTCCAGGATATAGCGGGACCCTTGATTTAGATAGCAGTCTGTAAAGGCAGCAGCTGTATCATTTGGCACTTACTGAGCATTGCTTGACGAATGCTAATTTTTATCTCAGTCAATATTGGTAGGGCTATAAGCATCGACCAACATCTCCATGACATCATAGTTATCAATGTATGAATCCAGTTGAATTGGTTGGTCTACATTACTGTAGATCACTTCTCCCAACTCAGTTGATTCCCCGTGATGAATCCATATAAAGTACCCATCCACAAACCCACGCGAAAATAAGTTGAATTTAATCTCGTCAGCTTTCTTCCAAATCAGGGTTTTACACTTGATACACGAGCATCTCATCTTTTCGTTCGGATCATCAGCATGTTTTATTGCTTTGTTCAAAAAGTTAGACACCCCATCACGATAAGCTAAGACTAATCTCCTCCCATCAATGGGTATCATATAGTAGATCCAACTCTGGTCGGTTGACATCTTTAACTTAATAAAAGACACATTCAATACATGGATATTCATGTATGTGGTACATGCATGAATTATATTTTCCTAGTATCTCCACTCTACATGAAAGGTGTGAGACCCCGAATTTATGAAATGAAAGTATTCAATTTTCTTATAATTGTTATTCTATTTAGTAAATGGTTAAGTTGATAAAAGGTTAAAGTTAAGGGTATTATTTGAAATTTTTTTCAAAGTATGCAAGTTGATATAAAATATTCATTGTGTCGGGGAATAATCGTTTGGTCGGGGAATATTCTTTTTGTCAGGGAATATTCGTTCGACGACACTATCATTGGTGGACCCCACAACGAAATAATTATCATAGTTAGAAAACGGCAGAAATATCTTTTATAAAAATAACGGCGAAAGTTTTTTCGTTAACTGTTGAAATAACCGGTGGTAAAAATATAGTAATACGCGTGGTTGCATAGTAGAACACAATATTGATGCTTACGTAAGAAGCCACTCAGTTTACTCAATTATTGCTACAGTAATTATTGTATAGTATCTCACGTTATTTGATTCAATTATTGTCACAGTATCATCTGCATAATATTTTATATTATTAAATCAATAATTGAGACGACAAAGTTATTCATATTATTATTTGCAATATTGACAATGTCTAGAAAGTTCTGTTGAGGAGAGGTTTGGTCACCTAATTGCGCACCAATAGGGAGAAATCCTTATCGAAAAGCCCCCTCTTTCCTGGGAATGATCTGGTTGTTAAATATTGTGAGTTATAATATTAATGATGAATAATTGTTGAATTATTAAGAATGTGTTTATTGAAAATAAGTGATTTACAAAAGTTAAAGGGGGATAATGCAAACTTGGAAAACTTTAGGGTACCAAAGTGTAATAAATAAATCAATCTGGACCATTGATGGTGGTTTTAATAGTAAATCAATCTGGATCATCGATGGTGATTTTAATAGTAAATCAATCTAGACCATCGGTGGTGGTTTTAATAGTAAATTAATCTGGACCATTGATGGTGGTTTTAATAGTAAATCAATCTGGATCATCGATGGTGATTTTAATAGTAAATCAATCTAGACCATCGGTGGTGGTTTTAATAGTAAATCAATCTGGACCATTGATGGTGGTTTTAATAGTAAATCAATCTGGACCATCGATGCTGGTTTTAATAGTAAATCAATCTGGACCGTCGGTGGTGGTATTAATAGTAAATCAATCTGGACCATTGAGGGTGGTTTTAATAGTTAATCAATCTGGACCGTTGATGGTGGTTTTAATAGTAAATCAATATGGATCGTCCGTTCTAATAGTGAATCAATCTGGACCGTTCGTGAATTAGTTACTATTTATTCATTTCTCCTATAAATAGAAGCTTAATTCTTCTTTCATTCTCACCAATTCACTAAGATTCACAAGAGAAGCTATAGAGAGAGAACCTATAGAGAGAAAGAAGAAGAGTATTCTGCTACTTCACTATTGCAGTATCTAGTCTTATACTAAGGTAATGGATGTTATTTTCATTTGGTAAGGGATATTATTTGTTGTATTCGTAAGGGATATTATTTATTGTATTCGTAAGGGATGTTATTTTCATTTGGTAAGGGGTATTATTTCTCTCGTATTCATAAGGAATACTATTTTTCGTATTCATCCTTTAATATGTCGAAATAACCTGTCTACGCGGATTACGTACCGTATGACAGGTGAAAATCCATTTGCAATCTCGTATGTTATTTCTTTTCATATTCTTAAATCTAAACTTACTATGGTAAGTATTGCTTCTATAATCCCTGAAAATAGTGGAATATTCTTGAGTTTTGCGCTTCATCCAGTATAGTTTTATTGGAATATTAATCTGAACTTTCTTATTAAATATTAATATTTTAACCAGGGTACTATTCATAAGTTACTATTCACCCGATTACTATTCACTAAAATATTATTCACTCGGGTATTCGGGGCACTTTTCATATCGGGGTACTATTCATGAGTTACTATTCACCTGGTTACTATTCACTCAAATATTATTTACTCGGGTATTCGGGGCACTTTTCTTGCCGGAGTACTATTTATGAGTTACTATTCACCCGATTACTATTCACTCTAGTATTATTCACTCGGGTATTTGGGGCACTTTTCATGTCGAGGTTACTATTCATAGGGTACTATTCGTGATGTACTATTCATGGGGTACTATTCACCCAAAAAATTTATTTCTTTTCTGTCTAAATTATTTTGATACATTGATATTATTCTTGAATTTTACTCCACAAAGCAGTATCATGTTGACAATTTGGATATTTTTAAACTCTGGATAATTTAAAGTCTTTAAGAATTATCCTTGATGTCGTTTGAATTTTCCGTGCTTGTATCATTGTCATCATCTTCATGCTTATATTATGATGAAAGTCATCTTTGGCTTACGTGCATAGACGGACTATTGATTAGTATGATTATGACCAGGGATTATTCGGTATAATTATGACCCGTAATGTTACAAATGATGTGGTAAAAGTCCTCATTGGCCCATAGTGCATTGATGGACAGTTGTTGGTATGATTATGACCAGGGATTATTTGGTATAAACATGACCATTGGTGAAAATACGAATATCCTTGGCTCGTAGTGCATGGATAATTCGTGGTCGTGATACTAATGAATATCCTTAGTCGTAGTGTAAGGATGATTCGATTATGTGGATTATTTATTAAGATGAGTCTCAGCGATAAAATATTGATAATAACCTTTTAATTCGTAGAAGATAGTAGATATCATGCTCTACTTGACTCTTCTAAAAATACAGTTGCATGTCTTTGGCATGTAGTGCAAAAATGAACTGTTAATGAATATCTTTGGCTCGTAGTGAAAAGATGAATTTATTAGTATGATTATAAACAGGAACTGTGATTTGGTATAACCATGATTTTTGATGTTTTAGGTAAAGACAGGTGATGAAAATTATCTTCGTCCTGGGTGCAAAGAGGAATTTAGAATCACAATTATGATTATGAGTTATTCATATAATTGTGGACAAGAACTGTTGATTGATGTTACAGGGATAAAACATGGTTGGTGGACTTTTAACATGGAGAAGATAATAGACTTTATGATTTATTTGACTCTTCTAATGGATTGCTCGTTCCGCTGCTACTATGGTTAAAAAGTTTTATCATCTACCATATGTTCTAAATCTCTGATTTATTACTGACGAAGGCTATTGATAATTTAATTATCTTTAGTCATGATATTCTTTACTAGGATAGTTGTGCTCACCCTTTTGCTTCACAATTCCTTTCAGGTAATAAGAGTGTAGCTAGGTCGAGCGGGGGTAACAGGGGAATAGAACGATGGTCTATAGTTGTTGAGGTTTCCCCTAAAACAGTATGGAACTAATTTTATTTTAACCGTTGATTTTGGTGAACCGAATAGGGTGAGGTGAACCCAACTTTGGAAAGGCGTTTTGCCACTATCATACAAGATGTCTAATGACAGACGACCTCGTGTTATCATAAGACAGGGTTGTGCACATGCACTAGCTGATTATATCTATGAGCACTACCTATATAATCTTGGAGTTTGGTTGAAATATAATTCTCAATTGGAGACAATGGAGATAATTATTTGTTAAGAGAAGACTCACCATTGGAAAGAACATGATAGTAATCTTCTCATTTTTCTTTGGGATCTATTGGGTCAACCAAGGATAATTCTCGAGTCATATGATATCTATCATAACTTAGATTCATGGCCTCCCATGTACGAAGGTTTCCTTGAGCATTATCCAAAGATTTTAATTTCTAAGACAGTTATTGACTGTACTTTTATGTAAAGTACCATTGTAAGGTGTTGTTGTCGAGCCACCATATGTGACGCCCCAAAAATAGGTATACATCACCCATCTTGAGTCGCCAAATACATGGTACAAAATTCAAATACAACTTAATTATACAACGATTAAGTGTAAAATACTTAAAAAACATAATCTAAGAGTTTTAATAAGAATATTGTCATCTAGACAATATCCACACTCAATGGAGTCCTCATTACATTTATTATCACACTATTTAACAGAATAGTGAGGACTACTAATGATATCATCTGGACCATCACTCCATTGTCCAACTAGTCCCGGCTACGTTCTCATTTTCTGAAGAGAAAAATGAAGAAAGGGTGAGCTCAACTAGCCCAGTAAGAAATATTATGACTAAGATAATACAGAATAAATTATCATTAGCCTTCAACAATGTTAAACTGATAAAATACAATAGACATCAAGTTTAACTGCAGCGGAATAAACAATACATTAGAAGAGTCAAGTAGAGCATGATATCTACTATCTTCTATGATTTAAAATGTTTTCATCAATTTTTATCGCTGAGACTCAGCTTAATAAGTAAACAACATCATCAAATCTTCCCTGCACTACTGGCCAAGGATATTCATTAAATCATCAATGGTCATGACTATACCGAATAATCCCTGGTCATAATCATACCAAAAACTGTCCATCAATGCACTTCAAGCCACTAAGGACATTCACCACATTACGATCATGATTATACCGAATAATTCCTAGTCATAATCATACCAAGTCCATCTATGCACGTAAGCCAAAGATGACTTTCATCACAATATAAGCATGAGGATGATGACAATGATATAAGCATTAATCAAACGAAAATAAGGATAAATATTAAAGACTTTAAATTAATCCCAATATTATCAATCACTTAATAAACTCATCATCTAATATTATTAATATTATAACAATATTTTAATCAATTCTTAAACTTATAAACAATTTATTTCAATTGTTTATACTTTACCAAATAATGCATTTAATCATTCAAAAATGTCATACTCATAAAATTTCATCACCAATTATCAAATCCCTCATCAAAAATCTGCATATACCCTATAGAGGATTTCCAAGCCATAAAATTCTATTTTCCAATTTTGTTACTTCACATAACATATTTAATTCATTTACTCATAACTAGTTCATTTTCATGAAAAATACCAAACCAGTCCCAAAAATATTTCTTTTCTGGGATTTAGCAAAATATAGTCCCATATTGAACATTTATTTTTCTCAGAATTTTTAAAATTTATTTACTATTTTTCATATGGCCAAACCTGCCAAATATTTAGACATTTATCATAAATTGTACTTTTGTCCAAAAATTCCGAAATTTACAGGGTATACTCTGTTATATATATATACTCCCAATAAAAATTTCACCAATTTTGAGTTAACCACAAGGAGTTATAAGAGTTTACTTTTAAAATAGTCTTTTCCCATAAAATCCATAACTCTTAATCTATACATCCAAAAATCGCCATTTTGGACACAATGTAGAAAACTCATCAAATTATCATTTTAAATTTTCTAGAATTTTGAGGGTCGGAAAAATTATGAAATCGCCATTAGCGTAAAACCCTTTTGAATGAAAATATTATTCATATGAATACAAATGTTCATTCACCATGCATCTGATAATCCACATAGACAGTTATTCCAATGAATAATAAAGAATGGAATAACGGGAGAATTCACCATGCATGCGATAGAGACGCATGACAGCATAAAGTTATTCTCAATGAATAATAAAGAATGGAACCAGGTCATGCGTAAACCGCATTACATGTGATATTCCAACAGAATGGAACTAGGTCATGCATAAACCGCATGATATGATATTCCAACGAATAATAAAGAATAGAACCGGTCATACATAAACCGCATGCATAAATATTCCAATGAATAATAAAGAATGGATCCGGTCATGCGTAAACCGCATGACGATGAGATATTCCAACGAGAATAATAAAGAATGAAATAACAACAGAATTCACCATGCATGCGATAGACCGCACAGATAGGTTATTCCAACAGAATAATAAAGAATGAAATAACAGAATAATTTCACCATGTATGCGGTACTTCGCATAGACAGGTTATTCCAACATAATAATAAGGAATGGAGTAACAATATCTCTCTTCATGAATACGAAAGAAATAATACCCCTTACCTTAGAAAGAAACTGGATACTGAAGTAGAGAAGTAGCAGACTTCTCTTCTTCTTTCTCTCTATAATTTCTCTCTTTAATAATTTCTCTATAGCTTTAGTGAATTGGTGAGAAATGAAGGAAGAATGAGCTTCTATTTATAGAAAAATATAGTTTCGATAATTGCACATTTTGGGGCTCGAAATATTACAGAACAATACCTTTAACCTTTTTTTATTTTTAATTTAGTCCTGCAAGTATTATCAAACTTGCACCACCTCCCCTAATAGTAAATAATGTAAATCAATAGTTCAATCATGTGAATCAATAGTTATAATCATGTGAAAATACGAATTACGGTATAGTACCTCTACCTATACCTCCATTTTTAACTTAGTTATGCAAGTATTATCAATCTTGCACCAACTCCCCTAATAGTACAAGAATGTGAATCAATAGTACACACATGTGAACAAATAGTTATAATCATGTGAATTAATAGCAATTAATTGCTCATTTATCCGATTAATTACCCGATTGGTCAATATAACCTCCAGACATCAATTATTATCGAAATAAATGTCGATTTTCACTAACACTAATAATTCCAACATAATGGAACTATCAATTTCATGTTTAATCAACACGAACTTATTCATCATTAATATTATAATTCACAATATTTAACAACCAGGTCGTTCCCAGGAAAGAGGTGGCTTTCCGATAAGGATTTCTCCTTATTGGCGCGTAATTAGATGACCAAACCTCTCCTTGACAGAACTTCTAGACATTGTAAATATTTTAATTTAATAATATGAATAACTTTGTCGTCTCAATTGTTGATTTAATAATATAACATATTATACAGATGATAGTGTGACAATAATTGAATCAATAATATGAGAGATATGATGCGACAATTCTTGTAATAATAATTGAGTATAATCGAGTGACTTCTTACGTAAGCATCAATAATCAATACCGTGTGTGCTACTATGCAACCACGCAGACATTCTTTTACTTTTACTACCGAGTAGTTCAACGGTTTTTAACGGTAACACTTTCGCCATTATTTTTATAAAAGATAATTTTGTGCGTTTTCTAACTACGATAATACTTACATTAAGGGGTCAACCAATGATTATGCCGTCGTGCATTTGATATTCCCGACAAAAAGAATATTCCCCGACCAATCTAATATTATATAACAACTTGCTTACTTTGCAAAATTTATAAATATTACCCACGACTATAACATTATATCAAATCCACACAATAATATTCAAAAAAAATATTTTGAGAAATTTAAATCTTTATTCATAAAATTTGGGGTCTCACAATCTCCCCTCCTTATGAAATTTTGCCCTCGAAATTTACGTACGTACCTGGTATGTCGAAGAGGTGAGGATACCTTGAATTCATTTCGTATTCCAACTCTTGAGGTATAACCTTTGAGTGTTGAATACGATCCTTCTTATCCAAGATTTTAACATGTATTTCCTCATACGTTAAATCTTCTGCTATCTCGTCTAGTTCTAATTTAATAACGTGGTTTGGGTTATCCACATATTTACGTAACATCGATACGTGAAAAACGTTATGAACACGCGACATACTCGGAGGTAAAACGAGTCTATAAGCCACAGTTCCTATTCCATCGAGGATTTCAAATGAGCCAATTAAATCGAGGGTTGAGATAACGCCTTCTTGAATCTTTTTCTTCACATTCATCATATTCGGGTGTGTATCTTGAGCGGCTTTAACTTTATCAATTAAAGTCGATTCTACTCGTATATTTGATATCACCACGTGGGTCCTTAGACTCTTTAACTCTATCTTCATCATTTGTAAGTTATACGAAATGGGTTTTGTACTGGAGTCAATACAAAATTCGATTTAACGCTCTAGGGTAGGCTAAGAAATCTTTAGGAATACTTCAAGAAATTTATTAATAATAGAAATATCATTCAAAACTGTGACTCTCATCCAATACTTGGATAGCACATGAAATGAAGTTTCTCCTAACGGAGTCTCAACCGATAAGTCAAAGTCTAACTTCTCTAGAGTTAAATTTAAACGTTGAGCACAAGCAAGAGAGTAAAAGAATGGGTAGAACTGGTATCTATTAAGGTATTAACTTCGCAATAATTTATAATTAACTAACCCATGCTAACTTTATTCGGGTTACTCGCTTTTTGAGAAGTCACGAAAAACGCTCTCCCTGAAACCACCGACTTTGTTTTGTCCGTATCCGCCTTTACTGCCACCGTCCCAGCTAGACTTGACTTTGGTGCACGACAAAATCGGGCTAGGTGACCTTCTTTTCCATAATTGTAACATCCTTTGGACTGCATCACGTAGTTTGGACTGATATGTCCCTCCCCTCTGCATTTAAAACATACGACCGGCGGTCGATCTCCTTCCTTTGAAACGGGTGCTGGTGCTGCTGTCTTTCCATCATTATTGAACCTTCTCTTCTTGAAATTTCCACTTCTATTATCTTGGCCATGATTACCACCGAAGTGGTTACCATTTCTGGCATGATAATTTCATGCACGATGGTTATCGTTGTTCCGATGGTCGTTGCCATCGGTACGATTATTATCGTGTTGTTGCTCGTTATCCTTTGGTTGTGTTGACTCATTATCGCGCTCCAATAACTGAACCCTATTCACAACATCTGAATATAAACAAACTTTGTAAGAAATGAGGTATTAACGTATATCGGGTTTCAAACCTCTTAGAAACATTCGCATCATTTGTGGCGACCCCAAATCCGGATACTTGAAACCCGAACTCGGTTCTCCACGATACCATTTCTTTAAGCTGAATAATACTAAATAATAATACATTCGAACTTAATTTACATGCATCAAAGTTTACTTCCCCAGGTACGTGACCTTCAAATACATTCCTTACAATATCTGACAATAGATTCCATTGTCTTACTAACTATAACCATTAACTCATACTAAATCTCATTCGAATAGCTTTTCTTTTCCCTTGTTCGTGCCCGGAGCCTTGTCGATCGCGCGTGAATCGAAAACATTTAGTTTAAGCAAGGATGAGCATTTGAGTGCCCAGCAAGTAATAGCAATTATATATATAAGCTGAAAGAATATAAGTATTCTCTTTCCATAACACTTCTATAACGAATCGAAAGTTGTGAAGTAATCTGTACTGATAAAAATTCACATAACAATTCTCTTTCAATTTCTTGAAATTAGGCTCCACCCATGAATAGGGTTTAAGAAACATACTATGAACATGGTTTTTCATTTTCGAAAAGGTTTAGCAGAAATTCATCCGCAAACCGTCATAACTTACGGGCATGGAGGGTGATCAGCCCCGTTGTACCCTGTATTGATCAATACTACATAAGTTGAACGAAATTCATCGCTCACCCTTTGTCCGCCGAAGCGCATAAAAATTTTCCCATTATCGGGATGTTCATACATGCCTGGTTCCAAACCCGAAGGTTTTTAATCTTGCTCAACAATAATATGTAATTCAACATATATGTATACGGGTAATTGACAAAGGTATATCAACATGTGAATAAATGCCATGATTATCCAAGTGGGGACACTTGTATAACCATTTAGAAATCAACTTAACAGAATATATATCTGAGCTAACATGTTGATAATCAAAGCGCATATAATACATCTGAGGAATAGAATAATTCTGAAACTTCTTACTCATGTCCATTGCATAAAGAAAATGCAAAGGTAGGATACTTGCCTGATTCGCTGATTACAAATCTCAACTTAGGTTTTATCTCTTTATCACAACCTATCAATAATCAGATCATTCGTTCGATTAGAACAATATATCATAACACATAGTACTGTCTATTACAGTCAGCACATAGTCTAATCACGTCATCACATAATCGCAGTGATCATACTTTCTATTCTATACTTTTATACATTTTTCAAATATCTCACCCATGCTCTTACAGAAGTCTTTTCTTTCTATTATAGAATTCGACAAATTGTCGGCGTCTTGACAACTTTTTTTATCGAGTAAATAATCTTGAGTCTAAGACTCTTATTCTATACCTCAACATCTGTAAATATCAGACATTTTACTTTTAATCATTTTTGAATTTTCCAGAAATTGAAAAATTTAAAATAAATCAAATCAGTCACTCAAGGGCTTATAGTGATATAAGCTGCTACTATATATGTGCTGCTCTTCATCAAATCTGGACTTCATAACCTGTTCTCAAATCATTTAGTTTGGTAAATATAACTTTCAAACATCGAATCATAATTAAATGATTTAAACATCAAACAATTCTATTATCATTAATAATTAATTAATATTAAATTATTAATGAAACCATTACTAAAATATAAAAGTTATTTATAATAACTCAAACTATTTTAAAACATTTATATTACCCTTAAATGATTTTTAAAACAATTAAAATCATTTTAAATAATCACCATTAATATATAAATATTAATGTACTATTCATCCAAATACTAAAAGTCATTAATTATAACTTAAAATATTTTTAAATCCTTAATATCCTCTTTAAATGATTTTTAAATAAATAAAACCATTTTAAAACTATTTATTTAATAATAATTATTAAATAAACTAAATATCATTAATATTATCTTAATATCATTAATATTAAATTATTAATGAAATTATCCTTTAAATATTAAAAGTTATATTTTATAACTTAAAATATTTTAAATACCTTAATTTCATTTAAAATGATTTTTATAATTTTAAAATCATTTTTAAACTAAATTATTTAATATAATCATTAAATAACTTTAATATCATTAATATATAATTAATTAATGAAATTCATCACAAGATATTAAAAGTCATGGGAAATAACTTAAAATATTTTCTTATACCATAATATAATTTTTCATAAATTAAAACTATTTTTAAGTCATTTATTTAATATTATAATTAAATAAATAAATACCTTTTATATTCTAAAAATATTAAATATTTATGAAATATACTCAAAATAATTAAAACTATTTTTCGGACTTTAAAATAATTTTTCATAATTTATTTGGTATTTTTAATAATTAAAACTAATTTTCTAATTTTAAATTAATTTCCTAAAAATTAGAAATTAAAATAATTAAAAGCGTAATTAAAGGCCCTATAGTGACAGTAACTGTCGCTATAGGTGTTCTTGAGCCTACCCGCATCTTCATAAGGCGAACCGAGGTGGCCTACTTTGGCCCGTGAATAACTCTCTCATCGTAAATAGAAATTGGACAATCTATAAATTGATTCTTGTAGAGGAAATACAAGACTACAAGATACAATAATCATAACCTCTAAAAAACATCCGATCCGGGATAAATCACCATAAAGGTAGCTACCAAAGTCGTTTCTTCACGAAGAACAGTTAAGGTGCCTACTTTTGGACCTCTATAACTTGATGATCGTGTAACGTTTATGTGATCTATCAATTCCGATTATGTAGACAACATGTAGGACTACAACTCTAACACTTAACATCATCATAAAAACAAGAAATCAAGCATCTAAAGTATGGTCAAACCTTGTCGGAAAAATTAACACTTAGAAAATTCTAGTCGCCCGAAATTTTTCGGTCAATCTTGGTCAACCCACTTTGACCTTAAATAACTCTTAATCCATAATATATATGGACCTGATTCGTTTTGGAGATTAAATACCACATAACAAGCGACACATATCAACCTTTAAAACACAAAACACATTAAAGATGACCGAGATATAAGCCCGACATTTGCCAAAAAAAAATTCGGACACTTAGAATATTTTACGGGTTTGAAAAAGCATAGGTCAATCTGGCCAACCCACTTTGACCGCTTATAAATCCCGATATATAATAGATATAGACCTGATTCCTTTTGGAGTTTAAAGACCACATATCAGGCTACCTATAACAACTTTTAAACAACAAAACTCGAGATATAAAAAGAGTTATAGCCTCTGACATTTGGTGAAAAATAACAGAATTCGGTTTTTCCAACTTGTTTTAAATCTTCAAATTCGTGCACTTTGATGTTATGGGTCTGTGTTTTTACAACCCAGAACATTAATAGACTCCTTATTACACTACTTTAAACAATCAATTGCATCAATTAACATCGAATCGAAGGATTTCAAAATTAGGGAATTTACCACTTTTTGGAGCTTTGATTCTTGGATTTCTGACTTTGATCTTGTGTTTTTGATGCTTGTGATCGTGGGGCTGTACTTAGGAGTGTATGGGCAAGTGTTTTTGGGAGCTAAGAGGTTGAGAGAGCATAGCTAGAAGAGTTGGGGCAATTTTAGTGTACAAAAAATGCTAACTCTCTCCAATCTATGTATAGAATAATTCAAATGCCTTGGATGCTAGATTGGTTGATTGAATCTGAGCATAATTGAGTCTTGGATGCTCAATTGGTAGGGTAGTGATGTTGGCCATGATTTGTTGCTAGATTCCTCCAATAATACACTAATAATACACTAAATGGACAAAAAGGGCATTTTAGTCATTTTCACACTAATAATTGGTTTCTTCCTTTAATAATGCACAAGGGTAGTTTAGACTTCTCATGTCTACCATGAAGGGAATTATAGACATTATCCATAACCATTAGGGTTTATCACTTTAGATTTTAAAATTCCATAAATAATATAACTAATAATACACTAAAAGGGTATTTTGGTAATTTCACATATAATTTCATGGGCATTTTTGTACATAGCAATTAAATGTAGTATTTAATCACTGGATGGTAATTCTTATCATTTACCAATTACTTTCTATCCTTTGGTAAATTAAAACATTTATACAATAACATCGTAATTAAACCCAATAATTTTAAATTAGGGTTTTGATTGAAAAATTAGGGTTTTCTAATTAGGGTTTCTTAACGCCATCAATTAGGGTTTCTAATTGACCATTAGGGTTCTCTAATTATCTGTGTGTGTTCTAACACAGTCGTTACAGTCTCTAACTTCAACCGATTAGGGTTATAATAATTAGGGTTTGTCCTAATTATCAACGTACAACAGTAATTAGGGTTTCCTTCTAATTACCGACATTCTTATACACAGTAAACTTCATATACACAGTCACTACTCAGTCATTTCTCATAACTGAGTTTAATAATTAGGGTTTCACAGCACAGTACTGTGCTATGACCTAATTGACCGTCATTGCTCAATATTATCTGTCCGCACATACACAGTACATAATTATTGTACTGTAAAATCATTATAACAATAATATAATATTATTATTCTCATCTCTTGATCACAATCCCAATTCAGGGTTTGGATCTCATATCTGACTTCTCTTTCTTACACAACATCAGTAATCAAGTTAAAATAGTTAACTTAATTATTCCGAACAAATCATATAATAAAATATTTATTATATAATTTCAATTATCACTTCATATATTATTTCCAATCATGTTTTCATGGAAAATAATTAATAAAAAAACATTTTGGCTTGCATAAATTAATTACCATAAAAATATAATTTGTCGTAATTAATAATTCCAAAATTATTTCTAATTTTCCAAGTAATAAATATATTCGCATTTATCATTCACATTACTAGACACTTATTCTCGTCATTAAATAAATAAATAAAAAATTTATACGCAAAATTTCTTAATTATTTTATATAGAAAATCTCGGGTTATTACATCATTCGCTCCATTGTTAACATTTTCAGCTGCCATTTTCAAACACTGCCACAAAACAAGGGTTAATTGATATATCACATATTATCCTTATACTCTGACTAACCAATTAAATACCAAATAAACTTATGTAGGTCATACTAGCGAAGGAATTCCTCGTCTCTCCCCTCCTAGTTCTTGTCTCACATCTCAGCCAGGGATCATATCCCTAAGCTTTGATACCAACTGTGACGCCCCCAAAATAGGTATACATCACCCATCTTGAGTCGCCAAATACATGGTACAAAATTCAAATACAACTTAATTATACAATTAATGTAAAATACGACAAAACATAATCTAAGAGTTTTAATAAGAATATTGTCATCTAGACAATATCCACACTCAATGGAGTCCTCATTACATTTATTATCACACTATTTAACAGAATAGTGCTAATGCTATCATATGGACCGTCACTCCATTTCCAGACTAGTCCGGGCTACGTTTTCATTTCCTAAAGAGAACAGTGAAGAAAGGGTGAGTTCAACTAGCCCAGTAAGAAATATTATGACTAAGATAATGCAGAATAAATTATCATTAGCCTTCAACAATGTTAAACTGATAAAATACAATAGACATCAAATTTAACTGCAGCGAAATAAGCAATCCATTAGAAGAGTCAAGTAGAGCATGATATCTACAATCTTCTATGATTTAAAATGTTTTCATCAATTTTTATCGTTGAGACTCAGCTTAATAAATAAACCACATCATCGAATCTTCCCTGCACTACGGGACAAAGATATTCATTAAATCATCAATGGTCATCACTATACTGAATAATCCATGGTCATAATCATACCAAAAACTGTCCATTAATGAACTTCAGGCCACTGAGGACTTTCACCACATCATTCGTCACATTACGGTCATGATTATACCGAATAATCCCTGGTCATAATCATACTAAGTCCATCTATGCACGTAAGCCAAAGATGACTTTCATCACAATATAAGCATGAGGATGATGACAATGATATAAGCATTAATCAAACGAAAACAAGGATAAATATTAAAGACTTTAAATTTTTATCCAAATATTATCAATCACTTAATAAACTCATCATCTAATATTATTAATATTATAACAATATTTTAATCACTTCTTAAACTTATAAACAATTTATTTCAATTATTTACACTTTACCAAATAATGCATTTAATCATTCAAAATGTCATACTCATAAGATTTCATCACCAATGATCAAATCCTCATCAAAAATCGTTATATAGCCTATATAGGATTCCCAAGCCATAAAATCCTATTTTCCAATTTTGTTACTTCACATAACATATTTAATTCATTTACTCATAACTAGTTCATTTTCATGAAAATACCAAATCAGGTCCCAAAACTATTTCTTTTCCGGGGATTTAGCGTAATATAGTCCCATATTGAACATATGTTTTTCTCGGAATTTTTAAAATTCATTTACTATTTTTCATATGGTCAAAACTACCGAATATTTAGACATTTATCATAAATTGTACTTTTGTCCAAAAATTCTGAAATTTACAGGATATACTCCTGTTATATATATGTACTCCCAATAAAAATTTCACCAATTTGGAGTTAACCACAAGAAGTTATAAGGGTTTACTTTTAAAATAGTCTTTTCCCATAAAATCCATAACTCTTAATCTATACATCCAAAAATTGCCATTTTTGGACACAATCTAGAAAACTCATCAAATTATCATTTTAAATTTTTCCAGAATTTTTGAGGGTCAGAAAAATTACAAAACTGCCCCTGGCAAAAACCCCTTTTGAATGAAAATATTATTCATATGAATACAAAGGATCATTCACCATGCATGCGGTAATCCACATAGACAGGTTATTCCAACAGAATAATAAAGAATGGAATAACGAGAAAATTCATCATGCATGCGATAGATCGCACAAAACAAAGTTATTCTCAATGTAATAATAAAGAATGGAACTAGGTCAATACGTAAACCGCATGACGGGATATTCCAATGTAATAATAAAGAATGGAACTGTGTCATGCGTAAACCGCATGCATGGATATTCCAACAGAATAATAAAGAATGGAATAACAACAAAATTCACCATGCATGCGATAGACCGCACAAACAGGTTATTCCAACAGAATAATAAACAATGGAATAATAGAAGAATTTCACCATGTATGCGGTACTTCGCATAGACAGGTTACTCCAACATAATAATAAGGAATGGAATAACAATAGCTCTCTTCATACATACGAAAGAAATAATACCCCTTACCTTAAAAAGTGTAACGATCCGAAATTTCAAAGTGTAATATTAAATATTTATTGAATAATAAATATTTATTTGGTGTATCTATTGTTGAATTGATGAATCTAAATTTATTAGAGAATTTTCTAAATTAAATTAATTTATAATTTAGTGGTTTGTATTATAACATGAGGTGTTATGTTATTGTGTTGATTTAATAATTTAGATGGTATGTTAAATTATTAAATAAAGTTATAATGAAAATTATAATTTGGTGATATTTACTAAAATGCTATATTTAATTAAAATATAGTATGTGACTATAATTATAAATTAAAGTGTTTATTAAAATAAATTAAAAGGATTTAAATTAGTTTTTGTCAAACAAGACTTAAGTATTTTAATTCTTTAAAATTTTAAATGGTTTGCCAAACAAGCCTTATGGCTTTTGATATTTCTACTTTTTGAAATTTAAAATAAATAATATAAATAAAATAAAATAAATAATAAATATAATGTATTTATGTTATAGACATTATTTTGATAACTGATGATGGCTATTAAGACCATATCAGTTTGTGTTATTTTTTGTTACGCATTCTAGCTATCAGAGTTTCATTCTAGTTGTGCTAGGCATTAGAGAGAATTGAGAACTTGAGAGAGAATTGGAGAGGAGTCTAGGAATTTTCACGTCAATTCCAGTGTGCTTAGCAAGAAATTTTTGTCAAGCAACAAAAGGTATGTTTACTATTTTGATATTACTTATGAGTATCTCGGTAAAGTTTGCTATACTCTGTGAATTATGTTTTTGTCGAATTGTTGTGACGTAACTTAGTTATGATGATTACATGCGTATATGATGATTATATGTTATGTTTAAACCAAAATTGCATGTTAATTTCAGATATCAGTAGACATTTTTAATAGTATATGTATTTTCCATATATTCATGAAAAGTATCAATTTTAGTGGCCAATTCATATGAGAAATAGTAAATTGAAGTTTGTTTATGGTAGTTCATTGAGATACGAACGTAACGTAGTTTGAATGGAGTAATTTGGTCAAGTAATGAAATCACAATGATGATTTCTAAAATAAATATCAAAAAATGGAGTTTTATATGAAAAACATGAATTTTGAGAAATTAAAATAGCTTTAGTTGGTGTTAAATTGTTCCAATTGGTTGTAAATATGAGCAATCATGTTTATGATTGTGGTATATTTATTTTACGTGTTAATTTCACTATTTGGTGGGTGAAATTTGTGTTTGTTGGGCTAAATTCAGCTACTGTTCATTAGCCTCTCTGCGTGCAATCGAACCTACGTGCAATTGCTTGCACGGCACTGGCAAAAAAAAAAGCGCAAGTTCTTGCCACGGTCCCAAGCCTTTGTATGGCAAGCAATTTACCATACCCTAGTTTGAGATTAAAGCTTCATTATTCTCTGTAGTCTTGGGATAGCATCATGGTATGGCCTGAAATTGTGTTAGCATGTTAAACGAGTAATGTTAAGGATAACATAACATAGTGAATTGGGGTTAGTATGTTCAAAGTTGCAAAAATGTTTAGTAAGTCGAGAACGTGTTATGTTGCAAGTTAGTTGGACAATGAACGTTAGTTAAGTGTTGCGAAGAAGAACACTTAGAGTTTCTGAAATGTGAATGGTAATGATCATGTTATGATATGTTGGCATATCTAATAGGTATTGTGGTTCTAAAATTATGTGTAGGTGATCGTGAGTTTAATTTTATAGCTTACCCTCAAGGTAAGTTTTCTAACTCTATATTTACATTAAGCAAGTTTCTAAACTTCTCTTTTTACATTAAGCAAGCCTTTTATCCTTACATTTCTGTTGAGCTAGTTCTTACTTTAAAGTTTCGTTAAATGAACTATTGTATTCTTAATCATGATTTGAACAATCTAGCTATGATATTATTGTATTCAACCAAGTTTGAAGTCCAATACTTATTGATGCATTCTAAATTGTTTATTGTTAGACAAGTTTCATTATTTTTATTCGGATATTATGAATGCAGTTTTCTTGAATTCTGATTTCAAATGTTGAATCATTATAGTTCATTTACTTGACACAAGTCATTCTCATGATAAGTGAGCTTTATTTTCAGCTTACTATTACTTAATGTTTATTCAATAACTCATAGTCCTAGCTTAATTTTATTCAAGCAAGGTTTATTATTGTCATTCAATACTTATGCTTTGTAGTTGTTTCTAAGCATGAGATCAAGTATAGACTGTTCGCTTACACTTATTCGTTGTTTCATATTATTATTGATCAACTGATGTATTATCAAACACTATTGATTCAACTAGTCCTCTAGTTGATGTTCATTAAACTTCAAATTACCCTTGAAAGCTTATCCAAACCAAACTTTTGTTGGTGCGGACTCGTACTCTAAATACTGAGATGAACAACCCTATATCAGGGGATTATTTTAGAGCTATGCAAGATGCGTTAAGATGTTTCTTGTGATACATAGTACAAAAGGGTCGATCACTGAAGTATGGAATGATGGTCCATATAGTCGTTTAGACTGTTAAAGGTTACAGTAAAAACACCTGTGAACCTAGGACATAAATGATGATTATAGTCTTCTAGACTGTTAAAGGTTAAAGTAGAAATACTTGAAAACCTAGAATAGAGTTCATGGTCTTATGACCCTCAGTTATGTTTATTCCATATCTTGGATTTCAGTTCCTAATTATCATTGTTAGAGTACTATCCAATTTTTGATGAGCCTATTTGTTGGCAGATATTATTGTTATTCTCCTGTTGATCCATTATTATATCTAGTGAGCTATTGTTTTGCTCACTCTTGCATATTTATAAACTCATTGCAGCTAAAGTGGAGAAGGTAGATGAACCTTCGTCTAGCAAAGGAAAGGGAAAGATGTACAAGTGATGAAGACTTATAATTTTGATTATGATCATGATATTAGACTTTTATTTGTTATGATGATCTTAGACTTTATCTTATGATGTTATGAAATAATTTATTTTCGCTTTTGAATGATGTTTAAAGGTTAGATAACCTGGGATGTTTTTGAACTTAATGATGTAACCCTATTTAAGGGTAGGATTTTATGATTCAAATATTATTTTATTTGGGTAGATAGTATAAATGCTTGATTAGTGACACCAAATCTTGTGGGAATGAAGTACCTAGATTTGGGGGTGTCACAAAAAGAAACTGGATACTGGAGTAGAGAGGTAGCAGACTTTATGACGTCCCCAAAATAGGTATACATCACCTATTCTGAGTCGCCAAATACATGGTACAGAATACAAATACAATCTTAAATATACAACATGAGCTGTGAGCTCTGGTGGTCCCCCAGTTCCTTGAACTGCTTAGCGGTGACCGTCCGAGAGTTGCCAGTGTTTCCACCTGTATTTTGGACAGGAGCCGCTCTTGCCTGATGTTGCATGAATTGCATAAAGCCTCTGAACATTCCATCATTCATCATCTGGTCAGTGTTGTTGTTTGCCTGAGGATTGTCGCCTTCCTGATGCACATTATCCTGATTATTGATCTATGGAGACTCAACGGTCTCCTGTGCTTCATTGATGTTCTCAATATTCTCGGATGTCATTTTCAAATACTGCCACAAAACAAGGGTTAATTAACATATCACATATTATCCCTATACTCTGATCGACCAATTAAATATCAAATAAACTTAAGTATGTCATACTAGCGAAAGAATTCCAACTGTCACGCCCCCAAAATAGGTATACATCACCTATTCTGAGTCGCCAAATACATGGTACAGAATACAAATACAATCTTAAATATACAACATGAGCTGTGAGTTTTAATACAAATATTATCTTATAGACAATATTCAACTCAAAATAAGTCCTCAATACATTTATTAACACACTATTTCATAGAATAGTGAGGACTACTAATGCTATCCTCTGGACCGTCACTACGTTCCCCGACTAGTCCCTACTACGTTCTCATTTGTTGAAGAGAACAATGAAATAGTGTGTTATGACTAAGATAATGCAGAATAAATTATCCTTAGCCTTCAATAGTGTTAAACTGATACAATATAACAAACATCAAGTTTAACTGCAGTGGAACAAGCAATCCATTAAAAGAGTCAAGTAGAGAATAAAATCTACTATATTTTATGATTTAAAAGGTTTTTCATCGCTTTTATCATTGGGACTCGACAATAAATAATCCACATCATCCCCGCAAGACTACTACCAAAGATATTCATTAGTATCACAACCACAAATTATCCATGCACTACGGGCCAAGGATATTCGTGTATTCATCAATGGTCATGATCATGCCAACAACTGTCCATCAATGCACTACGGGCCAATGAGGACTTTTACCACATCATTTGTAACATTACGGTCATGATTATACCGAATAATCCCTGGTCATAATCATACCAAGTCCATCTATGCACTACAGGCCACAGATGACTTTCAACATAATATAAACATGAGAATGATGACAATGAAATAAGAATTCAATAAAACAAGTTCAAGAATTAATTTATCCAGGAACTAATAACGTCCAAATTGTCAACATGAGACTTCTTTGTAAAGTAAAATTCAAGAATGTTCAGAAGAATATTTCTATGAAAAGATACTGGATGAAGTGCAAATATCAAGGATATTCTACTAATTTTATGGAGTATAGAAGTCAAAACTTTAACTAACTGAGTATAATAAAGAATGGAATAACAAAAGAAATCACCAGGCATGTGATAGACCGCACAGACAGGTTATTCCAACAGAATAATAAATAACGGAACCAGGTCATGTGTAAACGCACAGACAGGATATTCCAACAGAATAATAAATAATGGAACCAGGTCATGCGTAAACGCACAGACAGGATGTTCCAATCGAATAATAAATAATGGAATAACAGAAGAATTTCACCATGTATGCGGTACTTCACATAGACAGGTTATTCCAATATAATGATAAAGAATGGAATAACAGAAGAATTTCACCAAGTATAGGGTAGCCCGCGTATACAGGTTATTCCAACAGAACAATAAAGAATGGAATAACAGACTTTCTCTTCATGAATACTAAAGAAATAATACCCCTTACCTTAGAAGAAACTGGATATAGGAGTAGTGAAGTAGCAGAATACTTTTCTTCTTTCTCTCTATAGTTTCTCTCTCTAGAGTTCAATGAATTCGTAGAAATAATGAATGAATGAGCTTCTATTTATAGGAGAATGGACTGAATAGTAACTAATTCATGAACGGTCCAGATTGATTTACTTTTAAATGGACGGTCCATATTAATTTACTATGCAATATTAATAAAATATTCTAATAAAACAAAATCTTTTAAATAAAATATAATATATTCTATTTTTCATAACAAAAACAAAATTAATTATAATATATATATATATATATATATATACAAATTATCACATGTTCGTTGAAAAAGAACACCCCCCATGAATTAATTGCCTCCCTTTCTGCCAACTTTGTCAAATCTATATATATATATATATATATATATATATATATATATATATATATATATATATATATATATAAATAATAATAATAGTACTCCTTCCCGTGCACCACCATAATTTCTCCACTTCACACATACACACTAGATTATATATATATATAATCACATGCCTGCAGTACATATATATAAGAAAAATTGAGATTACTTTCTCCCGACGATTTTGAAAAATGAGCAAGTGGGGGTTCAAATAATAGGCAAAATACATCATAAAAATTTTCTCAATATTTTTAACAACACTTATCATCATTATTATAATTCACAATATTAATCGACCAGGTCGTTCCCATGAAAGAGGGGGCTTTCCAATAAGGATTTCTCCTTATTGGCGCGCAATTAGGTGACCAAACCTCTCCTTGACAGAACTTCTAGACATCGTTAATATTGTAAATAATAATATTAATAACTTTATCATCTCAATTATTGATTTAATAATATATAAAATATTGACAATAATTGAATCAAATAACGTGAGATACTATGCAACAATTATTGTAGCAATAATTGAACAAAAGCGAGTGACTTCGACGTAAGCATCAATAATCAATACTGTAATACTACTTTATGCAACCACAGCAGTATTCTTTATGCTTTTAACAAGGTGTTTCAACAGTTAACGTTAAAACTTCCGCCGTTATTTTTATAAAAAGATATTTTTATCGTTTTCTCAATCAGACAATAATTCCGTTGTGGGGTCCACCAATGATTGTGCCATCGTACGAATATTCCCTATTAAAATGAATATTCTCCGACCAATCGAATATTATATAACAACTTGCGTACTTTGCAAAATTTATAAATAATACCCACAACTATAACATTATATTAAATTCATTCCATTATATTCAAAAATGATATTTATAGAAAAATCATCTTTATTCATAAAACTTGGGGTCTTACAGACTTCTCTTCTTCTTTCTCTCTATAATTTCTCTCTATAATAATTGCTCTATAGCTTTAGTGAATTGGTGAGAAATGAAGGAAGAATGAGCTTCTATTTATAGGAAAATATAGTTTCGATAATTGCACGTTTTGGGGATCGAAATATTACTGTACAATACCTTCAACTTTTCTTTCATTTTTAATTTAGTCCTGCAAGTATTATTAAACTTGCACCACCTCCCCTAATAGTAAATAATGTGAATCAATAGTTCAATCATGTGAATCAATAGTTATAATCATGTGAAAATACGAATTACAGTATAGTACCTCTACCTATACCTCCATTTTTAACTTAGTTATGCAAGTATTATCAATCTTGCACCAACTCCCCTAATAGTACAAGAATGTGAATCAATAGTACACATATGTGAACAAATAGTTATAATCATGTGAATTAATAGCAGTTAATTGCTCATTTATCCGATTAATTACCCGATTGGTCAATATAACCTCCAGACATCAATTATTATCGAAATAAATGTCGATTTTTACTAACAATAATAATTTCAACACAGTGAAACTATCAATTGCATCTTTAATCAACACGAACTTATTCATCATTAATATTATAATTCACAATATTTAACAACCAGGTCGTTCCCAGGAAAGAGGGGGCTTTCCGATAAGGATTTCTCCTTATTGGCGCGCAATTAGATGACCAAACCTCTCCTTGACATAACTTCTAAACATTGTAAATATTGCAATTTAATAATATGAATAACTTTGTCGTCTCAATTATTGATTTAATAATATAACATATTATACAGATGATACTGTGACAATAATTGAATCAATAATATTAGAGATATGATGCAGCAATTATTGTAGCAATAATTGAGTATAACTAAGTGACTTCTTACGTAAGCATCAATAATCAATACTGTGTGCTACTATGCAACCACAGCCAGATTCTTGTACTTTTTACTACCGAGTAGTTCAACAGTTTTAACGGTAACACTTTCGCCGTTATTTTTATAAATAGATAATTCTGTCATTTTCTAACTACGACAATACTTCCGTTGTGGGGTCCACCAATGATTGTGCCGTCGTACGGATATTTTCGACAAAAAGAATATTCCTCGACCAATCGAATATTATATAACAACTTGTTTACTTTGCAAAATTTATAAATATTACCCATAACTATAAGATTATATCAAATCCACACCATAATATTAAAAAAAAATATTTCGAGAAATTTAAATATTTATTCATAAAATTTAGGGTCTCACACCATGAGAGTTACATATATTTGTATTAAAACTCACAGCTTATGTGTTGTACTTTGCACGACAGTGCAATAGTTGTATAAATGAAGTTTGTATTTGAATTCTGTAATGTGATATCTGGCGACTCAAAATGGGTCGTGTGGACCTATTTTGGGGGCATCACAAATGGTATCAGAGCTATAATGTAAGAGCCACGAGCCTCTCGCTGGTGACTTCCAAGTCCTGGAATGCACCGAAGTCGGACTCTCCGTAGGGGACGCCGTGTTGTACGATAGCAAGCTGATAGGTATCAATGTGAGGTGTTATCCAAGTCTTGGATTAGAGCCACAAATGGTATCAGAGCTTAGGGATATGGTCTCTGGCGGAGATCCGGGATTAGAACTAAGTGGGGAGAGACGAAAAATATCCTTCGCTAGTGTGTGTCATATCTAAGCTTAATTTTCTTACTTAAGTTGACACATTGCGATATGTCAATTAACCTTTGTTTCGAAGATGTATTCTGGAATGATATCTGAAATACAGGAGATGAGCAATGGGAAAATCATGATACAGAGGACATAACCGGGAATGTACGATCCAAAAAGAAAGCAAGGTATTCTCATCTCTTCGAACTACCAGTTACGTAAATTTCGAGGGCCAAATTTCATAAGAAGGGGAGATTGTGAGACCCCGAATTTATGAAATGAAAGTATTCAATTTTTTTATATTTATTATTCTATTTAGTAAATGGTTAAATTAATAAAAGGTTAAAGTTAAGGGTATTATTTGAATTTTTTTCAAAGTATGCAAGTTGATATAAAATATTCGTTGTGTCGGGGAATATTCGTTTGGTCGGGGAATATTCTTTTTTCAGGGAATATTCGTTCAACGACATTATCATTAGTGGACCCCCACAACGGAATAATTGTTGTAGTTAGAAAACGACAGAAATATCTTTTATAAAAATAATGGCGAAAGTTTTACCGTTAACTGTTGAAATAATCGGTGGAAAAAATACAGTAATACACGTTGTTGCATAGTAGCACACGGTATTGATGCTTACGTAAGAAGCCACTCAGTTTACTCAATTATTGCTACAGTAATTGTTACTTAGTATCTCACATTATTTGATTCAATTATTGTCACAATATCATCTGCATAATATTTTATATTATTAAATCAATAATTGAGACGACAAAGTTATTCATATTATTATTTCCAATATTGACGATGTCTAGAAAGTTCTGTCGAGGAGAGGTTTGGTCACCTAATTGCGCGTCAATAGGGAGAAATCCTTATCGGAAAGCCCCCTCTTTCCTGGGAATGATCTGGTTGTTAAATATTGTGAGTTATAATATTAATGATGAATAATATTTGAATTATTAAGAATGTGTTTATTGAAAATAAGTGATTTACAAAAGTTAAAGGGGAATATTGCAAAATTGGAAAAATTTAGGGTACCAAAGTGTAATAAGTAAATCAATTTGGACCATTAATGGTGGTTTTAATAGTAAATCAATCTGGACCGTCGATGGTGGTTTTAATAGTAAATCAATCTGGACCATTGATGATGGTTTTAATAGTAAATTAATCTGGACCATCGATGGTGGATTTAATAGTAAATCAATCTGGATCGTCGGTGGTGGTTTTAATAGTAAATCAATCTAGACCATCGGTGGTGGTTTTAATAGTAAATTAATCTGAACCATCGGTGATGGTTTTAATAGTAAATCAATCTGAACCGTCGGTGGTGGTTTTAAAAGTAAATCAATCTGGATCGTCGGTGGTGGTTTTAAAAGTAAATCAATCTAGACCGTCGGTTGTGGTTTTAATAGTAATCAATATGGACCGTCTGTTCTAATAGTGAATCAATCTGGACCGTTCATAAATTAGTTACTATTTAGTCATTTCTCCTATAAATAGAAGCTTAATTCTTCTTTCATTCTCACCAATTCACTGAGATTCACAAGAGAAGCTATAGAGAGAGAAACTATAGAGAGAAAGAAGAAGAGTATTCTGCTACTTCACTATTGCAGTATCCAGTCTTCTACTAAGGTAAGGGATGTTATTTTCGTTTGGTAAGGGATATTATTTGTTGTATTCGTAAGGGATATTATTTATTGTATTCGTATTGGGTATTATTTATTGTATTCGTAAGGGATATTATTTTTGTTTGGTAAGGGGTATTATTCCTCTCGTATTCATAAGGAATACTATTTTCGTATTCATCCTTTAATATGTTGGAATAACCTGTCTACGCGGATTACGTACCGTATGACAGGTGAAAATCCATTTGCAGTCTCGTATGTTATTTCTTTTCATATTCTTAAATCTAAACTTACTATGGTAAGTATTGCTTCTATAATCCCTAAAATTAGTGGAATATTCTTGAGTTTTACGCTTCATCTAGTATCGTTTTATTGGAATATTGATCTGAACTTTCTTATTAAATATCAATATTTTAACAGGCGTACTATTCACGGGTTACTATTCACCCAGTTACTATTCAATAAAATATTATTCACTCGGGTATTCGGGGTATTTTTCATGCTGGGGTACTATTCACGAGTTACTATTCTCGGGTTACTATTCACTCAAATATTATTCACTCAGGTATTTGGGACACTTTTCGTGCCAGAGTACTATTCACAAGTTACTATTCACTCTAGTATTATTTACTCGGGTATTCGGGACACTTTTCATGCCGGGGTTACAATTCACGGGGTACTATTCCCGAAGTACTATTCACGGGGTACTATTCACCCAAAAAATTTATTTCTTTTCTGTCCAAATTATTTTGATACATGGATATTATTCTTGAATTTTACTCCATAAAGCAGTATCATGTTGACAAGTTGGATATTTTTAAACTCTGGATAAATTTAAAGTCTTGAAGAATTATCCTTGATGTCGTTTGATTAATGATTGTATCATTGTCAGCATCTTTATGCTTATATTGTGATGAAAGTCATCTTTGGCTTACGTGCATAGATGGACTGTTGATTGGTATGATTATGACCAGGGATCATTCGGTATAATCATGACCCGCAATGTTACAAATGATGTGGTAAAAGTCCTCATTGGCCCATAGTGCATTGATGGACAGTTGTTGGTATGATTATGACTAGAGATTATTTGGTACAATCGTGACCATTGGTGAAAACATGAATATCCTAGGCCCGTAGTGCATGGATAATTCGTGGTCGTGATACTAATGAATATCCTTAGCCGTAGTGCAAGGATGATTCGATTATGTGGATTATTTATTAAGCTGAGTCTCAGCGATAAAATATTGATAATATCCTTTAAATTCGTAGAAGATAGTAGATATCATGCTCTACTTGACTCTTCTAAAAATACAGTTCTTGTCTTTGGCATGTAGTGTAAAGATGAACTATTAATGAATATCTTTGGCTCGTAGTGCAAAGATGAATTTATTAGTATGATTATAAATAGGAACTGTGATTTGGTATAACCATGATCTTTAATGTTTCAGGTAAAAATAGGTGATGAAAATTATCTTCGTCCTAGGTGTGAAGAGGAATTTAGAATCACAATTATGATTATGAGTTATTCATATAATTGTGGACAAGAACTGTTGATTGATATTACAGGGATAAAACATGGTTGGTGGACTTTTAACACAGAGAAGATAATAGACTTTATGGTCTATTTGACTCTTCTAATGGATTGCTCGTTCCGCTACTACTATGGTTGAAAAGTTTTATCATCTACCATATGTTTTAAATCTCTGATTTATTACTGACGAAGGCTATTGATAATTTAATTATCTTTAGTCATGATATTCTTTACTGGGATAGTTGTGCTCACCCTTTTGCTTCACAATTCCTTTCAGGTAATAAGAGTGTAGCTGGGTCGAGCGGGGGTAACAGGGGAATAGAACGATGGTCTATAGTTGTTGAGGTTTCCCCTAAAATAGTATGGAACTAATTTTATTTTAACCGTTGATTTTGGTGAACCGAATAGGGTGAGCTAAACCCAACTTTGGAAGGGCGTTTTGCCACTATCATACAAGATGTCTAATGACAGACGACCTCGTGTTATCATAAGACAGGGTTGTGCGCATGCACTAGCTGATTATATCTATGAGCACTACCTATATAATCTTGGAGTTTGGTTGAAATATAATTCTCAATTAGAGACAATGGAGATAATTATATGTCAAGAGAAGACTCGCCATTGGAAAGAACATGATAGTAATCTTCTATTGGGTTAACCAAGGATAATTCTCGAGTCATATGATATCTATCATAACTTAGATTCATGGCCTCCCATGTACGAAGATTTCCTTGAGCATTATCCAAAGATTTTAATTTCTAAGACAGTTATTGACTTTACTTTTATATAAAGTACCATTGTAAGGTTTTGTGGTCGAGGCACCATGAGAGTTACATATATTTGTATTAAAACTCACAGCTTATGTGTTGTTGTACTTTACATGACAGTTCAATAGTTGTATAAATGAAGTTTGTATTTGAATTCTGTAATGTGATATCTGGCGACTCAGAATGGGTCGTGTGGACCTATTTTGGGGGCGTCACAAAAGGTGTAAGACTTCTATTCCATTCCTTGATGCGTCTCCTCACTAGTGCCAACACATGCACGTTTCATCTGTTTCAAGAAAATTTTGATAGCACCTCCCCATGGTATCCAAGTACACGAAATAGACTTAGATAACTTAATCGAAGTATACACTCGAAGAATATATAGAGATAATAGCCGAAAAATCCTCAAAACAAAAAAAATGTATCGTTTCGTATTTGCACCGACCTAAGTGAGAGACATAACATCCAGTAAAAGTCCCAAATTGGGGACTATTCGACATTCACTATTAATGAGTGAATATCAAACAGGTTTCTAAGTTTCGAAGTATAGTACATATTGTGACGCCCTCAAAATAGGTATACATCATCCATTCTGAGTCGCCAAATACATGGTACAGAATTTAAATACAAACTTCTTTTATACAATATTACAAAAGCGTAGCTGAGAGTTTTTACATGAATATTGTCTTCTAGACAATATCTAAACTCAAATGTAGTCCTTATTATAATTATTATCACACTATTTTATAGAATAGTGAGGACTACTATACCCACCATCTTGGACCATCACTCCATTCCCCGACTAGTCCTGGCTACGTTCTCATTTCCTGAAGAGTAAAATAAAGCAAAAGGGTGAGCTCAACTTGACCAATAGGAAATATTATGACTAAGATAATGCAGAATAAATTATCGTTAGCCTTTAACAGTGTTAAACTGATAATAAACAACAATTTTAACTGTAGCAGAACAAGCAATCCATTAGAAGAGTCAAGTAGAGAATGATATCTACTATCTTCTATGATTTAAAAAGTCTATCATCAATTTTATCGCTGAGACTCAGCTCAATAAATAATTCACATCACTGAATTATCCATACACTACGGGCCAAGGATATTCATTAGTATCACATCCATGAATTATCCATGCACTACGGGCCAAGGATATTCGTGTAATCACCAATAGTCATGATCATGCCAACAACTGTCCATCAATGCACTACGGGCCAATGAGGACTTTTACCGCATCATTTGTAACATTACGGATCATGATTATACCGAATAATCCCTGGTCATAATCATACCAATCAACAGTCCATCTATGCACTACGGCCAAAGATGACTTTCATCACAATATAAGCATGAGGATGATGACAATGATATAAGAATTCAATTAAATGAAAGTAGAGGATAAATTTTTAAAGATTTATAATCTAATTTATCCAGAATTCAATAATGTCCAAATTATTAACATGATACTGCTTTGTGGAGTAAAATTCAAGAATAATATTGTATCAAAAATAATTTGGACAGAAATAAAAATCATTTTTGTCATGAATAGTACCCCGAGTAAATAGTACCCGAGTGAATAGTACCTTATGAATAGTACTTCAGGAATAGTACTTTGTGAATAGTACCCCGTGATTAGTACTTTGTGAATAGTACCTCGTGAATAGTACCCCGTGAATAGTACTCCAACATGAAAAGATTAAAAATTATCAAGAATGTTCAAAAAAATATCCTTGTGAAACGATACTAGATGAAGCGCATATTTCAAGGATATTCTACTAATTTCACGGAGTATAGAAGCAATACTTTAACGAAATGAGTGTAAAATTAGGAATACGAAACGAAATAATATTACTTACATACTATAGAGTATGGTATGGAACAAAAATAATATTCCTTACCTTAGTAGAAGACTGAATACTGCAATAGTGAAGTAGAAGAATACTCTTCTTCTTCCTCTCTATAGTTGCTCTTTTGAGTCGTAGTAAATTGGTGAGAATGAAAGAAGAAATGAGCTTCTATTTATAGGAAAACATAGTTTTGATAAGGGCTCGAATTATTATAGTATAGTACCTTCATCTTTACTTCCATTTTTAATTTAGTCCTTGAAGTGTTATCAATCTTGCACCTCCCCTAATAGTACATGCATGTGAATCAATAGTTCCATACATGTGAACTAACTGTAATTTGCATGTGAACCAATAGCAATTAATTGCTCATTTATCTGATTAATTTCCCGTTTGGTCAATTATAACAAAACTAATCAATCAAAGAATTACCTCCTCTAAGGGTAATTCGGTCACAGAAGAATTAAAGAAAACTAAATGAACAACATCTTTCACTCATCAATTTTACTCTTATCTTTAATCAACACAAACTTATTCATCATTAATATTATAAGTTACAATATTAACAACCAGATCATTCCCAGGAAAGAAGGGGCTTTCCGATAAGGATTTCTCCCTATTGGCGCGCAATTAGGTGACCAAACCCCTTTCCTCGACAGAACTTTCTAGACATCGTCAATAATGCAATAATATCAAAATTGTCAACATGATACTGCTTTTTGGAGTAAAATTTAAGAATAATATTGTATCAAGAATGATTTGGACAGAAAACAAATCAATTTTTGTCATGAATAGTACCTCGGGTGAATAGTACTTGAGTGAATAGTACCTCATGAATAGTACTTTATGAATAGTACCTTGTGAATAGTACTTTATGAATAGTACCCCGTGAATAGTACTTCGACATGAAAAGATTAAAAATTATCAAGAATGTTCAGAAAAATATCCTTGTGAAATGATACTAGATGAAGCGCAAATTTCAAGGATATTCTACTAATTTCACGGAGTATAGAAGCAATACTTTAACAAAATGAGTGTAGAATTAGGAATACGAAACGAAATAATATTACTTATATACTATAGAGTATGGAAGAAAATATTATTTTATACGAATATTGAACAAAAATAATATTACTTACCTTAGTAGAAGACTGGATACTGCAATAGTGAAGCAGCAGAATACTATTCTATAGTTTCGATAACTGCACGTTTCGGGACTCAAATTATTACAATATAGTACCTTCATCTTTACCTCTATTTTTAATTTAGTCCTTGAAGTATTATCAATCTTGCACCACCTCCCCTAATAGTACATGCATGTGAATCAATAGTTCCATACATGTGAACCAACAGTAATTTGCATGTGAACTAATAGCAGTTAATTGCTCATTTATCAGATTAATTGCCCGTTTAGTCAATTATAACAAAACCAGCCAATCACAAAATTACCTCCTCTGAGGGTAATTAGGTCACAGACGAATTAAAGAAAACTAAATGAACAACATCTTTCACTCATCAATTTTATTCTTATCTTTAATCAACACGAACTTATTCATCATTAATATTATAACTTACAATATTAACAACTAGATCATTCCCATGAAAGAGGGAGCTTTCCGATAAGGATTTCTCCCTATTGGCGTGCAATTAGGTGACCAAACCCCTTTCCTCGACAGAACTTTCTAAACATCGTCAATAATGCAAATAATAATATAATTAACTTTGTCGTCTCAATTGTTGATTTAATAATATAAAATATTGTGCAGATGATACTATGACAACAATTGATTTAATAATAGGAGAGATACTATGCAGCAATTACTGTGGCAATAATTGAATAAAACTGAGTGACTTCTCATGTAAGCATCAATAATCAATGATATTGTATAATATTGTGTGCTATTATGCAACCACGCGTATTACTATACTTTTACCACCGGGTATTTCAACAATCTAACGGTAAAAATTTCGCCGTTATTTTTATAAAATGATATTTCTGTCAGTTTTTAGACAATACATCCATTGTGGGGTCCACCAATGATTGTGTCGTTGTACGAATATTCCTTATTAAAACGAATATTCTCCGACCAATAGAATATTTTATAACAACTTGCTTACTTTGCAAAATTTATAAATATTACCCACAACTATAACATTATATCAAATCCACACCATAATATTCAAAAATATATTTTGAGAAAAAAATCTTTATTCATAAAAGTTGGGGTCTTACATATATGATCCTTCCATTAACCTGCAAATATATTAACCGCCTTATTTGAGCTGGCAAAGGGTTGTTCGACAGTAGTTGTAAAGTGTAGAAATAACTTAAGTTGGCATGAGCATGGTATTATACAACTTATCACCCAACTCATTGTTAAGAAAGCATTAGCTGCCTTGGCTTTCTTCACAATCTGTCCTCGCAATCGCTTTTTAGGAAATTTATAAGTTCTCTTTATCCACTTAATCTTCCTACTTAAACGTATTACAATTGTTATCCTTTTAAAATAGAAAGCTAATAAATTACAATGAACTATATATGAATGCGAAAAGCTGAGCATCTAATTAACCACTCAATTCTAGAACTTGAGATTAGGATTGTTAGATATTCCAAAGGTCTTGAGCGGGCAACTAATATCGCAACAAGGGAAAAGAACGGAAGGTGGAGAGAATACTCTTATCCGTCGTGTCACATAAAGAGTTGCCTTGTACCAATAAAATGTGGCGACGGGTTAGAGTATTTTCCACCTTACTTTCGTTTCACTCATTGCGGTATTCGTTTCCCGCTCAAGACCTCTGAAACTTACAAGAATTCTAACCGTAAATTCTATAATTGACCGATTAATTAGTTGCTCTTATTTGTTCATTCCTTTATAGTTCATTATAATTTATGAACTTTCTATTTTAAAAGGTTAAAAGTTGTAATACTTTTAAGTAGGAAGCTTAAATAGGGAAGGAGAAAATGTCCCAAAATTGCTATTGTGGGGGTGAATTATGGAGAAAGCCAAGGCAATTAATGCTTTCTTCACAATGAGTTAGCTGGTAAGTTTCATAGTACCATGTTGATGCCAACTTAAGTTGTTCCTGCATCTTGCAACTATTATCGAATAACCCCTAGCTCAACTAAGGTGGTCTACATATTTGCAAGTTAATGGAATGATATATGTACTATAAAATGTATAGTCGTAATTGATTATAACTATTGAGTTTATTGAGGATAATTTCAAACTAAACGATCTATTGAGTGTATTGAAGATTGAAGAGAGAGTATTATTGAGTTTATTGAAGATTGTATAAAACTAAGCAAATGTTACTTTGTTTATTTTACCAATGGAAAACTAAGTAAATACTATTCAGTTTATGAGAACAATTATTTGAATATGGGGACTACTATTCGACATTCATTCATACTTGTCAAACGAGTTTCTAAGTTCTAAAGTATAGTACATATATGTAAATATACATATAGTACTTATTCAATTTATTTTAATTGTGGAAAACTAATAAAATGCTACCACTACAACAAAAAGGGTTATTTCCGACAGAATATTCTGTCGAAATTAAGTATAATACATCGAGATTATTCTTAATCTCAACGGAATATTCGGTCAGAAATTCAGTCGGATATAAGCACGTAAAAATTAAGTCCGTCGATCTTTCATTCGAAGATAGATATCCTCGACCGAACTAAACTCGACGAAATTTTCGGTCGACATTAAGCTATTATCGACTGAATGGTATCTGCGGATAATATTCTGTCGAGGCTAAACCTGCCACGTGGCATCTCATAAAAAATTAGGAAAGGCTTAATTTCGACGGAATTCCATCGAGGATATACTTATTCCATCGAGGTTAGCCTTTTTTTTTAATATTTATTCTATTTTAGCAATATCCAGGGTAATAACTCACATTTTTGTACCCATAAACCTGTTTTTTTTCCAACAGTACATAAAACATAACTATAAAGCCAACTCCCAATGCCAACAATAATAATATTTCCAAGGCCAACATGAATATGACATTAAACTAAAGTTCTAATCAACTAAAGTATATCAAATATGCATTTAAACTAAAGTAAAGATGTCAAACTAAAGTAATGATAATTAAAAGCTACAATATGTCAAAAATAAACTAAACTATATAAATTTACATCACATTAAGCTAAAAACTAAAGTAAATATGTACAAATCATCTACAAAACTAAGTCACAGGTCGTCGTCGTCCAAACAGAGTATGGCTTACTAAAATTATTAAATGGACAAAATCCACCTATAGCCATGCCAAGCCTGGCATTCCTAACTTCATCGACAAATTGTGGAAAATTGGCATCAAAATTCTTCTATTCATCTTCATCTACTAGGTGAGTAAGCTAACCAGGGACGACATCCCTTGTCCTATCCTAACGCATACTGGGAGCAATGTGGGAAGACATGAATAACCGCTGCAACCTCGGCGCAAGAGGAAAGTACCATAATATCTTCTTCGGAACATGTTTCTCCTTCCCCCCACGTTTTGTGATCTTGTAGCGAGGCATATTGCATATATCACATTCCACTTTATCTTTGTCCTCCCCATAGTATAACATACAGTCCTGCTCATAAGCATCGATCTTCTCATACTCGAGATTCAACCCCTTAACCATCTTCTTCACTTCATAGTAATTCGCGGGCAGAGTATTATTCCTGGGTAAGAACTCGCCGATAATAGCAAGAAAATCATTGAATCCCTCTCTCACTGTAGTCATGCTCATTCTTATATTGTAAAAGCTTCGTCACTATAGAAAGCCTGGTGTGCTTGTCATTTTCAGGATACAATGGGATCCCTGATTTAGATAACATCTTGTAGAAGGTAACTGTTGAATCATTTGGCTTTTTTTTATCAGCACTGCTTGATACATGCTCTTTTTCAGCCTAGTCAATATTGGTAGGGCCATACACATCTACCAATATCTCCACAACATCATACTTATCTGATTGGGAATCCCCATGAACTGGTTGGTCTATAGTATTATCTGTCAGTTCTCTAAACTGAACTGAATCCCTGTGATGAATACATACGGAATACTCATCCACAAACCCATGTGAATATAAGTCAAATTCAACTTCATCGACAGTCTTCCATATCATGTTCTTACACTTTAGACACGGGCATCTCATCTTTTCGTTCAGATCATCAGCATGTTCTATTTCTTTGTTCATAAAATTGGACACCCGTCATGGTACGCATCAACTAATCCCCTCCCATCAATCTTTATTATACGGTACATCCAACTCTAGTCGGCTGACATCTTTAATTGAAGAAAATATTGTGGGTAAGCATGGTGCGGTTTGGTGCAGTTTGAAATATAAACCGTACCCAAAATCGCTTAGATGCGGTTTGAAAAATTCAAAAATGCACACGAAATCGCTTGTGATTGGTGCGGTGTGGTTTTAAAGTGTGTGGTGCGATTTTTATTGGTGCGGTTTCGGTTCCAAAACCAATTGAAACAACAAAAAAGTCTAAGCCTTCAACAAAATTTAACATATAACTTACATCAAGCAATTAACTTAGTGACAAAGTTCGCAATGGGGATTATATCAAGCATAAAACCAAAGTTCCTTCTGCCAAACATGTAAAATTCACCATCAAATCATAGAACAGTGAGACACGTAAAATAGTTTTAGTTTATAATAAAGGAATGATGCTTTAAAACTAAAACATACGCTATATAAAACAACGAAGACCATATATTCGATAACAAACAAGAAGGTTTATCTAGTTCCCCAAAAATTAAAAGTATATACTGGAGATAGAATGAAATTCTATCTTATGTATTGCAGGGAGGACTTATAGAATATAATCCTAACTATACCTAATTTGAAAAATAATCTATTAGACTATTACTATTATAGTATTGACCTTAACCAATGCATCAAGTGCCCGAACCAACAAATTTGGTCCCTCGGCTATAATCCCCTCTAATAACGCATCAAACAAATTCGAAATTCCAAAACCTAATTGCTTAACTTTTGACTCTATAACCTCTAACAATCTTTTTTAATTGGTGAAAAAATGACAATGCAAGACTGGGGTTTTCTCTGAGCGTGTTCAAGTCAAAAGTAACTTTAGAATTTACTAGAGATAATACATACATACACACATGGTGCGGTTTCAGTTTTATGCATGCGGTTTTGGCTAGTAACCAAACCAAAACCGTAAATTTGGTTATTCAACCCACCTAAAACTGCCACATATGCCGGAATCATTGGTGCGGTTTTAATTGGTGTTGTTCGTGCGGTTTTTGGTGCGGTTTCGGTTCCAATTTAGTTACTTTCTCAGCCCTAGAAAATACCCAATTAGATCAAGAATAATCATGAATGTGGTCCAAGCAAGAATTTAGTTTACGTAGTATATATCTCCACTCTACAGGGGTTAGGTTTTTATCCCGTTCTTGGATGCTTCTCCTCACTAGTGCCAATCTTGAGCACATTTCTACTATTTTCAAAAAAAATAAGCAGCACCTCCCCATGGTCTCCAATTACACGAAATAGACCAAGAAAACTTAGTCTAAGTATGCACTCGGAGAACATGGAGAGACACTAGCTTAAAGTTCCACAAAATTTATAAAAATGCACCATGTGCATTGGCACCGACCTAAGTGAGAGACATAATGTGACGCCCCCAAAATAGGTATACATCACCCATTCTGAGTCGCAAAATACATGGTACAGAATACAAATATAAAGTTAAATATACAACATGAGCTGTGAGTTTTAATACAAACATTGTCTTCTAGACAGTATTCAAACTCAAAATAAGTCCTCAATATATTTATTATCACACTATTTCACGTAATAGTTAGGACTACTAATGCAAACATCCGGACCGTCACTCGCTTCCCGACTAGTCCCGACTATATTCTCATTTCACGAAGAGAATAATGAAAGCAAAGGGGTGAGCTCAACTAGCCCAAAGAAGAAATATTATGACTAAGATAATGCGTAATAAATTATCGTTAGCCTTCAACAAATGTTAAACCGATAAAATATAATAAACATCAAGTTTAATCAAGCATCGGAACAAGCAATCCATTAGAAGAGTTAAGTAGAGCATGATATCTACTATCTTCTATGATTTAAAAGGTTTATCATCAATTTTATCGCTGAGACTCAGCTTAATAAATAATCCACATCACTGAATTATCCATGCACTACGGGCCAAAAATATTCATTATTATCACAATTGGTCATGTTCATCTCAACAACTGTCCATCAATGCACTACGGGCCAATGAGGACTTTTACCACATCATTTGTAACATTACAGGTCATGATTATACCGAATGATTCCTGGTCATAACCATACCAATCAATATTCCATCTATGCACAACGGGCCAAGATGACTTTCATAACCATATAAACATGAGGATGATGACAATGATATAAGAATTCAATAAAGTCCAAATTGTCAACATGATACTGCTTTGTGGAGTAAAATTCAAGAATAATATCGTATCAAAAATGATTTGGACATAAAAGAAATCAAATTTTGTCATGAATAGTACCCCGGTATAAAAAGCTTAAAACTTATCAAGACTACTCAGAATAATATTTTCATGAAAAGATACTGGATGAAGCGCAAATATCAAAGAATTTCTGATCATTTCAGGAATTAAAGAAGCAATACTTACTATAGTAAGTTTAGAGTTAGGAATCTGAAATGAAAAATATACGAAACTACAAATAGATTTTCAACTGTCATGCGGTAGTTCGCGTAGACAGATCCTTTCCATAATTTAATACCAAATAAATACGAAGGGTTATTCACCAGGCATGCGATAGTCCGCGTAGACAGGTTATTCCCATATAATAATAAAGAATGGAATAACAACAGGATTTCACCATGCATGCGATAGTTCGCGTAGACAGGTTATTCCAACAGAATGATAAAGAATGGAATAACAACCCTTACGAGTATTGAAAGAAATAACTCTCTTCATGAATACAAAAGAAATAATACTCCTTACCCTAGTAGGAGATTGGATACTGTAATAGTGTAGTAACAGAATACTCTTCTTCTTTCTCTCTTATTCTTTTTATACTTTCTCTCTGTAGGGGTTCGGCACATAAAACGCAGCGGAAATATAACAATTCAAAGCAATTTCCGAAACCCAAAAACAGGATCCATGCGAAAAATAATTAACTCAGTTGTTTAGAGATTATACCGAATATGAAAAACGAGAATCCAAAATTGATGCGCTTTCAATCCTTAACGCAATTCCTCATGAAACTACGTCTCTATGGTATCCACATCAAGACGCCGCATTTAACCGAACGATTACGCAATAAGAGGGACTTGCGACTAGCCACCAAAGGAACCTTTATGAAATCAGATGTTTTCTCTCTCTCTAGTCTCTCTCTAAGAGTGGCTAGGGTTTTCAAGTTATGAAATTAACCTAAGTAGTCGCTATATATATCTTATATATAGTAGTTAAAAGGAATTAATCAAAATCTAATTTCATAAAATCCTAATTTATATATATATAACTTAATTAAGTCTTACTTAATTAATATACATATATATACAAATTTTCCTTTTAATTTAAATTCATGATTTAAATACTATTAATCATATTAATATATTTAAATCCTTAAAATTTAAATTTATTCCCTTTTAAATTACGTTCTATGTGTGTGACCCTATAGGTTATTATCACGTTGGCAATAATTTTAAAATCATTTTATAAAATTATAAACAGTGAGTGGCATCTAGTAATGCATCACTGCTACCCAAGTAATAATAAGAGCGATGATTCGATGCAACCTTTTTGTGACCAATGTTTCAATGTAATTTAATCCTTTTAACCTTAATATCCTATATTAAACTCGAGTCATGGAATGTGTCATACTCTTCATAATTTAATCTGAGTTTTTCTTGATCAATGAGTAGACTATATGAAACAAATCACTATTTGAGCATGGCCATGCATTTCATAGTCCTACTCAATCAAGAGGCCTATGGATATCATCCCTAATATATAGGAAGGTTAAATTCCATCTAGATCACTCATATTCCTCACACGATTCATGATGTACCCAATAATCACCTTTATAGTCCACCCTATTAAAGGTGACATTTGATGATATCAAAGTACATAAATTCCCGTGTAGTAATATAGTGATTTCAAGTCAGAGGACCATTACATCATTGTCACTATGAGAATTGCTAATGACACTCTGCATAATGCTCCACATAGAATTCTCATGGTGGGTCTATCCAATACATCGTTCTCTAACATGTACCTATGCATTGACTTAATATCTCATATATTTATGACCAATGAGATTTGGTCATCAGTCAATCGACATACTAGTCTCAATGCATCATTGTTGTCCCATCAACAATGATACTCGACTAGGGACATTTAAGAATAATGATACTAATTATAATTATATAATCTCATGTTCAAGTCACATACTTGAAACTATATAATTTGTATCACTATTCTAAGGATTTTTTATTATGTTAACATTTATATAACGCAGTAAATAAAACCATAATAAAATCATTCATTTATTCAATCAAATATAATATCAAAACGTTAAGCAATTATATCAAATAATTGGCCTCTAGGGCATAAACTCTAACACTCTCTCTATAGCTTGAATGAATTGGTGAAAAATAATGAAGAAAAGGCAAGTGAAAAGGCAAGTGGCATGACGACCGGTGATGTGAAAAGAAAAGTGGTTTGACACCTGTAATGTGAAACAACAAGTGGTTCGACGCCTGTAATGTGAAACGACAATTGGTTCGACGCCTGTAATGTGAAACGACAATTGGTTCGACATCTGGTAAAGGCAATTACTATTGACGAAAGTGACTCTTAGATGATGACATATGGGCCCCCATAGAATAAACCAAACTTACCACAAACGCCTCATAACAGACTTCTTATTTATATCAAAGATTGAATAAATATTACCACCAATCATTTTATCTTCAATCAACACATATTTAATCTTTCAACAATTATTCATCATTAATATTATAACTCACAATATTTAGTAACCAGATCATTCCCAGGAAAGAGGGGGCTTTCCAATAAGGATTTCTCCCTATTGGCGCTTAATTAGGTGACCAAACCTCTCCTCGACAGAACTTTCTAGACATCGTCAATATTGCAAATAATAATATGAATAATTGTATCGTCTCAATTATTAATTTAATAAAATATAAAATATTGACAATAATTGAATCAAATAACGTGAGATATTATGCAGCAATTACTGTAGCAATAATTGAACAAAACTGAGTGACTTCTTACGTAAGCATCAATAATTAATACCGTGTGCTACTATGCAACCACGCGTATTACTGTACTTTTATCATATCCATGAAGGCAGCAGGAGCATCAGTCAATCCAAAAGACATAACTAGGAATTCATAATGCCTGTACCGAGTTCTGAAATTAAGCAGTCTTTGGAATGTCATCAGTTTTAATCTTCAACTTATGATATCCGGAACGAAGATTGATTTTGGAAAAGCATTTGGCACCTTGCAACTGGTCAAACAGGTCATCAATACGAGGCAATGGGTACCTATTTTTTATGGTGATGTGATTCAACTCTCGATAATCAATACAAAGTCGCATACTCCCATCTTTCTTCTTTACGAATAGAACAGGAGCACCCCAAGGAGACATACTAGGACGAATGAAACCGATGTCTAACAACTCCTGTAGTTGAGTTTTTAACTCCTGAAGTTCAATAGGAGCCATTCAATATGAGGCTTTGGAAATGGGTTTTTTACCGGGTTCAAGGTCGATACCAAACTCAATTTCACGCTCTGGGGGTAGGCCAGAAAGTTCTTCAGGGAATACGTCAGGAAATTTATTAACAATAGAAATATCATTCAAGACTGACGTATTTTTGTTTAAATCCATGACATTAGCTAAGAAAGCTTGACATCCGATTTTCAATAAACGAATAGCTTTATGGCTTGAGATGACAGTGATTGACTTTATGGTTTGGTTGCCTGAATTCGCATAATAGGTTGGTTAGGAATATGAAAGATAACAACCTTACAAAAATAATCAATTTTAGCATGATGAGTGGTTAGCCAATCAATCCCTAAAATCACATCGAATGCAAGTATTTTCAAAGAGATAAGATCGACAGGTAACGTGCAGTTGTCGATTTGAATCAAACAAGACTTATAAACCATGGATGTAATAAAGGTTTCTCCCAATGGAGTTTCAATAAATAAGTCAAAGTCTAATTTCTCCGGAGTCAAATTTAAACGTTGAGCGCAAGTAGGAGAAATAAAAGAATGTGTAGAACCGGTATCAAATAAGGTATAGACTTCACTAGAGTTTATGATTAGCTTACCCGTGTTCACCTCGTTTGGATTCCTCACTTTTTGGGAGGTTACGACAAACGCTCTCCCTTGAACTACTGGTTTTGTCTTGTCTGGGACTGCTTTTGATGCCTCCATCCCAGCTGGACTTGACTTTGGTGCATGACAAAATTGGGCTAGGTGACCTTCTTTTCCACAATTGTAACATGCTTTGGACTGCTGCGTACAGTTTGGACTGATGTGTCCCTCCCCTCCGCATTTGTAACATACGACCGGCGGTCGTTCACCTTCCTTAAAAATAGGTGCTAGTGCTAACGTCTTTCCATCATTATTAAATCTCCTCTTCTTGAAATTTCCACTTCTATTATCTTGGCCATGATTACCACCGAAGTGGTTACCATTTCTGGCATGTTCCACATTTGTTATCACTGCTTCGATGACTACTACCACTGGTATTATCAACTTGTCAGCTGCTCTCTCTCGGTTGGGTTGACTCATTATCGCGCTCCAATAACTGAGCCCTATTTACAACATCAGAATACAAACACAGTTTGTGAGAGATAAGGTATTGACGTATCTCAGGTTTTAAACCTCTTACAAACATCCGCGTCATTCTCTCCTCATTATCAACTAAGTGGGATGCAAACCGGGACAACTCGGCAAACTTGGCTTCGTACTGCGACACGGTCATATTGTTTTGCTCCAGTTTAATGAACTCTACCTCTTTCATGTGATGAATACTTTCGAGAAAATACTTGTCATTGAACAGTTCTTGGAACTTATCCCAAGTCATCTTCAGTGCGGCAGGTTGAGTACGCTTTACAGATTTCCACTAGTATCAAAAATGATTTGGACATAAAAGAAATTAATTTTTGTTATGAATAGTACCCCGGTATGAAAAGGTTAAAACATATCAAGACTGCTCAAAATAATAATTTCATGAAAAGATACTGGATGAAGCGCAAATATCAAAGAATTTATGATCATTTCAGGAATTAGAGAAGCAATACTTACCATAGTAAGTTTAGAGTTAGGAATCTGAAATGAACAATATACGAAACTGCAAATGGATTTTCAACTGTCATGTAGTAGTCCACATAGACAGATCCTTTCCATAATTTAATACTAAATGAATACGAAGGGTTATTCACCAGGAATGCGGTAGTCCGCGTAGACAGGTTATTCCCACAGAATAATAAAGAATGGAATAACAACAGGATTTCACCATGCATGCGGTAGTCCGCGTAGACAGGTTATTCCAACATAATGATAAATAATGGAATAACAACCCTTACGAGTATTGATAGAAATAACTTTCTACATGAATACGAAAGAAATAATACCCCTTACCTTAGTAGGAGATTGGATACTGCAATAGTGTAGTAATAGAATACTCTTCTTCTTTCTCTCTTAGTTTCTCTATATTTCCTCTCTCTATAGCTTGAATGAATTGGTGAAAAATAATGAAGAAATAGGCTTCTATTTATAGAAGATTTCTAGCTTAGCCCTTGCAATGTGAAAAGGCAAGTGGCTCGATTTAGTGATGATGTGAAAAGAAAAGTGGTTTGACGCCTGTAATGTGAAACAACAAGTGGTTTGACGCCTGTAATGTGAAACGACAATTGGTTCGACGCCTGTAATGTGAAACGACAATTGGTTCGACGCCTATAATGTGAAACGACAATTGGTTCGACATCTGGTAAAGGCAATTACTATTGGCGAAAGTGACTCTTAGATGATGACATATGGGCCCCCATAGAATAAACCAAACTTACCACAAATGTCTCATAACAGACTTCTTATTTATATCAAAGATTGAATAAATATTACCAGAAATCATTTTATCTTCAATCAACACATATGTAATCTTTCAACAATTATTCATCATTAATATTATAACTCATAATATTTAACAACCAGATCATTCCCAGGAAAGAGAGGGCTTTCCAATAAGGATTTCTCCCTTATTGGCGCGTAATTAGGTGACCAAACCTCTCCTCGATAGAACTTTCTAGACATCATCAATATTGCAAATAATAATATGAATAATTGTATCGTCTCAATTATTGATTTAATAATATATAAAATATCGACAATTATTGAATCAAATAACGTGAGATACTATGCAGCAATTACTGTAGCAATAATTGAACAAAACTGAGTGACTTCTTACGTAAGCATCAATAATTAATACCGTAATGCTATGCGATCACGCCATTCATCGCACTTTTTATCACCGGGGTATTTCAACAGTTAACGGTAAAACTTTCGCCATTATTTTTATAAAAAGATAATTTTGTCGTTTTCTAACTCCGACAATAATTTTGTTGTGGGGTCCACCAATAATTGTATCATCGTACGATTATTCCCGGACAAAAAGAATATTCCCCGACCAATCGAATATTATATAACAACTTGCTTACTTTGCAAAATTTATAAATATTACCCATAACTATAACATTATAACAAATTCACACTTTAATATTCAAAAATAATATTTATAGAAAAATTCATCTTTATTCATAAAAGTTGGGGTCTTACACATAACATCCAGTAACAGTCCCAAACTGGGGACTATTCGACATTCAGTCCTAATGAGTGAATGTTGAATGGGTTTCTAAGCTTCTACTAATACTACATGCACATGAAGTGTGTGTGTGTGTGTGTGTGTGTGTGTGTGTGTGTGTGTGTATATATATATATATATATATATATATGCAATTTATTATAATTTTAGAAAACTAAGCAAATGCTACTTAGTTTATTTTTCCAATGATATAAACTAAGTGCTACTCAGTTTATGCTACTTAATTTATTTTTCCAATGATAAAAATTAACTAAGTGCTACTCAATTTATGCTACTTAATTTATTTTTTCAATGATAAAAATTAACTAAGTAAGTGACACTTTCGATTTAATTAGTTTATTTATTTATTTATTTTGATTTTATTTAACTAAGTAAGTGCTACTCAGGTTTAATTTTATTTATTTTGTATTATATTATCTTAAATTAAATTAAGTCAATTTTTTTATTTAATTTACTTTAATTTGTATTATATTATATTATTTAATTTAATTTAATTTATTTAAATTGTATTATGTTAAATTAATTAAATTTAATTAAGTTCAATTTAATTATATTAAATTAAATCAAAATTTTTATTTTATTTTACTTTATTTGAAATTTAATTTAATTTTTGATTATATTATAGTATATTATATTATATTATTATATAATATAATATAATATAATATTAATTTATTTATTTAAATTTTATTATCTTAAATTAAATTAAATTAAGTCAATTTTTTATTTAATTTAATTTAATTTGTATTATATTATATAATTTAATTTATTTAAATTGTATTTTAGTATTGAGAAACTAATAAGTATACATTACCATAATAAGGAAGGTGTTGCAATTGCTGAATTCTGACAGAATTTCGTCGGATATAACAAATATGACAATATTAAGTTATAAGGCAATCCACATATAGCAAGAATCAATACTAATACCAACACAACCAAACCCAATTAATTAATCAACTATAATGAGATGAACAACCAACTAGTTTATATAATTCAACAATTGTATATACTCAAATCTGTAAAATAGGCAGTAATTAACATTAACAGACAAACAATTAATATAATGAAGTTCCAAATTTAGCAAACTATCATAAAAAATTCCAATTTCAACAACACTGCAAAGGAAATTTAGGGTTCAACATAATATTTCAACACTTTCAACAATATTTCAACACTTTTAACAACATTTAAACAAAATAGTTGCTAAATCTAAGTACTTCTACCCAAATTTATGCATAACCATATATATATCTGAAAATTTAGGCTTCTAAATTTAAAATTAATTGATAAAACTAACCTTAAATTGAGAGAGAATGAGGAGCAGAGAGGGACGAGAGAGAGAGAGAGAGAAAGAGAGCATGAGGAGGTATGATGAGGTGAGTCCTGAGGTGAAATTTGAAGATCGCGACGGCCCCATGAGGAGAGGAGGACGAGATAGAGAGCAGTAGTGGGAGGAGAGAGATAATGATCAACATTAGAGAGAAAGAAAGAAATGAGCATCAGCAGAAGTGAGGCGCGTTGCTGATAGCAATTAGGTTTTAACTATTATTTCCGACGGAATTCAGTCGAGGTTAGTTTCGTCAATAATAGTGTAGCCTCGACGCACACTTCGTCGACCTTAATAGCTATTCCGTCGAGGTTGTTATTCGCGCTGAAGGAAAACTTTCACACCCCAACCATGGTCTTAGATCGACTGAATTCCGCCGACTTTGTCCTATTATCAAGGGATTTATGATCGACTGAATATTTCGTCGGTAATATATTAATTCCTAGCGAATCAATTCAATTTCTTGTAGTGTACTTTGTTTATTTCAATTATTTTATGTTAATTTAGTTAGCTATAATTTATTTTATTCTAAACTATATTATATTATTGTATACTACTTAATTAAATATAATTTATTTTATTTTATTATTTGAATACGGGAACTACAGTTCGACATTCATTTCTATTTGTCAAACGAGTTTCTAATTAAGTTCCAAAGTATATATATTGTTAATTTAGACACTTATTCAGTTTATTTTAATTGCATCCCAACTAAGCAAATGCTTATTAGTTTATTATTTTATTTTGTATTATATTATATTATATAATTTTTAATTTTTATTAAATTAAAGTAATTTTATTAAATTTATTAAATTAAATTAAATTAAATTAAATTTATTATTATGTTTTATAGAATTGTATTTTATTTTACTTTGTATTATATTATATATATTTTTATTTATTTTATTAAATTAAAGTAAATTTATTATATTAAATTTATTTTATTTTATTAAATTTAATTTATTATTATTTATTTTATTGTATTGTATTGTATTTTATTTTTTATTATATTATATTATATATTTTAAAAATTTTTTATTGAATTGAATTAAATTGTTTTATTTTATTCAATTTATTTTATTTTATTATTATTTTCTATTTTATTTTATTTTATTTTATTTAGTATTATATTATCTAATTTTTTTAAATTTATTTTATTTTATTAAATTTAATTTATTAGTAGGGAACTAAGTAACTGGTACTTAGTTTATATCAATATTGGAAACTAATGAAAATACATAAATAAAATAAAAAAGGGCCCACATATTTTGCAATTGACTCGGTCGAAAATAACAAATATCACATAATAAACTGACAGTGTCATCAAATATCAAATTATATATGAACAATTGAACATACACAACAATTACACAAATTAAATCCAAATTGAAGCAATTCAAAGATTCATCAGTAATATAGTTAAGCCAAATTGTACAAATCTAGTCCAAATTGAAAGTAAATATCACATTATTATTATATAATCAACATACATTAGCTGCCATATTGGACAAACAAGAATCAACAGCTACCAATAATCATAAGGCAACAAAGCTAAGGCACTCCCAAATATATACCAAAAATGCAACTGATTTCCACTTACATATTAAGCCAACGTTCATTTATGCATGATCAAGGCAGAACATTTGATATCTATTGTTAAAAATATACTTCTAAACAAAATATTTCTCATTATAAATCAAATTGCAACACAATAACCTAATAAAGTAACCTTAGATTAAACCCATTCATTAGTAATCTCATATTACACCAACATTCATTCATATAATTAAAACAAAAAAAAACACTGATTTTCACTTCCATCATTTGAAACCTTAAGAAACCTTAACTAATTTTGATAGAAAAATGGAGTGTACTTGAGAAAAATGTAAGGTTTTAAGTCCAGAAAAACCCAATGTTGATATTTATTTTATTATTTTAATAATAAAATATAATTTCATTTTGCATAATTAAATGTGTCATAAATTCTGTCCATAATTATACATTTTATAATTTATGTATATGAAGGAGTGTCATATACAGAAGACATAAATTATATGTTATGTATAATTAAAGAAATATATTGTTCTCAATCTTAGATGAAAATGGACAAACCATTCTAGTAGATTGTAATACACTTGATTGGATGATATGTCTTAGTCATGTAAAGTGAAGACTTTAATCTAGTGTATTGGTGTATTTTTGAAATACATAGAACTAGATCTTTGCGAAAAAGTATTTATGCAATTACTCTTAATCCTGAGAGAATAATGAACTTAATTTTATAATGTATGTCACTTTAATATATTAAAAAGTGATATTTTAAATACAATGAATACCTCAATATGTTGGGTGATATATGTTATGAAATTAAGAACATGTTTTTTCAAGATGGAATTCTACAATTAAATTATAATATCCCCTTGATATAATTTATTAGTTGATCACCAGAATCTTGGCCAAGTATTTTAGTAATTCAAATTACTAAAGCATTAATTTATTTATTAAATTAATGTGTGATCAAAAGTTTATAAATTATGTAGTCAATGATATAAGCAATAAACGTAGTGGGTTAACAGTTTTATTCCTACATGCGTTTATGGATATTATTGTAGAGGAGTATTTTGCAAGATACTAATAATGGAAGGATTTAATTAATTAATTTTAATTTTATTAATTCTAGAGTGCAATTAGAACTATTTAGTGGAATTAGTTATAATTAATATAATTCTAATTGATTAAAGAGTTAATCAGAAATTAGTATTATATTGGAGCTAGAATTGTAGAATCCTACTTGATCCACACTCTAGCCCTTATTAAGATATAACAAAATAACAGGATAAAATATATCAGAGAAGTTTTCAAATTATCTTGATAAATATCAGAGAGTTGAGGACTCTATATATTATATCACTTTCCAGTATTGAGCCCATACTCAGAAAAAATATGTAATATCAAAAAAAGGGTCATAAGGAGGAAGATCAGGAAGGAGGGAAAGCCTTCATCAGAATAAAAAAAATTCTCTATTGTGCTACAACCAAACACAAGGTATGTAATATAATTTATTTAATTTTTGATTATGCTAAATTATGAGAAAGGTCTTGGGATAATAATTTTTAAAAGTAAAAATTATTATTTTATTTGGAAATTGTTTCCTACAATTGGTATCAGAACTAACTCATAATTTTCATAAATCTTGTTTGTATTATTCAATTTGGATTATATTCGATGAGATGCATGTATGGATAATTTTTTTCCCCAATATTGCTCTTCGGATTTCATCAATCAGATTTTTTTTATATAATTCAATTAACTGTTGTTCATGGATATATGTGGGTTGTTAATAAAAAAATTAATTTTGTAAGTTAAAATCTGCTCTTCTTATGCATTATGTGGTTGTGACAATTACTTCAAACTGATATACTGATATCTGCTTGTGATGTCGTTTTGTTTCAACGTTGCTCAGTTATAATAAATATTAATGTTGGAATAATTCTAGTATTATCAGCTGTTTGGCCAAGCGAATTTTGTTGGAATATTAGTATTTTGTTTATGGGTGGTCATGAGTTCAATTGTTTCCAGCAACAACGAAATTTTTTTAAAAGAAATTCTAGTCTGGCAGTTTAAGCCCGGGCCAGGCCCAAACTGTTATTTAAATAAATAAAGAAAAATTGATAGATCCAAGCCATAGAAAGGATTCGAACTCACGACTTGCTGTTGTGATAGACAACCCACCAACAGTACCGACATGTTTTGTCTAAATATGCAGATTCATTTATATTTATTAGTAGTTAGCAATTATAATGTTTAATTTTAAAATTTCATAATGTTGTAATTGTTAAATATAAATATGCATGGATCTTAGAAAATGTATATTAATATGGGATATTAATATTATTATTATTTTTTAAATAAATAAAAATCCTCAATTTTTAAAATAAAAAATAAAAAATCAAGTGAGAGAAAGAATTGTATTTCTTACGGCCTCCATCATTGGTCCATTATATTAATACATGTATCTAATCTCAAATTTTGTGAGTTCCCTTCAAAAGACACATGAATCTAGTTATATTAGATATGGATTTCCTTTGTGATAAATTTATTTAAAATTGTATTACGAATTATTTTCCATCGAAATATTTTTATTAAAATTTTAGAGAAAATTTAAATGGATGGTATACAGTTGACAAAACATAAATAATAATTCTCCCCATCGGAGTGATACTTATTATTATTGTTTTGGGCTGAATTAAATGGTGAATTATTTTTATTTCATGAGATGTCAAGATATAAAAATAATTGTAATTTTAAATTATTCTTATTTTTCCCATCGAAAAGAGAATTATTTGAAATTAAGTTGCCATGTTTATTTTATGTTTGTGTTTGAGGATTACACTTTCACATTATATGCAAAAGTTTATTTTTATGGAATGACCATTTCATTTATGCATATTGTATAATTGTACAGATTACCATGTCGTCATTTAATCCCCTTGTTGTTATCCTTAAAGAAAATAAGTTAACTGGACCAAATTATGTGGACTGGAAAAGAAACCTTGACATTGTGTTGACTGCTGAGGACTACAAGTTTGTGATTACTGAACATTGCCCAGTTCTTCCAGAAAATGCTACTGTTGCACAAAAGAATAACCATAAGAGGCGGCAAAAGGCATATGATATGGCCCATTTCTATATATTGGCATCTTTGTCAAATATATTGCAACACCAATATCAGTCTACTACCACTTCTAAGGAAATCTTGGATAGCCTTCATAAAATGTTTGTTGACGTAGTCGTCTTCGCATCATTGCGGTATGTGATGAAAACACTTATGAATTTCAAGATGTCCGAAGGATCTTCAGTTCAAGATCATTGTTTAAAATTATTTCTTACTTAAACGAATCGAAATCTCGAGAGCAAGCAATGATTGGGAAACCCAGGTTGACATGTTGCTAGAGACCTTGCCTGATTCCTTCAATCAGTTCAAACTTAATTACACTATGAACAAAATGTCTTTAACCTTACCTAAACTGATGAAGGAACTTCAAGCAGCAGAGGGTATTCTTCGTGCAAGAGGAAACATTCATATTGCAGAAACTGGTACTTTTAAGGGAAAGCCTAAGGGCAAGAACTGGAAAAAGAATAACAGTATGAAAGCTGCAAATGAAAACATTGCTCCATCTAGAGGGGTTGGGAAAAAAGACACAGAAGCAAAACCTAAAGGGAAATGTTTTCACTGTGGGGAGAAAGGTCACTGGAAAAGGAATTGTTCTACTTACCTAGCCAAGATCAAATATCAAGGTATGATTGATTGTCTCATTGATTAGTTTGGCAAGATAGGTAAATAACAATCTTTCATTCATGAAACATGTTTTGTGGATTTGCGCTAACAAATACTTTCTGGTCTAAAGGACTATAAAATTGGAAAATTGACATTTCTTCTAAGATAATTTTACTACTCGACTTGTGATCCATTATACAGTAATTTTCTAATTTGGATAATATGTTGTTGCTGTGAATTTGTGGGTTAAAAATTTGGGTCCTGTTGTTGGAATTGGGAGTGATCTGAAATCTGAAATTTGAGTCCTATTCTTCTTGTTTATATTGCTGAAATTAGAATTTTGATTTTGGGTTTGTGGTCTGCATATTATTTAACTGCATATTATTTGGAATTTGAAAATTGCAGAATATTTATATTATGAAGTGTATAGCATATCAAATTTGGGTTCCTTATCATAATGTAACTGATTTTAGGACTATTTTTAATCTTGATATATTTGCTATTTCCTACTGAATTTATGAAAGAAAATCTGTCAGAATTATGAAATTGTAGAATATTTGTGGGCCCTACATGTATTGTATTAGTAATTAGTTTCCCAATATTAATAAATCATAAACTAAGTAGCATTTACTTAGTTTCGTACTACTAAAATAAAATAAAATAAATATAATTTAATTTAGTTTATTAAATAAAATAAATTTTAAAAATTAGATAACATAATATAATACAAAAAAAAAGTAAAATAAAATAAAATAATAAATTAAATTAATTTGAATAAAGTAAAAAACTTTGATTTAATTTAATAAATAAAATACAATTCAATAAAAAATAAAATTAAATAAAAATAATAAAATAGAATAAAATAAAATTAATTTAATTTAATTTAATTTAAGTAATCTAAATTAAATTAACAATAAATTAAATTTAACAAATTTAATTTAATTTAATAAAAAATTAAAAATTATATAATATAATACAAGATAAATAAAATAATTTTAATTACTTAAATTAAATTAAAATAAATTAAATTAGAACTTATATAATATAATACAAAATAAAATAAAAAGTAATGAAAAATTTAATTTAATTTAGTTTAATAAATAAAATAAAATAAAATGATTTAATTTAATAAAGTAAATTTAATAAATAAATAAGCCAATTATATAATATACTATAATATACTACAAATTAAAATAAAAGAAAATATAATAATAAACTAAGTAGGAGTGAATGTCGAACAGTAGTCTCTATAGATTCCAAATAACAATTTTCACCACTTACTTAGTTTATCATCATTTGCAAAATACACTAAGTAGCTAGGAGTGAATGTCGAACAGTAGTCTCTATAGATCCCAAATAAAAATTCTCACAAACTAAGTACCACTTACTTAGTTTATCATTGGCAAAATAAACTAAGTAGTATTTGCTTAGTTTGCCACAATTTTCAATAAATGCAATAATACTCTCCCTACATATATGTACTCTTTCTTGTATGTAGGTTTCGACATAGCAGTTGCAGCTAATAGTACTCCAACCGGTTCCTCGGCAACAATTAAAAAAAAGGGGTCGTAGTTCTTGTTTGTGTCCTATACTCGAATAATAAAGGTAATTGAATTACTGCAGACATTCCTCACTGTTCCATCATAGCAGATGGCAACATCCGGAAGGAGTGCCAGTAAGTTGTTGAACAAAGTTCTAGGTTAAGCAACCCTCTAGATGTGCGAACGATCACTTCTCTCATAGGAATGAATCAACTCCCCATATGGGTCCAATCCATGATATAAACATCTTCTCACCACTCCAAATTCCTTAGATGGGTAGTTCTCACAGAACGTCTCACCTCTTGTATGAGAACAATCCATTTGAGGAATTCGGAGTGGTGAGAAGTCGCCTATATCATGGATTGGACCCATATGGGGAGATGATTCATTCCTAGCAGAGAAGTGATCGTTCGTTCATCTAGAGGGTTGCTTAAGCTGAAACTTTGTTCAATAGCTTAATGGAACTTGTTCGGGATGTTGTCATCTGTTATGATGGAACAGTGAGGAATGTCTGCATTAATTAAATTAACTTTATTATTCGAGTATAGGACACAAACAGGAACTACGACCATTTTTTTCCCGGTTGCCGACTCAAGTAGTCTCTATAGATTCCACATAACAATTCTCATAAACTAAGTAGCATTTGCTTAGTTTGCCACAATTTTCAATAAACTAAATAATACTCTCCCGACAATCTTCAATACACTCAATTATATATGTACTATACTTTGAAACTTAGAAACCCGTTTGACATTCACTCAGTAGAGGTGAATGTCGAACAGTCCCCAGTTTGGGACTGTTATTGGATGTTATGTCTCTCACTTAGGCCGGTGCAAATATGAAATGGTATATTTTTGTTATTTTGAGGATTAATCGACTGTTATCTCTATATGTTCTTCGAGTGCATACTTAGATTAAGTTATCTTAGTCTATTTCGTATGCTTGGAGACCATAGGGAGGTGCTGCCGAAATTTTCTTGAAACTCATGAAACGTACTCAACGTGTTTGCACTAGTGACGAGATACATCCAATAACGGGATAGAAGCCTTACCCCTATCCTGTAGAGATACTACGTAAATCTAATTCATGCATGAATATCCAAATTAACTTAATGCGTACTTCTGTGTAGTTAAAAATGTCAGCTGACCGGAGTTGGATGTGCCGTAGGATACCCAGTGATGGGAGGGGATTAGTCTCGGCTTATCGTGTTGGGGTTTTAGATTTCTTGAACAAAGCACTAGAACATATAGATGATCTGAACGGGAAGATGCGATGCATATGAACTCAAACTTGGAGGACCAAAGGTAATGGACTCATCGGTGGATGTATCCTTTTGAGAGGTAATATAAAAACTATGCTAATTGCTCTATCCTCGCTATCATATTAATAATACTTCAATTTGTTTGTATATTTATCGTAGGTATATCGTCGATTAAAACAAAAGGTCAAGAACAAAATGAGCACGATGTGTGAGAGGGTTCTATCTATTGAAGGCATGCTATACTGAGGAGGAAGAGCTTGTCAACTTTTGCTCATTGTATTTTATTTTGACGATGTTGTCTCAACGAAGCACAACCGTTTAGGAAGGAATGAGGTTATTGGTCCAATGACTCATGCTGATGATGAGTTAGCTGTATTCACATATCCGGCTAAACCATTTGGCCATGAGACGCTGACTTACTTAAGAGACAAAGAGTTGAAGATTATATCTACATACGTGCTTCTAAATATGCCCGAAATATCATCATACATCACGTAAGTCTAAGATTATTTACGGTATTTAGTACAATTTACAAGTGTAGTCATCTCTATATATGTTAAAGACATTTTACTAATATCACAGTTCATTCGAAGAGGAAGCGTATGCTTCTAACCCAACTTTTACTACAGCAGAATTGGAAACATTCACTAATGCTAATTTCTAACAGTGGTTTAAGAAAAGGGTTGAAGCGGAGAATAATTATGAGCGTTTTATAGATGTCATCCAAGGACCTTACAAAGTTGTTAGTTCTTTTCCTGGTTGCATCGTGAATGGGTACAAATTTAGAGTCGATGACTTGCATGAACTCACATCAGTCAATTCTGGGGTTGTGGGGTTAGGAAGCTGCTACCAAGATTCTGAGTCCAATTACTATGGTCGTTTACAGGATCTGGTTGTGCTCAATTATCACGGCGGCAAAAAGGTAGTTACATTTAAGTGTAGCTGGTTTGATACTGAAAAGGGGGTTAAAGTTGATTGTAATAGAATCACAACCGTGGATATCAAGTCGGTGTTAAAGTCTTATGACGTGTACGTGTTAGCAAGTCAAGCCACTCAAGTGTATTATGCTCCTAATGTCGTAAATACTTGAAGCACCTGGTACACAGTAGTCACTACTAAAACACGCTCATTTAATGCTGATAACATGTTTGGTATGGATGAGGCGTTGCAAGAAAATGTGAGCAACCCTTTGGCCGTAGTGTTCCATGTTGAAGATATGGTGAGTACTGATGTCGTTGACGTACCTAACGATGAGGATGTCGAGGCCAACGTACACATGAATGATTATGTAGTCATTGAGGATGATAACGATGATGGCCCCGATCTCGGCGAGGATGAGGAAGATACCAAATCCGAGAATGATATACACGTTGATTCTGATGGGTTTGATGACGTGTGTAATTGAAAATGAGCATTCATATTAGTATATACCACATATTATTAAACCTTACATATTCATAATCTACCAATTTTGTTATTACAGTAGGATATTCATGGCTAGACATAGCGGTGGAGGTCGCCGAGGTGGTGGGCGATCTAGTACTGGAGACGATAGCCATAATGGAGGCTCTTCTTCAGGCGCGAGTAAGTTATCTTAACTAGGATTTAAATATATCTCAAGATGTATTAATTACAATGATTATTGACTATATTAAATATAATTATTACAGATGCACCTCGTCGACGACACCGAGGGACGAACCTCGGTATCTTTGGTCGTCCGCCAGTAGTGCCACTTACAGTACCGGTGGATGTTGCTTACCAATAGTAAGTGTTAATATATTCGTAATATTTCTATCAGTTATTGCAAAACATAATTCACATAACACATATTGTTATACTTTTTCTGTAGTATACTAGACCCCGTGGCTAAGCACACCCTACACGCGATCTGTTTGACGCATCTCCAGAGAGGGTGCATGCGGTTCAGTCAGTATGCGCAGTATGATGCAACTTTTATGTAGACCATTTTGCGGGAGTTCCACGTAAGTTAAGCATATTATCTTAATTATTACATAGTTGTATTGGGATAACGAAATCAATTGTTCCTAATTGTAAATAATCTTTTGTTATAGGTTTATTTTTTATTTAACCCGAGCATCTCTCAGTCAGCTGGCGACGATGTGATTGAGCATCATGTCGCTGCGAATTACTCTGGATGGTCAGATGAGATCTGCGATGAAGGTAGCAGCAGCGATTGGGACCACCGGACCACCATCAAAGATCATCAGCCCTGCATAGTCTCCGATTTAGCCTAGGAGGCTATGTGTGTGCACTGGGAGGCTGATGGCTTCAAGAAAAAGTATGAGCAGGCGAAGAAGAACCGTGGTCAGCTTCGAATAGTACACACTACTGGTTCTCAGTCGTTCGAGGAGGCGAAGACGGTAAGTGCGTTGTATTTAGTTATTTATATGTCAAGTTCTCACACAAATACTTAGGACCTATTTTATGAATGTTTTTATTAGGCATTGGGGAGGACCTTGGGTCGAGATCCTACTATTCTAGAGTTTTGGGATCTAGCCCACACGCCTAAGGATGAGCGTGCTTTGTCTCAGGCAGCTTCAGCTATAAGGGTAAAACTCATCTTACTATTTAGCTTTTAATAATATTCAATCATAAATAAAATGCTATAATTAGCATACGTATACGGAATACATTACAGGACCAATTTTAGAGGCTTCAGGATGAGCGTATAGCTGAGCTGGAGGCTATTAGGAGGGGTTCTAAGCCGTTAGATTCTGCCACCCCTCTTCCCGATATTGTATTAGATCGGGATGAGGAGTTGAGACTATGGGTCGCGTCTCAGGATCCCCCTACTAGCAGTACCGGCAGATATCGAGTGTTGGGTCTGTTGAGGATACCCGCATATACACTTCCTGGAGGTAATATTTTATTATGTTTCACGGAATAATTATCCAAATTTATCACATTATATAAATTATTATTAGTAATCGAATTTGTATATCTTTATAGGCTCCAGCCAGCGCCAGCGTCCGAGAGCACATGTCGGACCATCTCATACGGGCGCTGGCTTGGATAATTATATCTTCGGTGGATGATAGGGGCGTGTTTGGATAGGTTCCGTCTCGATCCGATCTTTTAGCGTCGTGATTGCCTTCTAGTTCTCGTCTTCACCAGATTGCTCAAGATATTATAGCAGGGGCCTCTGCAGAGAGTACAGAATTACCACGGGATCAGTTCGACGCTTGGAGCGCCGAGATGCTCCGGATGGTGATTACCCTCTTAGAGGAGACTTTTCGTCCGCCCCCACCTACTCAGGTATTTTTATTGTTTATGTTTTTTTAATTAAGGCTAGCTTTTTAATTCTCTCTCTCTCTCTCTCTCTCACACACACACACACACACACACACACATATATATATATATATATTTATACGGACGACTAATGATTTATATTTTTGATTTTATCAACGAGGTGTGATAAATGGCGAAGCAGACTGGCGATAACGACGATGCATGACGACAATGATTTCCATACACCGAGCTGCAAAGAACGTCGCTTCACCTCCGCCCGATGATGATACTTTTACTAGTTTATAGTTCATTTGTATTCATGTTATTATAGAACATTTGTATATATTGTAGTGTCTAATTGCGTATGTATAAGTATTATAAATTATATTGTTTATTATTTATGGAACATTAGATTATATTTGTAATTGGTTAGCTTATAATATGTTTTGGTGGATATTTGAATGTGAATGTGAATGATAATGAGTTGAAGATTACGTTTTAGTGCTACATTGCATATTTGAATGTGTGATACAGGTTTATATTACTGTGTATTGGGTTGTGATAGGTTATAGGTACATTAATGGGTTTAAACACCTGGAAACTGAACTTTTAAAATCTGTATTGAAAAAAATAGTTAATTCTAATGGAATAAGGTATTTTCGACGGAACTTCCCTCGGATTTAACAAATAACCATTTTTTTATAAATAGCGAAATATTCTAATTTTCAATCGGAGATAAGTCACCTTCGACGGAACATGCCCGTCGGAAATATGTTATCTCCGACGCAATTTCCGTTAGCGTTAATAATGAGGCATTTTTAATAAATACTAGATTATTTGAATTTTTAGTCGGAAATAGGATAATTCCGAGGGAATATGTCCGTCGAAAATATGGTATATTATACTCGACGAAAAGTTTCGTCCTGTATATTCTGTCGAAGGTATCTTATGTTCGACGAAATTCCGTTGGAGTTAATCTCGTCAAAGATACTAAATATCCGACGGAATTTTTGACGGAACTTATCTTCAACGCTAATATATACGACCGAATTTCTGACGGAAAATTTCGTCTGAAATAATATATTTTCGACTGAATAGGCCTAGGTCCGACGGAATATTCTGTCGGAAGTAAGCTTTTTTCTTGTAGTGATCCCAAGCTACATACATAGATACAATTTTGGCTAGGTTCAACATGCAGAATTCCAAGAAAGGACTACTTCCTATCAGACATGGAATTCCTCTTACTAAGGAGCAGTGTCCTAAGACACCTCAAGAGCAAGAGCGCATGAAGACAATCCCTTATGCTTCGGCGGTGGGAAGTCTTATGTATGCAATGTTGTGTACTAGACCAGATATTTGTTTTGTAGTAGGCCTGGTCAGCAGATATCAATCTAACCCTGGAATCGAACATTGGATAGCAGTAAAGCATATACTTAAGTATCTATGGAGAATAAGAGATTATATGCTTGTTTATTCTAGTGATGATCTTGTTCCGAAAGGATATACATATTCGGATTTTCAGTTAGATGGAGATTCTAGAAAGTCAACATCTGGTTATGTGTTTACTCTTGGAGGTGGAGCTGTCAGTTGGAGGAGTGTTAAACAGTCTTGCATAGCTGACTCCACCATGGAAGCTGAATATATTGATGCTTCTAAAGCTGCAAAAGAGGCTGTATGGCTCAAGAAGTTCTTGTTAGAAATAAGAATGGTACCTTCAGTATCATTGTAACGATCGGAAAATTTATAATTTAATTTAAATATTTATTGAATCAAATAAATATTTTAAATAATTTATTTATTGAGGAAAATAAATAATTGATGAATTGTGGTGAATTAATTTAGTAACTAAATTGATTAATGTTAATTAAATTGAGTAGTGATAATTTTATCTCAAGGATTTAATTTAAGGAAATAATTAAATTAAATCAATTGCTTAATATTTAAGGAAATAATTAAACTAAATGAATTGTTTAATATTAAAGGAAATAAATAAATTAAATAAAGTGATGTGTCTAATTTATTAATTAAATTAGATATATAATTATTTATTCGTCATAAATATAATTATAATAGAAATTATTTTAATTACCATTATAAGTTATTTAAATTAACTAAACTAAAGGTATTTAAATTAATCAAATTAAAGTGTGACAAAAGTAACTATATAATATAAATAATATAAGAATAATCTAGTTTGGGGGGATTTTTGGTTAGCCAAACAAGGCCTTGTGGCCTTTGGTCTAACTTAACTGATGAAGGCGCATTGTTTTTAACTGAAAGAGAACGTGGTAAGCCATATCAGTTTATTTTCTTTTTGCGTCTTATTTTTCTCCTAAGGCTGAAAAAGCAGAGTTGAGAGAGAGAGAGAGCTTGGAAGAAGAGAGGAAAAACTCAGTGATTTTGAGAGTTGGAAAAGGAGGGTTTTGGGAAGGCTTTCTATCATCTTTTGCTAGCCAACAATCAAAGAATAAGGTATAACCAATTCTAGTTTTTAACTCCATTTTTCCTTGAAATTTCTATTGATAGTGGTGTTAGATTAATTCACATATATGTATATATGATTTATGATCTGTTATCTATCATATGTAAGTGTTATTTGATGATTAAAAGCATGGAATTGGATTGTGGTAGAAAGAGTTCATATAATAGTGATATGTTCCTATAATATGGCTTGTTTAAGTACGAAATTTCATGATCAATACTTGTTATAATCTGCAATTTGATGTTAGAATATGTTTGTACGTTGAGAAACGAAAGCGGCGTAATTGAAATTCTAGAAACACTGATAAGCTAGTTCCAAACTAAACTTTCTTTAGTGCGGAAATCTAAATTCAAACTGAGACGAACAACCCTAACATAGGGGATTTTGTACATGTAACGTTTAGATGTTTGTGCACAATACATGGTACAAAGGGCTGATCCCCTAATTACGTTAAGAAGGGTCCATATAGTCTAAATGACTGTTAAGATTGGGTAATAATACCTAAGTACCGGGGACATAGTTCGTGGTCTTAAGACCCTCAGATATTAAAGTTCGAACTTATTTTTTTTCTATTTTAATTCGTAGAACAAGTTCATTATTGTTCAGCTTTCGTTGTTTATTCTCATGTTGTTATCATTACTACTTTCTAAATCAGTGAGCATTTGTTTGCTCGCTCTTGCAATTAACACTGCAGCTAAAGTGGATAAAGTTGATGAGCCATCCACTAGAAAAGGAAAGGGCAAACTGTCCAAATGTTGAAGACTTATGAGAAATTATTTAAATGTTTTATGTTACAAGACTTATTTTATTTTATGATGTATTCCGCAAATTAATGTAATAAATTTAAGGTTAGATTACCTGGGATTATTTTGAGATGGTGATGTAACCCTTTAATGGGAAAGATTATTTAAGTTATTTAAATTTTGTCTTTATCCTTTATGATGGATAGTTAGATGTAATGGTTTAGGATAGTGAACACCAAATTCTGTGGAAATGGAGTACCCGGATTTGGGGGTGTCACAGGTTGGTATCAGAGCTCTAGGTTATGAACCTTAGGTGGGGGAAACCTTAGGAAGTAACCTTTAAGGAAACAGAAAACATAGAGGTGTCCAACTCTTATCGAGTTTTAAGGTGTGGATTAAGGCCTCCATTGAAGCTAAATAATAAAAGACATTATGTGCTATGTGTTAATAACTTATGTGCTCGCAAGTATCGAAAATGTTATGTAAAACTTAAAATATTTTGTTGTCAGGATGTGTAATGAAGGAGGATCCAGTCCAGCTAGGGAAGTGATACCTCAGGTACCTAGAGATGACGAACCCCAGGATATTCACGTAGTGCGGGAGCAGTTGATTCAGGAGGATGGGCCTGTGACCGATCCCGAGGAGAATAGTTATGAGGAGGTAGAGGAGGATGACAAAGAGGAGGATCCAGTGGAGTTTTCACCAAACTCCATATTAGCTGAGATGTATGACGCTCTGTACGACTGTAATATAGAATTACAGGAGAAAGTTGAGGAGCTAAAAGAGATGGTCGAGATGCATCATGCCTCGATGGAGCAGAAGGATGCGGAGATTCAGGAACTCGACTCACGCCTTGGAAACACGGAGTGGGACCTAGTTTATACCAAGGGTCAGCATGAAGATCTATTGGCAGTAAATAAGAAGATGAAAACTAACATAGAGAAATTAAAAGATGACTTCAAAGAGGAATCAGCTAAGCGTGCAAGAGCAGAGGATGCTTTGATGAAGGAAACTCAACGTGCAGACCGTGTTGAGGCTAAGGTCCAAGTGAAGAAAGCAAAGATGAACGAGATGGATTACGCTTTTAATTCTACGATTGATAGGGCCTAGGATCGAGTCTTTTATTACCCACCTCAGTTTGAAGATTCGCCATGGTTCATGATGGATCGTAGAACAACGTACCGTATCATGGAGGAAGAGCATCGAGAAGCCTTATGACGTCTTAATATGCCTATATATAATAAGAGTGATAATAATATGTGGTTAATTATGTGAATAAATAAACTGTGAATCCCTTATTTTGAGATAAATAAAGGGATAGTATGAGTATGTAATCCTGAAACTTGTCTAGTTCAGGAAAGTGGATGTTTATAGTGGTTAAGCTATCTTTAACATGTTTTAAAATGTTATGAATGAATAAAATATTAGAGTTTATGTGAAATGTTATGTGTTATAGCTTTAATCTTGGAGTGTTTAAGTTAAACTTCAAATAATCAAGAAGTTGAGAAATGAACTAATAAGCGTATATTTTAACAGAAAATGCCTCATAGAAGAAGACAACCACGTCAAAAAGCACCTCCTGAGGGGTCTACTAATAATAACAACGAGACCAATGCTAATCTGGTTCAGCAGTTGGCAACTCTATTGACGGGTGCACTTGCGAATCAACCACAAACTCAAGTCACGACCTTTAAAGAATTCAAAGCGGTTGGACGGCCAGAGTTTCAAGGGTCTATGAATCCAGTGCAAGCCCAGACCTGGATCATGGAAATGGAGAAGGTGTTTGACATTGCTAGAGTTAATGAGGATCAGAAGATCATGCGTCAACGCTTCATCTCAAGTCCGAAGCTAGCTAACGTGGCGAGCAAATAAGGTTTGTGGAGGACAAGGAGTGATAGCGTGGGATAGATTTAAGGAGATATTTTCAAAATGTACTTTCCAGCGAGTTCTCGGAATCAGTTGGAAGTGCAATTTCTGGAGCTGAAGCAAGGAACAATGACGATGCCTGAATATGCTGCGAAGTTTAACGAGTTATCAAGGTTTGCCACTTATCAAGTCAATACCGACGAGCGTAAAGCGAGAAGGTTCGAACAAGGGTTGAAACCCTGGCTGTATAGCAAGGTTTCAATGTTTCAACTGAATACATTTGCGGCTGTACTGGAAAAGGTAATTATCGCGGAAGGTGGAAGCGATGCCTTGACCAAGTACAATCAAGAACAAAAGAAGAGAAAGAATGATACTGAAAATAAGGCTGGTGGAAGTAATGTTGGAAGTAACAATCAAAAGAGGAAGTAGAGCGAGAATTTGACTACGGGAGGACAGCAGGGAAATCAGCAGAAGAAAAAGTTTAAAGCTTGCGCGACGTGCGGGAAGAACCATACTGGGGTATGTTTGAAAGGAAAGAGGGTATGTTTCAACTGTGGTCAGGAGGGACACATTGCACCGAACTATTTTAGTCTGAAGAAAGGAGCATGCTTTACCTGCGGTTCGAAGGATCACATGGCTTGTGATTGCCCTAAGAAGCCAGCGGGAGGTGCAAGTGGTGGAAAAGGAAACAACAACAGTGGTGGTGCATTGACTATCACTGGATCGGCACAGTCAAGCCGACCTACTACGAGGACTTTCAATATGACCGTGCAGGATGCTGTACGTTCTAAGGATGTGGTGTCAGGTATCATTCCGATTAATGGTATTAATGCTTATGTACTATTTGATTCGGGTGCTACTTGTTCATTTATATCTGATGAATTTGCTCAAAACTTAGATTTTCCTTAGGAAGAATTAGAATTTCCCTGAAGTATAGAGATTGCGAATAGGGAAGTGATTCCTGTCAGATTCATATATAGGAATTGTAGAGTGGTTATAAAAGGTCACGAGTTGATGGTAGACTTGATACCAATTAGACTTGGTGAGTTTGATGTTATACTGGGAATGGATTGGTTATTCAATTACGGAGCAGTAATTGATTGCCAAAGAAAGTGTGTTAACCTTATGACTCCGTCAAAGGTTGTGTTCTTTGGCAGCAAGTCACCTCGACAAGCAAGTTGTCTGACGGTGAAGCAAGCCAAGAAGTTGTTGAGACAAGAATGTGTAGGATACTTAGCCAACATAGTCGATACACAGAAGAAGAGTGCAAAGCTAGAAGAGATACCAATCATAAGAGATTTTGCAGACGTCTTTCCAGAAGATTTGTCGGGTCTTTCGCTGGATCGACAAATCGAGTTCGTGATTGACTTACTACCAGGAACGACCCCGATATCTAAAGCCCCATACAGAATGGCCCCAGTAGAAATGAAAGAGTTGATGGTGCAATTGCAAGAATTGCTTGACAAGAAATATATTCAGCTGAGGTTTCGCCATGGGGAGCACCGATGTTGTTTGTCAAGAAGAAAGACGGATCGATGCGGCTCTGCATTGATTACCGAGAATTGAATAAGGTCACGATTAAAAATAAGTATCCATTACCTAGAATCGATGACCTGTTCGATCAGTTGAAGGGAACGAGATATTTCTTGAAGATAGACTTGAGAAGTGGTTATCATAAGTTGAAGGTGAGGCCAGAGGATGTACCAAAAACAGCATTTAGAACTCGGTATGGTCATTACAAGTTTTTATGTCTTTTGGTTTAACCAACACACCTACAGCGTTCATGTACTTGATGAACAGGGTGTTTAAACCATTCTTAGACAAATTTGTGGTAGTGTTTATTGATGATATACTGGTGCATTCCAAGACCAATGAGGAACATGTGGAACACTTGAGATTGACGTTGGAGATGTTGAGAAAAGAAAAGTTGTACGCTAAGTTCTAAAAATGTGAATTTTGGTTGGAACGTGTACAGTTTCTCGAACACGTTATTGATAAGGACAAAATTTTGGTAGATCCATCAAAGGTTGAAGTTGTAATAAATTGGGATCAATCGAAGACACCGTCAGAAGTGAGGAATTTCTTAGGATTGGCAGGTAGTATACAGGCGTTTCATTCAAGACTTTTCCAAGATTGCGACTCCATTGACGAACTTAACTAGGAAGGCGGTTAAGTTTGTTTGGACAGAGAAGTGCGAGGAGAGTTTTCAAGAATTGAAGAAGAGGTTGAGTTCAGCACCTGTGTTGTCATTGCCTGATGATACAAGAAATTTTTTGGTGTATAGTGACGCATCTCATAAAGGACTGGGCTGTGTGCTTATACATAACGGCAGAGCTATCGCGTCTGCATCACGTCAGTTGAAAGATTACGAGAAAGGGTATCTGACTCATGATTTAGAGTTAGCGGCGGTGGTGTTTGCCCTGAAAATTTGGAGACATTATCTTTATAGAGAGAGGTGTGAGATATATACCGACCATAAAAGTCTGAAGTATATCTTTACACAAAAAGACTTGAACATGCGACAAAGAAGATGGTTGGAGCTGATCAAAGACTATGACTGCGAGATTTTTTATCATCCCAGAAAGGCGAATGTTGTTGCTGATGCCTTAAGTAGAAAGGGACAGGAGAAGTTGATGTTGTTGACTGCTCAGGAGAAGCTAGTGTCGAAAATGGCTAAGATGGAGTTAGAAATTAAATATCCGACAGAATCTGACGAAAAATTATTCCAGATAGGAAACGGTTCATCATTAGTAGATAAGGTGAAAAATGCATAACTTCAAGATTAAGACTGTGAAAAGATAAAACAGAAGATATCTGAAGGTGAGGAAAATAAATTCAAAATCGATTCAGAAGGGTTGCTTCGATTCGAAGGAAGAATTTGGGTTCTGCCAGTATCAGAAGTTAAAGAGGAAGTGAAGCTCACAATTCAAGATATTCGATTCACCCTGGGAGTACAAAGATGTACCAAGATCTTAGACATCATTTTTGGTGGCCGAATATGAAGAGGGATGTGGCTGAGTGTGTGGAGAAATGCTTAACGTGTCAGAAAGTTAAAGCTAAACATCAAAGGCCAAGCGGATTATTACCACCGTTGGAGATACCAAGATGGAAATGGGAGCATATCACAATGAATTTTGTGGTAGGTCTTCCAATGACCCAACAAGGTTACGATGCCATTTGGGTGATTGTCGATCGACTGACGAAGTCGGCACACTTTTGCTAATCAAGCTTTGATTTACCCTAGATCGGTTAGCAAAATTGTACGTGAAAGAAATTATGTCAAGGCACGGTGTACCTATGTCCATTGTATCAGACAGAGATTCATGTTTTACATCTAATTTCTGGAAATGACTACAAGAGTGCTTGGGGACACAGCTGAGAATGAGCACAGCGTACCATCCTCAAACCGATGGACAAAGCGAGAGAACCATCCAAACACTAGAAGATATGCTCAGAGCATGTATCATGTATTTCAAGGGAAATTGGGATGACCATCTACCAATGGTGGAACTTGCTTATAATAATAGTTATCACGCGAGTATTGGCGTCGCACGTTACTGCGTTATCTGACGAAAATGCGTAACTCCGCTATCTTTGGGATGAGGTAGGTGAACGTCAGCTATTGGGTCTAAAATTGGTACAACAGACTGTCGAGATCATCAAGGTTATTCGAGCGAGATTGATAGCCGCACAAGATAGACAGAAGAAATATGTTGATCAGCATTGACAAAATAGAGAATTTGATGTCGGTAGTTATGTTTTCTTGAAAGTGTCTTGGCAAAAAGGGGAAATTGAGCCCTAGATTTATAAGACCTTTTGAAGTGCTTCGACGAGTTGGTGAAGTGGCGTGCGAGGCAGCTTTACCTCCAAAGTTGGAGCATATTCATAATATTTTCCATGTATCAATGCTAAGGCCATATAAGCCTGATTATAAACATGTTATAGAATATGAGCCCTCATAGTTTGAGAAAGATTTGTCATATGAAGAAGTCCCTATTTAAATTGTTGACAGAAAAGAGCAAGTACTGAGGAATAAGGTGATACCTTCTGTTAAGGTAATCTGGAGGAACCATAATGTTGAGGAAGCTACGTGGGAACTTGAAAGCGCTATGATGAAGAATTATCCTCAGTTATTTGATTAATCTGATATAGCGATTCTGGGGACAGAATCTTGTTAAGGAGGGAAGAATGTAACGAATAAATTTTTCGAGTTATGATTCTTGAGATAGAATCCTTTTGAGGGAAAGATGTAACGATCGGAAAATTTGTAATTTAATTTAAATATTTATTGAATCAAATAAATATTTTAAATAATTTATTTATTGAGGAAAATAAATAATTGATGAATTGTGGTGAATTAATTTAGTAACTAAATTGATTAGTGCTAATTAAATTGAGTAGTGATAATTTTATCTGAAGGATTTAATTGAAGGAAATAATTAAATTAAATCAATTGCTTAATATTTAAGGAAATAAGTAAACTAAATGAATTGTTTAATATTAAAGGAAATAAATAAATTAAATAAAGTGATGTGTCTAATTTATTAATTAAATTAGATATATAATTATTTATTAGTCATAAATATAATTATAATAGAAATTATTTTAATTACCATTATAAGTTATTTAAATTAACTAAACTAAAGGTATTTAAATTAATCAAATTAAAGTGTGACAAAAGTAACTATATAATATAAATAATATAAGAATAATCTAGTTTGGGGGGATTTTTGGTTAGCCAAACAAGGCCTTGTGGCCTTTGGTCTAACTTAACTGATGAAGGCGCATTTTTTTTAACTGAAAGAGAACGTGGTAAGCCATATCAGTTTATTTTCTTTTTGCGTCTTATTTTTCTCCTAAGGCTGAAAAAGCAGAGTTGAGAGAGAGAGAGAGAGAGCTTGGAAGAAGAGAGGAAAAACTCAGTGATTTTGAGAGTTGGAAAAGGAGGGTTTTGGGAAGGCTTTCTATCATCTTTTGCTAGCCAACAATCAAAGAATAAGGTATAACCAATTCTAGTTTTTAACTCCATTTTTCCTTGAAATTTCTATTGATAGTGGTGTTAGATTAATACACATATATGTATATATGATTTATAATCTGTTATCTATCATATGTAAGTGTTATTTGATGATTAAAAGCATGAAATTGGATTATGGTAGAAAGAGTTCATATATCAGTGATATGTTCCTATAATATGGCTTGTTTAAGTATGAAATTTCATGATCAATACTTGTTATAATCTGTAATTTGATGTTAGAATATGTTTGTATGTTGAGAAAAGAAAGCGGCGTTATTGAAATCGTGTCAATTGATTGAGAAACGAGTTCGTGGTGATTGAATTCGCTAATAGTGTAAAATATAATGAAATTTTGAAATTGGGGGTTTTGATTCTTCAAATTTGTGTTTATGTAATTTTTTTTGTATATAGAATGATGGATAACATGTGTATTTATGTTATTACAAGGTTTTAGTTGCTAGGTTTCATGATTTCTGTAGGAATTGGTTGAATTGGGTTTTAGTCGTGTAGTAGAGAAATTTCATTTAATTTACATCAAGTGTGTGGCAATAGCAACTGCTACCCACCTTAGTAAGAACTACTAGAATGTAATGCCTAATCAGTGTTTTTGCGTCGAGCACCAAATAGCAGCAATGCTGGCTTATGCAAGGCGAGGACACCGCAGACTAAGCCGCGTGCCACGAGCCCAGCAAAGACCTCTGCCTATTTGCAGGTCTTGTGTAATGGACTTATATTAGTTTAGCATGCATGTTAATGATGTTGAGGCATAATATAAATATGAAGTGTAAAAGAATTTAAGTAATTACGTTGATTATGTGACGAATGAATTGTTTGAATTGTGATTCTGGGGACAAAATCCTTATAAGGAGGGAATGATGTAACATTCCAGAATTTTAATTGTTATATTAAATATTTATTGAATTATTTAAGTATTTAATGGATGTGTTTATTGTTAAATAAATTCAATTTGGTTAACTATTTGTTAAATAAATAATTAAGAAAATTAATTATTTTGCTAATTTAATTTAATTATTAAGTTAGAAAGTTTTGATTAATTGAATTACTATTCTTTTTATTGGGATTTATAATTAAAAAAGATGTGTTAGTGGATTAAATAAAATTATGATTATAAAGAAAATTATAATTTTGTGGTATTGATTTATGTGTTAAAGTGATTTAATAAATTATTTTTAGAATTAATTTAATTAAGTTAATGTGTGACGAATAACCTTTTATAAAGTAGTTACTAAAATAATTAAGGGAGTTTTAATTTAGTTTTGCCAAACAAGGCCTAATGCCTATTAAGTCTTTAATCTATTTGAGTTTTACCAAACAAGGTGTAAGGATTAATGGGTTATTTTTTTTAGTTAGTAACCAAACAAGCCTTATGGCTTTTGATTTCAAAATTCACATAACTGATATCAGTTTTGTTTATAATTATATTATATAATTAATATATATAATATCTATATATAATATTTGGTTAAGACGCATGTTAGAGGAGAGAGGTTAGAGAGAAAAAAGAAAACTCAGAGAAAAGAAGAAAAGAAGAGAGAAAGGAAGGCTAGAGATTGGAGAAGGAGAGGCTTGAGAGTAGAAAAGAATAGTCATATCATCTTCTATCAAGGTATTCTCCTATTTCTTTTAGTTTTAAAAGTTTAGTTTTTATCTTCCCAAATTCTCTGTAGAATCTTTGTGTAAGCATGAATTTTTGTTGTTATGTGGCTTTATATGACATTCTAGTGATGTTAAAACTATTTTCATGAGTTATAATCAAAGAATTGATGATATGTTTGTAATTTGTGAAGAAAATGTTTTTACAGAGAGTTTTTATGAATATATATTGTTTAGCTTAAAGTAGAAATTGAGGGTTAATTAGTTGTTTAGTGGATAAATTGATCATTTAATTTGATAGAGTATGTATAATCTTTGATAAAGATACTTTGAATTAACTGTTTTGGTTGAAAAACAAAATTACAGTGTTGATTTTCATCAAAAATATCAAAAAGTGAGTTTTAGCCAAAAATAGTGAATTTGGGTGTGTTAATTTTGTTGTTTATGTTGTTATATGGGTAGAAACATGTTAGGAATTCTTGAATTATGTTTATCTGAAGTTTTTGTATGAATTGTATGTGAATCAGTCTGTTAGAATCTAGCTTGTAGGCCAAAATTGGCTTTTTCCTGTCTTTGCTTGCCGGTTGTCAATCGAAACTATAGTTTCGCTACCGCTGCCAAATTCAAAGAAGTTGTTAGTTTCATATCGCAAATGTGAACTTGTAGCTTTGTTCTCCGTGTCAAGATCGCCATTCTCTCACTCATGATCGACCCACAAAGTAAATCGTGGCACTGCATGCCATGAAAGTTAGCGAATGGTCCGACAATTGTACTTTTTGTACACAAAATTTTAAGAAAAGTTATGTGATGATAGTAGGACTGCTAAATGTTAATTTTAGTATTTCTATACTATGAATAAGTATGTTATTAACAATTAACTTGTGTTATAACTCGATTGTGTGATTAAAAAGCCAATTTTAAATGATGAACGTACTTAGTTATGTTTGTAAGATGGTAATGACTAATTATGTCATGATGACATATGTTTATAGGATATTGTGATTCGTATTGGTTTGGTTTAGCCTACGAGCAAGGCAAGTTCTCTAACTCTACTTTTAAAATTGTGCAAGCGCTTAAATTGTTCTTTGAGCAAGTGTTCTAATCCATGATCTTAATTGAATTAATTATTGTTTCCAATATAATAATGCAAGATTTCTAATTCTTTATCTTGTTGAACTATTTATTGTTTCAATTCGATTACCTTATGAATGATGCAAGCTTTCTAAACTTTGGTTTAATGTTGACAAGTTATTCTTGTATTTAACTTGTTGTTTAGTATGCACAACTATTTATACTAATGTTGAGCAATTTCATCGTTCAAACTGTTATGCATGCTTAGTACTCAATTCTAATTAACCTTGACTTAATATTGTTCAAGCAAGGCATGTTATAGTTATTCAAAGTATATGCTATTAGATTATTCCTAAAACATGATTTTGGTTTACCATGTTGATTGAATTACAATTATTCTGCAATATGATGTTATTAATTCAACTAGTCCTCTAGTTGATGATCGTTGAACTTCAAATTACCCTTGAAAGCTTATCCAAACCAAACTCTCTTTGAAAGCGGACTTGTACTCAAATAATTGAGATGAACAACCATATTATTATTAGGGGATAACTTACGCGTAGCGTTAAATGTTTGTGCACAATACATGGTACGAAGGGCTGATCCCCCTAAGTACGAGGAGTCCTTATAGTCTTATGACTGTTAAAGTTGGAGTTGAAAAATTACTCACAACTGTGGACATAGTTCATGGTCTTATGACCCTCAGTTATATTTATTCCACATTTTGGATTTCAGTTTCTGATTATTGTTGATAGAGTACTATTCATTGTTGAGCCTATTTTTGGCAGTTATTATTGCTATACTCCTGTTGATTCTATATTATATCCGGTGAGCAATTATTTTTCTCACTCTTGCATATTTAAAAAACTCATTGCAGCTAAAAAAGAGAAGGTAGATGAACCTTCGTCTAGCAAAGGAAAGGGAAAAATGTGCAAATGATGATGACTTGTAATTTTTACTTTAGATTTTTATTATGATGATCTTAGACTTGGTATTAATGAAGTTTATTTAATTTCTGCATTTGAATGATTGTATTTTAAGGTTAGATAACCTGGGAGATTTTATTATGTAACCCTTTAATGGGAAAGATTTTATTTATCCAGTTTTATTGTGATTGGGTAGTTAGATATGAATGTTTGATTAAGTGAACACCAGATCCTGTGGGAATGAAGTACCTGGATTTGGGGGTGTCACAGGTTGGTATCAAAGCCTTAGGTTATGAACCTTAGGTGGAGGAAACGCCTTAGGAAGTAACCTTCGAACGGGTTTTAAGGAAGAAGTAATAAAACACTTATGTGCTTATGTGTTTACAACTTATGTGCTCGTGAGAGTCGAGTAGTAATGATTAGTAATTAAAACTTAAACTTTGGATGACAGGATGTCTAATATAGGAGGATCCAGTCAAGCTAGGGAGGAGGAGCCTCGAGATATTCAGGTAGCTTGGGAACAATTACTGCCACGGGAAACAGTTCCGTTGGTCACAGTAGTTGAGCAGGAGAGAGTACCTAATGAGGAAGATGAGATAGAGACAGGCGAGGAGGATTCCTTGGAGCTGCCACAGACGGATGAAGAGGACGAGGAGGAAAGGATTCCACTTAACTCGATAGCTGGCCGTATATATGATGAGGTGCATGACCGTAACGTGGAACTTCAAGATACTGTCGAGGAATTGCAAGAGATAGTAGCTGAACAACAGACCTCGTTGACACAGAAGGACGACGAGATCAAGGATCGAGAAGAACAACTGAACAATATTAAAGAGAAGCTGGTTCACACTGAAGAAGAGAACGACCAAATAAGAAGAGAGATTGCAGAGTTAAAGAGCAAGTTGAGAGAAGAGTCTGCAAAAAGGGCAAGAGCCAAGACGATATCTGAGGAAGGCGATCAATGGTAGAAATAGCAGAGGGAGACGCACAAGCAAAGAGAATGAAGATGCAGGAAATGGATAACGTATTCAACATCGCGGTCAATCAAGCTCAGGATCGGGTCATGGGTTACCCAATTCAGTTCGAGACGCTACCCTCGTACATACTAGATCGTCGAACCATGTTCCGAATTATAGAAGAAGAGCGTCGTAAGGCTTTGCAGTGTCTTAATAGAACAACTTAGGAAGTTTACTTGATTTATGATTAATGTTATGATAAGTATTATGTAAATCCCTAGTGTTATGCAACTTATGGGATATGATGATGATATCCTGAAACTTTAGTAGTTCAGGAAAATAATGTAAATAGCAGTGATGCTATGGATATGATGTTTTTCAAAGAATTAAGTATGAATAAAAGATATTATTTTCTTTATCCAAAGTGTTATGTGTTATGAAGGATTACTTTTATGGGGGCAAGTTAAGTAGAAATTACTAGAAAAGAGTTGAGTAATAATCTAATGAATGTAATTTTTTAACAAAAAAATGCCTCCAAGACGTCAACCACCCCATCAGAGAACCGCTGAAGGAACCAACAACGATAATGCTGAAGCTAACTCCGTTTAACAGTTGGTGACGTTACTGACAGGTGCACTGCAAAATCAATCGCGGAATCAACCTCAAAACCAAGGTACTACGTTTAAGGATTTCAAGGCAGTTGGACCACCAGAATTTCGTTGATCCATGAATCCAGTTGAAGCACAGACTTGGATTATGGAAATCGAGAAGGTTTTTGATGTGGCTAGGGTAGAGGAGAATCAGAAGACTGCTTTTGCAATGTTTATGTTGAAAGAGGAGGCTAGCTATTGGTGGCAGGCCAACAAAACTCGGGAAGGACCAGGAGGAATGACCTGGGATAGGTTTAAGGAGATGTTTTTCAAGACTTATTTCCCAGAGAGTTCGAAGAGTCAGCTAGAGGTCCAATTTTTGGAGTTGAAGCAGGGAACAATGTCAGTGTCGGAGTATGCCGCAAAATTCAACGAGTTGGCGAGGTTTACGCCATATCAGGTCAGCACAGACTAGCGCAAAGCGAAGAGGTTTGAGCAGGGACTGAAACCCTGGTTGTACAGTAGAGTCTCCCTGTTTCAATTGAAGACATTTGCAGCAATGATGGAGAAGGTAATTCTCGCTGAAAGTGGAGGCGAGGCGGTAACAAAGCATAATCAAGAGCAGAGAAAGAAGAAAAGTGAAGGTGAAGCTAAGAGCGGTGGTAACGGTAGTAGTGGCAACAACCTAAAGAGGAAGTGGAATGGGAATGGAGGAGCTGGAAATCAGCAAAGAAACCAGCAAAATAAGAAGTTCGAAGCATGTGCTACGTGCGGAAAGTTTCATAAGGGAGTGTGTTTGCTGGGAAAACGAGTATGCTTTAATTGTGGCCAGGAGGGTCACATTGCCCCAAATTGCACTCAAGCAGAGAAGAATGTGTGCTTCACGTGCGGATCCAAGGATCACTTTGCTCGTGAATGCCCTAAGAAGAGATCTGGTGAGACAAATGGGAGCAAGGGAAATGCTAGTGGAGGTGCGTTGGCTATTGCGGGACCAACAACAACAAATAAGCCCACAGCCAGAACATTAAACATGACTATGCAAGATGTTGTGCAATCAAAGGATGTGGTGTCTGGTATTATCCCGATCAATGATATTGATGCTTATGTATTATTTGATTCGGGTGCTACTTGTTCATTTATATCTGATGAATTTGCTATGAGGTTAGGATTGCCTAGTGAAGAATTGAATTTCCCTTTAAACATAAAAATTATGAATAAGGAAGTAGTTCCTGTTAGGTTCGTATACAAGAACTGTAGGGTGAATATTAAGGGAAATATTTTGATGGTAGATTTGATTCCGATCCGGCTAGGAGAGTTTGATGTTATTTTGGGGATGGATTGGTTGTTCAATTATGGAGCGATAATTGATTGCCAAAAGAAATGTGTAAACCTTATGACTCAAAATCAAAGGTTATATTCAATGGTAGCAAATCGCTTGAGACAAATGAGATGTCCGACGATTATGCAGGCCAAGAAGTTGTTGAGTCAGGGTTGTGTGGGTTATTTAGCTTACACAGTCGATACTCAGAAGAAGGGTGCGAAACTGGAAGAAATACCAGTAGTTAGGGAGTCTGTAGACATATTTTTAGAGGACTTGCCAGGACTTCCGCCTGACAGAGAGATCGAGTTCGTGATCGACTTAGCACCAGGAACCGCTCTAATATCGAAGGCCCCGTACAGAATGGCTCCGGTGGAGATGAAATAACTGATGGTACAACTATAGGAGCTGTTGGACAATAAATACATTCAGCCAAGTGTGTCACCGTGGGGAGCACTGGTGTTATTCGTAAAGAAGAAGGATAGGTCAATGCGTCTTTGCATTGATTATAGTGAGTTAAACAAAGTCACTATTAAGAACAAGTATCCATTGCCGAGAATAGATGACTTGTTTGATCAATTGAAGGGTGCAATATAAACCACATTTGTTTTATATGTTATTATAAAGTGTGTGATGATTAATGAATACATTAGACATGCAATGCTAACCACCATTTGGTATCATTCTTTGAATCTTTGATCTTTTTCTTGATTTCACCCATTTATTCATTCAACTAATATACCTTCTGTTATTTGATTTCTATTCATCTTTATTTTTCACGATTGTGTCTATTATTTGATCCTAAATCTAATATAACCCTTGGAAAGGTTTGAGTCTCACTTTCTGCCAAATTCATCAAACCCTTTTTCCTTGCCCTTAGTATAGATTTTTTTTTTTTTGTGAATTTTTGTATATAAGCGAAAAATAAAATAAATCAACTCTACTTGAAACGACACAAGATTCTCCCTTGCGTACTTTCATTATAGTGATTAGGGTTTTGAGCTTTATACTATTTTGTTCATAATAAGGCTAGATTCGAGGTTCAGTTTGTTTTTATATAAAAAAAAAATCACCCTTTATAATAACAAAAATAAAGGATAGGAACATGTAAGCAAACTTTATTAAAACATGAGTCTAATGAGTGGCTTGATATAGCTGCATTTCGTTTTCATAAAACATGTAAGCAAACTTTATTAAAAAAAGAAAAAATTAAACTTTAGAAATGAAAAGAGAAAAAAAGACATGATATGTAGAATTAAATGTCATATAGAATAGGACAAGTACCGGTAGCTAGGCAATTTGTTGCATATGAACAACTAACAGAATGCCATATATGGAGATGAGTTTCTCAAATGGGGAAGGAGGGAGCCTATCTTCTTGGTATTTTCTGTCAGTCTTGTGTATATTTGTTCATTACTCCTTTGTCATTTTTCAATTATTGTTCACTACTCCTTTGTCATTTTTCAATTATTGACCATATCCACTGTAGTGTGTGGTTTATATAACTATTCACGGATTTTCAAGAGCCATTTTAAGCTTTGATTAATCAGATTGTTCGGGACAGAATCGTGTCTTTGATGGTGTTTGATCATTGGATGAACCACTTGCAAGTAGTGGCATCAATCTGACGTGCTTGTAGAGGTATTACACACTACAAAAAAAAGAAGCTTCGACGGAATTAATTTCATCATAAATAATCTAACCCTGACAGAAAGTTAAGTCGTAAATAATTTCGTCAAAATTATCGCGTCCTCAACGGAATTCTGTCAACATTATAAAGGCCCATTGGCGCGAACAATTCCTGCATGCACGTGTTACGTTCTCGACGGATTTAAGATTACTTTCGACAGAATATCCGTCGAGAATAGTTTATGTTCGACAGACCTATGATCGACAGATATTCCGTCAAGAATAATTTTTTATTACCCTAAATCTCGAAGTCCTCCCTCACTCACATTAGTACATTTTATCTTTCTCTCTCTCTCTCTTCGCTCCTTGCTATTCCCACCGACAGCTCTCCTCTCTGCTCTAACGGCGTAGCTCTTCACCGACGCACCACCCCACTAACGCCACCTCGTCATCCCTCCCCCACATCCTCTCTCATATTATTTAATTTTTTGGCGGCGCCACTTTATTGAGCTTGATTTGTGGCATAGAGTTTAATTTTTTGGCAACGGCGACAGCAGCGGTGGTATCTCTTAGCGGCGACACCCTTTTTTGTAGGAAACAATTTTCAAATAAATTAATAATTTTTACTTTTAAAAATTATTATCCCAAGACCTTTCTAATAATTTAGCATAATCAAACAGTTAAATAAATTATATTACATACCTCGTGTTTGGTTGTAGCACAATAGAGAATTTTTTTATTCTGATGAAGGCTTTCCCTCATTCCTGATCTTCCTCCCTATGACCCTTATTTTGATATTATGTACTTTTTCTGAGTGTGGGCTCAAAATACTGGAAAGTGATATAATATATAGTCCTCAACTCCCTGATATTTATCAGGATAATTTGAAAACTTTTCTGATATATTTTATCCTGCTATTTTTTTATATCTTAATAAGGGCTAGAGTGGGGATCAAGTAGGATTCTACAATTCTAGCTCCATTATAATACTAATTTCTGATTAACTCTTTAATCAATTATAATTATATTAATTATAACTAATTTCACTAAATAGTTATAATTTCACTCTAGAATTAATAAAATTAAAATTAATTAAATCCTTCCACTATTAGTATCTTGCAAAATACTCCTCTACAATAATATCCATAAACGCATGTAGGAATAAAACTGTTAACCCACTACATTTACTGCTTATATCATTAACTACATAATTTATAAACTTTTGATCACACATTAATTTAATAAATAAATTAATGCTTTAGTAATTTGAATTACTAAAATACTTGGCCAAGATTCTGGTGATCAACTAATAAATTATATCAAGGGGATATTATAATTTAATTGTAGAATTCCATCTTGAAAAAACATGTTCTTAATTTCATAACATATATCACCCAACATATTGAGGTATTCATTGTATTTAAAATCTAACTTTTTAATATATTAAAGTGACATACATTATAAAATTAAGTTCATTATTCTCTCAGGATTAAGAGTAATTGCACATTAATAGTAATTGAAAAATTATTTATAATAACAATATTTAACAAATAATTTTTTGCAACGATCCAGTTTTATGTATTTCAAATATACACCAATACACTAGATTAAAGTCTTCACTTTACATGACTAAGACAAATCATCCAATCAAGTGTATTACAATCTACTAGAATGGTTTGTCCATTTCCATCTAAGATTGAGAACAATATATTTCTTTAATTATACATAACATATAATTTACGTCTTCTGTATATGACACTCCTTCATATACATAAATTATAAAATGTATAATTATGGACAAAATTTATGACACATTTAATTATGCAAAATTAAATTAAAATTTATTATTAAAATAATAAAATAAATATCAACATTGGGTTTTTCTGGGCTTAAAACCTTACAATCTCCCACTAGCCCTAAACCCAATCTACCATATGTCTAATACCCATTCCCTCAAGATGAGAATCAAAAGCTTTAGAAGACGAGGTCTTCATAAAAGGATCAGCCAAATTTTGTGCAGAAGCTATCTTTGAAACCATCACATCTCCTCGTTGAACTATATCTCGGATGAGGTGATATTTTCTTTCAAAGTGTTTGCATTTCTTGTGGTTTCTAGGGTCTTTTGATTGTCCAATCGCCCCATTATTGTCACAAAACAAGACAATAGGAGATGATTGTGACACCCCCAAATCTGGGTACTCCATTTCCACAGAATTTGGTGTTCACTATCCTAAACCATTACATCTAACTATCCATCATAAAGGATAAAAACAAAATTTAAATAACTTAAATAATCTTTCCCATTAAAGGGTTACATAACCATCTCAAAATAATCCCAGGTAATCTAACCTTAAATTTATTACATCAATTTGCGGAATACATCATAAAATAAAACAAGTTTTGTAACATAAAACATTTAAATAATTTCTCATAAGTCTTCAGCATTTGGACAGTTTGCCCTTTCCTTTGCTAGTGGATGGCTCATCAACTTTCTCCACTTTAGTCATGCGAAGAATTTCAAGAGTGAGCAAACAAATGCTCACCGATATAGAAAGTAGTAATGATAACAACATGAGAATGAACAACGAAAGCTGAACAATAATGAACTTATTCTACGAATCAAAATAGAAAAAAAAAATAAGTTCTAACTTTAATATATGAGGGTCTTAAGACCACGAACTATGTCCCCGGTACTTAGGTATTATTACCCAACCTTAACAGTCATTTAGACTATACGGACCCTTCTTACCGTACTTAGGGGGATCAACCCTTTGTACCATGTATTGTGCATTAAACATCTAAACGTTACATCGCTCAAAATCCCTATGTTAGGGTTGTTAGTCTCGGTTTGAATTTAGAATTTCCGCACTAAAGAAAGTTTAGTTTAGAGCTAGCTTATCAGTGTTTCTAGAATTTTAGAACACTTTTCAGTTATAGATTAATTTAATCAATAAGAGTTTGCTTACTAATTGAAGGTCTAATACAAGAATGTATAACTGAACAAGGCTATCAAAGTCAAAGATCGGATATCAACAATATATAATTGAATAAACATGATATACATGCAAAGTGCTATATCCAAAAGAGTTAGAATAATCGACGTATTAGAACAATATATGCTTTGTATAATAATATCAAGGTTGAAAAAAGTAAAAACTCGCTCGAGGTAACGAATTAGGTTACAAGAGCTTATTCAATCGTACATAAGGATAGAATCAATAGTCTTGCTCAATAAAAATTTAGGAACTTGCATTCATTAATAAAAGAATGAAGTTAGAAAGCTTGCTCAATGTAAAGAGTTAAGGTTTAGAAACATGCCTTGTTTATAAGCTACACAAGTGTAAAATAATCTCCAATTACCCTACATATATCATTGAAATCGCAACAACAATTAGTTGAATGAATATTAACACTATGGGTTTTAACCCATCATTTAGGTCATAATACTAACTTAACATCTAACCTTGTTGGCTAACATTCTTAACGCCTCTGAAATCTCATTACAATCCAACATAACTTAATCTTTCATCTCTAACTTTTAAAAACATCACCTTTAGTTTCCATTACCTAGCTTAATCTGTAACATTCCAGAATTTTAATTGTTATATTAAATATTTATTGAATTATTTAAGTATTTAATGGATGTGTTTATTGTTGAATAAATTCAATTTGGTTAACTATTTGTTCAATAAATAATTAAGAAAATTAATTATTTTGCTAATTTAATTTAATTATTAAGTTAGAGAGTTTTGATTAATTGAACTACTATTCTTTTTATTGGGATTTGTAATTAAAAAGGATGTGTTAGTGGATTAAATAAAATTATGATTATAAAGAAAATTATAATTTTGTGGTATTGATTTATGTGTTAATGTGATTTAATAAATTATTTTTAGAATTAATTTAATTAACTTAATGTGTGACGAATAACCTTTTATAAAGTAGTTACTAAAATAATTAAGGGAGTTTTAATTCAGTTTTTCCAAACAAGGCCTAATGCCTATTAAGTCTTTAATCTATTTGAGTTTTACCAAACAAGGTGTAAGGATTAATGGGTTATTTTTTTTAGTTAGTAACTAAACAAGCCTTATGGCTTTTGATTTCAAAATTCACATAACTGATATCAGTTATGTTTATAATTATATTATATAATTAATATATATAATATCTATATACGTTATTTGGTTAAGACGCATGTTAGAGGAGAGAGGTTAGAGAGAAGAAAGAAAACTCAAAGAAAAGAAGAAAAGAAGAGAGAAAGGAAGGCTAGAGATTGGAGAAAGAGAGGCTTGAGAGTAGAAAAGAATAGCCATATCATCTTCTATCAAGGAATTCTCCTATTTCTTTTAGTTTTAAAAGTTTAGTTTTTATCTTCCCAAATTCTCTGTAGAATCTTTGTGTAAGCATGAATTTTTGTTGTTATGTGGCTTTATATGACATACTAGTGATGTTAAAACTATTTTCATGAGTTATAATCAAAGAATTTATGATATGTATGTAATTTGTGAAGAAAATGTTTTTACAGAGAGTTTTTATGAATATATATTGTTTAGCTTAAAGTAGAAATTGAGGGTTAATTAGTTGTTTAGTGGATAAATTGATCATTTAATTTGATAGAGTATGTATAATCTTTGATAAAGATACTTTGAATTAACTGTTTTGGTTGAAAAACAAAATTACAGTGTTGATTTTCATCAAAAATATCAAAAAGTGAGTTTTAGCCAAAAACAGTGAATTTGGGTGTGTTAATTTTGTTGTTTATGTTGTTGTATGGGTAGAAACATGTTAGGAATTCTTGAATTATGTTTATATGAAGTTTTTGTATGAATTGTATGTGAATCAGTCTATTAGAATCGAGCTTGTAGGCCAAAATTGGCCTTTTCCCTGTGGTCTTTATTCTTTGTCATCAAATCGTTAGCTTTCACGTCATGCTTACCAAAGAAGTTGTTAGTTTTTTTGCCAAAGATCGACGCCACGCCGTAGCGCGGCCTTGTAGCTTTGTTCTCCGCGCCGCAACGCCATTCTCTGGCCGTAGCGCGACCCACAGTGTAAATTGTGGCGCCGCGGCGCGAGTTAGCAGAATGGTCTGACAGTGTACTTTTTGTACATGAAATTTTAAGAAAAGTTATGTGATGATAGTAAGACTGCTAAATGTTGATTTTAGTATTTCTATACTATGAATAAGTATGTTATTAAATATTAACTTGTTTTATAACTCGATTATATGATTAAAAATCCATTTTTAAATGATGAACGTACTTAGTTATGTTTGTAAGATGGTAATGACTAATTATGTCATGATGACATATGTTTATAGGATATTGTGATTCGTATTGATTTGGTTTAGCCTACGAGCAAGGCAAGTTCTCTAACTCAACTTTTATAATTGTGCAAGCGCTTAAATTTTCTTTGAGCAAGTTTTCTAAACTTTCTTTTTACATTGAGCAAGTGTTCTAATCCATGATCTTTATTGAATCAATTATTGTTTCCAATATAATAATGCAAGATTTCTAATTCTTTATCTTATTGAACTATTTATTATTTCAATTCGATTACCTTATGAATGATGCAAGCTTTCTAAACTTTGGTTTAATGTTGACAAGTTATTCTTGTATTTAACTTGTTGTTTAGCATGCACAACTATTTATAGTAATGTTGAGCAATTTCATCGTTCAAACTTTTATGCATGCTTAGTACTCAATTCTAATTAACCTTGACTTAATATTGTTCATGCAAGGCATGTTATAGTTATTCAAAGTATATGCGATTAGATTATTCCTAAAGCATGATTTTGGTTTACCATGTTGATTCAATTATGATTATTCTGTAATATGATGTTATTAATTCAACTAGTCCTCTAGTTGATGATCGTTGAACTTCAAATTACCCTTGAAAGCTTATCTAAACCAAACTCTCTTTGGTGCGGACTTGTACTCCAAATACTGAGATGAACAACCCTATTATTATTAGGGGATAACTTACGCGTAGCGTTAAATGTTTGTGCATAATACATGGTACGAAGGGCTGATCCCCATAAGTACGAGGAGTTCTTATAGTCTTATGACTGTTAAAGTTGGAGTTGAAAGATTACTCGCAATTGTAGACATAGTTCATGATCTTATGACCCTCAGTTATATTTATTCCACATTTTGGATTTCAGTTTCTGATTATTGTTGATAGAGTACTATTCATTGTTGATGAGCCTATTTTTGGCAGTTATTATTGCTATACTCCTATTGATTATATATTATATCCGGTGAGTAATTGTTTTTCTCACTCTTGCATATTTAAAAAACTCATTGCAGCTAAAGAAGAGAAGGTAGATGAACCTTCGTCTAGCAAAGGAAAGGGAAAAATGTGCAAATGATGATGACTTGTAATTTTTACTTTAGATTTTTATTATGATGATCTTAGACTTGGTATTAATGAAGTTTATTTAATTTCCGCATTTGAATGATTGTATTTTAAGGTTAGATAACCTGGGAGATTTTATTATATAACCCTTTAATGGGAAAGGTTTTTATTTATCCAGTTTTATTGTGATTGGGTAGTTAGATATGAATGTTTGATTAAGTGAACACCAGATCCTGTGGGAATGAAGTACCTGGATTTGGGGGTGTCACAGGTTGGTATACATCCATTAAATACTTAAATAATTCAATAAATATTTAATATAACAATTAAAATTCTGGAATGTTACATCATTCCCGGCTTACAAGGATTCTGTCCCCAGAATCACAATTCAAACAATTCATTCGTCACAACCTCCCCTACTTACAAAGATTCTGTCCCTAGAATCAAAGATAAAGATTAAACAAATAACTCAGGGTAATTCTTCATCATTTCAGCTTCGAGTTCCCACGTGGCCTCTTCGACATTGTGGTTCCTCCATACTACCTTCACAGAAGGTATCACTTTATTTCTGAGCACTTGTTCTTTCCTGTCGACTATCTGGATAGGAACCTCTTCATAGGACAAGTCTTTCTCAAACTGTAATGGTTTATACTCAATTACGTGCTTGTAATCAGGTTTATATGGTCGTAACACCGACACGTGAAAAAACATTATGAATGTTTTGCAATTCTGGAGGTAGAGCTACCTCATAAGCCACCTCTCCAACCTTTCGCAGCACTTTGAAGGGTCCAATAAATCTCGGACTTAGTTTCCCCTTCTTACCAAATCGAATTTTTCCCTTCCAAGGAGAAACCTTTAGGAACACGTAATCTCCTATGTCAAATGCACAATCTTGTCTGTGTTGATCAGCATATTTCTTTTGCCTGTCTTGAGCAGTTATCAATCTTGTTCTGATGAGTTGGACAACCTTAGCAGTTTGTTGTACTAGTTCTGGTCCTAACAGTTGACGTTCACCGACTTCATCCCAGCACAATGGAGTTCTGCACTTTCTGCCGTATAATGCTTCATAAGGCGGCATGCCGATGCTTGCATGGTAACTGTTATTGTAGGAAAATTCCACCAACGGTAATTGTTCATCCCAGCTTCCTTTGAAATCCATGACGCATGCTCTCAACATATCTTCCAATGTCTGAATCGTTCGTTCGCTTTGGCCATCTGTTTGCGGATGATATGCCGTACTCATTCGCAACTGTGTTCCCATACATTCTTGTAGTCTCTTCCAGAAGTTTGATATGAACCTCGGATCTCTATCTGACACAATTGATACTGGAACTCCATGTCTCGACACGATCTCTTTAACATATAACTTTGCCAGCTGATCAAGATTGAATATAATCTTTATTGGCAAAAAGTGTGTAAATTTTGTCAATCTATCCACTATCACCCAAATCGCATCGTATCCTTTCTGAGTTGTTGGAAGACCTACCACAAAATCCATTGTGATATGTTCCCATTTCCATTCCGGTATCTCTAAAGGTTGAAGTAACCCGCTTGGTCTTTGATGCTCGGCCTTGACTCTCTGACATGTCAAGCATTTTGCAACGCATTCTGCAACATCTCTTTTCATATTTGGCCACCAAAAATGTCGTCGCAAATCTTGATACATCTTCGTACTTCCTGGATGAATTGAATATCTCGAGTTATGAGCTTCGGTCAAGATTTATTCTTTAATCTCTGGTACTGCTGGAACCCATATTCGTCCTTCAAATCTCAGCATTCCATCGGTATCAATCTTGTATTTCACCTCTTTTCCCTCAACCACACTTTCTCTGATTTTTCTGCATTCCTCATCCTGCAGTTGAGCGTTCTTCACTTTATCCACCAAAGTTGGACTGGCTTCCATCTGGTAACATCTGTCATCGGATTCTCTTGGAAATTTGATTTCCAACTCTAACCTTGACATTGCTGTAATAAGCTCCTCCTTATCAGTTAACAACATCAACTTTTCCTTGCCTTTCCTACTCAAGGCATCTGCAACCACGTTTGCTTTGCCTAGATGATAAAAGATCTCACAATCATAATCTTTTATCAGTTTCATCCATCTTCTTTGACGCATGTTCAAGTCCTTCTGTGTGAAAATATACTTGACTTTTTATAGTCCATGTAAATCTCACATTTCTCTCCGTAGAGATAGTGTCTCCATATCTTCAGAGCAAACACAACCACCGCCAACTCTAAATCATGAGTCGGATACCCTTTTTCGTAATCTTTCAATTGCCTTGATGCATACGCGATGACTTTTCCATTCTGCATAAGGAAACATCCTAATCCCTTGTGTGAAGCATCACTGTACACCATAAAATTTCTTGTATTATCTGGTAATGACAACACAGGTGCCATACTTAGCTTCTTTTTCAATTCCTGGAAACTTTCTTCACACTTCTCCGTCCAAACAAATTTTACAGATTTCCTCGTTAAATTTGTTAATCGAGTGGCAATCTTGGGAAATCTGGATAAACCGCTTTGTAATACCCTGCTAATCCCAAGAAACTTCTCACTTCTGATGGGGTTCTCGGTTGTTCCCAATTTATCACAGCTTCGACCTTTGATGGATCCACCAAAATTCCATCCTTGTCAATTACGTGCCCAAGAAATTGCACACGTTCCAGCCAAAATTCACATTTAGAGAATTTCGCATACAACTTTTCTTTTTTTAACGTCTCCAGCGTTAGACGTAAGTGTTCCACATGTTCCTCGTGAGTTTTAGAATATACCAGAATATCGTCGATAAACACCACCACAAACTTGTCCAAAAATGGTTTAAACACCCTGTTCATCAAATCCATGAATGCTGCAGGGGCGTTTGTCAAACCAAAAGACATCACCAAAAAGTATGAATCGGACTTACACATGACTTGACTAACCTGTCGTAATTGTCATTGGTTGGATCAGGAGAAGTATGAGATAATCCTAAATGCATCATTAAGTTGGGATTATCTTTTAATCCAAACTCCCCCTCCCCCCTCCTTTTTGAGAACTTTTAATCCAAACTTAAACTGACAATGTCTCTCTAGAAAAATAGCTCTATAAATGTGAAATTTTCTAATCAGAGCCATAACATAACGCTGATCCATGATTCTTCCAACATCAAAATAGATGTGTATAAAAAAAATGCATAACTCTACCCATGTGTTCCTGTATTCAAATTTATCCCTCCATTAATTCTTACATTATAAATAACCACTAGATATCAAAGCATCATGCTCTCCTTTCGCAAACTACCAATTCCCACCTCAAAATCTTCCTTTAAAAAGGACACCTTCCACTAAAATACTCCACACTACCCTAAACCCTAATTTTCTAACCACCACCTAGCCATGGCCAACAACAAGCTCTCCTCCTTCATTTTAATCTCCTTCATCCTCTTTTTCGCGACATTTTCTAGCGCTTGTGACTCTTGCCATCCCAAGCCATTGGCCCCTCCAAAGGCGCCCAAAGTGAACCCTGCTAGTTGCCCTAAAGATACATTGAAGTTAGGTGTTTGTACTAACCTTCTTGGAGGGCTTGTTAACCTTGTTGTTGGAGCTTCCTCGAGCAAATGCTGCAAGTTGATCGGGGGCTTGGCTGATCTTGAGGCTGCTGTTTGCCTTTGCACCGCGATTAAGGCTAATGTGCTAGGGATTAACCTTAATGTGCCAGTTACCTTAGGTTTGCTCGTTAGCGCGTGTGAGAAATCGCTAACACGCTTCACATGCTAATAGAAGATGTCGAATTAACAGTTATATTTCATATTAACGGTCTTAATTAAGGTTCAAGACTGTATTTGGGTTTTATGTATGTTTTTGTGATTATTGGTTGTTAATTCTAGTGTTTTTCATGCGGTTTCTTTTTTCTAACTGTCCTTAGTGTTGTGTAATGTGATGTGCAATTTTTCTAATAACCAGGCAAGATTTTTTGCCTTGGTTGTATGTAATTGTTGCTGATTTGTTGTAATCTAGTAAGTGTATTAATAAAGAATGATCAATTCATTAGTTACAATTATTAATTATTTTCTTTTATCATTGTGATTGAAGTGCCAAGTACAAATTCTTTTGTTCCGACTGTACATGAATCATTTTTTGATAGGAGTGTCTACTTTTTTAGCCATTATGATAAATACTATTCGGTCATCTTTCTTTGCAAGTATTATAATTTATGCAATTATAATCTTAAGATTATTAATCATATTATTAAATAGTCTTAGTTATATGTTTATTTTTTTATGAAATTATTCATGAGATAACTTAAAATAATCTCATGTTATGTTTGTTTTTTCTAGAATTAATTAAAAGATTAGATAAAAAAAATATCATTTGGACTATTATACCCTCACCAATAATAACATATTTTAAGCTATAATTTAAACTTGTTTATACATAAAAAAATGATGAACAATAAGTTGTTTATCAATAAGCTTTGACAAACAAAAAGCTAATATTTAAATATGAATATGACTAATAAGTTGTTTACCAATAAACTATTTAAATAATAAGTTATTTACCAATAATAAGTTGTTTACCAATAAATTCTTTAAATAATAAGTTGTTTACCAATAATAAACTATTTACCGATAAGATATTTACCAATAAGATGTTTAAATACCAATAAGCTGTTTAAATAATAAGTTGTTTACAAATAATAAACTATTTACCAATAATTAGTTGTTTACTAATAAGCTATTTAAATAATAAATTTTTACCAATAATAAGCTATTTAAATAATAATTTGTTTAAATAATAAGTTGTTTACCAATAATAAACTATTTACCAATAAGTTGCTTATCAATAATAAGCTTATTGGTAAACAACTCTATTTACCAATAATAAATGTTTAAATAATAAGATGTTTACTAATAAGCCATTTAAATAATAAGTTGTTTACTAATAATAAACTTATTGGTAAACAACTTATTGTTAAGTTGTTTACCAACAATAAGCTTATTGGTAAACAACATATTGGTCAACTTACCAATAAGTTGTTTACCAATAATAAGTCATTTATCAATAATAAGTTGTTTACTAATAAGCTATTTAAATAATAAGTTTTTTACTAATACCATTAAGTTGTTTAAATAATAAACTATTTACGAATTGTAGACACTCGAAATTTCGTTTTTTCTGTTTCTAACTATGCAGGATGACAAAAGCGTCTTTTTCACACTCCAGAGATAACCCTAGAGGACCACAAAATCAGTTCTAACCCCAGAGATAGCCTTGGGAAATCCAGTTTACAACCCCGGAGATAACCACGGGAAAGTCAATTCTAACCTCGAAGATAACCTCGGGAGATCAAGTTCAATGCGAGGAGTCAAACTCGGAAGGTCAAGCCAACCTCAGAGATAACCTGAGGACAATCAGAGTCAACAGCATGCCAATCTCATAAATAACCTTTGGGAAAAGACTGCTACAACTGCGCTAAAGCTGGAGACAACCCCGGGAAGGGAAAAATGGTCATTTTGCCAACTCAATCTCAATTCAAATCAAATCAACTTATTTCAACTCAAACTGCTTCAAAAGAAGTCCCACAAGAACCATATCTTAACTTCCGAGCGCAAACTACGCAAAACAGCTCAACGGATTGCCTGACGGAGACCCGAAAATGCTACTTCGGTCGTGGATCCATCTTTTTGTATTAAAAAAAGGACAAGCTCTATGTCATTGCATCTCTCTCAGAAAGAGCATTCCAGAATGGTAAGTCACGCTTCCATCGGACTCCCGGATTGAAAGTTATGAAGGTTCGAGCGGACATTGCATCGTTCGAGTGCACGTACTTCGAGACAATAGGACCCGCCATGTTCGGGGCAGCTCAGGCAGTCGCGAGTAGACTCGCTACTTCCGCAAGTTAACCCGTGACAATTTTGGTCTATAAATTGACCCCCTATCAGCCATAAAATGTAAGAAAAAAGAGAAAACTCTGCCCATTTCAGCCTATAACCTCTTTCAGAGTGCTCCAAACTGCGTGATTCTTTTTTCTAAACACTTGTAAGCTTGTTTTTTGTAACATACACTACTACAAAACAGTAAATAAATAACGCAAAAAAAAACGTTGTGGTTTCAATCAGAAAAATATCGTGATTAAGAGTGTTATCTATTTAACACCCTTGCACACGTTTTTAAAACGTTGTAGTTAAGCATTTTACACAACGTTTTTAAGAAAAAAACATTGTAGATTTGTTTTCCATAAATTAGCAGATACTTAAAAAGGTTGTAGAAGGTATAATTCCACAACGTTTTTTTGGATAAAAACGTTGTAGTTTAATATATCAGACAACGTTTTTAACCAATTTATACAACATTTTAAAAATGTTGTAGATAAAGAAAAAAAAAAAAAAAAAGGTTGTGGATCACCTATATTACTAATGCACCGCAATATGCTAATGCCATATATATAGTAAAAAAGTCTAAATTCTCATTTAAATTTAAAGCTAAAATATATCAACCATTCAAAATACATCCCAATAATATCATTTGTTTACGCTTTTAAATTACTACATCCACAAAATATACCAAACTATCTATAAAATTAAGTTGTGGAGCACTACCTAAGCTGTGGTGCACTACCTAAGCTGTCCATCTTGGTCAAGAGCTCAGCAAACTTGACAGCAATGTGCGAGGTGTGGCAATCAAGAACTGGGGCATATCCATTTCCAATCTGTCCAGGGTGGTTCATGATGATGACCTGAGATGTGAAGTTGGCAGCTCCCTTGGCAGGGTCACCATTCCAGTATCAAGAGCAGTACTGCAAGTTGAGCAATTATTGTTTGTCGTAGTTGAGCAATTTAATCACAACGTGCATTTAAATAACTTTTCAGATTACGAATGAAGATATAGACCACACTTATAACCAACCTCAAGGATCTCATTAATATTCCTGTCACGAGGTGGTTATATCAGCAGAGGACTGCTTGTTTAAATCAGCAGTAGTATTGGAAGAGAAATTGTCCTTTTCTACAACCCTTCTACTAGTATCCACCACTTTAACTTCCTGATACTGCTCATGGACATCTTCCCCATCAGTTGAAACAGGAAGCCCTGCTGAAGATTCTTTACTGACTAGTGATACAAAACTTGCACCCTGATCCTTTTTTGGATTTCCACTTTTAGAGAGACTTTTGACCCTGTTTATTTTAATGTAACCTTCTTGATATAAGGTACTTGGATAAGGTATTAACAATATTTCAATAATCATCAAGCATATTCTGGAAAAAAAAACATACCTATCAGCATATCTCAAGGTATTGAGTGTGTGTTCACATGAACCAGCATTTGGAGAAATGCACGAGATCATGACGGTCCTTGAGTTGCCAACAAAGGAGTCACGAAGCACCTCAGTGAGTTTGCTACCACAAAATGGAATATGAATTTGGTCATTATCAAGAGCACAAATACACTCCTTAAGCGCCAAAAGACTCTTGTTAATTTCAGCACCCTCAATCCTGCAACGGACAAGACTACAACCATCAGGAATTGTAATGGATTATGTGCATTAATTTTCAAAGAAAAATTGGTAGCATTAAAATGAAGTACTGATGTAAAAAATCATTGTTCAACAAATTATCCATCAGGGTAGAAGCCTAGTTTAGCACAACAATATATATTTAAGATCTCTGTTCAACAGAACTAAAGAACAGACCAATCAAAACAGGCAACAGAACACTACGAGAATTGTCATGACACAAACAATAACTACATCAGCTCAATTCTAAACTGAACAAGACCCAGAACAACTATGACATATGAATTGCTCAATTATGTTTATACATCACCCACAAATAATACAAGATCAAACATTTATCAAATAATATGACATATGAGAATAAGATCATAAATAGACGTATATCAAGTAACTTAATAGATGTATACTAAACAGCACATACATCATCAAGAAGCAATCCCTTGATAAAACGACGGTGTAGATGCTGATAGTCAAAATTGTATGTGAAAAGGCTGAAGACTTTGGGACTGCATATGTCAATATTAGCAATCCTGCAACAACAAAAAAATGATAACAAGGATTTAATTATAAGTATGAAATATTCAGGCAGGATAAAACTACGTATATCTTGGAGCTTCATTCAAGAAATAGATTTCAAAGAGCAAGAAGAGCAAGACAAGTAGGAGAATAAAGGTATTCAATAGCAATAGCATCTTAGCAACAAAAGTCTTCACATTGTTATGCAGTAACAATGATTCTGCCAAGAATCATTCCCAATCATTCACATTGTTATGCAGTAACAATGCTTTGTGCAAAGTGTGTTAATATTAAATTAGAGCATGGAATCACCTCTGTTGACCAACTCATCAAAGTTGCAGTTGTAATAATATACCAAGACAGGACAAACATTCAGTAGCACACAGCACAAAGCAAACACTTCAAAATTTCAGGAAAGAAAAACCTTGTTACCCACACACAAAATCATTATTTAATAACATGCAAATTATTGCTTTTGCATTGCAAAATTAAATTCATTCCCAATAATAGATTACCAATAAATATAAAAAATGATAGAACGACAAAGAAATGGGCAGCAAACATAAGCACTTGCATCACAATAAAATTGATTATGTTAACAGAGTTGTAAGCAATGAACAAGAAACAACTTAAAGGAGAAATCTAAACCTGCTTGTCATTGTACAGGGAAATGGAAGGATTCTCAGAAAGAAATGCCTTATCAAGAGATATAATCCCTTTCCAATCGCCATAATCAGCTCATCAGTTCCAAGTCTAGATTGGTGAGTGATTGGAGAAGGCTTTGACTGTTTTATAACCATGGTCATTACATCATTGCTATCATTTCTACGTCTCTCCTTATGCTCTTGAAGTGCCTCAGTAGGTGACATGTTGCTCACAGTATCTCCACTGATAAGAATAAAATCTCCATGTATCTTCACAGGCAACAGAGTAAAAAAATATAGTTAGAAAAAAAGTTAAAATAGATAAAAAGAAAACTGAAATGAAAATGTCATATGAGAATAGATAAATGTCATATGAGAATAGAAAACTGAAATGAAAATGTCATATGAGAAAAAGATCATAAACAGACACCCCCATTATAAAAATCTGTAAACAAATAAAGAACCAAACTTTAAAAATGATCATTTCACAAACAAATCAGAAAAAATAATATGAACATGCTAAACTTAGCTCATTAACATTTCATTTCGGAAGGATTATTCCCTTACATCTCTAATAAGCCATCTAAAACAATAATACAGAGATCGAATTAACGTTGTCAACCGCAGTAGAAGTTTATAAATATACATTGTTTATAGGAGAAGTTTCAACCACAGTAGGTAATTCCACAATAGAAGAATGGGAAGCACGGGTACTTATAGTAGATAACACAATACCATGAGATTTCGGAATAGAAGAATGGGAAGCACGGGTACTTACACGAGAAAGGGTTTTACCCTTAGAATATTTTAGTTTGAGTTTCTTACTCTGAGATGAAACCCCCAAATCGGCATCCAATTTTTCCAATTTCATCTTTTTGTAGTTCCCTTGTAACGTTACTCCAGGCTACAAGGCAACGTATCGAGTATCTCTCCATATCCCTTATCCCTTATCTCTCCAAACCTCTCAATCGCCCTTGCCAGCTTCTTCATCCCCTCCACTTGCCCCTCCTTCTGTCCTCCAGCTCCACCACTCTCCTCACTCTTCCCCAAATCCTCCTCTTCCTCCTCCGATCCCCCTTCATCCTCAGCCGTGGCAGCTGCTGCAGCCACCGCGAAATAATTCCGCCTAAAATAAGAATCATCCACCACCGGGGACGCCCGCTTCTGCGGAAACACGACCGGCTTCATCACAGGTATGGTTCCAATCAAAACGGCCACGAACTAGGTACAGTTCCAATAGATTCAGAAACCCTAGCGAGAAGGAACAAAGAGAAGAAACTGAAGACAGAAGGAACAAGCCTTGGAGAGAAAAAGACTTATGTCTTTTATAATTATAAGTGTTCATTAGCTCCGTGTTTTTTTTGATAGACAACCTTTTTTAAAAAAAAACGTGATCTAATTAAAACTAAAAAAAATGCCCTTTTAAATATATAATATTTTTGCATATATATATCTACAATATTTTTTTAAAAAATGTTATAAAAAAAAATACCACAAATATTTTTATAAAAAAATGTTGTGGTTTTAAGTGTTGTCTATTTAGTATTTTGTAGTAGTGAATTTAGCTTCAATCTAGATTTGATTCCCGTGATGGACATTTTCAATTTGCAACCAACTTTGTAAATTATTTACTGATTACTGAATTTCCTTAGATGGCTTTCATGTCCACAAGAAGTTCGACACTGCTATGTATCTTGTTTTCTCGAGGATGCCTCACATCTCAAAAATAAAAGCAATCAAGCCAAACACATTAATAAAATGGAAGTATCAAATGCCTCAATTACTATTGAGCACAAGGGTTTGAAAAACCTGTTTTACAAAACATCACTGTTATATCTTGTTAAAATTGAACTTTCATACAAAAGTCAAATCCTTTGTATATAGGTTCAAACGAGGCGTAGCTGTAAGACCCCAACTTTTATCAATAAAGATTAATTTTTCTCAAAATATATTTTTGAATATTATGGTGTTGATTTGATATAATGTTATAGTTGTGGGTAATATTTATAAATTTTGCAAAGTAAGCAAGTGGTTATAAAATATTCGATTGGTTAGGGAATATTCGCTTTAACAAGGAGTATTCGTACGACGGTAAAATCATTGGTGGGCCCCACAACGAAAGTATTGTCGGAGTTAAAAAATGACAGAAATATCTTTTATAAAAATAATGGCTACAGTAATTGCATAGTAATACATGTGGTTGCATAGTAGCACACATGTGGTTACTATACTTTTACTACCCGGTAGTAAAAGTATAGTAATACATGTGGTTGCATAGTAGCACACGGTATTGTACAGTATCTTTGATTATTGATGCTTACGTGAGAAGTCACTCAGTTATACTCAATTATTGCTACAGTAATTGCTGCATAATATCTCTCATATTATTCATTCAATTATTGTCACAATATCATCTGCATAATATTTTATATTATTAAATCAATAATTTAGACGACAAAGTTATTCATATTAATATTTGTAATATTGACGATGTCTAGAAAGTTCTGTCGAGGAGACGTTTGGTCACCTAATTGCGCGCCAATAGGGAGAAATTCTTATCGGAAAGCCCCCTCTTTCCTGGGAATGATCTATTTGTTAAATATTGTGAATTATAATATTAATGATCATGAATAAGTTCGTGTTGATTAAAGATGAAATTGATATTTCCATTGTGTGGGATTATTAGTATTAATGGAAATGGACATTTATTTCGATAATAATTAATTTTTTTCTGGAGATTAAAGTGACCAATCGGGTAATTAATCGGATAAATGAGCAATTAATTGTATTAATTTACATGCTTATAACCATTTGTTCACATGTATGTACTATTGATTCACATGCATGTACTATTAGGGGAGGTAGTGCAAGATTGATAATACTTGCATGACTAAATTAAAAATAGAGGTATAGATGAAGGTACTATACTGTAACTATTTTTTCACATGTATAGAACTATTGATTCACATGAATGTACTATTAATTTACATGCATGTATTATTAGGAGAGGTGGTGCAAGTTTGATAATACTTTCAGGACTAAATTAAAAATAGAGGAAAATATGAAGGTATTATACTGTAATATTTTGAGCCCCAAAACATACAATTATCGAAACTATATTTTTCTATAAATAGAAGCTCATTCTTCTTTCATTCTCACCAATTCACTAAGACTCACAAGAGCAATTATAGAGAGAGAAGCTATATAGAGAGAAGTTATAGTGAGAAAGAAGAAGAGTATTCTGCTACTTTACTATTCCAGTATCCAGTCTTCTTCTAAGAAAATGAGAACGTAGCAGGGACTAGTCGGGGAACAGAGTGATTGTTCGAGATGGTGGCTAGAGTAGTCCTCACTATTCTATGAAATAGTGTGATAATAAATGTAATTAGGACTCTATTTGAGTTTGGATATTGTCTAGAAGATAATATTCGTGTAAAAACTCTCAGCTATGCTTTTGTCCTATTGTATAAAAGAAGTTTGTATTTGATTTATGTACCAAGTATTTGACGACTCAGAATGGGTGATGTATACCTATTTTGGGGGCGTCACATTTGGTATCAAAGCTTAGGGATATGATCCCTGGCTGAGATGTGAGACTAGAACTAGGAGGGGAGAGACGGGTAATTCCTTCGCTAGTATGACCTACCTAAGTTTATTTGTTATTTAATTTATCGGTCAGAGTATAGGGATAATATGTGGTATGTCAATTAAGCCTTGTTTTGTGGCAGTGTTTAAAAATGGCATCTTAAAATGTTGAGATAAACAATGAAGCATATAAGACCGTTGAGTCACCAACGATCAATACCCAGGATAATGTGCATTAGGAAGGCAATAATCCTCAGGAAAACAACAACACCGACCAGATGATGAATGATGGGATGTTCAGATGCTTTATGAAATTCATGCAACATCAGGTGAGAGAGACTCCTGTCCAAAATGCAGATGGAAACACTGGAAACTCTCAGATGGTCACTACTAAGCAGTTCAAGGAGTTGGGACCACCGAAGTTTGGGAGAGCCAAAACCACTTAAGGAGGAGACGTGGATAAAGCAGATCACCAAGATATTTGATGTCTTGGGATGCTCCGAGGAGCAAAAGGTTCCCTTTGCCACATTCATGTTTAGAAGAGAGGCAGATTACTGGTGGGAATCAGTAAAACGTACTCAGCCTTCCGTACTCAAAATGTCTTGGGAAAAGTTCCAAGAACTATTCAACGACAAGTACTTTCCCGAAAGTATTCGTCACATAAAAGAGGTGGAGTTCATCAAGCTGGAGAAAAACAATTTGACCGTGTCGTAGTACGAAGCTAAGTTTGTCGAGTTGTCCTGGTTTGCGTCCCACTTGGTTGATAATGAGGAGATAATGACGCGGATGTTTCTAAGAGGTTTGAAACCAGAGATACGTCAATATCTCATTTCTCACAAACTTTGCTTGTATTTAGATGTTGTGAATAGGACTCAGTTATTGGAGCGTGATAATAAGTCAACCCAACCAAGAGAGAGCAGCCAGGAAAATGATAATATCAGTGGTAGCAGTCATCAAAGCGGTGACAACAAACGTGGAGAGAATCAACATGCCAGAAATGGTAACCACTTCAGTGGTAATCATGGCGAAGATAATAGAAGTAGAAATTTCAAGAAGAGAAGGTTCAACAATGATGGAAAGATGTCAGCACCAGCACTTATTGTTAAGGAAGGAGAACGACCGTCGGTCGTATGTTACAAATGCAGAGGGTAGGTACACATCAGTCAAAACTGTACGCAGCAGTCCAAAGCATGTTATAATTATGGAAGAGAAGGTCACCTAGCCCGATTTTGTCATGCCCCGAAGTCAAGTCCAGCTGGGATGGAGGCATCAAAGGCCGTCCCAGACAAGATAAAACCGTAGTTCAAGAGAGAGCGTTTGTCGTAACCTCCCAAAAAGTGAGGAATCCGAACGAGGTGATCACGGGTAAGCTAATCATAAACTCTAGCGAAGTCTATAACTTATTTGATACTGGTTCTACCCATTATTTTATTTCTCCTACTTGCCCTCAACGTTTAAATTTAACTCCGGAGAAATTAGACTTTGACTTATCTGTTGAAACTCCGTTGGGAGAAACCTTCATTACATCCACTATTTATAATTCTTGTTTGATTCAAATCGGCACCCGCACATTACCTGTCGATCTTATCTCTTTGAAAATACTTGCATTTGATGTGATTTTAGGAATTGATTGGTTAACTACTCATCATGCTAAAATTGATTGTTCTCGTAAGGTTGTTAGCTTTCATATTTCTAACCAACCTATTATGCGAATTCAAGCAACCAAACCACTAAAGTTAATCACCGTCATATCAAGCCATGAAGCTATTTATTTATTGAAAAATGGATGTCAAGCTTTCTTAGCCCATGTCACGGATTTAAACAAAAATACGTCAGATTTAAATGATATTTCTATTGTTAATAAATATCTTGACGTATTCCCTAAAGAACTTCCTGGCCTTCCCCCGGAGCGTGAAATCGAGTTTGGTATTAACCTTGAACCCGGTACAAAACCCATTTCTAAAGCCCCATATCGAATGGCTTCTATTGAACTTCAGGAGTTAAAAACCCAAATGCAGGAATTGTTAGACATCAGTTTTATTCGTCCTAGTACGTCCCCTTGGGGTGCTCCTGTTCTATTTGTGAAGAAGAAAGATGGAAGTATGCAACTTTGTATTGACTATCGGGAGTTGAATCATGTCACCATAAAAAATAGGTACCTGTTGCCTCGCATTAATGACCTTTTTGACTAGTTGCAAGGCGCCAAATTCTTTTCAAAGATCGATCTTCATTCTGAATATCATCAGTTAAAGATTAAAACTGATGACATTCCAAAGACTACTTACAGAACTCGGTACGGGCGTTACGAATTCTTAGTCATGTCTTTTGGATTGACTAATGCTCCTGCTGCCTTTATGGATATGATGAACTGAATATTCAAGGATTATTTGGATCATTTTTTGGTCTTCTTTATTGATGACATCCTCATATACTCCAAAAGCCTTAAAGATCATGAGCAACACTTGAGGTTGATACTCCAAAAGCTTCGTGAAAACAAGCTATATGCCAAGTTGAAGAAAAGTGAGTTATGGCTTGAGGAAGTAGCATTCCTTGGGCACGTGATATTAAATCACGGAATATCTGTTAACCCAGCAAAGATTGAGCAATACAAAGCTGGGAGAAACCTAAGTCAGTGACCGAAGTACGTAGCTTTTTGGGCTTAGCTGATTATTATCAGAGATTCATGGAAGGATTTTCTCGAATTACTACTCCATTAACTTAGCTGACTCGAAAAGATACAAAATTTGGTTAGAGTGAGGAATGTGAGAAGAGTTTTCAAGAACTCAAGAGGAGGCTTATTTCAGCACCTGTTCTGACAATACCATCTGATTCAGAGGGATTTCTCATCTACAGTGATGCTTCAAGCAGAGGGTTAGGATGTGTTCTCATGAAACATGGGAAAGTTATAGCTTATGCCTCACGACAACTTAAAGAATATGAGAGGAATTATCCTTGTAACAACCCGATACTTTCTATACAAATAAATCAGAATTTTTTCGTATAAATTTTTTATTTATTTATTAAAATAAATATGGGGAAGTATGTGCTAGGTAATGTGTATATATATGTATGTGATAAATAAAAATATATTTATTACATGAATAGTTTTAGATAATTTTATTTTAGAATTATTGATTATTATAAACTATATTATTACAATAATTAATTTTATAGTAGAAATGTTTTTATTATTTATTTTTATGAAAATATGATTTTATATTATTTAAATAATATATGAAATGATTATTAGAATTATAATAATGAATATTTTATTATATAAATTTGTTCAGAATATTTAAGTTAATTATTTTAGCTTAATTATTGATGTTGTATATGAAAGATAAACCAGATATGAAATCCAAACCCTAAATTTGGATTTTGATCAAGGGATGAGAATAATAATATAATATTAATTATATTTTGATTTTTCAGTGCTATAAATATGTACTGTATATGTGTAGACTGATAATGGTTGGTCAATTATGGTAAATTATGTCATAACCCTTATATCGTGTTATTAAACCCTAATTATTAAACTCAGTTATGAGTTTAAGACTGAGTAGTAATTGTGTTATATGAATTTTATTACGTATTAAAAGAATTTACATTAATTAGAGAAAAGACCTAATTATTATTTAAAAACCCTAATTTGCTAGAATTAGAAACCCTAATTACTATTTTAGTAAATTATAATATTAATTAGGAAACCCTACTTGTTGATTTGGGAACCCTAATGAGATTAAGGAACCCTAATGAGATTAAACCCTAATTTTTTTTATTAAAAACCCTAATTTTAAATTAGTATATTTTAATTAATATTTTATTAAACATTAATTTTAATTTTTCAAACCCTAGAAATTATTTGGGAAATTTTAAGATCTAAAATCTAGTGAATAAACCCTAGATTTAAGCACCATGGACAAGAATACCCTTGAAATTAAAATACAAATTACCATTTTACCTTTTTTGTCCCATTTATGAATTATTGATTTGCATATCTTATCTAATCTTGCAGCCACCCTAGTCTACCTACCTAGGATCTATAACACCAGCACATGATCAGCCTTTGCAAGCAATCAAATACATTGCACCAATTAATTTGCTAGATTTATCAGAGAGAAAGTGCACATTTAGCCTAATTTGATCACTTACACTTAGCCATATTCTCTCAAGCTCAAACCCATGAAATTCTAGTGTTAGATCAGTCACAAATAAAGCCCCACGAACACCAACATCAAATCAGAAGCATATAAATCAAAATTGGATCATAAAGAGGTAAACCCTAATCTAGAAATCTGACTTTTGATCTTATGTTAAATGTTGTGTTTTTATGTTAAATCATGTTGTATGTAGTTTATTTTAGTGATCTGGGTTGCTAGATGTTAGATCCATAACATCTAGAGGCTCAGATTTGAAGATTTATAAAATCTGGAAAAAGTTTGTTTTGTGGTCTGACAATGAATGTCGTTGGTTGGTAGAGATCTCTCGCATGTTTTGATTTTGATGTTTTAAAGTTGTAATCAGTAGCTTGTTATGTGTTCTTTAATCTGGAAGTGGAACCACTATGATTACATGTCTAGATCATAAGTTATTAGTGGTCAAATCCAGATTGGCCGACCGCATGACTAGAGAGAAATCTGGGTAACCCGTAAGGTAGTTCTTGTCGTCCGAAACAAGATGTTCTAAGCATTTGATCCGACACTACTTTGATGTTATGTTATTGATCTTGAGTCTAAGTTGTAGTATGTTATGTTAACTTTATATTCATGCTTTTAGATCCTTGAAATCATCAACAGATTGAACTCTATGGATGGTCAAACCAGCTCAGATGATCACGAATTTCGTTTTCTGGAATTTCCAGAAAATCAAGAACATGATTTCTGACAACCGTTGACCGGCTTGGATCTTGATTTGTGATGTTTTTATATCAATATTATGTATCACATTTGTTGTCTTGGATGTGGTCTACAACCTGGAATCCTTAAATCACAAAAACATTACATGAACCACAAGTTGTGAAGCCCAATATGAATCTGTCGAATCTGTTCTTCATTTTGGGCAAACCGAAAATGAAGAACAATCGACATATCTTTGTAGATCCATAGATCTTATTCTTTGAATAATGTTTAGACTTGTATATTGCTTGAATAATGTTCTCTGTTAGTTATGCTACACAGCCCGATGTGTAGAACACATTTAACATGAACATATTGATAGATTTAAGGCTAACAAAACCATTGACCGACCATGATCTTAAATTTTTGGGCAGCCCAGAAACTTGAAGAACCATCTGACAGTAATTTCTAATCTTTATAACAAGAGATTGTGATGTTGTTTGGCCATGATTGTTGTTGGATCATGAAGAATTACATTAGTACTACAAAATCTAGCCATTAGCACGTCGAGAAACATTCTGTACAGAGAATGATTGATGGTCAAACAAGCAAGCTTGATCACTGACTTTGAATGCCTGGGTTTCTCAAGAACATCTAAGGGGACATTTACTGTCGCCAAAGGGCTTTAGCGACAAACTTACTAAAATTAATTAATTTAATTTCTAAAAATCAATTAAAAATAGTAAATAAATTCTGAAAATTACAAAAATTATTTTAAAAATTATTTTAAGTTATAAAAACTAACTTTTAATAATTTGACATATTTTTCATAAATAATAATATTTATTTGGATATTATTGATATTTAATTTATTTAATAAATGCACTAAATAAATTAATTAAAAATAATTTTATTATATTAAAAATCATTTTAAAGGTATTTAATAATATTTTAAGTTATAAAACATAACTTTTAATATTTTAAGATAAGTTTCATTAATTATTTAATATTAATGATATTAGAATTAATTAGTAAGTATGTTAAATGAAGTAATTTAAAAATGATTTTATTATTAAAAAATTATTTTAAATAAAAATAAAGTGTTTAAGGATATTTTAAGTTATAAAACATAACTTTTAATATTTAAAGGATAATTTCATTAATAATTTAATATTAATGATAAATTAGGGATATTCAATTTATTTAATAATAGTTTTAAAATGGTTTATTAACTTAAAATTCATTTAAAAGGATATAAATGAGTTAAAATATTTTAAGTTATAATTAATGACTTTTAATATTTGGATAAATAGTACATTAATATTTAAATATTAATGATTATTATTTAAAAATGATTTTAAATATTTTAAAAATTATTTAATTGGTAATATTAATACTTTAAAAATATTTTGAGTTATTATAAATAACCTTAATATTTTGGCAATGGTTTCATTAATAGTTTAATATTGATTAAATGTTAATGATAGTAGAATTGTTTAATATTTAAATCATTTATTTGTGATTCGGTGTTTGAAAATTTATGATAGATTATAATTAGTGTTTAAAAATTATTTGAAGTCATTTAAAAATAATATGACTAATAATTACATTTATTGAACTAACTGGATAGAGTCTTAAACTCGATTATTATCCGATAAACTGTCGATACACCGACGTGTTTCAGAAATTGATTTGGACTTAGATATTTTGACTGTATTAATGATTGTTTGTGATTCAATGACTGTGGGATATGTGTGACAAGGTGATTAGGTTATGTCTTTAATTGCAATAAAGCGATATTATGTGTTGTGATATGTTATTCTAATCAGTAAAATGATCTTATTACTGATAGGTGATTACATAAAAGATAAAACTAAGTTGCGAATTGTAAGCAGCGTACCAGGCAAGTATCTTACCTTTGCATTTTTTTTATGTAATGGACATGAGTAAGAATGTTTCAGAATTATATTATTACTGTACAGATTATTAACCTTATATTATATACGCTCATTGATTATCAACATGTTAGTATATGGTAATTCAGATATATATTCTGTTCGTTAATTTCTATAAATGGTTATACAAGTGTCCCCACTTGGATAATCATTGTATTTAATCACATGTTGATACACCTTTGCTAATTACCCGTATATATATATATATATATATGTTGAATTATATATTATTGTTGAACAAGATAAAACCTTACTATTATCCAACCGAATTGCTTTGGTTTGGAACCCCGACAGGTATGAACATCCCTTACACGGGGAAAACTTTTTATGCACCCAAGGTGGATAGAGTGAACGATAACATCGTTCTTGCAATGTAGTATTGATCAATACAGGGTACAACAGGTTGATCACCCCCCGTGCCCATAAGTTATGACGGTTTGCGGATGAATTTTTGCTAAACCTATTTGAAAATTGAAAACAATGTTCATAGTATGTCACCTTAACCCTATTTATAGTCAATACGTAGTTTCAAAAATTTGATAGAGAGTTGTTATGTTATTATTATTGGTTCAGATTACTTCATAACTATTGACTTGTTGTAGAAGGGTAGTACAACGAAAATATTTAACCCTTTCAGCTAATATTTATAATTGTTATTACTTGCTGGGCACTCAAATGCTCACTATTGCTTAAATGAAATGTTTTTCGTTAAGTATGATCATCAACCAAGGCTCGAGCAAGAAACAAGGGGAAAGGAAAGCTATTTGAATGAGATTGATAATATTCTGTGTAATAGTTATAGGTTATTATGACAATGATAATTATTATCTATGATGTAATGAATGTTTAAAGGTCTCATACCTGGGAGTAAACTTTGATGCATATGTAAATTAAGTTTGAATTTTATATTATTGTTATTATTATTAGTATTATTCAGCTTATAGAAATGGTATCGTGAAGCACCGAGTTCGGGTTTCAAGTACCCGAATTTGGGGGCGTCACAATCCTACTCATGATATAGAGTTGGCAGCTGTCGTTTTCGCACTTAAAATCTGGAGGCATTACTTGTATGGGGAGAAAGTTTAGATCTATTCAGATCATAAAAGCCTCAAATATTTCTTCACCCAAAAGGAGCTCAACATGCGGCAACGATGTTGGCTTGAGCTGTTAAAAGATTATGATCACACAGTTCAATACCATCTTAGAAAAGCGAACGTAGTAGCTAACGCATTGAGTAGAAAGATCATATACGAATGCGAGTGTGATATTATCAACGAAAGGCCTATTTTGTATGACTTACAAAGGATGGAGATAGAGTTAAAGACTCCGAGAACCCACGTGATGATGGAAAATATACGAGTAGAACTGACTTTAATAGATAAATTTAAAGCTGCTCAAACTACAGACCTGGAGCTGATGCGTATGAGGAAGAAAGTACAAGAAGGTGCTATTCCTGAAGCAAGAATCGATGAAGAAGGAATATTTCAAGTCAACTCCAGACTTTGTGTTCCTAACGACTCTGACTTGAAGTATAAAATCATGATGGAGGCGCCATACAATACAGTTTGTAATCCATCCTGAGTACAAAAATGTATCATGATCTTCGACATACATTTTGGTGGAGCAATATGAAAAGAGAGATAGCAGAGTTTATCTCAAGGTGTTTAACTTGTCAACGTGTCAAGGCAGAGCATCAAGTGCCAAAAGGTCCATTGCAACCACTTGAAATTCCAGAATGGAAGTGGGAGCACATTACCATGGATTTCGTTAATGGTCTTCCCAAGGTTTCTCAAGTTATAGATGCGATTTGGGTCATTGGTGATAGATTGACCAAGTTTGCTCATTTCTTACCTATACGAGAAACTTATTCACTTAAACGTCTTGGTCGTATGTACATAAATGAGATTTTAAGATTGCATAGTATGCGAGTATCCATAGTTTCTGATCGAGACCCAAGATTCACTTCACAATTTTGGGTTAGTTTGAAAAAGGCTATTGACACAGATTTATGATTCAGTTCGGCATACCATCCTCAAACGGACGGGCAGTTGGAAGTATGCAACTTTGTATTGACTATCGGGAGTTGAATCATGTCACCATAAAAAATAGTACCGCTGCCTCGCATTAATGACCTTTTTGACTAGTTGCAAGGCGCCAAATTCTTTTCAAAGATCGATCTTCATTCTGAATATCATCAGTTAAAGATTAAAACTGATGACATTCCAAACTACTACTTACGAACTTCGATGCAGGCGTTCACGAATTCTTAGTCATGTCTTTTGGATTGACTAATGCTCCTATTTGCCTTTATAGATATGATGAACCCAATATTCAAGGATTATTTGGATCATTTTTGGTCTTCTTTATTGATGACATCCTCATATACTCCAAAAGCCTTAAAGATCATGAAAGCAACACTTGAGGTTGATACTCCAAAAGCTTCGTGAAAACAAGCTATATGCCAAGTTGAAGAAAAGTGAGTTATGGCTTGAGGAAGTAGCATTCCTTGGCACGTGATATTAAATCACGGAATATCATTAACCCAAAGAAAGATTGAGCAATACAAAGTCGAGAGAAACCTAAGTCGATGAATCAAGAATCGTAGCTTTTGGGCTTAAATGATTATTATCGAGATTCATGGAAGGATTTTCTCAATTACTACTCCATTAACTTAGGCGACTCGAAAGATACAAAATTTGGTTAGAGTGAGGAATGTGAAGAGTTTTCAAAGAACTCAAGAGGAGGCTTATTTCAAAGACCTGCTTCGACAATACCATCTGATTCAGAGGGATTTCTCATCTACAGTGATGCTTCAAGCAGAGGGTTAGGATGTGTTCTCATGAAACATGGGAAAGTCATAGCTTATGCCTCACGACAACTTAAAGAATATGAGAGGAATTATCCTTGTAACAACCCGATACTTTCTATACAAATAAATCAAAATTTTTTCAGATAAATTTTTATTTATTTATTAAAATAAATATAAAAAGTATGTGCTAGGTAATGTGTATATATATGTATGTGATAAATAAAAATATATTTATTACATGAATAGTTTTAGATAATTTTATTTTAGAATTATTGATTATTATAAACTATATTATTATAATAATTAATTTTATAGTAGAAATGTTTTTATTATTTATTTTTTATGAAAATATGATTTTATATTATTTAAATAATATATGAAATGATTATTAGAATTATAATAATGAATATTTTATTATATAAATTTGTTCGAGAATATTTAAGTTAATTATTTTAGCTTAATTATTGATGTTGTATATGAAAGATAAACCGATATGAAATCCAAACCCTAAATTTGGATTTTGATCAAGGATGAGAATAATAATATAATATTAATTATATTTTGATTTTTCAAAGTCTATAAATATGTAATTTTATATGTGTAGACTGATAATGGTTGGTCAATTATGGTAAATTATGTCATAACCCTTATATCGTGTTATTAAACCCTAATTATTAAACTCAGTTATGAGTTTAAGACTGAGTAGTAATTGTGTTATATGAATTTTATTGCGTATTAAAGAATTTCTGTTAATTAGAGAAAAGACCTAATTATTATTTAAAAACCCTAATTTGCTAGAATTAGAAACCCTAATTACTATTTTAGTAAATTATAATATTAATTAGGAAACCCTACTTGTTGATTTGGGAACCCTAATGAGATTAAGGAACCCTAATGAGATTAAACCCTAATTTTTTTTATTAAAAACCCTAATTTTAAATTAGTATATTTTAATTAATATTTTATTAAACATTAATTTTAATTTTTCAAACCCTAGAAATTATTTGGGAAATTTTAAGATCTAAAATCTAGTGAATAAACCCTAGATTTAAGCCCCATGGACAAGAATACCCTTGAAATTAAAATACAAATTACCATTTTACCTTTTTTGTCCCATTTATTAATTATTGATTTGCATATCTTATCAAATCTTGCAGCCACCCTAGTCTACCTACCTAGGATCTATAACACCAGCACATGATCAGCCTTTGCAAGCAATCAAATACATTGCACCAATTAATTTGCTAGATTTATCAGAGAGAAAGTGCACATTTAGCCTAATTTGATCACTTACACTTAGCCATATTCTCTCAAGCTCAAACCCATGAAATTCTAGTGTTAGATCAGTCACAAATAAAGCCCCACGAACACCAACATCAAATCAGAAGCATATAAATCAAAATTGGATCATAAAGAGGTAAACCCTAATCTAGAAATCTGACTTTTGATCTTATGTTAAATGTTGTGTTTTTATGTTAAATCATGTTGTATGTAGTTTATTTTAGTGATCTGGGTTGCTAGATGTTAGATCCATAACATCTAGAGGCTCAGATTTGAAGATTTATAAAATCTGGAAAAAGTTTGTTTTGTGGTCTGACAATGAATGTCAGTGGCTGTAGATCTCTGCATGTTTTTGATTTTTGATGTTTTAAAGTTGTAATCTGTAGCTTGTTATGTGTTCTTTAATCTGGAAGTGGAACCACTATGATTACATGTCTAGATCATAAGTTATTCGTGGTCAAATCCCGTTGACCGGGCATGACTAGAGGAAATCTGGGTAACCCAGAAGGTAGTTTGCAGCGTCCGACAAGATGTTCTAAGCATTTGATCTGACACTACTTTGATGTTATGTTATTGATCTTGAGTCTAAGTTGTAGTATGTTATGTTAACTTTATATTCATGCTTTTAGATCCTTGAAATCATCAACAGATTGAACTCTATGGATGGTCAAACCAGCTCAGATGATCACGAATTTCGTTTTCTGGAATTTCCAGAAAATCAAGAACATGATTTCTGACAACCGTTGACCGGCTTGGATCTTGATTTGTGATGTTTTTATATCAATATTATGTATCACATTTGTTGTCTTGGATGTGGTCTACAACCTGGAATCCTTAAATCACAAAAACATTACATGAACCACAAGTTGTGGAAGCCCAAATATGAACTGTCGAACTGTTCTTCATTTTTGGGCAAACCCAGAAATGAAGAACAGCTCTGACAGTCTTTGTAGATCCATAGATCTTGTTACTGAATAATGTTTAGACTTGTATATTGCTTGAATAATGTTCTCTGTTAGTTATGCTACACAGCCCGATGTGTAGAACACATTTAACATGAACATATTGATAGATTTAAGGCTAACAAAACCATTGACCGACCATGATCTTAAATTTTTGGGCAGCCCAGAAACTTGAAGAACCATCTGACAGTAATTTCTAATCTTTATAACAAGAGATTGTGATGTTGTTTGGCCATGATTGTTGTTGGATCATGAAGAATTACATTAGTACTACAAAATCTAGCCATTAGCACGTCGAGAAACATTCTGTACAGAGAATGATTGATGGTCAAACAAGCAAGCTTGATCACCGACTTTGAATGCCCGGGTTCTCAAGAACATCTAAGGGACATTTATCTGTCAAAAGGGCTTTAGCGACAAACTTACTAAAATTAATTAATTTAATTTCTAAAAATCAATTAAAAATAGTAAATAAATTAAGAAAATTACAAAATTATTTTAAAAATTATTTTAAGTTATAAAACTAACTTTTAATAATTTGACATATTTTTCATAAATAATAATATTTATTTGGATATTATTGATATTTAATTTATTTAATAAATGCACTAAATAAATTAATTAAAAATAATTTTATTATATTAAAAATCATTTTAAAGGTATTTAATAATATTTTAAGTTATAAAACATAACTTTTAATATTTTAAGATAAGTTTCATTAATTATTTAATATTAATGATATTAGAATTAATTAGTAAGTATGTTAAATGAAGTAATTTAAAAATGATTTTATTATTAAAAAATTATTTTAAATAAAAATAAAGTGTTTAAGGATATTTTAAGTTATAAAACATAACTTTTAATATTTAAAGGATAATTTCATTAATAATTTAATATTAATGATAAATTAGGGATATTCAATTTATTTAATAATAGTTTTAAAATGGTTTATTAACTTAAAATTCATTTAAAAGGATATAAATGAGTTAAAAATATTTTAAGTTATAATTAATGACTTTTAATATTTGGATAAATAGTACATTAATATTTAAATATTAATGATTATTATTTAAAAATGATTTTAAATATTTTAAAAATTATTTAACTTGGTAATATTAATACTTTAAAAATATTTTGAGTTATTATAAATAACCTTAATATTTTGGCAATGGTTTCATTAATAGTTTAATATTGATTAAATGTTAATGATAGTAGAATTGTTTAATATTTAAATCATTTATTTGTGATTCTGGTGTTTGAAAATTTATGATAGATTATAATTAGTGTTTAAAAATTATTTGAAGTCATTTAAAAATAATATGACTAATAATTACATTTATTGAACTAACTGGATAGAGTCTTAAACTCGATTATTATCCGATAAACTGTCGATACACCGACGTGTTTCAGAAATTGATTTGGACTTAGATATTTTGACTGTATTAATGATTGTTTGTGATTCAATGACTGTGGGATATGTGTGACAAGGTGATTAGGTTATGTCTTTGTTTGCGATAAAAAGATATTATGTGTTGTGATATGTTATTCTAATCAAGAAATGATCTTATTAACGATAGGTGATTACATAAAAGATAAAACTAAGTTGCGAATTGTAAGCGCAAATTGCATCAAAAAGTATCTTACCTTTGCATTTTTTTATGTAATGGACATGAGTAAGAATGTTTCGTAAATTATATTATTACTTGTATGATTATTAACCTTATATTATATACGCTCATTGATTATCAACATGTTAGTATATGGTAATTGGATATATATATTGCATTAGAAATTTCTATAAATGGTTATACTGAAGTGTCCCCACTTGGATAATCATTATATTTAATCACATGTTGATACACCTTTGCTAATTACCCGTATATATATATATATACATATATATATATATGTTGAATTATATATTATTGTTGAACAAGATAAAACCTTACTATTATCCAACCGAATTGCTTTGGTTTGGAACCCCGACAGTATGAACATCCCTTACACGGGGAAAACTTTTTATGCACCCAAGGTGGATAGAGTGAACGATAACATCGTTCTTGCAATGTAGTATTGATCAATACAGGGTACAACAGGTTGATCACCCCCCGTGCCCATAAGTTATGACGGTTTGCGGATGAATTTTTGCTAAACCTATTTGAAAATTGAAAACAATGTTCATAGTATGTCACCTTAACCCTATTTATAGTCAATACGTAGTTTCAAAAATTTGATAGAGAGTTGTTATGTTATTATTATTGGTTCAGATTACTTCATAACTATTGACTTGTTGTAGAAGGGTAGTACAACGAAAATATTTAACCCTTTCAGCTAATATTTATAATTGTTATTACTTGCTGGGCACTCAAATGCTCACTATTGCTTAAATGAAATGTTTTTCGTTAAGTATGATCAACCCGAAGGCTCAGGCAAGAACAAGGGGAAAGGAAAGCTATTTGAATGAGATTGATAATATTCTGTGTAATAGTTATAGGTTATTATGACAATGATAATTATTATCTATGATGTAATGAATGTTTAAAGGTCTCATACCTGGGAGTAAACTTTGATGCATATGTAAATTAAGTTTGAATTTTATATTATTGTTATTATTATTAGTATTATTCAGCTTATAGAAATGGTATCGTGAAGCACCGAGTTCGGGTTTCAAGTACCCGAATTTGGGGGCGTCACAATCCTACTCATGATATAGAGTTGGCAGCTGTCGTTTTCGCACTTAAAATCTGGAGGCATTACTTGTATGGGGAGAAAGTTTAGATCTATTCAGATCATAAAAGCCTCAAATATTTCTTCACCCAAAAGGAGCTCAACATGCGGCAACGATGTTGGCTTGAGCTGTTAAAAGATTATGATCACACAGTTCAATACCATCTTAGAAAAGCGAACGTAGTAGCTAACGCATTGAGTAGAAGATCATATACGGGTACGAGTGTGATATTGTCAACGCAAAGGCCTATTTTGTATGACTTACAAAGGATGGAGATAGAGTTAAAGACTCCAGGGACCCACGTGATGATGGAAAATATACGAGTAGAACTGACTTTAATAGATAAATTTAAAGCTGCTCAAACTACAGACCTGGAGCTGATGCGTATGAGGAAGAAAGTACAAGAAGGTGCTATTCCGGAAGCAAGAATCGATGAAGAAGGAATATTTCAAGTCAACTCCAGACTTTGTGTTCCTAACGACTCTGACTTGAAGTATAAAATCATGATGGAGGCGCACAATACACCGTTTGTAATCCATCCCAGGAGTACAAAAATGTATCATGATCTTCGACATACATTTTGGTGGAGCAATATGAAAAGAGAGATAGCAGAGTTTATCTCAAGGTGTTTAACTTGTCAACGTGTCAAGGCAGAGCATCAAGTGCCAAAAGGTCCATTGCAACCACTTGAAATTCCAGAATGGAAGTGGGAGCACATTACCATGGATTTCGTTAATGGTCTTCCCAAGGTTTCTCAAGTTATAGATGCGATTTGGGTCATTGGTGATAGATTGACCAAGTTTGCTCATTTCTTACCTATACGAGAAACTTATTCACTTAAACGTCTTGGTCGTATGTACATAAATGAGATTTTAAGATTGCATAGTATGCGAGTATCCATAGTTTCTGATCGAGACCCAAGATTCACTTCACAATTTTGGGTTAGTTTGAAAAAGGCTATTGACACAGATTTATGATTCAGTTCGGCATACCATCCTCAAACGGACGGGCAGTTGGAGAGGACTATTCAAACTCTTGAAGATTTATTAAGACTCTGTGTCCTTGACTTCAAAGGAATTTGGGACAAGTTCTTGCCATTGGTGGAATTCTCCTACAACAACAGTTATCAAGCAATTATTGGCATGGCTCCATTTGAGGCGTTGTATGGACGCAAGTGTCGTTCTCTAGTATGCTGGGATGAGGTGGGTGAAGCAACGTTGTTGGGACCAGAATTGGTACGCATGACTACAGAAAATATTCAAATGATCCGACAACGTATAAAAACCTCACAAGATCGAAAAAAGAGTTATGTTGATCTTCATCAAAAGGACATGGAGTTCAATGTTGGAGATCATGTGTTGTTACGTGTTGCTCCATGGAAAAGAGTTGCAAGATTTGGAAAGAGAGGAAAGCTCAATCCTCAATTTATTGGGCCATTCGAAATCCTCAATCGAGTAGGAACTGTAGCCTATAGACTCGCCTTACCGCCAAGTATGTCTCGTGCACATAACGTTTTTCACATATCTATGTTACGGAAATTTGTGAAAGGCCCGAACCACATTATTGAATTAGAACCGGACGAGATAGTGGAAGATTTAACATATGAAGAGGTACCTGTTAAAATCTTGGATAAGAAGGATCATATTCTACGCTCCAAGGTTATACCTCAAGTCAAAGTTTTATGGAGAAACCATGATGTTGAGGAAATGACCTGGGAGTTAGAATCTGAAATGAAGTCAATGTATCCTCACTTCTTCGACATACCAGGTACGTACCCTAATTTTGAGGATGAAATTTCATAAGAAGGGGAGGTTGTAAGACCCCATATTTTATGAATAAAGATTAATTTTTCTCGAAATATATTTTTGAATATTATGGATTTGATATAATGTTATAGTTGTGGGTAACATTTACAAATTTTGCAAAGTAAGCAAGTGGTTATAAAATATTCGATTGTTCGGGGAATATTCGTTTTAACAAGGAATATTCGTACGACAACATAATCATTGGTGGACCCCACAATGGAAGTATTGTCAAAGTTAGAAAATGACAGAAATATCTTTTATAAAAATAACTGCGAAAGTTTTACCATTAAACTATTGAACTACCCGATAGTAAAAGTACAGTAATACGTGTGGTTGTATAGTAGCACACATTATTGTACAATATCTTTGATTATTGATGCTTACGTGAGAAGTCACTCAGTTATACTCAATTATTTCTACAGTAATTGCTGCATAATATCTCTTATATATTGATTCAATTATTATCACAGTATCATCTGCATAATATTTTATATTATTAAATCAATAATTGAGACGACAAAGTTATTCATATTATTAATTGCAATATTGACGATGTCTAGAAAGTTCTGTCGAGTAGAGGTTTAGTCACCTAATTGCGCGCCAATAGGGAGAAATTCTTATCAGAAAGCCCCCTCTTTTCTGGGAATGATCTGGTTGTTAAATATTGTGAGTTATAATATTAATGATGAATAAGTTCGTGTTGATTAAAGATGAAATTAATATTTCCATTGTGTGGGATTATTAGTGTTAATGGAAATCAACATTTATTTCTATAATAATTGATTTCTGGAGGTTATAGTGACCAATCGGGTAATTAATCGATAAATGAGCAATTAATTGCTATTAATTCACATGCTTATAACTATTTATTCACATGTATGTACAATTGATTCACATGCATGTACTATTAGGGGATGTGGTGCAAAATTGATAATACTTGCATGACTAAATTAAAAATAGAGGTATAGATGAAGGTACTATGCTGTAACTATTTTTTCACATGTATAGAACTATTGATTCACATGAATGTACTATTGATTCACATGCATGTACTATTAGGGGAGGTGGTGCAAGTTTGATAATACTTGCAGGACTAAATTAAAAATATAGGAAAAGATGAAGGTATTATACTATAATATTTCGAGCCCCAAAACGTGCAATTATCGAAACTATATTTTCCTATAAATAGAAGCTCATTCTTCTTTCATTCTCACCAATTCACGACTCACAAGAGCAATTATAGAGAGAGAAGCTGTGGAGAGAGAAGCTATAGTGAGAAAGAAGAAGAGTATTCTACTACTTCACTATTCCAGTATTCAGTCTTCTTCTAAGGAAATGAGAACGTAGCCGGGACTAGTCGGGGAACGGAGTGATGGTCCGAGATGGTGGCTATAGCAGTCCTCACTATTCTATGAAATAATGTGATAATAAATGTAATGAGGACTTCATTTGAGTTTGGATATTGTCTAGAAGATAATATTCGTGTAAAAACTCTCATCTACACTTTTGTCGTATTATATAAAAGAAGTTTGTATTTGATTTATGTACCAGGTATTTGGCGACTTAGAATGGGTGATATATACCTATTTTGGGGGCGTCACAATAGCACTACTTCCAAACAACTGTACATAGACCTAACACCCACACACATACACACACATACGCAGATAAAAGTTCAATGAAAAATGGCAGTAACCGTATTATCACGAAAGTCGGGGGGTGCCTAACACCTTCCCTTCGCTTAATCAAGCCCCCAAACCCTAATAAATTTTAGTTTTGCAGACCAGTTAAACAATGTCACATCACTGGGTCTTTGTGCAAACTTTTTCTCAGTTGAGTTGGTACAACCACTTAAAATATACCAATTGGCGGCTCTAAAAGTCAAATCGTCGACATTTACATGTTGAACCTTTTCAAACTTGTTTTTTCAAAAATAAAACTAATCCAAAATGAGAACACCAAAAGATAAGCACAGAAAGGGACAAATAAAAATCCCGACGTCGACAGGTGGAGACTCCACTGGGGACACAGGTAAGAGGGCTTAAGCCGCTATTCAAACATTTCAAAAACTTTTACCTGCTTATGTGTGAATGTTGCATTTACATTTGAATGAATGTGTACTAATGCTTTATTTACTACACTTAGTGCTTCACACCATATCTGCCTGTGATATTAGTGCTTCGTACATGTCATCATTTCAATACGGTGAGACACGATGTATGTGAATGTATATGTGTATTTCCTCCACCAGGAGGATATCCTATCAGTGTTTGATTACTGGACTCGTCGGGAGACTAATTTCACAAGGCTCAGGAAAGGCACCACCCAGATTCGCTCCAATTGAAAGATCGGATTAACTTCCCATCAAGTAAATTGCGATAATCTGGGAACCTTCATGCCAAAAAGCCGCGAGAGTAGCCTAAGATAGGTCAGGCTCTGATAAACCAAATGCGGAGGGAAGTCTCTTCATACCTTCCCATTTCAATTACTTGTAATTTTAATTACTTATAATTTCATTTCCATGTCAATCTCAATGTAATGGAAAATATAAAGGAATATGTGAACATGCATATTAAAACCTGTTATGCTATCTTGTCATTAAAACAACTGACATCCGTTTTGCAGGATAATATTCCCAAAAAACTGACACATTACATAGCATGTAGCATTACCACGTTTCCCCAGACTAAACTATATAAGTCTTTTTGTAGGGAAATGATTGGTCCCGTTACCCGTTCAAAGTCCCAAAAGGCACTAAGCCTACAACCAAACATGTCTACAAGTGCCCAGCCTGAACATACTCCTATTTCCTGAGAGGAGTTCGATGGACTAAGAAATCAGATCGTAGAATTGGATGTCTTTCTAAAAGAACAAAGTAAAAACACTCGGGGCCAAATAAAGCCTACTTAACTAGAGTCATTCACACCAGGGGCAGTCAGGGTATTAGCAAAAAGATGGAAACCCAGATACCTGAACCTCATTCTAATAAAGGAACCAACAAAACCCCTGAAACCACAAATAGAGGGATGATCGAGAAACTGGGGATATAAAAAAGAAAGTCCAACAAATAGAGGAAACAATCCAGTCAATCAAAGGGACTGGAAACTATGGAAGTGTCGATCTCCTATTCAGATCTCTACATATTCCCAAGGGCTCAGTATCCTGACAAATTCTAAGTCCTAGAGTTTGAAAAGTACAATGGGGTAGGTGATCCCTATACCCACCTAAAAGTATACATTGGCGAGCTAGGGTCTTATGTTGAAGATGAAAGCCTCAGAATGCAGTTTTTTCAAAAGAGTCTCACTGGAGAGGCTAAAGCCTGGTATGCCCGACTTGACAATGCCAAAATCCACAACTGGGAAGAATTGGCCCACACCTTTCTAAATCAGTACAGTTTTAAGTCACAAATGGCACTGGATCGATACCAAGTGACTAAATTCAAAAAGCAAAGTACTGAGTCTTTCTAAAAATATGCCCAAATATGGAGGCGTCTAGCAGTGCAAGTCATTCCATCAATGACACAAACTGAGATGGTAATGACATTTATTGATATCCAAGAGGCACCTTACTATGAGAGAATCCTAGCAGGCATAGGCAGAGATGGGCCTGAAGGCAGGCAAGATTAAAGACTTCACTGCCTTAGAAGTGTTCTCCAAGCATATACAGACTGGCAAGTATGTGAGCGTTCCTAAGAGGGTACTCGGTAAAGGCAATGATTCATTTTACAGGGGCAAGCTAGGAGACCAACCTACAGTCCCCCTATTTGGAAAAAGCAAGACAATCTGCCATTTTAACAACATGCTGCATTCAACCAATGCTAGGAAAGAAAAAGAAAATTTGTAAGAATGGAAAATTGGGTGTTCACTCCACTGGGTGATTCCCTTGAAAATGTATTGTCAATGTTAATGGATCACAAGAAAATTATCGAACTGGCTCCACCTCTGGAACCAGGGAGCAAAAGATATAATCCAAGTCAGAGATATGCTTACCACTCAGGGTCTCCAGGATAGGATACACAAGATTGATGGTCCTTAAAGCATAAAATTCAAAATCTAATCGAAAGTGGCAGTATTGTGGTCCAACAACCTGACCAACAAAATGTCAACACCAACCTTCTGTTGCAGCATGATATGGAGGGAGTAAACATGATCGGGTCAGGAAGTACTGAAATGTATCCAAATCGTAAGTACATATGAAAAATAGAGGAATACCCCCAAAGGCACAGAACAAATGTCCTAGAGTGGGAAAACTCGGAGGAGGGTATGACAGTAATGCAAAAATTAGAGATTATCCAGAATCAAGTAAATCTACTAGCTAAGCTGATAGTGTGCCAACATCAGGATACGAGACAGTTTTTCACTCAACTATCAGAAAGTCAAGAGAAAAAAGAGGTTAACCATAATGCAAGCCCATATCTCTCCATGATAAGCCAGCTAAATGAAGAAGATCAAAGCCGGCTAAAAGGACAAGAAAAAGGGGATGATAAAATTGCTAGAAGATCTCGCCAGCAAAAAAATCGCTCGAGGGAATGTGAATTCTTAAAGAAGAAAGATTAAACAACCTCGACAAGAGGGCAAAAATTCACCCATCTGAGCAAATCAAATGAAGAAATGCTACACTTTCTGATAAGTGAAGGAAGGATTACTGAGTTGTTGCTTCCTATAAATCCCACGATAAAGAGTTATGATTCCACCAAGATATGTCTCTACCATTCTTACTCACCTGGACATGTGACTGAGGAATGTTGCTCTTTGCGACATAAAATCCCTGATCTCATTGAAAATAGAGAGCTGAAGATAGAATTCCCTATGACTAAAACAGGCGCAAAGGAAATAAAAAGTAAAAGATGTCCACTCGAGACAGGCAGTTCAAAGGAGGTGAAGGCTACGAGCACCAATCTTGGAAGAACACAAAGTGGACCGGTCCTAATACAGGGAATGACAGAGGAGACAAGGGAATCCCCAAAGGAGATTCTTCCGCCAATATCAAACATCATGTGGCCCAAAGATAACAACCACGTTTATGATTTTATCATCTTGGAGGATGAGGAGGAAATACTAATCCTTTCAAAAGAAGAAAAAGCCAAAAAAGAAAGTTCCTTGCGAGAAATACAACAACTATTTGAGGGAGATTTCATAGTTAAATCCTCTCAAGCCCTGAAAAAGATGAAGGAACAGATAAAGGAAAAGGTGATGAGGTTGTCAGGGAAACCAACCCATCGAAGAATCAGGAGTTCATACCTTTTTGCGATGGGTCTAGTTCAAGGGTTCTTGAGGAATGTACTGAATCAGGAAACGATCAAGTTATGGCTATAAGTGAAGATATTCAGAACCAAGAGGTAACCTCTATCGTGAGCCTTGAAGGCAACATAACTACTGATAACTAGAATATCAGGCCTCAACTAGCAAAGAAGATGTAGATCCAGGGGATAAAGTTGTGAGTTCTAGGAGATGTTGGGACGATATCACTTTCTTCGCAGTATGCCTTTTATTTTTCATGCATGTAAATATTGAATAAAAAATCAAAAAATCAAAAAATCAAAGAAATCAAAATAAAAAAAATCAAGCCAGTCAGATCTCAGCCAAAAGCCTGAACTACTAAAGACCTGATCTCCCCTCATCAATGGGAGTACATAGGTAGCCATTAGTTGTGCGGTCTGACCTTCAAAAGAAACATCCAAACCAAAACATCAATCCTAAGACAACAAATCAAACCTTGTAGATCAAATCAAAATTGTGTGAAATCATCACCAACCAAGCTGAGATCTTTGGGCTAATTTAGTAAAGTTTGAAGGCCTCTCGACATTAATCATCAAAGTTGTAACAACAACACATCGATATATCAAGCATGACTAGCAGCGAGGACCTTCAAAGAGCCGACACTCTCAATCACAAGTCTTCCTTAAATCAGAAGAAAATCATTAAGGCTGATTACGCAAATAAGTCAGAAATAATGATTGAGGGCATCAAAGATAAAATCCACTCTCTGTTCACCATATAGTACAGAGGTAAAAGCCTCTTGCGATCCCGTCATCTTATCAGCCCATCTGTCAAAGCAACTATCCCAGACAACAAACAAGGCTGCGGTAATTTCAAAATTGGCAAAAACCCGATATTGGAACAGTTACAATAAGACTCGGGAAATCTCGAAAACATCGACAACTCAATATTGGGGCATTTATCAACCATCCTAAGGAGTAAAATGCACCAGTCAACACCATCAGCATAGTCCATCATCATCAGAGCTTTCCTCCTAACATCTCACTGGCGATTCAGTATGATCATTTGGTCTTTTCCAATTATACTGTTCTCAGAATGAATAATCAACATGTGAGGTATGACTCTTTCACCTCTTTATGAGCTTTCAGTCTCCATTTACATGCATTAGCAATAATATACATGTTAAAAAAGAAGTTTTTGCTTAACTTGTTATGAATGGGATTAATTTTGACAAGCGTCCGTAGGGAAAGAATCACGGGAATGATTAGAGAATTAAGACTATTCAACCTTTTTGATTGTACATGACATCCCAATTCAAAGTGCTTTTGGAATAGACTTGACCTTATATGCACGTCTGGACTTTACGATTGCCTTGACTCTTAGTTGTTGGGTATAATAAAGCTATGGCAAGAATAATGGCAATTAATGAAAAGATAGAAGATAAATCATTAGCCTAATGTCTTGAATCGTGGCCTAGGTTGCCCGGGTTATTAAGCCTGAGGGGTGTCATTACTCCTAGTGCCCTAAAGCCATCTGGTTTGGGAGTCATCGGCCCAACGCTCCTTACATGGGTAACTTAGCACCTAAGAAAATGAGCATTAAAAAAGAAAAGGCAAAACTTGAATAGATCCGAATCGTGGCCTAGATTATTCTAGTAATTAATCCCGAGGGGTGTCTTTACATTTGGTGCCCTAAAGCCATCTATTTGGGAGTCACCGGCTCAACGCTCCCTATATGTGTGACTTAGAGCCTAAGAAAATGGACCTATCAAGCTCAGATAAAGTAGAAAATAGAGTGATCGCCTGACTTGTCTCAAAGCGTGACCTTTATTACTCGAGCCAGTAAACCCGAAGGGGTGTCTTAACACCTAGTGCCCTAATGCCCTCCGGTTTGGGAGTCATTGGTCCAAAACTCATTACATGGGTAATTTTGAATAGCCTAAGAAAATGAAATAAGATTAGGCGAGAGAATAGAAAACTTTGCGAAGGCATAAAAGTTAAGGCGCTGCTAAAAGTTGCATCACTCATAGTGCGTGTGTCAGATGAAGTCAATTCTTCGAAGAATAACGTCTAGAGAAAAGATGAAGTATCTCTAATATAGGGAGATACGTCTTTTAAATCTAATCCTACCCATGTATAATGACCATGGATGTTTCAATATTTCCTTGCGATTTCATAGCTTATTCAATTTCATAAACTTTAAACTTCAAATGCCTTATTCACAAGAGTGTACTAATCCTGATGGCCAATCCGTCAAGCTTTTGGTGCATTTTATTCTTTTAATGTGCAGGATATTGCTCACTCGTGACTTGGTCAACAAAGAGAGTTTCCCATATGAATCCCCGACGACAACATACGAAAGGACTCGGGCATTTTCTAATTCCAGGAAAGGGAATGAGTTTAAGGCGGGATAAATCTTCTCATCAAAAGATAGGGGATAACTCCTCAAAGAAATCATGGCGACATAAGCTTGCCCCTACAAAAGAAGTGGAAAATTCTCAAAAAAGTCCTTAACTCAAAAGCAGAAGCCCAACGACAAAAGATCTAGCGAAAGAAATCCTCATCATCAAATGTGTTAACCTGTGTCAAGTCCTCACAAGTCGAGGCTTATACACCGAAGTTCAAATCTTGGCAGCGAAAGAACAGGTTGCACCCTCCAGGGATGACAGTGGCACTCAGGCCATTAGTTCAGCTGGGTTTAGAATCAAAAGCTCAAGGAAATGGTGCAAAAGCACCCAACAATGAAAAGAAACTCCAATCGCCTTAGAAAGGGTTAGGTAAGTTTTTACTCCAGATAATTTAAAATGTGCATCAACCTAGGACAATAGACTCCTAAGGATAAGCTTAGATCATCACATCATGCATGATCTGCACATATGAAAATGTGCTACATCAGCGTACATCCCTATCAAGGTTTAGCATGTATCTCCAGTAGATTTAAATATGTATGCATGTTAAATGCCTAGATTAGAGAAAAATTTCATCGTAGACATCAGTTGGTTGTTATCAGTCCAGCGTAACATCAGGCGAAGTCTAGTGAAGCAAACCATTGAATATTACTTCAGTGAAGGTATCGGAAGATCCGATATTTTAAACCATTGACATCAATTCAGTGTAACATCAAGACAGTTCAGTGATGAAAGCTTTGTACACCACTGTTCGAGTGGGAATTAATCAAAATAGTTTGGTGATGTCAGTGTAGTCAACTACCAGCAGTGTAGGATCCGTTGTCAAACTATCATTAGGGTAGGCACCATTATAAACTACCACCGTATACATCAGGAAGGTCCGGTGATTTCAGAACATCATCCCCAGTAGAGTTGTAAAAAACATCTCAATTTCTCTTCATCAAACAAGCATCGGCAACACCGATAAAAAGCCAAACCATTGGAGTCAACACCAGCATAGGCATCAGTAATAACCAGTAAAGGTAAAGTGATTTGCGATGTGCAAAGTGCGATTTACGATTTACAAAATGTGATGTACGAGTTGCGAAGTGTGATTGGCCAAAAGAGAAGTGCAAAGTGCGAAATGCGATGTGTGATTTGTAAACTGCGATTTGCAAAAGCATTTTAACATTCATCATAACATTCATTACATTGTGATTTGCATCATTAAAAATACCTTATCATATTTCAAGTGTCTAGTAATCTTTATCATGTTCATTCCATTGCATTGCATAAAAATGATAAAGAGGGGCATCTGTAGACACTCAAAATTTCATTTTTTATGTTACTAACTATTCAGGAGGACAAACACGTCTTTTTTACACTCCAGAGATAACCTTGGAGGACCACAACATCAGTTCCAACCCCGGAGATAACCCCAGGAAATGCAGTTCCCAACCTCAGAGATAACCCCGGGAAATCAATTTCCAACCCAGGAGATAACCTTGGGAAAGTCAGTTCCATCCCTGGAGATAACCCCGGAGATCAAGTTCAATTCCCAAAGACATCATCAGAAGGTCAAGTCAACCTCAGAGATAATCCTGAGGATAGTCAGAGTCCATAGCAGGCCAATCTCAAAAATAACACTGGAAAAAGATTGCTACAACTGCGCCAAAGGCGGAGACAACCCTAGGAGGGGCAAAATGGTCATTTTTTAACTCAATCTTAACTCAAATCAAATCAACTCATTTTAACTCAAACTGCTTCAAAAGAATTCCCACAAGAACCATATCTTAACTTCCGAGCGTAAACTATGCAAAATAGTCAATGGATTACCTAACGGAGACCCAGAAATGCTATTTTGGTCATGGACCCATCTACCTGTATTCAAAAAAGAACAAGCCCTATGTCATTGCGTAGCTCTTAAAAAGATCTTTCCAGAATGGTATGTCACACTTCCATCGATCTCTCGGATTGAAAGTTATGAAGGTTCGAGCGGATAACGCATCGTTTGAGTACACGTACTTCGAGACGATGGGACCCGACATGTCCGAGGCAGCTTGGACAACTGCTGGTAGACCCGCTGCTATCGCGAGTTGACCCGCGGCACTTTTGGTTTATAAATTGACCCCCTATCAGCCATAAAATATAAGAAAAAAGGAAGAAAAGATAGAAAAATTTGCCCATTTCAGCCTGTAACCTTTTCTAGAGTGTTCTGAACTGCGTGATTCTTTTTTTAAAGACTTGTAAGCTCGTGTTTTGCAACATACTAAAGTTTGACCGGTGAAAATTGAGTTTTCTGGCGTTAAAAGCTATTTGAAGTCTTCTTGGCAACCCACTATAAGATATTTTAGATTTTTAAGCTTTTTATCATATATATATATATATATATATATTAGAACGCCCCCAAAATAGGTGTACATCACCCATTCTGAGTCACCAAATACATGGTACAAAATTCAAATACAGCTTAATTATACAACTGTCGTGTAAAATACGATAAAATATAAGCTAAGAGTTTTAACATGAATATTATCTTCCAGACAATATCCAAACTCAAATGGAGTCCTCATTATAATTATTATCACACTATTTCACAGAATAGTGAGGACTACTAATGCACCATCTTGGACCATTACTCCGTTCCCCGACTAGTCCCGGCTACGTTCTCATTTCCTGAAGAAAATAATGAAAGCAAAATGGTCCAATATGGTTCATATTGTCAATACGTTCTCATCTTGTTAACATTTTATATTATTAAATAAATAATTGAGATGACAAGTTATTCTCATTATTATTTGCATAATTAACAATGTCTGGAAAGTTCTGTCGAGGAAAGGGGTTTGGTCAACTAATTGTGCGCCAATAGGGAGAAATCCTTATCAGAAAGCCCCCTCTTTCTTGGGAATGATCTGGTTGTTAATATTGCGAGTTATAATAATGATGAATAAATGTTGTTAAAAATATTGAGGAGATTTTTATGAAGTATTTGTTGTAAATTTTGGCTTATTATTTGGACCCCTACTTACCCATTTTTCAAAACTGTCGGTAGAAGTTATCTTAGTTTTGTTATATATATATATATATTAAATGGTAATGAAATGGGGGGGGATGATGCCTGAGAATGGAAGGAGTTAGAATTATTATTATTATTATTACATATTATATATATATATATATATATATATTATAATAAGTTTTTTTTTATGAAAAATACAATATATTATATTTTATCTGCATAGTGTTTTACTATGAAATGCATAGTAAATTCTTGTGATATCAAATTCGGCGTCCGTGATTTTTTTTAAAAAACGGTCGCGTCCGTGATTTCTTAATAGTACCCCTTCCATTCTCCTATAAATAGGATGCTTAGTTTAGAATTGAAAATCACACCAAAATCAAAAAATTCTTCTTCTATAATATTGAGCGTATTTCTTTCGAGTTTTAAGAAGCTTTGAGTGTAGAAAACAATGAAAGTTTTCTTCAAGAATATCCCCGCTATACTAGTTGGAATACTCTTCTTTTTAAGGTAAGAAATATTATTTTTGTTCAATATTCGTAAGAAATAATATTTTCTTCCATACTTTGTAGTATGTGAGTAATATTATTTCATTTCAGATTCCAAATTCTACACTCATTTTGTTAAGTTTTGGCTTCTATACTCCATCAAATTAGTAGAATATCCTTGAAATTTGTGTTTCATCCAATATCTTTTCATAGAAATATTATTCTGAACATTCTTGATAAGTTTTAACTTTTTCATGCCGGAGTACTATTCACGGGGTACTATTCTCAAAGTACTATTCACAGGGTACTATTTACTCGGTAACTATTCACCTGGGGTACTATTCATGATAAAAATTGATTTCTTTTCGGTCCAAATCATTTTTGGTACAATATTATTCATGAATTTACAGTATCATGTTGACAATTTGGACATTATTGAATTCTGGATAAAATAAATTATAAATCTTTAAAAATTTATCCTTTGCTTTCTTTTAATTGAATTCTTATATCATTGTCATCATCCTCATGCTTATATTGTGATGAAAGTAATCTTTGGCTTACGTGAATAGATGGACTGTTGATTGATATGATTATGACTAGGGATTATTCAGTATAATCATGACCATAATGTTACAAATGATATTGTAAAAGTCCTCATTAGCCAATAGTGAATTGATGGACAGTTGTTGGCATGATCATGACCATTGGAAAAAACATGAATATCCTTGACCCGTAGTGCATGGATAATTCGTGGTTGTGATACTAATGAATATCTTTGGCCTGTAGTTTAGGGATGATTTGATGATGTGATTTATTTATTAAGCTAAGTCTCAGTGATAAAATTGATGATAAACTTTTTAAATCATAGAAGATAGTAGATATCATGCTCTACTTGACTCTTTTAATGGATTGGTTGTTCTGCTGTAGTTAAACTTGATGTTTATTGTATTTTATCAATTTAACACTGTTGAAGGCTAACGATAATTTATTATGCATTATCTTAGTCATAATATTTCTTATTGGGCTAGTTGAGCTCACCCTTTTTCTTTCATTGTTCTCTTCAGGAAATGAGAACGTAGCCGGGACTAGTCGGCGAACGGAGTGATGGTCCGAGATGGTGCATTAGTAGTCCTCACTATTCTGTGAAATAGCGTGATAATAATTGTACTGAGGACTCCATTTGAGTTTGTATATTGTCTAAAAGACAATATTCGTGTTAAAACTCTTAGCTTATGTTTTGTCGTATTTTACACGACAGTTGTATAATTAAGCTATATTTGAATTTTGTATCATGTATTTGGCGACTCAGAATAGGTGATGTATACCTATTTTGGGGGCGTCACAATTGGTATCAAAGCTTAGGAAATGATCCCTGGCTAAGATGTGAGACAAGAACTAGGGGGGAGACACGGGGAAATCCTTTGCTAGTATGACCTACCTAAGCTTATTTGTTATTTAATTGGTCGGTCAGAATATAGAGATAAAATGTGGTATGTCAATTAACCCTTATTTTGTGGCAGTATTTGAAAATGGCATCTAAAAATGTTGAGATAAGCAATAGAGCAAAAGAGACCATTGAGTCATCACATATAAATAACCAGGACAATGTCCATCAGGAAGGCTACAATCCTCATGCAAAAAACAACACCGACCAAATAATGAACGATGGAATGTTCAGAGACTTTCTGCAATTCATGCAACATCAGGCGAGAGAGACTCCTGTCCATAATGCAGGTGGAAACACTGGCAACTCACAGATGGTCACCGCTAAGCAATTCAAGGAGCTGGAACCACCAAAGTTTTTGGGAAAGCCAGAACAACTTAAGGCAGAGACATGAATAAAGCAGATCACCAAGATATTTGATGTCTTAGGATACTCTGAGGAGTAAAAGGTTCCCTTTGCCACCTTTATGTTGCGAGGAGAGGCATATTACTGGTGGGAATCCGTAAAGCATACCCAACTGGCCGCACTGAAGATATCTTGGGAGAAGTTCCAAGAACTGTTCAACGACAAGTACTTTCCTGAAAGTATTCATCACATGAAGGAGGTGGAGTTTATCAACCTGGAACAAAATAATATGACCGTGTCGCAGTATGAGGCTAAGTATGCCGAGTTATCCCGATTTGCATCCCATTTGGTTGATAATGAGGAGCGTATGACGCGGATGTTTCTAAGAGGTTTAAAACCCAAAATACATCAATACCTTATTTCTCACAAATTTTGTTTGTATTCAGATGCTGTAAATAGGGCTCAATTATTGGAGCACGATAATGAGTCAACCCAACCAAGAGAGAGCAGCCGGCGAAACGATAATACCAGTGGTAGCAATCATCGAAGCGGTGACAACAAACGTGGAGGGAACCAACATGCCAAAAATGGTAACCACTTCGGTGGTAATCATGGCCATGACAATAGAAGTGGAAATTTCAAGAAGAGGAGATTCAATAATGATGGAAAGACGTCAGCACCAACAACCGTTTTTAAGGAATGAGAACGACCACCGATCGTGTGCTTCAAATGCGGAGGGGAGGGACACATCAGTCCAAACTTTATGCAGCAGTCCAAAACGTGTTACAATTGCGGAAGAGAAGGTCACCTAGCTCGATTTTGTCATGCAGTAAAGCCAAGTCCAGTTGGGATGGTGACACCAAATGCCATCCCAGACATGTCAAAGCCGGTAGTTCAAGGGAGAGCATTTGTCGTAACCTCCCAAAAAGCAAGGAACCCGAACGAGATCATCACGTGTAAGCTAATCATAAACTCTAGCGAAGTTTATACCTTATTTGATATCGGTTCTACCCATTCTTTTATTTCTCCTACTTGCGCTTAACGATTAAATTTAACTCCGGAGAAATTAGACTTCGACTTATCCGTTGAAACTCCATTGGGAGAAACCTTCATTACATCCACTGCTTGTAAGTCTTATTTGATTTAAATCGGTAATCGAATGTTACCTGTCGATCTTATCTCTTTGAAAATACTTTCATTTGATGTGATTTTAGGGATTGATTGGTTAACCACTTATCATGCAAAAATTGATTATTTTTGTAAGGTAGTTAGCTTTCATATTCCTAACCAACCTATTATGCAAATTCAAGCAACCAAACCACTAAAGTCAGTTACTGTCATATCAAGCCATAAAGCTATTCGTTTATTGAAAATTAGATGTCAAGCTTTCTTAGCCCATATCATGGATTTAAACAAAAATACGTTAGATTTAAATGATATTTCTATTGTTAATAAATTTTCTGACGTATTTCCTGGCCTAACCTCAGAGCGAGAAAACGAATTTTGTATCAATCTTGAACCCAGTACAAAACCCATTTCCAAAGCCCCATATCGAATGACTCCTATTTAACTTCAGGAGTTAAAAACCAAACTACAAGAATTTTTAGACATCGGTTTCATTCGTCCTAGTACGTCTCCTTGGGGTGCTCCTGTTCTATTTATAAAGAAGAAAGATGGAAGTATGCGACTTTGTATTGACTATCGGGAGTTGAATCATGTCACCATTAAGAATAGGTATCCGTTACCTCGCATTAATGACCTATTTGACAAGTTGCAAGGCGCCAAATTATTTTCAAAGATCGATCTTCGTTTCGGATATAATCAGTTTATGATTAAAACTGATGATATTCCAAAGACTGCTTTCAGAACTCGGCACGGGCAATACAAATTCTTAGTCATGTCTTTTGGATTGACTAATGCTCCTGCTTCCTTCATGGATATGATGAATCGAGTATTCAAGGAATATTTGGATCATTTTGTGGTCATCTTTATTGATGACATCTTTATTTACTCCAAAAGCCGTGAAGATCATGAGCAAGACTTGAGGGTAATACTCCAAAAGCTTTGTGAAAACAAGTTATATGCCAAGTTGAAGAAATGCGAGTTCTAGCTTGAGAAAGTAGCATTCCTTGGGCACGTGATACCAAATTATGGAATATCTGTTGACCCGGCAAAGATTGAAGCAATTCAAAGCTGGGAGAAACCTAAGTTAGTGACCAAAGTACGTAGCTTTCTCAGATTAGCTGGTTATTATCGGAGATTCGTAGAAGGGTTTTCTCGAATCTCTACTCCATTAACCTAGTTGACTTAGAAAGATACATAATTCAGTTGGAGCAAGGAATGTGAGAAGAGTTTTCAAGAACTCAAGAGGAGACTCATTTCAGCACCTGTTCTGACAATAGCATCTGGTTCGGAGGGATTTGTCATTGACAGTGATGCTTTAGGCAGAGGGTTAGGATGTGTTCTCATGCAACATATGAAAGTCATAGCCTATGCCTCGTGACAACTCAAAGAATATGAGAGGAATTATCCTAATCATGATCTAGAGTTGGCAGATGTCATTTTCGCGTTTAAGATCTGGAGGCATTACCTGTATGGGGAGAAGGTGGAGATCTATACCAATCATAAAAGCCTCAAATATTTCTTCACCCAAAAGGAACTCAACATACGACAATGACATTGGCTTGAGCTGTTGAATGATTACGATCATACCATTCAATACCATCCTAAAAAAGCAAACGTGGTAGCTGACGCATTGAGTAGAAGATCATATGTGGGTACGAGTGCAATATTGTCAACGTAAAGGCCCATTTGGTATGACTTACAAAGGATAGAGATAGAGTTAAAGACTCCAGGGACCCATGTGATAATGTTAAACATACGAGTATAACCGACTTTAATCGATAAAGTTAAAGCTACTCAAGCTACAGACCTGAAGCTGATGCTTTTGAAGAAAGAAGTGTAAGAAGGTGCTATTCCGGAAGCAAGAATTGATGAAGAAGGAATATTTTGAGTCAACTCCAGACTTTGTGTTCCTAACGACCTAGATTTCAAGTATAAAATCATGATGGAGGCACACAACACACCGTTTATAATCCATCCTGGGAGTACCAAAATGTATCGTGATCTTTGACATACATTTTGGTGGAGCAATATGAAGAGAGAGATAGCAGAGTTTATCTCAAGGTGTTTAACTTGTCAACGTGTCAAGGCGGAGCATCAAGTGCCAAAAGGTCCATTGAAACCACTTGAAATTCCAGAATGAAAGTGGGAGCACATTACCATGGATTTCGTTACTGGTCTTCCCAAGGTTTCTCAAGGTTTTCACACTCCAGAGATAACCTTGGAGGACCAAAACATCAGTTCTAACCCTAGAAATAGCCCTGGGAGATCTAGTTTCCAACCCCGAAGATAACCCTGGGAAATCAGTTTCCAACCCCGGAGATAACCCCGAGAAAGTCAGTTCCAACCCGGAGATAACCTCGGTAGATCAAGTTCAATGCCCGGAGTTAAACTCGGAAGGTAAATCCAACCTCAGAGATAACCTAAGGATAGTCAGAGTCAACAGCAGGCCAATCTCATAAATAACCCTGGGAAAAGACTGCTACAACTGCACCAAAGTTAGAGATAACCCTGGGAGGGGCAAAATGGTTATTCTACCAACTTAATCTTAATTCAAATCAAATTAACTTATTTCAACTCAAACTGCTTCAAAAGAAGTTCCACAAGAACTATATCTTATCTTTCGAGCACAAACTACGCAAAATAGCTCAACGGATTGCCTGACGGAGACCCGAAAATGCTATTTTGGTTATGGACCCATCTTCCTGTATTCAAAAAATGGCATGCCCTATGTCATTACGTAGCTCTCAGAAAGAGCATTCCGGAATGGTATGTCACTGTAGACACTTAAAATTTTCTGCACACCTGTTACTAATATTGCAGGATGACAGATTCGTCTTTCAAAGATAACCTTGGAAGACAGCTCATATACATTCCGGATACTACCGGAAGTTCAGTCTAAACCCCAGAGCAAACACTGGGAGTATCAATTCCAACCTCAGAGATAACCCCGAGTTTCATCCTTGGAGATAACCCCAAAGAATGTCGTTGCAGTTCCGGCGATAACCTCGGAAATGCTTGTTTAAAATGCATGCAATCAGCTTTAACCTTGGAACACCCGCTGAGGCACTCATTCCAAAGGCCAGGAGATAACACCGGGAAGATAGACACACTTAAAGATGACCCTGAGGAATTCAAACACTTGTAGCATTCCAATCTCAGAGATAACTTGAGTAACGTCTACTTTATCAACCCAAACCAGAGATAACCCCGGTGAGGGGAAAAGTCATCATCTTGCCACCTCAAAACCCACATTACGCCGTCTCAACATCTTATACATACATTTCTACACAACAATTTCCCATAAGAGCCAAGGAGTTCCAATCCCGAGTGACTATTACACAGGGCAGCACACTGGATAGAATTTGAAGCTTGAAGACTATGGGCATGGTCCCCTCTTCCTGACTTCATACAACCTTTAATCCCATGTCATTGCGTAACTCTTGACAATGGCAGTCCGAAAAAGGTCTTGTACACCTCAATCGGATGCTCGGATTGAAGTTCTGCAAGTTCGAGCGGATATCACAATGCACGAGTGCATGTACTTTGAGACAACGGGACCCGCGGAGCCTGGGGCACCCTGGGCAGCCATAGGTGCCCCTGTGGCCACCAACTCTATAAATATAGAGCTTGGAGTGGCCATTTTAAAAAAGAAAATGGCGAGGAAGCCCTGTTAATTTTGCTCTGTACACAACCCATATTGACTGCTTTCTCATTTTAAACACCTGTTAGCTCACATATAGCTATATTTTTACCGGCGGGAGCTGAGTGTTCATCCACTTAGAGTCTTAGAAGTCTTCTTTGGCAGCCTACTGTAAGCCTTTTTACACATTATAAAGCCTTTCTCTTCATCTTTGCACACATTATTCTTCACATTGAGAGTCGTGTTGTGTGTGTATGCCCGAACTTCGGTCCGTGGTTTTCATTTCTGTCTGTATATATATACTTATATATGTATATATTTATATATATGGACTAATATTATCGAGTTATGCCTCGATTGAGCCTAGACTTATGTCTGGAGCGTTTATTTGCTTATATATATATATGAACTATTGTCGGACTCTGTTCGATGAGCCTGGATTTTATATCTGGTGCATTTACTGCTTTTATTTATATATAGAGAGAGACAAATCACTGAAATGATAAACTGAGCCGGGATTGAGAAACATCCTGTGTGTTTACCGCTTATATATATATATATATATATATATATATATATATATATTTCAATCGGAATCTGAGTTTACTTACATGGCCTTTATCTTGCTTTATTATTTACTCGTCCCTTTGGAGTTTACTTCGTGACAGTTGATCGCATTTATTGCTTTATTTACATTTCTGATCCCCCATGGAGGTGCTTCGTGGTGGCTGATCATGTCTCTCTATATATATTTACCGCTTTTATATATTTACATTTACAATCCCCCATGGAGGTGCTTCGTGGTGGTTGATCATGGTTGTATATATATATATATGTATATAGATAACTACTTACTGCTTTTCATATAAACTACGGCATCATGTGAGCCTAGGAATCATGTGATCACAGAATCAGTCTACTGAATCTAGATTCGGTTCCCGTGATGGACATTTTCAGCTGTAACCAACTTGTAAATTATTCACAGTGTTTGAATTTCCTTATATGACTTCCATGTCCATGAGGAGTTCGGAACTGCTATATATTATTTTCTCGAAGATGCTTCGCATCTCGAAAATAAAATCAATCAAGCCGAACATGTAATAATAAAATGGATGTATGAAAAGGTCTGAATTATTATTGAGCACAGGGTTTGAAAAACCTCTTTTACAAAACTTCACTGCTATACCATGTTCAAAACTGATTTTTTCATATAAATTCAAACCCTTTGTATATAGCTGCAAACGAGGCCTCGCACTACTTCCAAATAACAACACATTAATTGACCCCCCCCCACACACACACATTCATATAACAGTTTCTTGAAAAGTGGCGGTCACCGTGGTAACACGGATGTCGGGGGGTGACTAACACCTCCCATCCGCATAATCTGTGACAACCCGAGAATTTAGAAAATTTTTAAAATCATAATTAATTTATTTAGGGTTCAATATTAGAACCTAGACAAAAAATAAGTGTATGCGTTTGATATTTTTGGGAAGGAATTTTGAGGGTTTCAAAATTCTCTGAAGGATTTAGGTGAATTATTCAGGATTAAGTGTATATGTGTGTATGTTCTGTGAATATGGTTATGTATGTGTACAAAATGTGGTTAAAGGTCAAGGGTTGACCAGATAAATTATATCTGTGTCAAACCCTAATCGTATATTAAGAATGTCAGCGTTCTGTTAGAAAACCCTAACGTTTGAGAAGAAACCCTAGAAATCGGTTCTAAAATCCTAATTTCAGTTCCGGGGATTTCAAAACCCTAATTCGGGATATTAGAACCCTAATATGAGAATTTAAATTCTAGGAATAAGGCTTTGTGTATTAATTTCAAACTTAATTAGGGATAACCCTAATTGATTAATTAGAAATTCTAATAATTAGAAACCCTAATTTGTAAATTTGAAACCCTAATTGGTAAGTAGGTAATTTTAATTTTTAATTAGGAAATATTAATCCTATTTTTTTTAAGTCCTAATGTGATTAGGAAATTATAATATAATTAGGAAGCCCTAATTATAATTTAGAAATCATGATTTTCTATTTTAAAATCTAACTAGAAAATCTTAGAAATTTAATTTGCTAAATCTTTAAGGTTAAACCCTAAACCCTAAGGGTTTGGACAATTGACCTTTATGCCATTAAAATTAAATGCCAAATGACCAAAATAGCCTTCTTGCATTATTTAGTAGGTTACTTGAAAATCTTGCAATATAATGGAGTTGGTGAGCAACTTTAACCACTCTATGTGTTACAATATCACAGCCATCAGCTACAAATGTCAGCCATATACATTGCATTGCTAGATATAAAGATTAGAGAGAGATAAATGCCCACTTTATTTTCTCATTCTTGCCAAAGCTCTTCTCTCTCTAAAATTCAAAAATGTAGAGTGAGAAAGTGAGATAGGATAAGCTAGTATCAGTCCTTAACTTGACCAGAAATAGATCACAAAGATCAGATCCAGGAATCAAAGTCTAAAGAGGTATAAACCCTAAATTATGTAAATCTTGTGTTTTGATGTTAGTTGTTGTTTAAAGTTATGTTAGAGGGTGTCATTTGATGATCTGGGTTGCTAAAACTTAGATCCATATCATTTAGATACACGAAATAGGAGTTTTTAGAAATCTGGGAGAAGCTTGAAAAATGGCCTGACAACCTTATGTCAGAGGCCATAGATCTTTATCTGTTAAGTGTTAGTGTTGTTTTATGTTATAGGTATGTTCTTTGTTGTTAGGACTATGATCTGGAACTTGAATCAAGCCCAGATCAAGTTTAGATTGAAAGATATAAACGGTCAAACCTAGTTGGCCGATCACGAAGTTGGATTTCTGGGCAGCCCAGATTTTCCCAGAAAGCCTGATAATCACTTTTGAAGCTCTAGATCTTGCTGTGTTTGGTTAGTTTGGACAAGTTGTGGTTTTGATCTTGTAGACTGGTATAAGGACTACATGATCCTGCCTTTAGATTGCTCATATCATAAATGAAACGAAAAAATAAGCACTCGAAACGTGGGTTGACTAATCGCTCAGGCTCCATTTCTAGAAAACCTAGAAAGTTAAGAACCGTTTCCTGACATGAACTTTGACCGACTTTGATCTCTCCATTTTAATGTTGTTAAGTTGATGTAAGGTTATAGAATGTGTCGATATGTACTCTACACGAATGAACCATTATATCACACAAACAATACTTAGGCTACAAAGCTCTGAGGATCTAAAGTAGCACCCTTGAACTGTTCTTCATTTCTGGAAAACCCAGAAATGAAGAACAACCTCTCACAAGGATTTGTGAGGCTTAAATCTCTTTGATCTGATGTTGTTTAGCCATGATGTTTGTTTGTAAGTGTAGTATTGCATACATACTACAACACTGATGCCCTAGATTGCCCAAATAACATCAAGAACATGAAATTTAAACCGGTCAAACTAGGCCCCTGCGAACTGAGTTTGAAGATCTGGGATTAGACTCAAGAATACCAAGAACACCTATAGCGGCGGTTCTGTCGCTATAGGGCCCTTTTAGCGACAGTTTATTTAAGAAATTAATTATTTTAATTAATAAATAGATAAAAATAGTTTTTAATTATTAAAAATACATAATAAATTATGAAAAATTATTTTAAAGCCTGAAAATTAGTTTTTAATTATTTAGAGTATATTTCATAAATATTTAATACTTTTGGAATATAAATGGTATTTAATTTATTTAATTATAATATTAAATAAATTATTTAAAAATGATTTTAATACTTTAAAAATCATAAAAAATTATATTATGGTATAAGAGAATACTTTAAGTTATTTTTAATAACTTTTGATATTTTGTGATGAAATTCATTAATAAAATAATATTAATGGTAATTAGTTTATTTAATAAATATATTAAATAAATTATGGAAAAATAGAATTAATGATTTAAAAATCATATAAAAATGATTTAAGTGTTAGAAAAATATTTTATGTTATAAAATATAACTTTTGATATTTTGTCATGAAAATATTAATATTTTAATATTAAAAGAAATTATCGGATAATGAATTTAATTGTTTAAAAATCATATAAATATGATTTTAAGGTATTAAAAATACTTTGATATATTATAAATATATTATCATATTATGTTATAATTTTCATTAATATTTAATATTAAATAAATATTAATGATAAGAGAATAATGTGGTATTTATATTAATAACAATTATTGAATAATGTTTTTAATTACTTTAAAAACATTTAAGGAAATAATAAAGTATTAAAAATACTTTGAGATATTATAAATATGTTATAATATTATATCATGTATTTTATTAGTATTTAATATTAAATAAATATTAATGATATTAGAATATTTTGGTATTTAAATCATATTAATACGATATTAATGATTGGAAAATCAAGATAAATGATAATAATTATTTGAAAATTATTACGAGACTTGGAAAATTATTTTGATTAATAATATGATTATCTAAGATAATTGTTAAGTGTTTAAGCGAGTTTAATCGAACTTAAACTCGATATTTGTCCGACTAGACCGTCGAGATGTCGATTTATGTTTCAGTTCAACTCAAACTGCAATAGTTTGACTTGATACCGAGTTTTATGTGTGTTGTAGACTGATATGGTTATGTGTTATGTGGTTAGGTTATTCTATGACTTTATATATAATAGTATTATATTGTGATGATATTATTCTAATTTGTATATCGATATTATTTATATATTAGTTCTTCAGACAAAGCTTATTAAAATGCGTAACGGTAATTAATGAAACATGCAAGTTTTACTTAACTCTACTTAGAGTTGTTTCATTCAGATATGCTTATGGTTAATCATTGCTGATTGCCATTGTAGAATTGTACTCTGTACATATTGCATGTATAAGTCAGGTATGAAAGGCTGATCACCTTCATTACCATTCGGTCCAGATATATTTGTTCATGATTAATACTTGTTCAGTCAAAAGTTTGTTCGTGCTAATTCACAACTATATTGATGAATTATAGCTAGCTTATTATTCAAACTCTTTTATTCATGATATATCCTTAAATAAATTTAAACTTGCTGGGCAACTTTCATACTCACCCTTGCTATATCATGATAAACATTGCAGATTAAGGCGAATACGTCGGATACAAGGAAAGGTTAAAGACAGTTCCAACTTAAAGTTAATGTGTGCGATTAGATTTGTAATAGTATTGTATGATAATAATGTTATGTATTAGTCAAGTTATGAATTGTGTATAAGTTAAGGTTACTCAACCGTGGGGAAATAGTGTGTAATGAATTGTATAAACAATTTATGTTTATATCTTTCGCAAATAGTTATAAAATGATTGTACCAGATCCATGGTGATTTGGGACCCGAATTTGGGGCTGTCACATAATCAAGCCGTCAAACCCAAATGAATCTCGATTTCACAGACCCATTTTAATAGTGTCACATCACTGGGTCAATGTGCAAACCTTTTCTCGGTTGCGTTGGTGCAACCAGTTGAAAACACCAACTGTCGACTCTTACAGTCAAATCGTCGACATATACATGTCAGACCTTTTTCACTTGTTTTTTCAAACAAATCTCACATAACATGAGAACACCAAAGAACAAGAACAGAAAAGGGACAAATAAAATCCTAACGTCGACAGGTGGTGACTCTGCTGGGGACACCAGTAAGAGGGCTTAAGCCGCTACTACAAGCTTTTCAAAACTTTTATATGCTTGTGTGTGAATGTTGCATTTACATTTTTTGATGAATGTGTATGAATTCATGTTTACTTACTGAACTACAAAATATTTATCTGTGATATTAGTGCTTCGCACATGTCATCATTTTCATAAACGGTGAGATACGTTGTATGTGAATGTATGTTGTGTGGTTCCTCCACTAGGAGGCTATCCTGTTGGTGTTTGATTACTGGACTCGTAGGGAGACTAATTCCAACGAGGCTCAGGAAAGGCACCACCCAGATTCGCTCTAGTTGAAAGACCAGATTAACTTCCCGTCAAGTAGATTGCGATGATCTAGGAACCATCATGCCAAAAAGACGCGAGAGTAACCTAAGATAGGTCAACCTCTGATAAACCAAATGCAAATGAAAGTTTCTTCATGCTTTCCATTCTCGATTACTTGTAAATATCATTTCATGTCAAATCCATCGTAATAGAAAATATAAAGAAATATGTGCACATGCATATTTGAAATTAGCAGGCTATCCTGTATTACAAAATAACTAACATCCATTTTCCAGGATGATATTCCTAACACGGATACCTCACATTTACATTATTCCTAAGACTATACTATATAAGTTTTATGTAGGAAAACAATTGGGCCTCTTACCCGCTCAAAATCCAAAAAGGCCACGAGCCTACATCTAATCATGTCTTCTTCTGACCAGTCTAATCCTGTTTCTCTAGAAGAATTTGATGGATTAAGTAAACAAATTACAGATTTAGCTGTTCTACTTTAAGAATTGCATCAGTCTAATCAGGGCCCAAAGATGCCTACACATACATAATCCTCTACATAAGGAGGAACTCAAGGTTTGGATAAAACAAATTCGGAACCTCAGTTGGATACGACCAAAAAAGTCCCTAAAAACACCCATCTCAAAAGAGATCCACACACCGGTGATATCAGGAAGAAGGTCCTTCAAATGGAAGAAACCATCTATTCTCTCAAGGGGATTGGAGCACATGGGAGTGTTTCATATGCTGACCTTTGCATATTCCCTGGTGTTCATTATCTAGAGAAATTTAAAACCCCTGACTTTGAAAAGTATGACGGATTAGGGGATCCTTACACACATTTGAAGGTGTTCATTGGAGAACTTGGATCTTACACAAAAAATGAGAAGCTCAGAATGCAGCTGTTTTAGAAGAGTCTGACTGGAGAAGCCCATTCATGGTATACCAGATTAGACAACTTAAAGATCCATAGCTAGGAAGAGCTAGCTCACGCCTTCCTTATACAGTACAGCTTCCAGTCTGAGATGGCTCCTAACCGGTATCAGATTACCAAGGTCAAGAAATAATCCAATGAGTCTTTCAGAGAGTATGCTCAAATGTGGAGGCGCCTTACTGCTCAAGTTATTCCCTCTATGACAGAATCAAAAATTGTTATGACCTTCATAGATATACAAGAAGCTCCTTTTCTATGAGAGAGTCTTGGCTGGTATTGGCAAACCATTTTCTAAAATGATCAAACATGGAGAGATGGATGAGATGGGGTTGAAGTCAGGAAAGATTTAAGACCTAGCCGCTCTTAAGGCAGTTGCTGAGCACATCCAGTCCGGAACTTATGGAAACCACCCCCGGAGGGTCCATAAAAAGAAAGAGGAGGATGTTTCCTTGATACTACAAGGTCAAAATGGCAATCAGAATATGCCTATACGGAGGAGAAACTACTCCCCTTTTTAAGCACAGTCTTCAAACCCTCCATTGCCAAAAGGTGGAGAAGGAAAGCGCCCTCAAACGTTCACACCCTTAGGGGACTCGCTCGAGAATATTCTTACTCTTCTGACTACTCAAAAGAAAATCACGCATCTAATTCCACCAGCCAACCCTAATGGGAGGGGTTTTAATGTTACTCAGAAGTGTTCTTATCATTCTGGGGCACCTGGACATGATACTTAAGATTGTTGGGCTTTGAAACACAAGATCCAAGATTTAATAGATAACGGTGAGATCGTGGTTACTAAACCAGATCAACCTCATGTGCAAGACAACCCTATTCCTCAACACAAAGAAGAAGAGGTCAATATGATTAGTTGGAGCAGTGGACATAGTTCTAATTTTAATGATGAATCATCCCAGACCATCAAAGATGGTGTTGATAGATGGGATTACACAAAGTTCCAATTTGCTATGGAACGAAAGATGAAAGCTCTTTATAAGCAAGTTGAACAATTGGCAGAACTGGTGATCTATCAGCATCAAGTCACACGCCAGTTAGTCAGCCAAGAGCATGCATGTCTCCTTCCATTTGTTATGAATGCTCCATCATCACCTTCAGAAAATGAAGCACTGGAGGACAAGGTTGTAAAGAGAGCAAGTGCTAAAGCCCGTTGGGCTTTTGCCAATAGAAGGGAATTTACATACCTGGGTCAACCTATGGACGAGATATTTCAGATGCTAATCAACGAAGGAAGAATCACCTCCCTTCAACCTCCAATTAATCCCCGTTTAAGACAATTCAATTCTGATGGAGTATGTTAATATCACTCACATTCTCGCGGTCACAGCACAAAAGAATGCTTGGCACTCCGCCACCTTATTCAAAATCTAATTAACAGCAGTGTCCTGCAGTTGACAGAAGATGACACTGTGCTACTCGAGAGTGGGAATACCTGTCCTACTAAGTGGAAGGGGCTAGTAGCAGTTATATCCACTGAGATTGATGAGACTGTCTGGCCATTTCCCATACAAGCAATTTAACTCAAAGGTAGTGATAATCCTTTGAAAGTGGCTACACCAGAGCCAATTTGCTTACCATTTAGACCACAGTATCCTGTTATTAGCTTACAAAAAGTCCCATGGAATTATGGAGAAGTTGAAGGATCCACGTCTCATACTACTGCAACAGTGTTGAAGGAAAATCCACTATATCTTTCTCAGAAGGTGATGAAGCCTACCATAAAAGCAAATGGAAAGATTCCCATAGAGAAGATTGAGAAATTCCTCCGCACTATGGGCCATAATGAAGCCATGGTGGTTTTAAGCTTAAGTGAAGCTCCACATCAAATCTTAAAACTGGACTTGGTTTTCTCTTCCGAGGATCATAAGAAGATCTTACTGAAGGTTTTGGAAGAAGCCTACTTACCGAAATCAGTGGATATGGAAAATTTTCAATATCTGGTTGATCACATTTTTAACAACAATGTGATATCTTTCACTAATGATGACATACCGCCCAAAGGGACCGGTCATTGCAAGTTATTGCACATTACAATTTTGCCCTCCGGGTATATGTTAGCTGAAGTTTTGATAGACGGAGGTTCGCCTCTGAATATCTATCTTTATGCCACTTTGGTGAAGATGAACGTCAATATCAAACGGATCCGAAGTAGCCATTCAGTTATCAAAGCTTTTGATGGATCCCGACGAAATTCTGTCGAAGTGATTGAGCTGCCAATTGTGATTGGTCCCCATACATTTTGCGTATCTTTTCACGTCCTCAAGATAAATTCAGGATACAACCTGCTATTGGGGAGACCATGGATCCACATGGATGGAGCCGTCCCTTCTACACTTCATCAATAACAAAAATACATTGTCAACAATAGCCTAGTCACTATCAATGTTGAGCCAGAATATGCTGAACAAGGAAACATACCACTCATCAGCTTCAATTCAGAAGTTGAGCCGGCTAGTTTTCATACTTTGGAAGTGAGCAACTTATAAGTAGATTTTATACCTACTTATCTGGTATCTTTTACTTGAATTAGTTGCTTATATTCATGTGTCTTTGTAACTTTTCATGCATTTTGTGTTCATTTTGTAGGTTATATATTTGGGAGCGGTGTGAGCGACTATTGGTAAGGAAAAGCAAGGAAATCGCAAAGAATTGGTTGGAAAACGTAAAGAAAAGCAATCCGGACATCATTTGGGCTTTCATGTTCATTTCATGTTCTTGGTTTAGAACTTAGACTATATTGTAGAGCTTCTTCTTAGCTTTTTGAAACATCTTGAATCATTCCAATCGGAGTTCGGATGCAAGAGTTATATCATTTGTACCAACGGACGTTGAATTTTGCTGTTTTGGGTGGTTATTTGCATAGAAGTCACTTCCAGTGCAATTTTGACCTTCATCCGTTCGTTATTTCTCAATTCTTAAAGAATAAAAGTTGTAGATCTCGGAGATAGCTTCGATTTGATAGGTGGCAGTCCCCGTAACCCCTCCCAGATCTAAAGTTATGACCATTTTACCAGAGGACACTGTAGTAGAAAAATAATTAGCAGCTTACACCCAAGCCCGGGCTTGCTATTTTATGCCTTATACCCAAGCCGGGGCTTGGGGGTTCTGAAGTCAAAAACAGTAGCATAGAAAGCCGGGGCTTGCTATTTGCAAGGTAACAAGCAAGTTGGGGCTTGGGTACGCAGAGAAAGAGTAGTTTTTGTCCGAATTTGAGTCCGATAAGGATTGGTTCGAGTTGTTTGATTCAAGGATTTTCAAGAGGACTTAAAGACATATAAGGAGGTTTATAAAAGGAGGAGAATCACAAAGATTAATGGAAGTTTTTTGGAAGAATTCCATTAGATTAGATTAGAGTAAATTTGATCATAACCCTAGTTCTAATGAGTTTTGGAGATTGAAGCAACTTGGAGACCATTGAAGATTCAAAGTAGGAGCAAGGAGGGAGCGTCAAATCTACAGACAATAGATTCTATCTTCTTATCTTCTTCTATCTTTGTCTTTTAATGATTATTCAATTGTGGATTCTTAGTTTTAATTCAATAATCATGAACTAATTCTTTGTTTGAGATTACAATAGATCTTATTGTGTAGTTTATTTTAATATGCTTCGCTATCAATTATTATGTTCTATCATTGTGAGGATTGTCTATTGTGATTTGGACTTAATTGCTTAATTGCCTAGCTAACAATTACCGTGATAATCTATATGAACTCGAGAGATGAAGTATAGATTTAGATCTGATCATGATAGCATATGTTTGTGATTTCTGCATAGATGGAATTCATGATTCGTGTTTAGGATAGAGATATGCATTTACGCCATATGTAATCTTATAGATAACTTGTGCTTTAAATCCTTTTTAATTGTAATTCACATAGAGATATAGTGGATTAGTTAATTAGGGTGTCTTGCTTAATTCTATCAATTGTGGATATAAGTGAGTATGGGTATTATGTATCGAGAGGTGGTCTTATCTACCTTAGTGTTCTTGATTAATAATTCAGGATAGAAAATAATTGATGAGAAGTGTGTTAACTTAAATGAAGCAATAAGTGAAGTTGTGATCTTAAATCTCCATAATCTGATTTGTAACTAGTGGTAATTAGAATTAGTTTTATTAAGTAATTTACTCTATAACATTAAATTGATTGTTTAAATAAAATTAGTTTGGTTAAGAGTTAATAGTTGGTAATTAATAATTTCTCGTGGGAACAATACTCTACTTTCACTGTATTACTTGTTAACCACGTATACTTGCATGTTGTGCGTAATTAGATTTTACCCAACAAGTTTTTGGCGCCGTTGCCGGGGAATTAGTTTAATATATTTTTGCCAATATTAGCTTCAATCAAATTAGTCTTAATTTAAATATTTTTTTTCTTTCTTTCTTTAATTTTATTTTATTTTATTATCTTCTTCTTTTTCTCTCGTTTCAGGTACCATGGCTGGATTCAATTATCAAAGGCCATATTCGAACATGACTTAACCAAGGGAAGCGGGGATTGATGATCTTAATGCATTTTCTGCATTATCAGCGCAACTTGAGACACTTTCGAGGAGGTTGGACGTTGTTGCAACCCAACGTAATCAAAGGATAGCAGTTAATTACAATTATTATGCTGGTAATCATCCGAGTCATCAATGCACCGTTAGTTTTGGGCCTAGACAACAAGGTAGTGAATACCTCAACGATTATACATATGCTTATTATCATCAAGTTTGGGGATATCACCCGGATTCATCGTGGAGCTATACTTATGAAGACCAATACTACGCTCCAAATCCAACATACACACCGAAATTTTCATGTCCACCTTCATTACCACAAGAAGAAAAGCCAAATCTGAGGGATGTAATATTGATGGGCATATCAAACCTAGAGGAGATGAGGATTAGCCAAGAGCTGTCAATCCAAAATTTTAATAATCAGATGGAACAACTCATCACCACTTTAACCAATGGTCCTCAATACATGGCTTCCGAGACTAAAACAGATAATTCAAGATTGAAGGATTTATGATTCAAGTTTGTAGCATCAACTGAGGAGAAGATGATTGAGCAAGAGAGGTCAATTCGAAATCTGCAGAATCAGATGGATCAAATGTTCGAAGCCTTGAACAATCGCCCTCAAAACAATTGGTACTATGACATGGATGATGAAACGGATGGAGAGCTAGAAGTGTACCTGCCACTGGATGAACTGAAAGGAGTGGACATTGAGGAGACAACTGGGGGTTTGGAAAATGCAGAATATCAGATCACCTGTATTATACCCCAAGTATCTTCTCAACCAGAGTTGAAAACTCCAATGAGTTTTGCACACCCATGTCCCCTAGGTAGTCACATCCAAGGCAATGATCAGTATGATAAAGAGGCCTCGTATACCCCATGGTGGGCTGAGGAAGAGAAAATAAAAGAGGAAAAGTCCGTTGTACTTTCCATGCCTCAATGCAACAATTTATTCCCAAGTACAACGGACGAGACACCTAGCTATAGAATGGAACTAGAGACATCATGTACATGACTTATGCTAGGTTGTTTCAATTCACAAATTAGTAAGATGGGAAACCTACCTACACACAGTGCAATTCTAATGGATGGAGGAATCCTAACTTATCGTAGGGGATTTGGATATCGTTGACCAGACAAAGTCAGGCTGAAAGACTATAAATCAAGCGCTGACTGGGAGGCAACCCAAGAATTTTTTTTATATTTATATGCTTTCCTAGTTTATTTAGTAGATATGAATCACGTTATATTCCAAAGTGCTATTCTAATCCATGTTGTCTCTCTTCATTTCAGGTATTGGAGGTTCAATGGATAGGAAAATGATCGTCGCCGCCATCGCCACCATCACCTCATGCTTAGCTGATTACAGGGAAGTTCTCTTCTACTTACCGCTATATTCTTACAATGAGGACATTGTAATTGCTAAGTTTGGAGGAGTTTAGTTTAGTTCTTTATTGCATGTTTAGTTTCATGTTTATGTTATGTTATTTTGCATATGTTGTTAATTTAGTTTAGGTTCATTATGTTTGCATTCATGTAGTACAACTGCATAAGTAGTTGCATAGTAGTATAGTTTGAATAACATTATATTCAGTTTCTTGTAATAAAAAATAAAAAATAAAAAATAAATAAAAAATTCAAAAATAATAGTTAGTTACTATGTTCATCTTGCATGAGTCCAGCTGTTTGATAGTTACAGTCTATCTTGGCCAATGATAAGAATGGGATTGAGTAGACAAGTATAGTACTGATTATTAGAACTTTGATGTGATTTCTTGTTATAAATTAAATCTTTTCCTGTTTGAAACTGGTATAATAAGGATATCACAGTAATAACAACTATGTTGACTGATTAAGTTTAAATTGGCACATAATGAAATTCTTAAGGATAATATTAGTTTGGATGAATGAAAGACATGAATAGGCGGAGATGGCTAAATTTAGACAAAAAATTAAGTTTGGGGGAAAAATTTGGGATATATAAACTTTCACAAAAAAAAAGAAGGAAAAAAAGAAACAATAAAAAATGATGAAAAAAAATATCGTGGCTAGTCTTATTTCGGGGCCTTTGTTACTTGAGCAAGTACGCCCGAGGGGATTGTCTTTACACCTAGCGCCCTAAGGTCTTATATGATTTGGGAGTCGTTGGTTGAAAGCTCGCTAAGGGTATAATATCATAGCCTAATGGAATGAGACATTGCCGCATCATGGTTAAAAAAAAAATAAAAAACGGAAAAGCAAAAAAAGCCCTTAATGCAAAGTAAAGCATAAGTATCCCGGATTAGACGCTTGAATTTGGTGGAAGTTTGACTTTAGTTTGATCTAGCTTGTTCATGAATTTTGTGAGTTTGCACTGTGTGATGCCTTTAAAGAGATCTATTATGTGTTGTATTTAGCAATATATTAGTTAGCATGGATGTTGAGCACACACGAACTATACCAGTAATAACAGTTTGAGATTTGATGATTGATAGGAATTATTGTTTGGTTTTGATATGATGTATTATCATGTTTACTTGATTTCTCTAAGGCCGAGTGAATAGATTTGATTCTATCAATCTTGCTTGGATTAAAGAGGCATATAGATTAGTTGCATTTCATTGCATTGCATTGCATTGCATTGCATTATGTTGTGTTGCTTGGGGACAAGCAACAGTTTAAGTTTGGGGGTATTTGATAAGTAGATTTTATACCTACTTATCCGGTATCTTTTACTTGAATTAGTTACTTATATTCATGTGTCTTAGTTACTTTTCATGCATTTTGTATTCATTTTGTAGGTTATATGTTTGGGAGCGGTGTGAGCGACTATTGGTAAGGAAAAGCAAGGAAATCGCAAAGAATTGGTAGGAAAACGCAAAGAAAAGCAATCCGGACATCATTTGGGCTTTCATGTTCATTTCATGTTCTTGGCTTGGAATTTGGACTATATTATAGAGCTTCTTCTTAGATTTTTGGAACATCTTGAATCATTCCAATTGGTGTTCGGATGTAAGAGTTATGACATTTTTACCAACGGATGTTGAATTTCGCTGTTTTGGGTGGTCATTTGCATAGCAGTCACTTCCAGTCCAATTTTGACCTTCATTCTTTCGTTATTTCTCAATTCTTAAAGAATGAAAGTTGTAGAGCTCGATGATAGCTTCGATTTGATAGGTGGAAGACCCCGTAACTCCTCCCAGATCAAGAGTTATGACCATTTTACCAGAGGACACTACAGCAGAAAAATAATTAGCAGCTTACACCCAAGCCGGGGCTTGCTATTTTATGCCTTATACCCAAGCCGGGGCTTGGGGTCCTGAAGTCAAAAACAGTAGCATAAAAAGCCGGGGCTTGCTGTTTGCAAGGTAACAAGCAAGCTGGGGCTTGGGTACGCGCAGAAAGAGTAGTTTTTGTCCGAATATGAGTCCGATAAGGATTGGTTCGAGTTGTTTGATTCAAGGATTTCCAAGAGGACTTAAAGACATATAAGGAGGCTTATAAAAGGCTTATCATTGGGTCATCAACCTGGACAAGGGTTGGGCAAAGATCATCAGGGTATTAAGTACCCTATTCAAGTGCCCAGTCAAACAGGAACAGCTGGATTAGGCTATTCTGCTAGCTCCAGTCACAGGAATCCTCATAAGCACAAACAGATTCCTTCAACTTCCTTCATTCGACGATTATCTCCACCTACAACTCCTGAGATGGTACAGTCTCTGGTAAAGGTGCCAACCCATGTTATGGCTATGCTATTTCCCAAACCAGTATCGGTTAAATCAAAAGAAGTGTTGATTCCTGATCTCGAAGTGGAAGAGAGGGAATGAAAAACATAAACAAGACATCGCCCTGATGATGTCAGACATACACATCATTATCCATGATGAGCATACAAATAGATACACCCCAGACGATGATTTCCCAGATGTTATGGTCATCATTCGGGAGAAGGAGGATGATGACAGCCCCTCCATCATTGCAGTCCATCAGGACTTTACCCTCGATAGTTGGAGCAACACTCCATGCATTGGTCAACGAGGGTAAAACGGGCAAAAATTTTATCTGCCCTGTAGATAACTTTAACTGCTTATTTTTTGTATAGTATTAGCAGTCATTTTATTAGTACATGCTAACACTTTGTATGATTAAACAGTTTCATATATTAAGTGAAAACATATTTTATTTTAGGACTCTGAATTTAGATGTGCCTGTACTTGCTGAGGAAGTGCCTTTTCTCCACAAGGACTATAACTTTGATGAAAAGTTGGACTCAGACTTGATGGAAGTACAAGAGGACATTGAGATACCTCAGGAGATCAAAGAATGGGTCGAAGACAAACCTAAACCCAACCTTAATCAAACCATTTCTTTCAATCTCGAACCCTTAGAAAACCCCAAGCTAATCAAGATTGGTTCAGACCTCACTCCAAACCAACGGAATGTCATGGTTGCTTTACTAACCCAATTCCAGGATGTGTTTGCATGGTCTCATGAAGACATGGTGGGTTTATCCACTGACATTGTCCTTCATCACCTTCCCATTAAAGAGGGATTTAAGCCAGTCAGACAGAAGCTCAGGCGATTGAAACCTGAGTGGAGTTTAAAGGTAAAAGAAGAAATTGTGAAACAATTTTAAGCTGGCATTATCATGGTGTCTATATGTGACGCTCCCAAAATAGGTATACAACACCCATTCTGAGTCGCCAAATACATTGTACAGAAAGCAAACTACAACTTCAATAATACAATTGTCGTGCAAAATACGACAACACATATTGTGAGTTTAAACACAAATATTGTCTTCTAGACAATATCCACACTCAAATAAATCCTCATTACAATTATTCAAACACTATTTTACAGAAATAGTGAGGACTGCTAAAACATCTTTCTGGAACCATCACTCCATACCCCGACTAGATCCTGCTATGTTCTCACCTCCTAAGAAAAAAATGGAACAAAAAGGAAAAGGGTGAGCTCAACTAGCCCAGTAAAGAATATTATGACTAAGATAATATACAAAAAATTATCATTAGTCCTCAACAGGGAAAAATCTGATAGAATATAATAGACACAAAGTTTTAGATCAATATTACAATGGCGGCATAAAGAATCCATTAGAAGAGTCAAGTAGAGAATGAGTTCTACTATCTTCTAAGATTTAAAAGTCCATCATCAATATTTTATCCTCAACAACAACAATCAATATATATCTTTAATCAAGTATTCATCTTTGCACTACGAGCCAAAGATATTCATTTATATCACCAATTGGTCATGTTCATCTCAACACTGCTCATCTTTTGCACTACGGGCCAAAGATATTCATCAATTAATCATTCATCTTTTGCACTACTGAGGCCAAAGATAATCAAGAATATCATCATTTAGACCGAGGATGATGAAAATATTTTAAAGAAAACGAATCCAAAGGAGATGTAAGGATAAATATTAAGGATTCGTATTACAGTTTATCCAAGATGAATAATACTTCATAATAACCAATTTTGAAGCAGAATTCAAAAATAAAGACCAAAACATGGATACAATCAAAGATAGTAACCATAATAGACATCTTGGATAAAAAGAAGAAAATTTCATTTTTCGATGAATATTGCCGTATTCGTGAATAGTGCTGTATACGTTAATAGTGTCGTATACGTGAATAGTAACCCTGACACAAAAAGTTCCAAATTTGATTAAAAGTTCAGATCAATACTTCGACATAATGATATTGAAAGAAATAATATCATATATGAAGAAAATAACATCCCTTACCTCAAAGAAACAGTACTTCGGAATGAAATATCGAATATGATGCTAAATGAAACTTGTACTAAACAGCAACTCTCAAAGTATCTAAATACTCACAAAATACGCTCGATAATATAGAGGGAGAAAGAGAGAAAACTTGTTTCTGGTGTGATTTTCAATTCTAACTTAGCCCTCTATTTATAGGAAAATGTTAAGATGTTGAAGCGAGACTTGACCACTACCGATGGCTTTACTACGCTACTATTTCCACCCACCACATTTGAAATTCAATTGAGCACATTTCTCACCAACCAATTCTAGAATTTTTCAAAATGTTTTATCATTTAAACAATAATCAAAAACTTTAATAATTCATAGAAAATAGCCCGTTTATCAGAAAGATACTGATTTTATGTTCAGGTCCACACTGAAATCGAATTCTCTACAACTGCGGAAGAAAGTTTTCCAAATTCCAAATGTAAAATATCCGAATCCACAAACGGGTGATTTTTAATACCTCCATCGACAAAATCTTGATAAAACATCTCAAAGATTAATTCTTTCATTAATAACCATATAAAATAAATAAATCCATCATTGATATCCACATCAAATAAATATTTCCTTATCATATAAATCAATAATTAATTATTCCCAAATAATATTACGAAATCACAATTATGACAACCAGTAGTTCTCGGAAGGAGGGCTTTCCAATAAGGATTTCTCCTTCTTGGCGCAATTAGGTGACCAAACCTCTCCTTGCGAAACTTTCTAGACATTGCCAATAATTCTATCTAATAATATTATTCAAATAATATGAATTATTGATCTAATAATGGGAAATCTTTATGCGGTGACAATTATTGAAACAACAATAATATAAACTATCAACGCAATAATTATTGAATCAATAAAATAAAATATTGAACAAATAACTTCACTGTAATAATTATTGAGTAGTGCCTTCTACGTCATTTAATCAATAATTCAACAATCTCATGCAATACCGGTGCTATCTTACACCACCACACGTATCTTCGTATTTTAACCACGGAGTAACCAAACAAAGTGTTAATGAGTAACAACTATGCCGTTATTTATAAAAACTCAAACTTTGTCGTTTTCTTCATCCGACAGTTATTCCATTATGGAGCCCACAATTGACTGTGCCGTCGTTCGGATATTCCCGACAAAAAGAATATTCTACAACCAAACGAATATTTCCCGACAGAATGAATATTTTATAACCGCGTACTTATTTTGCAAAATTTGCACATTTCACCCATAACTAAAGCATTATATCAAAATAACACCTTATTAATTTATAATAATGAATAGAGGAAAATTCAATTTTATTTATAATAAGTTGGGGTCTTACAACCTCCCCTCCTTATAAAATTTCATCCTCGAAATTGACGTACGTACCTGGTGTTTTGAACAGGTGAGGGTACCCTGGGAGGCCATACATCTAAGTTATAATAGATATTATATGACTGGAGAATTATCCTTGGTTGACCCAATAGACCCCAAAGAAAAACAAGAAGATTGCTATAATGTTTTTTCCAATGGCGAGTCTTCTCTTGACATATAATTATCTCCATTGTCTCCAATTGAGAATTATATCTCAACCAAACTCCAAGATTATATAGGTAGTGCTCGTAGATATACTCAGAAAGTGGATGTGCACAACTCTGTCTTATAATAACTCGTAGGTCGTTAGACATCTTGTATGATAGTGGCAAAACACCCTTCCAAAGTTGGGTTCACTTCACCCTATTCGGTTCACCAAAATTAAATATCAAATGACGTATACAATACGACACACTTATCTAAAGTTCTCAATAAAATTATTTCCATACTATTTAGGGAGAACCTCAACAACTATACACCACCGTTCTATTTCCCTGTTATCCCCCGCTCGACTCAGCTACACTCTTGTTACCTGAAAGGAATTGTGAAGCAAAAGGGTGAGCACAACTAGCCTAGTAAAGAATATCATGACTAAGATAAATAATTTATCAATAGCCTTCATCAGTAATAAATAAGAGATTTAGAACATATGGTAGATGATAAAACTTTTCAACCATAGTTGCAGCGGAACAAGCAATCCATTAGAAGAGTCAAATAGACCATAAAGTCTATTATTTTCTTCATGTTAAAAGTCCACCAACAATGTTTTATCCCTGTAACATCAATCAATAGTTCCTGTTCACAATCATGTGAATAACTCATAATCATATTTATGGTTTTAAATTTCTCTTCTCATCCAGGACGAAGATAATTTTCATCACATGTCTTTACCAGAAAAATCAAAGATCATGGTTATACCAAATCACAGTTCCTATTCATAATCATACTAAAAAAATTCATCTTTGCACTATGGGCCAAAGATATTCATTAACAGTTCATCTTTGCACTACAAGCCAAAGATATTCAACAACAGGTCATCTTTGCACTACAGGCCAAAGATATTCAACAATAGGTCATCTTTGCACTACGGCCAAAGAGAACCCATAGTCACGATCATACCAATAATCTACCCACCTTTACACTCAAATCAAAGAGAAATTCCATCACCAGAGTTATAAAAATGTTATATATGATAATAAAAACAATATGATCAACAACTGCATTTAATGTCAAGAGTAAGATTCATAAATCAACGATAATTTGGTCAGAAAAAGAAACCAATTTTATCGTGAATAGTACCCCGTGAATAGTAACTCGTGAATAGTAACTCATGAATAGTAACTCATGAATAGTAACTTGTGAACAGTAACTCATGAATAGTAACCCGTATTCGTACATAGTACCGTATACGTAAATAATATCATATACATAAATAGTGTCATATACATGAATATAGTGTCGTATACGTGAATAGTGCCGTATACGTGAATAGTAACCCCGACATGAAAAAGGTAGAAATTCTACAATAAAACTCATATCCATAATTCGACATAATGATATTGAAGAAAATAATATCATTTAAGAAAAAAATAACATACTTACAACCCCTTACAATCCCTCACCTCAAAAGAGCAGTACTTCTGAATGGAATATTGAATATGACCCTGAAGGAAACTTGCACTGAATAGCAACTATCAAAGTATCTAAATACTCACAAAATACGCTCGATAATATAGAGAGAGAAAGAGAGAAAACATATGTTTTTGGTGTGATTTTCAATTCTAACTCAGCACCATATTTATAGGAAAATGTTAGAACGCCGAAGCAGACCTGACCTGTAACCTTGATGGCTTTACCTGCTACTATTCCAACTCACCACTTTTGAAATAAAATTTTAGCATATTTTTCACCAACCAAAGGTGGGGCCCACTCATTCTAGAATTTTTTACCAAAAATCATTTATAAACATAATTTCCGAATCAGTCACCTCTTAAAATTCATAACAAATCATATGTTAATTTTTAACGGTTCAAAATTTGTGGACATATACTCAACTTATATATGTATAACATATCCAAAAATCACAACGATCCAACGGTCAGATTAAAAATTATAACTCACGTAATATATCTCAAAAACACTGATTTTTCAGATTATGACTCCTTCTGACCAGTTTCCTTCATTTATAACCACATAAAATAAATAAATCCATCATTTATATCCACATCAAATAAATATTTCCTTATCATATAAATCAATAATTAATTATTCAAAAATAATATTACAGAATCATAATTATGACAACCGGAATGCTCCCAAAGAAAGAGGGGGCTTTACGATAAGGATTTCTCCTTCTTCATGCGCGCAATTAGGTGACCAAACCTCTCCTTGACAGAACTTTCTAGATATTGCCAATAATGTTATCTAATAATATTATCCAAATAATATGAATTATTGATCCGATAATGGAAAATCTTCGTGTGTGACAATTATTGAAACAACAATAATATAAAATATCAACGCAACAATTATTGAATCAATAAAATAAAGTATTGAGCGATAATTCTTGTAATAATTATTGAGTAGTGCCTTCTTGCGTAAGAATCAATAATCAAAAATACTTTTACAATACTGGTAATAAGCTTTATGCAACCACGCCATTATTATTGTATTTTAACCAATAGGTAGTATTCCAATAATGTTAATTAAATACAATTACGCCAAGATTTATAAAAACTCAAACTTGTCATTTTCTTCATCTGATAGTTGTTCTGTTATGGGGCCCATAAATGGCTGCGCCGTCGTACGAATATTCCCCGACAACAAGAATATTCCACGACCGAACGAATATTCCTCGAGAACAACAAGTATTTTATAGCAAGTGCTTATTTTGAAAAAAATTCATATATCACCCTTAACTTTAAACTTTTATCAATTTAACTATTTACTAAATAGAAAAATTGAAAACTTTTATTTCATAAAATTCGGGGTCTTACATCTATTGTCACACAACCCATCTCATATCCCGCGTGGATCCTCTTAAGTACGTGTTCAGTAAACCCATGTTAAATTATCGGCTGTCCAGATGGCAGTTGATCCTACAACAATTTGATATGGTCTACATGACATAAAAGTTTATCAGAGGTCAAGGAATTGCGGATCAACTGGCCGCCGCACCTGCAGGGAACTTCAAACCCTTGGAAACATACTTCCCCGATGAAGGGGTAATGGAAGTTCAGCAACACCATCAGTATGATACATGCCATACATGGAAAATGTATTTTGATGGAGCTATTAACATAGAAGGTTCTTGAGCTGGAGTAATTCTAGTATCCAGTACGAGGGAGCTGTATCCTGTCGTTGTCAAATTATAGTTTGTCAGCACCAACAACACAGCTGAGTATGAAGGCTGTATCATTGGGCTAAAACTTTCCCGTTCAATGGGCATAAGACAGTTAACTGTGTTTGGGGATTCTGAGTTGGTAATCAAACTATTCACGAGAATCTATCAAACCAAAGAACTACATTTGCTGTCTTACCATCGATAAGTTTTATAGATGACTTTGGAGTTCGAAGAAATCTCCTTTGTAAACATTCCTCATAATAGGAATGATTTTGTGGATGCACTAGCAACATTGGCCTCCTTGATTCACATACCTGATAAGGAAAACATGCCAAGCATCACATTTGCCCTGCAAAAGGCCCCAGTCTATAGGAACTATGTTTGAGAAGTATCGGATGAGCTACCTCCCATCCACAACCCTTGGTATCAGCACATCAAGGAGTACTTACGAGATGGATCTACACCCGCTGAGGCGAGCCCAACTGAAAGAAAGTGGATCCATTGACTTGCTATAAAATTCTACCTGAGCGGAGATGTACTATATAAGAGAGATGCGGGATTAGTTCTCCTCAGATGTCTGGACAAGGACCAAGCTTAGAGGCTCATGGATGAGGTCCATGGTAGAGTATGTGGCCCACACATGAGCGACCCTCTACTTGTTAAGAAGATCCTTAGAACAGGGCATTACTGGCTTACCCTCAAAGCTGACTGTGATGATCACGTTAAGAGGTGCTTTCAATGCCAAATTCATAGGAATTCTATCCACGCCTCTCTAAGGGAACTCCACAATATGAGTTCACCCTGGCCCTTCTCAATGTGGGGAATGGACGTGATCGGGCCCATTGAGCCCAAAGCCATTAATGGACATCGGTTCATATTCACCATGATCGACTACTTCACCAAATGGGTAGAAGTAGCCTCCTTCCCTAGGGTTACTAAAGAAGTCATCATTGCTTTCATCCAAAATAATATTGTTTGTCGTTATGGACAACCAGAGGTTATTGTGTCAGATAATGCTAATAACCTCAACAACAAAATGATGGAGGAGCTATGCAATAAATTCTACATCAAACACCTTAACTCCGTCATCTACCGTCCAAAGATGAATGGTGCTGTTGAAGCGACTAATAAAAACATCAAGAAAATCATGCAAAAAATGTCTGCCAAACATAAAGGATGGCCTGACTTGTTGCCTCTGACTTTATTAGCCTACAGAACTTTAATGCGTACTTCCACTAGGGCAACCCCCTTCTCATTAATCTATGGGATGGAAGCAGTGCTCCCCATAGAGGTGGAAATGGAATCCCTTAGAGTGTTAATAGATGCTCAGCTAGATGAAGACCAATGGGTACAAGACAGGTATCACCAATTGTCTCTAATAGACGAAAGGCGAACCGCGACTATCTTCCATGGTCAGTTATATCAGAAAAGGATCGCCAGATCCTACAACAGGAAAGTCCGGCTACAACATTTTAAACAGCATGAATTGGTTTTGAAGAAGATCATTGACAACCAAGATCAATCCAAGGGAAAATTCGCTCCTAACTAGGAAGGCCCATTTGTTGTCAAGGAGATATTGATAGGAGGTGCTCTCAGACTACAGGAAATAGACGGCGATGAATTTCCACAACTCATCAACTCCAACACCTTGAAACGGTACTATGTCTGAGGTTACCATCAAGAAAACATCCTGGTTTTGGATCGTCAGATCATCAGTCATTTCAAGTTCTTTAACCCTCATTACATACAGCCTTTCATTTTTATCCATCTTCCCCTCAGGAAAAAACACACTTTTCAAACCAGCAGCCTGGTTTCACTTCATACAACTCCGGTTATCCCATCTGGGATTGAACCTTTCACACCTATAGTTTATCCTGAAGACGGGATTAAACTTTTCACACTTGCAGTTTGTCCCAAGCATGGGATCAAACTTTCATTTCCCCGCAGTTCGTTCTGCACATGGGATTCAACTTCTTCGATCACAAATCATCCTAAGGGACGAACTACGTCGACCTGATCTCCCTGATACCCGAGAGTACGTAGGCAACCATATTCTATATGGCCCAGTCGCAATAAAAAAACAACAAAAACATTTCTGCCCTTTCTCTACAAAAACAAAAATAACAAAAATATTCCTATACCCTTTCACATTCAGTGTTGAACCTCTTACACCAGGTTTGAACTACGCAGACCTGATCTCCTCTTCAATAGGAGTACGTAGGCAGCAATTTATGGTTCGGTCTAACCCCCTACTAGAATAAAAATACTTGTCACACGGTACTGGGATCAAATTTTAATCCACCACATTTCACCGGCTTTAGACCAAAGGGATGGAACTACCTGACCTCTCCTCACAAATAGGAGATTCGGCGTCCATCTAAGTTGCGGTTGTGCCTCAAAGAGCAACACCAATCCATAAGAGTAGGAACTAACTGGGCTCCTCCTAAATAGGAGTACTGGCGACCATCTGTGGTGCGGTCAATCTCAGAGAGGAAAAGCCACACTCCTCTCCACATCTACATACAGAAACCAGTCCCAAGACACCAAAGATCCTGCGACGTCTCAATGTCCACACATCAAGGATGAGTTCAGAATGCATCAAGATCACAAGCCCTGAAGAAGCAAGCAAATATCAAGCAAGTATCAAGGCATAACTGAAAGGGAAGTGAATAAAAATATATTTCCCTGCCATATATAATACTATTGATATATACAATATGTGTTGTACATGACAAAATGGCTAAGCTAGTCTGTGCAGGAAAATACTAGTCTATATACGGATCTGTATGTATGCGGACTATCAGATCTAACATAGCATCCCTCTCCGAAGAGGGAGGTAACACTGCAAGCTCCTGCCCAATGGTATCTACACCAGCTAGTAGATCCGAGGCTAACTGCATGGTGGCATGATGCTAATCAATGTATACACTCATATCGACAAGGATGCTAGTCATAAGGATCTCACTGAAGTACTGCCTGTGACGGCCACATTCCGGGAAGATAGGGCAGCATCCTGCTCTACAATCAATTCATCTCTGGCTGATGTGGCCTCGTCTCTCTCTAATAGAGTTGCATCTCTCCCATCAAGAGCTGCCAACATCAAGGTCCTAGCCTGATCTCTCTCAAAGGTCATCAGATGAAGACTCTGCTCCAGATACTGTGTTGAATGTTGAATCATAATAGCACTTATAGTGGGAGAGTCCATCACAACTGCTGGCAACCCAATAGACAAATCCTCCTCGATGGGAATATAAGTCTCCTCCATAGACTCCCTATCATCGAAATCGATCCCTTGCACTATGGATACTACCATAGTCAATGCCGTCTCTGTCTCTATCCTTGTGGAATACTTTGCAGAACAACCCGGATGGCTGACGAAAAACTCATCTATCTCATGTTGATAACAATAGGCATACAACCTGGATCTATCCTCTGCTGATAAGTAGCAAGAAGCTAAGCGCTGACTCAATGTCCCCTCAAAGGGATGGAAGTCCTAGAACTGGTCAAACTGACACATCACGGCCAATGGGTGGTAAGTAATTATGCCCCTCAAACTAGCTAGAGGAAGATAATCCATGCCCAGAGCATGAGTGATGAAGTTTTAGGGTGAGTTGAGCCCTGTACACGATAATATATCAAAAGGATCTTCGATCCCAGCCAGGAAAACGGACCAAGATGCATGATCTGTACACTCTGCAGGCTGAAAGGAGTACGACATGGCTATATCTTGGGTGAAACAATACCCATGCCATCTAAAAGTGCCAATCATTCTTAAGTGTGATATAAACCACACGTAAAACATGACCTAGCTACCTGTGAATACCCCTGCAGGGTAAGTGCTGCAATATGTTGCTGACCTCAGCATCTCTATGATGATCATCGATACAATGGTGTGACCCTCTCTGAGAGCTCTCACTGCCATGATAACGCCAATATCTAGCTTATCCATGTACCGTGGAATGTATACATACGACAACATGCATAGTAGCAGTACATCTACTCTGGCTGAGTGCCAATGATCCTCTGGCATGGTGAAATCCCGGTCTGGTGTATATAACTTTCCTCGAGCCAAATCATCAAGCGAAAAATCTTTGGGATATCACATGGCCAGATGTGATCTCATCCTGTACCACTCTTTGCCTTAGCCCGGTGAGAGTCATAAACTGTCAGCTCATGTTGCCAATGGCCATATGTGCTCAAGGTCTATCCAAAGGCAGCGCCGTTAACCGAGCATACTCCTCCAGAGTAGTAGTTAGCTCATGGATGCCAAATCAGAAGACCTGTCTCTCTGGTATCCAGTGCTCCAGCATGCCCTCCACGAATCCTGCGGGAACCTGTAACATTAAGAGGGTCATAGTATGCTGCAACAGCTGATCTATAGTCACCCTGTCTGATGGTGACATACTATCATACCACGATCGCATACCAGATGCCACCAACAATGGTGGGGTATGATCAATATGGATAACTGTCGAAGAAGACATCTATACGGGCCGTGTCATTAGACCATCCAGGGGTCAATGCTGAATAGCTCTGGACATACATACATATGCATAACATAATACATGCATGATAAACAATAGATGGCAATATGATATAGGGAATGGAAAACTGTACATACATTCCTAAGTATATCATCATCTAATACAACATCTCTGTACAACTAAAATACAGGGAAATGGGGCAAAACTGCCATACATCTGAAGAAGAGCTCTCGGATTTCCTTCGCGGCGTAACTTAAAAATGACTTATTAAAGCAACCTGCAACTTTTTCATACTCACGGTTGGCCGCAGGTCCACCTGCGACTACCGCATGTGTGCCTGCGGCACCCCTACATGGGTCCCACCCCTCCAGCTCAGTTTAGTTCGAGTTGCAAAGGAGGTCTCACAAGCTGAAAAGGCCAAATCAGGAATAAAAACGCTACGTGACTGAGCGTTATAGCCTAGAATCTTGGTTGTCACAAGTCAAATTATGGCTTTATATATCACTCATTAGTATTAGCCTAAATACAAGGTACACTATACCGATGATCTCAGCTTTTGCAAATCTTACTCGGCAATGCCTCACACAGGTCCGATGCCGCCAAATACAGGACCGTAACCCTAAAAGGTTTCCCGGTGGGGGTTACACCACATATTTCATTCATTGATAAGGATCCCCAGTGGGGGTTACAACACATTCTTTGTCCATGAAAGAATCCCCAATGGGGGTTACAACGCATTCTCATCCATTGATGTACATGTCAATGAAGGTCAAGCAGCCTTGACGTCATCTCAGCCGATGGCAAGTAAACCCATCGAACCATCAAAAACTATTCGATGAGTGGTACCCATATCCACGTATCCCCGACGGGGGTTACAACGTGTATCTATCTGTTGATACACACATCAATGAAGGTCAAGCAACCTTGATAGTTTTCCCAACAGGGATCTATTCGGTGTTACACACATCAGCGAAGGTCAGAAAGCCCTGACAATATATACTATTGGTAGTAACTCCAACAGGACCGTGGTATATGCTAGTGACACAAACCAGAGAAGACATCCTCATCGGAGAGGACCAATGATGGAATATGTTATACACATCCTCAAACAGACAAAGCTTTATTCCCACAGATCTCTTGCACACGAGAGGCACATCTTTAGAGTAAAGTCTGTATCAAGGATTCAGGACTTTGGTGATAACCCCAACGTCAGCATCCTGGAAGACTTGGATCGCACGTCCAAGACATCACTGATTGTCATCCCCGGCAGGATTAATAGGGAACCGGCAATCATCCCATCATGTTGGAAAATAATCCAACAAAACACATGCATCATACATTTGCATCATATTGCTACACATGGCATCATGTTTATCTTGTTGCATTTCAAGTGTCTAGGATTCTTTATCCTATCCATGCCTTGCATTGTATGAATATGATAAAGAGGGGCATCTGTAGACACTCAAAATTTTTTGCACACTTGTTACTAACATTGCAGGAGGGAAGATTCGTCTTTCAGAGATAACCCTGAAAAGATAGCTCATATGCATTCCAGATACTACCGGAATTTCAGTCTCAACCCCGGAGCACACACCGGGAGTATCAGTTCCAACCTCAGAGATAACCCCGAGTTTCATCCTTGGAGATAACCCCAAGGAATGCCGTTGTAGTTGCGGTGATAACCACGAAATTTTTTGTTTTAAATGCATGCAATCAGCTTCAACCTCGAAAATCCCAGCGAGGCACTCATTTCAAAGACTCGAAGATAACACCGGGAAGACAGGTACACTTAAAGATGACCCTGAGGAATTTAAACACTTGCAGCATTCCAATCTTAGAGATAACCCTGAGCAACGTCTACTTTATCAACCCAAACCGGAGATAACCCCGGTGAGGGGAAAAGTCGTCATCTTGCCACCTCAAACCCCACATTACGCCGTCTCAATATCTTATACATACATTTCTACAAAACAATGTCCCACAAGAGCCAAGGAGTTCCAATCCCGAGTGACTATTACGCAGGGCAGCACACCGGATAGAATTTGAAGCTTGAAGACCATGGGCATGGTCCCCTCTTCCTGACTTCATACAATCTCTAATCTCATGTCATTGAAGTTCTGTAAGTTTGAGCGGACATCACAATTGCACGTGCTTGAGCGGTGGTGGGACCCGTGAGCAGGGGCACCCCGGTAGCCACAAGTGCATCTGCAATTGGCAGAAGTACACACAGGCCACCAGCTCTATAAATATAGAGCTTGGGGTGTCCATTTTAAAAAAAGGAAAAGAAGAGGAAGCCCTGTCAAATTTGCTCTATGCACACCCCATATTGAGTGCTTTCTCATTTTAAACATCTGTTAGCTCACATATAGCTATATTTTTACTGGCAGGAGCTGAGTGTTCATCCACTTAGATTCATAGAAGTCTTCTTTGGCAGCCCACTGTAAGCCTTCTTACACATTATAAAGCCTTTCTCTTCATCTTTGCACACATTATTCTTCACATTGAGATTCGAGTTGTGTGTGTATGCCCGAACTTCGGTCCATGGTTTTCATTTCTGTTTGTATATATATACACTATATATGTAGAAATTTATATATATGGACTAAAATTATCGAGTTAAGCTTCGATTGAGCCTAGACTTATGTCTGGAGCATTTATTTGTTTATATATATATATATATATCAAACTACATTCGATGAGCTTTGGATTTTATATCCTAATGCGTTATCGCTTATATATATATATATATATATATATATAGTGTAGCAATCATCACCGAAATGATAAATGGTAAGGGATTGAGAAACATCTTGTGCGTTTACCACTTATATATATATATATATATTTACATTTCTGTCAGGCTTGGAGTTTACTTTGTGGCCTTTTACTACTTTATTTACATTTCGTCCTGCCTGGAGTTTATTTCGTGGCGGTTGATCATTTTTACTGCTTTCTTTACATTTAGTCCCGCCTGGAGTTTCCTTCGTGGCAATTGATCGCATTTATTGCTTTATTTACATTTTTGATCCCCCATGGAGGTGCTTCGTGGTGGTTGATCATGTCTCTCTCTATATATATATATTTACCGCTTTTATATATTTACATTTACGATCCCCCCCATGGAGGTGCTTCGTGGTGGTTGATCATGGTTGTATATATATATTTATAACTTAAATATATATATATATATATATATATATATATATATATATATATATCCACTTACTTCTTTTTATATAAACTGCGGCATCATGTGAGCCTAGGAATCATGTGATCATAGAGTTAGTCTAACTGAATCTAGATTCGGTTCTCGTGATGGACATTTTCAGCTGTAAGCAGCTTGTAAATTATTCACGGTGTTTGAATTTCCTTAGATGGCTTTCATGCCCATGAGGAGTTCATCACTGCTATATATTATTTTCTCGAAGATGCTTCGCATCTCGAAAATAAAAGCAATCATAATAAAATGGAAGTATAAAAAGGTCTCAATTACTATTGAGCATAGGGTTTGAGAAACCTCTTTTACAAAACTTCATTGCTATATCATGTTCAAAACTGAAATTTTCATATAAATTCAAACCCTTTGTATGTAGGTGCGAACGAGGCCTCGCACTACTTCCAAATAACAGCACATTGACCCACACACACACACACACATTCATATAACATTTTCTTGAAAAGTGGTGGTCACCGTGATAACACGGATGTCGGGGGGTGCCAAACACCTTCCCTCCGCATAATCAAGCCCCCGAACCCAAATGAATCTCGGTTTCACAGACCCGTTTTAATAGTGTCACATCACTTGGTCAATGTGCAAACCTTTTCTTTGTTGTGTTGGTGCAACCAGTTAAAAACACCAACTGGCGACTTTTACAGTCAAATTGTTGACATATACATGTCAGACCTTTTTCACTTGTTTTTTTTAAACAAATCTCACATAACATGAGAACACCAAAGAACAAGAACAGAAAAGGGAGAAATAAAATCCCGTCGTCGATAGTCACGCTTCCTTCGGACTCCCGGATTGGAAGTTATAATGGTTCGAGCGGACAACGCATCGTTCGAGTGCATGTACTTCAAGACGATGGGACCCGCCATGCCTAGGGCAACTCGGGCAGCTGCAGGTAGACCCACTACTGCCGCGGGTAAACTCGCTACTTCTACGAGTTGACCCGCGACACTTTTGGTCTATAAATTGACCCCCTATCAGCCATAAAATGTAAGAAAAAATGAAGAAAAAAGAGAAAACTCTGTCCATTTCAGCCTGTAACCTCTTCTAGAGTGCTCCAAACTGCATGATTCTTTTTTCTAAACACTTGTAAGCTCATTTTTTGTAACATACTGAAGTTTGACAGGTGGAAACCATGTTTTCAGGCGTTTAAAGCTATCTGAAGTCTTCTTGGCCGCTCCCTGTAAGATATTTCAAAATTTTAAGCTTTTTATTATTTCTATATATATATATATAGAGAGAGAGAGAGCCGATCCTGTCCGGACTCCAGGACAGGACTAAAATACGGACCCAAATTTTTATTTTTAGTTTTTGCTTTTTTTTTTAAAACAACTAAAAAAAATAAAAAATTATGGAACTTGAATTTTTACACAATACATTGTTTTGGGTGTGATTTGGATACATATAACAAAATATATTTTGGGTCCGGATTTGATCAGGTCCGGGAGTCCAGACCTGATCTTGTCTGTATATATATATATATATATATACTGTTATTCCGCTTACGGGCTAGATTTGCCTAAATCTTGCTATTTCTCACTTTGACTGGTTCATGGTGACTAAACTGGAACCATTGAAGCTGGAATAGTTTAGATTTACTCAAATCTAGTTCTTTTTCTAGCTTTTGTACATACTGCTTTCTCATGTAAGCCTAGGAATCATGTGATCACAAATTTAGCTTCTGAATATAGATTCGGTTCCCGTGATAGACATTTTCAGCTACAGCCAGCTTGTAAATTATTTATGGTGCCTAAATTTCCTTAGATGGCTTTCATGCCCACAAGGAGTTCGATACTACTATGTATCTTATTTTCTAGAATATTCCTCGCATCTCAAAAATAAAAGCAATCAAGCCGAACACATTAATTAAATGAAAGTATCAAAAGCCTCAATTACTATTGAGCACAAGGGTTTGAAAAACCTGTTTTACAAAACATCACTGTTATATCTTGTTAAAATTGAACTTTTATGCAAAATTCAAATCCTTTGTATATAGGTGCAAATGAGGCATAGCTGTAAGACCCCAACTTTTATGAATAAAGATTAATTTTTCTCGAAATATATTTTTGAATATTATGGTGTGGATTTGATATAATGTTATAGTTGTGGATAATATTTACAAATTTTGCAAAATAAGCAAGTGGTTATAAAATATTCGATTGGTCGGGGAATATTCGTTTTAACAAGGAATATTTGTACGACGGCACAATCATTGGTGGACTCCACAACGGAAGTATTGAGGGAGTTAGAAAACGACAGAAATATCTTTTATAAAAATAACGACGAAAGTTTTACTGTTAAACTGTTGAACTACCCTGTAGTAAAAGTACAGTAATACGTCTGGCGTGGTTGCATAGTAGCACACGATATTGTACAGTATCTTTGATTATTGATGCTTACATGAGAAGTCACTCAGTTATACTCAATTATTGCTATAGTAATTGCTGCATAATATCTCTCATATTATTCATTCAATTATTGTCACAATATCATCTGCATAATATTTTATATTATTACATCAATAATTGAGACGACAAAGTTATTCATATTATTATTTGCAATATTAACGATGTCTAGAAAGTTCTATCGAGGAGAGGTTTGGTCACCTAATTGCGCGCCAATAGGGAGAAATCCTTATCGGAACCCCTCTTCCTAGAAATGATCTGGTTGTTAAATATTATGAGTTATAATATTAACGATGAATTAGTTCGTATTGATTGAAGATGAAATTGATATTTCCATTGTGTGGGATTATTAGTGTTAATGGAAATCAATATTCATTTTGATAATAATTGATTTTTGGAGGTTAAAGTGACCAATCAGGTAATTAATCGGATAAATGAGCAATTAATTGCTATTAATTCACATGCTTATAACTATTTGTTCACATGCATGTACTATTAGGGGAGGTGGTGCAAGATTGATAATCATTGCATGACTAAATTAAAAAGAGAGGTATAGATGAATGTACTATACTGTAACTATTTTTTCACATGTATGGAACTATTGATTCACATGAATGTACTATTGATTCACATGCATGTACTATTAGGGGAGGTGGTGCAAGTTTGATAATACTTGCAGGACTAAATAAAAAATGAAAGAAAAGATAAAGGTATTATACTATAATATTTTGAGCCCCAAAATGTTCAATTATCGAAATTATATTTTCCTATAAATAGAAGCTCATTCTTCTTTCATTCTCACCAATTCACTAAGACTCACAAGAGCAATTATAGAGAGAGAAGCTATAGAGAGAGAAGCTATAGTGAGAAAGAGGAAGAGTATTATGCTACTTCATTATTCCAGTATCTAGTCTTCTTCTAAGGAAATGAAAACGTAGCTGGGACTAGTCGGGGAACAGACTGATGGTTCGAGATGGTGGCTATAGTAGTCCTCATTATTCTATGAAATAGTATGATAATAAATGTAATGAGGACTCCATTTGAGTTTGGATATTGTCTATAAGACAATATTCGTGTAAAAACTCTCAGCTACACTTTTGTCGTATTGTATAAAAGAAGTTTGTATTTGATTTATGTACCAAGTATTTGGTGACTCAGAATGGGTGATGTATACCTATTTTGGGGGCGTCACAGTTGGTATCAAATCTTAGGGATATGATCACTGGCTTGGATGTGAGACTAGAACTAGGAGGGGAGAGACGGGTAATTCCTTCACTAGTATGACCTACCTAAGCTTATTTGTTATTTAATTGGTTGGTCAGAGTATAGGGATAATATGTGGCATGTCAATTAACCCTTGTTTTGTGGCAGTGTTTGAAAATGTCGAGATAAGCAATGGGATGTTGAACGATGGGATAATGTGCATTAGGAAGGAAATAATCCTCAAGAAAACAACAACAACGACTAGATGATGAACGATGGGATGTTCAGAGGCTTTATGCAATTCATGCAACATCAGGCGATAGAGACTCCTGTCCAAAATAAAGGTGGAAACACTGGCAACTCTTGGATGGTCACTGCTAAGCAGTTCAAGGAGCTAGGACCAACAAAGTTTTTGGGAGAGCCAAAACCACTTGAGGCGGAGACGTGGATAAAACAGATTACTAAGATATTTGATGTCTTGGGATGATTCGAGGAGCAAAAGGTTCCCTTTGCCACCTTCATACTGAGAGGAGAGGTAGATTACTGGTGTGATTCTGTAAAATGTACTCAGCCTGCCGCACTCAAAATATCTTGGAAAAGGTTCTAAGAACAGTTCAACAACAAGTACTTTTCTGAAATTATTCGTCACATGAAAGAGGTGGAGTGCATCAAGTTGGAGCAAAACAATATGACCGTGTCACAGTACGAAGCTAAGTTTGCCGAGTTTTCCCGATTTGCATCCCACTTGGTTGATAATGAAGAGAGAATGTCGCGAATGTTTCTAAAAGGTTTGAAACCCGAGATATGTCAATATCTCATTTTTCACAAACTTTGCGTATATTCAGATGTTGTAAATAGGGCTCAGGTATTGGAGCGCGATAATGACTCAACCCAACCAAGAGAGAGCAGTCGGCAAAATGATAATACCAGTGAGAGCAGTCATCAAAGCGGTGACAACAAACGTGGAGGGAATCAACATGCCAAAAATGGTAACCACTTTGGTGGTAATCATGGCCAAGATAATAGAAGTGGAAATTTTAAGAAGAGAAGGTTCAACAATGATGGAAAGATGTCAGCACCAACACCTGTTGTTAAGGAAGAAGAACGACCGCTGGTCGTATGTTACAAATGCGAAGGGGAGGGACACATCAGTCCAAACTGTACGCAACAGTCCAAAGCATGTTACAATTGTGGAAGAGAAGGTCATCTAACCCGATTTTATCGTGCACCGAAGTCAAGTCCAGCTGGGATGGAGGCAGCAAAGGCCGTCCCAGAGAAGACAAAACCGATAGTTCAAGGGAGAGCGTTTGTCATAACCTCCCAAAAAGTGAGGAATCCGAATGAGGTGATCACTGGTAAGCTAATCATAAACTCTAGCGAAGTCTATACCTTATTTAATACCGGTTCTACCCATTCTTTTATTTCTCCTACTTGCGCTCAACGTTTAAATTTAACTACAGAGAAATTACACTTTGAATTATTTGTTGAAACTCCATTGGGAGAAACTTTCATTACATCCACTGTTTGTAAGTCTTGTTTGATTCAAATTGGCACCCGCACATTACCTGTCGATCTTATCTCTTTGAAAATACTTGCATTCGATGTGATTTTAGGAATTGATTGGTTAACTACTCATCATGCTAAAATTGATTGTTCTCATAAGGTTGTTACCTTTCATATTCCTAACCAACCTATTATGCGAATTCAAGCAACCAAACCACTAAAGTCAATCACTATCATATCAAGCCATAAAGCTATTCGTTTGTTAAAAAATGGATGTCAAGCTTTTTTAGCCCATGTCATGGATTTAAACAAAAATACGTCAAATTTGAATGATATTTCTAATGTTAATAAATTTCCTGACGTATTCCCTAAAGAACTTCCTGGCCTTCCCCCGTAGCTTGAAATCAAGTTTGGTATAGACCTTGAACCCAGTACAAAATCCATTTCCAAAGCCCCATATCGAATGGCTCCTATTGAACTTCAGGAGTTAAAAACCCAACTGCATGAATTGTCAGACATCGATTTCATTTGTCCTAGTACGTCCCCTTGGGGTGCTCCTGTTCTATTTATGAAGAAAAAAGATGGAAGTATGCGACTTTGTATTTACTATCGGGGGGTTGAATCATGTCACCATCAAAAATATATACCCGTTGCCTTGTATTGATGACCTTTTTGACCAGTTGCAAGGTGCCAAATTCTTTTCAAAGATCGATCTTCGTTCCAGATATCATCAGTTAAAGATTAAAACCGATGACATTCCAAAGACTACTTTTAGAACTCGATACCGGCATTACGAATTCCTAGTCATGTCTTTTGGATTGACTAATGATCTTGTTGCCTTCATGGATATGATGAACCAAGTATTCAAGGAATATTTGGATCATTTTGTGGTCATCTTTATTGATGACATCCTCATATACTCCAAAATCCGTAAAGATCATGAGCAACACTTGAGGCTGATACTCCAAAAGCTTCGTTAAAATAAGCTATATGCCAAGTTGAAGAAATGCGAGTTTGGCTTGAGGAAGTAGCATTCCTTGGGCACATGATATCAAATCACGGAATATCTGTTGACCCAGCAAAGATTGAAGCAATACAAAGTTGGGAGAAACCTAAGTTAGTTACCGAAGTACGTATCTTTTTGGGCTTAACTAGTTATTATCGAATATTCATGGAAGGATTTTCTTGAATTTCTACTCCATTAACTCAGCTGACTCGTAAAGATATAAAATTCAGTTGGAGTGAGAAATATGAGAAGAGTTTTCAAGAACTTAAGAGGAGGCTCATTTCAGCACCTGTTCTGACAATATCATCTGGTTCGGAGGGATTTGTCATCTACAGCGATGCTTCAGGCAGAGGGTTAGGATGTGTTCTCATGCAACATGGGAAAATCATAGCCTATACCTCACGACAACTCAAAGAATATGAGAGGAATTATCCTACTCATGACCTAGAGTTAGCAGCTGTCATTTTAGCACCTAAAATCTTGAGGCATTACCTGTATGGGGAGAAAGTGGAGATCTATACAGATCATAAAAGCCTCAGATATTTCTTCACCAAAAAGGAGCTCAACATGCAGTAACGACGTTGGCTTGAGCTGTTGAAAGATTACGATCATATAATTCAATACCATCCTGGAAAAGCAAACTTAGTAGCTGACGCATAGAGTAGAAGATCATAAGCGGGTATGAGTGCGATATTGTCAACGCAAAAACCATTTTGTATGACTTACAAAGGATGGAGATAGAGTTAAAGAGGAACCCACGTGATGATGGAAAATATACGAGTACAACAGACTTTAATCGATAAAGTTAAAGCTGCTCAAGCTATAGACCTGGAGCTGATGCGTAAGAGGAAGAAAGTACAAGAAGGTGCTATTCCAGAAGAAAGAATTGATGAAGAAGGAATACTTCGAGTCAACTCCAGACTTTGTGTTCCTAACGACTCTGACTTTAAGTATAAAATCATGATGGAGGCGCACAATACACCGTTTGCAATCCATCCTAGGAGTACTAAAATATATCGTGATCTTCGACATACATTTTGGTGGAGCAATATGAAGAGAGAGATAACAGAGTTTATCTCAAGGTGTTTAACTTGTCAACGTGTCAAGGTGGAGCATTAAGTGCCAAAAGGTCCATTGCAACCACTTAAAATTCCAGAATGGAAGTGGGAACACATAACCATGGATTTCGTTACTGGTCTTCCCATGGTTTCTTAAGGTATAAATGCGATTTGGGTCATTATTGATAGATTGACCAAGTCTGCTCATTTCTTACCTATACGAGAAAGTTATTCACTTGAACGTCTTGCTCGTATGTATATTAATGAGATTGTAAGAATGTATGGTATGCCAATATCCATAGTTTCTAATCGAGACCCAAGATTCATTTCACGATTTTGGGTTAGTTTGCAAAAAGCTATGGGCACAGATTTACGATTCAGTTTGGTATACCATCCTCAAATAGATGGGAAATCAGAGAGGACCATTCAAACTCTTGAAGATTTATTAAGACTCTGTGTACTTGACTTCAAAGGAAGTTGGGACAAGTTCTTAACATTGGTGGAATTCTCCTACAACAACAGTTATCAAGCAAGTATTGGCATGTCTCCATTCGAGGCATTGTATGGTTGCAAGTATCGTTCTCCAGTATGCTGGGATGAGGTGGGTGAAACAACATTGTTGGGACCGGAATTGGTACCCATGACAACGGAAAAGATTCAAATGATCCGACAATGTATAAAAATCTCATAAGATCGACAAAAGAGTTATGCTAATCTTCATCGAAGGGACATGGAATTCAATGTTGGTGATCATGTGTTGTAACGTTTTGCTCCATGGAAAGGAGTTACAAGATTTGGAAAGAGAGGAAAGCTCAATCCTCGATTCATTGGCCCATTTGAAATCCTCGATCGAGTAGGAACTGTGGCCTATACACTCGCCTTACCGCCAAGTATGTCTCGTGTTCATAATATTTTTCACATATCTATGTTACGTAAATATGTGGAAGACCCGAACCACATTATTGAGTTAAAACCAGAGGAAATAGCGGAAGATTTATATGAAGTGGTATCTATTAAAATCTTGGATAAGAATGAACATATTCTACGCTCCAAGGTAATATCTCAAGTCAAAGTTTTGTGGAGAAACCACGATGTTGAGGAAATGACCTGGGAGTTAGAATCTGAAATGAAATCAATGTATCCTCACCTCTTCGACATACCAAGTATGTACCCCAATTTCAAGTACAAAATTTCATAAGAAGTGGAGGTTGTAAGACCCCAACTTTCATGAATAAAGATTAATTTTTCTTGAAATATATTTTTGAATATTATGTTGTGGATTTGATATAATGTTATAGTTGTGGGTAATATTTATAAATTTTGCAAAGTAAGCAAGTTGTTATAAAATATTCGATTGGTCGGCGAATATTCGTTTTAACATGGAATATTCGTACGGCGATACAATCATTGGTGGACCCCACAACAGAATTATTATCGGAGTTAGAAAATGACAAAATATCTTTTATGAAAATAATAGCAAAAGTTTTACTGTTAACTATTGGAATACCCAGTGGTTAAAGTACAGTAATACGCGTGGTTGCATAGTAGCACACGTTATTGATTATTAATGCTTACGTGAGAAGTCACTCAGTTATACTCAATTATTGCTACAATAATTGATGCATAGTATCTCACGTTATTTGATTCAATTATTGTTAATATTTTATATTATTAAATTAATAATTGAGATGATAAGTTATTCTCATTATTATTTGCATAATTAACAATGTCTAGAATGTTCTGTCGAGAAAAGGGGTTTGGTCACCTAATTACGCGCCAATGGGGAGAAATCCTTATCGAAAAGCCCCATCTTTCCTAGAAACAGTCTGGTTGTTAATATTGCGAGTTATAATAACGATGAATAAATATTGTTAAAAATATTGAGGGGATTTTTATGAAGTATTTATTGTAAATTTTGGCTTATTATTTGGACCCACACTTGCTCATTTTTCAAAACTCTCGGTAGAAGTTATCTCAGTTTTGTTATATATATATATATATATATATATTAAATGGTAATGAAATAGGGGGGATGATGCCTAAGAATGGAGGGAGTTAGAATTATTATTATTGTTATATATATTTATTTAATTATTTATTATATATATATATTATAAAAAGTTTTATTTTTTTTATGAAAACTAGAATATATTTTATTTTATTTGCATAGTGTTTTCCTATGCAGTGCATAGTAAATTCTTGTGATATCAAATTTGGCGTCCATGAATTTTTTTAAAAAAACTGTTGCGTCCGTGATTTCTTAACAGTACCCATTCCATTCTCCTATAAATAGGATGCTTAGTTTAGATTTGAAAATCACACCAAAATCAGAAAATTCTTCTTCTATAATATTGAGCATATTTCTTTCGAGTTTTAAGAAGCTTTGAGTGTAGAAAACAGTAAAAGTTTTCTTCAAGAATATCCCCGCTATACCAGTTGGAATACTCTCCTTTTTAGGGTAAGAGATATTATTTTTGTTAAATATTCGTAAGAAATAATATTTTCTTCAATACTCTATAGTATGTGAGTAATATTATTTCATTTCAGATTCTGAATTCTACACTCATTTTGTTAAGTTTTGGCTTTTATACTTCATGAAATTAGTAGAATATCCTTGACATTGGCGTTTCATCCAGTATCTTTTCATGGAAATATCATTCTGAACATTCTTGAAAAGTTTTAACTTTTTCAGGCCGGAGTACTATTCACAGGATATTATTCCCGAAGTACTATTCATGGGGTACTATTGACTCAGTTACTATTCACCCAGGGTACTATTCATGATAAAAAATAATTTTTTTTCAGCCCAAATCATATTTAGTTCAATATTATTCTTAAATTTTACTCCACAAAGCAGTATCATGTTGACAATTTGGACATTATTGAATTCTAGATAAATTAAATTATAAATCTTTAAAAATTTATCCTTTGGTTTCTTTTAATTGAATTCTTATATCATTGTCATCATCCCCATGCTTATATTGTGATTAAAGTCATCTTTGGTTTTCATGCATAAATAGACTATTGATTGGTATGATTATGATTAGGGATTATTTGGTATAATTATGACCGTAATATTACAAACGATGTGGTAAAAGTCATCATTGGCCCGTAGTGCATTGATGGACAGTTGTTGGCATGATCATGACCATTGGTGAAAACCCGAATATCCTTTGTGACGCCCCCAAATTCAAGTACTTGAAACCCAAACTCAGTGCTTCACGATACCATTTCTATGAGCGAAATAATACTAATAATAATAACAATAATATAGATTATCAAATTTAATTTACATATTATCAGAGTTTAATTCCCAAGTACGAAACCTTTAAACATTCATTACATTACATGATATTTAATATATATCATTCTTATCATAAAGTCGAACTATTACATAGGATAACTTAAACATTCATTCAACGACCTTCCCTTTTTCATTGTTCTTTTGCAGAGCCTTCAAGTTGTTCACATTTAGCTGAAAACATTTAAGTTAAGTAAGGATGAGCATTTAAGTGCCCAACAAGTAATAGCAATTAATAACAATTAGCTGAAAGGTTTAAATGTTTTCTTTTGACGATACTTCTACAACGAATCAACAGTTGTGAAGTAAGTTGAACCAATATTAAACAACATATCATTTTGATTTTAAAAGTTTGAAACTATGTACTGACTATAAATGAGGATCAGTTGACATACTATGAACATTGTTTTCTATTTTCGAAAAGGTTAAACAAAACTTCATCTATAAACCGTCATAACTTAAGGGCACGGGGGGTGATCAGCCCGTTATGCCCTGTATTGATCAATACTGTATTCAAGAACGATATTATCATTCACTTTATCCACCTTGTCGCATAAAAATTTCCCATATTTGGGATGTTCATAACAGTCTTGAATCCAAACCAAAACAATTCGGTTAGATAATAATAAAGTTTTATCTTGTTCAACAACAATTTAAAGTTTGTGTCTAGCCGGATCAAATAGCTTAGACGGCTTTTTAATTCAACGTATACATACTTTGGACAATCGATAAGTATGTATCAACATGTGATAAAATATAATGATTACCCAAGTGAGGACACTTGTAAAACTATGTTTAGAAATTAACGAGCATGTAATATATATCTTGATCTACAATAACAAAATAAAGGAACTTGTACACCAATTATAATTTAATAACTTATACAAAATCATTGCATAAGTATATACAAAGGTTGAAATATTTGAACAATTGAAAAGAATAGTTCAGATATTATCTTACGTATGTCTGTTGCATAAAGTAAATGCAAAGGGTTAGATATTTTCCTTGACTGCTGCTTACACAACTTAGATTTATCTTTTATATCAAGCCCTATCATTAAATAGATCATTCGTTCTATTATAATAACATATCATATCATATTGTACTGCTATTTGCAGTCAGCACATAACCTAATCACATTGTCATGTAAGTTTAACAACCATTGAATCACAAATAAACATTTATCAAGTCAACCTATCTAAGTCCGTATCAATTTAAGAATCATAACAAATTGTGCAACTTTATCAGGTATTTATCGAGTCTAAGACTTTATACATCAGTTCAATATTCATTTAGATAACTTAAACACCAGTCATATTATTTTTCATGACCTTATAATAATTTTAAAATAATTATTACAATTTATCATGATTTTTGAAACACCAAAATCATTATTAAATGATTTAATTATTAAGTAATTTCATTATCATTATCATTTAATTAATATTAAACTATTAATGAAACCATTGCCAAAATATTAAGTTATTTAAAATAACTTATAATATTTTTAAAACATTTATATTAATTTTAAATGATTTTTAAAATAATTAAAATCATTTTAAATAATTACCATTAATATTAAAATATTAATGTATTATTTATCCAAATATTAAAAGTCATTAATTATAACTTAAAATATTTTTAATTCATTTATATCCCTTTTAAATGATTTTTAAATTAATAAAATAATTTTAAAACTATTTATTTAATATAATTATTAAATAAATTTAATATCATTAATGTTAAATTAATATCATTAATATTAAATTATTAAAGAAATTATCCTTTAAATATTAAAAGTTATATTTTATAACTTTAAACATCTTTATTTACATTAAAAATGAATTTTAAAATAATAAATTTATTTTTAAACTAAATTATTTAATATAATTATTAAATAACTTTAATATCATTAATAATAATTAATTAATGAAATTTATCTTAAAATATTAAAAGTTATATTTTATAACTTAAAATATTTTTAAATACCTTATAATCATTTAAAATGATTTTTAATATACTAAAATCATTTTTAATTAATTTATTTAATACATTTATTAAATAAATTAAATATCAATAATATTTAAATAAATACTAATATTTATGAAAAATATGCTAAATTGTTAAAAGTTAATTTTATAACTTAAAATAATTTTTAAAATAATTTTAGGAATTTTTTATAATTTATTTCTATTTTTAAATGATTTTTTAGAAAATTAACTAAATAAAATTAAATAAACTGTTGTTATAGCCTTTAGCGATAGAAAGCGTCGCTTATTATGTTCTTGAGGCTCAAGAACACTCATGAGCAGTGATCGAGATGCCACGTTTGACCAACATAATCTGTCAGATCATAATGTTTTTGGACCAGTTAAGATATTGATCTTATAGTACTAATGTAGTACTACAAATATCATGCAAGATCTGGGTCAGATTACAACATACAAGCAAGATATGGAAGCTCAAACCATCTGTCAGAACTGTTCTTCGTTTTCTGGGTTACCTAGAAAACAAGATCAGTTCGACTGATCACTTTTGGGCTTCCACAACTTGCTCTTTGTGCTATGTTATAGTGATCTAATGGTTTTAATGTGTAGTCAGCATGGACGTTAACATATTTAACACATAACATTTATCTAACAACATCAAAATAGCAAGATTCCTTCTGGTCAAACCTTGTCAGGCAACACGTTCATCTGTGTTCTGGGTAACCCATAAAACAGAAAACGTGCATGTCCAACCTACTTTGACTAGCAACTGAGTCCAACCTATTTGATGTTTAGGTGATATTATAGCATGAGATTGTAGATCATATAACCCACTTCAGCATAGATGCAACAAAATCAACAAATCAACAAACTACTTGAAGATCAGAGCCCAAGAACATCTTGTCAGACGTGTCTGGGTACGATCTAGGTTTTTTAGAAATCCGATAGTCATGGTCGGTCAATGAGGTTTAACCGTCCATAATTTTCATTCTGTGCACGATCTGAGCTATCTTAAAGTTCCAGAATACAGATCACATGACATACTACAAGTATCAACCTTCGAAACACAAAAACTAAACATAGAAATGGATCTACAAGGTCTGACATTTGGTTGTCAGACATCAAAAACAAAATTTCCAGATTTTGTAAATCTTCAAATTCGAGCATCTAGATGTTGTGGATCTAACATCTAGCAACCCAGATCATCATTATATACTACATATAACATATTTTAACATAAAAATCTAACATCTAACAACAGATTAAAGGCCAGATTCATTGCTAGGGTTTATACCTCTTTTGATCAATTTCTTGATTCTGAGCTTTTGATTTGATATGGTTTATAGTAGGGCTTGGTTTGTGACTGATTTATGAAGGAAATTTCGTAGGTTTTAGAGAGAGAGAGAGGGTCAGGTATGAGTATAGTGAACAAATGAGTGGTTGAACCACTAAAGCTAAGTAATTTGTATATATCATGCGTGTAATTTGTATGGCTGATGTATATAGCTAAGTTGTTGAAATTTTTGTCAAATAAAAAGTCAAGAGTGGTTGAACCACTAAAGCATTGCCTAAATTGGCAAGCAATCTAATAAAAATGTACATAAGGGAAATTTGGTCATTTGGCTAGCAATTTTAATGGCATGATGGTAACTTAGCAAACCCTTAGGGTTTGACCCTTAGGGTTTAACCCTAAGGTTTTGTGTATTAACATTTAAGGATTTCTTGAAAAGGCTCAAAATAGAAATTTTAGTTTCTAAAATTTCACAAATTAGGATTACTAAATTAGTTTCGATTTCCTAATTACATAAATTTAAAAATTAGGTTTAGGTATTCACTAATTATAATTAAGATCACTAATTTATCAATTAGGGCACCGATTTGATAATTAGGGTTAACAATTTACTAATTAGGGTTAATAATTCAATAATTAAGATTAATAATTTGTAATTAGGGTTTCTAATTACATTATTCATGAACATTAGGGTTTTAAGTCCACTAATTAGCATTAAACATCCTAAATTAGCAATTAGGGTTTCCCAATTTGATAGTTAGAGTTCCTAAATATCGGTTAGGGTTTTAATTTCATAATTAGGGTTTTGAGTCAATAATTAGGGTTTACCTAATTAGCGTTTATATTTATAATGTCAGACATTAATCACATTATCACGATTACCCAATAATCTTGAACTCTAATTTGTATTTTAAATTAGGGTTTCACACAGTAATACTAGGGTTTTTCATATTACACCATAATCGACCAATCATTATCGGTCCACATACATACAGTACATATTTATAGCACTAAAAAATCAAAATATAAATAATATTATATTATTATTATCATTCCTTGTTCCAAAACCAGAATTAGGGTTTGGATTCCATATCTGATTTACCTTGCATAAACAACATTTTTAATTAAGTCAAAATACTTAACTTAATAATCTGAGCTAAAATTCATAGAAATAATAATAATTATAATAATTATAATAATCATTCCATATAATATTTAAAAATATAATATCATATTTTCTTTAAAAAAATTAAATAATAAAACATTTCTATAAAAAATATATTATTATAAATATATAATTTATAATAATCAATAATTCTAAAAAAAAATATTTGTAATTATTCATGTAATAAATATATATTTATTTATCACATAAATACATGTACTTTACTTATACATATTCCCCATATTTATTTGAATAATAAAAAAAATTTATATGCAAAATTTCTGATTTATTTATATAGAAAATATCGGGTTATTACATTCACCCTCCCTTATAAAGATTCTGTCCCCGGAATCACCGTTTTAAAGCACATACATACCAGGGTACATAGCATACACAATCATTGCAAGTAGATTTCGATCAAATTTGATCGAACTTATCTTTAACTATTCACATAAAGCTTGTTTATCTGATTAAACAAAAATTTGATTTCTAAAAGAACTCAAATTCTTCCTTCAAAATTTATTTATAAAATAATTTACTATATAGAGGAAAATTATATATAAGAAAATAAAAGTTATACTAAAAATACCTGGAGTTCCATTGCCAGCTGCCACCGAATCTCGAATCACATGTTGAAGACCCTTGCGGTAGAGATTTTGTCGAACTTGCTTTAGATGATGATCTTTGGTCATGTGATCGCCAAAGTTCTGTCGCTTTTCCCCATGTTCACACTTTCTGCCTCCGTTCTACTTTTCGGACAGTCCTTCACCTTATACTCCTTCGATCCACACATAAAACACCCACTAATTGTTCTAGGATTGGGGCAGTTGGGAGAGATATGGCCCTCCTGTCCACACTTAAAACATGCAAATTTACCTTTCAGACATTCCCCCAAATGGTTCTTCCCACAGTTCCCACATTGCACCACCTGCTTCTTCTTTACACCTTCCTGCTTCACCTGCACACCCCCAAAGTTGTTCCCCTTCCTCTTTTCACCCCTATTCCCACTATTTAATTCAACCTTCCCAGTTCCCTCAACCCTACCCTTGTTCTTTCTTTCCTTGTTGTAGAGGCTCATGGTCTCACTCCCCTCCACAATAATAATTGCTTTCTCGATGAGTGCTGGAAATGTAGGGATCTGCAACACTGCCACCTTGTTGTAGAGCCAGGGTTTTAATCTCAGCTCAAACCTTCTTGCTTTTCTAGCCTCCGTATCAACTTGATGCGGGGCGAACCTAGCCAACTCATTAAATTTTGTGGCATACTCCGCAACAGTCATATTTTCCTGCCTCAACTTCAGAAAGTTTACCTCCATCCTAGCCTGCATACTAGATGAAAAATAATTTTTGAAAAATAGAGTTTTAAACCTATCCCAAGCAACTACACCTTCTCCTGCCCTCGCCTGATTTGCTTCCCACCAAAAATTTACCTCACCCTTCATCATGTAGGTGGCAAAAGCGGTCTTTTTCCCCCTTAGCTACCCTAGCTATTACGAACGCCTTCTCAATCTCCTTAACCTAATTTTGCGCCTCTACAGGGTCAGTTGTCCCTTTGAATTCGGGCGGTCCTACAACCTTGAAGTCCTTGAAGTTTGCCAAGTGGTTGTCTGGCTGGTTCCCTGCGGCTGGCATTCATTGTTGCATTGCCTGAGCTACCATGTTTGCAAATTGCTGCATTGGATCTGGTTGTTGTCCCCAAATAAGTATTAATGATTCTTACGCCTTTGATTTCTAGTTTGACGTCTTGGCGGCATTATCTGATTAAATAAAACATAATTTAACTTACATTCTAAACCTTATCACATAAGTTTAATATATTAAACTTGTTTCATTACTCAAATATAGGTTCATTTTCATTAATTCAAAGTAATTTACATAACATAGTCCATACTGTTATCCCTTTGTGACCACAAAAGTCGGGATCTACGGCTTTGACTCATACAAAAGTTGAAAATATTACATTACACAGTCATACTTTTTCACACAAATTATTTTAAATAGACCTACACAACAGAAGCCTTTTTCTTGATCTTGGACAACCCTTCACCTGATGACCTTCTATCCCATAAATAAAACAAACACATTTCTTTGGATTGGGACAATGAGGAGAGAAATGTCCCTCATGTCCACAATTGTAGCAAACATTCTCCCCTTTCCTGAATACGCCTTCATGTTTCTTGTCACAATTTGCACACCTTTCTATTCGGTTAATTTTTCCTTGGTTGTTATCAGGATTTTCTATATCATGGTCTTTCATTTTTCTTTTCCCCTTCTTGTTCGGAGCTGCACACAACTTGTTGCATTTAGCTCCCATTTGATCAATTTGGATTTTAAGCTTATCTTGTTCTCCCATTGTTTCAATTAATGCGTAGTTTTTCTATTTCCCACAACTTTTCAAAAGAGGAAACTTGGTCCCGCAGAATCTGCACTTCGGTTCATGCTTGATCAGCTCCAACTTCAGTGTCCGAATCACTATCTGTTAGTTCTACCATTTCCGGATCTGGTACGATATTTTCCACAATAACCACCTCATCGAGGTTGCTTTCACTTTGAGCCTCTATTTCAGCTATTGGCTTTGATATCGGCTCCTTCTTTACAGTCCAAGGGTATCCTAATCCTTTTTCACCTGACATCTAAACACATAAATTATCCTGGTTAGCATATAATATATACACATAACAAATAATAATTTTGTATATGCTATCTTTTATTTGATTTGACGATGAATTTATCCGATTCATCTCTTTTAAAACTCTATATGAGTTTATATTTTTAACGTTTCCCTTTGTCCTAAGGTTATAACCTAAGTTCTATCCCATCTATGGTTTCTAACCCTATAACTTTGATACCCTGATGTGACGCCCCCAAATTTAGGTACTTGAAACCCGAACTCAGTGCTTCACGATACCATTTCTATGAGCGGAATAATACTAATAATAATAACAATAATATAGATTATCAAATTTAATTTACTTATTATCAGAGTTTAATTCCCAAGTACGAAACCTTTAAACATTCAATACATTACATGATATTTAATATATATCATTCTTATCATAAAGTCAAACTATTACATAGAATAGCTTAAACATTCATTCAATGACCTTCCCTTTTCCCTTGTTCTTGGCAGAGCCTTCAGGCTGTTCACATTTAGCTGAAAACATTTACGTTAAGCATGGATGAGCATTTGAGTGCCCAGCAAGTAATAGCAATTAATAATAATTAGCTAAAAGGATTAAATGTTTTCTTTGAACGATACTTCTACAACGAATCAACAGTTGTGAAGTAAGCTGAACCAATATTAAACAACATATCATTTTGATTTCAAATTTTTGAAACTACGTACTGACTATAAATGAGGATCAGTTGACATACTATGAACGTTGTTTTCTATTTTCGAAAAGGTTAAACATAACTTCATCTGTAAACTGTCATAACTTACGGGCACGGGGGGTGATCAGCCCGTTATGCCCTGTATTGATCAATATTACATTCAAGAATGATATTATCGTTCACTTTGTCCGCCTTGGCGCATAAAAATTTCCCATATTTGGGATGTTCATAACAGTCTTGAATCCACACCAAAATAATTCGGTTGGATAATAATAAAGTTTTATCTTGTTCAACAACAATTTAAAGTTTGTGTCTAGCCGGATCAAATAGCTTAGACGACTTTCAATTCAACGTATACATACTGGACACCGATAAGTATATATCAACATGTGATAAAATATAATGATTACCCAAGTGAGGACACTTGTATAACCATGTTTAGAAATTAACGAACAAAATATATATCTTGATCTACAATAACAGAATAAAGGAACTTGTACAACAATTATAATTTAATAACTTACTTATACAGAATCATTGCATAAGTATATACAAAGGTTGAAATATTTGAACAATTGAAAAGAATAGTTCAGATATTATCTTACGTATATCTGTTGTATAAAGTAAATGCAAAGGGTTAGATATTTGCCTTGATTCGCCGCTTTACAACTTAGATTTATCTTTTATATCAAGCCCTATCATTAAATAGATCATTCGCTCTATTATAATAACATATCATATCATATTGTCTCGCTATTTGCAACAAGACATAACCTAATCACATTGTCATGTAAGTTTAACAACCATTGAATCACAAATAAATATTTATCAAGTCAACCTATCTAAGTCCAGATCAATTTCTGAATCATGTCGGTGTACCGACAACTTTATCAGGTATTTATCGAGTCTAAGACTTTATACATCAGTTCAATATTCATTTAGATAACTTAAACACCAGTCGTATTATTTTTAAAAAAACTGTTGCGTCCGTGATTTCTTAATAGTACCCATTCCATTCTCCTATAAATAGGATGCTTAGTTTAGATTTGAAAATCACACCAAAATCAGAAAATTCTTCTTCTATAATATTGAGCATATTTTTTTCGAGTTTTAAGAAGCTTTGAGTGTAGAAAACAGTAAAAGTTTTCTTCAAGAATATCCCCGCTATACCAGTTGGAATACTCTCCTTTTTAGGGTAAGAGATATTATTTTTGTTAAATATTCGTAAGAAATAATATTTTCTTCAATACTCTATAGTATGTGAGTAATATTATTTCATTTCAGATTCTGAATTCTACACTCATTTTGTTAAGTTTTGGCTTTTATACTTCATGAAATTAGTAGAATATCCTTGACATTGGCGTTTCATCCAGTATCTTTTCATGGAAATATCATTCTGAACATTCTTGAAAAGTTTTAACTTTTTCAGGCCGGAGTACTATTCACAGGATATTATTCCCGAAGTACTATTCATGGGGTACTATTGACTCGCTTACTATTCACCTGTGGTACTATTCATGATAAAAAATAATTTTTTTTCAGCCCAAATCATATTTAGTTCAATATTATTCTTAAATTTTACTCCACAAAGCAGTATCATGTTGACAATTTGGACATTATTGAATTCTAGATAAATTAAATTATAAATCTTTAAAATTTATCCTTTGGTTTCTTTTAATTGAATTCTTATATCATTGTCATCATCCCCATGCTTATATTGTGATTAAAGTCATCTTTGGTTTTCATGCATAAATAGACTATTGATTGGTATGATTATGATTAGGGATTATTTGGTATAATTATGACCGTAATATTACAAACGATGTGGTAAAAGTCATCATTGGCCGTGTAGTGCATTGATGGACAGATTGTTGGCATGATCATGACCATTGGTGAAAACCCGAATATCCTTTGTGGCGCCCCAAATTCAAGTACTTGAAACCCAAACTCAGTGCTTCACGATACCATTTCTATGAGCGAAATAATACTAATAATAATAACAATAATATAGATTATCAAATTTAATTTACATATTATCAGAGTTTAATTCCCAAGTACGAAACCTTTAAACATTCATTACATTACATGATATTTAATATATATCATTCTTATCATAAATTCGAACTATTACATAGGATAACTTAAACATTCATTCAACGACCTTCCCTTTTTCATTGTTCTTTTGCAGAGCCTTCAAGTTGTTCACATTTAGCTGAAAATATTTAAGTTAAGTAAGGATGAGCATTTAAGTGCCCAACAAGTAATAGCAATTAATAACAATTAGCTGAAAGGTTTAAATGTTTTCTTTTGACGATACTTCTACAACGAATCAACAGCCAGAAGTAAGTTGAACCAATATTAAACAACATATCATTTTGATTTTAAAAGTTTGAAACTATGTACTGACTATAAATGAGGATCAGTTGACATACTATGAACATTGTTTTCTATTTTCGAAAAGGTTAAACAAAACTTCATCTATAAACCGTCATAACTTAAGGGCACGGGGGGTGATCAGACCGTTATGCCCTGTATTGATCAATACTGTATTCAAGAACGATATTATCATTCACTTTATCCACCTTGTCGCATAAAAATTTCCCATATTTGGGATGTTCATAACAGTCTTGAATCCAAACCAAAACAATTCGGTTAGATAATAATAAAGTTTTATCTTGTTCAACAACAATTTAAAGTTTGTGTCTAGCCGGATCAAATAGCTTAGACGACTTTTAATTCAACGTATACATACTGGACACCGATAAGTATGTATCAACATGTGATAAAATATAATGATTACCCAAGTGAGGACACTTGTAAAACCATGTTTAGAAATTAACGAACAAAATATATATCTTGATCTACAATAACAAAATAAAGGAACTTGTACACCAATTATAATTTAATAACTTATACAAAATCATTGCATAAGTATATACAAAGGTTGAAATATTTGAACAATTGAAAAGAATAGTTCAGATATTATCTTACGTATGTCTGTTGCATAAAGTAAATGCAAAGGGTTAGATATTTTCCTTGACTGCTGCTTACACAACTTAGATTTATCTTTTATATCAAGCCCTATCATTAAATAGATCATTCGTTCTATTATAATAACATATCATATCATATTGTATTTGCTATTTGCAATCAAAGACATAACCTAATCACATTGTCATGTAAGTTTAACAACCATTGAATCACAAATAAACATTTATCAAGTCAACCTATCTAAGTCCAGATCAATTTAAATCATATTGTGCATTGTCGAACAACTTTATCGGTATTTATCGAGTCTAAGACTTTATACATCGATTCAATATTCATTTAGATAACTTAAACACCAAATATTATTATTTTTCATGACCTTATAATAATTTTAAAATAATTATTACAATTTATCATGATTTTTGAAACACCAAAATCATTATTAAATGATTTAATTATTAAGTAATTTCATTATCATTATCATTTAATTAATATTAAACTATTAATGAAACCATTGCCAAAATATTAAGTTATTTAAAATAACTTATAATATTTTTAAAACATTTATATTACCTTTAAATGATTTTTAAAACAATTAAAATCATTTTAAATAATTATCTTTAATATTAAAATATTAATGTATTATTTATCCAAATATTAAAAGTCATTAATTATAAATTAAAATATTTTTAATTCATTTATATCCCGCTTTAAATGATTTTTAAATTAATAAAACCATTTTTAAACTATTTATTTAATATAATTATTAAATAAATTTAATATCATTAATGTTAAATTAATATCATTAATATTAAATTATTAAAGAAATTAACCTTTAAATATTAAAAGCTATATTTATAACTTAAAATATCTTTAAACACTTTATTTTCATTAAAAATGATTTTTCAAATAATAAATTCATTTTTAAACTAAATTATTTAATATAATTATTAAATAACTTTAATATCATTAATAATAATTAATTAATGAAATTTATCTTAAAATATTAAAAGTTATATTTTATAACTTAAAATATTTTAAATACTTTATAATCATTTAAAATGATTTTAATATACTAAAATCATTTTTAATTAATTTATTTAATACATTTATTAAATAAATTAAATATCAATAATATTTAAATAAATACTAATATTTATGAAAAATATGCTAAATTGTTAAAAGTTTATAACTTAAAATAATTTTTGGAATTTTTTATAATTTATTTCTATTTTTAATGATTTTTTAGAAAATAAACTAAATTAAATTAAATAAATTGTCGTTATAGCCTTTAGCGACAGAAAGCGTCGCCTACTGTTTTATTGAGGCTCAAGAACACTCATGAGCAGTGATCTAGATGCCACGTTTGACCAACATAATCTGTCAGATCATAATATTTTTGGACCAGTTAAGATATTGATCTTGTAGTACTAATGTAGTACTACAAATATCATGTAAGATCTAGGTCAGATTACAACATACAACCAAGATATGGAAGCTCAAACCATCTGTCAGAACTGTTCTTCGTTTTCTGAGTTACCCAGAAAATAAGATCAGTTCGACTGATCACTTTTGGGCTTCCACAACTTGCTCTTTGTGCTATGTTATAGTGATCTAATGGTATTAATGTGTAGTCAGCATGCACGTTAACATATTTAACACATAACATTTATCTAACAACATCAAAATAGCAAGATCCCTTCTGGTCAAACCTTGTCAGGCAACACGTTCATATGTGTTCTGGGTAACCCAGAAAACAGAAAACGTGCTTGTCCAACCTACTTTGACTAGCAACTGAGTCCAACCTATTTGATGTTTAGGTGATATTATAGCATGAGATTGTAGATCATATAACCCACTTCAGCATAGATGCAACAAAATCAACAAATCAACAAACTACTTGAAGATCAGAGCCCAAGAACATCTTGTCGGGGCGTGTGGTGCAAGTACGATCTAGGTTTTTTAGAAATCTGATAGTCATGGTCGGTCAATGAGGTTTGACCGTCCATAACTTTCATTCTGTGCATGATTTGAGTTAGCTTAAAGTTCCAGAATACAGATCACATGACATCTTACAAGTATCAACCTTAAAAAACACAAAAACCAAACACAGAAATTGATCTACAAGGCCTGACATTTGGTTGTTAGACATCAAAAACAAAATTTCCAGATTTTGTAAATCTTCAAATCCGAGCCTCTAGATGTTATGGATTTAACATCTAGAAACCCAGATCATCATTATATACTACATATAACATATTTTAACATAAAAATCTAACATCTAACAACAGATCAAAGGCCAGATTCATAGCTAGGGTTTATACCTCTTTTGATCAATTTCTTGATTCTGAGCTTTTGATTTGATATGGTTTATAGTAGGGCTTGGTTTGTGACTGATTTATGAAGGAAATTTCGTAGGTTTTAGAGAGAGAGGGTCAAGTATGAGCATAGTGAACAAATGAGCAATTATGTACACTTTTCTCTCTCTTTAATCTATATATATATATAAATCATGCAAGTAATATGTATGGCTGATGTATATAGCTAAGTTGCTGAAATTTTCATCAAATAAAAAGTCAAGAGTGGTTGAACCACTAAAACATTGTCTAAATTGGCAAGCAATCTAATAAAAATGTACATAAGGGCAATTTGGTCATTTGGCTAGCAATTTTAATGGCATGATGATAACTTAGCAAACCCTTAGGGTTTGACCCTTAGGGCTTAACTCTTAGGCTTTAACCCTAAGGTTTTGTGTATTAGCATTTAAGGATTTCTTTAAAAGGCTCAAAATGGAAATTTTAGTTTCTAAAATTTCACAAATTAGGATTACTAAATTAGTTTTGGTTTCCTAATTACATAAACTTAAAAATTAGGTTTAGGTATTCACTAATTATAATTAAGATCACTAATTTATCAATTAGGGCACCAATTTGATAATTAGGGTTAATAATTTATTAATTAGGGTTAACAATTCAATAATTAAGATTAACAATTTGTAATTAGGGTTTCTAATTACATTATTCATGAACATTAGGGTTTTAAGTCCACTAATTAGCATTAAACATCCTAAATTAGCAATTAGGATTTCCCAATTTGATAGTTAGAGTTCCTAAATATCGGTTAGGGTTTTAATTTCACAATTAGGATTTCGAGTCAATAATTAGGGTTTACCTAATTAGCGTTTATATTTATAATGTCAGACATTAATCACATTATCACGATTACCCAACAATCTTGAACTCTAATTTGTATTTTAAATTAGGGTTTCACATACTAATACTAGGGTTTGTCATATTACACCATAATCGACCAATCATTATCGGTCCACATACATACAGTGCATATTTATAGCACTGAAAAATTAAAATATAATTAATATTATATTATTATTATCATTCCTTGTTCCAAAACCAGAATTAGGGTTTGGATTCCATATCTGATTTACCTTGCATAAACAACATTATTAATTAAGTCAAAATACTTAACTTAATAATCTGAGCTAAAATTCATATAAATAATAATAATGATAATAATAATTACAATAATCATTCCATATAATATTTAAATAATATAATATCATATTTTCTTTTAAAAAAATTAAATAATAAAACATTTCTACAATAAAATTAATTATTATAAAATATAATTTATAATAATCAATAATTCTAAAATAAAATTATTTATAATTATTCATATAAATATATATTTATTTATTACATAAATACATGTACTTTACTTATACATATTACCCATATTTATTTGAATAAAAAAAATATTTATACGTAAAATTTTTGATTTATTTATATAGAAAATATCGGGTTATTACATCCTTGGCCCGTAGTGGATGCATAATTCGTCGTTGTGATACTAATGAATATCCTTAGCCTGTAGTGCACGGATGATTCGATGATATGGTTTATTTATTAAGCTGAGTCTCAGCGATAAAATTGATCATAAACTTTTTAAATCATATAAGATATTAGATATCATGCTCTACTTGACTCTTCTAATGGATTGCTTGTTCCACTGTAATTAAACTTGATGTTTATTACATTTTATCTGTTTAACACTATTGAAGGCTAACGATAATTTATTTTGCATTATCTTAGTCATAATATTTCTTACTAGGCTAGTTGAGCCACCCTTTTGCTTTCATTGTTCTCTTCAGGAAATGAGAATGTAGCCGGGACTAGTCGGGGAACGGAATGATTTTCTGAGATGGTGCATTAGTAGTCCTCACTATTCTGTGAAATAGTGTGATAATAATTGTAATAAGGACTCCATTTGAGTTTAGATATTGTCTAGAAGATAATATTCGTGTTAAAACTCTTAGCTTATGTTTTGTCGTATTTTACACGACAGTTGTATAATTAAGCTGTATTTGAATTTTGCACCATGTATTTGGTGACTCAGAATGGGTGATGTATACCTATTTTGGGGGCGTCACAATTAGTCAATCTAAAAGACATGACTAGGAATTCGTAATGCACGTGACGAGTTCTAAAAGCAGTCTTTGGAATGCCATCAGTTTTAATCTTTAACTGATGATATCATGAACGAAGATCAATCTTTGAAAAGAATTTGGCTCCTTGCAACTGGTCAAATAGGTCATCAATGCGAAGTAACAGATACCTATTCTTGATGGTGACATGATTCAACTCTCGATAATCAATACAAAGTTTCATACTTTCATCTTTGTTCTTTACAAATAGAATAGGAGCACCCCAAGGAGACGTACTAGGACGAATGAAATCGATGTCTAACAATTCCTGCAGTTGGGGTTTTAACTCCTAAAGTTCAATACGAGCCATTCGATATGGGGCTTTGGAAATGGGTTTTGTATCGGGTTCAAGGTCGATACAAAATTCAATTTCTCGCTCTAGGGGTAGGCCAAGAAGTTCTTCAGGGAATACGTCAGGAAATTTATTAACAATAGAAATATCATTTAAATCTAACGTATTTTTGTTTAAATCCGTGACATGGGCTAAGAAAGCTTGACATCCGTTTTTCAATAAACGAATAGCTTTATGGCTTGATATGACAGTGATTGACTTTAGTGGTTTGGTTGCTTCAATTCTCATAATAGGTTTGTTAGGAATATGAAAGCCAACAACCTTACGAAAATAATCAATTTTTGCATGATGAGTGGTTTACCAATCAATCCCTAAAATCACATCAAATGCAAGTATTTTCAAAGAGATAAGATTGACAGGTAACGTGCGGTTGCCGATTTGAATAAAACAAGACTTATAAACAGTGGATGTAATGAAGGTTTCTCCCAACGGAGTTTCAACAGATAAGTCAAAGTCTAATTTCTCCGGAGTAAAATTTAAACGTTGAGCGCAAGTAGGAGAAATAAAAGAATGGGTAGAACCGGCATCAAATCAGGTATATACTTCGCTAGAGTTTATGATTAGCTTACCCGTGATGACCTCGTTCGGGTTCCTTGCTTTTTGGGAGGTTACGACAAGCGCTCTCCCCTGAACTACCGGCTTTGACTTGTCTGGGATGACATTTGGTGTCACCATCCCAACTGGACTTGGCGTTACTGCATGACAAAATCGAGCTAGGTGACCTTCTCTTCCGTAATTGTAACACGTTTTGGACTGTTGCGTACAGTTTGGACTGATCTGTCCCTCCCCTCCGCATTTGAAGTACACGATTGGTGGTCGTTCTCCTTCCTTATCAACAATTGCTAGTGCTGACGTCTTTTAATCATTATTGAATCTCATCTTCTTAAAATTTCCACTTCTATTGTATTGGCCATGATTACCACCAAAGTGGTTACCATTTCTGGCATATTGGTTCCCTCCACGTTTATTGCCACCACTTCGATGACTACTACAACTGGTATTATCGTTTTATCGACTGTTCTCTTTTGGTTGGGTTGACTCATTATCGCGCTCCAATAATTTAGCCCTATTTACAACATCTAAACATAAACACAATTTGTGAGAAATGAGGTATTAACGTATTTTGGGTTTCAAACTTCTTAGAAACATCAGCGTCATACGCTCCTCATTATCAACCAAATGGGATGTAAACCAGGACAACTGAGCAAACATAACCTCGTACTATGACACGATCATATTATTTTGTTCCAGCTTGATAAACTCCAACTCCTTTATGTGGCGAATACTTTCGGGAAAGTTCTTGTTGTTGAACATTTCTAGGAACTTCTCCTAAGACATCTTCAAGGTCACGGTTGGGTATGATTTACTTGATTCCACCATGTCACGCCTCTCCTCGCAACATGAAGGTGACAAAGGGAACCTTTTGCTCCTCGGAGTATCCCAAGACATCAAATATCTTGGTGATTTGCTTTATCCATGTCTCTGCCTTAAGTCCCAAAAACTCCGGTGGTCCCAACTCCTTGAACTACTTAGCGGTGACCATCTGTGAGTTTCCAGTGTTTCCACCTGCATTATGGACAGGAGTCTCTCTCGCCTGATGTTGCATGAATTGCAGAAAGCCTCTAAACATTCCATCGTTCATCATTTGGTCGGTGTTGTTGTTTGCATGAGGATTGTTACCTTCTTGATGCATATTGTCCTAGTTATTTATCTGTGGTGACTCAACGGTCTCTTGTGCTCCATTGCTTATCTCAACATTTTTAGATGCCATTTTCAAATACTGCCACAAAACAAGGGTTAATTGACATACCACATTTTATCTCTATATTCTGACCGACCAATTAAATAACAAATAAGCTTAGGTAGGTCATACTAGTGAAGGATTTCCCTGTCTCTCCCCCTAGTTCTTGTCTCACATCTTAGCCAGGGATCATATCTCTAAGCTTTGATACCAACTGTGACGCCCCCAAAATAGGTATACATCACCCATTCTGAGTCGCCAAATACATGGTACAAAATTCAAATACAACTTAATTATACAACTGTCGTGTAAAATACAACAAAACATAAGCTAAGATTTTTAACACGAATATTGTCTTCTAGACAATATCCGAACTCAAATGGAGTCCTCATTACAATTATTATCACACTAATTCACAGAATAGTGAGGACTACTAATGCACCATCTCGGACCATCACTCCATTCCCCGACTAGTCCCGGCTTCGTTCTCATTTCCTGAAGAGAATAATGAAAGCAAAAGGGTGAGCTCAACTAGCTCGGTAAGAAATATTATGACTAAGATAATGCAGAATAAATTATCGTTAGTCTTCAACAGTGTTAAACTGATAAAATACAATAAACATCAAGTTTAACTGCAGCGGAACAAGCAATCCATTAGAAGAGTCAAGTAGAGCATGATATCTACTATCTTCTATGATTTAAAAAGTTTATCATCAATTTTAACGCTGAGACTTAGCTTAATAAATAAACCACATCATCGAATCATTCTTGCACTACAGGCCAAAGATATTCATTATTATCACAGCTACGAATTATCCATGCACTACGGCCCATAGATATTTGTGTTTTCACCAATGGTCATGATCATGCCAACAACTGTCCATCAATGCACTATGGGCCAATGAGGACTTTTACCACATCATTTGTAACATTAAAGTCATGATTATACCGAATAATCCCTGGTCATAATCATACCAATCAACATTCCATCTATGCATGTAAGCCAAAGATGACTTTCATCGCAATATAAGCATGGGGATGATGACAATGATTTAAGAATTCAATTAAAAGAAAGCAAATGATAAATTTTTAAAGATTTATAATTTAATTTATCCAGGATTCAATAATGTCCAAATTGTCAACATGACACTGCTTTGTGGAGTAAAATTCAAGAATAATATTGTACCAAAAAAGATTTGGACAAAAAAAAATTAATTTTTATCATGAATAGTACCCCGGGTGAATAGTAACTGAGTGAATAGTATCCCGTGAATAAGTATTTCGTAAATAGTACCCGTGAATGAATAGTCTCACATAATAAAAAGTTAAAACTTATCAAGAATGTTTAGAATAATATTTCCATGAAAAGATACTGAATGAAACAAAAATTTCAAGGATATTCTACTAATTTCATGGAGTATAGAAACCAAAACATAACAAAATGAGTATAGAATTTGAAATTTGAAACGAAATAATATTACTCACATACTATAGTGTATGGAAGAAAATATTATTTCTTATGAATATTAAAAAAAATACCCCTTACCTTAAAAAGAAGAGTATTCCAACTGGTATAGCGGAAATATTCTTGAAGAAAACTTTCACTGTTTTCTACACTTAAAGCTTCTTAAAACTCGAAAGAAATACGCTCAATATTATAAAAGAAGAATTTTTTGATTCTGGTGTGATTTTTAATTCTAAACTAAGCATCCTATTTGTAGGAGAATGGAAGGGGTACTGTTAAGAAATCACGGACGCAATAGTTTTTTAAAAAAATTCACGGACGTAAATTTGATATCACAAGAATTTACTATGCACTGCATAGTAAAATCTATGCAAATAAAATATAATATATTCTATTTTTCATAAAAAACAAAATTTATTATAATAATAATAATTCTAACTCCCTCCATTCCTGGGCATCATCTATATATATATATATATATATATATATATATATATATATATAAGACCCCCAATTTTATGAAATGAAAGTATTCAATTTTCTTATAATTATTATTTTATTTAGTAAATGGTTAAATTGATAAAAGGTTAAAGTTAAGGGTGATATTTGAAAATTTTGCAAAGAAAGCAAGTTGATATAAAATATTCATTGTGTCGGGGAATAATCATTTTAACAGGGAATATTCGTACGTCGACATAATCATTGGTGGACCCCACAACGGAAGTATTGTCATATTTAGAAAATGACAGAATTATCTTTTTATAAAAATAACGGCGAAAGTTTTACCGTTAAACTGTTGAACTACCCGGTATTAAAAGTACAGTAATACGCGTGGTTGCATAGTAGCACACGATATTGATTATTGATGCTTACGTGAGAAGTCACTCAGTTATACTCAATTATTGCTACAGTATTTGATGCATAATATCTATAATATTATTGATTCAATTATTGTCACAGTATAATATTTATTATTATTAAATCAATAATTGAGACGACAGAGTTATTCATGACGATGTCTAGAAAGTTTTGTCGAGGAGAGGTTTGGTCACCTAATTGCGCGCCAATAGGGAGAAATCCTTATTGGAAAACCCTCTCTTTCATTCTCACCAATTCACTAAGACTCACAAGAGCAATTATATAGAGATAAGCTATAGAGACAAAGAAGAAGAGAAGTCTGCTACCACACTATTCCAGTATCTAGTCTTCTTCCAAGGTAAGGGGCATTATTTATTTCATATTCTGAAGAGATTAGTTTTTGTATTCAATTGAATATTATTTTCGTTCAATATTCGTAAGGAATATCATTTCGTTCAATATTCGTAGGAATATTATTTTCGTTCAACAGTCGTAAGGGATATTATACTTTTCAGTATTTATAGAAATAACATTTTCTTCCATACTCTGTAGTATGTGAGTAATAGTATTTCGTTTCATATTCCCAATTCTACACTTATTCTGTTGAAGTATTGCTTCTATACTCCGTGAAATTTATAAAATATCTTTCATATTTAGGCTTCATCCAGTATCTTTTTATGAAAATATTATTATGAGCTTTCTTGATAATTATTGATCTTTTCATACTGGAATACTATTCGTGAGTTACTATTTACGAGTTACTATTCACCCAGTTACTATTCACTCAAATATTATTCACTCGGGTATTCGGGGCACTTTTCATGGCGGAGTACTATTCACAAGTTACTATTCATAGGTTAATATTCACCCAGTTACTATTCACTCGAATATGATTCACTCGGGTATTTGGGGCACTTTTCATGCTGGGGTACAATTCACGAGGTACTATTCCCGAAGTACTTTTCACAGGGTACTATTCACCCAAAAATTTTATTTCTTTTTTGTCCAAATTATTTTTGATACATGAATATTATTCTTGAATTTCACTCCACGAAGAAGTATTATGTTAACAATTTGGATATTTTTAAACTCTGGATAAATTTAATGTTTTTAAAATTTATCCTTGATTTCGTTTGATTAATGCTTATATGGTTTTCATCATCCTCATGCTTATATTCTGATGAAAGTTATCTTTGGCTTACGTGCATAGATGGACTGTTGATTGGTATGATTATGACCATGGATCATTCGGTATAATCGTGATCCGTAATGTTACAAATGATGTGGTAAAAGTCCTCATTGGCCTGTAGTGCATTAATGGACAGTTGTTGGTATGATTATGACTAGGGATTATTCGGTATAATCATGACCATTGATGATTACATGAATATCCTTGGCCCGTAGTGCAGGGATGATTCGATGATGTGGTTTATTTATTAAGCTGAGTCTCAGCGATAAAGTTGATGAAAAGCTTTTAAAATCATAAAAGATAGTAGATATCATGCTGTACTTGACTCTTCTAATGGATTACTTATTCCGCTGCAGTTGTTGATCTAAAACTTGTTGTCTATTGTATTCTATCAGTTGTTATACTATTAAAGGCTAATGATAATTTATTCTGCATTATCTTAGTCATAATATTTCTTACTGGGATAATTAAGCTCACCCTTTTCTTTCACTGTTCTCTTTAGGAAATGAGAATATAGCTGGGACTAGTCAGGGAACAGAGTGATGGTCCGAGATGGTTGTTTTAGTAGTCCTCACTACTTAGTGTGATAATAAATGTAATGAGAATTGAATTTGAGTTTGGATATTGTCTAGAAGACAATATTCATGTAAAAACTCAGCTATGTTTTGTCGTATTTTTACACGACAGTTGTATTAAAGAAGTTTGTATTTGATTTTTGTATCATGTATTTAGTGACTCAAGATGGGTGATGTATACCTATTTTGGGGGCGTCACAGTTGGTATCAAAGCTTAGGGATATGATACCTGGTTGAGATGTGAGACAAGAACTAGGAGGGGAGAGATGGAGACTTCCTTCGCTAGTATGACCTACCTAAGTTTATTTGGTATTTAATTGGTCATTCAGAGTATAGGGATAATATGTGATATGTAAATTAACCCTTGGTTTGTTGCAGTGTTTGAAAATGGCATCTAAAAATGTCGAGATAAGCAATGAATCACATGAGACCGTTAAGTCACCAACGATCAATACCTAGGATAATGTGCATCAGGAAGACAATAATCCTCAGGTAAACAACAACACCGATCAGATGATGAAAGATGGGTTGTTCAGAGGCTTTATGAAATATCAGGCGAGAGAGACTCCGGTTCAAAATGCAAGTGGAGACACTGGCAAATTATCGGATGGTCACTACTAAGTAGTTCAAGGAGCTGGGACCACCAGAGTTTTTGGGAGAGCTAAAACCACTTAAGGCGGAGACGTGGATAAAGAATATCACCAAGATATTTGATGTGTTGGAATGCTCCGAGGAGGAAAATGTTCCCTTTTCCACCTTTATGTTGCGAGCAGAGGCAGATTACTGGTGGGAATCAGTAAAACGTACTCAGCCTGCCGCACTGAAGATGTCTTAGGAGAAATTCCAAGAACTGTTCAATGACAAGTACTTTCCCGAAAGTATTCGTCACATGAAGGAGGTAGAGTTCATCAAGCTGGAGCAAAACAATATGATCGTATCGCAGTACGAAGCTAAGTTTGTCGAGTTATCCTAGTTTACGTCCCACTTAGTTGATAATGAGGAAAGAATAACGCAGATGTTTCTAAGAGGTTTGAAACCTGAGATACGTCAATACCTCATTTCTCACAAACTTTTGTTATATTCAGATGCTGTGAATAGGGCTCAGTTATTGGAGCACGATAATGAGCCAGTCCAACCAAAAGATAATGACCAATAACACGATAATAATCGTAACAGTGGAAACGGTCATCAGAACAACGATAACCATCGTGAAGGAAATTATCAGGCAAGAAATGGTAACCACTTCGGTGGTAATCATGGCCAAGATAAAAGAAGAAATGATTCAAGTGGAAAATTCAAGAAGAGAAGATTTAACGATGATGGGAAGACGTCGGCAGCAGCACCAGTGCCAACAACAAATTCTAGGGGAGGAGAACGACCGCTAGTTAAATGCTACAGATGTGGAGAGGAGGGACACATAAGTCCAAACTGTTCACAGCCTTCCAAGGTATGTTTTAGTTGTGGAAAAGACAGTCACATAAATCAATTTTGTCCTATAGTGAAATCAAGTTCAATTGGGACGGTGGCACCAAAGGCGGATACGGACAAAACAAATTCGGTGGTTTCAGGAAGAGCATTTTTCGTGACTTCTCAAAAATCGAGTAACCCGAACGAAGTTATCACGGGTTAGTTAATCATAAATTCTTGCAAAGTCTATACCTTATTAGATACTGGTTCTACCCACTCTTTGATTTCTCTTACTTGCGCTCAACGTTTAAATTTGACTCTGGAGAAATTAGACTTTGGCTTATCGGTTGAAACTTCGCTCGGAGAAACCTTCATTACACCCAATATTTATAAATCTTGTTTGTTTCAAATCGGCACCCTCACATTACCTGTCGATCTTATCTCTTTGAAAATACTTGCATTTGATGTGATTTTAGGAATCGACTGGTTAACTACTCATCATGCAAAAAATTGATTATTTTCGTAAGGTTGTTAGCTTTCATATTCCTAACCAACCTATTATGCGAATCCAAGCAACCAAACCACTAAAGTCAATCACTGTCATATCAAGCCATAAGTAAAGAGCCCCGATCATTTCGTTGTTGACTTCTTTATGTGGAATGCACCGACGCTAGACTTTCTGTAGGGGAAGCCGTGAATAACGGTGACAAGTTTATAGGTATCAATGTGACGTGCTATCCAAGTCTTGAGATGAGAGTCACAATTTTGAATAATATTTCTATTGTTAATAAATTTTCTGATGTATTCCTGAAGACTTCCTAGCCTACCCTAGAGCGTGAAATCGAATTTTGTATTGACCCCAGTACAAAACCCATTTCTAAAACCCTCAAATATTTATTCACCTAAAACGAAGGTAACATACGCCAAAGACGTTGGCTCGAGCTGTTGAAAGTTATGACTATACCATTCAATATCATCGTAGAAGAGCGAACGTAGTAGCTGACACATTGAGTAGAATCGTATGTGTTTACGAGTGTGACGTTGAAAACACAAAGACCCATTTCGTATAACTTCCAAATGATAAAGATAGAGTTAAAGACTCTAGGGACCCATGTGGTGATATCAAATATACGAGTAGAATTGACTTTAATCGATAAAGTTAAAGGTCGCTCAAGCTACAGACCCGGAGCTGATAAATACGAAGAAGAAGGTTCAAGAGGGCGTTATTTTAGAAGCAAGAGTCGATGAAGAGAGGAAATCTTAACCCTCGATTTAATTGGCCCATTTAAAATCCTCGATCAAGTAGGAACTGTGGCCTATAGACTCGCTTTACCACAAAGTAAGTCGCGTGTTCATAACATTTTTCACGTATCTATGTTACGTAAATATGTGGACAACCCGAACCACAGTATTGAATTAGAACTGGACGAGATAAGGGAAGATTTAACGTATAAGGAGATATCTGTTAAAATCTTAGATAAGAATGAATATATTCTATGCTCAAAGGTTATACCTCAAGAGTAAGAATCTGACGAGGTAACATCATCTCTTCAACATACCAGGTATGTACGTAAATTTCGAGGGCGAAATTTCATAAGGAGGGGAGATTATAAGACCCCGAATTTTATGAAATGAAAGTATTCAATTTTCTTATAATTATTATTTTATTTAGTAAATGGTTAAACTGATAAAAGGTTAAAGTTAAGGGTGATATTTGAAAATTTTGCAAAGAAAGCAAGTTGATATAAAATATTTGTTGTGTCGGGGAATATTCGTTTTAACAGGGAATATTCGTATGACAGCACAATCATTGGTGGACCCCACAATGGAAGTATTGTCGTATTTAGAAGACGATAGAATTATCTTTTTATAAAAATAACGGCGAAAGTTTTACGGCTAAACTGTTGAACTACCCAGTAGTAAAAGTATAGTAATACGCGTGGATGCATAGTAGCACACGGTATTGATTATTGATGCTTATGTGAGAAGTCCCTCAGTTATACTCAATTATTGCTACAGTAATTGCTGCATAATATCTCTCATATTATTGATTCAATTATTGTCACAGTATAATATTTATTATTAATAAATCAATAATTGAGACGACAAAGTTATTCATATTATTATTTGCAATATTGATGATGTCTAGAAAGTTCTGTCGAGGAGAGGTTTGGTCACCTAATTGTGCGCCAATAGGGAGAAATCCTTATTGGAAAGTCCCCTCTTTCCTGGGAACGACCTACTTGTTAAATATTGTGAGTTATAGTATTAATGATGAATAAGTTCGTGTTGATTAAAGATGAAATTGATAGTTTCATTGTGTTGGGATTATTAGTGTTAGTGAAAATCGACATTTATGTTGATAATAATTGATGTCTGGAAGTTATATTGACCAATCGGGTAATTAATCGGATAAATGAGCAATTAATGGCTATTAATTCACATGCTTATAACTATGTGTTCACATGTGTGTACTATTGATTCGCATGCATGTACTATTAGGGGAGGTGGTGCAAGATTGATAATACTTGTATAACTAATTAAAAATGGAGGTATAAATGAAGGTACTATACTATAATTATTTTTTTCACATGTATAGAACTATTGATTCACATGAACGTACTATTGATTCACATGATGTACTATTAGGGGAGGTGGTGCATATTTGATAATAATACTTGTAGGACTAAATTAAAAATGAAAGAAAATACGAAGATATTATACTGTAATATTTTGAGCCCCAAAACGTGTAATTATCGAAACTATATTTTCTTATAAATAGAAGCTCATTCTTCTTTCATTCTCACCAATTCACTAAGACTCACAAGAGCAATTATAGAGAGATAAGCTATAGAGAGAAAGAAGAAGAAAAGTCTGCTACCTCACTATTCCAGTATCTTGTCTTCTTCTAAGGTAAGGGGTATTATTTATTTCATATTCTGAAGAGATTATTTTTCGTATTCGTATGAATATTATTTTTGTTCAATATTCGTAAGGAATATCATTTCGTTCAATATTAGTAGGAATATTATTTTCGTTCAACAGTTGTAATGGATATTATATTTTTTAGTATTCGTAGAAATAATATTTTCTTCCATACTCTGTAGTATGTGAGTAATATTATTTCGTTTCATATTCCTAATTCTACACTCATTCTGTTAAAGTATTGCTTCTATACTCCATGAAATTTGTAAAATATCCTTGATATATGTGCTTCATCCAGTATCTTTTCATAGAAATATTATTATGGGCTTTTTTGATAATTATTGATCTTTTCATACCGAAATACTATTCATGAGTTACTATTTATGGGTTACTTTTACCCGGTTACTATTCACTCAAATATTATTCACTCGGGTATTCGGGGTACTTTTCATGCCGGAGTACTATTCACAGGTTACTATTCACCCATTTACTATTCACTCAAATATTATTCACTCGGGTATTTGGGGCACTTTTCATGCTGGGGTACAATTCATGAGGTACTATTCCCAGGGTACTATTCACGGGGTACTATTCACCCAAAAAATATATTTCTTTTCTGTCCAAATTATTTTTGATACATGAATATTATTCTGGAATTTTACTCCACAAAGCAGTATCATGTTGACAATTTAGATATTTTTAAACTCTGGATAAATTTAATGTTTTTAAAATTTATCCTTGATTTCGTTTGATTAATGCTTATATCGTTTTCATCATCCTCATGCTTATATTCTGATGAAAGTTATCTTTGGCTTACGTGCATAGATGGACTGTTGATTGGTATGATTATGACCATGGATCATTCGGTATAATCGTGACCCGTAATGTTACAAATGATGTGGTAAAAGTCCTCATTGGCCTGTAGTGCATTAATGGACAGTTGTTGGTATGATTATGACTAGGGATTATTCGGTATAATCATGACCATTGATGATTACATGAATATCCTTGGCCCGTAGTGCAGGGATGATTCGATGATGTGGTTTATTTATTAAGCTGAGTCTCAGCGATAAAGTTGATGAAAAGCTTTTAAAATCATAAAAGATAGTAGATATCATGCTGTACTTGACTCTTCTAATGGATTACTTATTCCGCTGCAGTTGTTGATCTAAAACTTGTTGTCTATTGTATTCTATCAGTTGTTATACTATTGAAGGCTAATGATAATTTATTCTGCATTATCTTAGTCATAATATTTCTTACTGGGCTAGTTGAGCTCACCCTTTTCTTTCACTGTTCTCTTCAGGAAATGAGAATATAGCTGGGACTAGTCGGGGAATGGAGTGATGGTCCGAGATGGTAGTTTTAGCAGTCCTCATTACTTAGTGTAATAATAAATGTAATGAGGATTGAATTTGAGTTTGGATATTGTCTAGATAACAAAATTCTTGTAAAAATTCAGCTATGTTTTGTCGTATTTTTACACGACATTTGTATTAAAGAAGTTTGTATTTGATTTATGTACCATGTATTTGGCGACTCAAGATGGGTGATGTATACCTATTTTGGGGGCGTCACAATATATATATATATATATATATATACATATATAACAAAACTGAGATAACTTCTACCGACAGTTTTGAAAAATGGGTAAGTGGGGGTCCAAATAATAAGCCAAAATTTACAACAAATACTTCATAAAAATTTCCTCAATATTTTTAACAACATTTATTCATCATTAGTATAACTCAAAATATTAACAACCAGATCGTTCTCAGGAAAAAAGGGGCTTTCCGATAAGGATTTCTCCCTATTGGTGTGCAATTAGGTGACCAAACCCCTTTCCTCGACAGAACTTTCTAGACATTGTTAATTATGCAAATAATAATGAGAAGAACTTATCATCTCAATTATTGATTTAATAATATAAAATATTGATAATAATTGAATCAAATAACCTGAGATACTATGCAACAATTACTGTAGCAATAATTGAGTATAACTGAGTGACTTCTCATGGAAGCGTCAATAATCAATACAGTGTGCTACTATGCAACCACGCGTATTACTGTACTTTTACCATCAGGTATTCCAATAGTTAACGGTAAAACTTTCACCGTTATTTTCATCAAAAAATATTTCTGTCGTTTTCTAACTCCGACAATAATTTCGTTCTGGGGTCCACCAATGATTGTGTCATCGTACAAATATTTTCTGTTAAAATGAATATTCACCGACCAATCAAATATTTTATAACAACTTGCTTACTTTGAGAAATTTATAAATATTACCCACAACTATAACATTATATCAAATTCACACCATAATATTCAAAAATATATTTCGAGTAAAATTAAATATATATATATATATATATATATATATATATATATAACTGTTATTCCGCATGCAGGCTAGATTTGCCTAAATCTGGCTATTTCTCACTTTGACTGGTTCATGGTGACTAAACTAGAACTGTTGAAGCTAGAATAGTTTAGATTTATCCAAATCTAGTTCTTTTTTTTAGCTTTTGTACATACTGCTTTCTCATGTGAGCCTAGGAATCATGTGATCACAGATTCAGCTTCTGAATCTAGATTCGGTTCCCGTGATGAACATTTTTAGCTGCAACCAACTTGTAAATTATTTATGGTGCCTGAATTTCCTTAGATGACTTTCATGCCCACAAGGACCGCACTGCTATGTATCTTATTTTCTCAAAGATGCCTCGCATCTCAAAAATAAAAGCAATCAAGCCGAACACATTAATAAAATGGAAGTATCAATGGCCTCAATTACTAATGAGCAAAAAAGTTTGAAAAACCTGTTTTACAAAACATTACTGCTATATCTTGTTAAAATTGAACTTTTATACAAAAGTCAAACCCTTTGTATATAGGTGCAAACGAGGCATAGCACTACTTCGAAACAACTGCACATAGACCTAACAAACACACACACATACGCAGATAGAAGTTTAATGGAAAGTTACGGTAACCGTGTTATCACGGAAGTCGGGGGGTGCCTAACACCTTACCTCTGCTTAATCAAGCCCCCAGACCCTAACATATTTTAGTTTTACAGACCAGTTAAATAGTGTCACATCACTGGGTCTTTGTGAAAACCTTTTCTTGTTTGAGTTGGTACAACCATTTAAAATATACCAATTGGCGGCTCTAAAAGTCAAATCGTTGACATTTATATGTCGGACTTTTTTAAACTTGTTTTTTTCAAACAAAACTCATCCAAAATGAGAACATCAAAAGCCAAGCACAGAAAGGGACAAATAAAAATCCCGACGTCAACACGAATAATAAACTATTTATCAATAAGTTGTTTATCAATAACAAGATGTTTACCAATAATAAGCTTATTGAATATAATAGGATATTATGGTCATTTTAGAAAAAAGGTTGAGGTTAATTTTGTTTAGAAATTTTTAGTCCCAATGGCGGGGATTATAATACCTAGTTGAATATGGTATTAGATAATCTCATATATTAAGCCATTTGATAATCACTTGACTAATAGTCCTAAGTCTAAATTTGAAAATAAACAAGACACTTGGGATTAATAGTCATATCCCAAGTGTAATCCTTGTAAACAAATATAGCCTTCAGGTTATATGGAATTAAGAGATTAAAATTATAAAATTGGTGCAAATGAATTTAGTTTTAGACAATATTTACTCACTCTGTTCTACCAAAAAAGAATCACATTTGTAAATTTTAAGGATAAATTTATATTTCATATTAACTTAAAATTTTAATATATTTGTGATGGTATGGTAATGTAATTTTGATGATAAATTTAAGAACATCAAGTCATTTTATACTACTAGTAAATTAAAATGTAACAAAAATTTGCATCCCTTTTTGATGAGGACATGCTTAGCTTAGCCGTGGATGGGGATCAAGGAAGTAATGCTTGGGCTAATCCAATTCAAGTCTCTATTGGTCCAGTAACAAAAGCCTTAGTTGATCCGATGTCGAGTGGGGATAACGAAGTCGACATTTGGGTAACATTATCCTTTCATGTCACTCACATATCTCCTTGTGCGGAGGATTCGGTCTAAGTTTTTAGTTTGGGTTCCTGAGTTACTCTGCAATGTTCTCTTAATAGGATGGTCATCTCAGTAATTTGCTTCTTAAACTCTTTGAACTTTTCCCAAGATACAGGGTTATGTTTAGATGAACTTCCTTCAGTCATTTTGACTGGTTCTGATCCTGCCTTATTGGCTTGGGACCAAGTTATAGGACAAATATACAAAAAAAATGATATTTTATTGTAGTCTTGATATTGGTTTAGACACTCAAAATTTTGTTTTCTTGCTACTAACTACGCAAGAGGGCAAAAACATCTTTTTCAAACTCTAGAGATAACCCTGGAGGACCACAACATCAAATCTAACCACGGAGACATCCTCGTGAAATATAAAATTAACCTTAGAGATAAACCTGAGAAAAAACATAGTCAACAACAGCCAAACCCCAAAAATAACCCTGAGGAAAGACAGTTGCAATACATCAAGTCTGGAGACAACTCCCGGAAGGGAAAATTGGTCATTTTAACAATTCAACTTCAAAAAACCTAATACAGTTGCAAATAGGGTCACAAAGAGCCATTACAGCACTTCTGAGCGCAAACTACTCCGAACAGCTCAACAGACTGCCTGCGAAGACCCAAAGATGCCATTTTGGTCATGGACCCATCTTCTCAAATTTGGAAAAGGGAAAGCCCTATGTAATTCTGTAGCTCTCTAAAAGAGCTTTCTGGATCAATGGTATGGCACGCCTCTATTTCACTCTTAGATTGAAAGTTATGAAGGTTCAAGCGGATAGCGCATTGATCCGAGTGCACGTAGTTCGAGATAATGGGATACACGGGGCCCGGGCCCACCCTGGAAGCTGTAGGTAGACTCGCGGCTGTCGCGGGTAGATCCGTGACTATTTTGGTTTATAAATAAGACCCCCATCAGCCATAAAATGTAAGAGAAAAGGAGAAAAAGAGAGAAATGTGTCCATTTCAGCTCTTAACCTCTCTTATAGTGTTACAAACTTTGATATTCTGCTTTTTAAACACTTGTATACATATATACTATGACATATCAAATTTTAACAAGTGGAAATTGATTTTTCAAGCTCCAAAAGCGGTCTGAAGCATTCTTTGCAGCACATAGTAAGATTTTTTTAGATTTGAAGCTTTCTCTTGCTTTAATATATATATATATATATATATATATACATATATATAAGTTAACTATTTACTATGCTTAAATATCTATTTTAACTTTTCATTTAATGTAAATCCTTAATACTTAAATCTGTAAACTAGATTTATCTAAATCTAGTCATATCTAACTTTTAACCGGTTCAAAAGTCGTAAAACTGGAATCGTTGAGCTAGAATGGCTAAGATTTATTTAAATTTAGTTTTCTTTCTAGTTTTTTTTTCGTAAATACTAAGCAACCACATGACCCTAAATCTGTATCTAGAGGGAGCAGGAAGCTTGGCTACGTGCAGGCAGGGATTTAACTAATAAATCCTTTGTTTTGCGTCGTTTAGATTAAATATCTATTTAATTTCAGTATCCTCGTTATGCAAGCTAGTCATATGATATTATGTGAGCCTAGGAGCCATGAGATCTAAGATCCAGCCGATGGATCTAGATCTGGTTCCCATGATGGACCCTTTTCAGTTGTACAGTTAGCTTGTAAATCATATATGTGGTTTTTGGACATCTTTCGATGGCTTTCATGTCCATAAAGAGCTCGACACTTATATGTATATTATTTTCTAGAAGATGCTTCGCATCTAGAGAATAAAATCATATCAAGCCGAATACGAAATAAAATGGAAGTATTAAAGGCCTCAATTACTATGTGAGCATAAGGGTTTGAAAATATGTTTTCAAAACATCATTTTTGCATATATTGCTTAAAATTGAACTTTTAGACAAGTCAGACCCTTTGTATATAGTTGCAAACGAGGCATAACAATACTTCTAAATAATGCACTTAGGCCCAATTTACTGCACACACACATCAAATAAATAGGGAATTGAAAAGATGAATCTACTAGCTGTAGGCGACAGTAAGTGAAACCCTCAGCAACAGGGACCTCCTCCAGTATGGAATGATGCCATCTCTGTCCTCATCGATAGGTATCTAAACCTAACACGCTCACAGGACGCAAACAAGGAAGCCTCTCATAGGTCCAAAACTGCCAACACAAAGGCAAACATCTGCTGTCAGTCAACACTCTAAACCTATACATGGGAAAAGACAAGAGAAACACTCACCAGTAGAAATGGGTAGAATCCTAACCACGCCTCGGTTAAGCCCTGCGATCGCATGCGCATTCCCCTGAGGAATTAGGCAAAGGTGTAGGAACCCCAATTATATTCTCATATACGGTCCACGTGTCGAGTGGCGCTGATCAAAGCGAAAGACACCGTAGAGGAATTATCTGCTATGAAGCAGCCCCTAATGATCATCAGGAACAATCGCCGAAGAATGCGGTCCCTGACTCTTACATCATCGGGTATGGGCTCACTCAACATGCCGCTCATAGTATCTACACTCAAAGGACCTGTACAAACAGTCCTGCCCTTGAGCGCCTCCGTCGGAACTCCCAACAAGGATCTGACGGTAGTAGGGGTAATATCCGCCGTGCAAGGCACCCGGCTCCTCCAAACTCCATACACGTGATAAACCGCCAATCCATCGGTAATATCATCACCTCGTAGTCCAGCAAATGGAGTGACTGAGTCTGGTGAAACCATCGCTCAGACAATGCCCTGAGGTAACCCCAGGGACAACGACGGGGTAGAATGGAGAAGAGCCTCCCAAATCCCCAACCATGGACGATCACTCTGTAGTCATCATGCAAAGCCTGATACATAGAGTGGATGTTAAACCAGTTCCTTCGAGGCTGTGTGAAGCTAAGAACCTACATCAAATGAAGATCAACATCAGACTCCTTGACTCCTCATCAATAGGAAATAAGGAAGATTAAAGATCTAACTTCATACCTCATTTGCGTGAAGGTATACTGAAGGATGCCTACTCAAGTCACCCAGTAGATCTGGGTTCGCCACTGAATACTCGGAAATTCCCTCACGGGGAACACGTGACAAAGAAAGAGCAGGAACCTCGATCGGTGTATCCTCCTCCTCGTCCTCGACATTCGGCACTTCAACCCGAATAGGACGTACCACCGCCTCTGCCAAACGACGAGGTCATTTAACAAAAAAAGCAATGCCGAGGCTCTTCAAAAGCCCTCCTCCGTACACCAGAAGTGGTCCTGCGGGAACTACTCGGATGATTCGGATCCATGATATCTGGACAAAAAGTCTCTAAATCACCTCAGAAAGGGTGTGGTAATTTCTTACCTAGAGCCTTTTCAAAATGCAGTCTATGATTACATGCATGCATGCATTGCTTTAACATACATCTATAGTAGAGTTAAAATGCATGACTGCCCAATACCTACATTTTGGGAAAATTTTGCCAGTCTCCTTTGCAAATGGGACTATCCACATGTACATAGGCATGACTAGGTGGCCATTCAGTAGCACACCTATACACAATCATATACATCCTGTATGCATCAATACATTGCAGTAAAAAATCCGTAAGTGTAGTCTAATTACTAGGATTATTTTGCTTGTCTACCTTTACTCATTTGTCCTCAAATAGGATAAGAAATGACAGTAAAGGTGCTAATTTGACTGTTTCAAAAGTTAAATTTTTTTACATCATTATATTCAGCATGGTTTAATACTAACATTTTCTATATTAAATATTTTTTATCAAGTCATATCATCATGCATATTCAGTTCTATGTGTATAAATGCATTTCATGCGATAAGTCATTTTTCAACGGACAAAAATTGGAAGAAAAATACATGCATGTGTTACCAGGATAGTGAAGAACGCTTGTACGGTGACAGAATATGCAGAAAGTTGCCCGAACTTAGCAGATCTGAAGAAGAGCTCTCGGATTTCCTTCATTGCACAAGAACTTGAAAATGACTTATGAAAGCAACCACCACCTATACATAGGCACGGTACCGTCATAGTTAACCTGTGGCTCCTGCAGTACACTGCGCCACGCACTTACATGGGTGTCACACCTTCGGCTCGCTCCAGTTAGAGTTGCAAAGGAGGTCTCACAAGCTGAAAAGGCCAAATTAGGAATAAAAATGCTACACAATTGAGCGGATTAGCCTGAAATCCTAGTTTCTTATCGGTCAGAGTTAAACTCTCGTCGCCTCAACGGTATTCACCTGAATGCAGGGTATAGTATACCAATGAGTTCAGCTTTTACAAACCATGCTCGGCAATACCCCACCAAGGTCCGATGTCGTCACAACCCTAACCTCCCCAGCGGGGGTTACAACGCCAAAGTTATCAACATCTACGTATCCCCGGCGGGGGTCACAACGCATATCTTTCAAACATCTACGTGTCCCTGGCGGGGGTCACAACGCATATCCTTCCAAGCATCTACGTGTCCCCGGCGGGGGTCACAGTGCAACGTAACCATTGATACACACATCAATAAAGGTCAAGCAACCTTGACGTCATATCAGCCGATGGCAAGTAAACCTATCGAAGTAACTTTGCCTAGTAAGGGTTACAACATAATGCTACCATTGACACATACATCAATGAAGGTCAAGCAGCCTTGACAATACGCCCAGCAGGGATCTATCTGGTGATACACACATCAACGAAGGTCGTGCAACCTCAGGCGGCGACAACACTCGCTTGGCGATAATCTCAACAAGATAAGGGAACATGTTATACACATCCTCAAAATAGACAAAGCTTTATCCCCACAGATCTCTTCCACACAAGAGGTACCTCTATGGAGTATAAGCCAGTGTCTAGGATTCAAGACTTTGGTGGTAGTCCCAATGTCAACATCCTTGGGAACTTGGATTGAATGTCTAGGTCATCACTGATTGTCATCCCAGCAGGATTACATGACAATCATTCATACATCATACATTTGCATCATGTTGCTGCACATAGCATCATGTTTATCTTGTTTTCATTTCAAGTGTCTAAGATTCTTTATCCTATCCATGCCTTGCATTGCATGAATATGATAAAGAGGGGCATCTGTAGACACTCAAAATTTTCTGTACTCCTATTACTAATATTGCAGGAGGGTAGATTCGTCTTTTGGAGATAACCTTAAAAGACAGCTTACATCCATTTCGGATACTACCGAAAGTTTAGTTCCAACCCGGAACACAAATCGGGAGCGTCATGTCAACTCGGAACACACACCGGGAATGTCATTTCTGATCTCGGAGATAACCCCAAGATATGCAGATCAAAAGACCTAAGAATAACAGGAGAGAGGCGATTCGTCTCGGCGATAACACCGCAACGCTTCGGTTCGATCCCAGACAACATCGAGTAAGCAACCCCATCCTTGGTGATACCCCCAAGGGATGTCATTGCAGTTCTGGCAATAAACCCTGGAAATTCTTGTTTCAAACATGTGGAATCAGCTTCAATTCAGATGACAGTGAGGCATACAAACAAGTAGCCCAATGTCAGATGTAACCCTGAGCAATGTCTGCTTTCCGCTTAAACCGGCGATAACCCTGGTGAGGAGTCACAACGTCATCTGTCCATGTCAACAAGTTGATATCACAGCTTACCAACAAGTAGTCCAATATCAGCTGTAACCCTGAGCAATGTCTACTTTTAACTCAAACTGGCGATAACCCCGGCGAGGAGTCAAGCGTCATCTTGTTCCTTCAATAATGGCATGTCGTCTCAACAATTCATACATACATACATCCAACAATGTCCCACAAGAGCTGAGGAATGACAATCCCGAGTGACTATTACATGTGGCAGTACTTTGGATAGAATTTGAAGCTTGAAGACCATGGGCATAGACCCCTCTTCCTGACTTCGTACAACCTCTAATCCATGTCATTGCTTAACTCTCGACACCAGCGGTCCGAAGAAGGTCAGATATACCTCATTCGGATGCTCGGATTGAAGTTCTGCAAGTTTGAGCAGACATTACAGTGCATGACCAGCCGCAGGTACAACTACGGCTGCCACAGGTGTACCTGCGGCCATCAGTCTATAAATATAGGCTGGGGGGTCAGCCATTTGAAGGGAGGGAGAGAAGGAAAAAGGCGAGGAAGCCCTGTCCACTTTACTCTGCATACACATCTTTTGAGTGTTTTCTCTTCTTTAAACACTAGTTAGCTCACATATAGCTATCTTTTATCTGGCGAGAGCTAAGTGTTTATCCATTTAAAGTCATAGAAGCTTACTTTGGCAGCCCATTGTAAGCCTTCTTACATTTTATAAAGCCTTCTTCTCATATAGCACACACTATTATACACATTGAGAGTCGTGTTGTGTGCGTTTTCCCGGACTTCGGTCCATGGTTTTCATTTTTGTCTGTATATATATACTAATATATGTATATATTTCATATATATGGACTAACATTATCGAAGTTATGCCTCGATTGAGCCTGAACTTTGATTCAGAGCGTTTAATTGCTTATATATATATATATATATATATATATATATATATATATATATATATATATATATATATATATATATATATATATATACACTTATATATATAAATCGTGGTCGATACATTCGATCAACCCGGATTTTATATCCTGCATTTAATTGCTTATATATATATATATATATATATATATATATATATATATATAATAATTGTTGTTTTGACATATCCGATCGTTTTGAGATTCACATCCGGTGCATTTACTACTTTTATATATATATTTGTACATATATATATATTTACATTTCTGTCAGGCCTGGAGTTTCCTCCGTGGCTTTTTATAGCTTTTTTACATTTCGTCCTGCCTGGAGTTCACTTCGTGGCAGTTGATCGCTTTTTACAGCTTTATTTACATTTTGTCCTGCCTTGAGTTTACTTCGTGGCAGTTAATAGCATTTACTGCTTTATTTACATTTTTGATCCCCCATGGAGTTGCTTTGTGGTGGTTGATCATGTACATATATATATATTTATCGCTTTTATATATATATATAACTGCTTACTGCTTTCCATACAAATTGTAGTATCATGTGAGCCTAGGAATCATGTGATCACAGGTTCAGTTTACTAAATCTAGATTCGGTTCCCATGATGGACATTTTTCTACTGTGAGCTTTACATATATTATTTTACAAAGGTCTCGAATTTCCTTGGATGGTCATTATGCCAAGAAGGAGTTCTAAGATCACAGATATTATTTTCTCGAGAATGCTTCGCATCTCGAAAATAAAAGCAAACAAGCCAGACATTTAAAAATAAAATGGAAGTATGAAAAGGTCTCAATTCCTATTGAGCACAAGGTTTGAAAAACCTCTTTCCAAAACTTCATTGATATATCTTGGTTAAAACCGAATTTTCATATAAAATTCAAACCTTGTGTATATATAAAAGCTTAACGAGGCCTCGCACTACTTTCAAATAATTGCACATTGATCCACACACACACACACTCACACATTCATATAATAATTTCTTTGAAAAGTGGCAACACACCGTAGTAACACGGATGTCTGAAGTGCCTAACACCTTCCTCCGCATAATCAAGCCCCCGAACCCGAAATGAATCTCGCTTTCACGTAATTGCTTAGCGATTGTCGAATCATTGGGTCAATGTGCAAGCCTTTTTTGGTTCGCGTTGGTGCAACTCATAAATACACCAACCGCGACTCTTAAAGTCCAATCATCGACATTATACATGTCGGACCTTTTTCACTTATTTTTTCAAACAAATCTCACATTAACATGAGAACACCAAAGAACAAGTAACGAAAAGGGACACTCAAAAATCTTGACGTCGACAGGTGGCAACCCTGCTGGGGACTCCAGTAAGAGGGCTTAAGCCGCTATTACAAACTTTTGAAAATTATCATATGCTTGTGTGTGAATGTTGCATTTACATTTCTGATAAATGTGTACGAATGCATATTTTTTTAACTCCTGCACTGCTAAATATCTATCTGTGATATTAGTGCTTCCAACATGTCATCATTTTGCATAAACGGTGAGACACGTTGTATGTGAATGTATGTTGTGTGGTTCCTCCACCAGGAGACTATCCTGTCGGTGTTTGATTACTGGACTCGTGGGAAGAATGATTCCCCAGGGCTTAGGAAAGGCACCACCCAGATTTGCTCCAGTTGAACGACCGGATTAACTTCCCGTCAAGTAGATTGCGATGATCTGGAAACCTTCATGCCGAAAAGCCGCGAGAGAAACCCTAGGATAGGTCAACCTTTGATAAACCAAACGCGGAGGAAAGTTTCTTCACACTTTTCCATTTTAAATTACTTGTAAAAGCATTTACTTGTAATTTTATTCCATGTTCATTCATATGTAATGGAAAATATGAAGAATATCTGTGCATGCATGACATGTTATCAATTAACAATCGATTTTTTGCAGGACAAATTCCTAAAACGGACATGTTATGATAACATTTATATTACCCTAAGACTAAACTACGTAAGTCTTTTGTAGGGAAGCAATTGGGCACATTACAGGTTAAAATCTAAAAAGGTCATGAGCCTACATACCAATCATGTCCTCTTCCAAATAGTCTAATCTGCTTCTAGAGAAGAATTTGACGGATTGAGTAAACAAATCACGACTTGGCCGTTCTCTAATCGAAAGAATTGCACCAAATTACTCAAAGTTCTGAAGATACCTATACATATAGAATCCTCTACACAAGGGGGAGTTCAAGGTCTAGAAAAAACAATTCCAGAACAACAGTTAGATACAACCAACCCAGACCCTGAAGGCACCCATCTCAAAGGAGATCTAGACACCGGTGACATCGGAAGAAGGTCCTTCAAATGGAGGAAACCATTCAAGGCTTCAAAGGGATTGGAACACACGGCGGTGTTTCATATCTCGACCTTTGCATAGTTCCTGGTGTGCATTATCCAGAGAAATTTAAGACCCCTGATTTTGAAAAGTATGACGGATTAGGGGATTCTTACACACATTTAAAGGTGTTTATTGGAGAACTCGGATCTTACGCAGAAAATGAAAGGCTTAGAATGCAAATTGCTTCGTTTGAAGTCCTGACATTTGAGAAGCCCGCTCATGGTATACCGATTAGACAACTCTAAGATCCATAGTCAAAGAGTCGCTCACGCCTTCCTCACTCAATATAGTTTCCAATCTCGGATGGCTCTGACCTGTACCAAATCACCAAGGTCAAGAAACAAATCAAATGAGTCATTTAGAGAGTATGCTCAAAGGTGGAGGCGCCTTGCTGCTCAAGTTATTCCTTCCATGACAGAATCAGAAATGGTCATGACCTTCATAGATGTACAGAAAGCTCCTTTCTATGAAAGAGTTCTAGCTGGTATTGGCAAACCATTTTCTGAAATGATCAAACACGGCAAGATGGCTGAGATGGGATTGAAGTCCGATAAAATTCAAAACCTAGCCGCTCTTAAAGCTGTTGCTGAGCACATCCTGTCCGGATCTTATGGAAAAAACCCCCGGAGGGTCCATAAAAAAGAAATAGGAGGATGTTTCCTTGATACTACAAGGACAAAAAGGCAATCCAAACATGCCTATGCAGAGGAGAAACTACTCCCCTTTTCCAGCACAACCTTCAAACCCTCCATTGCCTAAAAGTGGAGAAGTAAAGTGACCTTGAACGTTCACACCCTTAGGGGACTTGCTCGAGAATATTCTTGCTCTTCTGACTGCTCAGAAGAAAATTACACATCTTATTCCACCAGCCAACCCTAATGGGAGGGGTTTTAATGCTACTCGGAAGTGTGCTTATCATGTCGGGGCACCTGGACATGATACTCAAGATTGTTGGGCATTAAAACATAAGATTCAGGATTTGATAGACAACGGTGAAATTGTAGTCACCAAATCAGATCAACCTCATGTACAAGACAACCCTCTTCCTCAACACAAAGAAGAAGAGGTCAACATGATCAGTTTGAGCACTGTACAAGGTTTCAATTCTAACGGCAAATCATCCCAACCCATCAAAGACGGTGTTGACAAATGGGATTATGCAAAGTTCTAATTTACCATGGAACGAAAGATGAAAGCTCTTTACAAACAAATTGAGCAATTGGCAGAACTGGTGACCCACCAGCATCAAATCACACGCCAATTAATTAGGCAGGAGCATGCTTATCTCCTTCCATTTGTTATAAATGCTCAATCAACACCTTCAAAAAGCGAAGCTATGGAGGATAAGGTTGAAAAGCGAGCAAGTGCTAAAGCCCGTTAGGATTTTGCCAATCAAAGGGAATTCACCTATCTGGGCCAGTCTATGGAGGAGATACTTCAAATGTTGATCAATGAAGGAAGAATCACATTCCTTCTCCCTCCAATCAATCCCCGCTCAGGGAGGTTCAATCCTGATGAAATGTGTCAATATCATTCACATTCTCGCGGTCACAAAGATGTAAAATCTTTGGGCACTCCGCCATCTTATTCGAATCTTATTGATAAGCGGTGTCCCGCAAATAGCGAGATGATTACAATCAGACAACTCAAGGGTGGGAATGCATGCCCTACCAAATGGAAGGGATCGATGAGCGCTTATCTCCACAAAGGGATGAGGAAATCACAAAGTATTTCCTATACAACCAATTCAACTCAAAGGAGCTGACAATCCTTTGAAAGTGGTCGCACCAGAGCCAATTCCTTTACCTTACAGACCACAACATCCTGTTGTCAGCTTGCATAAAGTTCCATGGAATTATGGAGAAGTCAAGGATCCACGGCTCATACTATCGCTACAAGATTTAAAAGAAAATCCACTATACCTTCCTCAATGGGTTATTAAACCTACTTGCGAAGCAAAGGGGAAATTTCCCATGGAGAAGATTGAAAAATTCCTCCGTACTATGGGTCATAATGAAGCCAAAGTGGTTTTAAGCTTGCGAAAGCTCCGCACTTTTGATTTCGATCATCGGATTTGGTTTTCTCTTCCAAGGATCATCGGAAGATCTTGCTGAAGGTTTTAGAAGAAGCCTATTTTCCAAAACCAGTGGATGTGGAAAAATTTCAACATTTGGTTGATCACATTTTCAACAATAAAGTGATATCCTTCACTGATGAAGACATACTTCCCGAAGGGATCGGTCATTGCAAGCCATTGCACATCGTAGTGTTGTCTTCCGGGTACATGCTAGCAGGAGTATTGATAGATGGATGCTCATCTCTGAATATCTGTCCTTATGCCACCTTCGTAAAGATAAATATCAATCTCAAGCGGATCCAAAGCAGCCATACGGCCACCCGAGCTTTTGATGGATCCCGACGAAATGCCGTCAGAAAGATTGAATTGCCAATTAAGATTGGTCCAAATACATTCCATGTATCTTTCCACGTCCTTAAGATTGACTCAGGATACAACATATTATTAGGGAGACCATGGATACACATCCAAGAGGACATTGAGAGGACATTGAGGCGAAATGCTGTAACTTTGATGGAAAGTTGGACTCAGACTTGATGGACATCCAAGAGGACATTGAGACACCTCAAGAGATTAAGGAATGGGTCACAGATAAACCCAAACCCAATCTTGATCAAACCACCCCTTTCAATCTCAGAACCTTAGACAACCCTAAGCTAATCCAGATTGGTTCAGACCATGTGTTTGCATGGTCTCATGAAGACATGGTGGGTTTGTCCACTGACATTGTTCTTCATCGCCTTCCCATTAAAGAAGGATTTAAGCCAGTTAGGCAAAAACTCAGGAGATAGAAACCTGAGTGGAGTTTAAAAGTCAAAGAGGAAATTTTGAAACAATTTCAAGCTGGCATCATCATGGTGTCTACCTATCTGGAGTGGATATCCAACATTGTTCCCATGCCTAAACCAAGGGGAAAGGTACGAGTCTGCGTAGATTACAGGGATTTGAAAAAAGCTTGCCTTAAAGATAGCTTTCCCGTGCCTTTTATCCACATTCTTATTGACAATACTGCTCAACACGGCATGTACTCCTTTGCTGATTGCTTTGCGGGGTACCATCAAATTATGGTCGCTGAGGAAGATCATGAGAAAACTGCTTTCATCATGCCTTGGGGAACTTTTTGCTACAGACGGTTGTCCTTCGGCCTTATCAATGTCGAGGCAACCTATCAGCAAGCTATGATGGCTCTTTTCCACGATTTAATAAGGAGATAGAGATCTGTGTGGATGACATCATTGTCAAATGCCGGAAGGAGGATGACCACTTAGATCATCTCACAAAGCTATTAAACAGGTTGCGTAAGTACAACTTGAAGTTGAATCCCGCCAAGTGCGCCTTTGGTGTTAAGTCAGGCAAGTTGCTAGGATTCCTAGTTAGCCACAAAGGGATTGAATTGGATCCTACCAAAATCCAGACCATCAAGGAAATGCCCATTCCTCAGACAGAGAAGGAAATACGGGGATTTTTGGGAAAGATCAACTTCATTAGTAGATTCATTTCTCAACTCACAGCAACCTGTGAGCCAATCTTCAAGATGTTAAGGAAGAACTCCTCCATGAAATGGAACGATGAGTGTCAGAAAGCCTTCCTCATAATCAAAGAGCAACTGATTAACGCTCCTATTTTGGTACCTCCTAGGGATGATGTTCCCCTGTTCATGTACCTGTCCATAAATGACAATGTTATGGGTTGCATGATGGGGCAAAAAGACAATAGAGGCCAAGAACGAGCTATCTATTACCTCAGGAAAAGATTCAGCATCAGTGAACACAAGTACACTCTGTTCGAGAAGACTTGGTGTGCTTTAGCATTGGCTTCCATGAGGTTACATCATTACCTCCATGGTCACACAACCCATCTCATATCCCAAATGGATCCTCTCAAGTATGTGTTCAGGAAGCCCTCATCAATTGTCGATCGTCCGGATGGCGCTTGATCCTACAACAATTTGACATCGCTTCACGTGACGCAAAAAATCATCAAAGGTCAAGGAATTGTGGATCAATCGTCACGCTTGCAGGTAAGGATTATAAACCCTTAGAAACGTACTTTTTCGATGAATGGGTAATGACAGTTCAGCTACAACATTAGTACGATACATGCAGTGAGTGGAAAATGTATTTTGATGGGGCTGTTAATTCTGAAGGATCCGGAGCTGGAGCAATCTTATTATCCGGTACGGGGGAGCAGTATCTTGTTGCCATCAAATTGCAGTTTGTCAGCACCAACAACACAGCTGAGTATGAAGGCTGTATCATGGGGCTAAAACTTGCCCGTTCAATGGGCATCAGGTGGTTAACTGTCTTTGGGGATTCTGAATTGGTAATAAAGAAATCCACAGGAATCTATCAAACCAAAGAAATACATTTGCTGCCTTACCATCAACAAGTTCTATAGATGGCTTTCGAGTTCGAAGAAATCTCCTTTCTACACATTCCTCATAATAGGAATGATTTTGCAGACGCATTAGCAACGTTGGCCTCCTTGGTTTACATACCGGACAAGGAAAATATGCTGTGCATCACGTTTGCTCTGCAAAAAGCCCCAGTCTATGGGAATTACATTGGAGAAGTATCGGATGAGCTACCTCCCATCCACAACCCTTGGTACCAACACATTAAGGAGTATCTATGAGATGGATCTACACCCATTGAGGCGAGCCTAATTGAAAAGAGGCGGATTCATCGACTTGCTATTAAATTCTACCTGAGTGAAGATGCATTCTACAAAAGAGATGCAAGATTAGGTCTCCTCAGATGTCTAGACAAAGACCAAGCTCAGAGATTCATGGATGAGATCTATGGTGGAGTATGTGGCCCACACATGAGCATCCCCTTACTTGTCAAGAAAATTCTCAGAACGGGACATTATTGGCTTACACTCAAAGCTGACTGTGATGATCATGTCAAGAGGTGCTATCAATGCCAGATTCATGGGAATTCTATCCACGCCCCTCCAAGGGAACTCCACAATATGAGTTCGTCATGTCCCTTCTCAATGTGGGGAATGGACGTGATCGGGCCCATCAAGCCCAAAAGCCAGTAATGGACATCGATTCATATTCACCATGATCGACTACTTCACCAAATGGGTAGAAGTAGCTTCCTTCCCCAAGGTCACTAAAGAAGTTATCATTGTTTTCATCAGAAACAATGTCATCTGTTGATATGGACAAACCAGAGGTCATTGTGTCAGACAATGCTAAGAACCTCAACAACAAAATGATGGAGGATTTATGCAGAAAATTCCACATCAAACATCTCAACTCCGTCATCTACCATCCAAAGATGAATGGTGCTGTTGAAGCGGCTAATAAAAACATCAAATAGATCATGCAGAAAATGTCCGCCAATCACAAAGGATGGCCTGACCTCTTGCCTCTGACTTTATTAGCCTATAGAACTTCTATGCGAACTTCCACTAGGGCAACCCCCTACTCATTAGTCTATAGGATGGAAGCAGTGCTCCCCATAGAAGTGGAAATGGAATCCCTCAGAGTATTGATGGATGATCAGTTGGATGAAGACCAATGGGTACAAGACAGGTATCACCAATTGTTTATGATAGACGAAAGGAGAACCGCAACAATCTTCCATGGTCAGCTATATCAGCAAAGGATCGCACGATCCTACAAAAGAAAAGTCTGACTACAACAATTCAAACAACATGAATTGGTTTTGAAGAAGATCATTTACAACCAAGATCAATCTGAGGGAAAATTCACTCCTAACTGGGAAGGCCCATTTGTTATCAAGGAAGCATTGACAGGAGGTGCTCTCATATTCCAGGAAATGGATGGCGATGAATTTCCACAGCTTATCAACTCGGACACCGTGAAATGGTACTATGTCTGAAGTTACTATCAAACAAACATCCTGGTTTTGATCCTCAAATCACCAGTCATTCCTGTTTTGAACCCTTTCTACATACTTTTCTGCCCCTCAGGGAAACATAAACTTCAAGCCGGTAGCCTGGTTTCACTTCATTTCAAACCTTTCATACAATCTCGATTATCCTGAAGACGAGATTTAACCTTTCACAATTTCGGTTATCCTAAAGACGGGATTTAACCTTTCACACCTGCAGTTTGTCCTGAAGACGGGATTAAACTTTTCTACACCTGCAGTTTGTCTTGAAGATGGGATCAAACTTTTTACACACTTGCAGTTTATCCCCATTATGGGATTAAACTTTCCTCTCCCCGCAGTATTGCCTGCACATAGGATTTACACTTCTCTTCGCCTTCAATTCGTCCTGAGGGGCAAACTACGTTGACCTGATCTCCCTGATACCCGGGGGTACGTAGGCAACCATATGCTATATGGCCCAGTCGTAATAAAGAAAAAAACCAAAAAAAATTCTACCTTTTCTCTACAAAACAATAAAAACAACAAAAATACTTCTACACTCTTCTGCCTTCCGCATTCAGCATTGAACCTTCTACACTAGGTTTAAACTACGCAGAATTGATCTCCTCTTCAATAGGAGTACGTAGGCAGCTATTCATGGTGCAGTCTAACCCCTACCAGAACAACATACTTGTCACACGGTACTGGGATAAATCTTCAATTTGCCCCATTTCATCGATTTCAGATCAAAGGGATGGAATTACCCAACCTCTTCTCACAAATAGAAGATTCGGTGACCATCTAAGCTGCGATCGTGCCTCAAAGAGCAATACCAACCCATAAGAGATGGAATTAACTAGGCTTCTCACAAATATAAGTACTGGCAACCATCTGTGGTGCGGTCAATCTCAGAGAGGAAGAAATCATCCTCCTCTCCACTTTTCCATACAGATACCAGTCCCAAGACACCAAAGATGGTAGGGATATACAAAAATCAATAATCCATTATGAGAGATCTTGCGACATCTCAATGTCCATCTATCAAGGATAAGTTCAAGGCAAATATCAAGCAAGTATCAAGGCATAACTAAAAGGGAAGTGAATCAAAATATATTTCCCTGCCATATATAATATTGTTTGGTATATACATCGGTGTTGTACATGACAAAATGGCTAAGCTAGTCTGTGCAGAAAAATACAAAGCTATCTACAGATCTGTATATATGCGGACTATCAGATCTAACATAGCATACCTCTCTGAAGACGGAGGTAGCACTGCAAGCTCCTGCCCAAGGGTATCTACACGAGCTAGCAGATCAGAGGCTAACTGCATGGTGGCAAAATGCTCATCAATGTAAGCACTCAAGTCGGCCAGACTGATAGTCATCTGGGATCTAATGGAAGTGTTATCTGCAATGGCCACATCCCTAGCAGATAAGGCGGCATCCCACTCTCCAATCAATACATCCCTGGCTGATCTAGCCTCATCCCTCTCTAATAGAGCGGTATCTCTCACATCAAGAGCTGTCAACATCGCGGCCCTAGCTTGATCTCTATCATAGGTCATCAGATGTAAGCTCTGCTCCAAATGTTGTCGAATCTTGAGTAACAAAGGGCACTTTTCGGTGTGGAGAATCCATCACAAATGTTGGCAGCCCAGCAGTCAAATCGTCTGTGGAAATAACAGCCTCCTCTATAGGCTCCTCATCATCAAGATCAGTCCCCTACACTGTGGATACTACCGCAGCCGATGCAGTCTCTGTCTCCATCCATGCGGAATACTCTGCAGAACAACCTCGGATGATGACGAGAAAACTCAACCGACTCTCGGCCGATCCCAACAGGATACAACTGGGATCTTTCCTCCGTGACAAACGGTGTGTCATGCTTACCGACTCACTCGCCCTCATACGGGTGAAAGTCCTGGAACTGGTCAAACTGACACATTACGGCCAGTGGGTGGTAAGTGATCATGCCCCTCAATCCAGCGAGAGGGAGATAATCCATGCCTGGAGGATGAGTAATGAAGCTATAGGGTGAACTAAGCCCTGAACATGGCAATATGGCAAACGAATCTCTAATCCCTGCCAGAAAAACTAACCACGATGCAACATCTGTACACTCCGTAGGCTGAAAGGAGTACGACATGGCTATATCATGGGTGAAACATAACCCCTATCGTCTAAATGTGCCAATCGGTCTCAAGTGTAACATAAACCACACGTACAATATGACCGAGATACCTATAAACACTCCTGCCGGATAAGTGCAACAATATGTAGCTGACCTCAAGGTCTCTGCGATGATCATCGGTACAATGGTATGACCCTCCCTGAGAGCTCTCACTGCCATAATGACGCCGATATCTATCTCATCCATGTACCGCGGCATATAGACGTATGACAATACACATAGAAGCAGTACATCTACTCTGGCTGAACGCCAATGATCCTCCAGTGTGGTGAAATCCCCGGAATGCCGTGCATAGCTGTCCTCAGAGCCAAACCTGACAAACAGGAAACGTTGGAATATCACGTGGCCGGATGTAATCTCATTCTGGACCACTCTACGTCTCAATCCGGTGAGAGTCATGAACTGTCTACTCATGTCTCCCATAACCATATGCACGTAAGGTCTGTCCAGTGGCAGCATCGTCAATCGTGCACAAGGTCTCAAAAGTATCAAAAGGTCTCAATTCCTATTGAGCACAAGGTTTGAAAAAACCTCTTTTACAAAACTTCATTGATATATCTTGGTTAAAACTGAATTTTCATATAAAATTCAAACCTTGTGTATATAGGTGCGAACGAGGCCTCGCACTACTTTCAAATAATTGCACATTGATCCATACACACACACACTCACACAGTCATATAATAATTTCTTTGAAAAGTGATGGTCACCGTGGTAACACGGATGTCGGGGGGTGCCTAACACCTTCCCTCTGCATAATCAAGCCCCCGGACCCAAAATGAATCTCGGTTTCACAGACCCGTTTAGCAGTGTCGAATCACTGGGTCAATGTGCAAGCCTTTTCGGTTGCGTTGGTGCAACCAGTTAAATACACCAACTGGCGACTCTTAAAGTCCAATCATCGACATTATACATGTTGTACCTTTTTCACTTGTTTTTTCAAACAAATCTCACATTAATATAAGAACACCAAAGAACAAGTAACGAAAAGGGACACTCAAAAATCCCGACGTCGACAGGTGGCGACCCTGTTGGGGACTCCAGTAAGAGGGCTTAAGCCGCTATTATAAGCTTTTCAAAATTATTATATGCTTGTGTGTGAATGTTGCATTTACATTTTTGATAAATGTGTACGAATGCATATTTTTTTAACTCCTGCACTGCTAAATATCTATCTGTGATATTAGTGCTTCGCACATGTCATCATTTTGCATAAACGGTGAGACACGTTGTATGTGAATGTATGTTGTGTGGTTCCTCCACTAGGAGACTATCCTGTCGGTGTTTGATTACTGGACTCGTGGGAAGAATGATTCCCTAAGGCTCAGGAAAGGCACCACCCAGATTCGCTCCAGTTGAATGACCGAATTAACTTCCCGTCAAGTAGATTGTGATGATCTGGAAACCTTCATGCCGAAAAGCCGCGAGAGAAAACCTAGGATAGGTCAACCTCTGATAAACCAAACGCGGAGGAAAGTTTCTTCATACTTTCCATTTTAAATTACTTGTAAAAGCATTTACTTGTAATTTTATTCCATGTTCATTCATATGTAATGGAAAATATGAAGAATATTTGTGCATGCATGACATGTTATCAATTAACAATCGGTTTTTTATAGGACAAATTCCTAAAATTGACATGTTATGATAACATTTATATTACCCTAAGACTAAACTACGTAAGTCTTTTGTAGGGAAGCAATTAGGCATGTTACCCGGTCAAAATCTAAAAAGGCTGCGAGCCTACAGCCAATCATGTCCTCTTCTGAATAGTCTTATCCTGTTTCTCAAGAAGAATTTGACGGATTGAGTAAACAAATCATAGACTCGGCCGTTCTACTGAAAGAATTGCACCAGTCTACTCAGGGTACGAAGATACCTACACATATAGAATCCTCTACACAAGGGGGAGTTCAAGGTCTGGAAAAAATAATTCCAGAACAACAGTTGGATACAACCAACCCAGACCCTGAAGGCACCCATCTCAAAGGAGATCCAGACACCGGTGACATCAGGAAGAAGGTCCTTCAAATGGAGGAAACCATTCGTGTTCTCAAAGGGATTGGAACACATGGCAGTGTTTCATATGCCGACCTTTGCATATTTCCTGGTGTGCATTATCCAGAGAAATTTAAGACCATTAATTTTGAAAAGTATGACGGATTAGGGGATCCTTACACACATTTAAAGGTGTTTATTGGAGAACTCGGATCTTACGCAGAAAATGAAAGGCTCGGAATGCAGCTGTTTAAAAAAGTATGACTGGAGAAGCCCGTTCATGGTATACCAGATTAGACAACTCTAATATCCATAACTGGGAAGAGCTGGTTCACGCCTTCCTCACACAATACAGTTTCCAATATCAGATGGCTCCTGACCGATACCAAATCACCAAGGTCAAGAAACAGTCAAATGAGTCATTTAGAGGCTCAAAGGTGGAGGCGCCTTGCTGCTCAAGTTATTCCTTCCATGACAGAATCAGAAATGGTCATGACCTTCATAGATGTATAGGAAGCTCCTTTCTATGAAAGAGTTCTAGCTGGTATTGGCAAACCATTTTCTGAAATGATCAAACACGGCGAGATGGCTGAGATGGGATTGAAGTCCGATAAAATTCAAGACCTAGCCACTCTTAAAGCTGTTGCTGAGCACATCCAGTCTGGATCTTATGGAAACAACCCCTGGAGGGTCCATAAAAAGAAAGAGGAGGATGTTTCCTTGATACTACAAGGACAAAAAGGCAATCCAAGCATGCCTATGCAGAGGAGAAACTACTCCCCTTTTCCAGCACAACCTTCAAACCCTCCATTGCCTAAAAGTGGAGAAGTAAAGCGACCTCGAACGTTCACACCCTTAGGGGACTCGCTCGAGAATATTCTTGCTCTTCTGACTACTCAGAAGAAAATTACACATCTTATTCCACCCAATGAACCCTAATGGGAGGGTTTTAATGCTACTTCGGAAGTGTGCTTATCATCACCGGGCACTGGGACATGATACTCAAGATTGTTGGGCCTTGAAACATAAGATTCAGGATCTGATAGACAACGGTGAGATTGTAGTCACCAAATCAGATCAACCTCATATACAAGACAACCCTCTTCCTCAACACAAAGAAGAAGAGGTCAACATGATCAGTTGGAGCACTGTACAAGGTTCCAATTCTAACGGCGAATCATCCCAATCCATCAAAGACGGTGTTGACAAATGGGATTATGTAAAGTTTTAGTTTACCATGGAACGAAAGATGACAGCTCTTTATAAACAAATTGAGTAATTGGTAGAACTGGTGACCCACCAACATCAAATCACACGCCAATTAATTAGGCAGGAACATGCTTATCTCCTTCCATTTGTTATAAATGCTCCATCAACACCTTCAGAAAGCGAAGCTATGGAGGATAAGGTTGCAAAGCGAGCAAGTGCTAAAGCCCATCGGGATTTTGCCAATCAAAGGGAATTCACCTATCTGGGCCAGTATATGGAGGAGATACTTCAAATGTTGATCAATGAAGGAAGAATCACATTCCTTCTCCCTCCAATCAATCCCTGCTCATGGTGGTTCAATCCTGATGAAATGTGTCAATATCATTCACATTCTCGCACACAAAGACATATGAATCTTTGGGCACTCACCATCTTATTCAGAATCTTATTGATAGCGGTGTCCTGCAAATAGCAGATGATTACACTGTACAACTTAAGGGTGGGAATGCATGACCTACCAAATGGAAGGGATCAGTAGCAGTTATCTCCATATTGGATGAGGAAACTGTCAAAGTATTTCCCATACAACCAATTCAACACAAAGGAGCTGAAAATCCTTTGAAAGTGGCCGCACCAGAGCTAATTCCTTTACCTTGCAGACCACAACATCCTGTTGTCAGCTTGCATAAAGTTCCATGGAATTATGGAGAAGATGAAGGATCCACGTCTCATACTATTGCTACAGTGTCGAAAGAAAATCCAATCGCGCCTTCTTCCTCGGCGGGTTATTAAACCTACTTGCGAAGCAAAGGGAAATTTCCATGGAGAAGATTGAAAAATTCCTCCGTCTTTATGGGTCATAATGAAGCCAAAGTGGTTTTAAGCTTGCGAGAAGCTCCACACCGATTTCGATCTTCGGATTTGGTTTTCTCTTGGAGGATCATCAGAAGATCTTGCTTTGAAGGTTTTAGAAGAAGCCTATTTGCCAAAATCAGTGGATGTGGAAAAATTTCAACATTTGGTTGATTACATTTTCAACAACAATGTGATATCCTTCACTGATGACGACATACCTCCCGAAGGGACCGGTCATTGCAAGCCATTGCACATCGCAGTGTTGTCTTCTGGGTTCATGCTAGCAGGAGTATTGATAGATGGAGTCTCATCTCTGAATATCTGTCCTTATGCCACCTTGGTAAAGATGAATATCAATCTCAAGCGGATCCAAAGCAGCCATATGGTCATCCGAGCTTTTGATGGATCCCGACGAAATGCCGTCGAAAAGATTGAATTGCCAATTGAGATTGGTCCAAATACATTCCATGTATCTTTCCACGTCCTCAAGATCGACTCAGGATACAACATGCTATTGGGGAGACCATGGATACACATGGCTGGAGCCGTTCCCTCCACGCTACATCAACAACTCAAATACATCATCAACAACAGTCTAGTCACCGTCAATCTTTGAAATGGATTGTCTGAAACAAGGAATTCTACCAGTTATTAGCTTCAATTCAGAAGTTGAACCGACCAGTTTCCATACTTTGGAAGTGAGTAACACGCAATACCATTCTATGGGAGTGCCACTTCCTGTACCCAAGATTTCTGCCGAGGTTATGTCAGCCACTCAAGAAATGAAGTTATTATGTCATCAACCTGGACAAGGGCTTGGTAAGGATCAACAGGGTATTAAGCACCCTATCCAACTGTCCAGTCAAATCGGAACAGCCGAGCTAGGCTATTCTTCTAGTTCCAGATTCAGGAATGCTCACAAACACGAGCAGGTTCCTCAAGCTTCCGCCACACGGCGATTTTCTATGCCTTTACCTCATGAGCTAATGCAATCTCCAATAAAGGTGCTAGCCCATGTTGTGGCTATGCTATTTTCGAAACCAGTGCCAATCAAAGCTAAAGAGGTGTTGATTCCTCCCGAAGTGGAAGAAAAAGAACGGAAACGTAAACATGACCTTGTCTTGATGATGGCAGGCATTCGCGTCATTTTTCATGATGAACATATAAACAAATATACCCCAGACGATGATTGCCCAGATGTCATGGTTATCATTCGGGAGAAGGAAGATACTGACGATCCTTCCATCACTGCAGTCCTTCAAGACTTTGCCCTCGACAATTGGAGCAGCACTCCATGCATTGGTCGACAAGGGTAAAATGGGCAAAAAAACCCTCTTCCCTGTAGATAACTTTAATTGCCTGTTTTCCTTTACAGCATTAGCAGTTATTTTATCACGTACATGCTAACACTTTTGTATGATCGAACTGTTCCATATATTAAGTGAAAGAATCTTTTGTCTCAGGACTCTGAATTTAGATGTTCTTGTCCTTGCTGATGACATGCCTTCTCTCCACAAGGGCTGTAACTTTGATGGAAAGTTGGACTCAAACTTGATGGACATCCAAGAGGACATTGAGACACCTCAAGAGATTAAGGAATGGGTCACAGATAAACCCAAACCCAATCTTGATCAAACCACTCCTTTCAATCTTGGAACCTTAGACAACCCTAAGCTAATCCAGATTGGTTCAGACCTTACCACAAATCAGCGGAATGACATAGTTGCGCTATTAACCCAATTCCAGGATGTGTTTGCATGGTCTCATGAACACATGGTGGGTTTGTCCACTGACATTGTTCTTCATCGCCTTCCCATTAAAGAAGGATTCAAGCTAGTTAGGCAAAAACTCAGGAGATAGAAACCTGAGTGGAGTTTAAAAGTCAAAGAGGAAATTGTGAAACAATTTCAAGCTGGCATCATCATGGTGTCTACCTATTTGGAGTGGATATCCAACATTATTCCTGTGCCTAAACCAGGGGAAAGGTGCGAGTCTGCGTGGATTACAAGGATTTGAACAAAGCTTGCCTTAAAGATAGCTTTCCCGTGCCTTTTATCCAAATTCCTATTGACAATACTGCTCAATACGGCATGTACTCCTTTGCTGATTGCTTTGCAAGGTACCATCAAATTATGGTCGCTGAGGAAGATCATGAGAAAACTGCTTTCATTACGCCTTGGGGAACTTTTTGCTACAGACGGTTGTCCTTCGGCCTCATCAATGCCGGAGCAACCTATCAGCGAGCTATGATGGCTCTTTTCCACAATTTAATAAGGAGATAGAGATCTATGTGGATGACATCATTTTCAAATCCCGAAAGGAGGATGACCACTTAGACCATCTCACAAAGCTATTCAACAGGTTGCGTAAGTACAACATGAAGTTGAATCCCACCAAGTGTGCCTTTGATGTTAAGTCAGGCAAGTTGCTAGGCTTCCTAGTCAGCCACAAAGGGATTGAACTGGATCCTACCAAAATCCAGGCCATCAAGGAAATGCCCATTCCTCAGACAGAGAAGGAAATACGGGGATTTTTGGGAAGGATCAACTTTATTAGCAGATTAATTTCTCAACTCACAGCAACCTGTGAGCCAATCTTCAAACTGTTAAGAAAGAACTCCTCCATGAAAGGGAACGATGAGTGTCAAAAAGCCTTCCTCACAATCAAAGAGCAACTGATTAACGCTCCTGTTTTGGTACCTCCCAGGGATGATGTTCCCCTGTTCATGTACCTGTCCATAAATGACAATGTTATGGGTTGCATGCTGGGGAAAAAAGATAATAGAGGCCGAGAACGAGCTATCTATTACCTCAACAAAAGATTCAGCATCAGTGAACACAAGTACACTCTGATCGAGAAGACTTGTTATGCTTTAGCATGGGCTTCCATGAGGTTACATCATTACTTCCATGGTCACACAACCCATCTCATATCCCGAATGGATCCTCTCAAGTATGTGTTCAGTAAGCCCATACTGAATTGTAGACTTTCCAGATGGCAGTTGATCCTACAACAATTTGACATCGTCTACATGACGCAAAAATCTGTCAAAGGTCAAAGAATTGCGGATCAACTGGCCGCCGCACCTGTAGGGGATTACAAACCCTTAGAAACGTACTTTCCCGATGAAGGGGTAATGACAGTTCGGCTATAACATCAGTACGATACATGTCGTGAGTGGAAAATGTATTTTGATGGGGCCATTAATTGTAAGGCTCAAGAATTGAAGCAATCTTACAATCCGATGCAGGGGAGCGATATCCCATCATTTCACAAATTGCGGTTTATCGAATTACCAACAACACAGCTGAGTATGAAGGTTGTATCATGGGGCTAAAACTTGCCCGTTCAATGGGCATCAAAGTTTAATCGTCTTTGGGGATTCCGAATTGGTAATAAAGCAATCCACAGGAATCTATCAAACCAAAGAATTACATTTGCTGCCTTACCATCGGCAAGTTCTATAGATGGCTTTTGAGTTCAAAAAAATCTCCTTTCTACACATTCCTCATAATAGGAATGATTTTGCAGACGCATTAGCAACGTTGGCCTCCTTGGTTTACATATCGGACAAGGAAAACATGTCATGCATCATGTTTGCTCTGCAAAAAGCCCCAGTCTATGGGAATTACGTTGGAGAAGTATCAGATGAGCTACCTCCCATCCACAACCCTTGGTACCAACATATCAAGGAGTATCTACGAGATGGATCTACACCCGCTGAGGCGAGCCTAATTGAAAAGAGGCGGATTCTACCTGAGCGGAGATGCATTCTACTAAAGAGATGCAGGATTAGGTCTCCTCAGATGTCTAGACAAAGACCAAGCTCAGAGGCTCATGGATGAGATCCATGGTGGAGTATGTGGCCCACACATGAGCGGCCCCTTACTTGTCAAGAAAATTCTCAGAACGGGACATTATTGGCTTACACTCAAAGCTGACTGTGATGATCACGTCAAGAGGTGCTATCAATGCCAGATTCATGGGAATGCAATCCACGCCCCTCCAAGGGAACTCCACAATATGAGTTCGCCATGGCCCTTCTCAATGTGGGGAATGGACGTGATCGGGCCCATCGAGCCCAAAGCTAGTAATGGATATCGATTCATATTCACCATGATCGACTACTTCACCAAATGGGTAGAAACAACTTCCTTCCCCAAGGTCACTAAAGAAGTTATCATTGTTTTCATCAGAAACAATGTCATCTGTCGATATGGACAACCAGAGGTCATTGTGTCAGACAATGCTAAGAACCTCAACAATAAAATGATGGAGGATTTATACAGAAAATTCCACATCAAACATCTCAACTCAAATCATCTACCATCCAAAGATGAATGGTGTTGTTGAAGCGGCTAATAAAAACATCAAAAAGATCATGCAAAAAATGTCCGCCAATCACAAAGGATGGCCTGACCTCTTGTCTCTGACTTTATTAGCCTACAGAACTTCCATGCGAACTTCCACTGGGGCAACCTCCTACTCATTAGTCTATGGGATAGAAGCAGTGCTCCCCATAGAAGTGGAAATGGAATCCCTCAGAGTATTGATGGATTCTCAGTTGGATGAAGACCAATGGGTACAAGACAGGCATCACCAATTGTCTCTGATAGACAAAAGGCGAACCGCAGCAATCTTCCATGGTCAGTTATATCAGCAAAGGATCGGACGATCCTACAACAGAAAAGTCTGACTACGACAATTCAAACAACATGGCTTGGTTTTGAAGAAGATCATTGACAACCAAGATCGATCTAAGGGAAAATTCGCTCCTAACTGGGAAGGCCCATTTGTTGTTAAGGAAGAATTTGATAGGAAGTGCTCTCAGATTGCAGGAAATGGATGACGATGAATATTCACAGCTTATCAACTCAGACACCGTGAAACGGTACTATATCTGAAGTTACCATCAAACAAACATCCTAGTTTTGATCCTCAAATCACTAGTCATTCTGGTTTTGAACCCTTTCTACATACTTTTCTGCCCCTCAGGGAAACATACACTTCAAGCCAGCAGCCTGGTTTCACTTCATTTCAAACCATTCATACAATCTTGGTTATCCTGAAGACGGGATTTAACCTTTCACAATTTTGGTTATCTTGAAGACGAGATTTAACCTTTCACACCTGCAGTTTGTCCTGAAGACGGGATTAAACTTTTCTATGCCTGCAGTTTGTCCTGAAGACGGGATCAAACTTTTTACACACTTCCAGTTTATCCCCATTATGGGATTAAACTTTCCTCTCCCTGCAGTATAGCCTGCACATGGGATTTACACTTCTCTTCGCCTTTAATTCGTCTTGAGGGGAAACTACGTCGACCTAATCTCCCTGATACCCGGGGGTACGTAGGCAACCATATGCTATATGGCCCGATCGCAATAAAGAAAAACAACAAAAACATTTCTACCTTTTCTCTACAAAACAACAAAAACAACAAAAATACTTCTACACTCTTCTGCCTTCTGCATTCAGTGTTGAACCTCCTACACTAGATTTGAACTACGCAGACTTGATCTCCTCTTCAATAGGAGTACGTAGGCATCTATTCATGGTGCAGTCTAACCCCTACCAGAACAACATACTTGTCACACGGTACTGGGATCAATCTTCAATTTGCCCCATTTCATCAGTTTCAGATCAAAGGGAAGGAATTACCCAACCTCTTCTCACAAATAGAAGATTCGGTGACCATCTAAGTTGTGATCGTACCTCAAAGAGAAATACCAACCCATAAGAGATGGAATTAACTAGGCTTCTCACAAATAGAAGTACTGGCGACCATCTGTGGTGCGGTCAATCTCAGAGAGGAAGAAATCATCCTCCTCTCCACTTTTCCATATAGATAACAGTCCTAAGACACCAAAGATGGTAGGGATATACAAAAATCAATGATCCATTATGAGAGATCTTGCGATGTCTCAATGTCCATCTATCAAGGATAAGTTCAGAATGCATCAAGATCACAAGGCCCTGGAGAAACAAGCAAATATCAAGCAAGTATCAAGGCATAACTAAAAGGGAAGTGAATCAAAATATATTTCCCTGCCATATATAATATTGTTTGGTATATACATCTGTGCTGTACATGACAAAATAGCTAAGCAAGTTTGTACAGGAAAATACAAAGCTATCTATAGATCTGTATGTATGCGGACTATCAGATCTAACATAGCATCCCTCTCTGAAGACGGAGGTAGCACTATGAAGCTCACCTTGAGGGTATCTACACGAGCTAGCAAATCAGAGGCTAACTGCATGGTGGAAAAATGCTCATCAATGTAAGCACTCATGTCGGCCAGACTGACAGTCATCTGGGATCTAATGGAAGTGTTATCTGTAATGGCCACATCGCTAGCAGATAAGGCGGCATCCCGCTCTCCAATCAATACATCCATGGCTGATCTAGCCTCATCCCTCTCTAATAGAGCGGTATCTCTCTCATCAAGAGCTGTCAACATCACGGCCCTAGCCTGATCTCTATCATAGGTCATCAGATGTAAGCTCTGCTCCAAATGTTGTGTCGAATCTTTCGAGTAATGCTTTTCGGGTGGGAGAATCCATCACAAATGTTGGCAGCCCAACAGTCAAATCATCGGTGGAAATAACAGCCTCCTCTATAGGCTCATCATCTTCAAGATCAGTCCCCTGCACTGTGGATACTGTCGTAGCCGATGCAGTCTTTGTCTCCATCCATGCAGAATACTCTGCAGAATAACCTAGATGACTGACAGAAAACTCAGCCAGCTCTCGCTGATCCCAACAGGCATACAACCTGGATCTGTCCTTCGCTGACAAACGGTGTGAAGCAAAGCGCTGACTCACTGCCCCCTCATACGGGTGAAAGTCCTGGAACTGGTAGAACTAACACATCACGGCCAATGGGTGGTAAGTGATCATGTCCCTCAATCCAGCCAGAGGGAGATAATCCATGCCTGGAGCATGACTAATGAGGCTGTAGGGTAAACTAAGCCCTGAACACGACAATATGGCAAACGGATCTCTAATCCCTTCTAGAAAAACTGACCACGATGCAGCATCTGTACACTCCGCAGGCTGAAAGGAGTACGACATGGCTATATCATGGGTGAAACAAAACCCCTGCTGTCTAAATGTGCCAATCGGTCTCAAGTGTGACATAAACCACACGTACAGCATGACCGAGCTACCTGTAAACACTCATGCCGGATAAGTGCAACAATATGTAGCTGACCTCAAGGTCTCTACGATGATCATCAGTACAATGGTATGACCCTCATTGAGAGCTCTCACTGCCATAATGACGCTGATATCTATCTCATCCATGTACCGCGGCATGTAGACGTATGACAATAAGCATAGAAGCAGTACATCTACTCTGGTTGAACGCCAATGATCCTTCGGTGTGGTGAAATCCCCGGAATGCCGTGCATAGCTGTCCACAGAGCCAAACCTGTCAAACAGGAAACGTTGGGATATTACGTGGCCGGATGTAATCTCGTCCTGGACCACTCTACGTCTCAATCAGGTGAGAGTCATGAACTGTCTACTCATGTCTCCCATCACCATATGCACGCAAGGTCTGTCCAGCGGTAGCATCGTCAATCGTGTATACTCCTCCAAAGTAGGAGTCAACTCATGGGTCCCAAATCAGAATACCTGTCTGTCCAGTACCCAGTGCTCTAGCATACCCTCTACAAATCCTGGAGGAACTTGAAACATCAACAGGGCCATAGTATGCTACAGCAAATCATCTACGATCACCATGTCTGATGGTGATATACTATCATACCATGAACGCATATCAGCTACCACCATAAATGGTGGGGTATGATCAATACGGCTAACTGTCGAAGAAGACATTTGTATGGGCCGTGTCATAAGACCATCCAGGGGTCAATGCTGAATATCTCTGGACATACATACATATGCAGAACATAATAACATGCATGATACAATAGATGGCAATATGATATAGGGAATGGAAAACTGTACATACATTCCTAAGTATATCATCATATAATATATCTCTGTCAAATAAAAATACGGAAATGGGGTGAAGCTACCCAACATACAACAGAGGCCTATCAAAAGAGATAGCAAGAAATACATCGAGAAAAAAATCAAGAGTGTCGATGTCATATCATCGATCATCGTCCACTGATGTAACTCCTCCCGAGTCATTTGGATCTCTATCTACGGGGATGTCGGTCTGAAAAGGAAGATCTATGCTTGGCAAAACCATATGGGTCACCCGAGGATCGGCGCCAGAGTGGAAGGATCAAAAGTATCTACCTCTGCAGGATCTACGCGCCAGATGCTGAATGAAAAGATGTGACCAGGTCCAATTTAGAGTCAGTCTTTTAATCTTTGTCACATGAGTCAGATCTCGGACACAGGCTAGCCAATCCATCATCATCACGGATCCTGGAACCATATCCCCCATAAACTGTGTGGCGCGGGTCTGAGCTCCAATCGTACGAGGGATCCACCAATGCTAGAACATCTCCTGAGAACAGGGGCCCTCTGACAATGTAAAACTATCAATCCCCATCAATGGGATGTCAATGATGGGTGACTGCGAAACAGGCCAATAATGCCTGGCAGAAGGCAAGATCGGCATACGGGTCTCTCCTGTAGTGCTCCTAATAGCACACTCTCCTAAATAGAGCTCCCATCCTCCATTTGTAAAAGAGAAATCCTGAGGGTGGAAATGACGTACTCTACTCCAGTCGGGTACCCATCCTCAAATCCAACTCCCAAATGCTCTAGAGTAGGGAATCCATGTGATGACATTAACTGTCAATAGCTCCAGCTGTAGGCGACAGTGAGTGAAACCCTCAGCAACAGGGACCTCCGCCAGTATGGAATGATGTCATCTCCGTCCTCGTGGATAGGTATCTAAATCTAACACGCTCATAGGACGCAAACAAGGAAGCCTCTTATAGGCCCAAAACTGCCAACACAAAGGCAAACATCTGCTGTCAGTCAACACTCTTAACCCATACATGGGAAAAGACAAGAGAAACACTCATCAGCAGAAATGGGTAGAATCCTAACCACGCCTCGGTCAAGCCCTGCGATCGCATGCGCATTCCCCTGAGGAAATAGGCAAAGGTGTAAGAACCCCAATCATACTCTCCTATACGGTCCACATGTCGGGTGGCGCTGATCAATGTGAAAGACACCGTAGAAGAATTATCTGCTATGAAGCAGCCCCTAATGATCATCAGGAACAATCGCCGAAGAATGCGGTCCCTGACTCTCACATCATCGGGTATGGGCTCACTCAATGGCCATTTTCATAGCATCTACGCTCAAAGGACTGTCTGAGCAGTCCTTCCTTGAAGCCTCCTCCGCCGGAACTCCCAACAAGGATCTGACGGCAGTAGGGGTGATATCCACCGTGCAAGGCACCGGCTCCCCTCCAAACTCCATACTTGTGATAAACCGCCAATCCATCGGCGTTATCATAACCTCGCAGTCCAGTAAATGGAGTGATTGAGTCTGGTGAAACCACCGCTCAGACAATGCCCTGAGGTAACCCCAGGGACAACGACGGGGTAGAATGGAGAAGAACCTCCCGAATCTCTAGCCATGGACGATCGCTATGTAGTCATCATGCAAAGCCTGATACATAGAATGGATGCTAAACCAGTTCCCTCGAGGCTGTGTGAAGATAGGAACCAACATCAAATCCAGATCAACATCAGACTCCTTAACTCCTCATCAATAGGAAATAAGGAAGATTAAAGATCTAACTTCATACCTCGTTTGCGTGCAGGTATACTGAAGGATGCCTACTCAAGTCACCCAGAAGATCTGGGTTTACCACTTGAATACCTGGCAATTCCCTACGGGGAACACGTACAGCAGGAGCAGGAACCTCGATCGGTGCATCCTCCTCCTCATCCTCGATATTCGGCACTTCAACCCGAATAGGACGTACCACCGCCTCCGCCAAGCGACGGGGCTGTCTAATAGAACGGCGCTGAGGCTCTTCAAAAGCCCTCCTCCGTACACCAGAAGTGGTCCTGCGGGAACTACTCGGATGATCCGGATCCATGATATCTGGACAAAAACTCTCTAAATCACCTCAGAAAGGGTGTGGTAATTTCTTACCTGGAGTCTTTTCAAAATGCATTTGATGATTACATGCATGCATGCATTGCTTTAACATACATCTACAGCAGAGTTAAAATGCATGACTACCCAATACCTACATTTTGGGAAAATTTTGACATAGTCCCCTTTGCAAATGGGACTATCCACATTCGCATAGGCATGACTAGGTGGCCATTCAGTAGCACACCTATACACAGTCATATACATCCTGTATGCATCAATATATTGCAGTAAACAATCCGTAAGTGTAGTCTAATTACAAGGATTATTTTGCTTGTCTACCTTTACTCATTTGTCCTCAAATAGGATAAGAAATGATAGTAAAAGGTGCTAATTTGACTATTTCAAAAGTCAAATTTTTTCACATCATTATATTCAGCATGGTTTAATACTAACATGTGCTATGTTAAATATTTTTTATCAAGTCATATCAGCATGCATATTCACTACTATGTGTTTAAATGCATTTTATGCGATAAGTCATTTTCCAACGGACAGAAATTGGAAAAAATACATGCATGTGTTACCGGGATGATGAAAAGAACACTTGTACGGTGATAGAATATGCGAAAAGTTGTCTTAACTCAAAGAGATCTGAAGAAGAGCTCTCGGATTTCCTTCATCATGAACTTGAAAATGACTTATGAAAGCAACCACCACCTATATATAGACGCGGCGGTAGCAGGCTAACTCATGCTCCTCGCAGTATACACTGTGGTCCCCACATGGGTCCCACACCTCCGATTCGCTCCAGTTAGAGTTGCAAAGGAGGTCTCATGAAAAGGCCAAATCAGGAATAAAAATGCTACGCGATTGAGCGGATTAGCCTAAAATCCTGGTTTCTTGTCGGTCAGAGTTAAACTCCCGTCGCCTGAACGGTATTCACTTGAATGCAGGGTTTAATATACCAATGAGCTCAGCTTTTACAAACCATGCTCGGCAATACCCCACAAAGGTCCGATGCCATCACAACCCTAACCTCCCCGGCGTGGGTTTCAACGCGAAAAACCATGAATTATCAAACCTCCCCGGCATGGGTTACAACGCCGAAGTTATCAACATCTACGTATCCCCAGCGGGGGTCACAACGTATATCTTTCAAACATCTACGTGTCCCCGGCGGGGGTAACAGTGTAATGTAACCATTGATACACACATCAATGAAGGTCAAGCAACCTTGATGTCATATCAGTTGATGGCAAGTAAACCCATCGAAGCAACTTTGCCCAGCAAGGGTTACAACATAATGCTACCATTGACACATACATCAATGAAGGTCAAGCAGCCTCGACAATACGTCTAGCAGGGATCTATCCGGTGATACACACATGAACGAAGGTCAGACAACCCTGGCAGCGACAACATTGTTGGCAGTAACTCCGACAGTATGAGGGAACATGTTATACACATCCTCAAAACAGACAAAGCCATATCCCCACAGATCTCTTCCACACAAGAGGTACCTCTATGGAGTATAAGCCAGTGTCTAGGATTCAAGACTTTGGTGGTAGTCCCAACGTCAACATCCTTGGGAACTTGGATTGAATGTCCAGGTTATCACTGATTGTCATCCCAGCAGGATTACATGACAATCATTCATGCATCATACATTTGCATCATGTTGCTGCACATAGCATCATGTTTATCTTGCTTGCATTTCAAGTGTCTAGGATTCTTTATCCTATCCATGCCTTGCATTGCATGAATATGATAAAGAGGGGCATCTGTAGACACTCGAAATTTTCTGCACTCCTATTACTAACATTGCAGGAGGGTAGATTCGTCTTTTGGAGATAACCCTAAAAGACAGCTTACATCCATTCCGAATACTACCGGAAGTTTAGTTCCAACCCGGAACAAAAACCAGGAGCGTCATGTCAACCCGGAACACACACCGGGAATGTCATTTCCGATCTCGGAGATAACCCCGAGATATGCATATCAAAAGACCGGAAACAACACCAGAGAGGATAGTTTTGTCTCGGCGATAACACCACGACGCTCAGTTCCAGTCCTAGAGAAAACACTAGGAGTAGCAACCCCATCCTTGGTGATAGCCCCAAGGGATGCCATTACAGTTTCGGTAATAAACCCTGGAAATGCTTGTTTCAAACATGTGCGGTCAGCTTCAATTCAGATGATAGTGAGGCATACAAACAAGTAGCCCAATCTCAGATGTAACCCTGAGCAACATCTACTTTTCGCTTAAACCGACGATAACCCCGGTGAGGAGTCACAATGTCATCTGTCCACGTCAACAAGATGATATCACGACATACCAACAAGTAGTCCAATCTCAGCTGTAACCCTGAGCAACGTCTACTTTCAACTCAAACCGGCGATAACCCCAGTGAGGAGTCAAGCGTCATCTTGTTCCTTCAACAATGGCACGTCGTCTCAACACTTCATACATATATACATCCAAAAATGTCCCACAAGAGCTGAGGAATGACAATCCTGAGTGACTATTACGTGTAGCGGTACTTTGGATAGAATTTGAAGCTTGAAGACCATGGGCATAGACCCCTCTTCCTGACTTCGTACAACCTCTAATCCATGTCATTGCGTAACTCTCGACACCAGCGGTCCGAAGAAGGTCAGATATACCTCGTTCGGATGCTCGGATTGAAGTTTTGCAAGTTCGAGTGGACATTACAGTGCATGAGTGCACGTACTACGAGACGATGGGACCCGCGAGGCTTGGATCCACCACGACCAGCCGTAGGTACAACTACGGCTACCGCAGGTGTACCTGCGACCATCAGTCTATAAATATAGGTTGGGGGGTCAGCCATTTGAAGGGAGGGAGAGAAGGAAAAAGGCGAGGAAGCCCTGTCCATTTTACTCTGCATACATATCTTTTGAGTGTTTCCTCTTCTTTAAACACTAGTTAGCTCACATATAGCTATCTTTTATCCGACGGGAGCTTAGTGTTTATCCATTTAAAGTCATAGAAGTCTACTTTGGCAGCCCACTGTAAGTCTTCTTACATTTTATAAAGCCTTCTTCTCATATAGCACACATTGTTATACACATTGAGAGTCGTGTTGTGTGCGTTTGCCCGGACTTCGGTCCGTGGTTTTCATTTCTGTCTATATATATATACTAATATATGTATATATTTCATATATATGGACTAACATTATCGAGTTATGCCTCGATTGAGCCTAGACTTCAGTCTAGAGCGTTTAATTGCTTATATATATATACATATATATATATATATACTTATATATATAAACTGTGGTCAGACTCTGTCTGATGAGCCTGGATTTTATATCTGGTGCGTTTAATTGCTTTTATATATATATACTTATATATATAATTGTTGTCGGACATATCTGATGAGCCTGGATTTACATCCGGTGCATTTACTGCTTTTATATATATATTTGTACATATAAATATATATTTACATTCCTGTCAGGCCTGGGTTTCCGTGGCTTTTTACAGCTTTTTTACATTTCATTCATGCACGAGTTCACTTGTGGCGATTGATCGCTTTTACAAAGATTATTTATATTTTGTCCTGCCTGGAGTTTACTTCGTGGCAGTTGATAGCATTTACTACTTTATTTATATTTATGATCCCCCGTGGAGTTGCTTTATGGTGGTTGATCATGTACATATATATATTGCTTTTATATATATATAACTGCTTACTACTTTTCATACAAATTGCAGTATCATGTGAGCCTAGGAATCATGTGATCACAGGTTCAGTTTACTGAATCTAGATTCGGTTCCCATGATGGACATTTTTCGGCTGTAAGTAGCCTGTACATTATTTTACAGTGTCTGAATTTCCTTGGATGGCTATCATGCCCATGAGGAGTTCGGCACTGCTGTATATTATTTTCTCGAGAATGCTTCGCATCTCGAAAATAAAAGCAAACAAGCCGGACATTTAACAATAAAATGGAAGTATGAAAAGGTCTCAATTCCTATTGAGCACAAGGTTTGAAAAAACCTCTTTTACAAAACTTCATTGATATATCTTGGTTAAAACTGAATTTTCATATAAAATTCAAACCTTGTGTATATAGGTGCGAACGAGGCCTCGCACTACTTTCAAATAATTGCACATTGATCCACACACACACACACTCACACATTCATATAATAATTTCTTTGAAAAGTGGCGGTCACCGTGGTAACACGGATGTCGGGGGGTGCCTAACACCTTCCCTCCGCATAATCAAGCCCCCGGACCCAAAATGAATCTCGGTTTCACAGACCCGTTTAGCAGTGTCGAATCACTGGGTCAATGTGCAAGCCTTTTTGGTTGCGTTGGTGCAACCAGTTAAATACACCAACTGGCGACTCTTAAAGTCCAATCGTCGACATTATACATGTTGGACCTTTTTCACTTGTTTTTTCAAACAAATCTCACATTAACATGAGAACACCAAAGAACAAGTAACGAAAAGGGACACTCAAAAATCCCGACGTCAACAATACGGTGAGACAAGATGTATGTGAATGAATGTTATGTGATTCCTCCACCAGGAGGCAAACCCGTCAATGTTTGATTGGTGGACTCAACAGAGAATAATCCTGCGAGGCTCAGTAAAGGCACCACTTAGATCCGCTCCAATTGAAAGATTGGATTAACTTCCCATCTAGTCAATTGCAATGATCGGGGAACCTTCATGCCGAAAAGCCACGAGAGTAACCTAAGATAGGTCAACCTCAGATAAACCAAACGCGCGGGAATGGGAGTTTCTTCATGCCTTTCCCTTTCAATTCCATTGTAAATTTTGATTCAATATAAATTACGATTCCATGTAAAAAGAAAAAGAAAATGTAAATATGCATTCCATTCCTTTTTAAATACTTTCATCAAAACACCTGATATTTGTTTCGCAGGAAAATATTAAAAACCATAAAAAAACCAAGACATTGCATCAATGCATGTTGTTAATGCTTATCAAGACTAAAATACCTACTCTTCGAGTAGGTAAGATACTTCCCATTAGCAGATCAAAATATAAGAAGGCATAAAGCTTATCCACCGACATGGCTGAAAGTGCCCAACACGAATTCTGTTTCGTATCTCAAAAGGAGTTTGAGGGACTTAAAAATCAAATGGCAGAGCTGGCTATCCTCCTAAAATAACAAAGTAAAAGCACTCAGGGATAGACAACGCCCAATCAACCAAAGTCCTCCTCACAGGGTGGCAATCAAAGTGCTGACAAAAAGGGGGAAGTACAGATACCTTAACCTCATTCCAATAAAGGAACCAACAAAACCCCTGAAATTATCAACCTCAGGGAAGACCGAGAAACTGGGGATATAAGAAAGAAATTCCAATAAATAGAAGAAAACCATCTGGTGAATCAAAGGGATTGGAAATATTTGAAGTGTCACCTATCCAGATCTCGGCATATTCCCAAGGGCTCGATATCTTGACAAATTTCAAGTCCTGGAGTTTGAAAAGCACAATGGGGTAGGCGATCCCTATACACACCTAAAAGTATACATTCGCGAGCTAGGGTCTTATGCAGAGGATGAAAAGCTTAGAATGCAATTATTCCAAAAAAGTCTAACTAGAAAGGCTAGAGCCTGGTATATCCGACTTGATAATGCCAAAATCCACAACTGGAAAAAGTTAGCCCACGCCTTCCTAAATTAGTACAGCTTCTGGTCTCAATTGTCTCCGGACAGATATCAAATTACCAAAGTTAAAAAGAAGAACAATTACTTTTTCTGTGATTATGCCCAAAGGTGGAGACGTCTGGCAGCGCAAGTCATTCCATTAATGATAGAAACTGAGATATTAATGACATTTATTGATATCTAAGAGGCACCTTACTATGAGAGAATCCTAGAAGGCATAGGAAAGCCATTCTCGGAGATGATCAAACATGGGAAAATGGTAGAGATGGGCTTGAAGGCAGGAAAGATTAAAGATCTCACGACCTTGGAAGCAGTCGCCAAGCATATACAGTTTGGAAACTATGCAAGCACTCCCAAGAGGATACCCGATAAAGGCGATGAAGATGTATCCCTCGTTTTATAGAAAGCTAGGAGACCAATCTATAGTCCCCCCCCCCCTCCCATTTGGAAGAAGCAAGGCAATCTTCCATTTCAACAACATGCCACATTCAACCAATGCCAGGACAGAAAGAGAAAATTTGAAAGAACAAAAATTCAGGTTTTCACTCCATTGGGAGATTCCCTTGAAAATGTATTGGTGATGTTAATGGATCACAAGAAAATTACCGAACTGGCTCCACCTCTGGATCCAGAAAGCAAAAGATACAAGCCAAGCCAGAGATGTGCTTACCACTCAGGGTCTCTGGGACACGATACACAAGATTGTTGGTCCTTAAAGCATAAAATTTAAAATTCGATCAAAAGTAGCAGTATTGTGGTCCAACGATCTGACCAGCAAAATGTCAACACCAACCTTCCGTTACAGCATGATACAGAGGGAGTATACATTATCGGGTTAGGAAGCGCTGAAATGCATCCAAATCGTAAGTACATACGAAGGATAGAGGAATACCCCCAAAGGAATAGAACAAATGTCCTAGAGTGGGAAAATTCAAAGGAATATAGGACAGTAAGTCAAAAATCAGAGACGATCCAACATCAAGTGGTTTTGTTGGCTAATCTGATAGTGTGCCAACATTAGGTTACAAGGAAACTTTTCACTCAACTCTCTGAAATCCAAGAGAAAAAAGTGGTTAACTAGAATTCAAGCCTATACCAATCCAAGAGTTTATCCCTTTTTGCGACGGGTCCAATCTTAGCATCCCTGAGGGATATGGTGAATCAGGAGGTGATCAAGTTATGGTAATAATCGAATATATTCATAACCAGGAGGAAACCTCTATTGCAAGTCTTGAAGGAAACATAACCACTGACAATTGGACTATCAGGTCTCAGCTAGCCAAGAAGACATAGATCGAGAGGATAAAGTTATGAGTTCCAAGAGATGTTGGGACAGTAACAATTTCTTTGCATTATGCCTTTTATGTTTCATGCAAGTAAATATTGAAAAATCAATAATAAAAAAAATCAAACCAGTCAGGACTTGTCCTAGCTTGAACTACGAATGACCTGATCTCCACTGTAATAACCCGATATTTTCTATATAATTAAATCATGAATTTTGCGTATAAATTTTTTTTTTTTAAAGGTGAGAATAAGTGCAAGGTAAAGTTTATGTATTTATGTGATAAATAAAAATATATTTATTACATGAATAATTACAAATGATTTTATTTTAGAATTAATGATCATTATAAATTATAATCTTACAATAAATTAAATTGGTAGTAAAAATGTTTTTATTATTTATTTTCCATGAAAATATGATTATAATATTATTTAAATAATATATGAAATGATTATAGAACCATTATAATAATTATTTTATTATATGAATTTATTTCATTAATTAAGTTAATTATTTTAACTTAATTAATAATGGTATATATGGAAGATAAATTCCACACGGAATCCAAACCCTAATTTTGGATTTTGATCAAGGAATGAGAATAATAATATAATATTATTTATATTTCAGTGTTATAAATATGTACTGTATATGTGTAGACTGATAATGGGTGGTCAATTATGTTGTATCATGACCAAATTTTAGCGTTAATTGATTAAACCCTAATTTGAAACTCAGACTGGAGTTTAGGATTTGTTAGAAATTGTGTTATGAGATAATTTATGTGTACTTTAGAAATTTATTGTTAATCAGGAAAAACTCTATCTGATATTTAAAAACCCTAATTAACTGGAAACCCTAATTACTAAGCTAAAACCTTAAGTATTAAATTATTAAGCTTAATGATAATTAGGGAAGATTCTATTTATTATTTAGAAAACCCTAATTATGATTTTATAACCCTAATCGTCATATTAGGAACCCTAAATGCTAAAATGAAAACCCTAATCGCTAATTTAGTCATCTTAATGCTAATTAGTAAATTCTTAAACTATTTTTCAAGTTTATATAATTAGTAAACCTAATCTAATCAGGGAACCCTAATTTGTATTTTTAGAAACTTTAAATTTCATTTTTTTTTTAATTAGAAAATCCTACAAATCTTTGTGCTAAACATTACGGTAAAACCCTAAGGGTTTGCCAAGTTTACAAATTTGCCATTAAATTTACAATGCAAATGTCCAAAAAGCCCTTTTGCAATTCTTTATTAGGTTACTTGTATATCTTGCCAAGATTTGAGTTGTTCAACAACTCTAGATATCATCACATGCTCATATATCTCAGCAATCAGCCACTTTGCATCACAAATTCATTGAACCATGTGTTATATATAAGATCAAGAGAGATAAAGTTCATTAGTTAGCCTCATTTATACACAAACTCCTAACCAAGACCCTCTCTCTCTAAACCTACGAATTTAGCAAGCATTTCAGTCCCTTATCAAGTTCTTAGAACACCCTAAACAGATCAAGAACCCTATATCAAGAAATTGTTCATAAGAGGTATAAACCCTAGAACCAAATATGATATTTGATCATATGATAAATGTTGTGTTTTTATGTTAAAACATGTTGTTTATAGTGTACATAGATGATCTGGGTTGCTAGATATTAGATCCATAATATCTAGAGGTTCGGATTTGATGTTTTACAAAATCTGGAAATTTTTGTTTTTGATGTCTGACAACGAATGTCAGACTATCTAGATCTCATCTTGTTTATGTGTTTAGCTGTTTAAATGTTTAAACTTGTAGTATGTTATGATATATTTAATCTGGAACTAGAATCAGGGTCAGAGGATACGTAGATTTCATGTTATTCTTGGTCAAACTCGGTTGACCAAGCTTGACTGGGCAATTATGGGTAACCCAGAAATTGCCCAGATTGTGTCTGACAAGCTTTTGTTGGTCCCAGATCTGACAGGTTGTTGTTGCTATGTTATTGTTGTTGCATCTAAATTGTAGTATGTTGTTTGGACTACATGTTTATGCCTTAAAATCTCCTAAACATTAAATAGATTTAACTCAGTGGCTGGTCAAAGTAGGCCAGATGATCACGACCTATGTTTTCTGGGTAACCCAAAAAATTCAAGATCGTGATCTCCACATGGTTTGACCAAATTTGGATCTGGGTTGAATGTAATGTAGTTAGAGTAATTTTATGTGATAGATCTGCACTTTTACATGTTGCCTACAACCCAAAATCAATAGATCACTAAAACATTACATGCAAAGCAAGTTGTGGAAGCCCAAATATGAACAGTCGAACTGTTCTTCATTTCTGGGTAACCCAGAAAATGAAGAACAGCTCTGACAACTTGTTCTAGAGCTTAGATCTTGCATTTGATGCATGTTTTGACCGCGTTTGTTGTTGGATCTTGTAGTGTTACAACAAGACTACAAGATCTGACCTACAACATTTCTAGAAACACACTATACACAGATTAATTGATGGTCAAACATGGTCCCTCGTTCACTATCTATGAAGATCTAGGTTTCATCAAGAACATGAAGAACACCTATAGTGACGGTTCTGTCGCTATAGGTAGTCTTTAGCGACACTTTATTTCTAAAATTAATTAATTAATTATTAAATAATTAGAGAAAAATAGTTTTTAATTATTAAAAATACAAAATAAATTACTAAAAATTAATTTAAAACCTAAAAATTAGTTTTTTTATAATTTTGAATATATTTCATAAATATTTAATATTTTTGGAATATTAAATGCATTTAATTTATTTAATTATTATATTAAATAAATTATTTAAAAATGATTTTAATACTTGAAAAATCATTTAAAAGTATATTATGGTATAAGAAAATATTTTAAGTTATTTTTAATGACTTTTAATATTTTAGATGAAATTTCATTAATAAATTAATATAATGATAATTAAGTTATTTAATGAATGTAGTAAATAAATTATGAAAAATAGAATTAATGATTTAAAAATCATATAAAAAATGATTTAAGGCTTATAAAAATATTTGAAGTTATAAAATATAACTTTTGATATTTTGTCATGAAAAATATTAATATTTTAATATTAATGATATTAGATTTATTTAATATTTATATTAAATAAATTAGTTTAAAAATGATTTTAATATTAGAAAATTATTTAAAATGAAAATAAAGTGTTTAAAATATTTTAAGTTATAAAATATAAATTTTAATATTTAAAGGGTAATTTCATTAATAATTTAATATTAATGATATTATATTTATTTATTAATTATATTAAATAAATAGTTTTAAAATGATTTTATTGATTTAAAAATCATTTAAAAAGGATATAAATAAATTAAAAATATTTTAAGTTATAATAAATGACTTTTAATATTTTGATAAATAATGCATTAAAATTTAAATATTAATGGTAAGTATTGAAAAATGATTTTAATTGTTTTAAAAATCATTTAAGTGTAATACAAATGCTTTAAAAATATTTTGAGTTATTATAAATAACTTTACTATTTTGGCAATCTTTTCATTAATAGTTTAATATTAATTAAATATTAATGATAATAGAATTATTTAATATTTAAATCATTTAAAAATAATTTCGTTGTTTGAAAAATCATTATAAATTATAATAATTGTTTAAAAATTATTATAAGTCAATTAAAAATAATTTGACCGATGTTTAAGTTATATTGAACTTCAATATAAAGTTTTAGACTTGATAATTACCGATAAAGATGTCGGCACGTCGATATGTTTCAGAAATTGATCTGGACTTATATAAATTGTATGTATATGTGTTTGTTTGTGATCCAATGAATGTTAAACATATGTGACAATGCGATTAGGTTATGTGCCGACTGCAAATAGCAGTACTATGTGATATGATATGTTATTCTAATCGAACAAATGATCTTATTAATGATAGGGCTTGATATAAAAGATAATACTAAGTTGCATAATTGTAAGCAACGGACTAGACAAGTATCTTAACTTTGCATTTACTTTATGCAACGGACATGTGTAAGCTAATGTCTGAACTATTCTTTTTCATTGTTCAAATATCTTAACCTTTGAATATACTTATGCAATGATTCTGTATAAGTATGATATTAAATTATAATCTGTTGTACAAGTTCCTTAATTCTATTTTTATTGATCAAGATATATATTCTGTTCGTTAATTTTTGAACATGGTTATACAAGTGACCTCATTTGGATAATCATTATATTTTATCACATGTTGGTACATACTTATTGGTTTCCAGTATGTATAAATTAACTTAAAAGTAGTCTAAGCTATTTGATTCAGCTAGACACAGAATTAAAAATATTGTTGAACAAGAAAGAACTTTATTGTATCCAACCGAATTATTTTAGTTTGGATTCTAGACTATTATGAACATCCCGAATCTGGGAAACTTTTATGCGTCTAAGACGGATGTGTTGAACGATAATATCATTCTTGTATGTAGTATTGATCAATATAGGGCATAACGGGCTGATCACCCCCGTGCCTGTAAGTTATGACGGTTTGCAGATGAAGTTCTGTTAAACCTTAGCGAAAATTAAAAATAATATTCATAGTCTGTCGATTGATCTTCATTTATAGTCATTACATAGTTTCAAAAATTTGATATAGAATGGTTATGTTGTTATTATTGGTTCAGATTACTTCATAATTGTTGATTCGTTGTAGAAGTGTCATTCAAAGAAAACATTTAATTCTTTTAGCTAACTTTTATTGTTGCTATTACTTGTTGGCACTCAAATGCTCATCCTTGCTTAATTTAAATGTTTTTAGCTAAGTGTGAACAACCTGAAGGCTATGCTAAGAACAAGGGAAAAGGAAAGGTTGCTGAATGAGTTCAATGCTATCTTATGTAATAGTTTGATATTATTAAGATAATGATATATATTATCTATCATGTTATGTAATAAATGTATTAAAGGTTACGTACTTGGGAATAGACTCTGATATTTATGTAATTAAGTTGGGTATTTATATTATTGTTATTATTAGTATTATTCCACTCATAGAAATGGTATCGTGATGCACCGAGTTTGGGTTTCAAGTACCTGAATTTGGGGGCTTCACAAGTTGGTATCAGAGCTTTAGGGTTAGAAACCTTAGGTGGGATAGACCTTAGGCTATAACCTTAGAACAGAGGGAAACGTTAAAAATACAAATAACTCACATAGAGTTTAAAATGAGATGAATTGGATAAATTCATCGTCAAACAAAATAAAAGATAACCCATATAAAACTATTATTTGTTGTGTGTATATACTATATGCTAATCAGGATAATTTATGTGTGTAGATGTCAGGTGAAAAAGGATTAGGATACCCTCAGATCGTAAAGAAGGAGCCAATATTAAAGCCAATAGTTCAAATAGAGGCTCAAAGTGAAACCAACCTCGATAAGGTGGTTATTGTGGAAAACGTATCAGATCTAAAAATGGTAGAACTAACAGATAGTGATTCGGACACTGAAGTTGGAGCTGATCAAGCATCAACGGAAGTGCAGGATCTGAGGAACAAGGTTTCTTCTCTGGAAAATTTGTTGGAAATAGAAAAACTATTGAATAGTCAATTGCGCTAGAAACAATGGAAGAACAAGATAGGCTTAAAATCCAAATTGATCAAATGGGAGCCAAAAGAAACAAGTCGGGTGCAGCTCCGAGTAAGAGGGGGAAAAGAAAGATGAAAGACCGCGATATAGGAAATTCCAATAACAACCAAGGGAACCTTAACCGAATAGAAAAGTGTACAAACTGTGACAAGAAACATGAAGGCGTATGCAGGAAAGGGGAAAATGTTTGCTATAATTGCAGACATGAGGGACATTTCTCTCCTCATTGTCCCAATCCTAAGCAAGGTGTCTGTTTTATTTGTGGGATAGAAGGTCATCAGGCGAAAGTTTATCCAAGATAAAGAAAAAGGCGTAGTGAATAGGTAGTATAGGTTCTGTTGTGTAGGTGTGTTTGGTGTAATGTATATGATAAGTATGTCTGTGTAATGTAATATTCTCAACTTTTGTTTGAGTCAAGGCTGTAAATCCTGACTTTTATAGTCACAAAGGGATAGCAGTATGTGCTATGTTATGTAAAGTACTATGAAATAATTGAATAAATATGAATCTATGTTTGATTAATAAAATAAGTTTGATACGTGAAACTTATATAATAAGGTTTAGAATGTAAAGAATAATTTATGGTCTTATTTAACCAGATAATGCCGCCAAGACATCAAACTCAAAATCAAAGGGCAGACGAATCGGTCAACAACGCTGAGGGACAACAACCAGACCTGATGCAGCACTTTGCAAACATGGTAGCTCAGGCTATGCAATAGGGCATGCTAGCCGCAGGGAATCAACCAGACAATCGTCTAGCAAACTTCAAGGATTTTAAGGCTGTAGGACCGCCCGAATTTAGAGGTACAACTGACCCTGTAGAAGCTCAAACTTGGGTTAAGGAAATTGAAAAGGCGTTTGTAATTTCTAGGGTACCTGAGGGGAAAAAGACAGCTTTTGCCACTTACATGATGAAGGGGAACTGAATTTTTGGTGGGAAGCGAATCAAGCGAGGGCAGGAGAAGGTGTAGTTACTTGGGCTGGGTTCAAAACTCTATTTTTCAAAAACTATTTATCGTCTAGTATGCAGGCTAGGATGGAGGTAAAATTTCTGGAATTAAAGCAGAAGAATATGACTGTTGCGGACTATGCCGCAAAGTTTAATGAATTAGCTAGGTTCGCTCCGCATCAAGTTGATACGGAGGCTAGGAAGGCAAGGAGGTTTGAGCTAAGATTAAAACCATGGCTCTACAACAAGGTGGCGGTGTTGCAGATCAATACTTTTGTAGCACTTTTAGAGAAAACAATTATTGCTGAGGAGGGGAGTGAGGCCATGAGCCACTACAACAAGGAGAAAAGGAATAAGGGTAAGGTCGAGGGAGCTGGAAAGGTGGAAATTAATAGTGGAAGTAGGAATGGTAATGGCAAGAGGAAGGGGAGCAATTTTGGAAATGTTTAGGTGAAATAAGAAGGTGTGAAGAAAAAGCAGTTGGTACAGTGTGGGAATTATGGGAAGAATCACTCGGGCGAGTGTCTAAAAGGTAAGTTTGCGTGTTACAAGTGCAGGCAGGAGGGCCATCTCTCTCCCAACTACCCCAATCCAAGAATAAATAGTGGGTGTTTTCTGTGCGGGTCAACGGAGCATAAGGTGAAAGACTATCCGAAAAGGAGAATGGAGGCAGGAAGCGTGAACATGGGGAAAGGCAGCGGGACTCTGGCGATCATGGGACCGACATCATCAAGCAAGCCGACAAAATCAACTGTAAGGGTCTTTAACATGACGGTCCAGGATACTGTGGCAGCTGGTGATGGAACTCCAGGTATTATTCGTATAACTTTTATTTTCTTATACATGATTTACCTATATATAGTAAATTATTTTATAAAGAAATTTTGAAGGAGAAATTTGAGTTCTAATAGAAATCAAATTTTTGTTTAATCAGATAGACAAGCTTTATGTTGAACAGTTAAAGATTAGTTTGATCGAGTCCGATCGAGATCTACTTGCAATGATTGTGTATGTTATGTACCCTTATATGTATAAGTTTTGAAACGGTGATTCCGGGGACGGAATCTTTATAAGGGAGGGTGAATGTAATAACCCGATAGTTTCTATATAATTAAATCAAGAATTTTGCGTATAAATTTTTTTTTATTTTAAAGATGAGAATAAGTGCAAGGTAAAGTATATGTATTTATGTGATAAATAAAAATATATTTATTACATAAATAATTACAAATGATTTTATTTTAGAATTAATGATCATTATAAATTATAATCTTACAAATAAATTAAATTGGTAGTAAAAATGTTTTTATTATTTATTTTCCATGAAAATATGATTATAATATTATTTAAATAATATATGAAATGATTATAGAACTATTATAATAATTATTTTATTATATGAATTTATTTCAGATTAATTAAGTTAATTATTTTAACTTAATTAATAATGGTATATATGGAAGATAAATCGGTTACGGAATCCAAACCCTAATTTTGGATTTTGATCAAGGAATGAGAATAATAATATAATATTATTTATATTTCAGTGCTATAAATATGTACTGTATATGTGTAGACTGATAATGGGTGGTCAATTATGTTGTATCATGACCAAATTTTAGCGTTAATTGATTAAACCCTAATTTGAAACTTAGACTAGAGTTTAAGATTTGTCAGAAATTGTGTTATGTGATAATTTATGTGTACTTTAGAAATTTATTGCTAATTAGGAAAAACTCTATCTGATATTTAAAAACCCTAATTGCTAAACTAAAACCTTAAGTATTAAATTATTAAGCTTAATGATAATTAGGGAAGATTCTATTTATTATTTAGAAAACCCTAATTATGAATTTATAACCCTAATCGTCATATTAGGAACCCTAAATGCAAAAATGAAAACCATAATCGCTAATTTAGTCATCTTAATGCTAATTAGTAAATTCTTAAACTATTTTTCAAGTCTATATAATTAGTAAACCTAATCTAATTAGGGAACCCTAATTTGTATTTTTAGAAACTTTAAATTTCATTTTTTTCTAATTAGAAAATCCTACAAATCTTTGTGATAAACCTTAGGGTTAAATCCTAAGGGTCAAACCCTAAGGGTTTGCCAAGTTTACAAATTTGCCATTAAATTTACAATGCAAATGTCCAAAAAGCCCTTTTGCAATTCTTTATTAGGTTACTTGTATATCTTGCCAAGATTTGAGTTGTTCAACAACTCTAGATATCATCACATGCTCATATATCTCAGAAATCAGCCACTTTGCATCACAAATTCATTGAACCATGTGTTATATATAAGATCAAGAGAGAGAAAGTTCATTAGTTAGCCTCATTTATACACAAACTCCTCACCAAGACCCTCTCTCTCTCTCTAAACCTACGAATTTAGCAAGCATTTCAGTCCCTTATCAAGTTCTTAGAACACCCTAAACAGATCAAGAACCCTATATCAAGAAATTGTTCATAAGAGGTATAAACCCTAGAACCAAATCTAATCTTTGATCCTATGATAAATGTTGTATTTTTATGTTAAAACATGTTGTTTATAGTGTACATAGATGATATGGGTTGCTAGATATTAGATCCATAACATCTAAAGGCTCGGATTTGATGTTTTACAAAATCTAGAAATTTTTGTTTTTTATGTCTGACAACGAATATTAGGCCATCTAGATTTCATCCTGTTTATGTGTTTAGCTGTTTAAATGTTTAAACTTGTAGTATGTTATGATATTTTTAATCTGGAACTAGAATCAGGGTCAAAGGATGCGTAGATTTCATGTTATTCTTGGTTAAACTCGGTTGACCGAGCTTGACTGGGCAATTATGGTTACCCCAGAAATTGCCCAGATTGTGTCTGACAAGCTTTTGTTGGTCCCAGATCTGACAGGTTGTTGTTGCTATGTTATTGTTGTTGCATCTAAATTGTAGTATGTTGTTTGGACTACATGTTTATGCCTTAAAATCTCCTAAACATTAAATAGATTTAACTCAGTGGCTGGTCAAAGTAGGCCAGATGATCACGACCTATGTTTTCTGGGTAACCCAAAAAACTCAAGATCGTGATCTCTGACATGGTTTGACCAGCTTGGATCGGTTGAATGTAATGTAGTTAGAGTAATTTTATGTGATAGATCTGTACTCTTACATGTTGCCTACAACCTGAAATCAATAGATCACTAAAACATTACATGCAAAGCAAGTTGTGGAAGCCCAAATATGAACAGTCGAACTGTTCTTCATTTTTGGGTAACCCGGAAAATGAAGAACAACTCTGACAGCTTGTACTTGAGCTTAGATCTTGCATTTGATGCATGTTTTGACCGCGTTTGTTGTTGGATCTTGTAGTGTTACAACAGGACTACAAGATCTAACTAACAACATTTCTAGAAACACACTATACACAGATTAATTGGTGGTCAAACATGGTCCCTCGTTCACTGTCTATGAAGATCTGGGTTTCATCAAGAACATGAAGTACACCTATAGCGACGGTTTTGTCGCTATAGGCCGTCTTTAGCGACACTTTATTTCTAAAATTAATTAATTATTAAATAATTAGAGAAAAATAGTTTTTAATTATTAAAAATACAAAATAAATTACTAAAAATTATTTTAAAGCCTAAAAATTAGTGTTTTATAATTTTGAATATATTTCATAAATATTTAATATTTTTGGAATATTAAATGCATTTAATTTATTTAATTATTATATTAAATAAATTATTTAAAAATAATTTTAATACTTGAAAAATCATTTAAAATTATATTATGGTATAAGAAAATATTTTAAGTTATTTTTACCGACTTTTAATATTTTGTGATGAAATTTTATTAATAAATTAATATTAATGATAATTAAGTTATTTAATAAATATATTAAATAAATTATGAAAAATAGAATTAATGATTTAAAAATCATATAAAAATGATTTAAGGGTTATAAAAATATTTGAAGTTATAAAATATAACTTTTGATATTTTTTCATGAAAAATATTAATATTTTGATATTAATGATATTAGATTTATTTAATATTTATATTAAATAAATTAGTTTAGAAATTATTTTAATATTAGAAAATCATTTTAAATAAAAATAAAGTGTTTAAAAATATTTGAAGTTATAAAATATAACTTTTAATATTTAAAGGGTAATTTCATTAATAATTTAATATTAATGATATTAGATTTATTTATTAATTATATTAAATAAATAGTTTAAAAATGATTTTATTGATTTAAAAATCATTTAAAAAGGATATAATTGAATTAAAAATATTTTAAGTTATAATAAATGACTTTTAATATTTTGATAAATAATGCATTAAAATTTAAATATTAATGGTAATTATTTAAAAATAATTTTAATTATTTTAAAAAGTGTGATATAAATGCTTTAAAAATATTTTGAGTTATTATAAATAACTTTAATATTTTGGCAATGGTTTCATTAATAGTTTAATATTAATTAAATATTAATTATAATAGAATTATTTAATATTTAAATCATTTAAAAATGATTCTGGTGTTTGAAAAATCATGATAAATTATAATAATTGTTTAAAAATTATTATAAGTCAATTAAAAATAATTTGACCGATGTTTAAGTTATTGAACTTCAATATAAAGTTTTAGACTTGATAATTACTATAAAGATGTTTAAGACGCAAACGTATTCTACGTAAATTGATCTGGACTTATATAAATTATCTGTATATGTGACGCCCCCAAAATAGGTATACATCACCTATTCTGAGTCGCCAAATACATGGTACAGAATACAAACACAATCTTCAATATACAACATAAGCTGTGAGTATTAATACAAATATTGTCTTCTAGACGGTATTCAAACTCAAAATAAGTCCTCAATACATTTATTAACACACTATTTCATAGAATAGTGGACTACTAATGTTATCATCTAAACCGTCACTCCGTTCCCCGACTAGTCCCTGCTACGTTCTCATTTCCTGAAGAGAACAATAAAAGTAAAAGGGTGAGCTCAATTAGCCCAGTAAGAAATATTATGACTAAGATAATGCAGAATAAATTATCGTTAGCCTTCAACAGTGTTAAACTGATACAATATAAGAAACATCAAGTTTAACTGTAGCGGAATAAGCAATCCATTAAAAGAGTCAAGTAGAGAAAAAAATCTACTATCTTTTATGATTTAAAAGGTTTTTCATCACTTTTATTACTGAGACTCAGCTTAATAAATAAACCACATCATCCCTGCACTACGGCCAAGGATATTCATTAGTATCACAACCACAAATTATCCATGCACTACGGGCCAAGGATATTTGTGTATTCATCAATGGTCATGATCATGCCAACAACTGTCCATCAATGCACTACGGGCCAATGAGGACTTTTACCACATCATTTGTAACATTACGGTCATGATTATACCGAATAATCCCTGGTCATAATCATACCAAGTCCATCTATGCACTACAGGCCACAAATGACTTTCAACATAATATAAACATGAGGATGATGACAATGATATAAGAATTCAATAAAACAAGTTCAAGAATTAATTTATCCAGGAACCAATAACATCCAAATTGTCAACACGATACTGCTTTGTGGCGTAAAACTCAAGAATGCTCAGAAGAATATTTCCATGAAAAGATACTAGATGAAGCGCAAATATCAAGGATATTCCACTAATTTCATGGAGTATAAAAGCAAAACTTTAACCAACCGAGTATAATAAAGAATGGAATAACAAAAAAATCACCGTGCATGCGATAGAATCGCAGACAGCATGTGTTATTCCAATGAATAATAAATAATCGAATTGTGTCATGCGAACGCATACATATAGGATATTCCAACGAATAATAAATAATGGAACCGGTCTTGCGTAAAACGCATGCATGTGATATTCCAAATGTAATAATAAATAATAGAACCAGTCATGCGTAAACGCGCGATGCATGGATATTCCAACAGAATAATAAATAATTGAACCAGGTCATGCATAAACGCACAGACAGGATGTTCCAACAGAATAATAAAGAACAATAAAAGAATTTCACCATGTATGTGGTACTTCGCATAGACAGATTATTCCAACATAATAATAAAGAATGGAATAAAAGAAGAATTTCACCAAGTATAGGGTAGTCCGCGTATATAGGTTATTCCAACAGAATAATACAGAATGGAATAACAAAAGAATTTCACCAAGTCTAGGGTAGTCCACGTATACAGGTTATTCCAACAGAATAATAAAGAATGGAATAACATAAGAATTTCACCAAGTATAGGGTAGTCCGCGTATACAGGTTATTCCAAAAGGATAATAAAGAATGGAATAACAGAAGTTCTCTTCATGAATACAAAAGAAATAATACCCCTTACGAGTACAACAAATAATATCCCTTACTTTAGAAGAAACTCGATATATGAGTAGTGAAGTAGCAGAATAATTTTCTTCTTTCTGTCTATAGTTTCTCTCTCTAGAGTTTCAGTGAATTCGTAAGAAATAATGAAGGAATGAGCTTCTATTTATAGGAGAGTGGACTGAATAGTAACTAATTCATGAACGGTCCAGATTGATTTACTTTTAAACGGACGATCCATATTAAATTACTATGCAGTATTAATAAAATATTCTAATAAAACAAAATCTTTTAAATAAAATATAATATATTCTATTTATAATCTAATAAAACGAATAACTTTATAAAAGTATTCTGTTTTATATAAAAAGATTTTACTATGCAAACACTATGCAGGCCCTATGCAAACACTATGCATAATAGAATATTATATATTCTATTTATAGTCTAATAAAACGAATAACTTTATAAAAGTATTCGCATTTTATATAAAAGATTTTACTATACAAAACACTATGCAGCACTATACAAAAACACTATGTATAATAAAATATAATATATTCTATTTATAGTCTAATAAAACAAATAACTTTATAAAAGTATTACATTTTATATAAAATAATTTTACTATACAAAACACTATGCATAATAGAATATAATATATTCTATTTATAGTCTAATAAAACAAATAACTTTATAAAAGTATTACATTTTATATAAAAAAACTTTTCACATTTTAGAACATTAATAATACTAATAAAACAAAATTTATATATATAATATATATATATATATATATATATATATATATATATAAACTTCAGTGACTTTATAAAAAGACACCTCAATATATTTAACAACATTTATCATCATTATTATAATTCACAATATTAATCGACCAATCGTTCCCGGAAAGAGGGGCTTTCAATAAGGATTTCTCCTATTGGCGCGCAATTAGGTGACCAAACCTCTCTAAAGCGTAACTTTTAGACATCGTTAATATTGCAAATAATAAAATTAATAACTTTGTTATCTCACTTATTGATTTAATAATATAAAAAATATCGACAATAATTGAATCAAATAACGTGAGATACCGTGCAACAATTACTATAGCAATAATTGAACAAAACTGAGTGACTTCTCACGTAAGCATCAATAATCAAAACTGTGTGCTACTATGCAACCACGCGTATTACTATACTTTTACTACCGAGTAGTTCAACAATTTTAACGGTAAAACTTCCGCCGTTATTTTCATAAAAATATTTTTGTCATTTTCTCAATCCAACAATAATTCTATTGTGGGGTCCACCAATGATTGTACCGTCGTACGAATATTCCTCGATAAAAAGAATATCCATCGACCAATCGAATATTATACAACAACTTGCATACTTTTCAAAATTTATAAATATTATCCACAACTATAACATTATATCAAATCCACACCATAATATTAAAAAAAATATTTCGAGAAATTTAAATCTTTATTCATAAAATTTGGGGTCTCGCAGTATATGTGTTTGTTTGTGATCCCATGACTGTTAAACATATGTGACAATGTGATTAGGTTATGTGTTGATTGCAAATAGCAGTACTATGTGATATGATATGTTATTCGAATCGAACAAATGATCTTATTAATGATAGGGCTTGATATAAAAGATAATACTAAGTTGCATAACTGTAAGCAGCGGACCATGCAAGTATCTTAACTTTGCATTTACTTTATGCAATGGACATGTGTAAGCTAATGTCTGAACTATTCTTTTTCATTGTTCAAATATCTCAACCTTTGAATATACTTATGCAATGATTCTGTATAAGTATGATATTAAATTATAATTTATTGTACAAGTTCCTTAATTCTATTATTATTGATCAAGATATATATTTTGTTCGTTAATTTCTGAACATGGTTATACAAGTGACCTCATTTGGATAATCATTATATTTTATCACATGTTGGTACATACTTATTGGTTTCTGGTATGTATACATTAACTTAAATTGCAGTCTAAGCTATTTGATTCAGCTAGACACGGACTTAAAAATATTGTTGAACAAGAAAGAACTTTATTGTATCCAACCGAATTATTTTGGTTCGGATTCTAGACTATTATGAACATCCCGAATCTGGGAAACTTTTATGAGCCTGAGGCGGATGTGCTGGATGATAATATCGTTCTTGTATGTAGTATTGATCAATACAGGGCCTAACGGGCTGATCACCCCCGTGCCTGTAAGTTATGACGGTTTCCGGATGAAGTTCTGCTAAACCTTAGCGAAAATTAAAAATAATGTTCATAGTCTGTCGACTAATCTTTATTTATAGTCAGTATGTAGTTTCAAAAATTTGATATATAATGGTTATGTTGTTATTATTGGTTCAACTTACTTCACAACTGTTGATTCGTTGTAGAAGTGTCATTCAAGGAAAATATTTAATTCTTTTAGCTAACTTTTATTATTGCTATTACTTGTTGGGCACTCAAATGCTCATCATTGCTTAATTTAAATGCTTTTAGCTAAGTGTGAACAACCTAAAGGCTATGCTAAGAACAAGGGAAAAGGAAAGGTTGCTGAATGAGTTCAATGTTATCTTATATAATAGTTTGATATTATTAAGACAATGATATATATTATCTATCATGTTATGTAATGAATGTATTAAAGGTTACGTACTTAGGAATAGACTTTGATATTTATGTAATTAAGTTGGGTATTAATATTATTGTTATTATTATTAGTATTATTTCGCTCATAGAAATTGTATCTTGAAACACCGAGTTCGGGTTTTATGTACCTGAATTTGGGGGCGTCACATCCCCCCATCAATGGGAGTACGTAGGCAGCCATCTATGGTGCGGTCGAACCAAACAAAAATTCCAAAAAAACCTTCAAATCAAACCAAATAAACATTATTCAAACCATTTAAGCCAAGCCTGAACTACATAAGACCTAGTCTTCTTCATACACGCGAGTACATAGGCATCCGTCAATGATGTGGTCTAACTCTCAAAAGAAACATCCAAACCTAAACATTAATCCCAAGACACCAATATCAAACCTTAAAAGCCTACACCCAAGAAAAACCCTCAAAGTCAGCGACCTATATTGAGCAACCCCAAAGATACTTCAATATCATTCTATCAAGTCTAGCACAAGTCCCGGGAAGGAAAAGACAATGATATATCAAGACAACCAGTCACAGGGATGAAATGACAATCATCATAAGATGCAACTTGTTAGAAACTCATCACTCCTGAAGTAAGAAAATATTTAATCTCTTTTGACCTCCAATAGTACATTGGCAACCATCGTGGCAAAGTATATATCATACCTGATGACCTGTTCCCTCGGATCAAGACCACAAATCAAACCTTGCAGATCAAATCAAACTCAGGTGAAGTCATCACCAACCAAGCTAAGATCTTGGGGCCAATTTAGTGGAGTCTGAAAGCCTCTTGACATCAATAATCAAAGTTGAAACAACAACACAACGATATATCAAGCATGATCATCAGCAAGGACCTTCAAAGAGCCAACACCCTCAATCACAAGTTTTCATCAAATTAGAAGAAAATCATCAAGGTTAATTGCGCCAACAAGTCAGAAATAATGATTGAGGGAATCCAGGCATCAAAGCCCAAATCCACTACCTATTCACCATATGGTCCAGAGGTAAAAAATCTTTTACGATCTCGATATCTTATCATCCCATCTGTCAAAGTAACTATCCCAGATGACAAGCAAGGCTGGGGCAATTTTAGAATCGGTGACAACCCGATATTGGGACCCTTACATCAAACAAGACTGGGGCAATATTAGAAACAAGGACAAATCAACACTGGGGCATTCATCAACCATCCTAAAAATGAAAATGCACCAGTTGACATCATTAGCATGGTCTATCATTATCAGAGCTTCCCTCATATCATCTCACTGGCGATCCGATATGATCATGTGGTCTTTTCTAATCATACTTTTCTCAGAATAAATAATTTACATGTGAGGTATGACTCTTTCATCTCGTTATATGCTTTTAGTCTCCATCTATATGCATTAGTGATAATATTTATGTTAAATATTCTTAGAAAAAGGTTTTAAAAAGAGAAAACTTTTGCTTAACTTGTTATGAATGGGATTAATTCGGATAATCTTTCGTGGAGCAAGAATCACAGGAAGGATTAGAGAATTAAAACTATTTAACCTTTTTGATTGGGCACAACATCCTAGTTCAAAGCACTTTTTGGAACAGACTTGACCTCATATGCATGTTTGCACTTTGCGATTGCCATGACTATTAGTTGTGGGGTATGAAGCTATAGCAAAAATAATGGCAATTAATGAAAAGATAAAAGATAAATCGCCAGCCTAATGTCTCGAATCGTGGCCTAGGTTACTCCAGTTATTAAGCCTGAGGGGTGTCTTTACACCTGGTGCCCTAAAGCCACCTAGTTTGGGAGTCATCAGCCCAACGCTCGTTACATGGGTAACTTAGCGCCTAAGAAAACGAGAATTAAAAAAAGAAAAGGCAAAACCTGAGCAGATCCGAATCGTAGTCTATGTTACTCGAGAAATTAAGCCTGAGGGGTGTCTTCACACTTGGTGCCCTAAAGCCGTCTGGTTTGGGAGTCACCGAACCAACACTCGCTACATGGGTAATTTAGAGCCTATGAAAACGGACCTTGCACAAGCTCATATGAGAAGTAAATAGAGTGACCTCTTGACTTAGCTCTAAGTCTGGCCTTTGTTGCTCGAGCTAGTAAACCCAAAGGGGTATCCTAACACCGAGTGCCCTAAAGCCATTAGGTTTGAGAGTTATTGGTCCAAAACTCGTTAAATGGGTTACTCTGAATAGCCTAAGAAAATGAGATAAGCGAAGCGAAAGAAAAAAATAAATATAATTTGGAATCATCTAAAAGTCGTGGAAATGAAACCCCTACTAATAGTTGTGTCACTCATAGCGTGTGTGTGTCATATGAAATCAATTCTGCGAAGAATAACGTCTAAAGCGAAGATGACATATCTCTGATATAGGGAGATAAGTCTTTTGAATCTAATCCTCCCATGAACAATGACCATGGATGCTTTGAAATTTCCTTGCGATTTCATAACTCATTCAATTTCATAAATTTTTACTTCAAATGCCTTATTCACAAGAGTGTACTATTCCTGACGGCAGAGCCATCAAGCTTTTGGTGCATTTTGTTCTTTTGATATGCAGGACATTGCTCACTCATGATTTGGTCAACAAAGAGATTTTCTTATATGAATCCCATATGAATCCCTGACGACAACATGCGAAAGGACTGGGGCATTTTTCGATTCTAGGAAAGGGAATGAGTCTAAGGCGGGATCAGCCTCTCATCAAAAGAAAGGGGATAACTCCTGAAAGAAATCATGGCGACATAAGCTTATCCCTACAAAAGAAGGGGAATATTCTCAAGAAAGTCCTTAACTCAAAAGCAGAAGCCCAACGACAAAAGATGTAGCGAATGAAATCTACACCATCAAATATGTCAACATGTGCCAAGTCCTCACAAGTCGAGGCCTCTACACCGAAGTGGTCAGTGAAAGAATGGGTCGTACCCTCCAGGGACATCAGCGGAACTCAGATCATCAGTCTAGCCAGGTCATGAATAAAAAGCACAAGGAAATGGGGCACAAGCACCCAATAGTTAAAAGAAACTCCAAATCGCCTCAGAAAGGTTGAGGTATGTTTCTACATCTAGTCAAGTCAATTAAGCATTTACATCAACCTAGGACAATAGACTCCTAAGATAATCACATCATGCATGGTCTGCACATGTGCAACCGCACTATATCAGCGCACATCTTCATTAAAAAGTTAAGCATGCATCCCCAGTAGAGTCAAATATTCATACACATTAAATGCCCAGACTCGAGAAAAAAAATTTACTATTGAAAACTACCGTTCCAGTAGGCATCAAGACAGTACGGTGATGAAGGCCTTTGTAAACTACCGTTCGAGTAGGCATCGAGACATTTCGGTGATGTAAGCCTTTGTAAACTACCGTTCGATTAGGCATCGAGACAGTTTAGTGATCAACCATTGTCAACTACTAGTAGGGTAGGCACCATTATCAACTGCCAATAGGGTAGACACCGTTGTCAACTACCAGCAGGGTAGGCACCGTTGTCAACTACCAACAGGGTAGGCACCGTTGTCAACTACCAGTAGGGTAAGCATCGTTGTTAACTGCCAATAGGGTAGGCACCATAGTAAACTACTAGCGTATACATCGGGAAGGTTCAGTGATTTTAGAACGTCATCCCCGGCAGAGATGTAGAAAACATCTCAATTTATCTTCATTAAAGAAGCATCGGCAACACCAAAAAAAATCCAAAACCGTTGGAGTCAACACCAGCATAGGCATCAACAATAACCGGTAATGGTAAAGCGATTTGTGATGTTCGATTTGTGAAATGCGATGTGTGAGTTTCAAAGTGCGATTGGCAAAATGCGAAGTGCAAAGTGCAAAATGCGATGTGCAATTTGAGAACTGTGATTTACAAAAGCATTTTAACATTCATCATAACATTCATTGCATTGCGGTTTGCATCATTAAATGTAACTTTTTATATTTCAAGTGTTTAGTAATCTTTATCATGTTTATTCCATTACATTGCATAAACATGATAAATAGGGGCATCTGTCGACACTCAAAATTTCATTTTCCTGTTACTAACTATGCAGGAGGGCAAAATCATCTTTTTCACACTCCAAAAATAACCCTAGAGGACCACAACATCAAATCTAACCACAGAGACGTCCCCGTGGGTCCTGCATCTTAAAGTACGTGCACTTAGATCAACGCACTATCCATAGGGTAGACCCGTGGTTACTGCGGGTAGACCCGTGACTATTTTTGGTCTATAAATAATACCCCCATTAGAAATAAAATGTAAGAGAAAAGGAGAAAAAGGAGAAAAATAAAGAAAATTATGTCCATTTTTAGCTCTTAACCCCTTCTATAGTGTTCCAAACTTCAATATTGTGACGCCCCCAAAATAGGTATACATCACCCATCTTGAGTCGTTAAATACATGGTACAAAATACAAATACAAACTTAATTATACAACCGTCGTGTAATATACGACAATACATAAACTGAGGGTTTTAATAGGAATATTGTCATCTAGACAATATCCACACTCAAAGGAGTCCTCATTACATTTATTGTCACACTATTTAATAGAATAGTGAGGACTACTAATGCTATCTTCTGGACCGTCACTCCTTTCCCCGACTCATCCCAGCTATATTCTCATTTCCTAAAGAGAACAATGAAAGAAAGGGTGAGCTCAACTAGCCCAGTAAGAAATATTATGACTAAGATAATGTAGAATAAATTATCAATAGTCTTCAACAATGTTAAACTGATAAAATACAATAGACATCAAGTTTAACTGCAGCGGAATAAGCAATCCATTAGAAGAGTTAAGCAGAGAATAAAACCTACTATCTTCTATGATTTAAAAAATATTTTCATCAACTTTTATCGTTGAGACTCAGCTTAATAAATAAACCACATCTTCTAATCATCCATGTACTACGAGCCAAGGATATTCATTAAATCATCAACGGTCATGACTATACAGAATAATCCCTGGTCATAATCATACCAAGTCCATATATGCACGTAAGCCAAAGATGACTTTCATTACAATATAAGCATGAGGATGATGACAATGACATAATAATTCAATAAAACAAGTTCAAGAATTAATTTATCCAAGAACTAATAACGTCCAAATTGTCAACATGATACTTCTTTTGTAGAGTAAAATTTAAGAATGCTCAGAAGAATATTTCCATGAAAAGATACTGGATGAAGCGCAAATATCAAGGATATTCCACTAATTTCATGGAGTATAGAAGTCAAAACTTTAACCAACTGAGTATAATAAAGAATATGAAACTATAAATGGATTTTCACCCACCATGCGGTAATCCACGTATACAGATCATTTCCACAATTTAATAAGGAATGAATACAAAGGATCATTCACCATGCATGTGGTAATCTACATAGACAAGTTATTCCAACAGAATAATAAAGAATGGAATAACAGAAGGATTCACCATGCATGTGATAGAGACCGCACAGACAAGTTATTCCCAACAGAATAATAAATAATGGAACCAGGTCCGGCGTAAACGCACAGACAGGATATTCCGACAGAATAATAAATGCGGAATAATAAATAATGGAACCAGGTCCGGCGTAAAACGCACAGACAGGATATTCCGACAAAATAATAAATGCGAATAATAAATAATGGAACCAGGTCAAGCGAAATTCACACCGATAGGATATTCCAACAGAATAATAAAGAATGGAATAATAAAAGAATTTCACCATGTATGCGGTACTTCTCATAAACAGGTTATTCCAACATAATAATAAAGAATGGATTAACAGAAGAATTTCACCATGTATGTGGTACTTCGCATAAACAGGTTATTCCAACATAATAATGAAGAATGGAATAACAACTCTTACGAGTATTGAAAGAAATAATTCTCTTCATGAATACGAAAGAATGATACCCCTTACCTTAGAATGAAGCTAGATACTAGAATAGAAATGTAGCAGACTTCTCTTCTTTCTCTTTATAATTTCTATCTATAATAATGGCTCTAAAGCTTTAGTGAATTGGTGAGAAATGAAGGAAGAATGAGGTTCTATTTATAGGAAAATATATTTTCGATAATTGCACGTTTTGGGGCTCGAAATATTACAGTACAATACCTCTGACTTTTCTTTCATATTTAATTCAGTCATCCAAGTATTATCAAACTTGCACTAACTCCCCTAATAGTAAATCATGTGACTCAATAGTAACTCATGAATAGTAACTCGTGAATAGTAACTCATGAATAGTAACTCATGAATAGTAACTCGTGAATAGTACTCCGACACGAAAAGTGCCCTGAATACCTGATTGAACAATATAATCTCCAGACATTAATTATTATCGAAATAAATGTCGATTTCTACTAACACAAATAATCCCAACACAATGGAACTATCAAATTCATCTTTAATCAACACGAACTTATTCATCATTAATATTATAATTCACAATATTTAACAACGAGGTCGCTCCCGTGAAAAAGGGGCTTTCAATAAGGATTTCTCCTATTGGCGCCGCAATTAGGTGACCAAACCTCTCCTTGATGTAACTTCTAGACATTGTAAATATTGCAATTTAATAATATGAATAACTTTGTTGTCTCAATTATTGATTTAATAATATATAAAATATTATGCGATGATCTTCGTGACAATAACCTAATCAATAATATGAGAGATATGATGCGTGAATCAACATAGCAATAATTGAGTATAACCGAGTGACTTCTCACGTAAGCATCAATAATCAATACTGGTGTACTATGAAAACCACGCCAGACATTTTACTTTTACTACCGGGTAGTTCAACAATGTTAACGGTAAAACCTCCGCCGTTATTTTCATAAAATATTTTTGTCGTTTTCTAACTACGACCGTACTTCCGTTGTGGGATCCACCAATGATTATGTCGTCGTACGAATATTCTCCGACAAAAAGAATATTTTCCGGTTAAACGAATATTATATAACAACTTGCGTACTTTGCAAATTTTGTAAATATTACCCACAACTATAACATTAAATAATATCCACACCATAATATCCAAAAATATAATTCGAGAGAAATTAATCTTTATTCATAAAAGTTGGGGTCTTACAAATATTCTTCTTTCTAAACACTTATATAAATATATACTATGACATATCAAATTTTAACAGTTAGAAATTGAGTTTTTAAGCTCCAAAAGCGATTTGAAGCCTTCTTTGCAGCACACTGTAAGATTTTTTCAGATTTGAAGCTTTCTCTTGCTTTAATATATATATATATATAGAGAGAGAGAGAGAGAGAGAGACTTGATGTGATAGCCCCGAATCTGGGTCCCAAATCACCGCGGATTCGGTTCAATCATTCTATAATTATTGCGGAAGATATAAACATAAATTGTTTATACAATACACTTTACACACTATTCCCCAAAATCGAGTAACCTTAACTTATACACAAATCATAAATTATCTAACACATAACATTATTATCCAACTATACTATTACAAATTAGTTGCACATTTTACCCTAAGTTGAACTTGGCATTATCCTTTTTTCTGTATCTGAACGCATTCGCCTTATCTGCAATGTTTATCATGATATAGCAAGGGTGAGCAAGAAATTTGTCCAACAAGTTTAAATACAATTTAAGGATATATCATGATTGAAAGAGTCTGAATAATAAGCTTGCTATAATTCATCAATATAATTGAGAACTAGTACAAACAAACTTTTGACTGAATAAGTATTGAACATGAACAAATATATCTGGACCAACTGGTAATGAAGGTGATCAGCCTTTCATACCTAACTTATACATTCAATATGTACAGAGTACAATTATCCATGACAATCAGCAATGATTAACCATAAGCATATCTGAATGAAATAACTCTTAGTAGAGTTAAGTAAAACTTGGCTGAACCGTTGATTATCGCTACGCAATTTATAACGCTTTATCCGAAGACCTAATATTAGTAATAGATCTCCAATATTAGAATAATATCATCACAATATAATACTATTATATATATACACACATAGAATAACCTAAACACATATCACATAATCCTATAAGTCTACAATACACATAAGACTTAGCATCAAGTCAGACTATTTAAGTCTGAGTTGAACCCGACAAAATTCTAACATCCCGACGGTCAAGTCGGACAAACATCGAGTTTAAGTTCAATTAAACTCTACCTAAACACTTAACAATATCTTAGACAATTTTCTTATCAGTCAAAACAATTTTTATAGACTTGTAATAATTTTCAGATAATTAATATCATTTATCATAATTTTTCAATCACTTATATCGTATTTAAATGAATTAAATACCCCATAATTCCTTAATCATTAATATTTATTTATTATTAAATATCAATGAAAATCATATCATAATTTTATAATACAATTATAATATATCAAAGTATTTTAATACCTTAAAATCATATTTATATGATTTTTAAATGATTAAATTCATTATCTCGATAATTGTTATTAATATTAAAATATTAATATTTTTATGACAAAATATCAAAAGTTATATTTTATAACTTAAAATATTTTTATAACACTTAAATCATTTTATATGATTTTTAAACAATTAATTATATTTTCCATTATTTATTTAATATATTTATTAAATAAACTAATTACCATTAATAATAAATTATTAATGAAATTTATCACAAAATATTAAAAGTCATCGAATAACTTAAAATATTTTCTAATATCATAATATAATTTTTCATGATTTTTTATGAATTAAAGCCATTTTAAATAATTTATTTAATATTATAAATAAATACCTTTTATATTCCAAAAATATTAAATATTTAAAATATACTCAAAATAATTAAAAACTACTTTTCGTGCTTTAAAATAATTTTTCGAATTTATTATGTATTTTAATAATTAAAACCATTTTAATCTATTTATTTATTATAATTCACTAAAAGTGCTCTTGATGTTCTTGTCAAACCATTTTAATCTATTTTAATCCATTTTTCATCAAACCCAGAAGTTCTTGTCAGTGAGAAAGGTCCTACGTTTGATCAACGTTTGATCTGTGATCCTAAGGTTTTCTTGGCTTCTTAATGTTATTAACATGTAGTATTAATGTAATACTACAATAAATACCTAAGTTCGGATCCATAGAACAAAATATCGAGAGATCAAAGCCTTCAAATATTAAACATCGCATTCTTCATTTTCCGGGTTTTCGGAAAATGAAGAAACGCATTTAGGGTGCTAGGTTTAGATCATTATGTTTTTCATTCTGGACTTGGTAGGTGTGATACTAAGGTTGATACATGTAGACGAGACATCAGGGTACAAGTATATATCATTAGATCATCATAACAACAAAACAATCGATAGATTAGGGCTGGTCAAACCACACTAAAAATTTCGGCTCTTGAAGGTTCTCGGTTTCCCAGAAATCTTCTTAAGGCGAATCGGTCAACGCACTTTGACCTTGATTATAAACGATTCTGTTAAGGATTTGAGTGAACTAAAAGCTTCAGTATGTAGTCTTAATGGCAGGCTATACAATCAAAGCAACAACATAACACAAACACTAAAAATAAGTAAGATCTAGAGCCTGCAATATCGTTGTCAGATAGGATCTGGGTTTCTAGGTTGCCCAGAAACCCATTCCCGTGACCGGTCAACGCAGTTTGACTGTTCATAACTCTCAATCTACTCATGATCTGGCCTTGTTTCTAGCTTCATATCAAAGTCCTCATAACATAGAACACAATTATAACATAAAACGCCACCAATACGTTACACAGAAGAATCTAAAGGCATCGACATATATGGTCATCAGCCATCTTTTTCAACTTTTCCATATTTCTAAAAATTCTAGATTCGCAGCATCTAAGTGATATGGATCTAGGTTTTGGCAACCCGATCATCAAATGACACCCTCTAACATATATCTAACCAACAAACAACAACATCAAACATCGATCTAAGGATTTCTAAGTTAGGGTTTTATACCTTTAAAACTTGGATTTTGATTTTGATCCTTGAATCTGTTCTCTGTTAAGCTAAGAGATGATATTAGCTTATCTTACCACTCGCTTCTCACTCTATATTTTGGATTTAGAAGAGAGAAAAAGCTTGGGAGAAAATGAGAGTAAAGTGACCCTTTTCTCTCTCTTTCTCTATATAATAGATATGATTCAAGATATTTGCTAGCAAGTTGTGGCTGATATTTGGACACACATCTAGGTCTAGAGTTAGAATAGTGTACCAACTCATTTTAGGGCTAGATCTATAAGCAATCTACTAAATAATGCAGTAAGGGTAAACTAGTCATTTCCATACCATTTTATTTCTAGAATTGTCATTTGTTGCAAACCCTTAGGGTTAAAACCTAAGCTTTCCATAATTCACATTTTAGGATTTCTAAAATAGGGTTTTCAAAAATAAAAATTAACATTTTTAAATTATAATTAGAGTTTCCTAATTACAATATACTTTCCTAATCACATAAGGGCTAACACAAGTTAGGATTAATATTTCCTAGTTAAGATTGTTAATTTAGCAATTAAATCCATAATTGTACATTAGGGTTCCTGACAGAATAATTAGGGTTTAAAAATTTGAAATTAGGGTTTGCTAATTAATTAAGCTTTACCTTAATTATTATTATAATTAATAACACTTAAGCAATATAATCATCCTTTAAGTTCCTAGATTAGGGTTTCAAATACCCGAAATTTGAAATTAGAGTTCCTAGATTTGATATTAGGGCTTTCTAATAAGCAATTAGGGTTTCAAGTAATTCATTAGGGTTTTCCCTAATAAATTATAATTAATGACGTTTAAACCTTATACACAGCATTTAAATTCCAAAATTAGGGTTTTCAATTTCTGAATTAGGGTTTCGAATTCTCGGAACTAAAATTAGGGTTTCAGAACCGATTTCTAGGGTTTCTTATCAGACGTTAGGGTTTTCTAACTGAACGTTGACATTCTTAATAATATTACGGTTTGATACTGATAAAATTTATTTGGTCAACCCTTGACCCTTAACCACATACTGTGCACACATAATACCATATTCACATAACTAAACACATATACACTTAATCCTGAATAATTCACCTAACTCCTTCACAGAATTTTGAAATCCTCAAAATTCCTTCCCAAAAATATCAAACGCATACACTTATTTTCTGTCTAGGTCTATTATTTGACCTTAAATCAATAATTTAAGATTTTAATAAATTGTTTAAATTCTCGGGTCGTCACATTCACCCCTTCTTCTAAAAATTCCGTCCTCGAAATTTACCTTACACCTTACTCCTTATACAATGCATTATACACCATTCATACACATCATCACCTGCTACCCAATACACCACTCACGTGAGTAAAAGTTTTCAAATTGCTGAGGGGTCATATAGACCATGAACACCTAGTTTTAACGGTATTCATACCGCAAAACTTTACATTACTTGGTAGGTTTACAATCACAAAGAAGGTAAACTACCGTTGCTAGTACTTTAGGTGATTAGCCTATCGTACTCTTACGTTATGCATAACGTATTAATTATGTCTAGCGAATATTTACGCTACTCGATTGGATTATTTATCCAAACAACATAGTTCACCTCAGTATTATCATAGGATTCCGCACCAAAACAATTTGGTTCCAGAAATTTCTTTCAATGAACACTTATAGTTTTCATAAACATTAGTCTAGCTGAATCGAATAGCGTAGACTCACATCAATAATTCAATTCAATCGAATTATTTAGGTGTAGCCAAACCCCGTTGGCAAATTAAAATTTTGAAAACATTTTTGAAAATGAAATCATGATGCCGTACTATATTAACAGTTCGTTTGAGGATGCCGTCATTGTATGACTTCGTCATAACACATCATACAATAGTAGAATAGCGATTTTAGATCAAATTCACACTAAGTATTCCTGTATTTACAACTCCATCAACTTTTTATCATCTCTGCACCAGGTTACATAGTACATGAGTGATAAATAAAATAACTTTTGATATTTCAAATCATTTGCGTCTAGCCGAAATAAGTAGCATAGACTGTACTTTAAACCGTTTTAAAAATGATTACGAGTCTACACATTTTTTTTTAAAATTACATAGTGCGTATTTAGCTTGATGTCAAAATTTCGAAGTCTAGCATAGCTAGGAGTTTTGGAAAACTTATATCTTCACTAATAATCATTTGTTAAACAGTCTATCTATTCTTATTATCCTTAATACTTCATTTACACACAACTATACCCAGTTCGTCAAACCACACTTATGATTTCATGAACTTGCCACAATCATATGTGTTTATAAACTTGTCCTAGACAGACCTTTAGCGTCCATTCGCTGAGGGGTTCATAAACATTTTATATAACTATGAGTCAATAATGTCACATAAGTATAAGTTTTAAGAACTCGTACTTAACCTTATATTCTCTATCTATGACCTATCTACCTGTTATACACATGAGAAAGGAATCACCCTCTTAACATATATATAGCAAAACAACGCGACACAAACATTTCAATGATTATCAGTGCCAGAAACTAAGTGGTTTTTACACCAAGTACAATTCCCCGCTCATACAAGGAATCACACAACTCAGCTGCCGACATGAGTCCTCATATGAATCCCCACCTATTACTAACTCCCTTCTCAATATGAATTTCATTCAACTCGTATTCATAATTCTTTCCTGTATTTATACAAATTCATGGTACAACTGCCACACACCATCTTGCTGTAAACTTTCCAATCATTAGATTGATTCTTATCCATACTATAACCTTATCAGATCACGGAGTGATCTCATCGTATATATTACGATTTATTTCTATGCCTTGATCGTTTTGTTTTACGATCTCCTATCCCTGTACTTTCAGTCTTTTAGACTCGATCTATTCACCACTGCTATTTAACTTTATTATCAAAGTCAGGGAACTCTGTGTCTTAACAACTCGCCGAGATTCGTCTTTGAATCTTACCGATCAACTAACTCTATGTGAGTTAGATATTATTCTAGTCACTACAATTATTGGTCTCAGGTATTCCTACCTAAGCTTCAAAACCAACAGCTTTGATACCAACTGTGATAGCCCCGAATCCGGGTCCCAAATCATCGTTGATTCAGTTCAATCATTCTATAATTATTGCAGAAGATATAAACATAAATTGTTTATACAATACACTTTACACACTATTCCCTAAAATCGAGTAACCTTAACTTATACACAAATCATAAACTATCTAACACATAACATTATTATCCAACTATACTATTACAAACTAGATGCACATTTTATCCCAAGCTGAACGTGGCATTATCCTTTTTCCTGTATCCGAACGCATTCACTTTATATGCAATGTTTATCATGATATAGCAAGGGTGAGCAAGAAAGTTGCCCAGCAAGTTTAAATACAATTTAAGGATATATCATGATTAAAAGAGTCTGAATAATAAGCTGGCTATAATTCATCAATATAATTGAGAACTAGCATGAACAAACTTTTGACTTAACAAGTATTGAACATGAACAAATATATCTGGACCAACTAGTAATGAAGGTGATCATCCTTTCATACCTGACTTATACATGCAATATGTACAGAGTACAATTATCCATGGCAATCAGCAATGATTAACCATAAGCATATCTGAATGAAACAACTCTTAGTAGAGTTAAGTAAAACTTGCCTGAACCGTTGATTACCGCTACGCAATTTATAACGCTTTATCCGAAGACCTAATATTAGTAATATAGATCTCCAATATTAGAATAATATCATCACAATATAATACTATTATATATATACACACATAGAATAACCTAAACACATAGCACATAATCATATCAGTCTACAATACACATAAGACTTAGCATCAAGTCAGACTATTTAAGTCTGAGTTGAACCCGACAAAATTCTAACATCCCGACGGTCAAGTCGGACAAACATCGAGTTTAAGTTCAATTAAACTCTGCCTAAACACTTAACAATATCTTAGACAATTTTCTTATCAGTTAAAACAATTTTCATAGACTTGTAATAATTTTAAGATAATTAATATAATTTATCATAATTTTTCAATCACTTATATCGTATTTAAATGAATTAAATACCCCATAATTCCTTAATCATTAATATTTATTTATTATTAAATATTAATGAAAATCATATCATAATTTTATAATACAATTATAATATATCAAAGTATTTTTAATACCTTAAAATATCAAAAGTTATTAAAAGTTATATTTTATAGCTTAAAATATTTTTATAACACTTAAATCATTTTATATGATTTTTAAACCATTAATTCTATTTTTCATAATTTATTTAATATATTTATTAAATAAACTAATTACAATTAATAACAAATTATTAATGAAATTCATCACCAAATATTAAAAGTCATCAAGAATAACTTAAAATATTTTCTAATATCATAATATAATTTTTCATGAATTTAAGCCATTTTTAAATAATTTATTTAATATTATAAATAAATACTTTTTATATTCCAAAAATATTAAATATTTCTGAAATATACTCAAAATAATTAAAAACTATTTTTCAGGCTTTAAAATAATTTTTCAGAATTTATTATGTATTTTTAATAATTAAAAACCACTTTAATCTATTTATTTATTAAAATAATTAATTTTCTAAATAAACTGTCGCTAAAAGAGGCTTAGGCGACAAATATGTCGCTAAAAGTGTTCTTGATGTGTTCTTCATCAAACCCAAAAATTCTTGTCAATGAGAAAGGTCCTACGTTTGACCAACATTTGATCTGTGATCCTAAGGTTTTCTTGGCTTCTTAATGTTATTAACATGTAGTATTAATGTAATACTACAATAAATACCTAAGTTCGGATCCATACAACAAAATATCAGAGAGATCAAAGCCTTCAAATATTCTAACAACGTTGTTCTTCATTTTCTGGGTTTTCCAGAAAATGAAGAACATACGAGGGTGCTAGGTTTAGATCATTATGTTTTTCATTCTGGACTTGGTAGCTGTGATACTGAGGTTGATACCTGTAGACGAGACATCAGGGTACAAGTATATATCTTTAGATCATCATAACAACAAAACAATTGACAGATTAGGGGTGGTCAAACCACAATAAAAATTTCGGCTCTTGAAGGTTCTGGGTTTCCCAAAAATCTTCTTAAGGCGAATCGGTCAACGTACTTTGACCTTGATTATAAACGATTCTGTTAAGGATTTGAGTGAACTAAAAGTTTCAGTATGTAGTCTTAATGGCAGGCTATACGATCAAAGCAACAACATAACACAAACACTAAAAATAAGCAAGATCTAGAGCCTGCAATATCGTTGTCAGATAGGATCTGGGTTTCTAGGTTGCCCAAAAACCCATTCCCGTGACTGGTCCACGCAGTTTGACTGCTCATAACTCTCAATCTAATCATGATCTGGCCTTGTTTCTAGCTTCATATCAAAGTCCTCATAACATAGAACACAGTTATAACATAAAACACCACCAATACGTTACACGGAAGAATCTAAAGGCACTGACATATGGCTGTCAGGCCATCTTTTTCAACTTTTCCAAATTTCTAAAAATTCTAGATTCGTGCATCTAAGTGATATGGATCTAGGTTTTGGCAACCCAGATCATCAAATGACACCCTCTAACATATATCTAACCAACAAACAACAACATCAAATATCAGATCTAAGGATTTCTAAGTTAGGGTTTTTATACCTTTAAAACTTGGATTTTGGATTTCTGATCCTTGAATCTGTTCTTGTTAAGCTAAGAGATGATATTAGCTTATCTTACCACTCTCTCTCACTCTATATTTCGGATTTAGAAGAGAGAGAAAAGCTTGGGAGAAAATGATAGTAAAGTGACCCTTTTTCTCTCTCTTTGATCTATATAATAGATATGATTCAAGATATTTGCTAGCAAGTTGTGGTTGATATTTGGACACACATCTAGGTCTAGAGTTAGAGTAGTGTACCAACTCATTTTAGGGCTAGATCTACAAGCAATCTACTAAATAATGCAATAAGGGTAAACTAGTCATTTCCATACCATTTTATTTCTAGAATTATCATTTGTTGCAAACCCTTAGGGTTAAAACCTAAGCTTTCCATATTTCACATTTTAGGATTTCTAAAATAGGGTTTTCAAAAATGAAAATTAACATTTTTAAATTATAATTAGAGTTTCCTAATTACAGTATACTTTCCTAATCACATAAGGGCTAACACAAATTAGGATTAATATTTCCTAGTTAAGATTGCTAATTTAGCAATTAAATCCATAATTGTACATTAGGGTTCCTAACAGAATAATTAGGGTTTAAAAATTTGAAATTAGGGTTTGCTAATTAATTAAGCTTTACCCTAATTACTATTATAATTAATAACACTTAAGCAATATAATCATCCTTTAAGTTCCCAGATTAGGGTTTCAAATACCCGAAATTTGAATTTAGAGTTCCCAGATTTGATATTATGGCTTTCTAATAAGCAATTAGGGTTTCAAGTAATTCGTTAGGGTTTTCCCTAATAAATTATAATTAATGACGTTTAAACCTTATACACAGCATTTAAATTCCAAAATTAGGATTTTCAATTTACGAATTAGGGTTTCGAATTCCCGGAACTAAAATTAGGGTTTCAGAACCGATTTCTAGGGTTTCTTATCAGACGTTAGGGTTTTCTAACTGAACGTTGACGTTCTTAATAATATTAGGGTTTGATACTGATAAAATTTATCTGGTTAACCCTTGACCCTTAACCACATACTGTGCACACATAATACCATATTCACAGAACATAAACACATATACACTTAATCCTGAATAATTCACCTAACTCCTTCACAGAATTTTGAAATCCTCAAAATTCCTTCCCAAAAATATCAAACGCATACACTTATTTTCTGTCTAGGTCTATTATTTGACCTTAAATCAATCATTTAAGATTTTAATAAATTGTTTAAATTCTTGGGTCGTCACATTGAGCTGAACAATTGAGCCTTGATCGACTATATGTGGCTTTTACTTGTTTTCGTATATATATATATATATATATATATATATATATATATATATATATATATATATATATATATATAACCATTTATTGTGTTTAAATATATGTTTTAACTATTCATTCAATATAAATCCATAATATTTAAATCTGTGGACTAATATTTATCTAAATCTAGCCATATCTAACTTTTAACCTGTTCAAAAGTTGTAAAATTGAAACCATTGAGCTAGAATAGCTAAGATTTATTTAAATTTAGTTTTTTATCTAGTTTTTTTGTCAATATTAAGCAACCACGTGACCCTAGATCTGTATCTAGTGGGAGCGGAAAGCTTGGCTACGCGTATGCAAGGATTTAACTGATGAATCCTTTGTTTTGCGTCATTTAGATTAAATATCTATTTTATTTCTGTATCCTCATTATGCATGCAAGTCATATGATATTATGTGTGCCTAGGAGCCACGAGATCTAAGATCCAGCTAACAGATCTAGATCTGGTTCCCATGAGAGACCCTTTTCAGTTGTACAGTTAGCTTGTAAATCATATGTGTGGTGTTTGTACATCCTTCGATGGCTTACATGCCCATAAGAAGCCCGACACTTATATGTATATTATTTTGTTGAAGATGTTTTGCATCTCAAGAATAAAATCAAATCAAGCCGAATACAGAATAAAATGGAAGTATCAAAAGGCCTCAATTATTATGTGAGCATAAGGGTTTGAAAACCTGTTTTTAAAACATCATTTTTGCATATATTGCTTTAAATGAACTTTTATACAAGTTAAACCCTTTATATATAGGTGCAAACGAGTCATAGAAATACTTCCAAATAATGCACTTAGGCCCAATTTACTACACACACACTTTAAACAAATAGGGATTTGAAAAGACGCGGTAACCGTGTTTTCACGGAAGTCAGGGGGTGCCTAACACCTTCCCCTCGCTTAATCAAGCCCCTGAACTCTATGAATCTCAGTTTACAAGGCTTGTTAAATAGAGTCCAATAATTGGGCCTTTTTCAAAACCTTTTCAAATTCGGTTGAGTTACAACCATTTCACTATTACCAACTGGCGACTCTGAATTTTCGAATCATCGACATTTTGTGTCAGACTCTTTTCAAGCTCGCCCTTTCAAATAAAAATTCAACACATAGAAAACATAAAAGGTAAAAAGAGGAATTTCAAAGAAAGGAAATTTTTCCCGACATCGACAATTGGTAAATATGGATGCATGATATGTTATGATTAATGATTAGGAGTTTTTTTAAGCTTTTCCTGCAAAACAAGGGGTTACTCGACTTGATGATATGATAAGAAAATATATAAATGATAGTTAAGATAGATGACATTTATATATTCAACAAGTAACAGGGCATCATGAGACACCATGCGCGTTTGGTTTATCAAAGACTGACATATCTTAGGGTTACTCTCATAGGCTTTTTGAAACAAAGGTTTCTAGATCATCACAATTTACTTGATGAAAACATTTATCTTTCAATTAGAGCGGATTTGAGTGGTTTGTTGTTCATTTTCACGATCACTAAAACACGTGCAAGTATACGCGTTCTAACAAGTAATACAGTGATAAGATGAGTGTCATACCCACGAGGACAAAGTGTTAAAGCTAGTAAAATAATAAAATTGGAACAATACGGTCTTATTTAAAAAAATGATTAAAGATGGTGTGTTAAAAATAATATGCTTAAAATAGTAAATTAAGAGAGTGAATTTCACAAGTAAGTTAAGCTAGGATTACAACTCCCCTAATGTGTCACCTAATCTCCTAACTCTCCACTTTACTAACAAATCGTAGGAATGGACAACCGAGAACAATAAGTACACATAAGCCTTTTTCGATGGTCAAATGCACCTCCCTTAGCTAGATGAATCACAATATTTCTATGGTGAAAATAACTAGACTAGGGTTATTAAGCTTAATCTCAATGGTTACACAAGGCAAATAGAGATATGTCTATTCTATTATGCAAAATATGCTCACATTCCCATATGCATGGTCATAAAAAGTGTTATTATATTTTAGGGTTATATATTAACATCCATTTTTCAATATCCATTAATATCTATATCAATTCCTTTGTCAAGCGATCAATAAATAAGCAAGATATACAACAAATCATTCCAAAATGATTCATTATAATAAATAGGAGAGAAATTTAATTAAGCTAAATATTAGGTTATATTGCTATCCTAGAAATGTAATTAGTTCATAACTATGGGACTAATAAAAAATTTCAAAGTGTTCATCATGCTCAAATATACACAAATGAATGATAGATTTGGATAAAGAAAACTCCTTTTGTGAAGTTTTCTAGCTCCAAGTCTTCTCTTCTCTATGTAGAGTCCGAGCTATGAAGGATGTAATGAGCTTTTCTTCCTTGAAGACCAACTTCCTTCTCTTCTAAACTAAAAGCTTAAAAAGCTACTCCTAAACTTGCTTCCATAGATGATGGAGTCTTCTTAATGATAATAATATCATTTTCTTAAGTTTTTAGGTATTTCTACCTGGGCACCGGAGCCGGCACTGCAATGCTAAATTTTAGCCTTGGAACGGCGTTGCAAAGACCTTGAGTCAACATAATCGGTCGATGAAGTGGTACCAAACGCCCTTGAGTTTGTAAGGAATTTAGGCGCCATCTGTTACTGTGATGCTTTCACTATTTACCAGGAGGTGGCGCTGCAATTCCAGTTTTAAGCCTGGCATCGGCGCTACAGCGATGGTATGGAAAAATTACCTTTTTGCCCCTACAAAGTTGAAAATGACCTAATAAGCCCTGCAATACAAAGATTAAGCAAATTAATAACAAAATATATATAAAAGCTATATAAATAACAAAGAACAAGCAACTTCCTAAGCAATAAAGGATTTGATTTGCGGGTATAAAACCCACTCATCAAATACTCCCAAACTTAAGCCTTTGTTTGTCCTCAAGCACACTATTTGAACAATCACACCCACAAGAATGTAAGATGTGAATTAAGTCTAATACTATATACTAGCATCATGGCTTTTAAGCTCAATCATAGCCACTCCTAGAGAACAGGACAAACACAGATATGAATAAGGGTTCAATATCAATTTTCAAGCATAAGACTGTATTCGATCCATTCTATGTGTGTGTGTGTGAAGACCAACCATCCTGACTAATCATAGCTCAAAATAATCTCACACAATGGATTGTAATAACCAAAATATTAACTCAGTAACTCAAGCAATCAACAAGAATTAAGAACAAGACGCACATGCAAAAAAGGATCAAAAGATACTAGCATAAAGACATTAAAATCAAACTTGGATAGTGCATAATTACCTTAGGCTATTCAGAGCTACCCATTAATGAGCTTTTTGATCAATGACTCCCAAGCTAGATGGCTTTAGGGCACTAGGTGTAGAACACCCCTATGAATCTAATAACTCGAGCAACAAAGGCCACATAATCAACTTAAGCTAAATTAGAGCTTTATTCTATACATTTTAACAATTAAAACCTTTAGGATGACTGTGCAATGCTTAATTACCTTAGGCTACAGATTTACCCATTAATGAGCTTTTGATCAATGACTCCCAAGCCAGATGGCTTAAGGGCACTAGGTGTAGAACACCCTTATGAATTTAATAACTTGAGCAACAAAGGCCATGTAATCAAACAAAGTTAAATAAGGTTCTTCTTATCTCTTTTTTTAAAATGAAAAATGCCAGAATCAAAGATTCAAAACTGCATAAGCGTCTAAGTCTTTAATTACCTTATAATCATGTAAGTATAACAGAGTGAACACATTCTCAAAACAATAAGCACATAAACTATATAAGAAATATAACTACTTAAAACAGTTGGTCGGTGCATGCTAAGAAGGACGGATCACCAACAGTCTCTACTTATCAACTGAACTAACCCCTCATCCACAAATGCTTGACACAAACTCTAAGAAATAGTCATAATCACTTGGCGCTTATCATTAACCACAATCAAAAATTTATAATCTATAAAACCCATGCCCAACATAGCAACAGTTAAAGAAAAGGGCGACAGGGTTAAACAAAAACCATAGCATGATAAGATAAAAGTTAAAATATAGCCTTGCACTAATAGCAACTCAAAATAGGGTAAATCCATAACATGACATCAAATATACCAATCTGTGCAACTCCTAAAAGATGGTTATAAACAAAACATGCTAATTAAAGCCATAGAATAATAAAAATTTATTCATGCATCCAAACATAATAAAACAGTAAACATAAGTTTGTGGCTATAACAGCACAAAAGATGTCAACAACAGTTCATACATGACTGCACTACAATATTGATAAAACATAAATAAAATACTAAGATGGCAACCTAACATGGCAGTAGACAGAATAAAAGCCGATAAAACAACCCCATACCTAAGATGAGCAATGCCCTTATTGCTAAGCATATATAAATCAATACAAGAGGGCTTCCCTAAGGTTTGGTCACTTGTCATCATCATCATCCTCTTCAGCTTCTACGGTCGGCGATGGTGGAGGATATGGAGGGCATAATGGGGGCATAGGAAACTGGAACGACATCGAGTCTGCTTCATGATAAGTGGATTTTATATCAATGAATCGATGTCCATTTCAAGCTTAATCGTTATTTAATTCTTGGTTCCATGTTCATTTTTACTCGTTTTGTGTTATTTTATGTGTAGGGTGGTTGGTGTGGCAAGTAGCAAAGAGAGGGAGTCATTTAAAGCAATATTGGAGCAAATGTGAAGATTTAGCAAAGTCAGAAAGCAGAAGGTACCCTCGTCGGGGCGGACCTTTTATGAGTTTATACCCCCGCCGGGGCGGGGGGTCCCGATTGCTGACACTCGTGGTTTGTTTGAAACTCTGATGGAACATGGATTTGAGTGCATGGATAGCATTTGGACTCTAATTGACATGAGATTTCGACTAAAACTGGTGTGTTGGACAAATACTGAGCAACGAACATCATAATGAACATCATAATCAACAATATACAGAGCAATTATCCGAGATTAAGCACAGAAATTCATATTGAGCATTGGAGTGAAGATTTTGAAGAACTTTCATATCGATTGCGGATTAAGGCTAACGTGAAGGGTGTTCTGCATTATTCTTCTTCTTAGTCTTATATTTTTAATTGAAAAGATGTTATCTTTAATTTATTCAGTATTGAATTCATTTATGATGAACTAATTTACTTTTTAGGCTTATGATGGATCCTTAAGTGAAACGATGATTATGTAACTTTGATTTCTAGTTTAATAAGCTATTATCCAGTTTATCTATATTAATTTAAGCTTGAATTTATGAATTGCCTGATCAACAGTTCATTGTGGATTTGTATGAATTAGAGATAGGACGTACTAGTCTAGACTTAGTTAATATAGCATGTGTTCTTGAATTTTGTGAATGAACAGAATCTTGATGAATGTTAAGGTAGAGATATGCTTAACATCGCATGTAATCGGGTAGGGAACTTAATCTTAAACCTTCTTTAATTATAATTCACATAGAGATATAGTGAGTTAGTTGATTAAGGTGTTTAACTCGTTTCTATCTAATTTGTTGATTTAAGTTAATACGGTATTAGTGCATCGAGAGGTGGCTAGTGCTACATTAGTGTTCTTGATTAATAAACTGGGATAGTGAATTAAATTGGAATAAAGGTGTAAAAATTAGAGTGAAGCTTAAGGTGAAGTCGTAAGTCTAATTCTCCAATAATTGTTTGAAATTTCAGTTTTTAATATTTTTGATTGGTTTGTGATCTTAAATTTATTAATAATTTAGTTTTTATAATTTTAATTATTCATTTGGATAGTTTAATAAAATTAGGATTAATATGAAATTGATAATTGTGAGGTTAAAATACTTACTATTATATTACTTGTTGACCACGTATACTTGCGTGTTGTGCGTAATTAGATTTTACCCAACAAGTTTTTGGTGCCGTTGTCGGGGACAATTTTAGTATAGATTTTAATATTTTACGATATCAGTTTAATTAGTTCAGTTTTACTTAAACATTTTTATTTCTGTTTTGTTTGTCTTATTTCAGGTTTTTGAAGTGGTTTATGCAAACACGGTCCAAAAATCCAGACTTGTTTCCCTTTGAGGATGACATTGAGAAATGCTTTCAGAGGTTAAGTAAGTGGATTAAGGAAATAAGAGAAGAATTCAAAAACTCTGAAAAAAAGAGGTAATGGCAGCTGAAGATCAGAAACCGTTAAGGGACTTTGCTACACCCAAGGTGGTCGAAATTGCGATCGAGTATCACCGAACTCTTATAGTGCAAAACACATTTGAAATCAAGCCTGGGATGATTCAAATGATCCAAAATTCAGTTCAGTTTGGGGGTTTGCAAGTGATGATCCGAATGAACACTTAGTCAGCTTTCTGGAAATTTGTGACACATTTAGGTATAATGGAGTGTCGGATGACGCGATGAGACTTCGTTTGTTCCCATTTACCTTACGGGACAAGGCAAAGAGTTGGTTACACTCTCTACCGCCGGGAACGATAACTACTTGGGAAGACCTCGCTCAGAAATTTCTTACAAAATTCTTTCCACCAGCGAAAACTGCAAAAATGAGGAATAAGATAACGATATTTGAACAGCAACACGGGGAGTCATTATATGAGGCATAGGAAAGATACAAAGATTTGCTCAAAAAATGCCCACATCATGGATTGCCTAAGTGATTGTAGATGAACATGTTTTACAATGATTGAACGAAAATCTCAAAACCAGTATTAATGCAGCTTCGGGTGGAGCATTTATGGCTAAAAGTTATGAGGAGGCTTACGAATTGATAGAGACTATGGCAGCTAACAACTACCAGTGGCCCACGACAAGAATGACACAGGCAAAGGCAGCTGGAGTGTTAGAAGTAGATGGTGTGACGGCAATTCAAGCGCAAATTTTAGCACTCTCTAAGAAGTTGGATGCTATGACAGGGGCACAGGTACAGCAAGTTGCGGTTATTTGTGAATTGTGCACGGGAGAGCATCCTACAGATCAATGTAAAATCAATCCAGCATCAGTACAATTTATTGGTAGCTATAACAGAATTCCACAGAATACATACCAGAATGCTTACAATCAGGGGAATAGGAATCATCCGAACTTTTCATGGAGTAACAATTAGCATCGGCAAGCTCCATAACCATCATATCCCCCAAGATTTCAGAATCATCAACAACCAACTCAACATCAAGAGAGAAAGTCAGATTTAGAGGAATTGTTGACAAAGTACATAACAAGCAATGAGGCGGCTATGAAAAATCAAGCAATGGCAATGAAATCGCAAGAGATGGCCATCAAGAATCTAGAGAATCAGATGGGACAAATTGCTTTAGCATTAAACAATAGACAACAACGAACTCTACCGAGTGACACCGAAAGAAATCTGAAGGGTAATCACGAGCAATGTCAAGCAATTATGTTGAGAAGTGGAAAACAGCTTGAGGGTCAACAAACAGAAAATTCGGCTACAAAGGAGGTTGAGACAGATGGTGAAAATACAGCAGTTGAGGTCGAGCAGGGGGAAGAAAAAAAGTTGAAAAGAGCAAACCAGTTAACGAACCAGTTGTCTATCCTCCCCCACAGTTTCAGTAAAGAGTTCAAAAACAAAAACTAGATAAGCAGTTTACAAAAATTTTGGAAGTTTTTAAGAAACTTCATATTAATATCCCGTTCGCAGAAGCCCTAGAGCAAATGCCAAGTTGTGCGAAATTCATGAAAGGGATTTTGTCCAGGAAAATGAAGTTGGAAGATTTCGAGACAGAGGCATTAACAGAGGAGTGTAGTGCGATTTTACAGCGAAAGTTTCCACTAAAGTTGAAGATCCAGGGAGTTTCACTATTCCGTGCACGATTGGGAATATGGCGTTCAACAAATGTTTGTGTGATTTAGGGGAAAGTGTGAACTTTATGCCGTTATCAGTTTATACAGAATTAAGTTTGCCCGCTCCAAAGCCTACGAACATCTCATTACAGTTGGCGGATAGGTCAGTTAAGTACCCGAGAGGCATTGTAGAGGACATATTGGTCGAGGTTGACAAGTGTATATTTCCCGTGGATTTCATTATTCTGGATTTTGAGGAAGATAAGAACATCCCGATTATCCTAGGGAGACCTTTCTTGGCTACTGGTAGAACACTCATCGACGTACAAAAAGGTGAACTTACTATGAGAGTCCAAGATCAAGAAATAAAATTTAACGTGTTCAAGCCATGAAATTCTCTACGGATGAAGAAAAATGTTTTAGGATGGATATCATTGACCAGATAATCAGCGAAGACATGAACAAGAGTTTGGTTAATGATCAATTGGAAACGACATTATTGGGGGATGAAGAGTTCGATGATCTAGAATTTGTGGATTACTTGTAGATGCTAGACTCCTTGCCACGGGTTAGTAGATTTAAAACACCCTTTGAACCATTGCACACAGAGGAGAAAGACACAACAAGGATGAAACCGTCATTGGAGGAGCCACCGACTCTTGAACTTAAGCCACTCCCTAAACACCTCAGGTATGCGTATTTAGGCAATTTTAATTCTTTACCTGTTATTATTTCTGCAGCACTTAATGAATTGTAGGAAGAGACATTACTGAGAGTGCTATGGGACAACAAATTGGCCATAGGATGGACAATCACAGACATCAAGGGAATCAGCCCATCCTTTTGCATGCACAAAATTCTGATGGAAGACGATACAAAACCGACAGTAGAACAACAAAGACGGCTCAACCCCATCATAAAAGAAGTAGTCAAGAAGAAAATATTGGAATGGTTGGATGCGGGTATCATCTACCCGATTTCAGACAGTAAGTGGGTCAGTCCGGTTCAGTGTGTGTCGAAAAAGGGAGGAATGACTGTGGTTCAGAATGAAGATAACGAGCTAATTCCGACAAGGACAGTGACTGGTTGGAGGGTTTGTATGGACTACAGGAAGTTGAATAAGGTAACCCGCAAAGATCACTTTTCTTTGCCCTTTATCGATCAAATATTGGACAGATTAGCGGGACACGAGTACTACTGCTTATTGGATGGATATTAGGGATATAATCAGATCGCCATCGCTCCTGAGGATTAAGAGAAGACTACATCTACGTGCCCATACGGCACATTCACATTCAGGAAAATGTCGTTCGGTTTGTGTAATGCACCCGCTACCTTCCAGCGGTGTATGATGGCTATCTTCTCGGACATGGTGGAGAAAATGTGGAAGTCTTCATGGACGACTTCTCTGTCTATGGGGATGATTTTGATGCGTGTTTAGAAAATTTGGTAATGGTCCTACAAAGATGCATAGACACGAATTTGGTCCTGAACTGGGAAAAGTGTCACTTTATGGTTGAAGAAGGTATAATTTTGGGGCACAAAGTCTCGGCTCAAGGATTGGAGGTTGATAAAGCTAAGCTGGAAACAATTGAGAAATTGCCTCCACCGAGTTCAGTTAAGGGAATTAGAAGTTTTCTGGGACATGCTGGGTTCTACAGGAGATTCATAAAGGACTTTTTTAAAATTGTAAAACCTTTGTGTAGTCTTTTAGAGAAGGATTCGGTTTTCAAGTTTGATTGAGCCATGCCCTTTGAGTTAATGTGTGATGTTAGCGACTATACGGTTGGGGCTATTTTCGGTCAACACCGAGAGAAGGTAATTTATGCCAAATATTATGAAAGTAAGACACTCATGGAGACTCAAATGAATTACACAACTACGGAAAAGGAATTGCATGCAGTGGTGTATGCGTTTGATAAATTCCGGGCATACTTGATTGGGGCTAAGGTAGTAGTTTATACAGATCACTCAGCCATTCGGTACTTAATTTCAAAAAAAAGATACTAAGCCACGCCTTATCAGATGGATTCTCCTTTTACAAGAGTTCAATTTAGAAATAAAGGATAGAAAGGGGACGGAGAACCAAGTCGCCGATCATTTATCTAGGCTGGAAAATTAGAATAAAAAGGAAGAGGACAAGTGTGTAATCAACGAGTCATTCCCGAATGAGCAACTGTTCGAGATAAATACAGAATTTCCATGGTACGCGGACTTCACGAATTATCTAGTGAGCAACATTCTTCCCCCTGATCTTACACGACAACAGAAAAAGAAGTTTCTTCATGACATCAAATGGTACATGTGGGATGAGCCTTACCTATTCAAACAGTGCGCCAACAAGATGATTAGAAGGTGTGTGCCCCAAAGTGAAGCAAAGAATATATTGCATGAGTGTCATTCATCTGCGTATGTGGGACATTATGGTATTGAACGAACAACGGCAAAGGTGCTTCAAGCCGGATTTTATTGGCCTACATTGTTCAAGGATGCCCACCAGTTTGTTAAAACATGTGATAGATGTCAAAGGGTGGGCAACATATCGAAAAGGAATGAGATGCCAGTACAAATAATTTTAAAAGTTGAGATTTTCAATGTATAGGGCATAGATTTTATGGGGCCATTCCCTTCATCACTTAACAATCAGTATATTTTGCTTGCAGTGGATTACGTCTCCAAGTGGGTTGAAGCCGCATCACTCCCAACTAATGATGCCAAAGTGGGTCTCAAATTCTTGCAGAAGAACATTTTTACGAGATTTGGCACGCCGAGAGCTATTATAAGTGATGAAGGTAGTCACTTTTGCAACAAATTATTTACAGCTCTATTGGCAAAGTATGGGGTCAACCATAAGGTAGCTACAGTTTATCATCCCTAAACTAGTGGGCAAGCTGAGGTTTCAAACAGAGAAGTAAAGAGAATCTTAAAAAAGGGGGTAAACCTGAATCGAAAGGATTGGTCGCTCAGGTTGGATGATGCACTATGGGCCTACTGAACTGCGCACAAAACACCAATTGGTATGTCACCATATCAATTGGTCTGTGGTAAAGCATGCCACCTACCGGTTGAGCTACAACACAAGGCCTATTAGGCGATTTAGAAACTTAACTTCGATCAAGCAGCTGTGGGGGAAAAGCGACTACTGCAATTAAATGAGCTTGACGAATTTCGACTTCAAGCTTACGAGAACTCTAAGGTATACAAGGAAAAGGTTAAGAGATGGCACGACTAGAAAATCATGCAAAGAACGTTTGAACCTGGGCAATCAGTACTGTTTTTCAACTCACGGTTGAGGTTGTTCCTAGGCAAGCTTAAGTCAAGGTGGTCGGGACCATTCACCATCAAAAGAGTTTTCTCTCATGGCGCCATTGAACTCTACAGTAGGAATCCTTTGGAAACGTTCAAGGTCAACAGTCAACGGTTGAAGCATTATTGGGGTGGAGAATCCAACACGGATGTCATCGCAATCACATTATCCGATGTACCATAAATAGGGAGTAGTCAGGCTGAACGACTTAAAATCAAGCGCTAATTGGGAGGCAACCCAATCGTACTTTTATTTTTCATATTTTTAATCATAACTATTAGATGATAGTTCAGCTTAATTAGTAATTTATAATAAGTGCATTAAGTAGTTATTCTATTGTATGAGTCTTGTTAATCTCTCAACCATGCTCAAAATGATCAACAATCTACTCACATATATGTTTCATGACTTGCAGGATGTGAAACTATTAATTAAGTGGAATAACATGAAAGAAATAAGAGCAGAGAACATCAACTAACAGTGAGCATACCCACCGGGACGGGCATCTTATGCCGTGTACCCCCCGCTGGGGCAAGGGTCTCCCAACTCAACTAACAGATTGCATGCCCACTGGGGCGGGCTTCCTAAGATTGTTACCCCCCACCGGGGCGGGGGTCCTGGATGTGAACAGACATGCTCGGCAGTTACTTCTCCTTCAATTCCACTTCCCACTTCCCCCACTTCTTCATTACACTTCTACTTCTTCCTCACATATTATTCCAACTCCCATCAATTCTCTCCCACGTTCTAGCAACTTCAATTCCATCTTCCCACTTCTTTAACACATCCAATCCACTACCCCATTACTTCACACCACCAACTTACACCACACCACCATCCCTATATATTCACACCCTCATAACCCAATTTCTTCACAACCTTTCAACTACATCTCACAAGGCTATGAATTAGGGCTTTCAGTGCAGCAAGTGTATAACAACTGCAGCTAAGTGCTTTGTGTTTTATTTCCTCACTTCATAGTACCATAATAGAGAAAATCTTCAAGTTTTGTGGAGGATAAACTGCTGTGCACACCAAGTGTTTGATAATTTGTGTGAACCAATTTTGGGGGGAAATAGTTGGGTTACAGACCACTCAATTCCATGGCGTCTCAACCCACATCAAAATGACAAAGGGGAGAAAGTTCAACGCCCACACATCCGACACGGACCTTTGATCACCGTAAATTCGTAAGTGCCACTGCCTACGACCGATATGACTATATGATGATAAAAGCTCTTACACCGGAGTGGGGGTTGGCACCGGATCATGTCGATGGTTAAATGATGCAAAAAATTTATCAGAAAGGGTGGAACAAGTTAACTGAGGAACCTGAGCCAGCTGTTGTCAACGTAGTCAAGGAGTTTTATACAAATGTCGAGGACAAATCCCCCTTCAATGCTTATGTGCGGGGTCGATTAGTCCCGTTCAGTGCCGATGCCATCAACACCTATTATCAATTACGAGTACCTCGATAGTGCCAATATGCCCACCTACGTGATTTCGATCCGAACGATGAGGCTATACTCAAAGAAATGACTAAGCCGGGAACAACATGGATCAAGGGTCGGAAAGGAGGCACGGTTTTTCATAGCAAAGATCTCAGTCGGTATGGTAAAATATGGTATGCCTTCATATGTGCAAAATTGTATCCGTCCCAACACACATCGGACGTGACCAAGGAGAAGGCACTACTTCTATACGCGATTGTGCAAGATTTCATCATTGATGTCGAGGCCATAATACATTTTTCCATTCGTCGATGCTTACGAGGAAACTTTTCAAGCGGCTTGCCACACCCATCACTCATATATGGGTTGTGTCGCTAAGCGGGTGTTAGATGGTCCGATGATGAACCCACTCAGATGCCGCTTCAGCTACTAGATTCTAGAATGATAACGTGGTATTTGGTGTGGGCCGGAGGTGATTCCCATCCTCGAGGTCTGGGTTTTATTTTTCCATCAGCTTCAGAGGATGAAGTTGACGCTGCAGACACCTCGGAGGATGAGGATGCGACTATGGGAGATAAAGGAACAGAGTAGGTACCATAGTCCGAGGCAATATCTAGTCCTCAGTTCCTAAATTTTCAGCGCCGAGTGGATGAGCACAACAAGCAAGCACGACAAGAGATGAGGCGGCTCGCTGCTAGGCAAGACCATATGTTCGAAGCAATGAACCTCTCATTCGCATCATTAAACACGACACTACAAAGTTTCAATCCTAATGCTCAATTTCCATATCAACAACCGGCGCCACTACCGTGATTTCCACCGAGTGACTCCGAGGAAGAAGATCAACCACCACCACCCCAGGCTTAGCGTGCTTACAGGGAAGTCCTCATAATTTTTATTGAGTTATCCACACAATGAGGGCATTGTAATTCTTAAGTTTAGGGGATTTAATTACATGTTTGCATGCATAATGTCATTAGTTAGGCTTGCATTTGTCATTGCACTTTAGTTTTGCATATTAGTTTAGGATTTGTGATATTGCATTCATGTAATCATAAAATTGCATAATAGATTATGTGCATTCATAGTTTAATTATTTTTGTTATTTCTGCATTTTGTTATGTTAAGCATATATATATATATATATATATATATATATATATATATATATATAACTTAGATAAATATTATGTTTGCATATACCAGTAGTGTTGTAGTTCATTTTATTTTGGGCTAATGATGAGATTGAGATTAAGTCGATAAAATGCAGCGTTGATTATTAGAACCTTGATGTAGTTTTGAATTATGACTCTGATCTTGTGCTTGTTTGAAACTGGTATAAAAAGGGAGGCACGTAATAACATCTGTGTTGACTGATTAGTTTAAATTGATATATAAATAGTTTCTAAAGGATAATGCTAGTGTAAATCATAGAATGAGACGAATATGCAGTAAAAACGACGAATTAGACAAGAACATAAGTTTTGGGGGAAAAGGTAGGGTATATAAGCTTTAGGAAAAAAAAAGAGAAAATAATATCTAGTTGAGTCTTGTGGTGGGTTGAGAAAAAATATACTCCCCATAAACACGAGCGTGAGATGGAGCGTAAAACGCACTCACCAACCATCTATCTAAAAAAAATGAAGAAAAACCAGAAATAAGAGCAAAGATCCCCCGTCATTGAAAAAAGAAAAAGAAAAGAAAGCATGAATACCCTATTTGATCCCCTAATCTTGGTAAATGTTTGATTTTAGTTGGAACTTGTCTATCTTTGAAATTTTTCGAGTTATTCTATATGATTCCTAATAAGAAATTGATTATGTGTTGAATTTAAATTAGAATCAGTTAGCATAGATGTTGCTCACACACGCACTATATCAGTAATGAGGGTCTAAGATTCGCGGATTGAGGAGAAACTATTGAGTGGTTTTGATATGAGGTGTTGAATTATTTGATTGATCTTCTTGAGGCCGAAGGAGTATTTTTGATTCTGTGATACTGTTGGATTCGTAATCATATAGTTAGATACATTATATCTCATCTCATTGCATTGCATAGCATGTAGTTTATTTTGTGCTCGAGGACTAGCACGGTTTAAGTTTGGGGGATTTTGATAAGTGGATTTTATATCCACGAATCGATGTCCATTTCAAGCTTAATCGTTGTTAAATTCTTGGTTCCATGTTTGTTTTTACTCATTTTATGTTATTTTATGTGTAGGGTGGTTGGTGTGGCAAGTAGCAAAGAGAGGGAGTCACTTGAAGCTATATTGGAGCAAGTGTGAAGATTTAGCAAAGTCAGAAAGCAGAAGGTACCCCCACCGGGGCGGGCCTATTTAGTTCTTACACACCCACCGGGGCGGGGGGTCCAACATTCAGGAGACAGAAGCCTAACCCACTGGGGCGGGCCTTTTATGAGCTTATACCCCCGCCAGGGCGGGGGGTCCCGATTGTTGACACTCTTGGTTTGTTTGAAACTCTGATGGAACATGGATTTGAGTGCATGGATAGCATTTGGACTCTAATTGCCATAAGATTTCGACCAAAACTGGTGTGTTGGACAAATACTGAGCAATAAACATCATAATCAATAATATACAGAGCAATTATCAGAGATTAAGCACAGAAATTCATATTGAGCATTGGAGTGAAGATTTTGAAGAACTTTCATATCGATTGCGGATTAAGGCTAACGTGAAGGGTGTTCTGCATTATTCTTCTTCTTAGTCTTATATTTGTAATTGAAAAGATGTTATCTTTAATTTATTCAGTATTTAATTCATTTATGATGAACTAATTTACTTTTTAGGCTTATGATGGATACTTAAGTGAAACTATGATTATGTAACTTTGATTTCTAGTTTAGTAAGCTATTATTCAGTTTATCTATATTAATTTGAGCTTGAATTTATGAATTGCCTGATCAACAGTTCTTTGTGGATTTGTATGAATTCGAGAGGGGAAGTACTAGTCTAGACTTAGTTAATATAACATGTGTTCTTGAATTTTGTGAATGAACAGAATCTTGATGAATGTTAAGGTAGATATATGCATGACATCGCATGTAATCGGATAGGGAACTTAATATTAAACCTTCTTTAATTATAATTCACATAGAGATATAGCGAGTTAGTTGATTAAGGTGCACTACAAAGAATGGGCTTGTAGACACTCGAAATTTTCTGCACGCCTGTTACTGACATTGCAGGAGGGCAGATTCATCTTTCAGAGATAACCCTGGAAGACAGCTGACATCCATTTCGGATACTATCGAAAGTTCAGTTCCAACCCAGAACACAAACCGGGAACATCAGTTCCAACCCGGAACACAAACTGGGAATGTCATTTCCAATCTCGGAGATAACCACGAGGTACGCAGATCAAAAGATCGGCAACAACATCGGAGAGAACAGTTCTGTCTCGGCGATAACATCGTGACAATCAGTTCCAGTCCCAGAACCAACACTGGGAGTAGTGACTTCATCCTTGGTGATAGCCCCAAGGGATGTTTTTGCAGTTCCGGCGATAACTCCGGAATTGTTTGCTTCAAACACATGCGATCAGCTTCAAGCTCAGACCTCCTGCCGAGGCATTCATACCTCAAACCCGGAGCTAACAACGGGCAGACAGGCACACCCACATATGACAGTGAGGCATACAAATAAGCAGTCCAATCTCAGATGTAACCCTGAGCAACGTCTACTTTCCGCTCAAACCGGCGATAACCCCGGTGAGGAGTCAAAACGTCGTCTTACTGCCTCAATGTTTTCTCTCACAAGATGATATCGTGACATACCAATAAGTAGTCCAATCTCAGATATAACCCTGAGCAACGTCTACTTTCAACTCAAACCGACGATAACCCCGGCGAAGAGTCAAACGTCATCTTGTCTCTTTAATACCTGCGCGTCGTCTCAACACTTCATACATACATACATCCAATGATGTCCCACAAGAACCGAGGAGTAACAATCTCGAGTGACTATTACATGTGGCAGTACTTTGGATAGAATTTGAAGCTTGAAGACCATAGGCATAGACCCCTCTTCCTGACTTCGTACAACCTCTAATCCATGTCATTGCATAACTCTCGACACAAGCGATCCGAAGAAGGTTAGATATACCTCGTTCAGATGCTCGGATTGAAGTTCTGCAAGTTCGAGTGGACATTACAGTGCATGAGTGCACGTACTTTGAGACGACAGGACCCGCGAGGCTCGGATTCACCACGACCAGCCGCAGGTACAACCATGGCTGCCCATAGTAGTATTAATGGCATGGTACCGCAGTGTACCTGCGGCCATCCATCTATAAATATGAGCCTTGGGATCAGCCATTTGAAGGAGAGAAGAAGAGGAAAAGGCGAGGAAGCCCTGTCCATTTTACTCTATATACACATCTTTTAAGTGTTTCCTCATCTTTAAACACTTGTTAGCTCACATATAGCTATCTTTTATCCGGCGGGAGCTGAGTGTTTATCCATTTAAAGTCATAAAAGTCTACATTGGTAGCCCACTGTAAGCCTTCTCACATTATATAAAGTCTTCTTCTCATATTAGCACACACTTTTGTTATACACATTGAGAGTCGTGTTGTTGTGTCGTTTCATTTTAATTTCTCATCAAAGTGGTTTTCATTTCATCTGTATATATATACTTATATATGTATATATTTCATATATGGATTAACATTATCGAGTTATGCCTCGATTGAGCCTGAACTTGATGCTGGGCGTTTATCTGCTTTTGTATATATATATATATATATACTTATATATATAATTGTTGTCAGTCATATCTGATGAGCCTAGATTTTACATCCGGAGCATTTACTTGCTTTTATATATATATATATATACTTATATATATAATTGTTGTCAGACATATCTGATGAGCCTGGATTTTACATCCGGAGCATTTACTCGCTTTTATATATATATATAATTGTTGTCGGACATATCCGATGAGCCTGGATTTACATCCAGTGCGTTTACTACTTTTTTATATATATTTGTACATATATATATATATATATATATATATATATTTATTTACATTTCTGTTAGGCCTGGAGTTTACTTCATGGCCTTTAATAGCTTTATTTACATTTCGTCCTGCCTAGAGTTTACTTCGTGGCAGTTGATCGCTTTTACAGCTTTATTTACATTTCGTCCCACCTGGAGTTTACTTCGTGGTGGTTGATCATGTCCATATATATATTTACCGCTTTTATATATTTATATTTCTGATCCCCTATGGAGTTGCTTCGTGGTGGTTGATCATGTCCATATATATATTTACCACTTTTATATATTTATATTTCTGATCCCCCGTGGAGTTGCTTCGTGGTGGTTGATCATGTCTATATATATATATTTACAGCTTTTATATATATACCTGCTTACTGCTTTCCATACAAACTGCAGTATCATATGAGCCTAGGAATCATGTGATCACATATTCAGTCTATTGAATCTAAATTCGGTTCCCATGATGGACATTTTTCAGCTGTAAGCAGCTTGTACATTATTTTACAGTGTCTGAATTTCCTTGGATGGTTGTCATGCCCATGAGGAGTTCGGCACTGTTGTATATTATTTTCTCGAGAATGCTTCGCATCTCAAAAATAAAAGCAAACAAGCCTAACATTTAATAATAAAATGGAAGTATCAAAGGCCTCAATTACTATTGAGCACATGGTTTGAAAAACCTCTTTTACAAAACGTCATTGCTATATCTTGTTTAAAACTAAATTTTTTTATAAATTCAAACCCTATGTATATAGGTGCGAACGAGGTACAACACTACTTCCAAATAATTGCACAATTATCCACACACACACACACATTCATATAACAGTTTCTTGGAAAAGTGGCGGTCACCGTGGCAACACGGATGTCGGGGGGTGCCTAACACCTTCCCTCCGCATAATCAAGCCCCCGGATCCAAATGAATCTCAATTTCACAGACCTGTTTAGCAGTGTCACATCACTGGGTCAATGTGCAAACCTTTTCCATTGTGTTAGTGCAACCAGTTAAATACACCAACTGGCAACTCTTAAAGTAAAATCGTCAACATTATACATGTCTAACCTTTTTCACTTATTTTTTCAAACAAATCTCACATTAACATGAGAACACCAAAGAACAAGTAACGAAAAGGGACACTAAAAAATCTCGACGTCGATAGGTGGCGACTTTGCTGGGGACTCCAGTAAGAGGGCTTAAGCCGCTATTACAAGCTTTTCAAAATTGTTATATGCTTGTGTGTGAATGTTGCATTTACATTTCGATGAATGTATCTGAATGCATTTTTATTTCTTCCTTTGCTAAATATCTATCTGTGATATTAGTGCTTCGCACATGTCATCATTTTGCATAAACGTTGAGACACGTTGTATGTGAATGTATGTTTTGTGGTTCCTCCATCAAGAGGTTATCCTGTCTGTGTTTGATTACTGGACTCGCAGAAAGAATAATTGCAGCGAGGCTCAGGAAAGACACCACCCAGATTCGCTCTAGTTGAAAGACCGGATTAACTTCCCGTCAAGTAAATTGCGATGATCTGGGAACCTTCATGCCAAAAAGCCGCGAGAGTAACCCTAAGATAGGTCAACCTATGATAAACCAAACGTGGAAGAAAGTCTCTTCATACTTTCCATTTTCAATTACTTGTAAAAGCATTTACTTGTAATTTTATTCTATATTCATCCATATGTAATGGAAAATATGAAGAATATCGGTGCATGCATGTTATCAATTAACAACCGGTTTTGCAGGACAAAAATTCCTAAAACGGACATGTTATGATAACATTTACATTACCCTAAGACTAAACTACGTAAGTCTTGTAGGGAAGCAATTAGGCCTGTTACCCACTCAAAATCCAAAAAGGCAACAGGCCTACAGCCACTCATGTCTTTTTCTGACCAGTCTAATGTTGTTTCCCGAGAAGAATTTGACGGATTGAGTAAACAAATTATAGACTTGGTCGTTTCTACTAAAAAAGAATTGCACCGACCCACTCGTCGCAGTACAAAAGATCCCTCCACATGCAGAATCCTTTACACAAGGAGGAGTTCAAGGTCTGGAAAAGACAATTCCAGAACCTCAGTTGGATACGACCAACAAAGACTCTGAAAACACCCATCTCAAAGGAGATCTAGACACCCAGTGATATCGGGAAGAAGGTCCTTCAAATGGAGGAAACTATTCGTGTTTTCAAAGGATTAGAACACATGGCAAGTTGTTTCATATACGACCTTTTTGCATATTTTCCGTGTTCATTATCCGTAGAAAATTCAAGACCCCGATTTTGAGAAATATGACGGATTAGGGGATCCTTATACACATTTAAAGGTGTTCATTGGAGAACTTCGGATCTTATGCGAAAAATGAAAATCTCGGGATGCAAATTGCTTTGAAAAAGTCCATTTGAGAAGCCTGCTTCATGGTATACTAGATTAGACAACTCAAAGATCCATAGTCAAGAGTCGGCTCACGCCTTCCTTACTCAATACAGTTTTCAATCTCAGATGGCTTCTGACTGGTATCAAATCACCAAGGTCAAGAAACTGTCTAATGAGTCATTTAGAGAGTACGCTCAAAGGTGGAGGCGCCTTGCTGGTCAAGTTATTCCTTCCATGACGGAATCAGAAATGGTCATGACCTTCATAGATGTACAGGAAGCTCCTTTCTATGAAAGAGTTCTAGCTGGTATTGGCAAACCATTTTCCTGAAATGATCAAACACTATGAGATGGTTTGAGATGGGATTGAAGTCCGATAAAATTCAAGACCTAGCCGCTTCTTAAAGTCATTCTTGTGAGCACATCCAGTCCAGATCTTATGGAAACAACCCCCGGAGGGTCCATAAAAAGAAAGAGGAGGATGTTTCCTTGATACTACAAGGACAAAAAGGCAATCAAAGCATGCTTATACAGAGGAGAAACTACTCCCCTTTTCTAGCATAATCTTCAAACCCTCCATTACCTAAAGTGGAGAAGTAAAGTGACCTCGAACGTTCACACCCTTAGGGGACTCGCTCGAGAATATTCTTGCTCTTCTGACTGCTCAGAAGAAAACTACACATCTTCTTCCACCAGTCAACCCTAATGGGAGGGGTTTTAATGCTACTTTCGAGTGTGTCTTTATCATGTCGGGGGCACTGGACATGATACTCAAGATTGTTGGGCCTTGAAACATAAGATTCAGGATCTGATAGACAATGACAAGATTGTAGTCACCAAATCAGATCAACCTCATGTACAAGACAACCCTCTTCCTCAACACAAAGAAGAAGAGGTCAACATGATTAGTTGAAGCACTGTACAAGGTTCCAATTCTAACGGCGAATCATCCCAACCCATCAAAGATGGTGTTGACAAATGGGATTATTCAAAGTTCCAGTTTACCATGGAACAAAAGATGAAAGCTCTTTATAAACAAATTGAGAAATTTGCAGAACTGGTGACCCACCAACATCAAGTCACAGGCCAATTAATCAGGCAGAAGCATGCATATCTCCTTCCTTTTGTTATGAATGTCTCCTCACCACCTTCAGAAAGCGAAGCTATGGAGGATAAGGTTGCGAAGAGAGCAAATACTAAAGCCTATCGGGATTTTGTCAATCAGAGGGAATTCACCTATTTGGGCTAATCTATGGAGAAGATACTGCAGATGTTGATCAACGAAGGAAGAATTACCTTTCTTCTCCCTCCAATCAATCCCCGTTTAGGACGGTTTTATTCTGATGAAGTGTGTCAATATCATTCACATTCTCGCGATCACAGCAAAGAAGAATGTTGGGCACTCTGCCATCTCATTCAAAATCTTATTGATAGCGGTGTCCTACAAATAGCAGATGATTACACTGTGCAACTCAAGGGTGGGAATGCATGTCCTACCAAATGGAAGGGATCAGTAGCAGTTATATTCGAAGTGGATGATGAGACTATCAAAGTATTTCCCATACAACCAATTCAACTCAAAGGAGCTGACAATCCTTTGAAATTTGCCGCACCAGAGCTAATTTCTTTATCTTTCAGACCACAATATCATGTTGTCAGCTTACACAAAGTTCCATGGAATTATGGAGAAGCTGAAGGATCCACGTCTCATACTACTACTATAGTGTCGAAGGAAAATCCACTGTATCTTCCTTAACGGGTTATTAAACCTACTTGCGAAGCAAAGGGGAAGTTGTTCATGGAGAAGATTGAAAAATTCCTCCGCACTATGGGCCACAATGAAGCTAAAGTGGTTTTAAGCTTGCGAGAAGCTCCACACCAGATTTCAATACTGGACTTGGTTTTCTCTTTTGAGGATCATCGGAAGATCTAACTGAAGGTTTTGGAAGAAGCCTACTTGCCAAAATCAGTGGATGTGGAAAAATTTCAATATTTAGTTGATCACATTTTCAACAACAATGTGATATCCTTCACTGATGATGATATACCTCCCGAAGGAACCGGTCATTGCAAGCCTCTGCATATTGCAGTTTTGTCTTTCGGGTACATGTTAGCTGGAGTTTTGATAGATGGAGGCTCATCTCTAAATATCTGTCCTTATGCCACCTTGGTGAAGATGAATAGCAATCTCAAGCAGATTCAAAGCAGCCATACGGTCATCAGAGCTTTTGATGGATCCCAACGAAATTCCGTTGGAAAGATTGAATTACCAATTGAGATTGGTCCAAATACATTCAATATATCCTTCCACGTCCTCAAGATAGACTCAGGATACAACCTGCTATTGGGGAGACCATGGATACACATGGCTGGAGTTGTTCCATCCACCTTACATCAACAACTTAAATACATTATCAACAACAGTCCTAGTCACCGCCAACACCGAGCTGAATGTCCCACGAACAAGGAACTCTACCAATTATCGCCTTCAATTCGAAGTTGAATCGCCGCTTCTATACTACTCGAAGTGAGTAATACGCAATACCATTCTATTGAGCGCCACTTCCCATACCCAAGATTTCTGCCGAGGTTATGTCAGCCACTCAAGAAATGATGTCATTGGGTTATCAACCTGGACAAGGGCTTGGTAAAGATAAGCAGGGTATTAAGCACCCTATCCAAATGTCGAATAAATTAGAAACGACCAGACTAGGCTATTCTCGCCAGCCCAACCACAGAATCCTCATAAGCACAAGCAGATTCCTCAAGCTTCCGCCGCACGACGATTTTCTATACCTTTACCTCATGAGTTAATGCAATCTCTAGTAAAGGTGCCAGCCCATGTTGTGGCTATGTTGTTTCCGAAACCAGTGCCAATCAAAGCAAAAGAGGTGTTGATTCCTGATCCCGAAGTGGAAGAAAAGGAACGAAAATGCAAACATGACATTGCTTGATGATGATGGCAGACATACGGCGTTGTTCATGATGAACATACAAAACAGATATACACCTTGACGATGATTGCCCAGATGTCATGGTTATAATTTGGGAAAAGGAGGACAATGACGATCCTTCCATCACTGCAGTCCATCAGGACTTTGCCCTCGATAATTGGAGCAGCACTTCTTGCATTGGTCGACGAGGGTAAAATGGGTAGAAAAATCCCTCTGCCCTGTAAATAACTTTAATTTCTTGCTTTCCTTTACATTACTAGCAGTTATTTTATCAAGTACATGCTAACACTTTTGTATGATCAAACAGTTGCATATATTAAGTGAAAGCATCTTTTATTTCAGGACTCTAAATTTAGATGTGTCTGTACTTGCTGATGAGGTGCCTTCTCTCCACAAGGGTTGTAACTTTGATGCAAAGTTGGACTCAGACTTGATGGACATACAAGAGGACATTGAGACACCTTAAGAGATTAAGGAATGGGTCACAGACAAACCCAAACCCAATCTTGATCAAACCACTTCTTTCAATCTTGCAACCTTAGACAACCCTAAGCTAATCCAAATTGGTTCAAACCTTACCACAAATTAGCGGAATGACATGGTTGCACTATTAACCCAATTCCAGGATGTGTTTGCATGGTCTCATGAAGACATGGTGGGTTTGTCCACTGACATTGCTCTTCATCACCTTCCCATTAAAGAAGGATTCAAGCCAGTTAGGCAAAAGCTTAGGCGATTGAAACTTGAGTGGAGTTTAAAGGTTAAAGAAGAAATTGTGAAACAATTTCAAGCTGGCATTATCATGGTGTCTACATATCCGGAGTGGATATCCAACATTGTTCCCGTGCCTAAACCAGGGGGAAAGGTGCTAGTCTGCGTGGATTATCGGGATTTGAACAAAGCTTGCCTTAAAGATAGCTTTCCGTGCCCTTTATCCACATTCTTATTGACAATAATCCTTTGCTGATTGTTTTGCGGGGTACCATCAAATTATGGTTGCTGAGGAAGATCGTGAGAAAACTGCTTTCATCACGCCTTGGGGAACTTTTTGCTATAGACAGTTGTCATTCGGCCTCATCAATGTCAGGGCAACCTATCAGCGAGCTATGATGGCTCTTTTCCACGATTTAATGCATAAAGAGATAGAGATCTACATGGATGACATCATTGTCAAATCCCGGAAGGAGGAAGACCACTTAGAGCATCTCAGAAAACTTTTCAACCAGTTGTGTAAGTACAACTTGAAGTTGAATCCAGCCAAGTGCGCCTTTGGTGTTAAGTCAGGCAAGTTGCTAGGTTTCCTAGTCACCATTAAAGGTAGTTGAATCGGATCCTACCAAAATCCAGCCATCAAGGAAATGCCTATTCCTCAGACAGAGAAGGAAATACGGGGATTTTTGGGTAGGATCAACTTCATTAGCAGATTCATTTCTCAACTCACAGCAACCTGTGAGCCAATCTTCAAGTTTTTAAGGAAGAACTCCTCCATGAAATGGAATGATTAGTGTCAGAAAGCCTTCCTCACAATCAAAGAGCAACTGATTAACACTCCTATTTTGGTACCTCCCAGGGATGATGTTCCCCTGCTCATGTACCATCCATAAATGACAATGCCATGGGTCAGATATCTGGGGCAAAAAGACGATAGAGGCCAAGAACGAGCTATCTATTACCTCAGTAAAAGATTCAGCATCAGTGAACACAAGTACACTCTGATTGAGAAGACTTATTGTGCTTTAGCATGGGCTTTCATGAGGTTACAGCATTACCTCCATGGTCACACAACCCATCTCATATCCCGAATGGATCCTCTCAAGTACGTGTTCAGTAAGCCCATACTAAATTATCGACTGTCTAGATGGCAGTTGATCCTACAGCACTTTGACATCGTCTATGTGATGCAAAAGTCAGTCGAAGGTCAAGGAATTGTGGATACAACATCAGTACGACACATCCCGTACGTGGACAATGTATTTTGATGGAGCTGTTAAGACAAAAGGCTCTGGAGCTGGAGCAGTTCTAATATCCGATATGGGGAGCAATATCCTCGTCACCATCAACTTGCGCTTTATCGACCAACAACACAAATTGAGTATGAAGGTCAGATCATGGGGCTAAAACTTACCCGCTCAATGTGCATCGTGGTTAATCGCCTTTGGGGATTCTCAATTGGTAATCGATAATCCACAGAATCTATCAAACCAAAGAATTACATTTGTTGCCTTACCATCTAAGTTTTTACCGATGGCTTCGGAGTTCGAAGAAGTCTCCTTTCTACACATTCCTTGTAATAGGAATGATTTTGCAGATGCATTAGCAATGTTGGCCTCCTTGGTTTACATACCTAACAAGGAAAACATGCCAAGCATCACGTTTACTCTGCAAAAAGCCCCAGTCTATGGGAATTACATTGGAGAAGTATCGGATGAGCTACCTCCCATCCACAATCCTTGGTATCAGCACATCAAGAAGTATTTGCGAGATGGATCTACACCCACTGAGGCAAGCCTAACTGAGAAAAGGTGGATTCATCGACTTGCTATGAAATTCTACTTGAGTGGAGATGCACTCTACAAAAGAGATGCTGGATTAGGTCTCCTCAAATGTCTAGATAAAGACCAAGCTCAGAGACTCATGGATGAGATGTGATGTCTATATTAGCGGTGATTGATGTGATAAGAAGTTTTGAAAGTCGTTTTTGAAAATCTTTTATGAGTATTAGTTGATTTAATCTAAATCATGACTGTATTGAACATGTGGATGCACACACGCACTTAAAGGATCAAGAGTAGATGTGAGTTTAATTACAGTTGTTGAAATTTTAGACATGACATTGTTTTGAAATTTTCTACGGGTTATCATCTGTTGTAACCTTTGAGGCCATTGATCGAATTCATATTGATTCATTGTTTGGGTGGATCATTGCTAGAGGATGAATCCGTCTAATTTGTGTTTTTGCTTGAGGACAAGCAAAGGTTTAAGTTTGGGGGTATTTGATAAGTAGGTTTTATATCTACTTATCCGGTATCTATTACTTAAATTAGTTGCTTATATTCATGTTTCTTAGTTACTTTTCATATATTTTATGTTATTTTGTAGGCTATGACATGACATTGGCATAAAGAAGCAAGGATAAGCTATTCGGACATCTTTTGGACTAAAATACGCAAGCAAATGCAAGAAGGGAATATTGAAGGACTTTTAAAACCAAGTTAGATGCATGTTCTTGGCTTGGAACTTAGATTTTATGGTAGCTCTACTTCTTAGTTTTTCGGAACATCTTTAATCATCCCAATCGGAGTTCGTATGTGAGAGTTATGGCCTTTTTATCAACGAAGATCAAAGCTAAGAGTTGTCGTACTTGCCAATTACATAGCATCTACTTCAAGCCCGATTTCCACCTTAATCGAATTCGAATTTGTCAAATCTCAAAGAATGAAAGTACGCTAATTACATAGGTGGAAGGCCCCGTAAATCCAAGCGGATCAAAGGTTATGCCTGTTTTACCAAAGGACGTCGCAGCAGAAACTACGCATAGCGCGGACCACGCTAGGGGCGCGCTAGGCCACCAGATTCTCTGCCAAAGGTAGCGCATGAGCACACCGTAAATGGCTTAGCAAGAAGATCTTGAAAGCACGCTAGGCGCGGCGAATAATAGAGTGAAATTGGGTTATTTGATGTCCAATTTGAGCTAGAATAGGATTCTTAGTTGCTTAACTTGTTAGGGTGTCCATTAGAACTCTAAATACTTGAGTTTAACTTGGATTGGGAGGCTAATTCTAAGACATTATAAAATCCCTCTTGGGATAGATTTCTATAATCTAATTCTTTACTTTCTTTCTTAGATTAGGAACCCTAGATTAGATGAGATTGGGAGATTGAAGCAACTTGGACACCATTGAAGATCAAGAGCATGAGCTTGAGGAAGATGAAGATTTGCTGACAACAGATTCAATTCTTTTCTTTAATCTTATTTTTATCTTTCAATGTTATTTCAAGTGTGGATTCTTAGTTTTAATTCAATGAACTAATTCTTTGTTTGAGATTATAATGGATCTTATTGTGTAGTTTATTTTAATATGCTTCGTTATCAATTATTATGTTCTATTGTGAGGATTGTCTATTGTGATTTGGACTTAATTGTTTAATTGATTGGCCATTAATTACCGTGATAATCTATATGAACTCGAGAGATGATGTATTGATTTAGATCTAATCATGATAGCATGTGTTCAGGATTTTGTTAGTAGCTTAAACTTGATGAGTGTTAAGGTAGAGATATGTTTGACGCCATATGTAATCTTATAGAGAACTTTCTCTTAAACCTTCTTCAATTGTAATTCACATAAAGATATAGTTAGTTGATTAAGGTGTTTAACGGATTTCTTTCTTAATTGTGGATTGACGTTAATACGGTATTAGTGCATCGAGAGGTGGTTAATACTACTTTAGTGTTCTTGATTAACAATTCGGGATAGAGAATAATTGATGAGAAGTGTGTTAACTTAAATGAAGCAATAAGTGAAGTTATGATCTTAAATCTCCGCTATCTTAATTTAACTAGTGGAAGTAAATAGTAGTTTAATTTATATAATTTGAAATTCATTCATTTAAATAAGATTGAGTTGATTACGGGTTAGTACTTGGTGATTTTTATTAAATAATTCTCTGTGGGAACGATACTTAACTTATCACTTTATTACTTGTTAACCACATATACTTGCGTATTGTGCGTAATTAGATTTTACCCAACAAGGACAAATATTAGGGATTCGTATTACAGTTTATCCAAGATCAATAATACTTCATAATAACCAATTTTGAAGCAGAATTTAAAAATAAAGACCAAAACATGGATACAATCAAAGATAGTAACCATAATAGATATCTTGGACAAAAAGAAGAAAATTTTACTTTTCGGTGAATAGTGTCATATTCGTGAAAATTGCCGTATACGTTAATAGTAACCCCGACACAAAAAGTTCCAAATTTGATTAAAAGTTCAGACCAATACTTCGGCATAATGATATTGAAAGAAATAATATCATATATGAAGAAAATAACATCCCTTACCTCAAAGAAACAAAGATTTCTAATGAAATATCTGGATATGATCTTTGAATGAAACTTGTCTTTGAATAAAGAACTCTCAAAGTATCTAAATACTCACAAAATACGCCTGATAATATAGAGAGAGAAAGAGAAAAACTTGTTTACGTGATTTTCAATTCTAACTTAGCCCTCTATTTATAGGAAAATGTTAGCACGCCGAATCAGACTTGACCTGCTACCTGATGGCTTTACCTACTACTATTTCCACCCACCACATTTGAAATTCAATTGAGCACATTTCTCACCAACCAATTCTAGAATTTTCCAAAATGTTTTATCATTTAAACAATAATCAGAAACTTTAATAATTCATAGAAAATAGCCCGTTTATCAGAAAGATACGAATTTTATGTCCATTCCACACGAAATCGAATTCTCTACAACTTTGCAGAAGAAAGTTTTTCCAAATTCCAAACAGAAAATATCCGAAATCCACAAACGGGTGATTTTTAATACCTCCAATCGACAAAATACCGATAAAACATCTCAAAGATTAATTCTTTCATTAATAACCATATAAAATAAATAAATCCATCATTTATATCCACATCAAATAAATATTTTCTTATCATATAAATCAATAATTAATTATTCCCAAATAATATTACAGAATCACAATTATGACAACCAGTAGCTCCTGGAAAAAGAGGGGGCTTTCCAATAAGGATTTCTCCTTACTGGCGCGCAATTAGGTGACCAAACCTCTCCTTGACAGAACTTTCTAGACATTGCCAATAATGCTATCTAATAATATTATTCAAATAATATGAATTATTGATCTGATAATGGGAAATACTGTGCAGTGACAATTATTGAAACAACAATAATATAAACTATCAACGCAGCAATTATTGAATCAATAAAATAAAATATTGAACAAGAATTCATCGTAAATAATTATTGAGTAGTGCCTTCTTACGCATTTAAATCAATAATTCAACAATACTGTAATACTGCGTGCTATTGTGTCACCACGCCAGACATCAGATTTTAACCACCAGGTAACCCAACAATGTTAACGGTAACAACTACGCCGTTATTTATAAAAACTCAAGCTTTGTCGTTTTCTTCATCCAACAGTTATTCCGTTATGGAGCCCACAATTGACTGCGTCATCGTTCGGATATTCCACGACCAAATGAATATTCCCCGACAGAATGAATATTTTATAACCACTTGCTTATTTTGCAAAAATTGCACATTTCACCCATAACTAAAGCATTATATCAAATTAACACCTTATTAATTTAGAATAATGAATAGAGGAAAATTCAATTTTATTTATAATAAGTTGGGGTCTTACAATTTAACCTTTCACAATTTTGGTTATCCTGAAGACGGGATTGAACCTTTCACATCTACAGTTTATCCTGAAGACGGGATTAAACTTTTTCACCTGCAGTTTATCCTGAAGACGGGATTAAACTTTTCTACGCTTGCAGTTTGTCCTGAAGACTGGATCAAACTTTTACAACACCTGCAGTTTGTCCCCATTATGGGATCAAACTTTCTTCTCCCCGTAGTATAGCCTGCACATGGGATTCACGCTTTTTCTTCAGCTGCAATTCATCTTGAGGGGCGAACTACGTCGACTTAATCTCCCTAATACCCGGGGGTATGTAGGCAACCATATTCTATATGGCCTAGTCGCAATAAAAAAAAACAACAAAAACATTTCTGCCCTTTCTATACAAAAACAACAAAAACATTTCTACACCCATCTCGCCTTTCACATTCGGGCGTTGAACCTCTTACACCAGTGTTCAACTCTGCAGATTTGATCTCCTCTTCAATAGAGTACTTAGACGACCATTTATGGTTCGGTCTAACCCCTACCGTAACAAAAATTCTTGTCACACACTGCATCGGGATCAACCTTCAATTCACCACATTTCATCGGTTTCAGATCAAAGGGATGGAATTACCCAACCTCTTCTCACAAATAAAAGATTCGGTGACCATCTAAGCTGTTATCGTGCCTCAAAGAGCAATACCAACCCATAAGAGATGGAATTAACTAGGGTTCTCACAAATAGAAGTACTGGCGACCATCAGTGGTGCGGTTAATCTCAGAGAGGAAGAAACTACCCTCCTCTCCACTTTTCCATACAAATACCAGTCCCAAGACACCAAAGATGGTATGGATTTACAGAAATCAATGATCCGTTCTGAGAGATCTTGCGACATCTCAATGTCCATCTATCAAGGATAAGTTCAGAATGCATCAAGATCACAAGGCCCTGAAGAAACGGGCAAATATCAAGCAAGTATCAAGGCATAACTAAAAGGGAAGTGAATCAAAATATATTTCCCTGTCATACATAATACTGTTTGATATATACATATGTGCTATACATGACAAAATGGCTAAGCTAGTATGTGCTGGAAAATACAATACTATCTACAGATCTGTGTGTATGCGGACTATCAGATCTAACATAGCATCCCTATCTGAAGACGATGGTAGCACTGCAAGGTCCTGCCCAAGGGTATCTACACGAGCTAGCAGATCAGAGGCTAACTACATGGTTGCATAATGCTCATCAATGTAAGCACTCATGTCGGCAAGACTGACAGTTATCTGGGATCTAACTGAAGTACTATCTGCAATGGCCATATCCCTAGCAGATAAGGTGTCATCCCGCTCCGCAGTCAATGCATCCCTGGCTGATATAGCCTCATCCTTCTCTAATAGAGCGGTGTCTCTCTCATCAAGAGCTATCAACATCGCGGACCTAGCCTGATCTCTCTCATAGGTCATTAGATGTAAGCTCGCTCCCAATCATCGTGGTCGAATCATCGAGTAACAAGTGGCACTTCGGTGGGAGAATCCATCACAAATGTTTGGCGGCCAAAGAATCAAATCATCGATGGGAATAATAGCCTCCTCTATAGGCTCTCATCGTCGAATCAATCCTCGCACCGTGGATACTACCGCAAAGATGCAATCTCGTCTCCATTCATGCGAGTAATACTCGCAGAACAACCTCGGATGATCGACAAAAATCAACAAACTCTCGCTAATCCCAGCAGGCATACAACCTGGATCTGTCCTCCGCTAATAAATGGGGTGAAGCGGCATCGACTCATCGCCCCTCATACGGATGAAAATCCAAACCGTCAAACCGACACATAACGGCCAATGGGTGGTAAGTGATCATGCCCCTCAAACCAGCTAGAGGGAGATAATCCATGCCCGGAGAATGAGTAATGAAGCTGTTTGGTGAGCTAAGCCCTGAACATGGCAATATAGCAAACGGGTCTCTAATCCCTGCCAAAACTGCCAACACAAAGGCAAACATCTGCTGTCAGTTAACACTCTTAACCTATACATGGGAAAAGACAAGAGAAACACTCACCAGCAGAAATGGGTAGAATCCTAACCACGCCTCGGTCAAGCCCTGCGATCGCATGCGCATTCCTCTAAGGAAATAGGCAAAGGTGTAGGAACCCCAATCATACTCTCCTATACGGTCCACGTGTCGAGTGGCACTGATTAAAGTGAAGGACATCATAGAGGAGTTATCTGCTATGAAGCAGCCCCTAATGATCATCAGGAACAATCGCCGAAGAATGTGATCCCTGACTCTCACATCATCGGGTATGGGCTCACTCAACAACCCGCCATAAGCATCTACGCCAAAGGACCCGTCACGAACAGCCCCGCTTTTGAGCGCCTCCATGGAACTCCCAACAAGGATCTAACGGCAGTAGGGGTAATATCTGTCGTGCAAGGCACTAGATCCCCTCCTAACTCCATACCTGTGATAAACCGCCTATCCATCGGCGTCATCATCACCTCACAGTCCAACAAATGGAGTGACTGAGTCTGGTGAAACCACCACTCAGATAATGCCCTGAGGTAACCCTAGGGACAGCGATGGGGTAGAATGGAGAAGAACATCCCAAATCCCCATCCATGGACGATCGCTCTGTAGTAATCATGCAAAGCCTGATAGATAGAGTGGATGCTAAACCGCCTCGAGGTCGTGTGGTAGCCGGAACCTACATCAAATGCAGATTAACATCAGAATCCTTGACTCCTCATCAATACGAAATAAGGAAGATTAAAGATCTAACTTCATACCTCGTTTGCGTGCAGGTATACTGAAGGATGCCTACTCAAGTCACCTAGAAGATCTGGGTTCGCCACTTGAATACCTGGCAATTCCCTACGGGGAACACGTACAACAGGAGCAGGAACCTCGATTGATACATCATCCTCCTCATCCTTAACATTCGGTACTTCAACCTGAATAGGACGTATTATCGCCTCCACTAAATGACGAGGTTGTCTGACAAAATGGCGTTGATACTCTTTAGAAGCTCTACTCCGTACACCAGAAGTGGTCCTGCGGGAACTACTCGGCTGATCCGGATCCATAATATCTGGACAACAAGTCTCCAAATCACCTCAGAAAGGGTGTGGTAATTTCTTACCTGGAACTTTTCAAAATGCATTGTTTTAACATACATCTACAGTATAGTTAAAAATGCATGACTACCCAATACCTACATTTTGGGAAAATTTTGCCATAACCCCCTTTGTAAATGGGACTATCCACATGCATATAGGCATGACTAGGTGGCCATTCAATAGCACACCTATACACAGTCATATACATCCTACATGCATTATCATCACAAAGAAAAAATTCAGAATCGTAGTCTAATTACTGTGATTATTTTACTTTTATGCCTTTACTCATTTGTCCTCAGATAGGATAAGAAATGACAGTAAAAGGTGCCAATTTGACTGTTTCAAAAGTCAAATTTTTTTCACATCATTATGTTCAGCATGGTTTAATACTGACATTTGCTATGTTAAATATTTTTTATCAAGTTATATCAACATGCATATTCACTACTATGTGTCTAAATGCATTTCATGTGATAAGTCATTTTCCAACGAATAGAAACTGGAAAAAATACATGCATATGTTACCAGGACAATGAGAAACGCTAGTACGGTGGTAGAATATGCAGAAAGTTTCCCGAACTCAACAGATTTGAAGAAGAGCTCTCAGATTTCCATCGTTGCGCAACTTGAAAATTGTAAAATCCCAAATTTTACGAATAAAGATTTAATTTTCTCGAAATATTTTTTTTAATATTATGGTGTGGATTTGAGATAATGTTATAGTTGTGGGTAGTATTGATAACTTTTGCAAAGTATGCAAGTTGTTGTATTATATTCGATTGGTCGGGGAATATTCATTTTAGTAGGGAATATTCGCATAACTACAGTTAATCATTGGTGGACCCAGAATCGGAATTATTGTTTGATTGAGAAAAACGACAAAAATATTTTTATGAAAATAACTACGAAGTTTTACCGTTAAAACCGTTGAACTACCCAAAGAGTAAAAGTACAAAGAATACGCGTGGTTGCATAGTAGCACACCAGGTATTGATTATTAATGCTTACGTGAGAAGTCACTCGCTTTTGTTCAATTATTGCTACAAAGAGTTGTTGTTGCATAAGATCTCACGTTATTTGATTCAATTATTGTCGATTGTTATATTATATATATAAGTTTTATTTTATTAGTATTATTAGTGTAATAAAACGAAAAAGCTTTTTATATAAAATAGAATACTTTTATAAAGTTATTCATTTTATTAGGCAATAATTAGAATATATTATATTCTATTATGCATAGTGTTTTGCATAGTAAAATCTTTTTATATAAAAAAGAATACTTTTATAAAGTTGTTCGTTTTATTAGACAATAATTAGAATATATTATATTTTATCATGTTGACAATTTAAACGTTATTAGTTTCTGAATAAATTAATTCTTGAACTTGTTTTATTGAATTCTTATATCATTGTCATCATCCTCATGATTATATTTTTTTTTTTGAAAGTCATCTGTGGCCTGTAGTGCATAGATGGACTTGGTATGATTATGACCAGGGATTATTTGGTGTAATCATGATCGTAATGTTACAAATGATGTGGTAAAAGTCTTCATTGGCCCGTAGTGCATTGATGGACAATTGTTGGCATGATCATGACCATTGATGAATACATGAATATCCTTGGCCCGTAGTGCATGGATAATTTGTGGTTGTGATACTAATGAATATCCTTGGTCAGAAGTGTGGATGATGTGGATTATTTGTTAAGTCGAGTCCCAAATGATAAAAGTGATGAAAAACCTTTTTAAATCATAAAAGATAGTAGATTTTATTCTCTACTTGAATCTTTTAATGGATTGCATAAATTCACCGCAGCTAAAACTTGATGTCTATGGTATTTTATCAGTTTAACATTGTTGAAGACTAATGATAATTTATTCTGTTTTATCTTAGTCATAATATTTCTTACTGGGCTAGTTGAGCTCACCCTTTCTTTCACTGTTCTCTTCAGGAAATGAGAACGTAGTCGGGACTAGTCGAGGAACGGAGTGACGATCCAGATGATAGTATTAGTAGTCCTCACTATTCTATTAAATAATGTGACAATAAATGTAATGAGGACTCCTTTGAGTGTGGATATTGTCTAGATGACAATATTCTTATTAAAACTCTCGGCTATGTTTTGTCGTATTGTTTACACGACATTTGTATAATTAAGTTGTATTTGTATTTTGTACCACGTATTTGGTGACTCAAGATGGGTGATGTATACCTATTTTTGGGGGTGTCACAGTTGGTATCAGAGCTTAGGGATATGATCCCTGGCTGAGATGTGAGACAAGAACTAGGAGGGGAAAGACGGGGAATTCCTTCGCTAGTATGACCTACCTAAGTTTATTTGGTATTTAATTGGTCGGTCAGAGTATAGGGATAATATGTGATTTGTTAATTAACCCTTGTTTTGTGGCATTATTTGAAAATGGCATCTGAAAATGTTTAGGTAAGCAATGGAGCACATGAGACCGTTGAGTCATCGCTGATCAATAGCCAGAATAATGTGCAACAGGAAGGCGATAATCCTCCTGTAAACAAAAACACTGATCAAATGACGAACGACGGTACATTTAGGAGTTTTTAGAATTCATGCAACACCAAACGAGAGAGACTCTTGTTCATAATGCAGGTGGAAACAATGGCAACCCACGGTTGGTCACCGCTAAGAAGTTCAAGGAGCTGGGACCACTGGAGTTTTTGGAAAGCCAGACCCACTTAAGGCAGAGACGTGGATTAAGCAAATCACCAAGATATTTGATGTCTTGGAATGCTCAGAGGAGCAAAAAGTTCCATTCGCCACCTTTATGTTGTGTGAAGAAGCAGATCATTGGTGGGAATCTGTAAAACGAACCTAGCCTGATGCACTGAAGATGACTTGGGAGAAGTTCCAAGAATTGTTCAACGAAAAGTACTTTCCTGAAAGTATTCGTCACATGAAGGAGGTGGAATTTATCAAGCTGGAGCAAAAAAAATATGACCGTGTCGCAGTATGAGGCTAAGTTTGCTGAGTTGTCTCGGTTTGCATCCCATTTTGTCGATAATGAGGAGCGAATGACGCGAATGTTTCTAAGAGGTTTGAAACCCAATATACGTCAATACCTCATTTCTCACAAATTTTGTTTATATTCAGATGTTGTGAATAGGGCTCAGTTATTGGAGCGCAATAATGAGTCAGCACAACCAAAAGGCAACGACCAACAACACAATAATAATCGTACCGGTGGCAACGGTCATCGAAACAATGATAACCATCGTGGGGGAAATTATCCTGCCATGAATGGTAACCACTTCAGTGGTAATCATGGCCAAGATAATAGAAGTGGAAATTTTAAGAAGGGAAGGTTCAATAATGATGGAAAGACAGCAGCACCAGCACCCGTTTCAAAGGAAGAAGAACGACCACCGGTTGTATCTTTCAAATGCGGACAGGAGGGACACATCCGTCCAAACTGTACGCAGCAATCCAAAGCATGTTTTAATTACGAAAGAGAAGGTCACCGAGCTCGATTTTTGTCGTATGGTGAAGTCAAGTCCAGCTGGGATGGTGATGCCAAAGGATGTCCTAGACAAGTCAAAGTCGGTAGTTTAAGTGAGAGTGTTTGTCGAGGAACCCGAACGAAGTTGTCACGGGTAAGTTAATCATAAACGCTTATGAAGTCTATACCTTATTCGATACCGGTTCTATCCACTCTTGTATTTCACCTAGTTTTGTTCAATGTTTGAACTTGGCTAGTGAGAAATTAGACTTTGACTTATCTGTTAAAACTCTGTTAGAGAAACCTTCGTTACCTCCACTGTTTATAAATCTTGTTTAATTCAAATCGACACTTTCACGTTACCTGTCGATCTTATCTCTTTGAAAATACTTGCCTTTGATGTAATTTTAGGAATCGATTGGTTAACTACTCATCATGCTTTTTGTAAGGTTGTTAGCTTTCATATTCCTAACCAACCTGTTATGCGAATTCAAACAACCAAACCACTAAAGTCAATCACTGTTATATCAAGCCATAAGTAAAGAGCCCCGATCCTTTCGTTGTTGACTTCCTTTTGTGGAATGCACTGAAGTCAGACTATCCATGGGGGACATCGTGAATAACGGTGGCAAGTTGCTAGGTATCAATGTGACATGCTATTCAAGTCTTGGATGAGGGTCATAGTTTTGAATGATATTTCTATCGTTAATAAATTTCTTGATGTATTCTTGAAGACTTCTTAGTCTACCCCTAAAGCGTTAAATCGAATTTTGTACTGACCCCAGGACCCCATTTCTAAAACCCTTAAATATTTCTTCAACTAAAACGAACGTAACATGCGCCAAAGATGTTGGCTCGAGCTGTTGAAGATTACGATCGTACCATCAATACCATCGTGGAAAAGTGAACGTGGTAGCTGACGTGTTGAGTAGAAGATCGTATGTGTTTACGAGTGCGAATATACGAACCCACGTGAAGATAACGAATATACGAGTAGAATCGATTTTAATCGATAAAGTTAAAGCCGCTCAAGCTAAATACTCAGAGCTGATAAATGTGAAGAAGAAGGTTCAAGAGGGCGTTATTCTAGAAGCAAGAATCGATGAAGAGAGGAAATCTCAACCCTCGATTTTATTGGCCCATTTGAAATCCTTGTTCGAGTAGGAACTGTGGCCTATAGACTCGTTTTACCGCCAAGTATGTCGCGTGTTCATAAAATTTTTCACGTACCGATGTTACGTAAATATATGGATGACTTGAACCACATTATTGATTCAGAACCGAACAAGATAAAGGAAGATTTAACGTATGAGGAAATATCTATTAAAATTCTAGATTATATTCTACGCTTAAAGGTTATACCTCAAGAGTTAGAATCTGACGAAGTGTCTTCATCTGTTCGGCGTACAAGGTACGTACGTAAATTTCGAGGGCGAAATTTCATAAGGAGGGGAGATTGTAAAATCCCAAATTTTATGAATAAAGATTTAATTTTCTCGAAATATTTTTTATAATATTATGGTGTGGATTTGAGATAATGTTATAGTTGTGGGTAGTATTTATAAATTTTACAAAGTATGCAAGTTGTTGTATTATATTCGATTGGTCGAGGAATATTCGTTTTAGCAGGGAATATTCGTACAACGGCGCAATCATTGGTGGACCCCACAACGGAATTATTGTCGGATTGAGAAAACGACAAAAATATTTTATAAAAATAACGGCGGAGGTGTTACTGTTAAAACTGTTGAACTACCCGGTAGTAAAAGTACAGTAATACGCGTGGTTGCATAGTAGCACACGGTATTGATTATTAATGCTTACGTGAGAAGTCACTCGCTTTTGTTCAATTATTGCTACAAATGGTTGTTGCATAGATCTCACGTTATTTGATTCAATTATTGTTTATTGTTATATTATATATATAAGTTTTGTTTTATTAGTATTATTAGTGTAATAAAATGTAAAAAAGTTTTTTATATAAAATGTAATACTTTTATAAAGTTATTCGTTTTATTAGCAATAAATAGAATATATTATATTCTATTATGCATAGTATTTTGCATAGTAAAATCTTTTTATATAAAATGTAATACTTTTATAAAGTTATTCATTTTATTAGACAATAATAAGAATATATTATATTTTATTATGCATAGTGTTTGCATAGTGCCTGCATAGTGTTTGCATAGTAAAAATCTTTTTATATAAAACAGAATACTTTTATAAAGTTATTCGTTTTATTAGATTATAAATAGAATATATTATATTTTATTGTAAACCAATTTGGACCGTCTGTTTAAAAGTAAATCAATCTGGATCGTTCATGGATTGGTTACTATTCAGTCCATTCTTCTATAAATAGAAGCTCATTCCTTCATTATTTCTTACGAATTCACTGAAACTCTAGAGAGAGAAACTGTAGAGAGAATTCTTCTTCTATAATCTTGAGCGTATTTCTTTAGCGTTTAAGAAAGCTTTGAGCGTAGTGCAAGTTTCATCAAGTATATCCCCGCCCTACCGTCGGAGTACTCTTCTTTATAAGGTAAGGGGTATTATTTCTTTCGTATTTATGAAGAGAACTTCTGTTATTCCATTCTTTATTATTCTGTTGGAATAACCTGTATACGCAGACTTCCCTATACTTGGTAAAATTCTTCCGTTAATCCATTCATTATTATTCTGTTGGAATATCCTATCGGTCAAGTGACATTACCGACCGGTTCCATTATTTATTATTACATTGGAATAACTCGTCTCGCTAATCACCGCATGCATGGTGATTTCGTTGTTATTCCATTCTTTACTATTCTCGCTGGAATATCCTCGTCATGCAAGCGTTTACGCCGGGACATGGTTCCGCTTTTATTATTCTATTAGAATATCCCACATCTGCATGCGCTTTTCACGATGGACTGGTTCCGCTCTTTATTATTCTATTGGAATATCCCGTCTGCATGCATTTTACGCCGGACCGGTTCCGTTATTTATTATTCTGTTGGAATAACTTTTGCTGTCTGCTGGTCTATCGCAGTTCGGTGATTTCTTTTGTTATTCCATTCTTTATTATACTCAGTTGGTTAAAGTTTTGACTTCTATACTCCATGAAATTAGTGGAATATCATTGATATTTGTGTTTCATCCAGTATCTTTTCATGGAAATATTCTTCTGAGTATTCTTGAATTTTACTCTACAAATAAGTATCATGTTGACAATTTGAACGTTATTAGTTCCTGAATAAATTAATTCTTGAACTTGTTTTATTGAATTCTTATATCATTGTCATCATCCTCATATTATATTTTTTTTTAAAGTCATTTGTGGCCTGTAGTGCATAGATGGACTTGGTATGATTATGACCAGGGATTATTCGGTGTAATCATGACCGTAATGTTACAAATAATGTGGTAAAAGTCCTCATTGGCCTGTAGTGCATTGATTGACAGTTGTTGGCATGATCATGACCATTGATGAATACACGAATATCCTTGGCCCGTAGTGCATGGATAATTTGTAGTTGTGATACTAATGAATATCATTAGCCGTAGTGCAGGGATGATGTGGATTATTTATTAAGCTGAGTCCCAGCGATAAAAATGATGAAAAACCTTTTTAAATCATAAAAGATAGTAGATTTTATTCTCTACTTGACTCTTCTAATGGATTGCATGTTCCACTGCAGTTAAACTTGATGTTTATGGTATTTTATCAGTTTAACATTGTTGAAGACTAATGATAATTTATTCTGCATTATCTTAGTCATAATATTTCTTACTGGGCCAGTTGAGCTCACCCTTTCTTTCACTATTCTCTTCAGGAAATGAGAACGTAGCCGGGACTAGTCGGGGAACGGAGTGACAGTCCAGATGATAGTATTAGTAGTCCTCACTATTCTGTTAAATAGTGTGACAATATATGTAATGAGGACTCCTTTGAGTGTGGATATTGCCTAGATGACAATATTCTTATTAAAACTCTCGGCTATGTTTTTGTCGTATTGTTTACATGACATTTATATAATTAAGTTGTATTTGTATTTTGTACCATGTATTGGCGACTCAAGATGGGTGATGTATACCTATTTTTGCGGGCGTCACATAAATGACTTATGAAAGCAACCATTGGCCTATATATAGGCACGGTTGGCCGCAGGCTCACCTGCGGCTCCTGCAGGTGTACCTATAGCACTTCTACATGGGTCCCACACCTCCAGCTCGCTCCAGTTAGAGTTCCAAAGGAGGTCTCACAAGCTAAAAAGGCCAAATCAGGAATAAAAATGCTACGCGATTGAGCGGAATAGCCTGAAATCCTGGTTTCTTGTCGGTTAGAGTTAAACTCCCGTCGTCTCAATGGTATTCGCTTGAATGTAGGGTATACTATAATAATGAGCTCAGCTTTCACAGATCATGTTCGGTAATACCCCACAAAGGTCTGATGCCGCCATTTGCAAGGTCACAACCCTAAACCTCCCCGGCGGGGGTTACAACGCAAAACCACGAAATACCAAACCTCCCCGACGGGGGTTACAACACTGAAGTTATCAACTAATGAAGTATCCCCGGCGGGGGTCACAACGCACATCTTTCAAGCATCTACATATCCCCAGCGGGGGTTACAACGCAATGCAACCATTGATACACACATCAATGAAGGTCAAGCAACCTTGACGTCATGCCAGCCGATGGCAAGTAAACCCATCGAAGCAACTCATTTGCGTATCCCCGATGGGGGTTACAACGTAATGCTACCATTGACACATACATCAATGAAGGTCAAGCAACCTTGACAATGCACCCAGCAGGGATCTATCCGGTGATAAATACATCAATGAAGGTCGGGCAACCCTGACGACGACAAACTGTTGGCAGTAACTCCGACATAATGAAAAAATATGTTATACACATCCTCAAATAGACAAAGCCTTATCCCCACAGATCTCTTACACACAAGAGGTACCTCTTGGAATATAAGCCAATGTCTAGGATTCAAGACTTTGGTGATAGCCCCAACGTCAACATCCTTGGAGACTTGGATCGCATGTCCAAGCCATCACTGATTGTCATCCCAACAGGATTACCTGACAATCATGCATCATACATTTGCATCATATGGCTGCATATAGCATCATGTTTATCTTGCTTGCATTTCAAGTTTCTAGGATTCTTTATCCTAGCCATGCCTTGCATTGCATGAATATGATAAAGAAGGGCATCTGTAGACACTCAAAATTTTCTCGCATACGCCTCACATTAACATTGCGGAGGGCGATTCATCTTTCGTAGATAACCACGGAAGACAAACGACATCCATTCCGGATACTACCGGAAGTTCAGTTCCAACTCAGAACACAAACCGGGAACATCAGTTCTAACCCGGAACACAAATCGGGAATATCATTTCCAATCTCGGAGATAACCCTGAGGTACGCAGACCAAAAGATCGACAACAACACTAGAGAGGACAGTTCTGTCTCGGTGATAACACCATGACAATCAGTTTCAGTCCCAGAACCAACACTGGGAGTAGCGACTCCATCCTTGGTGATAGCCCCAAGGGATGCTTTTGCAGTTCCGGCGATAACTCTGGAATTGTTTGTTTCAAACACATGCGATCAGCTTCAAGCTTAGACCTCCTGCCGAGGCACTCAAACCTCAGACCCGGAGCTAACAACGGGCAGACAGGCACACCCACAGATGACAGTGAGGAATACAAACAAGCAGTCCAATCTCAGATGTAACCCTAAGCAACGTCTGCTTTCCTCTCAAACCGGCGATAACCCCGGTGAGGAGTCAAAACGTCGTCTTACTGCCTCAATGTTTTCTCTCACAAGATGATATCGTGACATACCAATAAGTAGTCCAATCTCAGATATAACCCTGAGCAACGTCTACTTTCAACTCAAACCGACGATAACCTCGGCGAAGAGTCAAACGTCATCTTGTCTCTTTAATACCTGCGCGTCGTCTCAACACTTCATACATACATACATCCAACGATGTCCCACAAGAACCAAGGAGTAACAATCCCGAGTGACTATTACGCGTGGCAGTACTTTGGATAGAATTTGAAGCTTGAAGACCATGGGCATAGACCCCTCTTCCTAACTTCGTACAACCTCTAATCCATGTCATTGCGTAACTCTTGACACAAGCGATCCGAAGGAGGTCAGATATACCTCGTTCGGATGCTCGGATTGAAGTTCTGCAAGTTCAAACGGATATTACAGTGCATGAATGCACGCGTTTCGAGATAACAGACCATGAGGCTTGGATGCACCACGACCGCACCAAGTAGTACAATCAAGACAAATGCCGCAGTGTACTTGTGACCATCCGTCTATAAATATGAGCCTTGGGGTCATCCATTTGAAGGAGAGAATGAGAGGAAAAGGCGAGGAAGCCCTGTCCATTTTACTCTGTATACACATCTTTTGAGTGTTTCCTCATCTTTAAACACTTGTTAGCTCACATATAGCTATCTTTTATCCGGCGGGAGCTGAGTGTTTATCCATTTAAAGTCATAGAAGTCTACATTGGCAGCCCACTGTAAGCCTTCTCACATTATATAAAGCCTTCTTCTCATATTAGCACACACTGTTATACACATTGAGAGTTGTGTTGTGTGCGTTTGCCCGGACTTCAGCCATGGTTTTCATTTCTGTTTGTATATATACTTATATATGTATATATTTCATATATGGACTAACATTATCGAGTTATGCCTCGATTGAGCCTGAACTTGATGCCCGAGCGTTTATCTGCTTATATATATATATATATATATATATATATATATTTACATTTACATTTCGTCAGCACGGAGTTTACTTATTGGCCTTTTACTGACTTTATTTACATTTCGTCTTCTCGCTTGAGTTTACTTACGTGGCGATTGATCGCTTTTACGACTTTATTTATATTTCGTCCCACAGAGTTTACTTGTGGTGGTTGATCATGTCCATATATATATATTTACCCCTTTTATATATTTACATTTCTGATCCCCCATAAAGTTGCTTCGTGGTGGTTGATCATGTCCATATATATATATATTTACCGCTTTTATATATTTACATTTCCGATCCCCCATGGAGTTGCTTCGTGGTGGTTGATCATGTTTGTATATATATATTTACAGCTTTTATATATATAATTGCTTACTGCTTTCCATACAAACTGCAGTATCATGTGGTCCTAGGAATCATATGATCATAGATTCAGTCTACTGAATCTAGATTCGGTTCCCATGATGGACATTTTTCAGCTGTAAACAACTTGTACATTATTTTACAGTGTCTGAATTTCCTTGGATGATTGTCATGCCCATGAGGAGTTCGGCACTATTGTATATTATTTTCTCGAGAATGCTTCGCATCTCGAAAATAAAAGCAAACAAGCCGAACATTTAATAATAAAATGGAAGTATCAAAGGCCTCAATTACTATTGAGCACAGGGTTTGAAAAACCTCTTTTACAAAATGTCATTGCTATATCTTGTTTAAAACTGATTTTTTTTATAAATTCAAACCCTATATATATTGGTGCGAATGAGGTGCAGCACTACTTCCAAATAATTACACATTGATCCACACACATACACACACACACACACAAATAATCATATAACAGTTTCTTTGAAAAGTGGCGGTCACCGTGGCAACATGGATGTCGGGGGGTGCCTAACACCATCCCTCCGCATAATCAATCCCCCGGAACCAAATGAATCTTGGTTTCACAGACCCATTTAGCAGTGTCACATCACTGGGTCAATGTGCAAACCTTTTCAGTTACGTTGGTGCAACCAGTTAAATACACCAATTGGCGACTCTTAAAGTCAAATCGTCGACATTATACATGTCGGACCTTTTTCACTTGTTTTTTCAAACAAATCTCACATTAACATGAGAACACCAAAGAACAAGTAACGAAAAGGGACACTAAATAATCCCGACGTCGACAGGGCCTTTAGCAACGATTTTTCGGGCAATGACTTTATAAGTCGTTGCTAAAAGTATATGTTTAGCAACGAAATTTGTCCTTCATTGCAGATTGTGTAAGACCCCAACTTATTATTAATGAAATTGAATTTCCTCTATTTATTATTTTGAAATAGTAAGGGTTGATTTGATTAATGTGGTTAGTTATGGGTAAAATGCGCAAATATTTCAAATAAGCAAGTGGTTATAAAATATTCATTGTTGTCGGGAATATTCGTTTGGTCGTGGAATATTCTTACCGTCGGGGAATATTAAATGCGATGGCGCAAATTGTGTGGCCCATAACTGAAAAGCGATTGGATGAAGAAAATGAAAAGTATAAGTTGTTTATAAATAACGACGTAGTTATATTTCATTAATACTATTGAAATACTTTTGGTTAAAACACAAGAAGCATTGCGGTATTGCACCAATTATTGATTCTTACGTAAAAGGCACTACTCAATAATTGTTATAGTAATTCTTGTTCAATATTTTATTTTATTGATTCAATAATTGCTACGTTGATATTTTATATTATTATTGTTTCAATAATTGTCACTACATAGTATTTTCCATTATCGGAGCAATAATTCATATTATTTGAATAATATTATTAGATAACATTATTGGCAATGTCTAGAAAGTTGTGTCTAAGGAGAGGTTTGGTCACCTAATCACAATTGCTATTAGTAAGGAAAAATCCTTATTGAAAACCCCTCTTCTTGGGAACTTCCGGTTTATCGAGATTGTGATTACGTAATATTATTTGTGAATAATTAATTATTGATTTATATGATGAGAAAAATATTCATTTTATGTGGATATAGAGGGAGAAAACTTTTAATGTGACAATTGTTGAAAATAAATACTTTATCTTTTTCTGATAAAATAATTCATTTAAATATATTATTATATTATAATAATATAATAATGGTGATATCTTTACAATGAATGTGGGATATATGAATATATATAAGGAGGAAGAGTATTTTTGTTACTAAAAATATTTAAAACATGTTTTTCATGTTTGTGGACCCCATTTCTTGACTGATTTGATTATAGCCTGTAAAAGCGTCCGTTTGTGGATTTCAGTCAACTTCTGCTTGGAATTTAGAATAACTTAAACTTACAAAGTTGTAGAGAATTGAATTTCCTATGGAATGGACATAAGATTTGAATTTTTCTGTTAAAAGAGCTATTTATTATGAATTATTGAAGTTCCGAAATATTGGTCTGAATTGATTTTTAGGTTATAAAATAGTTTTTTCATGAAAAACATTTTTTGGTGGGTGAGTGTGCTAGATTTTGATGTGGTGGGCTAAGGAAAATTTAATTAAAAATAATAATATTTTATTAAATTTTCTGCTTTGGTATTCTAAGCATTTTCCTATAAATAGGGTGCTTAGGTTAGAATTGAAAATCACACCAGAAACTAAAGATTTCTCTCTCTATATTATCGAGCGTATTCTTATGAGTATTTTGATACTTTGAGTGTTGCTATATCACGGTTTGAGTTCCTTCAAAGACTATATCCAAAGATTCCAAATGTAAATCTTGTCTTTTTCGAGGTAAGGGATGTTATTTTTTTTATAAATGATATTATTTCTTTCAATATCATTATGCCGAAATATTGGTAAGATTTTTCTTGTGAAATTCTTGTCTTTTAGTGTCGGGGTTACTATTCACGTATACGGCACTATTCACGTATACGACACTATTCACGAATACGGCGTTATTCACAAAAAAATTAAATTTTCATTTTTTTTGTCCAAAATATCTATTATGGATACTAGCTTTGATTGTATCCATGTTTTGATCATTCTTGAATTTTACTTCACTGTGGTTATTTATGAAGTATTTTTGAACTTGGACTGTTTAAAGTACGAATCCTTATTATTTGTTCTTTTGTTTCACTAGATTTGTTTTCTTTAAAATATTTTTCATCATCCTCAGTCCTAAATGATGATATTACTGAATATCTTTGGCCTGTAGTGCAAAGATGGTTGATTTTCTTATGAATATCTTTGGCCCGTAGTGCAAAGATGTACAGGTGTTGAGATGAACATGATCGACTGATGAATATCTTTGGCCTGTAGTGTAAAGATGAATATTTGATTTATGATGTATTGATTGATGTTACAGGGATAAAATATTGATGATGGATTTTTAAAATCATAGAAGATAGTAGATTTCATTCTCTACGTAACTCTTCTAATGAATTGTTATTTTCGCTGCGAATATTGATTTAAAACTTGTTGTCTATTGTATTCTATCAGATTTTTCCCTGTTGAGGACTAACGATAATTTGTTCTATATTATCTTAGTCATAATATTCTTTACTGGGCTAGTTGAGCTCACACTTTTCCTTTTTGTTCCATTTTTTCTTCTCAGGAGGCGAGAATGTAGCGAGTACTAGTCGGGGTATGAAATAAAGGTTCTAGAAAGTCATTTTAGTAGTCCTCACTATTTTGTAAAATAGTGTATCAATAATTGTTATGAGGACTTATTTGAGTGTTGATATTGTCTAGAAGACAATATTTGTTTTAAAACTCATAGTTTATGTGTTGTCGTATTTTGCACGACAATTGTATTAATAAAGTTGTAGTTTTTTCTGTACCATGTATTTGGCGACTCAGAATGGGTGTTGTATAACTATTTTGGGGGCGTCCACACTGGTTAGTATCGAGCTTAGGGATATGATCTCTCATGAGATCGGGGAATAGAACTAGGAGGGAGAGAGAGTAAATCCTTCGCTAGTGTGTCCTACCTAAGCTTATTTGTTGGTTAGTCAGAATATAGGGATATTATGTGATATGTTAATTTCTTCAATTAACCCTTGTTTTATGGCAGTATTTGAGAATGACAACCAAGAATGTTATCAGTGGAGTAAATGAGACCGTGGAGACACCTTTACCCACCAATGAGGAAAACATGCAACAGGCCGGCAATGTTCCTCCTGTAAATCACACCACTGATCAGACGATGAACGATGGAATGTTTAGAAGCTTTTTGCAGTTCATGCAAAATTAGACGAAGGAAACTCGTGTACAAAATACAGGTGGAAATGATAGCAACGCACTTTTTGTCACAAATGCAAGCGATTCAAAGAGTTGGGACCACCGAATGCAGGAAAGCCGGGATCCGATTAAAGGCGGAGATGTGGGTCAAGCAAATTACCAAGATATTCGATGTCTTAGATGCACTAAGAATGAAGGTTCCATTCGCCACTTTTATGTTCCAGTAATGAAGCAGACATCGGTGGGAATCAGAAGCGTACCCATCCAACAAGACTCAAAGATGTTTTGGGAAACATTTCAAAATCGCTCAATGACAAGTACTTTCCGAAAGTATTCGGTCATATGAAGGAGGTAGAGTTTATTAGACCGGAGCGAGCAACAACATGACGGTGTTCCAAAGATGAGGAGAAGTTCATGGAGTTATCTGTGTTTGCACCTCATTTGGTGGAGAATGAGGAACGTATGACGCGGATATTTCTGAGAGGTTTGAAACCCGACATACGTCAATATCTCATTTCTCATAAATTTTCTCTATATTCAGATGTTGTCAACAGGGCTCAATTATTAGAGCGAGATAACGAGTACATTCAACCGAGGGACCACAACCAGGGTCATACCGGTGACAGCAGTCATCGGAGCAACGATAACCAGCGGGGAAAGAAAAATGCGGACAAGAGCGGCAACCACTCTGGTGGTAATCATGTCCATGAAAATAGAAGAAACGAGTCGGGGGGAGATTTAAAAAAAAGGAGATTCAACAATGACAATGTGAAGACGTCAGCACCAGCAGCAACTGGTTCTAAGGGAGGAGAACGACCACCGGTCGTATGCTATAAATGCAGAAAAGAGGGTCATATCATTAAATCAAACCGCCCACAACAGTTCAAGGTATGCTATAATTGTGGAAAGGAAGGACATATCGCTCGAGATTGTACGGTAGCGAAACCAAGTCCAGCGGGGATGGTGACTCAAAAGGCTGTCCCAGAAAAGTCAAAGTCAATGATTCCTGGAAGAGCGTTTGTTGTGACTGATCAAAATGCAAGGAACCCAAATAAAGTGATCATGGGTAAGCTAATCATACATTCTTGCAAAGTTTATACATTACTAGATACCGGTGCTACCCATTCACTTATCTCTCCTGCTTGTGCTCAACGTTTAAACTTGACTCCGGAGAAATTAGACTTTGACTTATCTGTGGAGACTCCATTAGGAGAAACTTTCATCACATCCACTGTTTATAAATCTTGTTTGATCCAAGTTGGCACCATCACATTATCTGTTGATCTTATCTCTTTAAAGGTACTTGTTTTTTATGTGATTTTAGGGATTGATTGGTTAACTACTCATCATGCCAAAATTGATTATTTTCATAAGGTTGTTAGTTTTCATATTCCTAATCAACCTATTGTTCGAATTCAAGTAACTAAATCACTAAAATCAATCACTGTCATATCAAGTCATAAAGCTATTCGTTTATTAAAAAATGGATGTCAAGCTTTCTTAGCCCATGTTATGGATTTGAATAAAGACACGTCGGATTTGAATAATATTCCTATTGTTAGTGACTTTCCTGATGTATTTCCTGAAGAACTTCCTGCCTACCCCTGAATGTGAAGTTGAATTCTTTATTGATCTTGAACCGCATACAAAGCCCATTTCTAAAACCCCATATCGAATGGCTCTATTAAACTTTAGAGTTAAAGTCCAACTACGGAGTTGTTGGACATTGGTTTCATTCGTCCTAGTACATCTCCTTGGGGTGCTCCTGTTTTATTCGTAAAGAAGAAAGACGGGAGTATGCAACTTTGTATCGACTACCGGGAATTAAACCATGTCACTACCAAGAATAGGTATCCGCTACCTCGCATTGATGACCTGTTTGACCAGTTGCAAGGAGCACAATTCTTTTCAAAGATCGATCTTTGTTCTGGATATCATCAGCTAAAAATTAGAACTGAGGATATTCCGAAGACTGCCTTTAGAACTCGATACGGACATTATGAATTCTTAGTCATGTCTTTTGGATTGACTAATGCTCCTGCAACTTTCATGGATATGATGAACCGAATATTTAAAGAATATTTGGATCAGTTCGTTGTTGTCTTTATTGATGACATCCTCATATATTCCAAAAGTCGTGAAGATCATGAACACCATTTGAAGTTGGTACTCCAAAGGCTTCGTGAAAACAAGTTATATGCCAAGTTGAAGAAATGCGAGTTCTGGCTTGAGGAAGTAGCATTCCTTGGGCACGTGGTGTCAAAACATGTAGTATCTGTTGACCCGGCGAAGATTGAAGCAATACAAAGTTAGGAGAAACCAAAGTCGGTGACCGAAGTACATAGCTTTTTGGGCTTAGCTGGTTATTATCGGAGATTCGTGGAAGGGTTTTCTCGAATTGCTACTCCATTAACTCAGCTGACTCGGAAAGATATAAAATTCATATGGAGCGAGGATTGCGAGAAGAGTTTTCAAGAGCTTAAGAGGAGACTCATTTCGACACCTGTTCTGACAATACCATCTGGATCGGATGGATTTGTTATCTACAGCGATGCTTTGGGCAAAGGGTTAGGATGTGTTCTCATGCAACATGGGAAAGTCATAGCCTATGCCTCATGACAACTTAAGGAATATGAGAGGAATTATCCTACTCATGATCTAGAGTTGGCAGCAGTCGTTTTTCGCACTAAAGATCTGGAGGCACTATCTATATGGGGAGAAAGTGGAGATATATTCAGACCATAAAAGCCTCAAATATTTCTTCATTCGAAAGGAACTCAACATGCGGCAACGACATTGGCTCGAGCTGTTGAAAGATTACGACCACACTATTCAATACCATCTTGGAAAAGCGAACGTGGTAGCTGACGCGTTGAGTAGAAGATCATATGCGGGATCGAGTGCGATGTTGTCAATGCAAAGGCCCACTTTGTGTGATTTACAAAAAATGAATATAGAATTCAAGACTCCGGGACCCATGCGATGATGTCAAGTATACACATAGAACCAGCTTTAATCAATAAAGTTAAAGTTACTCAAGCCACAGACCCGGAGCTGATGCTTATGAAGAAGAAAGTATAAGAAGGTGCCATCCCAGAAGCAAGAATCGATGAAGAAGGAATACTTCGAGTCTACTCCAGACTTTGTGTTCCTAACGACTCTGATTTGAAGAACAAGATCATGATGGAGGCACACAATACACCGTTTGCAATCCATCCTGGAAATACCAAAATGTATCGTGATCTTTGACATACATTTTGGTGGAACAATATGAAGAGAGAGATTACGAAGTTTATCTCGAAGTGTTTAACTTGTCAACGTGTAAAGGCGGAGCATCAAGTGCCTAAGGGTCCATTGCAACCACTTGAGATTCCGAAATGGAAGTGGGAACACATTACCATGGATTTCGTTACGGGTCTTCCCACGATTTCTCAAGGCATAAATGCTATTTGGGTTATTGTTGATAGATTAACCAAGTCTGCTTATTTCTCGCCGATACGCAAGACTTATCCCCTTGAACGTCTTGGTCGTATGTACGTAAATGAGATTGTGAGATTGCATGGCAAGCCAGTATCCATAGTTTCGGATCGTGACCCAAGATTCACTTCAAGATTTTGGGTTAGCTTGCAAAAAGCTATGGGCACGAATTTACGATTCAGTTTGGCATACCATCCTCAAACGGACGGACAATCAGAGAGGACTATTCAAACTCTTAAAAATCTATTAAGACTATGTGTCCTAGACTTCAAAGGGAGTTGGGATAAGTATTTACCATTGGTGGAATTCTCCTACAACAACAGTTATCAGGCAAGTATAGGTGTGGCTCCATTCGAAGCATTATATGGATGAAAGTGTTGCTCTCCAGTATGTTGGGATAAGGTGGGTGAAGCAACATTGTTGGGACCAGAGTTGGTACGTATTACTACAGAAAAGATCTAAATAATTCGACAACGTATACAAACAGCACAGGATCGACAAAAGAGTTATGCGGATCTTCATCGAAAGGACGTGGAATTTAGTATTGGGGATCATGTATTGTTCATGCATTGCTCCATGGAAGGAGTTACAAGATTTGGGAAAGAGAAAAGCTCAATCCACGATTTATTGGTCCATTTGATTCTTGATCGAGTAGGAAATGTGGCCTATAGACTCAGCGTTACCTCCAAGTATGTCTCGTGTTCATAATGTTTTTCACATATCCTCGTAGCTTCAAATATGTGAAAGATCCAAACCACGTTATTGAGTTAGAACCGGACGAAATAGCCAAAGACTTAACGTATGAAGAGGTACCTGTCAAGATCTTGGATAGAAAGGAGCATGTCCTACGCACAAAAGTCATACCACAAGTCAAAGTTTTGTGGAGGAATCATGCTATAGAGAAAATGACCTGGGAGTTGAAAACGAAAAATAAAAGCGAGGTATCCTCACCTTTTCGAAACACCAGGTATGTACGTCAATTTCGAGGACGAAATTTCATAAGAAGGGGAGGTTGTAAGACCCCAACTTATTATTAATGAAATTAAATTTTCTCTATTTATTATTTTGAAATAGTAAGGGTTGATTTGACTAATGTGATTAGTTATGGGTAAAATGCGCAAATATTTTAAATAAGCAAGTGGTTATAAAATATTCATTGTTGTCGGGGAATATTCGTTTGATCGTGGAATATTCTTACTTTTGTCGGGGAATATTCGTATGCGACCAGTGCGTTCTATTGTGTGGGCCATAACTAAAGCGATTGGATGAAGAAAACGAAAAGTATAAGTTATTTATAAATAACGGCGTAGTTATTCACAGATTAATCTTGTTGAAATACTCGGTGGTTAAAACACGAGCACACACCAGTATTGCACCAATTATCGATTCTTACGTAAGAAGGCACTACTCAATAATTGTTATAGTAATTACTATTCAATATTTTATTTTATTGATTCAATAATTGCTACGTTGATATTTTATATTATTGTTGTTTCAATAATTGTCACTACACAGTATTTTCCATTATCGTAGCAATAATTCATATTATTTGAATAATATTATTAGATAACATTATTGGCAATGTCTAGAAAGTTCTGTCTAAGGAGTGGTTTGGTCACCTAATTGCGCGCCAATAAGGAGAAATCCTTATTGGAAAGCACCTCTTCTGAGGAACCGCTCGGTTGTCGATATTGTGATTATGTAATATTATTTTTGAATAATTAATTATTGATTTATATGATGAGAAAAATATTCATTTTATGTGGATATAGATGGAGAAAACTTTTAATGTGACAATTGTTGAAAATAAATACTTTATCTTTTTCTGATAAAATAATTCATTTAAATATATTATTATATTATAATAATATAATAATGGTGATATCTTTACAATGAATGTGGGATATATGAATATATATATAAGGAGGAAGAGTATTTTTGTTACTAAAAATATTTAAAACATGTTTTTCATGTTTGTGGACCCCATTTCTTGACTAAAATTTGATTATAGCCTGTAAAATCGTCCGTTGGTGGATTTCAGTCAACTTCTGCTTGGAATTTGGAAAAACTTAAACTTACAAAGTTGTAGAGAATTGAATTTCATATGGAATGGATATAAGATTTGAATTTTTCTGATAAAAGAGCTATTTATTATGAATTATTGAAGTTCCGAAATATTGGTCTGAATTGATTTTTGGGTTATAAAATAGTTTTTTCATGAAAAACGTTTTATGGTGGGTGAATGTGCTAGATTTTGATGTGGTGGGCTAAGGAAAATTTAATTAAAAATAATAATGTTTTATTAAATTTTCTGCTTTGGTGTTCTAAGCATTTTCCTATAAATAGGGTGCTTAGGTTAGAATTGAAAATCACACCAGAAACTAAAGATTTCTCTCTCTATATTATCGAGCGTATTCTTGTGAGTATTTTGATACTTTGAGTGTTGCTATATGGTGCAAGTTCCTTCAGCACTATATCCAAAGATTCCATCCAATCAATCTTGCCTTTTCGAGGTAAGGGATGTTATTTTTTTTATAAATGGTGTTATTTTTTTTATAAATGGTATTATTTCTTTCAATATTATTATGTAGGAATATTGGTAAAAATTTTCTTGTGAAATTCTTGTCTTTTAGTGTCGGGGTTACTATTCACGTATACGGCGCTATTCACGTATACTGACCTTTATTCACGAATACGGACTATTCATGATTTTTTTTTACGAAAATATCTATTATGGATACTAGCTTTGATTGTATCCATGTTTTGATCATTCTTGAATTTTACTTCACTATGGTTATTTATGAAGTATTTTTGAACTTGGATTTGCTTAAAGTACTTAATCCTTATTATTTGTTCTTTTGTTTCACTAGATTCATTTTCTTTAAAATATTTTTCATCATCCTCAGCCCTAAATGATGATATTACTGAATATTTTTGGCCTGTAGTGCAAAGATGGTTGATTTTCTTATGAATATTTTGGGCCCATAGTGCAAAGATATATAGGTGTTGAGATGAACATGATCAACTGATGAATATCTTTGGCCTGTAGTGTAAAGATGAATATTTAATTTATGATGTATATTGATTGATGTTACAGGGATAAAATATTGATGATTGATTTTTAAAATCATAGAAGATAGTAGATTTCATTCTCTACGTAACTCTTCTAATGAATTGTTATTTTCACTGCGAATATTGATTTAAAACTTGTTGTTTATTGTATTCTATCAGATTTTTCCCTGTTGAGGACTAACGATAATTTGTTCTATATTATCTTAGTCATAATATTCTTTACTGGGCTAGTTGAGCTCACCATTTTCCTTTTTGTTCCATTTTTTCTTCTCAGGAGGCGAGAATGTAGCGAGTACTAGTCGGGGTATGGATTGAAGGTTCTAGAAAGTCATTTTAGTAGTCCTCACTATTTTATAAAATAGTGTATCAATAATTGTAATGAGGACTTATTTGAGTGTTGATATTGTCTAGAAGACAATATTTATTTTTAAACTCATAGTTTATGTGTTGTCGTATTTTGCACGACAATTGTATTAATAAAGTTGTAGTTGTTTCTGTACCATGTATTTGGCGACTCATAATGGGTGTTGTATACCTATTTTGGGGGCGTCACAGATTGGGTTAGGCTTTCACTTTTTGCAACGAAATTCATAAGTCGTTGAAAAATTTCGTTGCTAATTCATTGGTGGGAAAAAATTTCGTTAGAAATTCGTTGCAAAATTTTTGGCCACTTGATTTTCCGTCATCGTGGGCAACGAAAGTTTTTTTGTTGCTAAAAATAGGGCTTTAGCAACGATTTTTCAGGCAACGAATTTATAAGTCATTGCTAAAAGTGTATGTTTAGAAACGAAACTTGTCCTTTGTTGTAGATTGTGTCAGGCTTTAACTTTTTGCAACGAAATTCATAAGGCGTTGCAAAATTTAGAAACAAAATTTGTTAGAAATTCGTTGCAAAATTTCTAACCACTTGATTTCTCCTCATCGTGGGCAACGAAAGGTTTTTTGTTGCTATAGTTCATCTAATATAGACCACATTCATTGGCAATAATTTTTTTGTTGTTGCATATTTTATACAACTTTTTGTAACGACTATTAAAATGTTGCGTTAAATTAAGATAATCCCAATAAGCATGTTTTTGTAAGACCATATTCGGTATTCGGAGAATTGTCAAAAATTATTCGTATTTAGTATTTAAAAATTATATCCAAATGCGGAACATATTCGAACCTGTGACCTATCATTTGGAACTTTGGTCATTTAACCGCTGAAGCAACACAAGTTATCTGTTAATATCTTGCAAGGATTAATATTTATATCAAAACATGAATACTTACAAAATTATAACAATAATAATAATAATAATAATAATAATAATAATAATAATAATAATGATAATAACAATAACAATAAAATAATAATAATAATAATAATAATAATAACAACAACAACAACAACAATAATAATAATAATAATAATAATAATAATAATAAATAAAAATAATAACACTATAATTTCTGCTTATATATGTCAAATACTTACAAAATTATGATATTTATCTTACTTGTTCTTTAATTTATTTATTTTGCCTTGGAATATAGTATAAGTTATTCTTTTCAATTATCTTCTTCTTTTGCAATAAATAATTAATGGGCGATCGAACACTTTTTTGATGGAAATTGGTAATGAAATAATTAAATGACATATCGATGATCATACATGATCAATATATAAAAGATTATAACGTAAATTAATAGCCAAGTTAATTAATTAGTTTTTAATATTGGACATTTTAAAATAAGGAATAATTAATGCTATTGTTTCCTAGAAAATCTACTACTTTTTATTTTGTAAAAAAAAAAAATTGATATAATAATTAGCGCTTGTGGAAAAAAAAGGGAAAAAGAAGTCAAATGTGTCTTTCCATACCAACGATCTTATATATCACAGAATAAAACGACAAATTAGTGTGTTATTATTCTAAGATAATATATTTTTATTTCATGCATAAATTGTTGTACAAATTATAAAACGTATAACCATATATATATATGTATCATATGTTATGTATGCATGAAGTAACTTTTATGTATACATTGAAAACCAATGAACTTTTATTTTTATAGTAACATTGTAAATAGCCACGGTCTATTTTTTTTATTATTATTATTATTATTATTATTATTATTATTATTATTATTATTATTATTATTATTATTATTATTATTATTATTATTATTATTATTATTATTAGTACTATTATTATTATTTATTATTATTGTTATTAGTACTTATTATTATTATTATTATTATTATTATTATTGTTGTTGTTGTTGTTGTTGTTGTTGTTATTATTATTATTATTATTATTATTATTATTATTATTATTATTATTATTATTATATATCTTCCTGAGATTATATTAATGGTATGTAGTGAAGGAGAAGAAAGGAATATATGGGAGAAATCTCATGTTTTGATATAAATATTCCTTGCAAGATATTAATAGATAACTTGTGTTGCTTCAGCGATCAAATGACCAAAGTTCCAAATGATAGGTCACAGATTCGAATCTATGTAGAAGTAATTTTTGGAAAAATTCAAAAGACCTGCCACGTCAGCATCGGACAATGTACATGTGGTGTCTGAGGGTTCAAAGTCCAAATTTTTGAATAGAAAGTGGCTCAGAATTGTCAAAAAATATTCGTATTTAAAAATTATGTCCAAATGCGGAACATATTCGTTTTCATTTTTTATTCGAATAAATAAATTATTCAAATATCCGAATTCGAATGTCAATCACCTAATAAACAATTTATTCAATTTATTTATAAAAAGTAAAAATAAAAAAATATTGACCAATTACTAACAAATCACAACCATTTAAAGATGTAAAAATACATATCATAAATGGGAGACATATCAAATACATCATCATTCATAATTGATTATAAAAATTAATTAAAATTTACTAATATAAATTGTACATATAAGTTGTATAAATTGTACTTATAAGTTGTTCCATATTATTTCATTTATTTTTTGCTAAATTTAAATGTATATAAAAGAAAAGAGATACATATACTTAGGGGCATTCCCCAGATCGATACAAAATGTATTAGTGAAGGCATTATTACTCACTATATATATTGTTCAGAATTTTTTTTTTGCGAGAGATAAAATTGGTCGCTATTTTGTTCTAAATAATTTTTTTAATAATTAATTGTGGCGAATAAAAATTGTAATATAAATACATTAAATTTTTTACAGTAATAAATTTACTTTTAATAACACTTTTTAAATAACTTACAATATTAACTATTTATTTTAATAAACTATAAAGTAAATAACTTTACACTACGTTAAACTTTAAATTTCATACATTGATCATGACAAAAAAAAAGAAAAAAGAACGAAGATAGCGACGCGCTTTTGTGGAATAGAGTACGTACAAATACCAAAAAAAAAATACTCATATGTTATACAAAATGAGTTAACTTTTTATTTTTGCTAATTCGGGAGGGGGTAGGATTTGAGCCTTATTAAAATATTAAGTTGCAATAATATTCATAGTTACGTTATATAAATATTCATAGTTACTTTATATATATTTAGTTTAATGTGAAGATTTAAGGTGGGGTATATATATATATATATATATATATATATATATATATATATATATATATATATATATATATATATATATATGGTAATATAATTTATCTAATACACAAAAAATATAACATAAAAGCAAAAATATCACAGCTAGGTTTCGAACATAAGATCTATGGGTTATTGGGCCACTAAGCTACCATTGAGCCATTCTAATCTATTAGTTAACTAAACTACCACCATAACTTGCAGCGGTAGACAGTGTAGCACATGAGCAAATGAATATTTTCACATGTCGCTATAGCGTGTAGCGGCAGGGAGAAATCCATTTCAATCTGTGTCATCCAATGTTGCAATCAACGGTATAGATTATGGTTGTTGAAATAGTACCCGTGACAACCGATTGTCAAGCATGTTAGTTCCGGACCTCTGACCCAAATAAACCCAACCTCATCAAACCTGATTATTATATCTATGCTTCCCAATATTTTTTATTTCTAGATAGAAGTAGGATATACTTACAAGTACTCCCTCACTCTGAGAATGAATGTGATGATTGATTTTATGCAAATTTAAAAAAAATATCAAATGATAAAATTATTCATATTTAAATTCTCATCTAATTGCATATTTTTTTATACATAACTAGTGATATTATATAAATATTTATAAATAATAAAAATATGACATTTAATTCTAAGGATATTACGCACAAATTATTGTAAAAAAATAGATTATTTAATATAAGTAAATATTTAACTTGAGATTACATAAATAATAAGAACGTTTATTCTTAGACGGAGGGAGTAACTTAAATCATGAACATATTTTTAAGTCCAAAAATAAAACATAAAAAGAAGAATAGTAATGGTTTACTCCTAGCTATTCTTAGTTCTCCTTTTACCTTTTTTGCAAATATATTATAAAATTAAATTATAATACTATCAGTTCTAAGAGAAAACATAAAAGATAAATTTTTTTTATTATGTTTTATGAACTAAAACAGAATAAAGTTATTTAAAAATGACTTATAAGTCATTCCTAATAAGTTAGTTTGACCCATATTAATGTAATATCAATTTTATTCCTATGTTATTTAATTTTTTTTAAAAAAAATGAATTTGTAAAAAAGAAGAGTAAGATGCAACGTCACTTTAATTGGCGTTAGAATTTTTATTTTTATGTTTTTATAGCTGAAATCTTATACACTCTTTCATTTCCAACACTGATAACAGAGAATAAACATAAAAAAATATTGATGTTTGTAAACAAGTACAAGAGATCAAAGAAATTAAAAAAAAAAAAAAAGATTCCAACGTCAGTTAAAGTGATGTTACATCTTACTCTTCTCTTTTACAAATTTAATTTATAAAAAAATTAAAAAAAAGTTACAATGCCAGTTAGTTTTACATTGGATCACATTTTTATTTTTTTTTAAATTTCTTTAAAAAAATAAAATCGTTTTAAAAAAATGTAAGATAATTTTTTTTAATTCGTTTTTTAAAAAAATATTTTTTAAAGTGGCGTTGGTTGCCTTTCTGATTTTTAGCCAAAAAAAAAACTCGAAAAATTCATAGCCATTTCAAATGGCGTTCAGTAGTTTTTCCAAATTAGATGTGAGAGCCTTTATTCCTAACGACAGTCGTTGAAATTTTTATTTTTTAAAAAATATTTGTTTAAAAATAATTTTTTTTAAAAAAAAATTAAAGTTTTTTTATTTATAAAAATTTTTCTTGAATTAATTAATTTAGTTAAGAGAAAGCTTATTCCAAGAAAATTTGAACAAAATAGATATAATTAAAAAAGTGAATATAATTTAGACAATTCTGCCGGATCCAACCTTTCCCTGTTCTTTCTCCTGATATAGTTTTGTCTCCAACCCAACCCAACCCAGCCCTTCCATGGCGTCTGCACAGCAGTAGTCTGCGAAGCTATTAATCTACCGGACCAATTCCTACAAATCCCTCAAATCCACCATTGGCAAAGCCTCTAAGAAACTTGAAACAATGAAAAAAGATCCAAACGTCGCTCCCAAAATCTCCCTAAAAAAATCCAAAACCAAGAAAATTGACAGCGTCGAAACCAGTCTCAAGGAATCCAGCCGTGATCTGTCTCTATTTAAGTTCAAATCTGGGGCGGTTGTTGCCCTAGTTCTGTTTGTGGTATTTGGGTTTCTCAATAATTTGTTTGAGGGCAAAGCTGTGGCGAAATTACCTTTTGTGCCGATACGAATTGTGCAAAAAATGGGCCACAGAGGGTTCCAGGGAGACTATCCAACGGATTGTTCGATGGCATTTTTGTATTTTTTGTGTTCGATTAGTATTCGCACCAATTTGCAAAAGTTTTTAGGGTTTTCACCGCCTCGTGGGGCTGCCGGAGCTGGGCTTTTCCCAATGCCTGATGCCAAGACCAATTGATCGAGTGAGTGTTTGAATTGAGTTTGTTTTGTTGTTATTTATTTATTATTATTAAGTTTTTGTTATTTGAGACCTCAAGGAACAAAATATCGTATTTTTTAATTAGGCTACAATTTTGGAATTTTACAATAAGACCTTGGAATAGTTTAAATTGAATTCCAAATGTTGTTCAAGAAGTATGGGTTTCAATTGTTCCTACTCATTCAAGTTAATTTGTTGGTTTTGTGTTTGAACTTCTGATTAGCATGGTAGTGTTTTCCCCCCTTTTTTTCTTCTGACTTTGGTTACTATGATTACAGAATGAATCACTTTTTGAATTAGTTTCGTGATTTAATTGTTCTGTTGAATATTTAAATATGATTACAATAATGCTTATTTTCCAAAAAGGTTATTGTGTTTGAATTTTTTCCCCCTCAATCAAATGGGTGTTTTATGATATATCGTCTACTTTATTTATGTCCTTTGTATTGATCAACATAATTTTAGTTGCATTTAGTTTGTGAGCAAGAGTTGGATTGTTTTGGACAGATTTGAACAAGGCAGTTCCTGATGAACACAAGAAGTTTCTTGCTGATTTGGTTTGGGTCCATTAAGAGGTCAGGCTTGTATTCTTTACTACTATTCATACCAATGTTAGGTAAATGATTAGGATATTCATACCTAATATATATATATATATATATATATATATATATATATATATATATATATATATATATATATATTCCCAACCTGAAACATTGGAGCTATCACACCATTACTGTTAACTGAAGTTATATATAACAACTTCTTTGATCACTAATGGGTCACCACTCTTGTTGCATTTAAAGCAAAAGTTGAGGAACGGTCTATGGTCACCCGAAGAGGATGAGAAACTGTTCAATTACATTACTAGATTTGGTGTCGGTTGCTGGAGCTCTGTTTCTAAATTAGCTGGTAAAACTCACTTGCTTCACATTTTCTCAGTTGTATAGCTAGAGCTAGCTATAGCTATGATTGTATATATGTAGCACTGATATCAGTATAATTGTTATTGTTTATGCAGGTTTGCAAAGGTGTGGAAAGAGTTGCAGACTGAGATGGATAAACTACTTGAGGCCTGATCTTAAGAGAGGAATGTTCTCACAATAAGAGGAGGATCTCATACTTGGTCTCCACCAAGTTCTTGGAAACAGGTAAGAATTAATCAAATATTGATGAATAATAATTACAGTTTGAATTTTTGGTGGAAAATTGGAAGTGGGTGTTCATTAATTTCAGGTGGGCTCAAATCGCAGTACAATTACCCGGAAGAACATATAATGAGATAAAGAATTTCTGGAACTCTTGTTTGAAGAAGAAGCTAATGAAGCAAGGTATTGATCTCAACACCCACAAGACATTAAGTGAAACAGAAGTTAGAGCCAACAGTGAGAAGAATTTTGCATATAAAGGTTCACTGTAATCACCACAGCCACAAACTAATGAAACTTCATTAACTTCAGCTGAAACAGAGCAACCATTTCATGATGTGAACAAAAGATGTTATAACAGTTACGGTACTGGAGTATTAACTGAAGCTTTAGGGGAGCATTTCATGAGCAAACCAGACTTTGATCCTTTGTTCTTACTCGAATTCCAAGCAAGAATTGATCTGACTGGATACAATTCCAATCTTTTGGTGGAATATGAGCAAACTCAAAGATCCTCGTATGACCAAAATCAATTTGAAGCCAAACCCAACTCTAAGTTCATTTCAATGCCAAATTTAACAAATTTTGACCTCCGAGGCATGGCAAAAACAGAATCTTCAGACAATTCTATTTCCACAATGAGTTCATTCTTGTTCAATGAGGGGATTAGTAGTTCTATGTTGATGTGATGCTTGAGTGCGGGAATAGGAAGGGATAGCTGAAATTGGTTGCAAGAAGTTGAACGCGGATGTGAAGTAAAAACAAATTGGAGGTGAGAAAGTTTGGAGATATATAATGAGAGAGCATGCAGATATCTAATAAGAATGCCAAGGAAGTGCAAAGAAAAAGGATAGTTTTGTCTAATATTTCCATGACAAGGTAGCTCAATCAATCAATAGCCATATTCTTCATTATTTTGTCCACATGATAGACATTAATTCTTTTGCACTATTATTCCAAGAATTAAAGAAAAAATGTTGTGGAACTTTCAAGAGAGAGAACCTTGGGCATTATTAAAAATAATTGACAGATGACTAACCTACACAAATTTTCATGTGAGATTTATAAGGCGCTAACTCCCATAACTATTATTCTTTGCTAGTATTCGGTTGTTGAAGAGATGTTGGACACTCCTTAATGATCTGTTTGTTTTCTATTTATCTACAGAATTTTAAAGGGTTGAGTTTTCCTACTATTTCATCAGTGGGTCCAAATGGGGCAATTATCCATTATTCACCAGATGCTAAAACATGTGCTGAGCTTGATCCGAATCAAATGTATTTATGTGATTCTGGAGCACAAGTTTGCAGCTATCTTGTATTGTTTAGAGTTTAGTTATATATCTTCTTGTTAGATAACCAATTTAGAGTCCTTCATACTCTATCTTGATGTATATGATGTTTTGAGTTCTTTATTGTGTTATAGTTGGATTCTTAACTTCGTGTCATAGTTGGATTTTAAATTTTTTATCTTTATGTCTTTAAAGTATCTAGATGGCACAACTGATATATCAAGGACTGTTCATTTTGGAAAACCATCTGCACGTGAGAAAGCATGTTACACTGCGGTATGTCAGACACTTTGATTTGCTTAATTACCTTAATGCTTATTTTGTATTCACTCAGACAAAAGGTTATTACCTTAATGCTTTTGGAAGATCTAGTTGTGGAAAACCTGGATATCTTTATTCCTGGCTTACGGATTCCAAAGCCTGTGGATTTTTCTCAGTCGTTAGGTGACCACTTGTCCAAGAGTTTGGTGGAACACCTCTCAGCTCTTAGAACCCGAATAGTTGTAATGGCTAGTCAAGAAGGTCCAACAATCACAAGAACAAGGAGAAGAAGTGCTACTCAACACGGTTTGTTTTAAAACCTAGAGTCTCAATTTTCACTAATATGGCCTAAATTGACATCTGCCATGATCTGCAAGGGGGTTCAATATCAGGAGATCTTATTCAGGCTCTTGAAGATTATTTGCCAGTTCTTATGGGATTGGTTAAAGATGGTAAAGCATTTACAGTGCAATTTGTTATTAGCTTGCATAGTCTGTTCAATAGTAGTCCTTATTATTGCTCGTCTATCTGTAGGGAGCCCATTACAACACAAGGTACAGTTCGTTTGGGTTAATCAGGAGGATGATGCAGAGGTGAGAATTTGATTATTAGCATTGTACTTGTCATAGTTATCTCTACATTTTCTCAATTTCATTAAGAGGATTCCTCTCCTTATTGAAACAAGTTCATCAAACTAACTAACTAACTCCATTGAAAAAAGTTCATACAGTTGTGCGCTCGTGCAGGTTGATGATACCACCACAGATTTGGCTGGAGGTAGATACTACAACAATGATAGCATAGCAGCAATTACTCTAGGTATGACCACCAATGCTGCTTACATAGAACCAGCTCAAGAAGTTCCCAAATGGCATGGTCTATCCCCTGAATCTGGAGAAATGGTTAGTAATTTGATAGTAATACTAATTCCTAGTTATCTCATACAAGAAATAAGATCTAATTACTAATGATTAACGACTGTTTTAACTTTCAGGTTATTAGCATAGAATGGGGAAATTTCAAATCTCAGCAATCACAGCAAAAAGGCACAGGGCAAGGTTACAACCTATAAATACTACAATTATACTTCTCGGTACATCCATCACTGCACCATTAATAATTTGAAGGTAAATTTATGTTATTTTGGAAGTTCTGGCTTTTCCGTGATTTCCTTATATTCATGGTTCATTTTAATATGGATAGTTTTGAATTTTGAGTTTCTTGGTATGAAATATATTTGGAATTATGAGGATTTCTCTCAAAAATGATGAATGTGATCAAGCATTAATACTAATTAGTTACTTCTTTTTAGCAGTTTGATACTAAGTATTACTACAAAGTTGGGGTTAGACATTCTCTGCTAACTTTCTGGTTCATCACTCCTGTAGTTGGACGTGATGTCCCATATACTTTTGGCGTTATTGGTAAACTGCTCTTTCTATATTAGCATTCCAAAGAAGGGCTAATGATTAAAGTTTTGACATTTGTTCAATAATCTTCTGTCCTGTTAGCGAATTCCAAGCTTTTTTACTTTATGCCTTTCAAAGAGTTGAATTAAATAAATGTGAATGTAGTGTACTACCTTGGACACCTGGACTTAATAAAGAAGTACCAAATAAAAAGAAATTTTAATTCGACTAATTGCTAGAGTTTTTTCTATGTTTAGATGAATCTCAAAAAAGAAAACACAGTTGCAATGTAACATCATGAATCTATATGACATTTTTTGTTTTCTATATACCTTTTATTCACTTTATTAATAATTTAATTCTTGGGGATCTTGGTCAAAGTTATGATTCGAATCAGACACTTAACCATTATAAACTAAATCCAACGAGAGGACAAGATGTGTTCTTTGTCGAGGATCTTTCATATGTAGATAACTACCCTAATCATAACAATACAAGGTAACTTTATTTATTTACAATAGTTTTTAATTTCTTGCAGTCTACAATAAATTTTTAGAAGTTTGTTTGTTTCTTAGCTAAATTCATCTTTGTTTAATCTACTACATATGGTAGAGTAAGTCAATACTTGACATGTGTGCTTGTGCTACATCTATATATTATCTTAAATAAAATTACTAAAAAAGTTCCCAAACTTTATTTGAAAAGTTCAATTTATAATGATTATAGTGTGGCAAAGATTTGATGTGGAGTCCGAGGTTAAAATTTGTTTGTCTTTACTAAAGCCAGATATAAATAAAATTATCAACCAAAAATTGATTGCTTCCTGATATATATTAGGGCAGTTGTTGCAAACTCATACACAATTGTCTAGCTCGTTATGTTATATGTCAACATTTATAGTCGCACTGAAGGTTCATGAAATGGCCGATTAAGATTCAATTTTTTTTTTGTAACAGAACAATCATATAGTCGCACTGAAGGTTTTTTTTTCTATTTGGATTTGTAGCAAATGATATTGTGATTGCCTATTTGTCTTTTTCTGCTTATGAGTAATACGGTGTACATTAGTACCACGTACCAATTCTATTGTCTTTGTGTATTGATTTTGGCACTAAGTGCATCTGGTGACCTATTTGCTTCATTTTCTTGACTTATTATTATTTTTAAATATGTGCAGGAAGACTGCTTCTACGACTTGCCTTACAATACTGGGTATCAAATTTTCGTGCTATGTTTACGGAAGACAAGGGACGAAATTATGAAGTGTACTCTCTCAATATATGTAGATATATACTTTGATTGAAGAACTATGGTAGCTTTAGATGGTTAATTGTAAAGATAATGAATGATTATGTAGTGGATGATTTTATTAAGTTAATAATATTTTAGTTTTTTGTATTTTTGTCATTATTTGCTATGGGGACATTGAGATAGCCAAGTACACAAAAAGAATATCAAATTTTGATTTGGCAACAATATAATTAGATACTGCAAGCATTGAACAAGTTTTAATATAAAGAACAATTTTTATACATTTAGAAACAAATTTTCGTTGCTAATGACATTAAAAATATAATATTTGGCAACGAAAAATTAACCTAATAACAACGGAGAGGATATTGTTGCTAATACTAACATAAAAGACAACATTTTTATCGTTGCAAATTATATCAACTTTCGTTGCACATATAAAGAAATGACAACATATGATGTCGTTGCTAATTGACGACTTTCGTTGCTATTGAAAATAACTAGCAACAAACATTTTCATTGTTGATTCAGCATAATATCGTTGCCAAATAATATAATCAAAAACGAAAAATCGTTGCTAAAAAGTTTACATTCCGCAACGAAAGCAAGCTTAGGCAACAATTTTCATAATTTACTGTAACGAAAAATGTCGTTGTAAAATGGTGTCAACTACAACGAAACTGCATGGTCGTTGCAAAAAAAAAAAAGAGAGTTCATTTCGTTGCCAATTAGCAGGCTTTTGCAACGAAATGGGATTTTTAGCAACGAAATTTTAATTATTCTGCAACAATACATTTTGTTGTAAAAGGATCAATGTCTCTGTACGAAAGCCAAATTTTGTTGCAAAATGTATTACTTTTTGCAACGAAAAAAAACGTTCATTGCGGAACAAGTAGCAACGCTCATTGCGCAACGAAAGACGCAACGACAGTAAAGTCGTTGCCAAAACCGTTTTGCAATGAAATTTGGCACCCTTAGCAACGAAAATCGGTTGTTGCTGAAGCCCCATTTTTTGTAGTGGTGTTTAACTTGTTTCTATCTAATTTGTGGGTTTAATAATACGGTATTAGTGCATCGAGACGTGGCTAGTGCTACATTAGTGTTCTTGATTAATAAACTGGGATAGTGAACTGAATTGGAATAAAGGTGTAAAAATCAGAGTGAAGCTTAAGGTGAAGTCGTAAGCCTAATTCTCCAATAATTGTTTGAAATTTCAGTTTTTAATATTTGTGATTGGTTTGTGATCTTATATTTATTAATAATTTAGTTTTTATAATTTTAATCATTGATTGGATAGTTTAATAAAATTATGATTAATAGGAAATTGATAATTGTGAGGTTAAAATTCTTACTAAATTATCTCTGTGGGAACGATACTCTACTTACTATTATATTACTTGTTGACCACGTATACTTGCGTGTCGTGCGTAATTAGATTTTACCCAACACTTCATCACCGCTAGATGCAATATAGATACTCTCCACAGTATTGGCAAATTCCACGTGATATTTCATAAAGAGATCTTTCCTTTGAGCTACTGCATCGATCCTCCTACCATGCCGGTCCACCTTCTGGTGTTGGAGGTTCATAGAGGCCAATATCACTGCCAATTGATCAGAAGCTGAAGGACTAAGCTCTATATAGGTGGAAAGTCTTTGGCCTCCGGAAGGAGGTTGGACCGAAGTAGCAGCCCTCCTCATTGTGGGGATGAGACTCTGCACCCTCCCAGACTCAGTATCGGGTAATAGTAGAGTGTTCTATAATAGCCATAGGAGGTAAGAGTATCTCGTCTGTGGCCACAGGTACCACGACTATCTGGCACGGGAAGGTGATGACAGAGGGATATGGTAGGCCTCCTGAAGTCTTTCCCCTCAAAGCCTTGAGAATAGACTGCTGAATGAGTGAGCCTACGTCAATATCCAACCCAGTGACTATGGCAAATATCAACACTGCTCTCTCTCTCTAGTCACATCACTGACGTGCCTGGTTGGCATCAGGTTGTGGCAGATAAAACTATACCATTCCTTCCCATAGCGTTAGAGCTTGGTCTGTGCAAAACTGGATTTCTCACATGTGTACACATTTATTCTCCAAGTGGTGACTAGTTTGCATAACCTCTTGACTATGTCTTCTGCATCATAGCTGCGCACACCGTTATCTAGGTAATCTCTGTCATAATTAGGCATCTGAAAACAAGCATTGATTATTTGCTTGTCAAACTGGACTGCCTTGTCCCTTACTATCATCTCCAAACTCCCCTCAACCGAGGCGTAAGCATAGAACTCCTTAACTAGGGTAATGTGTTGGTCGTTTTACCGATCAATATATGCGTGCAAGTATACACGGTTAACAAGTAATAAAGAGTAAGTAAAGTATTGTTCCCACGGAGAATTAACTAATAAAGTTCACCAAGCACTAGCCCGTAACCATTTTAGTCTTATTTAAACGAATGATATTATATTTTATATTTAAACCGTGAAATTAAATAAACCTAACTATTCCTAGAGTTAGACTAGATAATGAAGACCTGAGATCACAATTTCATCTATTGGCTCATTCAAATCCACACATTTCATGTTAAGCCAAACTAATTGTACCAGATTGTTAGCCAAGAACACGAAAGTAAAGTATAGTCATCTCTCAATGTACCATACACATATCACATGTAATCCACAGTTGATAGAATACACATGAACACCCACATTACCTAAACCACTATATGTCTATGTGATTTATAAATAATTAGGGTTTAAGCCCAAGTTCTCAATTGACTACGAGTGGTACTTCGGTATATGTCTATCCTACGCACGAATCATACATCCCACTGCATTGTAGAACATAAAATCACACGCTAATAAGATCAGATCTAAACCCATACTTCCTCTCTCAAGTCCATATGGATTATCATAGTAATTGATGGCCAATCAACTAAGCAAATAGCATGAATCTAATTAGACAAGCCCATAGCAATCAATAAGGCTAACAATGAAATATATCAGAAATAACTAATCCATAGAATCCATTGCAATCTCAAAATAGAGTTTAAATCATATCTGAATCAAATCTATCATCCACATATTGCATAAACATCATAAGATTACAAATAAGAATCAAAGAGAGGATAAGAGTAAAGAATTCAAATGCAAATTTGTTATCCTGCTCCAAGATGGAATCTCTGATGTTTTCCAATTGCTTCAAATCTTCATATCTAATCAAATCTAGAAATCAATTATTCTAATCTACTCTATTCTAATATTGAAATTGAAGAGAGAAAGTAACGATAGCTCCTTGATCCCCCAAGGGGTGGAATCCCTTACATAATGAAAATACGTCTCTTTTTTAAGCCCTCCTTTTACCCTCCTCCAAGTTACGCTTCAATTGTACTATTTTTTGAAAAAGTCAGCTCTGGTCAACATCAGAAGTGGCGCGGCCGCGCTAGGAATGGCCTGGAGTTAGGCATGCCCGTGCTCAAATAGTAGATCGCATTTTTTTGGTCCAGGGACTTGCGCGGCCGCGTAGGAAATGCACTACAAATTCGCGCGCCCGCGCTATTGGTTTTCTGCTGCAGTATCCTCTGGTAAAACAACCATAACTTTTGATCCAGGAGGAGTTACGGAGTCTGCCACCTATCAAATCGAAGCTCTCGACGAGATCTACAACTTTCATTCTTTGATAATTGAGAAATAATGGGCGGATGAAGGCTGAAATGGGGTTGGAAGTGACAGCTATGCAAATGGCCACCCAAAACAGTGACGTTCAACGTTCGTTGGTACAAAGGTCATAACTCTTGCATCTGAACTTCGATTGGAATGATTCAAGATGTTCCAGAAAGCTAAGAAGAAGCTCTACAATACAATCCAAGTTCTAAGCCAAGAACAAGAAATGAACATGAAAGCCCAAACGATCCCCGGATTGCTTTTCCTTGCGTTTTCATACCAATAGTCGCTCACATCGTTCCCAAGCATAAGATCTACAAAATGAACACAAAATGCATGAAAAGTAACTAAGAAACATGAGTATAAGCAACTAATTCAAGTAACAGATACCGGATAAATAGGTATAAAACTTACTTATCACAATGATTGGGGACAAGTGCTGTCGGGTGAAATGTCTCCTATCAGCAATCATCTAAAATAGTTCCCCATCAAAACGTGTGTCAGGCCTGAGGCCTCTCTCAGGCACTAGGCTCTAGCTAGCGAAAACTGTATAGAACTTCTTAGAAGCCTCCCTGCTAATGAACCTCGTCTGATCCCAGTGTGGTAAGGATGAAGATGATCCCACCACACTCAGCTTTTGCTTCTTTGGTTCCATATCAGAAATTATCAATCAAATGAAACACACAAGCAGAGATGGAATCCAAAGCCTGAATACTCCTAACTGATCCAAGCACACTGCCTAAAGCCTTTTTTTTGTTGCCAAACAACTTTCCAATCCACTATCTATGGACCAATTTGTCGAACACTTTATGTGCGTAGTTTTACACTAGGGTTTTAGAGATAGCCTAGATGCTAGATATGGCATAATTGTCTAAAAAAATACTCAACACAGTGCGAGGAACAACTCACAACAATCAAACCCCAAGCATAAGCAATTAACTCTAACAACATTCCAATTGAGAAGAAAACGTGAAAACCCTAGTACCCAATTACCTCAAATTTAATGGACGAATTTGATGAGAATCCGTTGCCCTTGATGTCGTTGAAAAACAATTTGTATGGGGATGGCAAGGCAACACCAGGTGTGTGCAATGCTTTTGTTGCTTCGAGGGCTTGGGGGAAAGTCTGTCGAGAGGCTGGAGATATGTGGGCAAAAGAAAATGAAACAGCCTTACTTAAGCAACTAAAACTCGCTAATGACGATGCAGCGCTGTGCTTCCTTTGTAAAATGGCACTGCAGCGCCAGTATTGAATACTGGTTTTTAAAGTGGCGCTGCAGCGTTGTCCATAGGCATGATGATGGCGCTGCAGCGTATATTTCCAGTAGGCTCGAGATGAAGGTGGTGTTGCAGCTCTGTGATCCCTTTGTAAACTGGCACTACAACGTGTATTTTAAGTAGGCTCGCTATTAAGATGGCGCTACAATGCTGTGATCCCTTAGTAAACTGGCACTGCAACGTGTATTTCCAGTAGGTTGCCCATGTTGATGGCGCTGCAACATGATACTCCCTTATAAATTGGAGCTGCAGTGCTATCTTGCAAGATTGGGCTTTAAAGTTTGCGTTGCGATCTTTGGTTCAGGCTATAAACCGCTGCTTAACAACGCCGTCCCTCATCTATCTACCCAAGGCAGTGTATTCCTTCACAATACAAGCCAAGTGTAAGCCATCTTAAATAAGCAACACAAAAACTATTAACAACCCACACGATAACTAGTTGAACTCAACTACTGCATACACAATAACAACACACTAGATAAACGTGCTACTTACATACTATAGACACAATAACATGCATATTAGATAAACCACTACAGTAATAAACATGCAGAAACCTATGTTAACAAACTAAAGAGAAAAGATGCAATGTAAACTAGATAGAAACAAAGAGGAACAAAGAATTTTTGATTTTGAGATGGGGTTGCCTTCCCATTAAGTGCTTATTTTAAAGTCGTCGACTTGATTATTCCCCCGTCTTACACCGGGTCACTGTAACACCCCGAAATCCGGTCTATCTTCACACCCGAATTCCGTGCATCACGAGTACATCTCCTTCCCAACATACATTCTTAAATCCCAGGTTCTAATACCTTATAAACTCGTTCATTATAAATAATGATAATTACATTATTCTTTACATCTTACACGGGTGACTTTTATCCGCCACCAAGGATACATAACAGTTCATTAAACTAGTCTATAGTTTAATTAGACTATTCTACATTACAAATCTTCACTTGATCTTCACGCTCATTCATAAACTGAATGGTACTTCTTCTGGATATCGATCAGCTTGATCTTTATGGGATCCTTAAGTTTTTCTGCTCGTACGCTGAAAATGTTTTTCATTTAAAGTAAGTGTGAGCATTCAATTGCTTATTAAGTCATAGCAATTGAATAAAAAGCCTCAAGAATTTAAACATTTTCTTTAGAACTTTGATAACCGAACAAAGGTTATAAAGCAGCTTAAATAATAGGAATAATTCTGATTCCTATCATTTTAAAAAATTAATCACATTCACTTTGAAATACTTTCATTCTTCTACCTTTTGTATACACATCCTGTCTGGCTAGAATCATTAGCACATACTTAACAATAACATTTCATGTATAAAAAGAACATTTTCATATTGAATAGTTCCATCACAGAACAGTTCATCTCATAGAAACACCAAAGTGTTAAAATTGTGGCATAAGGCCTCATACGTTCTACCACCTTGTACAAATATCACACATTCGCACATAGATAAAACTTCTCATGTTCAACATCTAAGAAGTTTAAGAAACTAACATTCATTTTAAATATGAATGAAGTTAGGAAACTTGCCTTATGCACAGCTATAACTTATAGTTTACGCTGAACTGCTCATCATAATCCTTATATATCACATAAGAAAAATAACACATATACCAATTAGTCATGTATATTTGACTTATGCATTGGTTTGAACTTAACTTTACTTCTTAGGGTTTGCGTTCTTGCAATCTAAGTTGACGCAATCAACTTCCTTTATCGTTTTACGGTGTTACAACATACAGAGATGTCTTAACTCATACGATCATCATCTTTGATGATTTATATTCTTATCTTCTTCTTTTAACTCTAATAGGACTCAACACATATCGCGTCTCTACTAGTAGTCCATATGGTACTCTGAGTGGTTTCCCACATACAACCAACAAACAAGTTCTCGTCTCATCTACACTGTCTTTTACAGTGAGTTAGATCGATTGCCAGTTTCGTATATACCTTCACTCTTTGAAGGAATTGTTTAGCCCAGCTCCCATATGTCAATCATCAAAGATTATGATTGTACCACAACCTAAACTCATCTTAACTTATCCGAACCATTAAAACTATAACATTCGTTAAGTTGATTTCTCATTCCTTATGGCTTTCTTGCAACTAAATGCTATACCTCAGCATTCATTCCTTATCGTCTAAGTCATACAGTCTTTTGTATACTTAGAACGATCATCCAATATTAATTCTATGCATTCATAGCATTAAGCATTTCACGTTACCATATTCTTATCTTACAACATCCGGTTCATTCGACTCAAAATGTTATCCAAGCTATTATTACTAACTCAACTTCTTAACGTTATATGTCATTATCATTAATTCAGTTTCTTCACCGTTCAAAGGTTTAATCATTATTATTCATTACCTTACGGTCAAATCATACACGGTGTGTAGGTTCTACCCGTTTAATAATCATGTACACTCAACCCTCATCTCTCAACGTCTAAGGAATTACAATCATAGTAACCCCACACGTTCGTTTTATCGCAACTACGGTTCCCGGATATTAGTTACGTATTTTGTGTTTACATAGTTTGTCTTTTAATCCCATTCAACCTTTACTAAAGGTTTAATTCTCTTGATTAAGTGTTACATTATGTGAACTATAGGTTCATTATCTTTCCTTACACGCCCCCTAGGAGTTGAGCAATTAAAAGCTCTTCTATGGGCTTTGCCCTGCACTGGCGCTGTGGCGCTGGTTCCTTCCTTTCTTCTTGTGCTACAATGCCACTTAGCAGTGATTCGTTGCCAGAGTTGGCGCTACGGCGCCGCCTCCCAAGGCTTAACTGGCGCTGCGGCGCCATGCCTAAAACTTTGAAAATATTTCTAAGTCATGGAAAATGTTTGAGACACTGACTTCACAATCTCATAACTTCTTCATTATAACTCGGAATGAGGTCGTTCCAAAGCCATTCCCTTCCTTATCTTACGTAATTCAACTTCGCTCAGACAAAAATTTATTCTGAATCCATTAACATGCCATTCAATTGGCTTAAATTCTTCCTTTGTTCGTTTTACGTTATTAACATTCTTCGTTCATTCGCCCGTAATTCGGTCATCTGAACTCGGAACTCATTCGCTCTTGAGTCCATGACTCAAGTTTTCTACATTTTCTTACATTCTTATGAAACCCTACACATTTGGGTTCATTACTAACTTTCTAATTCTTGTTCGTCTTTTACGAAATTTTCGCCATAACTTCGTTATAGCTAAGCTTAATCCGTTCTTTATGAACATTTCTGTTGTTCCTAACCAAGAAATAATCATCTAACTTATACGCGATGGTTTTAAACTTGTCCATCAATAACAAGTTCTAACTACGATGGTTTTAAATTTGTTCATCAACAATGTTCTTCGTGTTCTTTGCGTGTTCTTCACGTTCTTCGTTAGTTCTTCATTTTTAATCCATACTTTGATTATGATTTCACTTTTTCTTGGAATTTGGTGTTATAAAACATCATTCCTTAATTATTTCACCGAATCATTTATATGATTCATTCAGATCGTCCAAACTCATTACGCAATTCATACTTCCTTAAGAAATTTATAAACTAAACTTTAAATTCTTAATTCTTTTTTTTCCTCATGATTTCAACCATATAAAAATTATTCTTAACATCTTTTACTTCTATTCTCATTAAGCTATATGATTTCATACAAACTTAAAGAAAATTTAGATTAGACTAGATCTTAGGATTACCTTTCTTCTTTAATCTTCTTCTGTTGGACAAAGTTTCCACACGAGCTAGCTTTTCCTCTTCCTCTTCCTCCTCATTCGAATTCTCTCTCTCTCTCTCTCTCTCTCTCAAGTGCTGGTGAATTTTTCATTAACCAACAAATGAGCTTAAGCTTTTCTTATATAGAAAACCAAGGCTAGGGGCAAAATAGTCATTTAGCACTAAAGTTACTATTCATACCTCCTTACTATTCATGAAGCTTCTCCTCGAAGCTTTGTGGTTCCGTCTTTCGGGATTCGTCCGACAGTTTGAAAACTGCGATTCTCAGAATCCAAATATTTTTGGATAGTTTGTCTTTCTTTTATAGATTAACTTTAACGCATTCTTCGGATCTCCAAAAAATTGAAAAACACTTTTTGATGTTAAGAGTTTTCCTTCACGTTTTCCCCTAACATAGTTAAACGAATGAAAAACACATAACATTACTTTTCGTCATTTTTATTTCATTTGATTTCTGCACATTTTTTGAGAAAAATATTTATCGGCTAACTTAACTTATCACGATATATTATCGTCAAATATTTCAATAGAATGTCATTTCGACATACCGAACTCTTGAAAATACTTAGGTTATTTAAACCATAACCCTTAGGGTTTTGTCGAGTGAATAGTGCTTATTTCGTCTTTTTCCTCAGAAATATTTTTGTTCTCGGAAAATTTTTATTTTTAACTTGAAAATTCTTACTCATTCAGTCTAGCTCATAGCCAGAATCCTCCTGTTTTATAATCATCCTAGGTTCTAGAACGATTAATAAACACATCACATAATATTATTAATAAAAATACATTTTATTAATAACTAATTCTTTAAACTTAAATTTTGGACAATCTAATTTTTCAGGGTTGTCACAGTCACCTAGTGTAATGGACGTGTTCTGACGATCGACCTCACCGCCCCAGTAGTGTTTAAGGCGTTGCCCATTCAACTTAAAGGTTTTGTCAGAATTTGGGTCTTCCACCTCAATTGCTCCATGATGATATACCTTGGCTATTTTGAACATCCCTGACCATCGGGACTTCAACTTCCTGGGAAATAGTTTAAATCAGGAGTTGAAGAGAAGCACTTTCTGGCCTGGTTCAAAATCTCTTTCCACTATCTTCTTGTCATGCCATATCTTTGTCTTTTCTTTCTACAAATTTGCGTTCTCATACGCTTGGAGCTGAAACTCGTCTAATTCGTTCAGTTGTAACAATCTGTTCTCCCCTGATGTATCCAAATCAAAATTGAGCTTTTGAATCGCCCAATAAACATTGTGCTCTAATTCGACCGGGAGATGACTTGCCTTTCCATAAACAAGCCTATATGGAGACATTCTGATAGGAGTCTTGTACGCAGTGAGGTATGCCCACAAGGCATTATCCATCGTTTTAGACCAATCCTTCTTGTTCGGGTTCACAATCTTCTCTAGGATGTACTTAACTTCCTTGTTTCATACCTTCGCTTGACCATTTTTTTGCGGATGATAGGCCATGGTAATTTTATGGGATACCCCATATTTGGCAAGAAGGAACTTGAAATACTTATTGTAGAAATGTGAGCCCTCGTCACTAATTATTGCCCGAGGTGTGCCAAATCAGGTGATTATATTGTTTGTCAAAAAATTCAGCCCGACCTTGGCATCATTAGTAGGCAAGCCAACGACTTCCACCCACTTAGAGATATAGTCAACAATGACTAGTATATAGAGATTATTGTACAAGGATGGAAACGGGCCCATGAAATTTATTCCCCAAACATCGAACAGTTTTACCTCCAGAATATTTTGCAGAGGCATTTCATGCCTTTTAGAAATGGTTCCTACCCTTTGGAAATTATCGTAACGCGATACATAAAGATGAGCATCTTTAAATAAAGTCGGCCAGTAGAAACTAGATTACTAGCATAGTTAATCGTGTGAAACACTTTGTCCCTCCGTTGGCCTAACACTGCTCCAATAGCAAAATCACTGGCATCGCACATAAGTTCAAATGGAAAGGTTCAGTCAGGAGACACAACTATAGGAGCTATGATAAGTCTTTCCTTTAACAATTTAAATGCTCCTAGTCAGGCTTCGTCAAACTGGAAAGACACGTCCTTTTCCAATAAGCTACAGAGCGGCTTGGTTATTTTCAAAAAGTCTTGGATGAACCGTCTGTAGAATCTCGCATTCCTCAAAAAACTCCTTACCCCTTTCACTGAAGATGGCGGTGGCAGATTATCTATAACATCAATTGTTTCCTTGTCTACTTTAATACCGTAAGAAGATACCCTGTGCCCCCAAAATAATGCCCTCTCTCACCATAAAGTGGCATTTTTCCCAATTCAACACTAGGTTTGTCTCTACGAATCATTTCAGGACGACAATCAGATTTTGTAGACAGTTTTCGAAAGAGCTCCAAAAGACAAAAAAATCATCCATGAAGACCTTGAGGGTCTGTTCCACCATATCAAAAAAAATGGACATCATGCAATGCTGAAATGTTACAGGAGCATTACATAGCCCGGAAGACATTTTTTAGAAGGAAAATGTTCCATAGGGGCATATAAATGTAGTTTTCTCCTAATCTTTGGGTGCTATAGTAATTTGATTGTAGCCAGAATATCCGTCAAGGAGACAATAAAATTCGTGCCCAACGAGTCTATTGAGCATCTTTTCAATGAAGGGAAGAGGGAAATGATCTTTACAAGTTGACTTATTCAGCTTCCTATAGTCCATGCATACTCTCTATCCAGTAACTGTTCTGGTGGGAATAAGCTCATTATTCTCGTTTGACACTACTGTCATGTCTCCCTTCTTCGGCACGCATTTGATAGAACTAACCCAGGGATTGTCTGATATGCGGTAGATAATGCCTTCCTCCAGCAATTTGATTATTTCTTTTCAGACCACCTCTTTTATAATGGGGTTCAACCACCGCTGATGTAACAACTCTAGTCAGATCCCGAGTCCGGAACAAATCTTGGGTCAAATCCCAAGTTCGAATTGAATCAAATCCATCAAAATAAGACCTCAAACTACTGGCCCAATAGTATCTTCTTGGTTCAACTTAGCCCACCACAGGCTCACCCAAAAGGTCATGACTTGAAGGTACTATTGGTAGTAACTTATTTCCTTATATGTAGACAAATTTTTCCCCTATCTTTCGATATGGGATTGGGGTGTTACAAACTCCCCCACTTAAATTTCTGACGTCCCCGTCAGAACCGATCACACACACAGCCCAAAGATCTTTGCTCTCTAGCCATTGTGGGATAATACCGGCTGGTTTCGTGTCCCCACCTCCGGACCTCCATCTCTCCATTGTGGGATAATACCACCAGCCTTTGTGTTCCCACCTCCGGTAACCCGATCGGATGACCCGACCCGAGCTTTTAAGAGTCGACTTTGATACCATATGTAATAACCCGAGTTAGATCCCGAGTCCAGAACAAATCTTGGGTCAAATCCCAAGTCCGAATCGAATCAAATCCATCAAAATAAGGCCTCAAACTACTAGCCCAATAGTATCTTCTTGGGTCAACTTAGCCCACCACAGGCTCACCCAAAAGGTCATGACTTGAAGGTACTATTGGTAGTAACTTATTTCCTTATATGTAGACAAAATTTTCCCCTATCTTTCGATGTGGGACTGGGGTGTTACAGCTGATGTACGATGGAAGGTTTTGACCCATCTTCGAGTGGGATTTTATGCATGCAAAAATATGGGTTGATACCTTTTATATCCGCAATCGACCACCCAAAGGCTGTTTTATACTGTCTGAGAACTTGAAGTAGCTTCTCTTCCTGAGCCTTATCCAAAGATGCAAAAATAATAACTGGTAGGGTGGATGAATCCCCTAAATAGGCATACCTCAAATGGTTTGGCAAGGGCCTTAGATCAAGGACAAACAGTTCTATGATTGAAGGCTGTGACTTGGAAGTGGATGCTTCTTGATCATTCAGAGATTCAAACTGTCGGTGAAATTATTTTGATCTCTGGGTGCATCTAACCACTTAGTACACTCAAGATGAGTGGAATCTTCCATATTACCAGGACCTATCAAAGTTGCCTCAAGTGAGTCCGACACGCAAATTTGAGAAAATACTTCCCGCACTGATTTGTCAATCACATTAATCTAGAAGCATTCTTCCGAGGCAATGGGATACTTTATGGACCTGAATACATTGAATGTTACCTCCTGGTCCTGAACTCTCATAGTCAATTCCCCCTTTTGCACATCTATTAGTGTCCTCCCCGTTGCTAGGAATAGTTTTCCTAGGATAATCGGGACCTCCCTATCTTCCACAAAGTCCAAGACAATAAAATTCATAAGGAAAATGAACTTGTCCACCTTGACAAGCACATCTTCCACAATCCCCTTTGGGTAAGTAAGAGATCTGTCAGCCAGTTGCAGGGTCACACTAGTAGGTTTGGCCTCAATTAACCCCAACTTTTTATAGATAGAGAGAGGCATTAGATTAATGCTCGCTCCCAAATCACACGGGGTTTTGTCGATGAATTGATCCCATATTGTTCACGATATAGTGAAACTCCCAAGATCCTTCAGTTTTGGTGGAAGCTTATTTTGTAAAATTGCACTACATTCTTCCGTTAGTGCCACTATCTCGTGATCCCCCATCTTCCTCTTTTTGGACAAGATTTCCTTCATAAATTTTACATAGCTAGGCATTTGCACCAACGCCCTTGCAAATGGAATATTGATATAAAGCTTCTTAAACACTTTTAAAAACTTTGAAAATTGTTTATTGAGCTTCTGTTTCTGTAGGCGCTGAGGGAATGGTAATTGTTGGATAGGAGGACTAGACTTACTCATTATAGGGATTATTTCTGTTTGTTCATCTTGTGCAATCTCTTCTCCCCCAGACTTATCACCAATTGGCTCTGTCGATGTCGGGATTTTTATTTGTCCCTTTTCGTTACTTGTTCTTTGGTATTCTCATGTTAGGTGAGATTTGTTTGGAAAAACAAGTGAAAAAGGTCCAACATGTGTAATGTCGACAATTTGACTATAAGAGTCGCCAATTGGTGTTTTTAACTGGTTGCACCAACGCAACTGAAAAAGGGTTGCACATTGACCCAGTGATGTAACACTGCTAAACGGGTCTGTGAAACCGAGATTCATTTGGGTTCGGGGGCTTGATTATGTGGAGGGAAGGTGTTAGGAACCCCCCGACATTCGTGTTGCCACGGTGATCGCCGCTTTTCAAGAAACTATTATATGATTGTGTGTGTGTGTGTGTGTGGATCAATGTGAAATTATTTGGAAGTAGTACGAGGCCTCATTCGCACCTAAATACAAAGGGTTTGAATTTATAGAAAAATTCTGATTTAAACAGAATATAGCAATGAAGTTTTGTAAAAGAGGTTTTTCAAACCCTGTGCTCAATAGGAATTGAGACCTTTTCATACTTCCATTTTATTATTAAATGTTACGACTTGATTGTTTTTTTTTTTTGAGATGCGAGGCATCTTGAGAAAATAATATCTGGCGATCTTAAACTCCTCATGGGCATGACAACCATCCAAGGAAATTCAGACATAGTAAATAATGTACAAGCTGCTTACAGCTGAAAATGTCAATCACGTGTAACGAATCTAGATTCAGTAAACTGAATCTGTGATCGCATGATTCCTAGGCTTATATGATACCACAATTTGTATGAAAAGCAGTAAGCAGTTATATATATAAAAGCTGTAAATATATATATACAGACATGATCAACCACCACGAAGCACCTCCATGGGGGATCGGAAATGTAAATATATAAAAGCGGTAAATAAATAAATGTAAATAAAGCAGTAAAGACGATCAACCACCACGAAGTAAACTCTAGGCGGGACGAAATATAAATAAAGCAGTAAAAGGCCTCGAAGTAAACTTCAGGCCTGACAGAAATGTATATATATATATATATATATATACACTCCGGATATAAAATCCAGGCTCATCAGACAGAGTTGTTGTATGTATGTATGTATGAAGTGTTGTGACGGCGCGCATGGGTTGAGGTGGCAAGATGACAGTTTGACTCCTCACTGGGGTTATCTCCGGTTTGAGCTGATAGCAGACGTTGCTCAGGGTTACATATGAGATTGGACTGCTGCAAGTGTTTTAATTCCACAGGGTCATCTATAAGTGTACCTGTCTTCTCAGTGTTATCTTCGGGTCTTTGGTATGAGTGCCTCAGCAGGAGGTTTGAGATTGAAGTTGATCGCAAGCATTTGAAACAAGCATTTCTGGAGTTATTGCCGGAACTACAATAGCACTCCTTGGGGTTATCTCAAAGGATAAAACTCGGGGTTATCTCCGAGGTTGGAATTGATATTCTCGGTGTGTGTTCCGGGGTTGAGACTGAATTTCCAGTAGTATCCAGAATGGATGTGAACTGTCTTCCAGGGTTATCTCCGAAAGACGAATCTACCCTCCTGCAATATTAGTAACAGGTGTGCAGAAAATTTCGAGTGTTTACAGATGCCCCTCTTTATCATATTCATGCAATGCAAGGCATGGATAGGATAAAGAATCCTAGACACTTGAAATGCAACAAGATAAACATGATGCTATGTGCAGTAACATGATGCAAATGTATGATGCATGAATGAATGATTGTTGGTTCCCTGTTAATCCTGCCGGAGATGACAATTAGTGATGTCTTGGACATGCGATCCAAGTCTTCAAGGATGTTGACGTTGGGGCTATTACCAAAGTCATGGATCCTTGATACAGACCTTTACTCCATAGAGGTGCCTCTCGTGTACATGAGATCTGTGGGGATAAAGCTTTGTTTGTTTTGAGGATGTGTATAACATATTCCATCATCGGTTCTCTCCGATGAGGATGGTCTTCTCTGGTTTATGTCACCAGCATATACCATGATCTTTGTTGGAGTTCATCGCCAACAAAGATGTATTGTCGTAATCACTGAGCTTGACGATGTGTGTATCACCGGATAGGTCCCTGTTGGGCAAACTGTCAAGGGTGCTTGACGTTCATTGATGTGTGTATCAATGATTGCATTGCGTTGTGATCCCTTCTGAGGAGTATGTCAAGGCTGCTTAACCTTCATTGACATGTATATCAATGGTTGAATCACGTTGTGGCCCCCGTCGGGGATACTTTATCAATGTCTGACTTCGGCGTTGTAACCCCCCCCTCCACCCCAGGGATACGTTGCTTCGATGGGTTTACTTGCCATCGGCCGAGGTAACATTAAGGTTGCTTGATCTTAATTGATGTGTGTATCAATGGTTTCGATGGGTTTACTTGCCACCGACTGATATAATGTCAAGGTTACTTGACCTTCATTGATGTGTGTATCAATGGTTAAAAATGCATTGTAACCCCCGCCAAGGATACGTGGATGCTTGAAAGTCTGCGTTGTGACCCCCGCCGGGGATACGTTATCAATTTATAACTTTGGCGTTGTAACCCCCGCCGGGGAAGGTTTTAGGGCTATGACCCTGCACTAACGGCATCAGACCTTTGTGAGATATTACCGAGCATGATTTGTAAAAGCTGAGGCCACTGGTATAGTATACCTTGTATGTAGGTAAATACCAATGAGTGATATGTGGAACCAGAGTTTAGCCCGTGAAAACCAGGATTCCAGGCTATTCTGCTCAATCTTGTAGCGTTTTTATTCCTGATTTGGCCTTTTCAGCTTGTGAGACCTCCTCTACAACTCGAACTAGACCGAGCCTAAGGTGTGGAACCCATGTAGGGTGCTGCGCAGTACACCTACGATGACCACACATGTGGACTTCATGACCAACCGTGGGTATGTATTGTCGTCTCAATTATTGATTTAATAATATATAACATATTATGCGAGATGATAATCGTGACAATAATTGAATCAATAATATGAGAGATATGATCAAAGAATTATTGTAGCAATAATTGAGTATAACCGAGTGACTTCTCACATAAGCATCAATAATCAATACAGGTGTGCTACTATGCAACCATGCCAGACATCGTTTTTTTTTACTACCTGTTATTTTATGACAACTTGCTTACTTTGAATTTTTTTCAAATATGACCCTTAACTTTAAACTTTTATCAATTTAACTATTTACCAAAATAGAAAAATAGAATACTTTTATTTCATTAAATTTGGAATCTCACAATCTCCCCTCCTTATGAAATTTCGCCTCGAAATTTACGTTTCTGTAGTTCAAGAGATGAGAATACCTTGCTTTCTTTTTTGGATTGTACCTTCCCTTTATTTCCTCTCAGATCATGATTTTCCCATTGCTCATCTCCTGTATTTTAGATATCATTCTAGAATATATCTTCACAACAAAGGTTAATTGATATATCACAATTTGTCAACTTATCAAGTAAAAATTTTAGCTTAAGTAAGTTACACACTAGCGAAGTATATTACTCGTCTCTCCCCTCCTAGTTCTAGACTCATATCTTCGCCAACGACTATATCCCTAAGCTCTGATACCATTTGTGACACCCCCAAAATAGGTCCACACGACCCATTCTGAGTCGCTAGATATCACTCTATAAAAATCAAATACAAACTTCATTTATACAACTATTGAACTGTCGTGCAGAGTACGACAATAGTTAAGTTGTGAGTTTTAATACAATATTGTCTCATAGACAGTATACAAACTCAAATTGTTACAATGCCATATAAAATATAGCAACAAATATTTTAAGACCCCAAAGAAGAACGAAAAGATTACTATCATATTCATTCTAATGAGGTGCACTTTTAACGCTTTCAAAGTCGGGTTCTCATCACCCTATTGTTGTTCGCCAAAATCAATTATTAAGTGACGTATAAAATACGACACACACATCTTAGGTCCTCAATACAATTATCTGTTACATGTCATGCCATTTTATAATGTATTAAGAAACTTCGACAGTCTCGGACCATCACACTATTTCTCTGTTATCCCCGCTCGACCCAGCTACATTCTTATTACCTGAAAGGAATTGTGAAGCAAAGGGTGAGCACAAATAGCCCAGTAAAGAATATCATGACTAAAGATAATTAAATTATCAATAGCCTTCGCCAATAATAAATCAGAGATTTAGAACATATGGTAGATGATAAAACTTTTCAACCATAGTTGCAGCGGAACGATCAATCCATTAGAAGAGTCAAATAGAGCATCAGGTCTATTATCTTCTCCATGTTAAAAGTCCACCAATAATGTTTTATCCCTGTAACATCAATCAACAATTCCTGTCCACAATCATATGAATAACTCATAATCATAATTGTGATTCTATATTCCTCTTCGCACCCAGGACGAAGATAATTTTAATCACCTATCTTCACTTGAAACATCAAAAATCATGGTTATACCAAATCACAATTCCTGTTCATAATCATACTAATAAATTCATCTTTACATTACGGCCAAAGATATTAATTAACAATTTATTCTTTGCACTACATGCCAAAGACATACAACTGTATTTTAGAAGAGTCAAGTAGAGCATGATATCTACTATCTTTTACGAATTAAAAGTGTATAATCAATATTTTATCATTTGAGACTCGACTTTTAATAAATAATCCACATCATCGAATCATCCCTGCACTACGGCCAAGGATATTCATGTAATCATCAATGGTCATGATTATACCGAATAATCCCTGGTTATAATAATACCACTAACTATCCATCAATGCACTACGGGCTAATGAGGACTTTTACCACATCATCTATAACATTACGGGTCATGATTATATCGAATGATCCCTGATCATAATCATACCAATAAACATTTCATCTATGCACATAAGCCAAAGATACTCATCAATCAATAGTTCATCTTTGCACGTAAGCCAAAGATATACAACTGTAAAACAAATAATCAGCAGTCCATCTTTGCACGTAAGCCAAAGATATACAACTGTAAAACCAATAATTAGCAGTCCATCTTTGCACGTAAGCCAAAGATATTCAACTGTAAAACCAATAATTAACAGTCCATCTTTGCACATAAGCCAAAGATGACTTTCATCATAATATAAGCATGAAGATGATGACAATGATATAAGCATTAATCAAACAAAAACAAGGATAAATATTAAAGACTTTAAATTTATCCAAATATTATCAATCACTTAATAAACTCATAATCTAATATTATTAATATTATAACAATATTTTAATCACTTCTTAAACTTTAAACAATTTATTTCAATTGTTTATACTTTACCAAATAATGCATTTAATCATTCAAAAATGCCATACTCATAAGATTTCATCACCAATGATCAAATCTCTCATCAAAAATCTGCATATACCTTATATAGGATTTCCAAGCCATAAAATCCTATTTTCCAATTTTATTACTTCACATAACATATTTAAATCATTTACTCATAACTAGTTCATTTTCATGAAAAATACCAAATCAGTCCCAAAAATATTTCTTTTCTAGAATTTAGCAGAATATAGTCTCATATTGAACATATATTTTTCTTGAAATTTTTAAAATTCATTTACTATTTTTCATATGGCCAAAACTGCCGAATATTTAGATATTTATCATAAATTGTACTTTTGTCCAAAAAATTCGAAATTTACAGGGTATACTCCTGTTATATACATGTACTCCCAATAAAAATTTCACCAATTTTGGATTTAATAACAAGGAGTTATAAGTGTTTACTTTTAAAATAGTCTCTTCCCATAAAATCCATAACTTTTAATCTATACATCCAAAAATCGCCATCTTTGGACACAATATAGAAAACTCATCAAATTATCATTTCAAATTTTTTCAGAATTTTTGAGGGTCAGAAAAATTACGAAACTACAAATGGATTTTCACCCGCCATGCGGTAATCCACGTAGACCGATCATTTCCACAATTTAATAAGCAATGAATACGAAGGATCATTCACCATCCATGCGGTAGTCCACATAGACAGTTTATTTCAACAGAATAATAAAGAATAGAATAACAAAAGAATTCACCATGCATGCGGTAGACCGCACAAACAGGTTATTCCCAACAGAATAATAAAGAATGGAACCAGGTCATGCGTAATTCGCACAGACAGGATATCCAACAGAATAATAAAGAATAGAACCAGGTCATGCGTAATCCGCATGCATGTGATATTCCAATGTAATAATAAAGAATGGAATAACAATAGAATTCACCAGGCATGCGATAGACCGCACAGACATGTTATTCCAACAAAATAATAAAGAATGGAACTAGGTCATGCGTAATCCGCACAGACAGGATATTCCAACACAATAATAAAGAATGGAATAACAAAAGAATTTCACCATGTATAGGGTAGTCCGCGTATACAGGTTATTCCAACAGAATAATAAGGAATGGAATAACAATAGCTCTCTTCATGAATACGAAAGAAATAATACCCCTTACATCAAAAGAAGACTAGATACTGGAATAGTGATGTAGCAGACTTCTCTTCTTCTTTCTCTCTATAATTTCTCTCTAAAATAATTGCTCTAAAGCTTTAGTGAATTGGTGAGAAATGAAGGAAGAATGAACTTCTATTTATTGGAAAATATAGTTTTGATAATTGTACGTTTTGGGGCTCGAAATATTACAGTATAATACCTTCAACTTTTCTTTCATTTTTAATTTAGTCCTGCAAGTATTATAAAACTTGCACCACCTCCCCTAATAGTAAATAATGTGAATTAATAGTACAATCATGTGACTCAATAGTTATAATCATGTGAAAATATGAATTATAGTATAGTACCTCCATCTATACCTCCATTTTTAACTTAGTCATGCAAGTATTATCAATCTTGCACCACCTCCCCTAATAGTACACGAATGTGAATCAATAGTACACACATATGAACAAATAGTTTTAATCATGTGAATTAATAGCAATTAATTGCTCATTTATTCGATTAATTATCCGATTGGTCAATATAACCTCCAGACATTAATTATTATCGAAATAAATGTTGATTTCCACTAACGCCAATAATTCCCACACAATAGAAATATTTTTCTCAAAAATTTCATTTTTGAAATTTCAAAGTTTGACTTTTTCTGAAAAAGCCAATTGTTGACTTTTTTGACCAAAAAGTCAACCCCAACTATAGGTCTGATACCATTTGTGACGCCCCCAAAATAGGTCCACACGACCCATTCTGAGTCCCCAGATATCACTCTATAAAAATCAAATACAAACTTCATTTATATGTTCGTTGAATCTGTCGTAAGTGCGAGTACTGACGACAGATAAGCTGTGAGTTTTAATACAATATTATCTCGTAGACAGTATCCAAACTCAAATTGTTACAATGGCATATAAAATACAATGAAGAAATATTTTAAGACCCCAAAGAAGAACGAGAAGATTACTATCATATTCATTCTAATGAGGTGCACTTTTGACGCTTTTTAAAGCTCCAAGTTATCATCACCTTATTGTTGTTCGCCAAAATCAATTATTAAGTGACGTATAAAATATGACACACACATCTTAGGTCCTCAATACAATTATCTGTTGCATGTCATGCCGTTTTATAATGTATTGAGAAACTTCGACAACCTCGGACCATCACAATATTTCCCTGTTATCCCTGCTCGACCCAGCTACACTCTTATTACCTAAAAGGAATTGTGAAGCAAAGGGTGAGCACAAATAGCCCAGTAAAGAATATCATGACTAAAGATAATTAAATTATCAATAGCCTTCGTCAATAATAAATCAGAGATTTAGAACATATGGTAGATGATAAAACTTTTCAACCATAGTTGTAGCGGAACGATCAATCCATTAAAAGAGTCAAATAGAGCATCAGGTCTATTATCTTCTCCATGTTAAATGTCCACCAATAATGTTTTATCCCTGTAACATCAATTAACAATTCCTGTCCACAATCATATGAATAACTCATAATCATAATTGTGATTCTAAATTCTTCTTCGCACCCAGGACGAAGATAATTTTCATCACCTATCTTCACTTGAAACATCAAAAATCATGGTTATACCAAATCACAATTCCCGCTCATAATCATACTAATAAATTCATCTTTGCACTACGACCAAAGATATTCATTAACAATTTATTCTTTGCACTACATGCCAAAGACATACAACTGTATTTTAGAAGAGTCAAGTAGAGCGTGATACTATCTTTTACGAATTAAAAGTGTATAATCAATATTTTATCGCTGAGACTTAGCTTAATAAATAATCCACATCATTGAATCATCCCTGCACTACGGCTAAGGATATTCATGTAATCATCAATGGTCATGATTATACCAAATAATCCCTGGTTATAATCACACCACTAACTGTCCATCAATGTACTACGGGCCAATGAGGGCTTTTACCACATCATCTATAACATTACGGGTCGTGATTATACCAAATGATCCCTGGTCATAATCATACCAATAAACAGTTCATCTATACACATAAGCCAAAGATACTCATCAATTAATAGTTCATCTTTGCACGTAAGCCAAAGATATACAACTGTAAAACCAATAATCAACAGTCCATCTTTGCACGTAAGCCAAAGATATACAACTATAAAACCAATAATCAACAGTCCATCGTTGCATGTAAGCCAAAGATATACAACTGTAAAACCAATAATCAACAGTTCACCTTTGCACGTAAGCCAAAGATATTCAACTGTAAAACCAATAATTAATAGTCTATCTTTGAACGTAAGCCAAAGATGAATTTTATACTAATATAAGTATAAGACCCCAACTTTTTATAAATGAAATTGAATTTCCTCTATTTATTATTTTGAAATATTAAGGGTTGATTTGATTAAAGTGGTTAGTTATGGGTAAAATGTGCAAATATTTTAAATAAGCAAGTGGTTATAAAATATTCATTATTGTCGGGGAATATTCGTTTGGTCGTGGAATATTCTTGCTATCGGGGAATATTCGTACGACGGTGCAGCCTTGTGTGGGTCCCATAACGGAAAGCGATTGGATGAAGAAAATGACAAGTATAAGTTGTTTATAAATAACGGCGTAATTTTTACCGTTAATACTGTTGGAATACTCGGTGGTTAAAACACAGTAGCACACGGTATTGCACCAATTATTAATTCTTACATAAGAAGGCACTACTCAATAATTGTTACAGTAATTACTATTCAATATTTTATTTTATTTATTCAATAATTGCTACGTTGATATTTTATATTATTGTTGTTTCAATAATTGTCACTACACAGTATTTTTCATTATTAGATCAATATTTCATATTATTTTAATAATATTATTAAATAGCATTATTGGCAATGTCTAGAAAGTTCTGTCTAAGGAGAGGTTTGGTCACCTAATTGCGGCGCCAAGATGGGAGAAATCCTTATTGAAATCCCCTCTTTCCTCGAGAAACAAATTTGGTTGTCGATATTGTGATTCTCATAATATTATTTGTGAATAATTAATTATTGATTTATATGATAAGAAAAATATTCATTTTATGTGGATATAGATGGAGAAAACTTTTAAAGTGATAATTGTTTAAAATTGATATTTTAACTTTTCTGATAAAATAATTCATTTAAATATATTATTATATTATAATAATATAATAATGGTGATATTTTTACAATGAATGTGTGATATATGAATAAATGAGGAGGAAGAGTATGTTTGTTACAACAAATGTTTAACACATGTTTTGTGTGTTGGTGGACCCTATTTTTGACTGAAATTTGATTATACCCTGCAAAATCGTCCGTATGTGGATTTCGGTCAATTTCTGTTTGGAATTTAGAAAAACTTTCTTCTGCAAAGTTGTAGAGAATTAAATTTCCTATGGAAAGGACATAAAATTTGAATTTTTCAAAAAAGGCTATTTATTATGAATTATTGAAGTTCCGGAATATTGGGTCTGAATTGATTTTGTAGAGAATTATTGATTTTGGTGGGCCCCACTTGTGTGGTAAATGTGTTGAAATCAGATTTCTAATGGTGCGTATGATTTTTTATATAAATATTATTATTTTATTAAATTTTCTGCTTTGGTGTTCTAAGCATTTTCCTATAAATAGGGTGCTTAGGTTAGAATTGAAAATTACACCCGAAACTAAAATCTTCTCTCTCTATATTCTCGAGCGTATTCTTGTGAGTATTTTGATACTTTTAGTGTTGCTATACGGTGCAAGTTCCTTTCAGCGTTATATCTGATATTCTAGCTAGAAGTACTATTCTTTTGAGGTAAGGGATGTTATTTTTTTTTTATAAATGATATTATTTCTTTCAATATCATTATACCAGAATATTGGTAAGATTTTTCTTGTGAAATTCTTATCTTTTCGTGTCGGGGTTACTATTCATGAGTTACTATTCATGAGTTACTATTCACGAGTACTATTCACGAAGCATGATGATTTTTCTTGTGGAATTTCTACCTTTTAGTGTTGGAGTTATTATTCACGTATACGACACTATTCACAAATATGACACTATTCATAGAAAAATTTAAATTTTCTTTTCTATGTCCAAGATTGTCTGTTATGGTTCCTATCTTTGATTGGATCTATGTTTTGATCTTCATTTTTGAATTCTGCTCCACAATAGTTTATTATGGAGTATTTTTGAACATGGATAAACTGAAGTACGAATCCTTAATATTTGTTGTTTTGTCTCACTGGATTCGTTTTCTTTAAAATATATTTTTCATCATCCTCAGTCCTAAATGATGATATAACTGAATATCTTTGGCCTGTAGTGCAAAGATTAACGATTTCTTGATGAATATCTTTGGCCCGTAGTGCAAAGATGAACAGGTGTTGAGATGAACATGACCAACTGATGAATATCTTTGGCCCGTAGTGCAAAGATGAATAATTGATTCAAGATGTATATTGATTGATGTTACAGGGATAAAATATTGATGATGAACTTTTAAATTCATAGATGATAGTAGATTTCATTCTCTACTTAACTCTTCTAATGAATTGTTGTTTTCGCTGCAGTTGTTGATCTAAAACTTGTTGTCTATTGTATTCTATCAGATTTTTTCCCTTTTGAAGACTAAGGATAATTTGTTGTACATTATCTTAGTCATAATATTCTTTATTGGGCTAGTTGAGCTCACCCTTTTCCTTTTTGTTCCATTTTTTTTCTCAGGAAGCGAGAATATAGCGAGGAGTAGTCGGGGTGTGGAGTGATGTTTCAAGGCAGTTGTTATAGTAGTCCTCACTATTTTGTAAAATAGTGTATTAATAATTGTAATGAGGACTTATTTGAGTGTGGATATTATCTAGAAGACAATATTTGTATTTAAACTCACAGTATATGTGTTATCGTATTTTGCACGATAATTATAATAATGAAGTTGTAGTTGTTTCTGTACCATGTATTTGGCGCCTCAAAATAAGTTGGGTGGATTGGACCTATTTTGGGGGCGTCACAATAAGCATGAGAATGATGACAATGATATAAGCATTAATCAAACAAAAACAAGGATAAATATTAAAGACTTTAAATTTATCCAAATATTATCAATCACTTAATAAACTCATAATCTAATATTATTAATATTATAACAATATTTTAATCACTTCTTGAACTTATAAACAATTTATTTCAATTGTTTATACTTTACCAAATAATGCATTTAATCATTCAAAAATGCCATACTCATAAGATTTTATCACCAATGATCAAATCCCTCATCAAAAATATGCATATACCTTATATAGGATTTCCAAGCCATAAAATCTTATTTTCCAATTTTGTTACTTCACATAACATATTTAATTCATTTACTCATAACTAGTTCATTTTCATGAAAAATATCAAATCAGTCCCAAAAATATTTCTTTTCTGGAATTTAGCAGAATATAGTCCCATATTGAACATATATTTTTCTCGAAATTTTTAAAATTCATTTACTATTTTTCATTTACTATGGCCAAAACTGCCGAATATTTAGACATTTATCATAAATTGTACTTTTGTCCAAAAATTTCAAAATTTACAGGGTATACTCCTGTTATATACATGTACTCCCAATAAAAATTTCACCAATTTTGGAGTTAACAACAAGGAGTTATAAGGGTTTACTTTTAAAATAGTCTCTTCCCATAAAATCCATAATTTTTAATCTATACATCCAAAAATCGCCATCTTTGGACACAATATATGAAACTCATCAAATTATCATTTTAAATTTTTCCAGAATTTTTGAGGGTCAGAAAAATTATGAAACTACAAATGGATTTTCACCCGTCATGCGATAATCCACGTAGACAGATCATCTCCACAATTTAATAAGGAATGAATACGAAGGATCATTCACCATCCATGCGGTAGTCCATATAGACAGTTTATTCCAACAGAATAATAAAGAATGGAATAACAAAAGAATTCACCATGCATGCAGTGAGCCACAGCATGCATAAAAGAGTTATTCCCAATGTAATAATAAAGAATGGAACCAGTCATGCGTAATTCGCATGCATACAAGATATTCTAACGTAATAATAAAGAATGGAACCAGTCATGCGTAATCCGCATGCATGTGATATTCCAACAAAATAATAAAGAATAGAAAACAATAGAATTCACCAGGCATGCGATAGACCGCACAGACAGATTATTCCAATAGAATAATAAAGAATGGAACTAGGTCATGCGTAATTCGCACATACAGGATATTCTAACATAATAATAAAGAATGGAATAATAGAAGAATTTCACCATGTATACGGTAGTCTGCGTATACAGGTTATTCCAACAGAATAATAAGGAATGGAATAACAATAGCTCTCTTTATGAATACGAAAGAAATAATGCCCCTTACCTTAAAAGAAGACTGGATATTGGAATAGTGAGGTAGCAAACTTCTCTTATTCTTTCTCTCTATAATTTCTCTCTATAATAATTGCTCTAAAGCTTTAGTGAATTGGTGAGAAATGAAGGAAGAATGAGCTTCTATTTATAGGAAAATATAGTTTCGATAATTGCACATTTTGGGGGTCGAAATATTACATTATAATACATTCAACTTTTCTTTCATTTTTAATTTAGTCCTGCAAGTATTATAAAACTTGCACCACCTCCCCTAATAGTTAATAATGTGAATTAATAGTACAATCATGTGACTTAATAGTTATAATCATGTGAAAATACGAATTACAGTATAGTACCTCCATCTATACCTCCATTTTTAACTTAGTCATGGAAGTATTATCAATCTTACACCACCTCCCTTAATAGTACATGAATGTGAATCAATAGTACACACATGTGAGCACATAATTATAATCATGTGAATTAATAGCAATTAATTTCTCATTTATTCGATTAATTACCCGATTGGTCAATATAACCTCCATACATCAATTATTATCGAAATAAATGTTGATTTCCACCAACGCCAATAATTCCCACACAATGGAAATATTTTTCTTAAAAATTTTATTTTTGAAATTTTGAAGTTTGACTTTTTCTGAAAAAGTCAACTATTGACTTTTTCTAAAAAAGTCAGCTATTGACTTTTTTTGAAAAAGTCAACTATTAACTTTTTTGACCAAAAAGTTAACCCCAACAAATTTTGTGTTTATAGTCTATTTCTACCAATTTCATCGTTCTGGACTCAAATATCACGTCCGTGTCTCGAAATTCAACTACGAACTCAACTTCGATTTTTAATAACATTCATCATTAATATTAAAACTCACAATATTTAACAACCATGTCGTTCCCAGGAAAGAGGTGGCTTTCTGAAAAGGATTTCTCCTTATTGGTGTGCAATTAGGTGACCAAACCTCTCCTTGACAGAACTTCTATACATTGTCAATATTACAAATAATAATATGAATAACTTTGTCGTCTCAATTATTGATTTAATAATATATAACAGATTATGCAGATGATACTGTGACAATAATTGAATCAATAATATGAGAGACATGATGCAGCAATTATTGTAGCAATAATTGAGTATAACTGAGTGACTTCTCACATAAGCATCAATAATCAATACCGTGCTGCTACTATGCAACCACGTATTCGTTTTTTTTACTACCGGTTATTTTATGACAACTTGCTTACTTTGAAAAATTTTCAAATATGACCCTTAACTTTAAACTTTTATCAATTTAACTATTTACCAAAATAGAAAAATTAAATACTTTTATTTCATTAAATTCGGAATCTCAAATCGGGTATGCGATCGTGGTATGATAGCATGTCACCATCAGACAGGGTGACTGTAGATCATTTGTTGTAGCATATTATGACCCTGTTGATGTTTCAGGTTCCCACAGGATTTCATGGAGGGCATGCTGGAGCACTGGGTATCGGAGAGGCAGGTTTTTTGATTTGGGACCCAGGAGTTGACTCCTACTTTGGAGGAGTATGCACGTTTGACGATGCTGCCACTGGACAGACCTTGCGTGCATATGGCAATTGGAGACATGAGTAGGCAGTTCATGACCTTCACTGGCTTGAGGCGTAGAGTGGTGCAAGATGAGATCACATCTGGTCACGTTATATCCCAACATTTTCTGTTTGACAGATTTGGCTCTGAGGATAGTTATGCATGGCATTCTGGGGATTTCACCACACCGGAGGATCATTGGCGTTTGGCCAGAGTAAATGTACTACTATTGTGCATACTATCATATGTCTACATGCCACAATACATGGATGAGTTGGACATTGGTGTCATTATGGCAGTGAGAGCTCCTAGGGAGGGTCATACCATTATACCGATAATCATAGCAGAGACTCTGAGGTCAGCTACACACTACTGCACTTATTCGGCAGGGGTGTTTACAGGCAGCTCGGTCATCCTGTACATGTGGTTTATGTCACACATGAGACCGATTGGCACTTTTAGACGGCATGGATATTATTTCACCCATGATATAGCCATGTTATACTCCTTTCAGCCTGCGGAGTGTACATATGCTACGTCTTGGTTAGCTTTCCTGGCAGGGATTGGAGATCCGTTCGCTATACTTCCGTGTATATGGCTTTGTTCACCCTACAACTTCATTACTCATGCTCCGGGCATGGAGTATCTTCCTCTGGCTAGCTTGAGAGGCATAATTACTTACCACCCACTGGCTGTGATGTGTTAGTTTGACCTGTTCTAGGATTTTCATCCTTTTGAGGGGGCATCGAGTCCGCGCTTCGCTTCTCAGCATTTATCAGCAGAGGATAGATCCAGGTTGTATGCCTATTGGGATCAGCATGAGCTATCTGAGTTTTTTATCAGACATCTGGGTTGTTCTGCAGAGTATTCCGCATGGATGGAGACAGAGACTACATCGACTGTGGTAGTATCCACAGTGCAGGGGACTGATTTTGATGATGAAGAGCCTATAGAGGAGGCTGATATTCCTATTGAAGAGGATTTGACTGCTGGGTTGCCAGCATTTGTGATGGATTCTCCCAATACGAGTGCTACTGTCATTCAGTATTCAGCACAGTATCTGGAGCAGAGTCTACATTTGATGACCTATGAGAGAGATCAGGCTAGGGCCTCGATATTGACAGCTCTTGATGGGAGAGACGCCGCTCTATTAGAGAGAGACGAGGCTAGATCAACCAGAGATGCATTGATTGTGGAGTGGGATGTTGCCCTATCTGCCCAGGATTTGGCCATCACAGACAGTACTTTAGTGAGATCCCATATGATTGGCATCCTTGTCGATATGAGTGCATACATCAATGAGCATCATGCCACCATGAAGTTAGCCTTTGATCTTCTAGCTCGTGTAGACACCATTGCGCAGGAGCTTGCAGCTTTACCTCCTTCTTCAGAGAGGGATGCTATGTTAGATCTGATAGTCCATATACACATAGATCCGTAGATAGATTTGTATTTTTCCTGCCCAGACTAGCTTAGCCATTTTGTCATGTACAACAAATATTGTATATATCAAATAGTATTATATATGGCAGAAAAATATATTTTGATTTACTTCCCTTTCAGTTGTGCCTTGATACTTGCTTGATATTTTCCTGTTTCTTCAGGGCTTGTGATCTTGATGCATTCTGAATTCATCCTTGATATGTGGACACTGAGCCATCGCAGGATCTTTCAGAACGAATCATTGATCTGTATGTATCCCTACCATCTTTGGTGTCTTGGGATTGGTTTCTGTATGAAAATGTGGAGAGGAGTGTGGATTTTCCTCTCTAAGTTTGTCCGCACCACAGATGGTCGCCAGTACTTCTATTTGTGAGAAGCCTAGTTAATTCCATCTCTTATGGATTGGTGTTGCTCTTTGAGGCACAACCGCAGCTTAGATGGTCACCGAATCTCGTATTAGTGAGGAGAGGTTGGGTAATTGCATCCCTTTGGTCTGAAGCCGATGAAATGTGGTGGATTGAAGGTTGATCCCAGTACCGTGTGACAAATATTTTTGTTCTGGTAGGGGGTTAGACCAAACCATAAATGGCTACCTACGTACTCCTATTGAAGAGGAGATCAGGTCTGTGTAGTTTAAACCTGGTGTAAGAGGTTCAACACTGAATGTGAAAGACAGATGGGTGTAGAAGATTTATTGATGAAGAAGGGTGTAAAAGTGTTTTTGTAGAGAAAGGGCAGAAATGTTTTTGTGTTTTTTATTTTAGTTTATTGCGACCGGGCCATATAGAATATGGTTGCCTACGTACTCCCGTGCATCAGGGAGATCAGGTCGACGTAGTTTGCCCCTCAGGATGAATGGCAACCAAAGAGAAGTATGAATCCCATGTGTAGGCTATACTGCGGGGAGTAGAAAGTTTGATCCCATGACGGGGACAAACTGCAGGTGTGGAGAAAGTTTGATCCCGTCTTCAGGACAAAATACAAGCATAGAAAAGTTTAATCCTGTCTTCAAGATAAACTGTAGGTGTGAAAGGTTCAATCCCTGGGGGGATAACCGAAATTGTGTGAAAGACCTGAAATGAGGTGAAACCAGGCTACTGGTTTGAAGTGTATGTTTCCCTGAGGGGCAGAAGAGCATGTAAAAAGGGTTAAAAATTTGGAATTACTGGTGATTTGATGATCCAAAGCCAGGATGTTTGCTTGATGGAAACCTCAGACATAGTACCGTTTCATGGTGTCCGAGTTAATAAGTTGTGGAAATTCATCACCGTCCATTTCCTGTAGTCTGAGAGCGCCTCCTGTCAATACCTCCTTGACAACAAACGGGCCTTCCCAGTTAGGAGCGAATTTTCCCTTAGATTGATCTTGGTTGTCAATGATCTTCTTCAAAACCAAGTTATGTTGTTTGAATTGCCGTAGCCGGACTTTCCTGTTGTAGGATCTGACGATTCTTTGCTGATATTCTTTGCTGATATTCTTTCGTCTATTTGAGACAATTGGTGATACCTGTCTTGTACCCATTGGTCTTCATCTAGTTGAACATCCATCAACACTCTGAGGGATTCCATTTCCACCTCTATAGAGAGCATTTCTTCCATCCCATAGGCTAATGAGTAGGGGGTTGCCCCAGTGGAAGTACTCATTGAAGTTCTGTAGGCTAATAAAGTTAGAGGCAAGAGGTCAGGCCATCCTTTGTGATTGGCGGACATTTTCTGCATGATCTTCTTGATGTTTTTATTAGCCGCTTCAACAACACCATTCATCTTTGGATGATAGATGACGGAGTTAACGTGTTTGATGTGGAATTTACTACATAACTCCTCCATCATTTTGTTATTGAGGTTATTAGCATTGTCTAACACAATGACCTCTGGTTGTCCATATCGATAGACAATATTGTTTCTGATGAAAACAATGATGACTTCTTTGGTAACCCTGGGGAAGGAGGATGCTTCTACCCATTTGGTAAAGTAGTCGATCATGGTGAATATAAATCGATGTCCATTACTGGCTTTGGGCTCGATGGGCCCGATCACGTCCATTCCCCACATTGAGAAGGGCCATGGCGAACTCATATTATGGAGTTCCCTTGGAGGGGCGTGGATGGCATTCCCATGAATTTGGCATTGATAGCACCTCTTGACGTGATCATCATAGTCAGTTTTGAGTGTAAGCTAATAATGCCCTGTTCTGAGGATTTTCTTGACAAGTAGGGGTCCGCTCATGTGTGGGCCACATACTCCAACATGGATCTCATCCATGAGCCTCTGAGCTTGGTCTTTGTCCAGACATCTGAGGAGACCTAATCCTGCATCTCCGCTCAAGTAGAATTTCATAGGAAGTCAATGGATCTGCCTCTTCTCTGTCAAGCTCGCCTCAGCGGGTGTAGATCCATCTCGCAGATACTCCTTGATATGTTGATACCAAGGGTTATGGATGGGAGGTAGGTCATCCGATACTTCTCCAACATAGTTCCCATAAGTTGGGGCCTTTTGCAGGATAAATATGATGCTTGGCATGTTTTCCTTGTTAGGTATGTGTAACAAGGAGGCCAACATTGCTAGTGCATCCGTAAAATCACTCCTATTACGAGGAATGTGTAGAAAGGAGATTTATTCGAACTCCAAAGCCATCTGTAAAACTTGCCGATGGTAAGGCATCAAATATAGTTCCTTGGTTTGATAGATTCTTTCGAATTATTTGATTACCAACTCTGAATCCCCAAAGACAGTTAACCGCCTGATGCCCATTGAATGGGCAAGTTTTAGCCCCATGATACAGCCTTCATACTCAACTATGTTGTTGGTGCTGACAAACTGCAATTTGACAGCGATGGGATACTGCTCCCCCGTACCAGATACTAGAACTACTCCAGCTCCAGAGCCTTCTATGTTAACAGCTCCATCGAAATACATTTTCCACGTACGACATGCATCATATTGATGGTGTTGCTGAACTGCCATTACCCCTTCATCAGGAAAATATGTTTCTAAGGGTTTGTAATCCCTTGCAGGTGCGGCACCCAGTTGATCCGCAATTCCTTGATTTGTGATAGACTTTTGCGTCACATAGACGATGTCAAATTGCTGTAGGATCAACTGCCATCTGGACAACCGATAATTCAGTATGGGCTTACTGAACACATACTTGAGAAGATCCACGCGGGATATGAGATGGGTTGTGTGACCATGGAGGTAATGTTGTAACCTCATGAAATTCCATGCTAAAGCACAACAAGTCTTCTCAATCAGAGTGTACTTGTGTTCACTATGCTGAATCTTTTGCTGAGGTAATAGATAACTCATTCTTGGCCTCTATCGTCTTTTTGCCCCAGCATACAGCCCATGGCATTGTCATTAATAGACAGGTACATGAATAGGGGAACATCATCCCTGGGTGGTACCAAAACAGGAGCGTTAACTAGCTGCTCTTTGATTGTAAGAAAGGCTTTCTGACACTCATCGTTCCATTTCATGGAGGAGTTCTTCCTTAATAATTTGAAGCTGGGCTCACAGGTTGCTGTGAGTTGAGAAATAAACCTGCTAATGAGGTTGATTCTTCCCAAAAATCTCCGTATTTCCTTCTCTATCTAAGGAATGGGCATTTCCTTGATGGCTTGAATTTTGGTGGGATCCAGCTCAATCCCTTTGTGGCTGACTAGGAAACCTAGCAACTTACCTGATTTAATGCCAAAGGTGAACTTGGCTGGATTCAACTTCAAGTTGTATTTACGTAACCTGTTGAAAAGCTTTTTGAGATGGTCTAAGTGGTCTTCCTCCCTTCGGGATTTGACAATGATGTCATCCACGTAGATCTCTATCTCTTTGGGCATTAAATCGTGGAATAGAGCCATCATGGCTCGCTGGTAGGTTTCCCCAGCATTGTTGAGGTCGAATGACAACCGTCTGTAGCAGAAGGTTCCCCAAGGCGTGATGAAATCAGGTTTCTCACAGTCCTCCTCAGCGACCATAATCTAATGGTACCCCGTGAAGTAATCCGCAAAGGAGTACATGCCGTATTGAGCAGTATTGTCAATGAGAATGTGGATAAAGGGCACGGGAAAGCTATCTTTAAGGCAAGCTTTGTTCAGATCCTGATAATCCACGCAAACTCGCACCTTTACCCCTGGTTTAGGCACGAGAACAATATTGGATATCCATTCCGGATATGTAGTGTGAGATCCCGAATTTTATGAAATAAAAGTATTCAATTTTTCTATTTTGGTAAATAGTTAAATTGATAAAAGTTTAAAGTTAAGGGTGATATTTGAAAATTTTGCAAAGTAAGCAAGTTGTTATAAAATATTCGTTGTGTCGGGGAATATTCGATTAGTCGGGGAATATTCATTTTAACATGGAATATTCGTACGATGTCATAATCATTGGTGGACCCTACAACGGAAGTATTGTCGTAGTTAGAAAACGACACAATTATCTTTTTATAAAAATAACGGCGAAAGTGTTATCGTTAAAACTGTTGAACTACCCGGTAGTAAAAGTACAGTAATACACGTGATTGCATAGTAGCACACGATATTGATTATTGATGCTTACATAAGAAGTCACTTAGTTATACTCAATTATTGCTACAGTAATTGCTGCATCCTATCTCTCATATTATTGATTCAATTATTGTCACAGTATAATCTGCATAATATGTTATATTATTAAATCAATAATTGAGACGATAAAGTTATTCATATTATTATTTGAAATATTTACAATGTGTAGAAGTTCTGTTAAGGAGAGGTTTGGTCACCTAATTACGCGCCAATAAGGAGAAATCCTTATCGGAAATCCCCCTCTTTCCTAGGAACGACCTGGTTGTTAAATATTATGATTTATAATATTAATGATGAATAAGTTCGTGTTGATTAAAGATGAAATTGATAGTTCCATTGTGTTGGGATTATTAGTGTTAGTGGAAATCGACATTTATTTCGATAATAATTGATGTCTGGAAGTTATACTGACCAATCGGGTAATTAATCAAATAAATTAGCAATTAATTGCTATTAATTCACATGCTTATAACTATTTGTTCACATGTGTGTACTATTGATTCATATTCATGTACTATTAGGGGAGGTGGCGCAAGATTGATAATACTTGTATGACTAAGTTAAAAATGGAGGTATATATGGAGATACTATACTGTAATTCGTATTTTCACATGTATAGAACTACTGATTCACATGATGTACTATTAGGGGAGGTGGAGCAAGTTTGATAATACTTGCAGGACTAAATTAAAAATGAAGGAAAAGATGAAGGTATTATACTGTAATATTTTGAGCCCCGAAACGTGCAATTATCAAAACTACATTTCCTATAAATAGAAGCTCATTCTTCCTTCATTCTCACCAATTCACTAAGTCTCACAAGAGCAATTATAGAGAGAGAATCTATAGAGAGAAAGAAGAAGAGTAGCCTGCTACTTCACTACTCCAGTATCCAGTCTTCTTCTGAGGTAAGGGGTGTTATTTATTTCATATTCCGAAGAGATATTATTTTTTGTATTCGTATGAATATTATTTTCGTTCAATATTTGTAAGGAATATCATCTTCGTTCAATATTCATAGGAATATTATTTTCGTTCAACAGTTGTAAGGGGTATTATTTATTATTCTGAAAAGATATTATTTTTCGTATTCGTATGAATATTATTTTTGTTCAATATTCATTGTCTTCGTTTAATATTCGTAAGGAATATTATTTTCGTTCAATATTCGTAAGGGATGTTATTTATTTCTAATTCGTAAGGATTATTATTTCTTACTATTCATGAGTTACTATTTATGGGTTACTATTCAGTTAGTTACTATTCACTCTAGTATTATTCACTCAGGTATTCGGGGCACTTTTCGTGCCAGAGTACTATTCACGAGTTACTATTCATGGGTTACTATTCACCCAGTTACTATTCACTCTAGTATTATTCACTCAGGTATTTGGGGTACTTTTCATGTCGGGATACTATTCACGAGGTACTATTCTTGAAGTACTATTCATAGGGTACTATTCACGATGAAAAATATATTTCTTTTCTGTCCAAATTATTTTTGGTACATGAATATTATTCTTGAATTTTACTCTACAAAGCAGTATCATGTTGACAATTTGGATATTTTTAAACTCTGGATAAATTTAAAGTCTTCAATATTTATCCTTGATTTCTGTTGATTAATGCTTATATCATTGTTGTCATCCTCATACTTATATTGTGATGAAAGTCATCTTTGGCTTACGTGCATAGATGGACTGTTGATTATTGGTTTTATAGTTGTATATTTCTGGCTCACGTGCAAAGATGGACGGTTGATTATTGGTTTTATAGTTGTATATCTTTGGCTTACGTGCAAAGATGGACGGGTGTATGACATGATCATAACCATGGGTGATAATAACAAATATCCTTGGCACGTAGTGCATGGATAATTTGATGATGTGATTGGCAGGATCACGACCATTAGTTAACAGTTGAATGTCTTTAGCCGTAGTGCACTGATAGGCAATTATTGGTATGATCATGACCATTGGTTTTATAATTGAATATCTTTGGCCAGTAGTGCAAAGATATACAACTGATTGGTATGATCATTGTTATTACATTTGAATATCTTTAGCCTTTGGGGTAAGGATATTGAGTAAATGTTCTATTAAGCCTTTGTGGCAAGGAGAAATTGTTGATTCACATTATTATAAATATGAATTGTGAATTTAACTAACATCTTTGATGGTTCAAGTGAAGACAAGTGATGAAAGTTCTATTTGTCTTAGGTATAATAAAGAACTGTTGATGGATATTACAGGGATAAAGTTGATGAAAAACTTTTTAAATCATAGAAGATAGTAGATATCATGCTCTACTTGACTCTTCTAATGGATTGGTTATTCCGCTGCAGTTAAACTTGTTATCTATTATATTCTATCAGTTGTTATACTATTGAAGGCTAAGGATAACTTATTCTGCATTATCTTAGTCATAATATTTCTTACTGGGCTAGTTGAGCTCACCCTTTCCTTTTATTGTTCTCGTCAGGAAATGAGAATATAGCTGGGACGAGTCGGGGAATGGAGTGATGGTCCAGGATAAGTGGCTTTAGTAGTCCTCACTATTCTGTGAAATAGTGTCTTAACAATTGTAATGAGGACTCCATTGAGAGTGGATATTATCTAGAAGGTAATATTCTTGTTTAAACTCTCAGCTATGTTTTGTCGTATATTACCCGACAGTTATATAATTAAGTTTGTATTTGATTTATGTACCAAATATCTGGCGACCCAAGATGGGTGATGCATACCTGTTTTGGGGGTGTCACATGTAGACACCATGATAATGCCAGCTTGAAATTGTTTCACAATTTCCTCTTTAACCTTTAAACTCCACTCAGGTTTCAATCACTTGAGCTTCTGCCTGACTGGCTTAAATCCCTCCTTAATGGGAAGGCGATGAAGGACAATGTCAGTGGACAAACCCACCATGTCTTCATGAGACCATGCAAATACATCCTAGAACTGGGTTAATAGCGCAACCATGTCATTCCGTTGGTTTGGGGTTAGGTCTGAACAAATCTGGATTAGCTTAGGGCTTTCTAAGGTTCCAAGATTGAAAGAAGTGGTTTGATCAAGGTTGGGTTTAGGTTTGTCTGCGACTCATTCCTTAATCTCTTGAGGTGTCTCAATGTCCTCTTGTATTTCCATCAAGTCTGAGTCCAACTTTGCATCAAAGTTACAATCCTTGTGGAGAAAAAGCACCTCATCAGCAAGTACAAGCACATCTAAATTCAGGGTCCTGAAACAAAATATGCTTTCACTTAATATATGAAACTTTTTAATCATACAAAAGTGTTAGCATGTACTGATAAAATAACTGCTAATACTATATAGAAAAGTAAACAATTAAAGTTATCTACAGAGCAGAGGGATTTTTCTGCCCGTTTTACCCTCGTCGACCAATGCATGGAGTGCTGCTCCAATTGTCGAGGGCAAAGTCCTGATGGACTGCAGTGATGGAGGGATTGTCATTGTCCTCCTTGTCCCGAATGATAACCATGACATCTGGGCAATCATCGTCTGGGGTGTATCTATTTGTATGTTCATCATGGACAATGATGCGTATTTCTGATATCATCATAACGATGTCATGTTTACATTTTTGTTCCCTTTTTTCCACTTCGAAAATAGGAATCAGCACCTCTTTTGCTTTAAAGTGTACCAGTTTGGGAAATAGCATAGCCATAACATGGGCTGGCACCTTTACCGGAGACTGTATCAGCTCATGAGGTGCAGGTGAAGAAAATCGACGTGTTGCGGAAGTTTGAGGAACCTGCTTGTGCTTATGAGGATTCCTATGACTGGAACTGGCAGAATAGCCTAGTCCGGATGTCCCAGTTTGACTGGACACTTGAATGGGGTGCTTAATACCCTGCTGATTTTTACCAAGCCCTTGTCCAGGCTGATGACCTAATGACATCATTTCTTGAGTGGCCAACATAACCTCGGCAGAAATCTTGGGTACGGGAAGTGGTGCTCCAATAGGATGGTATTACGTGTTACTCACTTCCAAAGTATGAAAACTGGCCGGCTCAACTTCTGAATTGAAGCTGATGATTGGTAGATCTCCTTGTTCAGGACATTCCAAATTTCGGCCGATGTGGTGACTAGGCTATTGTTGACAATGTATTTGAGTTGTTGATGTAGTGTAGAAGGAACGGCTCCAACCATGTGGATCCATGGTCTCCCCAATAGCAGGTTGTATCCTGAATCTATCTTGAGGACGTGGAATGATACATTGAATGTATTTGGACGAATCTCAATTGGCAGCTTAATCTCTCCGACAGAATTTCGTCGGGATCCATTAAAAGCTTTGATAACCGTATGGCTGCTTCGGATCTGTTTGAGATTGATGATCATCTTCACCAAAGTGGCAAAAGGATATATATTCAGAGACAAACCTCCATCTATCAAAACTCCAGCTAACATATATCTGGAGGATAAAACTGCAATGTGCAATGGTTTGCAATGACCGGTCCCTTCGGGAGGTATGCCTTCATCAGTGAAGGATATCACATTGTTGTTGAAAATGTGATCAACCAGATGTTGAAAATTTTCCACATCCATTGATTTTGGCAAGTAGGCTTCTTCCAAAACCTTTAATAAAATCTTTCTGTGATCTTCGGAAGAGAAAACCAAGTCCAGTATTGAGATTTGATGTGGAGCTTCTCTCAAGCTTAGAACCACCTTAGCTTCATTATGGCCCATAGTGCAGAGGAATTTTTCAATCTTCTCCATGGGAATATTCCCCTTTGCTTTGAAGGTGGGCTTCATAACCCGCTAAGGAAGATACAGTGGATTTTCCTTCGACACTGTAGCAGTAGTATGAGATGTGGATCCTTTAGCTTCTCCATAATTCCATGGGACTTTGTGTAAGCTGACAATAGGATATTGTGGTCTGAAAGGTAAATAAATAGGCTCTGGTGCGGCCACTTTCAAAGGATTGTCAGCTCCTTTGAGTTGAATTGCTTGTATAGGAAATGATTTGATAGTTTCATCAGTCTCAGTGAATATAACTGCTATTGATCCCTTCCATTTGGTAGGACATGTATTCCCACTCTCGAGTAGAACAGTGTCATAGTTTGCCAATTGTAGGACACCGCTATCAATTAGATTCTGAATAAGGTGGCGGAGTGCCCAGCATTCTTTAGTGCCGTGACTGCGAGAATGTGAATGATATTGACATACTCCATCGGAGTTAAACCGTCTTGAACGGGGATTAATTGGAGGCAGAAGGGAGGTAATTCTTCCTTCGTTGATTAGCATCTGAAATATCTCCTCCATAGGTTGGCCTAGGTATGTAAATTCTCTTTGATTGGAAAAATCCCGACGGGCTTTAGCGTTTGCTCTCTTTACAACCTTATCCTCCATAGCTTCGCTTTCTGAAGGTGATGGTGGAGCATTCATTACAAAAGGAAGGAGATAGGCATGCTCCTGGCTGACTAACTGGTGTGTGACTTGATGCTGATGAGTCACCAGTTCTACCAATTATTCAATTTGCTTACACAGAGCTTTCATCTTGCGTTCCATAGCAAATTAAAACTTTGTGTAATCCCATCTATTAACACCATCTTTGATGGTCTGGGATAATTCACCATTAAAATTGGAACTCTGTCCAGTGCTTCTACTGATCATGTTGACCCTTTCTTCTTTGTTTTGAGGAAGAGGGTTGTCTTGTACATGAGGCTAATCTGGTTTGGTAACCATGATCTCACCGTTGTCTATCAAATCTTGGATCTTATGTTTTAAGGCCCAACAATCTTGAGTATCATATCCAGGTGCTCCGGCATGATAAACACACTTTTGAGTAGCATTGAAACCCCTCCCATTAGGGTTGGCTGGTGGAAGAAGATGCGTAATTTTCTTCTGAGTAGTCAGAAGAGCAAGAATATTCTCGAGCGAGTCCCCTAAGGGTGTGAACGTTTGAGGTCGCTTTGCATCTCCACCTTTAGGCAATGGAGGATTTGAAGACTGTGCTTGGAAAGAGGAGTAGTTTCTCCTCTGTATAGGCATGTTCTGACTGCCTTTTTGACCTTGTAGTATCAAGAAAACATCCTCCTCTTTCTTTTTTTGGACCCTCCGGGGATTGTTTCCATAAGATCCGGATTGGATGTGCTCAGCAACTGCTTTAAGAGCGACTAGGTCTTGAATCTTACCGGACTTCAATCCCATTTCAGCCATCTCTCCATGCTTGATCATTTCAGAGAATGGTTTGCCAATACCAGCTAAGACTCTTTCATTAAAAGGAGCTTCCTGTATGTCTATGAAAGTCATGACCATTTCTGATTCTGTCATGGAAGGAATAACTTGAGCAGCAAGGTGCCTCCACCTTTGAGCATACTCTCTAAAAGACTCATTAGACTATTTCATTACCTTGGTAATCTGGTACCGGTCAGGAGCCATTTGAGATTGAAAACTGTATTGAGTGAGGAAGGCGTGCGCTAGCTCTTCCCAGCTATGGATCTTTGAGTTGTCTAATCTGGTATACCATGAATGGGATTCTCCAGTTAGACTCTTCTGGAATCGCTGCATTCTGAGCTTCTCATTTTCTGCATAAGATCCAAGTTCTCCAATGAACACCTTCAAATGTGTGTAAGGATCCCCTAATCCATCATACTTTTCAAAGTTAGGGGTTTTGAATTTCTCTGGATAAATAACACCATGGAATATGCAAAGGTCAGCATATGAAACACTTCTATATGTTCCAATCCCTTTGAGAACACGGATAGTTTGATCCATTTGAAGGACCTTCTTCCTGATATCACTGGTGTCTAGATCTCCTTTGAGATGGGTGTTTTCAGGGTCTTTGTTGATCATATCCAACTGAGGTTCTGGATTTGTTTTATCCAAACCATGTGTTCCTCCTTGTATAGAGGATTCTGTATGTGTAGGCATCTTTTTACCCTGAGTAGATTGATGTAATTCTTTTAGAAGAACAACCAAATCTGTAATTTGTTTACTCAATCTGTCAAATTCTTCTCGAGAAATAGCATTAGATTATTCAGAAGAAGACATGATTGGCTGTAGGCTCGTGGCCTTTTTGGATTTTGAGCGGGTAACAGGCCCAATTATTTCCCTATAAAAGACTTATGTAGTTTAGTCTTAGGGATAATATAAATGCTATCATTATGTGTCCATTTTAGGAATATCATCCTACAAAAACGGGCGTTAATTTGATAGCATGTCATGTATGCATAAATATTCTTCATATTTTCCATTACATAAAGATGAACATGGAATAAAATTACAAGTAAATGCTTTTACAAGTTATAGAAAAATGGAAAGCATGAAGAGACTTTCCTCCGCATTTGGTTTATCAGAGGTTGACCTATCTTAGGGTTACTCTCGCGGCTTTTTGGCATGAAGGTCCCCAGATCATCGCAATATACTTGACGGGAAGTTAATTCGGTCTTTCAACTGGAGCGAATCTGGGTGGTGCCTTTCCTGAGCCTCATTGGAATTAGTCTCCCTACGAGTCCAGTAATCAAACACCGACAGGATAGCCTCCTGATGGAGGAACCACACAACATACATTCACATACAACGTGTCTCACCGTTTATGAAAATGATGACATGTGCGAAGCACTAATATCACAAATAGATATATTGCAGTGCAGTAAGTAAAATGCATTCGTACACATTCATCATAAATGTAAATGTAACACTCACACACAAGCATATAACAGTTTTAAAAAGCTTGTAGTAGCGGCTTAAGCCCTCTTTCTAGAATCCTCAGTAGAGTCGCCACCTGTCGACGTCGGGATTTTTATTTGTCCCTTTTCATTACTTGTTCTTTGGTTTTCTCATGTTAGGTGAGATTTGTTTGAAAAACAAGTGAAAAAGGTCCGACATGTGTAATGTCAACGATTTGACTGTAAGAGTCGCCAGTTGGTGTTTTTAACTTGTTGCACCAACACAACCGAACAAGGTTTGCACATTGACCCAGTGATGTAACACTGCTAAAAGGGTCTGTGAAACCGAGATTCATTTGGGTTCGGGGGCTTGATTATGCGGAGGGAAGGTGTTAGGCACCCCCCGACATCCGTGTTGCCACGGTGACCACCACTTTTCAAGAAACTGTTATATGAATGTGTCTGTGTGTGCGTGTGTGTGTGGATCAATGTGCAATTATTTAGAAGTAGTGCGAGGCCTCGTTCTCACCTATATACAAAGGGTTTGAATTTATAGAAAAATTCAGTTTTAAATAGAATATAGCAATGAAGTTTTGTAAAAGAGGTTTTTCAAACCCGATGCTCAATAGAAATTGAGACCTTTTTATACTTTCATTTTATTATTAAATGTTCGGCTTGATTGCTTTCATTTTCGAGATGTGAGGCATCTTCGAGAAAATAATATACAGCAGTGCCGAACTCCTCATGGGCATGACAGTTATCCAAGGAAATTCAGACATCGTAAATAATGTACAAGCTGCTTACATCTGAAAATGTCCATCACGAGAACCGAATCTAGATTCAGTAGTATGAATCTGTGATCGCATGATTCCTAGGCTCACATGATACCAGAATTTGTATGAAAAGCAGTAAGTAGTTATATATATATAAGTTGTAAATATATATATATAGACATGATCAACCACCACATAGCACCTCCATGGGGGATCGAAAATGTAAATATATAAAAGTGGTAAATATATATATATATATATGGGCATGATCAACCACCACGAAGCACCTCCATGGGGGATCAGAAATGCAAATAAAGCTGTAAAAGACAATCAACCACCACGAAGTAAACTCCAGGCGGGACTAAATATAAATAAAGTAGTAAAGACGATCAACCGCCACGAAGTAAACTCCAGGCGAGACGAAATGTAAATAAAGCAGTAAAAGGCCTCGAAGTAAACTCCGTGCACTGACAAATATATATATATATATATATATATATATATATATATATATATATATATATATATATATATATATATATGAAAGCAGTAAACGCATTAGGATATAAAACCCAAAGCTCATCGGATATATAAACGATATATATATATATATATATATATATATATATATATATATATATATATATATATATATATATATATATATATATATATATATATATATATATATATATATATATATATATATATATATATATATATAAAGCAATTAAACGCTTGCATATAAGTTCAGGCTCAATCGAGGCATAACTCGATAATGTTAGTCCATATATAAATATATACATATATAAGAATATATATACAGACAGAAATGAAAACTACGGACTGAAGTTTGGGCATACGCACACAACACGACTCTCAATGTGAAGAATAATGTGTGCAAAGATGAAGAGAAAGGCTTTATAGAGTGTGAGAAGGCTTACAGTGGGATGCCAAAGCAGGCTTCTATGACTCTAGATGGATAAGCACTCACCTCCCGCCGGTAAAAATATAGCTATATGTGAGCTAACATGTGTTTAAAATGAGAAAGCACTCAATATGGGGTGTGTACAGAGAAAATTGGACAGGGCTTCCTCGCCTTTTTTTCCTTGATTATGGCCACCCCAAGCCCTCTATTTATAGAGGGGGGAGCCGTAGGTGTACTTGCGGCAGCCGTAAATGCACCTGCGGCTGCCCGGGGTGCCCCGGGCTTTGTGGGTCCCGCCGTCTCAAAGTACGTGCACTCGTGCACTGTGATGTCCGTTCGAACTTACAGAACTTCAATCCGAGCATCCGAACGAGGTATACAAGACCTTCTTCGGACTACTTTTGTCGAGAGTTATGCAATGACATGGGATTAGAGGTTGTATGTGACGCCCCCAAAATAGGTATACATCACACATCTTGGGTCGTCAGATACAAAGTACTGAATACAAATACAAACTAATTATACAGCAGTCGTGTAAAATACGACAAAACATAAATTGAGAGTTTTAATAAGAATATTGTCATCTAGACAATATCCACACTCAAAGGAGTCCTCAAAACATTTATTGTCACAATATTTAACATAATAGTGAGGACTACTAATACTATCATCTGGACCATCGCTCCATTCCCCGACTAGTCCTGGCTACGTTCTCATTTCCTAAAGAGAACAATGAAAGAAAGGGGTGAGCTCAACTAGCCCAGTAAGAAATATTCTGACTAAAATAATGCAGAATAAATTATAATTAGTCTTCAACAATGTTAAACTGATAAAATATAATAGACATCAAGTTTAACTGCAGCAGAACAAGCAATCCATTAGAAGAGTCAAGTAGAGAATAAAATCTACTATATTCTAGGGTTTAAAATGTTTTCATCAATTTTTATCGCTGAGACTCGACTTAATAAATAAAACACATCATCTAATCTTCCCTGTACTACGGGCCAAGGATATTCATTAAATCATCAATGGTCATGGCTATACCGAACAATCCCTGGTCATAATCATACCAAAAATTGTCCATCAATGCATTACAGGCCATTGAGGACTTTTACCATATCATTTATAACATTACAGGTCATGATTATATCGAATGATCCCTGGTCATAATCATACTAAGTCCATCTATGCACGTAAGCCAAAGATGACTTTCATTATAATATAAGCATGAGGATGATGACAATGACATAATAATTCAATAAAACAAGTTCAAGAATTAATTTATCCAAGAACTAATAACGTCCAAATTGTCAACATGATACTTCTTTGTAGAGTAAAATTTAAGAATGCTCAGAAGAATATTTCCATGAAAAGATACTGGATGAAGCGCAAATATCAAGGATATTCTACTAATTTCATGGAGCATAGAATCCAAAACTTTAACCAACTGAGTATAATAGAATATATGAAACTACAAATGGATTTTCGCCCGCCATGCGGTAATCCACGTATACAGATCATTTCCACAATTTAATAAGGAATGAATACAAAGGATCATTCACCATGCATGTGGTAATCCACATGATGACTTATTCCATAGGATAATAAAGAATGGAATAATGTAAGGATTCACCATGCATGCGGTGAAGCTATGCATAAAGTTATTCCCAACAGATTAATAAAGAATGGAACCAGGTCATGCGTAAATGTACAGACAGGATATTCCGACAGAATAATAAAGAACGGAACCGAATTCGCAAAATTAAACCGACGGGATATATTCAACAGAATAATAATTAATGGAATAACAACAATAATCACCATGCATGTGATAGATCGCACAGACAGGTTATTCCAACAGAATAATAATTAATGGAACCAGGTCAGGCATAATACGCACCGACAGGATATTCCAACAAAATGATAAAGAATGGAGTAACAGAAGAATTTCACCATATATGCGGTACTTCGCATAGACAGGTTATTCCAACATAATAATAAATAATGGAATAACAAAAGAATTTCACCATGTATGCGGTACTTCGCATAGACAGGTTATTCCAACATAATAATAAAGAATGGAATAACAGAAAAATTTTACCAAGTATAGGGGATTCCGCGTATACAGGTTATTCCAACAGAATAATAAAGAATGGAATAACAGAAGTTCTCTTCATGAATACAAAAGAAATAATACCCCTTACCTTATATAAAGAAGAGTACTCCGACGGGTAGGGCGGGGATATACTTGAAGAAAACTTGCACTACGCTCAAAGCTTCTTAAAACTCTACAGAAATACGCTCAAGATTATAGAAGAGAATTCTCTGAATTTATGGTGTGATTTCAATTCTAACTAAGCATCCTATTTATAGGAAAATAGAAAGGATACTATGCAATAAAATATAATATATATATATATATATATATTATTTAAAATCTAATAAAACAATTAACTTTATAAAAGTATTCTGTTTTATATAAAAAGATTTTACTATGCAAACACTATGCATAATAAAATATATTATATTCTAATTATTGTCTAATAAAACAAATAACTTTATAAAAGTATTCTATTTTATATAAAAAGCTTTTCTGTTTTATTACATTAATAATACTAATAAAATAAATTATATATATATATATATATATATATATATATAAACTTCCGTGACTTCATAAAAAAGACACCTCAATATATTTAACAACATTTATCATCATTATTATAATTCACAATATTAATCGACTGTGTCGTTCTCTCGGGAAGAGGGGCTTTTCAATAAGGATTTCTCCCTATTGGCGCGTAATTAGGTGACCAAACCTCTCCTTGGCAGAACTTCTAGACATCGTTAATATTACAAATAATAATATTAATAACTTTGTTATCTCAATTATTGATTTAATAATATATAAAATATCGACAATAATTGAATCAAATAACGTGAGATACTATGCAACAATTCATCGTAGCAATAATTGAACAAAAGCCGAGTGACTTCTCACATAAGCATCAATAATCAATACCGTGTGCTACTATGCAACCACATGTATTACTGTACTTTTAACACTGGGTGTTTCAACAGTTAATAGTAAAACTTCCGCCGTTATTTTCCTAAAAATATTTTTATCATTTTCTCAATCCGACAATAATTACATTTGTGGGGTCCACTAATGATTGTCTTGCGTCGCATTTAATATTCCTGTTAAAACGAATATTCCCGACCCAATCGAATATTATATAACAACTTGCATACTTTTCAAAATTTCTAAATATTACCCACAACTATAACATTATATCAAATTTACTCCATAATATTCAAAAATGATATTTATTGAAAATTCATCTTTATTCATAAAAGTTGGGGTCTTACATTGTACGAAGTCAAGAAGAGGGGACCATGCCGATGGTCTTCAAGCTTCAAATTCTATCCGGTGTGCTGCCACGCGTAATAGTCACTCGAGATTGGAACTCCTTGGCTCTTGTGGGACATTGTTGTATGTATGTATGTATGTATGAAGTGTTGAGACAATGCACATGGGTTGAGGTGGCAAGATGATAGCTTGACTCCTCATCGGGGTTATCTCCATCTTTGCGCACATTATTCTTCACATTGAGAGTCGTGTTGTGTGTGTATGCTCGAACTTCGGTCTGTGATTTTTATTTCTGTCTGTATATATATACTTAAATATATATATATATATATATATATATATATATATATATATACTAACATTATCAAGTTAAGCCTCGATTGAGCCTAGACTTATATGCGAGGCGATGGCCTTTCCGGATGTAAAATCCATCCGATGAGCTCTGCATTATGTCCGATTATCCTGGATTTTACATCCGGAGATATATTTATCTTATATATATATATATATATATATATATATATATATATATATATATATATAAACTGTTGTCGGAGACTACATTGATGAGCCTGGATTTTATATTCGGTCTCGCTTATCGCTTTAATATATATATATATATATATATATATAGCGACAAATCATTGAAATGATGAACCGAAATGCCGGATTGAGAAACATCACAATGCGTTCTTGCTTTTATATATATATATATATAGGGAAAATGTATGTACACAGCTGTGTATTACATAATAGGCTATAGCGATTGTTTTTTGGGCTATAGCGACGGTTTCACCCGTCGTCATAGCTATTCTGGGCTATGGCGACAGTTTACCGTCGCTATAGCCCAAAAAATCTATCGCCATAGTTCTACTATATAATACACAGTTGTGTATATACATATAACTCTTCTTCTATAATATTGAGCGTATTTCTTTCGAGTTTTAGTAAGCTTTGAGTGTAGAAAATAGTGAAAATTTTCTTCAAGAATATCCCCACTATACTAATTGGAATACTCTTCTTTTCAAGGTAAGATATGTTATTTTTGTTCAATATTCGCTTGAAATAATATTTTTTTTCCATACTCTATAATATGTAAGTAATATTATTTCTTTTCTGATTTTGAATTCTATACTCATTTGGTTAAAGTTTTGGCTTCTATACTCGATGAAATTGGTAGAATATCCTTAAAATTTGTGTTTCATCCAGTATCTTTTCATGGAAATATTATTCTGAGCATTCTTGATAAGTTTTAACTTTTTTATGCCGGAGTACTATTCATAGGGTACTATTCACCCGGGGTACTATTCATGATAAAATTTGATTCGTTTTTGGTCAAAATAATTTTTGGTACAATATTATTCTTGAATTTTACTCCACAAAGCAGTATCATGTTGACAATTTGGATATTATTGAATTCTGGATAAATTAAATTATAAATCTTTAAAAATTTTATCATTTGCTTTCTTTTAATTAAATTCTTATATCATTGTCATCATCCTCATGCTTATATTATGTTAAAAGTCATCTATGGCCTGTAGTGCATAGATGGATTTGGTATGATTATGACCAGGGATTATTCGGTATGATTATGACCGTAATGTTACAAATGATGTTGTAAAAGTCCTCATTGGTCCGTAATGCATTGATGGACAATTGTTGGCATGATCATGATCATCGGTGAAAACACGAATATACTTGGCCTGTAGTGCATGGATAATTTGTGGTCGTGATACTATGAATATCCTTAGCCCTAGTGCAGGGGTGATTCGATGATGTGGATTATTTATTAAGATGAGTCTCAGCGATAAAACTGATGATAAATTCTTTTAAAGCGTAGAAGATAATAGATATCATGATCTACTTGAATCTTCTAATGGATTGCTTGTTCCGCTGCAGTTAAACTTGATGTCTATTGTATTTTATCAATTTAACACTGTTGAAGGCTAACTATAATTTATTCTGCATTATCTTAGTCATAATATTTCTTACGGGGCTAGTTGAGCTCACCCTTTACTTTCATTGTTCTCTTCAGGAAATGAGAATATAGCTGAGACTAGTCGGGGAACGGAGTGATGGTCCAGATGTTTGCATTAGTAGTCCTCGTTATTCTGTGAAATAGTGTGATAATAAATGTATTGAGGACTTCTTTTTGAGTTTGAATACTGTCTAGAAGACATTATTTGTATTAAAACTCACAGCTCATGTTATATATTTAAGTTTGTATTTGTACTCTGTACCATGTATTTGGTGACTCAGAATGGGTGATGTATACCTATTTTGGGGGCGTCACAATTTCTGTCAGGCCTGGAGTTTACTTCGTGGCCTTTTACTTCTTTATTTACATTCCGTCCCGCCTGGAGTTTACTTCGTGGCGGTTAATCGTTTTTACTATTTTATTTACATTTAGTCCTTTGAGTTTACTTAATGCGGTTGATCGATTTATTGCTTTATTTACATTTCGACCCCCATGGAGGTGCTTTCGTGGTGGTTGATCATGTCTCTAAATATATATTTACGGCTTTTATATATTTACATTTTTGATCCCCCGTGGAGGTGCTTCGTGGTGGTTGATCATGTTTATATATATTTTACAACTTTTATAAATTTATATATAACTGCTTACTACTTTTTATATAAACTGCGGCATCATGTGAGCCTAGGAATCATGTGATCACAGATTCAGTCTACTGAATCTAGATTCAGTTCCCGTGATGGACATTTTTAGTTGTAAGCAGCTTGTAAATTATTCACGGTGTTTGAATTTCCTTAGATGACTTTTATGCCCATGAGGAGTTCGACACTGCTATATATTATTTTCTCGAAGATGCTTCGCATCTCAAAAAATAAAAGCACTCAAGCCGAACATTTAATAATAAAATGGAAGTATGAAAAGGTCTTAATTACTATTGAGCACATGGTTTGAGAAACCTCTTTTACAAAACTTCACTGTTATATCATGTTCAAAACTGATTTTTTTCAAATAAAATCAAACCCTTTGTATATAGGTGCGAACGAGGCCTCACATTACTTCCAAATAACAGCACATTGACCCCCCCACACACACACATTCATATAACAGTTTCTTAAAAAGTAGCGATCACCGTGGTAACACAGATGTCGGGGGGTGCCTAACACCTTCCCTCTGCATAATCAAGTCCCCGAACCCAAATAAATCTCAGTTTTATAGACCCGTTTTAACAGTGTCACATCACTGGGTCAATGTGCAAACCTTTTCTCAGTTGCTTTGGTGCAACCAATTAAAAACACCAACTGGCAACTCTTACAGTCAAATCGTTGACATATACATGTCGGACCTTTTTCACTTGTTTTTTCAAACAAATCTCACATAACATGAGAACACCAAAGAACAAGAACAGAAAAGGGAAAAATAAAAATCCCGACATCGACAGTAGAGACAGCCTGTCTACGAGCCGATCAAGCATCTACCGAAGCCAAGTCAAGAATCGTAAACCACACTCGTCGAGTCGTGAGAGTCTCTTGATCACCTCGGGGCGTAGATCGATTCGAGCGGATCGGATGAAGACAATGAGCATAAAGACAGAAATCATGGAGTGTCAAGATCTGATCTCAGAGTCATAGTGTCTGTATAACCCAAGGAAAAATCGTAGAGTGCAGAACTAAGGCTTCAATAGATGTGCTCACAATGCCAAGGCAGAATCGTAGAGCAAACACGATTTTCAACAAATGAGCACTCCCATAATATCCAAAGTAATGAAGCCTCTGGTCTGAGCTGCAAAGATACATTCCACCTAAGGGAAACCAGAGAGCACTCAACGAATGACATGCAAGCTAACAGAAGATCTAAGCACCAACTCAATCAACATACAGATTGAGTTATGAAGCCATTCAAGATGAAGCCTTCCACATGTTATTCAGAAGAAGACTTCAGTCAAAGAAACTGACTAAGGAAAGTCAAAGAAATCACGATGGTCATCCAAGTGAATGAAGACAACGATCTTGGAAGTAACCAGGATTGTAGTGTTTACCAAATAAAGAAGGAACTGATGGAGTGTACACGAAGATACTAGTTAGCTTTTCAAGAACAAGGCTAAAGTGATTAAGCACTGGGTAAGTCCATTGATGATAAGTGAACAAGAGATCACAAGGAGAAAGCGAGCTGGGCATATCACAAATCTGAAGTGTCTTGCTATTCAAAAGAGTCCAGAACAAGGAACAAGCCATTAGTGTCTAAGATCAGTCGAAGCAAACAAAAGTGTTGAAGCATTGCACAAGAGAAGGAAGAGGTGTTCTACATTCAGGATTCAATGAACAATCTTCAGGATCGTAGTGTTGTCTCAACCGGTTGATGAGAAACATTCAACATGACACTACGATCAGGTCCAAGAATATGCATCAGAATCATAGAGTTCAGCCATATAAAGATTGAAGCATTGACAACGGTTTAATCTAAAGATTGATATTCGAACAGAGCTTATTGAGAGCATCGATGCAAAAAGACAACCTCTGATCTAGAAATCAAAGAGAGGAAATTAAGTAGATTACCTACCCAAGACATCAAAGTAACATCTCTGACGGGGTAGGTGAAACAGTAGACTGCAGTATCAGAAAGTCATAAAGGGGATGTCATGTCACATCTGTAGTCTACCTCAAATAACTTGAGATCTGCGAAGCAATTCAAATAACTTTCAACGGCTATATTCCAACGGGAAGATTGGGAAGGAGTATATATCAGCCAGAGCTTTAAAGATCAAAAGTTGCTGATGTTAAAAAAAGTTGCTGAGGTGTGAGAGATGGTGGACTGATCAAAATAACGTAAAATAACGAGTGACCAATGAAGGTCTGAAAGCTCACTCTACGATCCACCAAGAACACTTGGAGATAAATAGTGTAATAAGTAAAAGTGAGAGTTCTACGATGTAGAAATGAGAGTTCTACTATAAGAAGAGTGTTCTGAATTGCCAAGAGAAAGAAGAGCATCAATGTCATCTTGATGTCTATCATGGGAAGACTCTAAGTACTAGAGAGAAGAGCTTACAGTCATCTTAGCAAGTCCATCATGAGAAGGCATCAAGTATCAAGTAAGAAGATCACCAATGTCATCATGATGTCAAGCATGAGAAAGTTTTTAAGTACCTAACAGAAGAGGCTACAGTTTAACAAGGGATCATCAGAAGAGGTTGAGTATCTTAAGAAGCTAAGCATTATGCAACACTCAACTACACCTCAAGGATGATCACGTCATGCTACTAAGCATTCAGAGATGAAGAGCTTAAAGGACATCTTAGCAGCAAGGCACCACCACCAACAACAACAATAACTATCAACAAGAAGCCAGGGCCTGAGGGGTCCTTGTCCAGAGGGACTAAATGAAGTTCCAAGCCTGCTGGGCTTGAAGAGTTCCTAGGGAATTAGAGGAGTTCTAAGGCTGCTGGCCTTGAAGAGTTCTAAGTGAACTGGTGTTCCAAGGCAACTGGCCTTGAAGAGTTCTAAGTGAACTTAAGTTCCAAGGCTGCTGGCCTTGAAGGAATCTTAGTGATTTAGGGTGTTGCTCTTTCTTAGTGAAAATCCTGCTAGTTGAAAGCAGAAGAGTGGATTAGGAGCTTGAGTCTCTGAACCACTTAAAAACCCATGTGTCATTTACTTTATGTCATTTACATTATGTACTTAACTGCTATAACTATTATGTATGTATTAACTGCTTACCACTTAACTAACTCTAAGAACAATGTATGTATGATTACGAATATATCAATGAAGGGGATATTTTACTTATTCCGCTGTGCTTGAAAAGGTTCTTATGTTTGTCATATGCTAATTTATTAGCAATACAAAATAAATAGGAAAAGTATTTGAAATTAAAAAGGATCTATTCAACCCCCTTCTAGATCTATTGTGTGCCTATTGGGAACTAATAGTTTTCATTTATTATCCTTCCACTCCAGAGTGTGACAGCTTTGCACTGCTCCTTGCCATCCCGTTTTGGGTTGACATCAGTGTCACTTGGAAATGTGCCTTAAGGACGACTGTTCAGAGTAGCTTCCAATTATCCCATTTGGACTTCTAGGTTTCGGACGGATGCCTCCTAATTATTGCTCCTAGTTTCATTTTAAGCAATATATCTTGAAAGGAGATCTTCTAAACTGGGCTTTCTTTCCTGCTGAGGTGGGGGTTGGTAAGAAATTTATGGTTGTTGGTGGTATTGGTTCTAGTTTTGAAAACCAAGAGGATTTAAATAATTTGGTATGGTGGTAGATGGTTGTGCTTGGTTGCTGTTTGTGTTGCCCCATGAGAAATTTTGATGATTTCTCAGTACAGGATGATAGTGAGTATGAAGATTTGAATTTTGCTGCCGCCCGTAGTTTGAAACAAACTGAACTGATTAAGGGCTAATGGTGCACTGATCAGTTGTGTGGCTCCTTGCACATAGTTCATATGGCACCGCGACACTTTGCACATTTTACACTGATTGCACTCCCATGGTATTAAGTCTTTTGGTTAGCGCAACAACCTGAGTAGCTAATGTCGTGAATGAATCAACCTCATACACCCTTTCCACTCTCCTAGGTGCTTGCCTATCAATGGGCCATTGGTAATTATTGGCAGCCATTATTTCCACCAAGTAATATCCTTTTGCATGATGTTTTGACATGAAGGCCCCACCAGATGAGACATCTATACTCGAACGAGTAGACCCGAATAAACCATTATAAAAGGTCTGAATGGGAAGCCATTTTGGAAATCCATAGTGGGGGCATCTTCTCAATAAATCCTTGAATCGCTCCCACGAGTCGTACAAAGACTCGGATTCAAATTGGACGAAGGTTGTAATGTCATGTCTGAGCCTGGCTATTTTTGCAGGCGGAAATAATTTCGCTACGAATTTTTGAGCCAAGTCAACCCATGTGGTGATGGAGCCTGGCGGAAGTGAATGCAACCAACTCTTGGCCTTGTCCCGCAGAGTGAATGGGAATAGTCGGAGACTGATAGCATCGTTGGACACTCTGTTGCATTTAAATGTATCACAAATTTCTAAGAAATTGATCAAATGATCTTTCGGGTGATCATTAGGCAATCCTCCGAACTAAATATTATTTTGGATCATTTGAATGGTGATTGTTTTGATGTCAAAGTTGTTAGCTTGGATCGCGGGCCTCAAAATGCTCGCTTGTAAATCTGCGATATGGGGCATGGCATACTCCCTTAAAGATTTTAGAATCTCCTCAGCCAAAAATACAGGAGTAGGTATGTCCCGAGATTTTTCTCTTCTCAATCGTCTATACATTTTGTCTATCTCGGGATCAAGAGGTATTATATTTCGAACCCTGCGAGCTGGCATACACAGTTGGGACTATCTAAGAAGAAGATTAAACAGATATATCAGTTGAAATTAAGATCGTATTCAATTAGTATTAATATTGAAAAAAAATAATACTAAGTCCCCGGCAACGGCGCCATAAACATGTTATTCATTTTCACGATCACTAAAACACGTGCAAGTATACGCGATCTAACAAGTAATACAGTGATAAGATGAGTATTGTACACATGAGGACAAAGTGTTAAAGCTAGTCAAATACTAAAATTGGAAAAAATACAATCTTATTTAAACAAATGATTAAAGATTATGTGTTAAAAACTATAAGCTTAAAACAGTAAATTAAGAGAGTGAGTTGCACAAGTAAGTCAAGCTAGGATTACAACTCCCCTAATCTGTCACCTAATCTCTTAACTCTCCACTTTACTAATAAATCGTAGGAATGGACAACCGAGAACAGTAAGTACACATAAGCCTCTTCCGACGGTCAAATGCAAATCCCTTAGCTAGATGAATCACAATATTTCTATGGTGAAAATAACTAGACTAGGGTCATTAAGCTTAATATCAATGGTTACATAAGGAAAATAGAGATATGTCTATTCTATTATGCAAAATATGCTCACATTCCCATAGGCATGGTCATAACAAGTGTTATTGTATTTTAGGGTTAGATATTAACATCCATTTTCAATATCCATTAATATCTATATCAATTCCTTTATCAAGCAATCAATAAATAAGCAAGAAATACAATAACCCATTCCAAAATGACTCATTATAATAAATAGGAGAGAAAGTTAATTAAGCTAAACATTAGGTTACATTGCAATCCTAGAAATGTAATTAGTTCATAACTATGGAATTAATAAAAAATTTCAAAGTGTTCATCATACTCAAAGATACACAAATGAATGAAAGATTTGGATAAATAAACTCATTTTGTGAAGTTTTCTGGCTCCAAGTCTTCTCTTCTCCATGTAAAGTCTGAGCTATGAAGGATGCAATGAGCTTTTCTTCCTTGAAGACCAACTTCCTTCTCTTCTAAACTAAAAAGATTAAAAAGCTACTCCTAAACATGGTTCCACAGATGATGGAGGTTGCTTAATGATAATAATATCGTTTCCTTAACTTTTAGGTCATTAAGACCTAATTTCTACCTGGGCACCAGAGCCGACACTGCAGTGCCAAGTTTTAGCCTTGGAACGACCTTTGCGGTATCACCGAGTCAACATAATCGGTCGATGAAGTGGCGTTGTAGTCTTGGGTTTGTAAAAGGAATTTAGTATTTGTAGTCTTTGTGATGCTTTCATTATTTTCCAGGAATTAACACTGCAGCGTCATTTTTAAGCCCGGCATCGGCGCTGCAGCACCGGTATTGAAAAAAATGACCTTTTTGCCCCTGCAAAGCTAGAAATGACCTAATAAGCCCTGCAACACAAAGATTAAGCAAAATAATAATAAAGTATATATATAAGCTATATAAATAACGAAGAAAAATAAACTTTGTAAGACCCTAGATTTTATAAATAAAGATTTAAATTTCTCAAAATATTTTTTTGAATATTATGGTGTGGATTTGATATAATGTTATAGTTGTGGGTAGTATTTATAAATTTTACAAAGTATGCAAGTTGTTGTATTATATTCGATTGGTCATGGAATATTCTTTGTGTCGGGGAATATTCGTACGACGCCACAATCATTGGTGGACCCCACAATGGAATTATTGTCGGATTGAGAAAACGACAAAAATATTTTATTAAAAATAACGACGGAAGTTTTACCATTAATCTTGTTGAACTACTCGGTAGTAAAAAAGTACAAAGAATCTGGCGTGGTTTGCATAGTAGCAGCACTGCAGTATTGATTATTAGTGCTTATGTGAGAAGTCACTCAGTTTTGTTTAATTATTGCTATAGTAATTGTTGCATAGTATCTCACGTTATTTGATTCAATTACTGTCGATATTTTATATTTTATTAAATCAATAATTGAAATGACAGAGTTATTAATATTATAAATTGCAATATTAACGATGTCTAGAAGTTACGCCAGGAGAGGTTTGGTCACCTAATTGCGCTATAAAAAAAAATCTTATTGAAAGCCCCTCTTTCACAGGAACGACACAGTCGATTAATATTGTGAATTATAATAAAGGTGATAAATGTTGTTAAAATTATTAATGTGATTTTTATGAGGTATTTGTGTAAGTTTTGCTTATTTTATGAATCTCCATTTACCCATTTTTCAAAATAATCGGTAAAAATTATTTAAAGGTGGGGCCCACATGTGGGGGCCACATGTGGGGCCCATATGTGTTGAAAAACTAATTTTGGAATTGGGGGTGGGAGAGAGATACGTATAGGGGAGAGAGTTTATGTATTTAAGGTTGTTATGTGTGAGTGTGTATATATAATAGAATATGTGTGTGAGAGGGAAGTGGTGGGGGAAAAGAAAGGGTGAAAGTGATGTGTGTATGATTATAGTATATATGTTTATTATGTGAGTGGGAAATGGTGGGGGAATGGAGTTGAATTATAATAGAGGTAGTTAGTATTATATATATATATATATGTTTATAACATGTGGGTTTATATATATATATATGTATTATATTTTGTCTTTTTTTGTTATGATTGGTTGAAGGTTTGACAATTTGAATATGTAGTATCAAAATTTTCATCCGCGAGTCTTTGAATTATTTCATCTGTGAAGAAATCCTTACACAGTTCCTTTCCATTCTCCTATAAATAGAAGTTCATTCCTTCATTATTTCTTACAAATTCACTGAAACTCCAGAGAGAGAAATTATAGAAAAGTATTCTACTACTTCTATACTCTTATATCCAGTTCTTTTACTGTAAGGGGTGTTATTTCTTTTGTATTCAAGAAGAGAACTTCATTATTCCAATTCTTTATTGTTACGTTGGAATAACTCATATCTGCCTGACTACCCTATACTTGGTGACATTCTTCTATTATTCTCATCTTTATTATTACATTGAATATCCTCACATGCGTGTGTTTTACACCGACACGGTACCATTATTTATTATTTTATCTAATATCCATGCTGCGTGAATTTTACGCCGGGACTGGTTCCATTATTTATTATTCCGCACTTATTATTATTCTTGGAACATCCATCACCGCTTGTGAATTTCACGACACCGGTTCCGTTATTATTATTTTGTTGGAATTACCTGTCTATGCGAAGTACCGCATGCATGGTGATTTCTTTTGTTATTTCATTCGTTATTATACTTAGTTGGTTAAAATTTTGACTTCTATACTCCATGAAATTAGTGGAATATCCTTGATATTTGCGCTTAATCCAGTATTTTTCACGGAAATATTCTTCTGAGCATTCTTGAATTTTACTTTACAAAGAAGTATCATGTTGACAATTTGGACGTTATTAGTTCCTGAATAATTTTATTCTTGAACTTGTTTTATTGAATTCTTATATCATTGTCATCATCCTCATGTTTATATTTTTTTGAAAGTCATCTGTGGCCTATAGTGCATAGATGGACTTGGTATGATTATGACCAGGGATTATTCGATGTAATCATGACCGTAATATTATAAATGATGTGATAAAAGTCCTCATTAGCCCGTAGTGCATTGATGGACAGTTGTTGGCATGATCATGACCATTGATGAATACACAAATATCCTTGGCCCGTAGTGCATGGAATTTGTGGTCGTGACCCTAATGAATATCCTTGGCCGTAGTGCAGGGATGATGTGGATTATTTATTAAGCCGAGTCCCATCGATAAAAGTGATGAAAAACCTTTTAAATCATAAAAGATAGTAGACTTTATTCTCTACTTGACTCTTTTAATGGATTGCTTATTCCGCTGCAGTTAAACTTGATGTCTATTGTATTTTATCAGTTTAACATTATTGGAGACTAATGATAATTTATTCTGCATTATCTTAGTCATAATATTTCTTATTGGGCTAGTTGAGCTCACCCTTTCTTTCACTGTTCTCTTCAGGAAATGAGAACGTAGCTGGGACGAGTCGGGGAACGGAGTGATGGCCCGGATGATAGTATTAGCTAGTAGTCCTCACTATTCTGTTAAATAGTGTGACAATAAATGTAATGAGGACTTTTTCTGAGAGTGGATATTATCTAGAAGATAATATTTGTATTAAAACTCATAGCATGTATTTTGTCGTACTATACATGACTGTTGTATAATTTAGTTGTATTTAAATTTTGTACCATGTATTTGGCGACTCAAGATGGGTGATGTATACCTATTTTGGGGGCGTCACAAACTTCCTAAACAATAAAGGATTCGATTCGCGAGTATAAAACCCACTCATCATTGTTCCTTTCCTTAGCCTCACAAGGGAACGCCCTTTAGAGTCCAATAATAAATAACCCACGGGTTTACCTCCTGGTGGTGGAATCACACAACATACATTCATACATTCATCATCCTCACCAGATACAAATGATGACATTGTATGATGCACTAATATATTATGCAATGCACTAACATAAAGAGCCTTAAAATTTATGATATTTATCACACACAGAGATCATTCACACATAAATACAGATGTAAAATGGAAATAAAAAAAGATTGCACGCGGCTTAAGCCCTCTATATCCCCAGCAGAGTCACCACATGTCGATGCCGAGAAATGAGTTTGATGCTTGACATTCCCAAAGAGAGAAACAAAGTTTCTCCCTCGCCCTCTTTTTTCTACCCTTTACACCTTTTTTTGCTAGGTGGCTAATTTATATTTGAGGGTGAGATCTCTTCAGGAAAATAAGACCGACATGAATGTCGACTAATTTGAAAAGATTTAATTTTTAATTATTGGGCCGAATGAGACAGAGTTGTCAGTTGGTATGAGTTCAAAAAGATGTACGAACTCATTCGGATTTGAAAGTTTTCGCAATATGGCTTAATATGTGACTTCGTACATTGGTCTGAAACCCGAGATTCATGGAATTTGAGGGCTTGGGGTAAGTGGGGGGAAAGTGTTAGGTACCTCTTGACCAATGTATAATATTCATTTATTTTAACTCTTTTTTGCTTAGTTATATGCATATTTTATGGTTAACATAGGCTTAATGTGGTTGTTTATGGATTTCAGGTCAAAATGGAGCTTAAGTATTAATTTGGGACGTAGTGGAGTTGATTGCATGGAAAAAGGAAAAAGAATCAAAACTCAGCAAACTGTGCCCCGACTAGATTTGCTAGGCAAAAATTTATGCCCCGACGCAGACCTCTCTATCAAACGTCGCTCAAGCGCCAAATTGAAGCTGCCCCAATGCAGACTTCTCTTCCATTTTTTGCCCCGACGAGTATTTTATGAACAAAAACTTTGCCCCTGTAGAGGTATTCTTTGGAGCCCAACAAAAGTGAAATCTGACCCGGCAGATTTGGCAGGCACAAAACTTAGCCCCGGAGAAGTTATCGGGAAAAGGACATCAATTTTTATTTTTTGGCAGTTATTTGGCAGACTTCTATTATGATTAGGATTTTGATTTCTTAGGAACGTGGGATCATATTTAGGGAATATATATACATGTAAGACTCGATATTAGGTGTAGACACTCGAATTTTTCTATACGCCTGTTACTGACATTGCAGGAGGGCAGATTCGTCTTTCAGAGATAACCATGGAAGATAGCTGACATCCATTCCGGATACTACCGGAATTTCAGTTCTAACCCGGAACACAAACCGGGAACATCAGTTCCAACCCGGAACACAAACCTGGAATGTCATTTCTATTCTCGGAGATAACCCCGAGGTATGCAAATCAAAAGACCGGCAATAACACCGGGGATGATAGTTCTGTCTCGGGGATAACACCGTGACATTCAGTTCCAGTCCCAGAACTAACACTGGGAGTAGAGACTCCATCCTTGGTGATAGCCCCTAGGGATGCTTTTGCAGTTTCGGCGATAACTCCGAAATTGTTTGTTTCAAACACATGCGATCAGCTTCAAGCTCAGACCTCCTGCCGAGGCACTCATACCTCAGACCCGGAGCTAACAACGGGCAGACAGGCACACCCACAGATGATAGTGAGGCATACAAACAAGCAGTCTAATCTCAGATGTAACCCTAAGCAACGTCTGCTTTCCACTCAAATCGGCGATAACCCTGGTGAGGAGTAAAAACGTCGTTTTACCGCCTCAACGTTTTCTCTCACAAGATGATATCATAGCATACCAACTAGTAGTCCAATCTCAGATGTAACCCTGAGCAACGTCTACTTTCAACTCAAACCGGCGATAACCCTAACGAGGAGTCAAACATCATCTTGTCTCTTCAACGCCTGCGCGTCGTTTCAACACTTCATACATACATACATCCAACGATGTCCCACAAGAACCGAGGAGTTACAATCTCGAGTGACTATTACGCTTGGCAGTACTTTGGATAGAATTTGAAGCTTGAAGAACATGGGCATAAACCCCTCTTCCTGACTTCGTACAACCTTTAATCCATGTCATTGCGCAACTCTCGACACAAACGGTCCGAAGAAGGTCAGATATACCTCGTTCGGATGCTCGGATTGAAGTTCTACAAGTTCGAGCAAACATTATAGTGCATGAGTGCACGTACTTCGAGACAACGACCAGTCGCAGGTACAACCGTGGCTGCCGCAGGTGTACCTGCGGCCATCTGTCTATAAATATGACTCTTGGGGGTCAGCCATTTGAAAAAAAGAGGAAGAGGAAAAGGCGAGGAAACCTTGTCCATTTTACTCTGTATACACATCTTTTGAGTGATTCCTCATCTTTAAACACTTGTTAGCTCACATATAGCTATCTTTTATCCGGCGGGAGCTGAGTGTTTATCCATTTAAAGTCATAGAAGTCTACATTGGCAGCCCACTGTAAGCCTTCTCACATTATATAAAGCCTTCTTCTCATATTAGCACACATTGTTATACACATTGAGAGTCGTATTGTGTGCATTTGCCCGAATATCGGTTTGTGGTTTTCATTTCTGTCTGTATATATATACTTATATATGTATATATTTCATATATGGACTAACATTATTGAGTTATGCCTCGATTGAGCCTAGACTTCAGTCTGGAGCGTTTATCTACTTTTGTATATATATATATACTAGCGATAACCCGTGCCTGAAGGTTAAATTAAAATTCAAAAAATATTGCACTATCTAAAGACACATACCACAACAACAATTAATACATACTCAATCATCAATACATATTAAATCACCAAAACATCTAGTTAGTCGGTACTAATTACAAGAAATTTCGGCAGAGTTTCCTTTAAAAATAGATATCCAAAAATTCTAAACACATCTACAAAACTTACAATCATCAATACATATCCAAACCACCAAAAACCATTATTTCATACCCAAAAAATCATCATAACCATGTATAATTAGTTAACTTTACAAAAGACGGAACACAAAAAATATTAATGTCAAAAATAGAAACAACATGTTGCATAAGACCCATTACTTTACAAACAGACACCAATGATTCTTTACGGCTTACACCAAGTATCCTTCAATGTATACCTGAAAATATTTGAAATATAAAAATTATCGGAAGAAGTGAGTCAAAATAAAATAACCTGTAAATTGAAACATAAGAACCCTTACTTTACCCTGAATTATCTAAAAAACAAATGAGCACACACATTTGTATGTAGTGGGAGAAATGATTTAGATTGATATAAGTAAGAATTTAGATTGTAACAAATTATCAATTTATTTAAGAAAAGATATGGATGAATGTAGACGTACAATCATATAAAGTATTCTTAGTACCATTTCAACAAACGGTTCATTTGCTTGATGATTTAACTCATAAATCTGTATTGATGGCAGTATAATGGTGTGTGAGTTTGATTTGCAAGTGTTTGATTGGTTACAATTATGTGTGTGTGTTTTTGAATATATTGTGTGTGTTGTGTGTCTGCATGAGAAGTAGAGAAATATAGTCTTAGTCAGAGAGACTTTCATACCTAGACAATTGTTTGGTCAATTATGGGACAATCGTCAAAGGTGGACAGGATGGTATTGGATTGCATATCATTTAACTCTCTTAAATGTCTTCTTCATCCCTTCAAACCAATTAAGAAAATTAACTAAGAATCTATAATACGTAAGAATGGCTAAGGAAACCAATTCATAATTTGGACAATATGTTAGCAGGTCCAAAATCAAATTCATGTAGAGCTGCGAAATTCATGTAAGAATAGAGTCGTGTGTGCGTGAGAGAGATGTGTAAGAGTGAAAGTGAGGGGTGAGGAACTCAAAAATATCACCGACAATATAGTGTATATCTCTCTAACCGAAATACCAACACGTTAGATAGCTATTAGATATGATGTGTTAAATAATTGTTATCAATACTTAAAGAACAATCAGTACAACATACCGATTGAGTAAACCAAATTTCTTTTCCAGTTGAGTACGCCAATTTTTGTTTCCCCTTAAATCAAGATGGAGCGATACTTAGGTTGTTCAAGTGATTAACATTTGAATTACTTAGGAAGTACAAAATAAGGCATTAGGTTAGCATGTCCAAAAAGCATAACTTTTTAAAATCAAATTCATAATAAATATCGCTTTCATAATAATACCACAACACAACAATTCTACTCAATGATGGTATGGAGTTGTGTGTGCGTGAGATGGAAGTGTAAGAGTGAGAGTGAGATTGAGGGGTGAGGAACTCAAAAATTTCACCGACAATTAGTGTATAATGCTTTAATCGATATGTTGTGTTAATTGATTTTAATCAACAAATAAACAATTATTAGTACAACATACCGACTGATTAAACCAATTTTCTTTCCCCTTCGTTGAAGATGGAATAACATGTAGGTTGTTCAAGTGATTCACATGTGAATTCTCCTAGGAAGTACGAAATAAGACATTAGTCAAAAAATGCAAACTAATATCAAAATGAAATTTTTTTAACAATACCAGTAGCGTTACCTTATCCATATGTAATTGATTAAGAACACATTTAGACAAAACATTGACAGATATGTTGTTACTAAAACAATGCACTTGTGAGAAAACAAATTCCTGCAAAAGAAATATAAAATCTTGTAGTCAATCGAACACCGATTTTCCACAAGCAAAGCTTCGCAAACCAAAGCCCATAACTCCCTCACCAAATTTACGCAGCAGAATAAATGAAATTAAGAAACTAAGTTGAGAGGTGGAGGATAATGAAAATCATAACATGACACCACTACCCCAGTAATGACCCCCAACATTGTAAACCCAATCTTGCAATACAAGCTTTTAAGTAGATTCCATAGAGTCTAGGAAGGAATGTTAAACCCATGACCTGAGTTCCTGAGCCTGGCTAGAAGCCAGAATGATCATCTGAGCATTGCTATAGCATATCTGCATAAACTTGAGACTATCTAATAACATAAGTAACTACATAAACTTGAGAAGTACCGGTGAAAGAATCCAAGTATAATAGTATAATGCCCGTTAAGCAAACCATACCGTGAGAGAGAAAAGGAGGGGGAATATAAAATATTTAAGCCACAAAAGATGATACTATTAAGTATTAACTGGGACATGCTTCCATGTAAAAAAAGGACCTCTTTTAATTGAATTGGATAGAATAAACCATATTTTGAAGTCAGGATATTGAATCTATTTTCAATTATGAGAAATAGCTTAGAATTGTTAGAATAATTTTCAGGGGATGATTTATATTATTTCAGGAATCTCAAAAATAAATATTATTTCTTTAATATGTGGGACAAAACATTGACAGGTATGATATTTCCACAAGGTTCATCTCACATGAATAATCATGTGAGAGAGATCTTGTGAAAATATCAAATTTTACTTGTGAAAATATCAATTCTTTTTTTTGCAAATAGTAATCTTTTTATGGAACAAATAGAGTACCAAAAGTGTGGGCTGGCAGTGTCATAGCCCTTATCTACTTAAACAAAACCCACAAACGATATATGTATACCACACACAAACAACAAACCAGTGTTATTACTACAATGGTAACTTTCAATAACCAAATCAATGGAATCCAGAGCAGTGATTCCATTAGCTTATTATGGTTGCATTTCTCTTATTTCTGAACTTGGTATGCCTATTTATTATCTATTAGGGAAAGAGGGTATATTATGAATTTATGAGTGAAATAACAATACATACTAATAATGTCTGTTTTAGTTGGAATAATGGGTGCAGAGATATAGATATAGATATAGATATAGATATAGATATAGATACCTTGATATTCTTCTTGATCGTGTCAATTAGACCATCTACAGTGGCATTAGACCATCTATAGTCTCACTTATATTGTCATCCCATACCTGTTTGTTTTGCCATCATCAAAACAATATTATTTTTTCCCAAGAACACGAAGTAAACATCTAGTTAAACATCAAAAATGTATCTTTCCCCTAGCCAGACAATTAACAACAAACTCCTTAGAAGTATGATAAGAAATGAACGGAATTGAGTTGTTTTCTAAAAGGTCATGACTATACATACTCAACCAGATAAACAATTCATCAAAATCAAAAAAATTAGGCAAATCATTTAAAAAATTAAAAGCAATCTATAATATAAATCAAGCTTGTACATGTATAGAAGTAGAGAAAGGGGAAAGAGAAGTCTGCTAACAATCACATTTATACATAGTTAGTCATATGAGTATTAATACTGGTTGCATTTTCAAAAAAACAAATAAGTATACTCAGATTGCGGAACTGGACTTAATAGAAATGAATAAAATCCTATTACTTCTAGTCTTACGGCACTATACTTATTATATAGATATAACCGAATAACCCAAAGAAATGGGGAAAAAGGCTCGAACCTTCCGATAATGGAGTAATGATCTAAACCCATTAATGATTACGAAATTTCTTGCAGCTTATGCCGCCAATATCACTTGAAGGAATAAGTTCGGATGTAGTGAAGAAGAAAAGAATTTGGAAGGTTGTACCAACGAAGAATAATTGACAACCCTAGTCGATGAACACCTCTGAATTTTCGGCAGAAGATGGTGATGAACATATTGATTCAAGGATCTATTCCTCTTTATAATCGAAATCAATTTGCTTTCAAACATTGATTTTCCCCAATCGAAATCAGTTTTTGGTGTTTGGTCTCTCATAACCTTGCTGCTTGATGCGATAGTGATCGAACATGCAATAGTGATCCGAAAAAGATTCGATTTTGGGGGAATCTTTGTATTTGATTTAAACAATTTTCTCTCTCCTCAAAATGGGAGAAATTTTGAATTGGGCAAAAGTATGAGAATTGTTTTTGTGAAATGAAATAATTGAGATTAAATTTGAGTCATTGGATGATGAAGTTTTAATCGCGTTCGTTGTTTGTTGAAGCCGCTCTATTTTATTATATATATATATATATAATTGTTGTCAGACATATCGATGAGCCTGGATTTTACATCCTGAGCATTTACTTGCTTATATATATATATATATATATATATATACATTTATGTCAGAACTGGAGTTTACTTTGTGGCATTTTACTGACTTTATTTATATTTCGTCTCCGCCTTTTGAGAGTTTACTTACGTGGCGATTGATCGCTTTTATAGCTTTATTTATATTTCGTCCCGCACTGAGTTTACTTATGTGGCGCTTGATCGCTTCTGACTTTATTTATATTTCGTCTCCGCTGAGTTTACTTCGTGGCAGTTGATTGCTTTTACAACATTATTTACATTTCCGATCCCCCATGGAGTTGCTTCGTGGTGGTTGATCATGTCCATATATATATATATATATATTTACCGCTTTTATATATTTACATTTCCGATCCCCCATGGAGTTGCTTTGTGATGGTTGATCATGTCTGTATATATATATTTACAGCTTTTATACATATAATCGCTTCTCGCTTTCCATACAAACCGCAGATCATGTGAGCCTAGGAATAATGTGATCACAGATTCACTCATCAAATCTAGATTCGATTCCCATGATGGACATTTTTAGTCATATGGCGACTTGTACATTATTTTACAAAGGTCTCAATTTCCTTGGATGACTGTCATGTTTATGAGGAGTTCTACGATCGTCAGATATTATTATTCTCTCGAGAATGCTTCAGATCTCTAAAAATAAAAGCAAACAAGTTTAACATTTAATAATAAAATGGAAGTATCAAAGGCCTCAATTACTATTGAGCATGGGGTTTGAAAAACCTCTTTTACAAAACGTCATTGCTATATCTTGTTTAAAACTAATTTTTTCTATAAATTCAAACCCTATGTTTATAGGTGCGAATGAGGTACAACACTACTTCCAAATAATTACACATTGATCCATACACACATTCATATAACAGTTTCTTTGAAAAGTGGCGGTCACCGAGGCAATACGGATGTCGGGGGGTGCCTAACACCTTCCGTCTGCATAATCAAGCCCCCGGACCTAAATAAATCTCGGTTTCACAGACCCATTTAGCAGTGTCACATCACTGGGTCAATGTACAAACCTTTTGGTTAAGTTGGTGCAACCATTAAATACACCAATCGGCGACTCTTAAAGTCAAATCGTCGACATTATACATGTCGACCTTTTTCACTTATTTTTTCAAACAAATCTCACATTAACATGAGAACACCAAAGAACAAGTAACGAAAAGGGACACTAAAAAATTCCGATGTCGACAGGTGGCGACTCTGCAGGGGACTCCAGTAAGAGGGCTTAAGCCGCTATTACAAGCTTTTCAAAATTGTTATATGCTTGTGTGTGAATGTTGCATTTACATTTCGATGAATGTGTACGAATGCATTTTATTTCTTGCCTTGCTAAATATCTACTACGAGATATTAGTGCTTCGCACATGTCATCATTTTGTATAAACGGTGAGACACGTTGTATGTGAATGTATGTTGTGTGGTTCCTTCATCGAGGCTATCCTGCCGATTGTTTAATTCATCGGACTCGCAGGAAGAATAATTCCAGCGAGGCTCAGGAAAGGCACCACCCAGATTCGCTCTAGTTGAAAGACCGAATTAACTTCCCGTCAAGTAAATTGCGATGATCTGGGAACCTTCATGCCAAAAAGCCGCGAGAGTAACCCTAAGATAGGTCAACCTCTGATAAACCAAACGCGGAGGAAAGTCTCTTCATGCTTTCCATTTTTCTATTACTTGTAAAAGCATTTACTTGTAATTTTATTCCATGTTCATCTTTATGTAATGGAAAATATGAAGAATATTTATGCATACATGACATGCTATCAAATTAACGCCCGTTTTTGTAGGATGATATTCCTAAAATGGACACATAATGATAGCATTTATATTATCCCTAAGACTAAACTACATAAGTCTTTTGTAGGGAAACAATTGGGTCTGTTACCTGCTCAAAATCCAAAAAGGCCATGAGCCTACAGCCAATCATGTCTTCTTCTGACCAGTCTAATGTTGTTTCCCGAGAAGAATTTGACGGATTGAGTAAACAAATAACAGACTTGGTTGTTCTACTGAAATAATTGCACCTGTCCACTCAGGGTATGAAGATCCTTCCACATACAGAATCCTCTACACAAGGAGGAGTTCAAGGTCTGGAAAAGACAATTCCAGAACCTCAGTTGGATATGACCAACAAAGACCCTGAAAACACCCATCTCCAAGGAGATCCATACACTGGTGATATCAGGAAGAAGGTCCTTCAAATGGAGGAAATTATTCGTGTTCTTAAAGGGATTGGAACACATGGCAGTGTTTCATATGCAGACCTTTGCATATTTCCTGGTGTTCATTATCCAGAGAAATTCAAGACCCCTGATTTTGAGAAATATGACGGATTAGGGGATCCTTATACACATTTGAAGGTATTCATTGGAGAACTCGGAACTTACGCAGAAAATGAAAAGCTCAGAATGCAGCTGTTTCAAAAAAGTCTGACTGGAGAATCCCGTTCATGGTATACCAGATTAGACAACTCAAAGATCCATAGCTGGGAAGAGCTGGCTCACGCCTTCCTCACTCAATACAGTTTTCAATCTCAGATGGCTCCTGACCGGTATCAAATCACTAAGGTCAAGAAACAGTCTAATGAGTCATTTAGAGAGTACGCTCAAAGGTGGAGGCGCCTTGCTTCTCAAGTTATTCCTTCCATGACAGAATCAGAAATGGTCATGAATTTCATAGATGTACAGGAAGCTCCTTTCTATGAAAGAGTTCTAGCTGGTATTGGCAAACCATTCTCTGAAATGATCAAGCACGGAGAAATGGGATTGAAGTCCCAGAAAATTCAAGACCTAAGCCATTCTTAAAGTCATTCTTTGAGCACATCCAAATCCGATCTTATGGAAACAACCCCCGAAGGGTCCATAAAAAGAAAGAGGTGGATGTTTCCTTGATACTACAAGGACAAAAAGGCAATCAAAGCATGCCTATGCAGAGGAGAAATTACTCCCCTTTTCCAGCACAATCTTCAAACCCTCCATTTCCTAAAAGTGGAGAAGTAAAGCGACCTCGAACGTTCACACACTTAGGGGACTCGCTCGAGAATATTCTTGCTCTTCTGACTGCTCAGAAGAAAATTACACATCTTCTTCCACCAGCCAACCCTAATGGGAGGGGTTTTAATGCTACTCAGAAGTGTGCTTATCATGCCGGAGCACCTGGACATGATACTCAAGATTGTTAGGCCTTGAAACACAATATTCAAGATCTAATAAACAACAACGATATAGTGGTCACCAAACTAGATCAACCTCATGTGCAAGACAACCCTCTTCCTCAATACGAAGAAGAAGAGGTCAACATGATCAGTTGGAGCACTGGGCAAGGTTCCAATTCTAATGGCGAATCATCCCAACCCATCAAAGACGATGTTGACAGATGGGATTATGCAAAGTTCCAGTTTACCATGCAACGAAAGATGAAAGCTCTTTGCAAACAATTTGAGCAACTGGCAGAACTGGTGACCCACCATCATCAAGTCACACGCCAATTAATTAGGCAGGAACATGCCTATCTCCTTCCTTTTGTTATGAATGCTTCCTCACCACCTTCAGAAAGCGAAGCTATGGATGATAAGGTTGCGAAGAGAGCAAATGTTAAAGCTCGTCGAGATTTTGCCAATCAGAGGGAATTCACCTATTTGGGCCAATTTATGGAGGAGATACTGTAGATGTTGATCAACGAAGGAAGAATTACCTTCATTCTCCCTCCAATCAATCCCCATTTAGGACGGTTTAATTATGATGAAGTGTGTCAATATCATTCACATTCTCGCAGTCACAACACAAAAGAATGTTGGGCACTCCGCCATCTCATTCAGAATCTTATTAATAGTGGTGTCCTGCAAATAGCAGATGATTACATTGTGCAACTCAAGGGTGGGAATGCATGTCCTACCAAATGGAAGGGATCAGTGGCAGTTATATCCGAAGTGGATGATGAGATTGTCAAAGTATTTCCCATACAACCAATTCAACTCAAAGGAGCTGAAAATCCTTTGAAAGTGGCCGCACCAGAGCCAATATCTTTATCTTTCAGACCACAATATCCTGTTGTCAGCTTACACAAAGTTCCATGGAATTATGGAAAACCTGAAGGATCCACGTCTCATATTATTGCTACAGTGTCGAAGGAAAATCCACTGTATCTTCCTCAATGGGTTATTAAACCAACTTGCGAAGCAAAGGGGAAGTTGCCCATGGAGAAGATTGAAAAATTCATCCGCACTATGGGCCACAATGAAGCCAAAGTGATTTTAAGCTTGCGAGAAGCTCCACACCAGATTTCAATACTGGACTTGGTTTTCTCTTCTGAGGATCATCTGAATATCTTACTGAAGGTTTTGGAAGAAGCCTACTTGCCAAAATCAGTGGATGTGGAAAAATTTCAACATTTGGTTGATCACATTTTCAACACCAATGTGATATCCTTCACTGATGATGACATACCTCCCGAAGGGACCAGTCATTGCAAGCCTCTGCATATTACAGTTTTGTCTTTCGGGTACATACTAGCTAGAGTTTTGATAGATGGAGGCTCATCTCTAAATATCTGTCCTTATGCCACCTTGGTGAAGATGAATGTCAATCTCAAGCGGATCCAAAGAAGCCATACGGTTATCAGAGCTTTTGATGGATCCCGACGAAATTCCATTGAAAAGATTGAATTGCCAATTGAGATTAGTCCAAATACATTCAATGTATCCTTCCACTTCCTCAAGATAGACTCAGGATACAACCTGTTATTGGGGAGGCCATGGATACACATGGCTGGAGCTGTTCCCTCCACCTTACATCAACAACTCAAATACATTATCAACAACAGTCTAGTCACTGTCAACGCTGAGCCGGAATGTCCTGAACAAGGAACTCTACCAATCATCAGCTTCAATTCAGAAGTTGAACCGACCAGTTTCCATACTCTGGAAGTGAGTAACACGAGATACAATTCTATTGGAGCGCCACTTCCCGTACCTAAGATTTCTGATGAGGTTATGTTGGCCACTCAAGAAATGATGTTATTAGGTCATCAACCTGGACAAGGCCTTGGTAAAGATAAGCGTATTAAGCACCCTATCCAAGTGTCCAAATCAAATTGGACAAAGAATGCTAGGATATTCGCGCCATTCCCGCATACGTGAATCCTCATAAGCACAAGGGTGTCCTCAAGCTTCCACAAGACGGCGATTTTCTATACCTTTACCTCACGAGTTGATGCAATCTCCAAAGAAAGGTTCCACCATGTTGTGGCTATCTTTCAAGCTACAAACCAAAGCAATCAAAGCAAAAGAGGTCTTGATTCCCGATCCCGAGGCGGAAGAAAAGGAATGGAAACGTAAACATTACCTTGCCTTGATGATGGCAGAGCATACGCGTCATTGTTCATGATGAACATACAAACAGATACACCCTGCACGATGATTGCCCGGATGTCATGGTTATCATTCGGAAAAAGGAGGACAATGACGATCCTTCCATCATCTGCGATCCTTCAGGACTTTACCTCGACAATTGGAGCAAAGACTCCATGCATTAGTCGACGAGGGTAAAATGGGCGAAAATCCTCTCGCGCCACAGAGATAACTTTAATTGCTTGCTTTCCTTTACAATACTAGCGCTTATTTTATCAAGTACATGCTAACACTTTTGTATGATCGAACAGCCAGCATATATTAAGTGAAAGCATCTTTTGTTTCAGACTCTAAATTTAGATGTGCTCAGTATTTGCGATGAGGTGCCTTCTCTCCACAAGGGCTGTAACTTTGATACAAAGTTGGACTCAGACTTGATGGACATACAAGAGGACATTGAGACACCTCAAGAGATTATGGAATGGGTCACAGACAAACCCAAACCCAATCTTGATCAAACAACTTCTTTTAATATTGGAACCTTAGACAACCCTAAGCTAATCCAAATTGGTTCAGACCTTACCACAAATCAGCGGAATGACATGGTTGCACTATTAACCCAATTCCAGGATGTGTTTGCATGGTCTCATGAAGACATGGTGGGTTTGTCCACTGACATTGTTCTTCATTGCCTTCCCATTAAAGAAGGATTTAAGCCAGTTAGGCAAAAGCTCAAGCGATTGAAACCTGAGTGGAGCTTAAAGGTTAAAGAAGAAATTATAAAACAATTTCAAGCTGTCATTATCATGGTGTCTACATATTCGGAGTGGATATCCAACATTGTTCTCGTGCCTAAACTAGGGGAAAAGGTGCGAGTCTGCGTGGATTATCGGGATTTGAACAAAGTTTCCCTTAAAGATAGCTTTCCCGTGCCCTTTATCCACATTCTTATTGACAATACTGCTCAATACGGCATGTACTCTTTTGTCGATTGCTTTATGGGTACCATCAAATTATGGTTCTTTGAGGAAGATCGTGAGAAAACTACTTTCATCACGCCTTGGGGGAACTTTTGCTTGCTGCAGACGGTTGTCATTCGGCCTCATCAATGCCGAGGCAACCTATCGTGAATGAGCTATGATGGCTCTTTTCCATGATTTAATGCATAAAGAGATAGAGATCTACGTGGATGACATCATTGTCAAATCTCGAAGGAGAAAGACCACTTAGTTCATCTCGTAAAACTTTTCAACAAAGCGTAAGTACAACTTGAAGTTGAATCCTTGAAGTCGCCTTTGGTTTTAAGTCGCAAGTTGCTAGGTTTCCTAGTCACCATAAAAGGTATTGAATCGATCCTACCAAAATCCGAGCCATCAAGGAAATGCCCATTCCTCGATTGCGAGAAGGAAATATGGGGATTTTGGGAAGGATCAACTTCATTAGCGTGATTCATTTCTCAACTCATAGCAACCTGTGAGCCAATCTTCAAGTTCTTAAGGAAGAACTCCATGAAATGGAATGATGAGTGCCAGAAAGCCTTCCTCACAATCAAAGAGCAACTGATGAATGCTCCTATTTTGGTACCTCCCAGGGATGATGTTCCCCTGTTCATGTACCTTTCCATAAATGACAATGCCATGGGAATCAGATCTTTGGGGCAAAAAAAGACAATAGAGGCCAAGAATGAGCTATCTATTACCTCAGCAAAAGATTTAGGCATCGTTAAACACAAGTACACTCTGATTGAGAAGACTTGTTATGCTTTAGCATGGGCTTCCATGAGGTTACAACATTACCTCCATGGTCACACAACCCATCTCATATCCCGAATGGATCCTCTCAAGTATGTGTTCAGTAAGCCCATACTGAATTGTTGACTGTCCAGATGGCAGTTGATCCTACAACAATTTGACATCGTCTACGTGATACAAAAGTCAGTCAAAGGTCAAGGAATTGTGGATCAACTGGCCGTCGCACTTGCAGGGGACTACAAACCCTTGGAAACATACTTTCCCGATGAAGGGATAATGACCGTTCAGCTACAACATCAGTATGACACATCTCGTACGTGGAGAATGTATTTTGATGGAGCTGTTAACACAGAAGGCTCTGGAGCTAGAGCAGTTCTAATATCCGGTACGGGGGAACAGTATCCCGTCGTCGTCAAATTGCAGTTTGTCAGCACCAACAACACAACTGAGTATGAAGGTTGTATAATGGGGCTAAAACTTGCCCGTTCAATGCGCATCAGGCGGTTAACTGTCTTTGGGGATTCCAAATTGGTAATCAGACAATCCACAAGAATATATCATACCAAAGAATTACATTTGATGCCTTACCATTGGCAAGTTTTACAGATGGTTTTGGAGTTCGAAGAAGTCTCCTTTCAACATATTCCTCATAATAGGAATGATTTTACAGATGTATTAACAATGTTAGCCTCCTTGGTTTACATACCTGACAAGGAAAACATGCCAAGCATCAAGTTTACACTGCAAAAAGCCCCAGTCTATGGGAATTACGTTGGAGAGGTATCAGATGAGCTACCTCCCATCCACAGTCCTTGGTATTAGCACATCAAGGAGTATCTGCGAGATGGATCTACACCCGCTGAGGTGAGCCTAACTGAGAAGATTCATCTCCTTGCTATGAAATTTTACCTGAGTGGAGATGCACTCTACAAAAAAAATGCTAGATTAGGTCTCCTCAGATCTCTAGATAAAAACCAAGCTCAGAGACTCATGGATGAGATCCATGGTGGAGTATGTGGCCCTCACATGAGTGGACCCCTACTTGTCAAGAAGATCCTCAAAACGGGGCATTATTGGCTTACACTCAAAGCTGACTGTGATGATCACGTCAAGAGGTGTTATCAATGCCAGATTCATGGAAATTCCATCCACGCCCCTCTAAGGGAACTCCGCAATATGAGTTCGCCATGGCCCTTCTCAATGTGGGGAATGGACATGATCGGGCCCATCGATCCCAAATCCAGTAATGGACATCGATTTATATTCACCATGATCGACTACTTCACCAAATGGGTAGAAGTAGCCTCCTTCCCCAGGGTTACTAAAGAAGTCATCATTGCTTTCATCAGAAACAATGTTGTTTGTCGATATGGACAACCAGAGGTCATTGTGTCAGACAATGCTACGAACCGCAACAACAAAATAATGGAGGAGTTATGCAGAAAATTCCACATCAAACACCTTAATTCCGTCATCTACCGTCCAAAGATGAATGGTGCTGTTGAAGCGGTTAATTAAAATATCAAAAAGATCATGCAGAAAATGTCCGCCAATCACAAAGGATGGCCTGACCTCTTGCCTCTGACTTTATTAGCCTACAGAACTTCCATACATGCTTCCACTGGGGCAACCCCCTACTCATTAGTCTATGGGATGGAAGAAGTGCTCCCCATAGAGGTGGAAATGGAATCCCTCAGAGTATTGATGGATGCTCAGTTGGATGAAGACCAATAGGTACAAGACAGGTATCACTAGTTGTCTCTAATAGATGAAAGGCGAACCGCGACTATCTTCCATGGTCAGTTATATCAGCAAAGGATCGCACGATCCTACAACAGAAAAGTTTGACTAAGGCAATTCAAACAACATGACTTGGTTTTGAAGAAGATCATTGACAACCAAGATTAATCTAAGAGAAAATTCTCTCCTATCTGGGAAGGCCCATTTGTTGTCAAGGAGGTATTGACAGGAGGTGCTCTCAGATTGCAGAAAATGGATGGCGATGAATTTCCACAGCTTATCAACTCAGACACCGTGAAACGGTATTATGTCTGAAGTTGCCATCAAACAAACATCCTGGTTTTGATCATCAAATCACTAGTCATTCCGGTTTTGAACCCTCTCTTTTTTGCATACTCTTCTGCCCCTCAGGGGAACATACACTTCAAACCAGCAGCCTGGTATCACTTCATTTCAAACCTTCCATACAATTTCAGTTATCCTGAAGACGGGATTTAACCTTTCACAATTTTGGTTATCCTGAAGACCGGATTTAACCTTTCATAATTTCGATTATCCTGATGACGGGATTGAACCTTTCACACTTGCAGTTTATCCTGAAGACGGGATTAAACTTTTCTACACCTGCAGTTTATCCTGAAGACGGGATTAAACTTTTCTGTGCTTGCAGTTTGTCCTGAGGACGGGATCAAACTTTTTCCGCACTTGCAGTTTATCCCCATTATGGGATCAAACTTTCTTCCCCCCAAGATAGCCTACACATGGGATTCATGCTTTTTCTTCAGCTGCGATTCGTCCTGAGGGGCGAACTACGTCGACCTAATCTCCCTAATACCTGGGGGTACGTAGGCATCCATATTCTATATGGCCCGGTCGCAATAAAGAAAAACAACAAAAATATTTCTGCCCTTTCTATACAAAAACAACAAAAACATTTCTACACCCAATTGCCTTTCACATTCAGCGTTGAACCTCTTACACCAGGTTCGAATTACGCAGACTCGATCTCCTCTTCAATAGGAGTACGTAGGCAGCCATTTATGGTTTAGTCTAACCCCTACCGAACAAAAATTCTTGTCACACTAAGATCGGGATCAACCTTCAATTCGCCACATTTCATCGGTTTCAGATCAAAGGGATGGAATTACCCAACATCTTCTCATAAATAGAAGATTCGGTGACCATCTAAGCTGCGATCGTGCCTCAAAGAGCAATACCAACCCATAAGAGATGGAATTAACTAGTCTTCTCACAAATAGAAGTACTGACGACCATCTGTGGTGCGGTCAATCTCAGAGAGGAAGAAACTACCCTCCTCTCCACTTTTACATACAGATACCAGTCCTAAGACACCAAAGATTGTAGGGATTTACAGAAATCAATGATCCGTTCTGAGAGATCTTGCGACGTCTCAATGTCCATCTATCAAGGATAAGTTTAGAATACATCAAGATCACAAGGCCCTGAAGAAACAGGCAAATAACAAGCAAGTATCAAGGCATAACTAAAAGGGAAGTGAATCAAAATATATTTCCCTGCCATACATAATAATCGCTTGATATATACATATGTGTTGTACATGACAAAATGGCTAAGCTAGTTTGTGCGAGAAAATACAAAGCTATCTACATGATCCAGTATATATGCGACTATCGATCTAACATAGCATCCTTCTCTCGAAGACGGAGGTAGCGCTTCAAGCTCCTGCCAAAGGGTATCTACACGAGCTAGCAGATCAGAGGCTAACTGCATGGTGGCATAATGCTCATCAATGTAAACACTATTGTCAGCAAGACCGATATCATCCGATCTAATCTAAGTACTATCTGCAATGGCCACATCCCTAGCAGATAAGGCGGCATCCCGTTCCCCAAACAATGCATCCCTGGTTTATATAGCCTCATCCCTCACTAATAGAGCGGCGTCTCTCTCATCAAGAGATGTCAACATCGCGGCCCTAGCCTGATCTCTATCATAGGTCATCAGATGTAAGCTCTGCTCTAAGTGCTGTGCCGAATACTGAGTAACAGTGGCACTCAGGGTGTGAGAATCCATCATAAATACTGGCAGCCCAGCAGTCAAGTCATTGATGGGAATAATAGCCTCCTCTATAGGCTCCTCATCGTCAAAATCAATCCCCTGCACTATGGATATTGTCGTAGCCGATGCAGTCTCTGTCTCCATCCATGCGGAATACTCTGCAGAACAACCTGGATGACTGAGAGAAAAATCAGCCAGCCCTCGTTGATCCCAGTAGGCATACAACCTGGATCTGTCCTCCGCTGATAAACGGTATGAAGCGAAGCGCTGACTCACTTCCCCCTCATACGGATGAAAATCCTTAAATCGGTCAAACAGACACATAACGACTAATGGGTGGTAAGTGATCATGCCCCTTAAACCAGCTAGAGGGAGATAATCCATGCCCAGAGCATGAGTAATGAAGCTGTAGGGTGAGCTAAGCCCTGAACATGGTAATATAGCAAATGGATCTCTAATCCCTGCCAGAAAGGCTGACCACGATGCATCATCTGTACACTCCGCAGGCTGGAAGGAGTACGACATGGCTATATCATGGGTGAAACAAAACCCCTACCGTCTAAATGTGCCAATCGGTCTCAAGTGTGACATAAACCACACATACAACATGACCGAGCTACCTGTAAACAGTCCTGCCGGATAAGTGCAGCAGTATGTAGCTGACCTCAGAGTCTCTGCAATGATCATTGGTACAATGGTATGACCCTCCCTGAGAGCTCTCACTGTCATAATGACGACGATATCCAAATTTCATTCATGTATCATGACATGAAGACGCATTTATAATCGCATTAAAAGCGGACATCCACCTGGATGAACGCCAATGATCCTCCGGTGTGGTGAAATCCCCAGAATGCCGTGTATAGCTATCCTCAGAGCCAAACCTGTCAAACAGGAAACGCTGGGATATCACGTGGCCGGATGTAATCTCGTCCTGGACCACTCTATGTCTCAATCCGGTGAGGGTAATGCACTGTCTGCTCATGTCTTCGATAGCCATATGCATGCAAGGACTGTCCAGGCAGCATCGTCAATCGTGCATACTCCTCCAAAGTAGGAGTCAACTCCTAGGTCCCAAATTAGAAAACCTGCCTCTCCGATAACCAGTGCTCTATCATACCCTCTACAAATCCTGTGGGAACCTGAAACATCAACAGGGTCATAATATGTTGCAGCAAATCATTTATGATCACCATGTCTGATGGTGATATACTATCATACCATGAGCGCATACCAGATACCACCAAAAATACAGGGAAATGGGGCGAAGCTACCCAACATCTAACAGAGGCCTATCAAAAGATATAGCGAGAATGGGGCGAAGCTACCCAGCTGCTGACAGAGGCCTATCAAAAGAGATAGCGAGAAATACATCATAAAAAGTCAGTGGTGTTGATGTCTACATCATCGATACTGTCCACCTGATGTAACTCCTCCTGAGTCACTAGATCTCTATATACAGGGATGTCAGGCTGATACAATGGAGGATCTGCACCGGCAAAGCCATATGGGTCACCTGAGGGGCCAGCGCCAGAGCTGGAAGGATCAAAAGTATCTGCCTCTGAAGGATCTCTGCCCAAATGCCGAATAAAAAGATGTGACCGGTCCAGTTGTCGAGTCAATCTGTCAATCTATGCCACATGAGTTGGATCTCTGACACAGGCTAGCCAATCTGTCATCATCACGGATCTTGGAACCATATCCCCCATGAACTATGTGGCGCGGGTCTGAGCTCCAATAGTACGAGGGATCCACCAATGCTGGAACATCTCCTGAGACCAGGGGCTCTCTGACAATGTAAAACCGTCAATCCCCATCAATGGGATGTCAATGATGGGTGACTGCAAAATAGGCCAACAACGCCTGACAGGAGGCAAGATCGGCATACGTATCTCTCCTGTAGTGCTCCTGATAGCACGCTCTCCTAAATAAAGCTCCCATCCTCCATCTGTGAAGAGAAGAATCCTGCGGGTGGAAATGACGTACTCTACTACAGTTGGGTACCCATCCTCAAAACCAACTCCCAAATGCTCTCCAGAGTAGGGAACCAATGTGATGACATCGGCTGTCAATAACTCCAGCTGTAGGTGACAATGAGTGAAACCCTCAGCAATAGAGACCTCCGCCAGTATGGAATGATGCCATCTCCGTCCTCATGGATAGGTATCTAAACCTAACACGCCACAGATTTAAAACAGAAGCCTCTCATAGGCCCAAAACTGCCAACACAAAGGCAAACATCTGCTGTCAGTCAACACTCTTAACCTATACATGGGAAAAGACAAGAGAAACACTCACCAGCAGAAATGGGTAGAATCCTAACCAGGCCTCGATCAAACCCTGCGATCACATGCGCATTCCCCTGAGGAAGTAGGCAAAGGTGTAGGATCCCCAATCATACTCTCCTATACAGCCCACGTGTCGAGTGGCGGCGATCAAAGCGAAGGACACCGTCACAGAGTTATCTCATTATGAAGCGACCCTAATGATCATCAGAATAATTGCAAAGAATGCGATCCTTGACTCTCACATCATCCGGTATGGACTCACTCAACAAACCGCTTTCATAGCATCTACGCCAAAGGACCCAGTGATGAACAGTCCCCGCGCCTTGGCGCCTCCACCGGAACTCCCAACAAGGATCTGACGGCAGTAGGGGTGATATCCACCGTGCAAGGCACCGACTTCCCTCTAAACTCCATACTTGTGATAAACCGCCAATCCATCGGCATCATCATCACCTCACAGTCCAAAAAATGGAGTGACTGAGTCTGGTGAAACCACCGCTCAGACAATGCCCTGAGGTAACCCCAAGGACAACGACAGGGTAGAATGGAGAAGAACATCCCAAATCCCCAGCCATGGACGATCGCCCTGTAGTCATCATGCAAAGCCTGATACATAGAGTGGATGCTAAACTAGTTCCCTCGAGGCTGTGTGAAGCCGAGAACCTACATCAAATACAGATCAACATCAGAATCCTTGACTCCTCATCAATAGGAAGTAAGAAAGATTAAAGAACTAACTTCATACCTCATTTGCGTGCAGGTATACTGAAGGATGCCTACTCAAGTCTCCCAGAAGATCTGGGTTCGCCACTTGAATACCTGGCAATTCCCTACGGGAAACACGTACAGCAGGAGCAGGAACCTCGATCAGTACATCCTCCTCCTCGTCCTTAACATTCGACACTTCAACCCAAATAGGACGTATTACCGCCTCCACTAAACGACGAGGCTGTCTGATAGAATGGTGTTGAGGCTCTTCAGAAGCTCTCCTTCGTACACCAGAAGTGGTCCTTCGAGAACTACTCGGCTAATCCAGATCCATAATATCTGGACAACAAGTCTCCAAATCACCTCAGAAAGGGTGTGGTAATTTCTTACCTGGAGCTTTTCAAAATGCATTGTTTTAACATACATCTACAGTAGAGTTAAAAATGCATGACTACCTAATACCTACATTTTAGGAAAATTTTGCCATAGCCCCCTTTGTAAATGGGACTATCCACATGCACATAGGCATGACTAGGTGGCCATTCAGTAGCACACCTATACACATTCATATACATCCTACATGCATTATCACATCACAGTAAAAAAATTCATAAGTGTAGTCTAATTACCAGGATTATTTTACTTTTATGCCTTTACTCATTTGTCCTCAGATAGGATAAGAAATGACAGTAAAAGGTGCCAATTTGACTGTTTTAAAAGTCAAATTTTTTCCACATCATTATGTTCAGCATGGTTTAATACTAACATTTGCTATGTTGAATATTTTTTATCAAGTCATATCAGCATGCATATTCACTACTATGTGTCTAAATGCATTTCATGTGATAAGTCATTTTTCAACGGATAGAAACTGGAAAAAAATACATGCATACGTTACTAGGACAGTGAAGAACGCTTGTACGGTGGAAGAATATGTAGAAAGTTGCCCGAACTCAGCAGATTTGAAGAAGAGCTCTCAGATTTCCTTCGCTGCGCAACTTGAAAATGACTTATGAAAGCAACCATTGGCCTATACATAGGCACGATTGGTTGGCAGAGCTCACTGTAGCTCCTGCAGTGTACCCGCAAAGACTTCTACATGGGTCCCACACCTCCGGCTCGCTCCAGTTAGAGTTGAAAAGGAGGTCTCACAAGCTGAAAAGGCCAAATCAGGAATAAAAATGCTACGCGATTGAGCGGAATAGCCTGAAATCCTGATTTCTTATCGATCAGAGTTAAAGTCCCGTCATCTCAATGGTATTTGCCTGAATGCAGGGTATACTATACCAATGAGCTTAGCTTTCACAGATCATGCTCGACAATAGCCCACAAAGGTCTGATGCCGTCATTTGCAGGGTCACAACCCTAAACCTCCCTGGTGGGGGTTACAACGCAAAACCACGAAATACCAAACCTCCCCGACGGGGGTTACAACGCCGAAGTTATCAACTGATAAAGTATCCCTGGCGGGGGTCACAATGCACATCTTTTAAGCAGCTACGTATCCCCGATGGGGGTTACAATGCAATGCAACCATTGATACACACATCAATGAAGGTTAAGCAACCTTAACGTCATGTCAGCCGATTGTAAGTAAACCCATTGAAGCAACTCATTTACGTATCCCCGACGGGGGTTACAGCACAATGCTACCATTGACACATACATCAATGAAGGTCAAACAACCTTGGCAATGCACCCAGCAGGGATCTTTCCAGTGATACACACATCAACGAAGGTCGGGTAACCCCGACGACGACAAACTATTGGCAGTAACTTCGACAGAATGTGGAAATATGTTATACATATCCTCAAATAGACAAAGCCTTATCCCCACAGATCTCTTACACACAAGAGGTACCTCTATAGAATATAAGCCAGTGTCTAGGATTCAAGACTTTGGTGATAGCCCCAACGTCAACATCCTTGGAGACTTGGATCGCATGTCCAAGCCATCACTGATTGTCATCCCAATAAGATTACCTGACAATCATGCATCATACAATTGTATCATGTTGCTACATATAGAATCATGTTTATCTTTCTTGCATTTCAAGTGTCTAGGATTCTTTATCATATCCATGCCTTGCATTGCATGAATATGATAAAGAGGGGCATCTGTAGACAATCAAAATTTTCTGAACGCCTGTTACTGACATTGCAGGAGGGCAGATTCGTCTTTCAGAGATAATCTTGGAAGACAGCTGACATCCATTTTGGATACTACCGGAAGTTCAGTTCCAACCCGGAACACAAACCGGGAATGTCATTTCCAATCTCAAAGATAACCTCGAGGTATGCAGATCAAAAGACTGGCAACAACACCAGAGAGGACAACTTTATCTCAGCGATAACACCATGACATTCAGTTCCAGTCCCAGAACCAACACTGGGAGTAGAGACTCCATATTTGGTGATAGCCCCAAGGGATACTTTTGCAGTTCTGGCGATAACTCCAGAATTGTTTGTTTCAAACACATGCGATCAGCTTCAAGCTCAAACCTCCTACCGAGGCACTCATACCTCAGACCCGGAGCTAATAATGGGAAAATAGACACACCCACAGATGACAGTGAGGCATACAAATAAGTAGTCCAATCTCAGATGTAACCCTGAGCAACGTCTACTTTTTGCTCAAACCGGCAATAACCCCGGTGAGGAGTCAAAATGTCATCTTACCCCCTCAACGTTTTCTCTCACAAGATGATATCATAGCATACCAACAAGTAGTCCAATCTCAGATGTAACCTTGAGCAACGTCTACTTTCAACTCAAACCGGTGATAACCCTGGAGAAGAGTCAAACGTCATCTTGTTTCTTCAATGCCTGCGCGTCGTCTCAACACTTCATACATACATACATCCAACGATGTCCCACACGAACCGAGGAGTTACAATCCCGAGTGACTATTACGCGTGGCAGTACTTTGGATAGAATTTGAAGCTTGAAGACCATGGGCATAGACCCTTCTTCCTGACTTCGTACAACCTCTAATCCATGTCATTGCGTAACTCTCGACACAAGCGGTCCGAAGAAGGTCAGATATACCTCGTTCGGATGCTCGGATTGAAGTTCTGCAAGTTTGAGCGGACATTACAGTGCATGAGTGCATGTACTTCGAGACAATGGGACCCGCGAGGCTCGGATGCACCACGACGAGCCGCAGGTACAACCGTGGCTGCCACAGGTGTACCTGCGGTCATCTGTCTAAAAATATGAGCCTTAGGGTCAGCCATTTGAAAAAAAGAAGAAGATGAAAAGGCGAGGAAGCCTTGTCCATTGTACTCTGTATACACATCTTTTGAATGTTTCCTCATCTTTAAACACTTGTTAGCTCACATATAGCTATCTTTTATCCGACGGGAGCTGAGTGTTTATCCATTTAAAGTCATAGAAGTCTACATTGGCAGCTCACTATAAGCCTTCTCACATTATATAAAGCCTTTTTCTCATATTAGCACACACTGTTATACACATTGAGAGTCGTGTTATGTGCGTTTGCCCGGACTTCGGTCCGTGGTTTTCATTTCTGTCTGTATATATATACTTATATATGTATGTATTTCATATATGGACTAACATTATCGAGTTATGCCTCGATTGAGCCTGAACTTGATGCAGAGCGTTTATCTGCTTTTGTATATATATATATATATATATATATTTATATATATAATTGTTTTCAGACATATCTAATGAGCCTGGATTTTAAATCCGGAGCATTTACTTACTTTTATATATATATATATATATTTATATATATAATTGTTGTCGATATATATCGATTAGCTTTGGATTTTACATCCTAGACATTTACTTGCTTTTATATATATATATATATATATATATATATATATATATAATCATTATCAAACATATTCGATGAGCACGGATTTACATCCAGTCGTTTATCGCTTATATATATATATATATACTTATATATATAAGCATTATCGGACATATCCGATGAGCCTGGATTCACATCACAATGCGTTCTCGCTTTTATATATATATATATACGTATATATATATATATATATATATATATATATATATATATATATATATATATTTACATTCTCACAGTTCAAGTTTACTTACGTGGCCTTTTACATCTTTATTTACATTTACGTCACTGCAGAGTTTACTTAAGTGGTAGTTGATCGCTTTTACAACTTTATTTATATTTAAATCTGCGCCTGAGTTTACTTATTGGCGCTTGATTGCTTTACTGACTTTAATTACATTTCCGATCCCCCATGGAGTTGCTTCGTGGTGGTTGATCATGTCCATATATATATATATATATATTTACTGCTTTTATATATTTATATTTTCGATCCCCCATGGAGTTGCTTCGTGGTGGTTGATTATGTCTGTATATATATATTTACAACTTTTATACATATAACTGCTTACTGCTTTTCATACAAACTGCAGTATCATGTGAGCCTAGAAATCATGTGATCACAGATTCATCTCTCAATCTAGATTCTTGTTCTATGATGGACATTTTTCAAATTTATGGCGGCTTGTACATTATTTTACGATTGTCTCAATTTCCTTGGATGATCATGTATGCCCATGAGGAGTTCACGCTCTTTGTATATTATTTTCTCGAGAATGCTTTGCATCTCAAAAATAAAAGCAAACAATTTAACATTTAACAATAAAATGGAAGCATCAAATGCCTCAATTACTATTGAGCACAGGTTTGAAAAACCTCTTTTACAAAACCTCATTGCTATATCTTGTTTAAAACTGAATTTTTCTATAAATTCAAACCCTATGTATATAGGTGCGAACGAGGTAAAACACTACTTCCAAATAATTGCACATTGATCCACACACACACACAGACGCACACATTCATATAACAATTTCTTTGAAAAGTGGCGATCCGTATAACACTTGATATTATTGGGATGCCTAACACCTTCCCTCCGCATAATCAAGCCCCCAGACCTAAATGAATCTCGGTTTCACAGACCCGTTTAGCAGTGTCACATCATTGGGTCAATGTACAAACCTTTTCGGTTGCGTTGGTGCAACCAGTTAAATACACCAACTCGCGACTCTTAAAGTCAAATCGTCCACATTATACATGTCGGACCTTTTTCACTTATTTTTTCGAACAAATCTCACATTAACATGAGAACACCAAAGAACAAGTAACGAAAAGGGACACTAAAAAATCCCGACGTCGACATAGGGATATCATTTATCATCTTCTACATTCATTCAAACCCTAGTTTTAGAAAATCAAGGCATGTCAAACTAATTTCTCAATTCAATTCTAAAGGGATGTTGAACGTTATTCATACTTAACGGTTTGATCGATTTTACTTTATTTATTCTTTCGTATGTGAGATTTATTCTAATTATCTACCTAAACTTCTTGTATGTTATTCAATCTACTATTTTGATTTCTGCAGGATTAAATTAGTAAATTGATATCATCTGCTATGTATGTATAATCATAAGTAGCAATTAATCATGATATTTGATTATGGTCAAGCTTTTGAATATTGTTAAGGTTTTTAGAAGACAAGTTAAATAATTCTTGATTGTGTAATTTTTGTTTAGAACAATCTAATTCTCATTCTTCATGCTTTTATTGTATTAAATCTAGATTGATAGTTCTAGGTTGTATGATAGTTAGGATCTCATGTTGGCGATCGTCGCATTAGATTTACACATAAGAAGAATTTTGGATAATTAGCGATCGTGGTTATCTAAGGTTGTTAATCTCATTGAAGGGTAAATATAGTTGTACACACTTGAAATTTTGCATTCATGTTACTAACCTTGGAGGAGGGTGAAATCTTCTTCCAGAGATTACTTTGGAAGTTAAATCAGCTCAATCCCAGAGAAAACCCCGGGATACTCAGTTTTTCAATCTCAGAGATAACCTCGAGATATTCAGTTTCAATCCCGGATACAACCCTGGGAGATTCAGTTCCAACCTCGGAGATAACCCAGAGGGAAGCAGTTCCAGTTCTGGAGACAACATTGGAAAAGTCAGTTTTAACCCCGGGACACTCAGTTCCAACCCCGGAGACAACCTCGGGAGGTCAAGCATATCTTAGAGATAACCTTGAGGACATTTAACATTCACAACAGCCCAATCTCATAGATAACCTTGAGGAACGACTGGTACATCTGTGCAAAGCCAGAGATAACCACGGTGAGGGGCAAATCATCATTTTGCCACCTCGATACTACATTGACATTGTCTCAACATCATTTCAATCAAAACTACATACAGAAGTGTCCCAAAAGAACCATAGCTCAAATCCCGAGTGAGTACTACACAAGAAAACACACCAGATAAAATTTGAAGACTTGATGATCTGGTCATGGACCCATCTTCCCGGCCTCGTACAACCTCTAATCCGATGTCATTGTGTAGCTCTCGACAACAACATTCTGAAAAGGTACATCACGCCTTTATTGGATGCCCAGATTGAAAGTTATGAAGGTTCGAGCGAACAATGCGTTACATGAGTGCATGTGCTTCGAGACGATAGGACCCGCCGAGCCCGGGCAGCCATAGGTAGACCCGCGGCTCCCTGGTCTATAAATAAGAGCCTTGGGTAGCTCATTTTAAAAAAAGAATAAAGGGGAAAAATGAGAGAAAACTCTGTCCATTTTAGCTTATAAACACTTCTAGAGTTCTCTAGACTGAGTGATTCTTCTTTCTAAACACTTTTAAGCTCATTTTTTGCTATATACTGAAATTTAACTGGTGGAAACCGAGTTTTCAGGCGTTTAAAGCTATCTAAATTATTCTTGGTAGCCCACTGTAAGATATTTCAGATTTTTAAGCTTTTTATTGTTTATATATATATATATATATATATATATATATATATATATATATATATATATATATATATATATATATATGGAAAAATTAATAATTTAGCCACCGAAGTTAGCACGTTTTATTGAATACCTGATTGAACTTTTAATTTTTCAAATTACCTCATTGACCTCATTATTATTTTTAAATTGGGTCACTCCGTTAAAAAAAGTAGACAGACGTTAAAATTTTATCTATATGGCATTGAAAAAAATATACAAAAAATAAAAAAAATACACATGGCAAAAAAAATAAATAAGCCTTCTTTTTACATTTTAAAGTTTTAAAAAAATTAAAAAAATTAACATTTTAAAATTTTAAAAATGACAAAAACATAATAAAATAAAACAAAAACAAAAAAAATCAAAACATCTTTCTTCTTTAAAACAGATTTAATCATCTCTCTTCTTTCATCCCTGCTCTCTCTTCTCTCCTTCCAAATCAAATTCGAAGATGTACTCTCTTTATTTTGGGTTTTATTTTCTTTGTTTTTGTCAGATCTGCAAGATAAAAGGGAATTATAGGTTTTGTGTTTTTTATATAGTTTCACAGATTCGTATTGGTGCTACAGATGCAGTCGATTTGTTAGGGTTTTGAGGCAGGAAGACTCTCTCTTGTCCCAATTGCAACGAAGGATTCATCGAGTCAAACGAGACTCCGACCCGACCCCCACTCTCGGATTCTCGGCGGCGGCATTTTTCGGTGGCGACGATGTACATGGTCGGCGGCGATGTGGGGATCAGGTATATTTCAGTACCCTTTTTGCAGGCTTTGTTCCTTGGTTTTGGATTTTTTTCAGGCATGCTCTGTGCTCAATTAGATTGCTTCCTCCCATAATACTAGATTCAATTCCATCAGATTTGGGTCTCAGAATCCCCACTAAATATTCTCAAGGAAAATGGGATTTTGTGAACTGGGTTCTTGCTAATATCCCATTTATTTGAAGAATTATTTGTTTTCTTGAAGTGGTTTTGGTCAATTTTGTGTCTTTGGATGTAAAGATACAATTTTGCAATTAGGAATATTTTGGTTTGTGATGATTTGGTTGGTTTATGTATGGGTTCTTTTTATTTAACCCTCACTTTAAGCAAAGACATCAATTCAATAACCAATTTCTTCTCGTCAAACACCGATGTCAATTCCAAACCCAATTTCCTGATCTTCAAAAAGCTTTAGCAATCTCTGTAAATGCCGAATTCACCGCAAGCCATAGCCAATTGGGAATCCGCAAGCCATCGATAAATGAAAATATGTTAGGTTTTTTAATTGATTAAGATTTGATTTATCTTGATAAATAAATTTAATTTAATGAATGAAAAAATATTTTATTTTTATTAGTTTTTATTGTGTTTTATTATGTTTTTGTCATTTTTAAAACTTTAAAACGTTAAAAATGTTTTATTTTTATTGTTTTTATATCTATGACATTGTTGCTTATTGGCCACCTCCTTTTTTATATTATATTCCCTTTTTTTTTTTGCTTCCATGTATGAAATCAATTTGACAGTCGTTAACCAGATTTGACAGAATGACCCAATTTGAAAATAATAATTAGTTCAGTGAGTTAATTTAAAAAATTAAAAGTTCAATCAGGTATTCAATAAAACGTGCCAACTTCGGTGGCCAAATCATTAGTTTTGCCATATATAAATACTTATATATATATATATATATATATATATATATTTTATCAAACTCTTTTGATTGAGCCTAGGTATAATATCTGGTGTATATATATATATATATATATATATATATAGTGTCCGATTCCGGTCCGGACGCCCGCATTTTAGTAGCGTTCGGACATTTTGTTTTCTTTTTTTATTCAACTAAAAAAAAAATAATAATTCAGGGTCCGGATTTTGAACCTGTCCGGGAGTCCGGACAGGATCCATTGTGTGTATATATATATATATATATATATATATATATATAGACACACACACACACACTAATGAATTTGAACTCAAATGAGCCTGAATATACATTCCAGGGCGTTTACTGCTTCTATATATATATATATATATAATAAAACAGAGCGACTTCAACAAAGAACGACCTCGATTAAAACTTTATCATCTAATGGCTCAGATTTAATCTATTGGCTCTAATGGCTTTGATTTCATTTTAGCCAAACAAAAAAAAAAAAGCATGCCCAATTCAAAAATCCCCTAAACTCTCCCGCACCTTTGCCCCCTTCTCATTCCGCCTTCTCCTTATCCCGCCGGGCATTTCCTACATATTTGTCTCCTATTTATGTTTACATCCAATACAAATATTTCCCCCAAAATCAAGTCTTCTTCGTCTTCCTGAAAGCAGGGCGGCGGTAGCAGAAACAACAAGCAGCAAGGTTCTTTTCCCTCTGTACTTTCACTTTAATTTTTTCAGAGCTATAGAGTTGAATCAGAGAAATTTGGGATTTGGGTTTGAGTTTTTTTAAAATGGGTCAATTTTATTTTGAGAGAACATAAGAGGGTCAATTATACCCACATTGGCTACCCCCTACTAACACTTTGATTATCTTTCAATCTTATCATCCCCGTACCTGTGTAATAAGAAAACCCATCATTTTTTAGAGAACATTGTAGCACCATTTTTCTCGCATTGCTTAATTTGATCTTTTTAGTGGTGTTCTGAGCTTTAAATAAGCTTTATTTGTACCGGATTTTTGTCAACTTAACGATTTGAAAAAGGTTTTGAGCATTATTAAGTTTTGAAGAGCTTTATTTGTTCTGGGTTTTTGAAAACTTGAAGATCTGAAGAATTTTTTAGCATTATTGAGCAGTCAAATCGATGGGGAAGCGCAGAAAATTGAGGGGATTGTTTGGTTGGTTTATTGTCAGATTTCCAAAACCCTAACATTTACTTTTTGTTTTTTGTTTTCCTCTTTTATTGCAGTTGATGAGCCACTCAAGATCACATTTGAGGTATTTATATGTGTATAAACTTTTATGCTTGATGTTGGTTTCTGATCTGAACATAAAATTTCTTTTTTAGCTGATTGATCTGTTCTTTTACTTTTGGAATTGGATTGCATAAAGTGTTAATGCGAAGTACTCTTTGTTGTGTAAAACTGTTAACTTTTGGATCTGATTGATCTGTTTCCATGTTCTGTGTTTGCTCTTTAGTGACATTTCTCTGAACATGATGATGTTCTAATGTACAGGTAATAATCCCTTCATATCATAAAATCATTCTCATTGTGTCATTTTTATACTGATAGGAATATAAAAAATGACTCATTTGGTGAACAAATTTGTTTTGTTTTGTTTTTAATGAGATTTTAGTGGAAGAGAGGGAGTACAATATTCTGGAAAAATAAAAAAAAAATAACATAACTTTTAAATACCTTCAAAACATTACTTTTGAATACCTTCAAGTGTGGTTGGAAAAAAAAAACTCAACTTTTGAATACATTCAGTTGGATGAAAAGAGAAGTTTGTATCTCTTTGCTTGGGATTTTCATCAAACAACATCTTTCCTCACAGCAACTGAAAACAAACTCCACTTTCCATTACATTTAATTTCTCTTGCTACAACTCAAAATAAATATGCAAGAAAATCATCATAAACTTTGGGCCATAATAAAGTGTTGTAATTCATGTATGAAGGGGATGTTATGATTGTTGTGTGGAGTAATAAGGGTACTAAAATTTGGGCTAAACCATAACCAAATACTTATGAGTTCTGTCCTAAAAATAAATACACATGTTATGTTCGATAAATTACCTCTAAGAGGCTATCAAGTATAAAAAGGGAGAGTTGGTCAAGATTGTTAATAGAGAAGTCTTTATATATGTTAGATGATGTACATGGAGTAATTTATGTAACCTCTATAGACTGTTTTACATTACAACATGTAGGATTTTATAGTTCATGGGTATAAACAAAATACTGCAATTTTTTCTTTGTAAGAATACTGCTCTCAATGATTTTTGTATCAAATAAGACATAACTGCATTTTGCTTTGTAAGAACTGCATTGTTTTCGTTATAGGTATTGTTCTAGCCGTAGACAAATCAATGGTGCTACGTTTACTCTTTGATATGCTTCTTGTGTTTGTTGTGATTTTTGTTTTGATGTTCTTGTTAAGTATTGGTCCATATTACTGAAACTGCTTCAGTAATATGGACCAATACAGCTTGGACATGTACAACTTCATATATAATTATAATTGTATGGGTTAAAAAAGAAAGCAAAATGTTATGTCTTTTTCTCTAAATGTTTGGTTGGCTGGGTGGTGTGTAAATTATCCAAATTCCATAAGCTTTGTAGCTCTTTTATGCTTGTATATATTATTGGTCCCAAATTAATGATTTTCTCTAATTATTGACGCCCAACACATTTGTGATTGTAAACTTTTTTTCTTTGGTTTACATCAGGACCATGCCCAAAGATTCATGATCAGAAGTTGAAAGAAAGGTAATGAATGAGTATAATTTGGAATTTACAGGCATGAGACTGTTTTATGGTATTTCATAATTTATGTTGCTAAGGCATTTCAATATTCTTTAGATTCTACTAGAAGAGCTTCTTGCCTTCTATAATGTTCATTATATTTTTTCATTTGAGCTTGTTGTATGTATAATAATAACTGTGAGATGTTGCCTTTGATTATTTGATCATGTTGGATGTCTAACTATTAAAATACTTTGATCATAAATACATTTTTTGTTTTTGTTATTCCGCTTCTGTTGTTCTTTTGAGTAAATTACCTACTTTGGAAATTAATTGTAGGGTGGAACTTAAATATGAGTAACATGCGTAGTATGCTAATAAGATTTTGGAGTTCTGGTTGTTGTAGGTTTTTTGTCCTTGAGGTAACCAATCTATAACTTTTTAATCAGATTCTTGTGAGGAAGAGAAATACAAGTCAATTATCCAAATAAATGGTGTTTATAAATAGGCTCTTCCCACATCCCATACTTAATATCGTTATCTTCTGTACTTTACCTACAAGTACTTAATATCGTTATCATAGCAAAAATGTTCAAAGTAGATGTTTTACATATAGTAAATGTGTTTCCCTTCTTATTTTTGCATATAGTAAATAGAGTGATATTCTCCTTTGGCTTTCTTGTAATTAACGTTAGTAATGTTATATGTTTGCAAATAATGATGTTATAGTCTTAGTGTTGTTATATAAGTCTAAAGATAATGTTATTATTACTATATTACAAATTATTTGCATTCATGCTTTTGGGTCATGAAAGTGTTTTAGCTTTTTATTGAGGCAAATTTTGTTACTGCTGCAGAGTTTCTTGATTGTGTATGCGCTGATGTCTTTAGAATCGAAAATGGCACAAGTTGTAACTAAATGAAGGTATGGTTCTAAAAGTATAATCTAGATCATTATTAACATTCAGGTAAATATTAAGTTTCTTTATTACTGTTATGAATAATAATGATAAAAACTATAGCGTTATTGTTCTCCATTGTTGTCTTTTTTTTTTGCTAAATTGAATCACATTTCCTTTCATTTTACTTTTCAACTATTCATGATCTTGTGGAGGCGGCCAAACTTTTAAAGATTCAAAGGGAACTGGATGAAACAAAAATTATACTTGTAAGTCTTTAGGTTTCCAGTTGGTCGTATGCTCATTTGTTCTATCTGCTTCGAAGAAGTAGGTTTACTTTTCCTAAAGCAAACATTAAGCATATTATATACTGCTTGAAGGTAACATTAAGTCATTTTTGATGTTTGATAAGCAAACATTGAGCATATTATATACGATAAGCAATAAACCTACTTAACATACCTTAATAAGCCAACATGATGTTTGATGTTTTACAATACTGCATTTATATATCAAACATTTATATAATACAAACATTTATATCTTGGAGAAATACTGCTTTTATATATGAGTTTTGTTATGCAATACTGCATTTTGGTAGACAGTCTACTATACAAATTGCTTCATTTGAAGGTACTGTATTATTTATAATTTTAAATACATTTATAATTTTAATTGATTTGAGTTGTCCAAAATTTTAAATTTAGTGTTTCCTTATATTTTTCTAGGAAATTTTTAAAAAAGATACACCACATCATTTCCTTAATTGACTTTCTCAATACACCAAATTTAAATTTAGTTTACCACTCTTCTATTTTGAAAAAGATACACCACAACATTTTCCAAAAGAATGTAAAGGTGAAAAAAAAGTACAAAGAATAAGAGTTTATAGAAAATATAAATTTTTAGAACATAATTAGAGTTCAACATTTTTTCAGAAAACTAATTAGAGTTCAAGCTCTAACAATTTTTGAAGAAACATTTCTATAATATAATGTTTAAATTCAACTAGAGTTTTATTTTAAACAGCTTCCTATGTGTGTATGCTTATCTTATGTCTTTGCTTTATGTTATAAGTTGATCACTAATGTTTGAGAAATCTGGGTAACATGTACTCCCTCCTTTCCAAATTGAGTCTTATTTGACTTTTTAATTTTTTTCCCCTCTTATGCAGATTAAGGTTTGTAATAGATAATTTTCTTCCTCCAGTATAACAAAAAAAAAAATTTGAATATCTTATGTCCACGTGTGTCTATGGCAACCTTAGTATGCGTAGGAAGTGTCACAAGTAAAATGGAAATTTCATTTTTGGAAGTAGGTAAATATGGATGCATATGATCGGGAACTTTCATTTACCATTGATCATTCTTGTGGTTTGCTTACACAACATTATCCATTAATGGGTAGTATGGTCTTTACTGTTTCTTTAGGTTTTTGTTGCCTTTTGAAGAATCTACACTTATTTTGAAACAAAAATTAAGCTAAAAGTGACTTATTTAAATCTTGAGAGCACAAACAACACTTTGAAGCATCTTACGTGATTGCTCTTTCTTGGAAGATTGGTTATCAATTTTGTTTTAGTCTTTAGAGCTTAATCCATTTATAACACAATATTCATAACTTATACAGAGTCTGATCACATCGAAGTCTAGACTTCGTGGTTGGAGATATTAACCAGTATTCTGCAGTGTTGAAACCAAGTATGGACTCGATACACTTCAGCTTATATTGAGAGAGAAAACATCTGTGATTGTGGGTCCAAGTGGTGTTGGAAAGTCGAGTCTAATCAACGCTTTGAGTACTTGATATATTATCTTTTGCTACCCTTATTGCACCCAAGCTAAAAATGTACCACGTGAACTTCTCAGCCTGCTACCCTTACTGCAACATTTAAATAGGTGAGAACCAGGTTACTTGAGAAAAAAATATAAGACCTATTAAGATAGAGCTTAAACAGCATGCATGTTGTTTAAAGAAGTTAAACATAAGATGTCCTTATACAATTATTATGACACCAATTAAAGAAGTTAAACATAAGATGTCAAGAAAATAAACTCAACCTTTTATCCTGATTCAACTTCCAACAGAACAATATATAGTATTAATGTATAGTAAAATAAAATAAAAAAATAAAGAAATACAAAAAATAAAGCTAGGCTCATAAGATTTGGAACAATAGTATTAAATGTATTTTTGAAACAATAGTAAAATAAAATAAAATAAAATACAAAAATACAAAAAATGTTAAGTTTTTGTCATGATATTCAAGATACAAAATCTGTCTTTGCAGCTTCATTTGCTCATGTTTAACTCATGTTTAATTTATTAAGTTTGCTCTTACAGGTTGATCTAAGTGATAGTAACAACATACCTGTCAATGTTTTATCTAAATGTGCGCTTAATCAATTATATATGGATAAGGTAACACTACTGGTATTGTTAAAAAAATTATTTTGATATTAGTTTGCATTTTTTGACTAATGTCTTATTTTTTACTTCATAGGAGAATTCAAATGTGAATCACTTGAACAACCCAAGTGTTATTCCATTTTCAACAAAGGGGAAAGAAAAAATTGGTTGTTCTATTGGAAAATAAAATTGGTTTAATCAACCGGTATGTTGTACTAATCATTGTTTATATGTTGATAAAAATTGGTTAGAAGCGATATACACTATATTGTTTGGTGATATTTTTGAGTTCCTCACCCTCACTCTCACTCTTATACAACTAGCATTTAGTCCTTGAACATATTGAAACAACCTATCTTAACTTGAGCCATCTTGATTTACTGTTGAAATAAATATTCCCGGAACATACCTGATTTATACTCTTTTTGAAGTGCTTATTTGTGTCTTTTATTTGGTGAGGGTGGTTTTTTTGTCCACTCATTGTCTTATAGTATAAAAGAGAAAACAAGAAATTGAGAGTTCTAGAAGTAAAGGAGAAATTATAACCTATATGAATTATGTCTGAAACTGGAAAATGAACGCCAATGAATCATGATTTACTTTTAAAAAAATTAAGCTATTTACTTTCATATTGAGTTAAGTGAAAATTTGGAATACTTTCATAATTATAGATTATTTTTTCATATACATTTATTTTTGCAGATTAGTATTGTAGATTTCTTTTTCATGGAAGTTTATTTTTTTCAAGCTTAGCATTAGGTATAGACCGACTCCTAACAATCAATAATAAACATAATGACTAGAAGAAATTGGTTGTTTTGATATTACTTTACTTTTTTTGTGTCTGTGGATGTCATTTATATCTTCATCTCCATCATGCTTCCTTTTCTATGATCAAAAGGAAAAATAATTTCTTTAATTATGTAAACTAATTAAAATGAGTGTTTGAGACTTTGTCTTAGGATCCAGAAATTCAAACAAAGGCTAAATAAATTGAACTGAGTCTTAATGGAGAATAGCACAGTCGAACCTTCTCATTAATATCAATTTATTCAAAATTCTAAAAAAATTACTTCAGGTAGAGAAAATGGGAGAGAGAAACTTATGATAGTAGTCAAATTGAGTAGTTTATATATCATGTTTCTTTTGCTACTGCAGGGGTTTGCGACCTTTGACTAAAGAATGTTATGCTGCCAATCTTTTCTCAAAGCATATGAAGGTTGAGGATCGTGTAGTGATGTCTTTTCTCAAAACTTTTATTAGACCGAGTATCTTTGGAATAAAATATTAGGTGAGGAGGTCTTTCAGAGAGCATTGCGTTGTTCATAAAGTAAATATGTAAAGCTCATTTTATTTTTAGATAATTGTGGGTAAAGTAAGGGTTCTTATGTTTTGATTTATAGTTGTTTTATTTTGACTCACATATTTCGATAATTTTTATATTTCAAATATTTTCAGGTATGCATTGAAGGATACTTGGTGTAAGATGTAAAGAATAATTGGTGTAAGCTGTAAAGTAATGGGTCTTATGCTCAACATGTTGTTTATCTATTTTTTGCATGTTTGTATATTTTTGGTTCTATCTTTTGTAAAGTTAACTAATTATACATGGTTATGATGATTTTTGGGTATGGAATGATTATTTTTTTGGTGATTTGTATATGTATTGATGATTGTAAGTTTTGTAGACAAGTTTAAAATTTTCTGGATATCTACTTTCAAAGGAAATTTTGGCAAAATTTCTTGAAATTAGTACCAACTAGCTTGATGTTTTGGTGGTTGGATATGTGTTGATGATTGAGTATGTATTAATTGTTATGTTGGTATATGTCTTTAGATAATGTAATATTTTTCATTACGCTGTGCCTTTATGTTGTTATATGTTCATTATATATATATATATATATATATATACACACACACACCAATGAATTTGAACTCAAATAAGCCTGGATATACATTCTAGAGCGTTTACAGGTTATATATATATATAACTGTTATTCAGCCTGCGGGCTAGATTTGTCTAAATCTGACTATTTCTCACTTTGACCGGTTCATGGTGACTAAACTAAAATCGTTGAAGCTAGAATAGTTTAGATTTATTCAAATCTAGTTTTTTTTTCTAGCTTTTTGTACATATTGTTTTCACATGTGAGCCTAGAAATAATGTGATCACATATTCGGTCTCTGAATCTAGATTCGGTTCCCGTGATGGATATTTTCAGCTGCAACCAACTTGTAAATTATTCATGGTGTCTGAATTTCCTTAGATGACTCATGCCCACAAGGAGTTCGGCACTGCTATGTATCTTATTTTCTCGAAGATGTCTCGCATCTCAAAAATAAAAGTAACCAAGCCTAATATTTAATAAAATGGAAGTATCAAATGTCTCAATTACTATTGAGCGCAAGGGTTTGAAAAACCAGCTTCACAAAATGCCATTGCTATATCTTATTAAAATAGAACTTTTATACAAAAGTCAAAGCCTTTGTATATAGGTGCAAACGAGGCATAACACTACTTCCAAACAACTTCACATAGACCTAACACACACACACACATACATTCACAGGTAAAAGTTAACGAAAAGTGGTGGTAACCGTGTTATCATGGAAGTTGGGGGGGGGGGTGCTTAACACCTTCCCTCCGCTTAATCAAGCCCCCGAACCCTAGCGAATTTTGGTTTTGCAGACCAGTTAAACAGTGTTACATCACTAGGTCTTTGTGCAAACCTTTTCGCAGTTGAGTTGGTGCAACCATTTAAAAATAACCAACTGGCGATTCTTACAGTCAAATCGTCGACATATACATGTTGAACCTTTTGAAACATATTTTTTCAAACAAATCTCACTTAACATGAGAACACCAAAAGACAAGTAAATAACGGAACAAATAAAATCCCAACGTCGACAGGTGGCGACTCTGCTGGGGACACCAGTAAGAGGGCTTAAGCCACTATTCAAACTTTTCAAAAACATTTACCTCCTTATGTGTGGATGCTGCATTTATATTTGAATGAATGTGTACTAATGCTTTACTTACTGAACTTAGTGCTTCACACCATATCTGCCTGTGATATTAGTGCTTCACACATGTCATCATTTCCATATAGTGAGACACGATGTATGTGAATGTATGTTGTGCGGTCCCTCCACCAGGAGGCTATCCTGTCGGTGTTTGATTACTGGACTCGTCGGGAGACTAATTCTACGAGGCTCAGGAAAGGCACCACCCAGATTCGCTCTAGTTAAAAGATCGGATTAACTTCTCATCGAGTAAATTGCGATGATTTGGGAACATTCATGCCAAAAAGCCGCAAGAGTAGCCTAAGATAGGTCAGCCTCTGATAAACCAAACGCGAAGGGAAGTCTCTTCATACCTTCCCATTTCAATTACTTGTAATTTCATTTCCATGTCAATCTCAGTGTAATGGAAAATATAAAGGAATATGTGAACATACATATCAAAACCTGCCATGCTATCATGTCATCACAACAACTGACATTCGTTTTTGCAGGATAATAATCCTAAAAAAATGGACACATTATATAGCATGTAACATTTCCACGTTTCCCCAAACTAAAATACATAAGTCTTTTTATAGGGAAACGATTGGTCCCGTTACCCGTTCAAGGTCCAAAAAGGCACTAAGCCTATAACCAGACATGGCTACAAGTGGCCAGCCTAATCCTACTCCTGTCTCTCGCGAGGAGTTCAAAGGATTAAGAAATCAAATAATGGAGTTAAATGTTCTGCTCAAAGAATTGCATAAATCAGCTTAGGGTCCATAAATACCCACCCACACAGAACCCTCTGCGAATGGAGGAATCCAGGGTTCGGACAGAGAAGTTCCAGCACTTAAGTCTCAAATTGAGAAGGCCAACAAAACCCTTGGAAATCCCCATCTTAAAGAAGATTAAGACAACGGTGATATTAGAAAGAAGGTTCTACAAATAGAAGAGACCTTTCGGTCCATCAAAGGGATTGGAACACATGGAAGTGTTTCATATTCAGACCTTTGCATCTTCTCCTGGGTTCATTATCCAGAGAAATTTAAGACTCCTGATTTTAAGAAATATGATGGATTGAGAGATCCTTACACCCACTTAAAAGTGTTCATTGGAGAGCTCAGATCCTATGCCGAGAATGAAAAGCTCAGAATGCAACAATTTCAAAAAAGTCTGACTGGAGAAGCCAGAGTATAGTACACCAAATTAGATAACTCCAAAATTCACAGTTGGGAGGAGTTAGCCCATGCTTTCCTCAGTCAATACAGCTTTCAAACTCAGATGGCTCTAGACCGGTATCAAATTACCAAGGTGAAGAAACAAGTCAATGAGTCATTAAGAGAGTATGCCTAAAGATTAAAGTGTTTGACTGCTCAAGTTATCCTATCTATAATAGAGTCTGAAATGGTGATGACATTCATAGATATTCAAGAAGCTCCATTTTATGAGAGGGTCCTAGCTGGAATAGGAAAACTATTCTCAGAAATGATTAAGCATAGAGCGATGGCAGAAATGGGATTGAAGTCTGGGAACATTTAAGACCTCACCGCGTTAAAAGTTGTAGCAGAGCATATCCAATTTGGAAGTTATAGGAACAACCCCTAGAAGGTCCATAAGAAGAAAAAAGAGGATGTTTCCTCGATACTGCAAGGACAAAAAGCCAATCAAAACTTGCCTATTCAGAGGAGAATCTACTCCCCTTTTCAAGCTCAGTCTTCAAATCCTCCATTGCCAAAGAGTGGAGAAATCAAATGCTCAAGAGTGTTCACCCCCTTAGGGGATTAACTCAAAAACATTTTCAAACTTCTGACAGCTTAAAAGAAAATAACTCATCTTCTTCCACTAGCCCCTATGCCATATTGGAAAAAATGTACATCAATCTCAATAAGATTTGAAGAAGCCACATAACCATCAAAGACTTTGATGGATCTTGGTGAAATGTTGTAGGAGATATTAAATTACTAGTGGAAATCGGTCCACATACATTTTACATATCCTTCCAAGTGCTCAAAATCACTACAGGGTATACCTTACTATTGGGAAGACCTTGGATTCATATGGCGGGAACCGTCCCATCCACTCTTCATCAACAACTCAAGTATATCATCAACAGTAATCTGGTCACTGTTACTGCTGAGCTAGAATATCTTGTACAAAGTGATGTACCTCTCATCAGTTTTAATAATGAAGTTGAGCCTGTCAGCTTCCAAGTCCTTTAGGTAGCAACAGTCACTACCAACCCATTGGGGCTCCAGCTCTGAAACCCAAGAAATGATATCCTTGGGTTTCCAACCTGGACAGGGGTTAGGAAAGAATCAACAAGGAATCAAATGTCCAGTTCAAGTTCCCATCCAGATAAGGATGGCCGAATTAGGCTACTCCTCTAGGTCTAGTCATAAGAACCCGTACAAGCATACATCGGTTCCTTCACCTACAAGGCTGTTGCCTAAACATGCAGATGCTGATTCTGTACGACCTCTACAAAAAATTCTTGCCTCTGTGGTTGGCATGTTGTTTCCTAAGCCAATACCGGTTAAGGGGAAAGAAGTCCTGATAGCAGATCCAGACATGGAGGAAAGGAATCAAAGGTGTAAACAAGACATTAAGAGGCGGTTATCGAAGATGTACTGTGACGCCCCAAAATTAGGTATACATCACCCATCTTGGGTTGCCAGATATATGGTACAAAAATCAATTACAAACTTAATTATACAACTGTCGGGTAATATATGACAAAATATAGCTGAGAGTTTAAACAAGAATATTTCCTTCTAGACAATATCCACTCTCAATGGAGTCCTCATTACAATTATTATCACACTATTTCACAGAATAGTGAGGACTACTAAAACAACCATCTGGATCATCAATCCGTTCCCCGAGCAGTCCCAGCTATATTCTCATTTCCTGAAGAGAATAGTGAAAGAAAAGGGTGAGCTAAACAAGCCCAATAAGAAATATTATGACTAAGATAGTGTAGAATAAATTATCCTTAGCCTTCAATAGTATAACAACTAATAGAATACAATAGACAATAAGTTTTAGATCAACAACTGCAGCGGAATAAACAATCCATTAGAAGAGTCAAGTAGAGCATGATATCTACTATTTTCTATGATTTAAAAAGTTTTTCATCAACTTTATCGCTGAGACTCAGCTTAATAAATAAACCACATCATCGAATCATCCCTGCAATATGGGCCAAGGATATTCATGTAATCATCAATGGTCATGATTATACCGAATAATCTCTGGTCATAATCATACCAATAACTGTCCATCAATGCACTACGGGCCAGTGAGGACTTTTACCATATCATTTATAATATTATGTGTCATGATTATACCGAATGATCTCGGGTCATAATCATACTCATCAACAGTCCATCTATGCACGTAAGCCAAATATGACTTTCATCACAATATAAGCATGAGGATGATAACAATGATATAAGCATTAATCAAACGAAATCAAGGATAAATATTAAAGACTTTAAATTTATCCAGAGTTTAAAAATATCCAAATTGTCAACATGATACTACTTCGTGGAGTAAAATTCAAGAATGATATTTTATCAAAAATGAATTGGACCGAAAAGAAATAAATTTTTGTCATGAATAGTACTCTGGGTGAATAGTACCCTGTGAATAATACTTTGGGAATAGTATCCCGTGATAGTACTTTATGAATAGTACTCATGAATAGTACTTCATAAATAGTACTTTATAAATAGTACTTTATGAATAGTACCCATATTCGTAAATAGTACTGTATACGCGAATAGTGTCGTATACGTGAATAGTACCCATGAAAGGAAAATACAAAAGAAAATGATATTCCATGACGAGTGCAAAAGAAAGAATATCTCATACGAGTATAATAGAATATACAAAACTGCAAATGGATTTTCATCCGTAATTCGGTAATCCACGTAGATAGATCATTTCCATAATTTAATAAAGAATGAATACAAATGGTCATTCACTATGCATGCGGTAGTCCGCGTAGACAGGTTATTCCAACAGAATAATAAAGAATGGAATAATAGAAGAATTTCACCATGCATGCGGTAGTCCGCGTAGACAGGTTATTCTAACGGAATAATAAAGAATGGAATAATAGAAGAATTTCACCATGCATGCGGTAGTCCGCGTAGACAGGTTATTCCAATAGAATAATAAAGAATGGAATAACAACCCTTACGAGTATTGAAAGAAATAACTCTCTTCATGAATACGAAAAAATAATACCCCTTACGACTGTTGAACGAAAATAATATTCCTATGAATATTGAACGAAGATGATATTCCTTACGAATATTGAATGAATATAATATTCATACGAATAAGAAAAATAATATCTCATCAGAAAATGAAATAAATAATACCCCATACCTCAGAAGAAGACTGGATACTGGAATAGTGAAGTAGCAGACTTCTCTTTTTCTTTCTCTCTATAGCTTCTCTCTCTATAGCTTTTCTCTCTATAATTGCTCTTGTGAGTCTTAGTGAATTGGTGAGAATGAAGGAAGCATGAGCTTCTATTTATAGGAAAACATAGTTGCACGTTTTGGGGCTCAAAATATTACAGTATAATACCTTCATATTTTCCTTCGTTTTTAATTTAGTCGTGCAAGTATTATCAAACTTGCACCACCTCCCCTAATAGTACATCATGTGAATCAATAGTATAAACATGTGAATCAATATTTCTATACATGTGAAAAAAATAATTATAGTATAGTACCTTCATCTATACCTCCATTTTTAATTTAGTCATGCAAGTATTATCAATTTTGCACCACCTCCCCTAATAGTACATGCATGTGAATTAATAGTACACACATGTGAACAAATAGTTATAAGCATATGAATTAATAGCAATTAATTGCTCATTTATCTGATTAATTACCTGATTGGTCAATATAACCTCTAAACATCAATTATTATCGGAATAGATGTCAATTTCCACTAACACTAATAATCCCAACACAATGGAACTATCAATTTCATCTTTAATCAACACGAACTTATTCATCATTAATATTATAACACACAATATTTAACAACTGTGTCGCTCCTGTGAAAGAGGGGCTTTTCGATAAGGATTTCTCTTTATTGGCGCACAATTAGGTGACCAAACCTCTCCGTAACATAACTTCTAGACATTGTCAATATTGCCAATAATAATATGAATTACTTTGTCGTCTCAATTATTAATTTAATAATATAAAATATTATGCAGATGATACTGTGATAATAATTGAATCAATAATATGAGAGATATGATGCAGCAATTATTGAAATAATAATTGAGTATAACTGAGTGACTTCTCACGTAAGCATCAATAATCAATACCGTGTGCTACTATGCAACTACGCCAGACATCGTACTTTTACTACCGGTAGTTCAACAGGTTTAACTAGTAAAACTTTCGTAGTTAATTTTATAAAAAATATTTATGTCATTTTCTAACTACGACAATACTTCTGTTGTGGGGTCCACCAATGATTGTGCCGTCGTACGAATATTCCCTGTTAAAACGAATATTCCCCGACCAATCGAATATTCCCTGACACAACAAATATTTTATATTAACTTTCTTACTTTGCAAAATTTTCACATATCACCCTTAACTTTAACCCTTTCTCAATTTTACCATTTACTAAATAAAATAATAATTATAAGAAAATTGAATACTTTCATTTTATAAAATTCGGGGTCTTACAATCTCCCCTCCTTATGAAATTTCACCCTCAAAATTTACGTACGTACCTAGTATGCCGAAGAGATGATGATACCTCGTTAGATTCTAACTCTTGAGATATAACCTTTGAGCATAGAATATATTCATTCTTATCCAACATTTTAACAGGTACCTCTTCATATGTTAAATCTTCCGCTATCTCGTCCGGTTCTAATTCAATAATGTGGTTCGGGTCGTCCACATATTTACGTAACATCGATAAGTGAAAAACGTTATGAACACGAGACATACTTGGCGGTAAAGCGAGTCTATAGGACACAGTTCCTACTCGATCAAGGATTTTGAATGGCCTAATTTAATCGAGGGTTGAGATTTACTCTCTTCGTCGATTCTTGCTTCTAGAATAACGCCCTCTTGAACCTTCTTCTTCACATTCATCAGCTCTGGGTGTGTAGCTTGAGCGGTTTTAACTTTATTGGTTAATGTCGATTCTACTTGTATTATTTGACATCATCACGTGGGTCCTTAGAGTCTTTAACTCTATCTTTATCATTTGTAAGTCATATGAAATGGGTCATTGTGTTAACAACATTACAATCGTAAACACATACGATATTCTACTCAATGCATCAGCTACCACATTTTCTTTTTCCACGATAATATTGAATGGTATGGTCGTAATCTTCAATAGCTCGAGCCAACATCTTTGGCGCATGATACGTTCATTTTGGGCGAAGAAATATTTAAGGGTTTTAGAAATGGATTTTGTACTGGGGTCAATAAAAAATTTGATTTCACGCTTTGGGGGTAGGCCAGGAAGTTATTCAGGGAATACGTCAGGAAATTTATTAACAATAGAAATATCATTCAAATCTATCGTATTTTTATCTAAATCCATGACATGGGCTAAGAAAGCTTGACATTCATTTTTTAATAAACGAATAGCTTTATGGCTTGATATGACAGTAATTGAATTTAGTGGTTTGGTTGCTTGAATTCACATAATAGGTTGGTGAGGAATATGAAAGTTAACAACCTTACGAAAACAATCGATTTTAGCATTGTGAGTAGTTAACCAATCAATCCTTAAAATCACATCAAATGCAAGTACTTTTAAAGAGATAAGATCGACAGGTAACATGAAAGTGTCGATTTGAATTAAAAAAGATTTATAAATAGTGGATGTAACGAAGGTTTCTCGTAAAAGAGTTTCAACAGATAAGTCAAAGTCTAATTTCTCAAGAGCCAAGTTCAAACTTTGAACAAAACTAGGTGAAATAAAAGAGTGGGTAGAACCGGTATCGAATAAGGTATAAACTTTATAAGAGTTTATGATTAACTTACCCATGATAACTTTGTTCGGGTTCCTCGATAAATGCTCTCACTTAAACTACCGAATTTAACCTGTCTGGGACATCCTTTGGCGTCACCATCCTAGTTGGACTTAACTTTGCTATAGAGTACATTCCACCCTTAATTGCTTCGTCACATTTCTGATCCATGATTCGAATAATTACTCTCCAATCCATATCGAATTGGGGTTGACCGCTCTGCATAGGGTAATTCCGAACTCGATGTTGGATTCTCCCAATAGCTGTCCAAAAAACGAAATCCATTTCATCTATTTTGGCCTTATTGGATCGAACGTCTTTTTCTACAATATCAATGCGTCATGCGGCTTTTACCCATGCATCATCTATTCTCATTCGTTTATTTTCTTCTTCTTTCATCAGAACTTTGATCATAGCATTCTCAGATTCCATCTCTAATATCTTATACTCTGCCAAAGAGTGCTTTTGTTCAAGCATCACACATCGGGTAACACAATTTTGAATTGTTGCATCTCTTTGCTCCACGATCGCCTGCTGTTCTTCAGCCTGCTCTTCTAACTCATGAATACGATTTTTTAATATTAAAATTTCGATCATAAAATTCTTCTAATAAATTCTCCTCATGTTCCTCTTCTTCCTCTTCTTCCTCAATCTCAGCTACTACCTCTGCGACTAGCTCGGGTGCAACTATTAGTTCTTCACTCACCACGTAGATATCTCTAATTTGTTCTTTGTCTAACATCACATTAACCTGGTTGGTGATTAAAGGTGTCTCAACGGTCTCAATCACTCCATTGTTAACATTTTCAGCTACCATTTTCAAACACTGCCACAAAACAAGGGTTAATTGACATATCACATATTATCCCTATACTTTGACCGACCAATTAAATACCAAATAAACTTAGGTAGGTCATACTAGCGAAGGAATTCCCCGTCTCTCCCCTCCTAGTTCTTATCTCACATCTCAGCCAGGGATCATATCCCTAAGCTTTGATACCAACTGTGATGCCCCCAAATCAGGTATACATCACCCATCTTGGGTCGCCAGATACATGGTTCAGAAATCATTTACAAACTTAATTATACAACTGTCGGGTAATATACGACAAAATATAGTTGAGAGTTTAAACAAGAATATTGCCTTCTAGACAATATCCACTCTTAATGGAGTCGTCATTACAATTATTATCACACTATTTCACAGAATAGTGAGGAATACTAAAACAACCATCTGGACTGTCAATCCATTCCCCGACCAGTCCCAGCTATATTCTCATTTCTTCAAGATAACAGTGAAAGAAAAGGGTGAGTTAAACTAGCCCAGTAAGAAATATGAAGACTAAGATAATGCAGAATAAATTATCCTTAGCCTTCAACAGTATAACAACTGATAGAATACAATAGACAACAAGTGTTAGATCAACAACTGCAGCGGAATAAGCAATCCATTAGAAGAGTCAAGTAGAGCATGATATCTACTATCTTCTATGATTTAAAAAGTTTTTCATCAATTTTATCGCTGAGACTCAGCTTAATAAATAAACCTCATCATCGAATCATCCCTACACTACGGGCCAAGGATATTCATGTAATCATCAATGGTCATGATTATACCGAATAATCCGTGGTCATAATCATACCAATAACTATCCATCAATTCACTACGGGCCAATGAGGACTTTTACCACATCATTTATAACATTACGGGTCATGATTATACTGAATGATCCCGGGTTATAATCATACCCATCAATAGTCTATCTATGCACGTAAGCTAAAGATGACTTTCATCACAATATAAGCATTAGGATGATGACAATGATATAAGCATTAATCAAACGAAATCAAGGATAAATATCCAAATTGTCAACATGATACTGCTTTGTGGAGTAAAATTCAAGAATAATATTGTATCAAAAATGATTTGGACCGAAAAGAAATCAATTTTTGTCATGAATAGTACTCTAGGTGAATAGTACCCAGGTGAATAGTACCCCATGAATAGTACTTCGAGAATAGTATCCTGTGAATAGTACTTTATGAATAGTACTCGTGAATAGTACTTTGTAAATAGTACTTTATGAATAGTACTCATATTCATAAATAGTACTGTATACGTGAATAGTACCCATAAAAGGAAAATACAAAAGAAAACGATATTCCATGCAAGTACAACAGAAAAAATATCTCATACGAGTATAATATAATATACGAAACTGTAAATGGATTTTCATCCCCAATTTGGTAATCCACGTAGATAGATCCTTTCCACAATTTAATAAAGAATGAATACGAAGGGTCATTCACCATGCATGCGGTAGTCCGCGTAGACAGGTTATTCCAACAGAATAATAAAGAATGGAATAATAGAAGAATTTCATCATGCATGCAGTAGTCCGCGTAGACAAGTTATTCCAACAGAATAATAAAGAATGGAATAACAACCCTTACGAGTATTGAAAGAAATAACTCTCTTCATGAATACAAAAAAATAATACCCCTTACGACTGTTGAACAAAAATAATATTCCTATGAATATTGAACGAAGATGATATTCCTTACGAATATTGAACGAAAATAATATTCATACGAATACGAAAAATAATATCTCTTCAGAATATGAAATAAATAATACCCTTACCTCGTAAGAAGATCGGATACTAGAATAGTGAAGTAACAGACTTCTCTTCTTCTTTCTCTTTATAGCTTCTCTCTCTATAATTGCTCTTGTGAGTCTTAGTGAATTGGTGAGAATGAAGGAAGAATGAGCTTCTATTTATAAGAAAACATAGTTTCATGTTTTGGGGCTCGAAATATTACAGTATAATACCTTCATCTTTTCCTTCATTTTTAATTTAGTCCTGCAAGTATTATCAAACTTGGACCACCTCCCCGAATAGTAAATCATGTGAATCAATAGTACAATCATGTGAATCAGTATTTCTATACATATGAAAAAAATAATTATAGTACAATACCTTCATGTATACCTCCATTTTTAATTTAGTCATACAAGTATTATAAATCTTGCACCACCTCCCCTAATAGTACATGGATGTGAATCAATAGTACACACATGTGAACAAATAGTTATAAGCGTGTGAATTAATAGCAATTAATTGCTCATTTATCCGATTAATTACCTAATTGGTCAATATAACCTCTAGACATCAATTATTATCGGAATAGATGTCGATTTCTACTAACACTAATAATCCCAACACAATGGAACTATCAATTTCATCTTTAATCAACACGAACTTATTCATCATTAATATTATAACTCACAATATTTAATAACAAGGTTGTTCTCAAGAAAGAGGGGGCTTTTCGATAAGAATTTCTCCTTATTGACGCGCAATTAGGTGACCAAACCTCTCCTTAACAGAAATTTTAGACATTGTCAATATTGTAAATAATAATATGAATAACTTAATAATATAAAATATTATACAGATGATACTGTGACAATAATTGAATCAATAATATGAGAGATATGATGCAACAATTACTGTAGCAATAATTGAGTATAATTGAGTGACTTCTCACGTAAGCATCAATAATCAATACCGTGAGCTACTATGCAACCACATGTATTATTGTACTTTTACTACCGGGTATTTCAATAGTTTAACAGTAAAACTTTCACCGTTATTTTTATAAAAAGATATTTCTGTCGTTTTCTAACTATGACAATACTTCCGTTGTGGGGTCCACCAATGATTGTGCCGTCGTACGAATAATCCCTGTTAAAATGAATATTCCCCTATCAATCGAATATTCCTTGACACAATGAATATTTTATATCAACTTGCTTACTTTGCAAAATTTTCACATATCACGCTTAACTTTAACCCTTTCTCAATTTAACCATTTACTAAATAAAATAATAATTATAAGAAAATTGAATACTTTCATTTTATAAAATTCAGGGTCTTATATGTACTTCATGGCACATACCGAGGGTATGAACAAGGATATCTTAGATGACAACTGCTCAGATGCCATGGTCATCATTCAAGAGAAAGACAACGATAACAACCCTTTCATCACAGCTGTCCACCAGGACTTGACCCTTGGCAATTGGAGCATCATGTAAGGTTTTGTGAAAATCAGAGAATCAAATTATAAAATTAGCGGAAGCAAAGTAAAATCAGATTTTAAAATTCTTCACAAACCAATTACCCGGATAATCCTTTATGCATATTATTAATTAAAACGAAGAACAAGAAGTTATGGAATCATACCCTTATAGGTACGAGTTCAACTCATACTTCTCCACGATCTCCTTAATCTCTGGGTATATTCCTTCCTTTGATCAATGTTACCCACCCAAATGCAAAAGCAATTAACTAAATGTATCTTTGGGACCGATTGTTTTAGAATATATGATCTTCTTGAGACTGCTTTTATGATTTTTATACTTTTTCTAACGTCTAAACAAGTGGATTTCTAACACTATTTTGTTTGTGTAACAGAAGATAAACCGTAGTTACCATGACGATTTAGATCCTCAAAGAAACCATAAAATTTTTCTTTTGGGAGATTATACATAGACTTCAATTTAGCTCTACACACTCACATATAGGTATGACTAATTTTTGATGAAGAAAATGCTATATGCTATAGGCACCCGCTTCAGGTTTGAGTGGAACATTAATGGATGAGCATCCAACCTATATGCCTCACACTGCTGGAAGATACCAAGCCAAGCATTCATGTCTAATTTTCAAAACATAGTTTGCTTTCCTTACAGTTTTCAAACACATGTCACACTGCTGGAAGATACCAAGCTAAGCATTCGTGTTTGCTTTTCCTTACGGTTTTCAGAACAATATATGCAACTTGATTTGATGGATAAAGGAACTAACGCATTAGATGTACTCTCACCACTCTAACGGGGAAATGTGCACTTTAATTAGTTTATTGTACCTTTTATCAGTAACAATTTTGTGAATAGTTCATAGTTGATTGTTAGATTTTATTTGATTCGACTTAGTAACTTGTATGTACTTCTACATTGCATATCTTTGCTTTGGATCCTAAGCGTATGCACTACTTTTCTTGGTTTAGATTTCAATTGCGAGAACCGGTTATGATAAAATTATGGAGCCGGAGGATGGGATTTGTCGTCACTTAGTCATGATTCAAACAAGAAACGCTTATAGTTTGTGCGGTTTCATGATGTTAAAGATCCTACTTTCTACGGTAAGAAGTTTCAATAAGCTTATCCGGTAAGAAGTTTCAGTTTGGCTAGTAATATCCGGGGTTTCCCCATTCGTTTCACCTTTTGTATTGGAGTTTAATTGCTTTTTTGTTATGATTTCAAGGTTTTGTTGAGTTAAAATCGATGTCGAGGAACTTAATTTTGTTACTTTTCTATTGTGATGTCGGCTTTAGCGAGTGCCGCAATAGTGCGTATGCTTATTATCCCTCTTTGTTTCGCCTCTTCTAGTTTTGTGGGTGAATGCTTAGAGTCTATAGATGTTAACATCATATTTTACATGTGAAGTGGTGGTACCTAGTGTAACCAAAGAAAATTTATTTCATTTGATTTGTTACGTATCTCTCTTGTGATGAAGATTAACTTATATTTCCTCTATCCAACAAAATTAGGTGAGTTGGATCACAACCGCAATAGATATACAATGGAGGATGTTGGTGATTGAAATGGTCATCTATTTCCATCAACTTTTTCTCAATGGTTTTGCAGATTACATTAGGGTACGCCTTTTATCATTTCACATCCAATTTCATATATATCAAGAGCCTTCAATCTTGGACGCATCTTCATCCACTTTTGGTACTCCCTTAAACCAAATCTTTGTTGCAAATTTGTCATCCTGAATTCTTGAGGTTCAAATCAAGGTTGTTTACCAAAGAGAGTTTCAATTTATTCTTGTTTTATATATTGCTAATAGTAACTTAAGGCTTCTATTACCTTCTAATTGAAAAGATTCGACTTTATTTGTTCTAATTGTGTGAATGCTTGTGATATGCCTTTATGCATAAACATATTGTTGTGTTCGACTTTTTTAAATGTAGATCCTTGTCTGGGATAATTAGAAACTAACTTCAACTTTAAAATTTAAGCAAGCTCTTATTTTTAAAAAGCTTATTGGACATGTTCTACGTCTATTTATGCTTATGCTACGGATGAGACCGAGATTTCTTGGAATGATGGATTTTGGGCTGTGAGGATATATAGGCTTTTCAATAAGGAGTTGGGTGTATTAAATGACCATGTACTACTACCCACAAGACTTCTCTCGCTATTTTAAGTAATATGTGGAGACACTGTGTGTGTGCAATTAAGGGAAGTTAAATATTTAAGTTAAATTGATACAGATTCAAGAAAGCGATTAATTTTCATTCTCTCCTTGATAACATAGATTAAATCTTGTATTATTAGAATGCTTCGGATTTGCTTGAATTTTAAATCGATTATGTTTATTTCTGTAGGCATGAAGGAGGAATACTTTTTTCTTTCTTTCTCAAATGGTTCAAATGAAGCTCAAAGCTTTTGTTTCGAAATTTTATTCCAACAACCCGCCTTATGCACACAATATTAATCGCACAAAAGAGCTTCAATGACTCAAATCCATAATCGGAAGCAACAACATCAATTCCAAAGAAAGATTAATCGCATCGGTTCTAGCAAAGAACCACTTCAACAATGGCAAAGACGGTGGAATAACACTTATCTCATAGCGGTGACTTGAAAATGAAAGGTTCCATGTCATCTACCAGCCTGAGGGAAAGTTGTCCAGACATCAACCTACATCAGTCAAAGGATTAAATAGAGACATTTAAGGCTTAGTAGTCAAATTAATATTGGTTACACTCTGCTTTTGGATAGATCAGCTTTATGTGATTTAGTTTAGATACATCCCATGTTACATCATTTCCTAGGCAATCAAAATTCGAAGTAATGATCTGTTTGTTCACGGGTATATACATCACATGTTACTCTGCTTTGATAAATGATTGAAGTTACAATTCTTTTAATCTTTCAGGCTACAATATGCTAATCTTTCAGGCATTAGCATATTGCAGGTGCATTGGTAATGTAGTGAACCATAATTTTTTACTTTTTTTTTTAATCTACAACATTTTAAAAACGTCGTGTAAATGTGCCTAAACGTTGTCTGATATATTAAACTAAAACATTTTTATTCAGAGAACATTGTGGAATCATACCTTCTACAACGTTTTTAAGCATCTGCTAATTTATAGAAAACAAATCTACAACGTTTTTTTCTTAAAAAATGTTGTGTAATGTGCTTAACTACAATGTTTAAAAACGTTGTGTAAGAGTGTCAAATAGATGACACCCTTAACCACGACATTTTTCTGACTGAAACCACAACATTTTTTTTGCGTTGTCTATTTACTGTTTTGTAGTAGTGTGTATGGCATCTACAGGTGATCCACCAAGGAAAAAGAATTTTCAAGAAGAATGGTGTATTGGCTCAAACCCTAGTTTATGGTGTGACCATTTAGGTTTTCCATATTACACCAGTTGTGAATAAATCAATTAGAACATTTATTATCTTATTTAAATAAATAAATTAAACTATTAATTTATTTAAATAAATAATATTTATTCTACAATAGGGATAAGCCTCCCTAGCGAAAACGACTTTAAAGATAATATAGATTTCAAAATTAATCATAAAATAACCTTTGAGTAGATAGTTACCGTACAATTGAATCCTTCCACCATACAATGTCCCAATTAAATATAAGACATGGAATTACTGTCAAGTCTTATTGTATTTAATTATATGTATTTCGATTCCTAAATGCACAACTCCTATTGAATGCAAATTAGAAACTACTTTCTAATTTCATTTCACCTTGGCCAAGGATTCCTGGGTTGTCATTTATCGAATCACGTAGGACATTTCTCTTCTTTTACTAGAAGTAGTAGATTCTTTATTGATCATTCACCCAAGCATACCCTTTGATATACTCTACGAGTCTTAAGGAATAAGTTAAAGTGTAATTCATTATATATAAGATACTATGATGATCTCAAGTCTAAGGATCATTTGTACTACTATCACTACAGGAATTCCTATTACCAGGCAAGTAAAACTCCAATAGGTATTCCTTAGCGAGTCATGTTCAGTGAACTTATTCTCTAATAAGGACTTACATACTTGCTTTATTGTCTCCACGCAAATGATCATGAGATCAATCATCTTCATCTAATGAGCAACCAACGTGTGTACCAATCTATCTGGATTCACTAATCCCCTTTTTAGTAATCCATTGATTGAGAACATTTTAGTTTTAACCTATCTAAGAATTTAGATCTCATAAGCATGATCTCATCATGATTCTAAAAGCATTGCTTAAAACTATGGGTTTATCACATATTATTAAAACAACACCATGTAGATAATAAATGCCTTTAATAATTAATTCTTTTATTAATAAATAAATAATATTGATTACAAAGTATATGCTTTATCATCATACACGATTGGTTTGTATGCATACTACTTTCACATCACTCCTTGCATTTGCCGAAAAGGGTAAAAAGGGCTAAAAATCCCTCTACCATGTAGATAGCAATAACTGCTTACTTTTGTTGCATAATATTCGCAGTTATTTTTGTCATTTCATTCTAACACTCTGTATGATTAAAATAGTTTCATATATTAAGTGAAAGCATTTGGTTTTAGGACTCTAAAGTTAGATATGCCTAAACTTGCTGATGAGGTGCCTATTCTTCACAAGGACTACAAATTTGATGTGAAGTTGGACTCTGACTTGATGGAGATTGAACAAGAGGAATATGAGATACCTCAGGAGATCAAAGAATGGGTTAAAGATAAACCCAAGCTAAATCTTGATCAAACCACCTCTTTCAAACTTGGAACCTAAGAAAACCCCAAATAAATCCAGATTGGTACATACCTTACTCCAAACCAAAGGAATGACATGGTTACTCTATTGACCCAATTCTAGGATGTGTTTGCATCGTATCATGAAGACATGGTCAGTTCATCAACTTATATCATTATTCATTGCTTTCCCATCAAAGAAGGATTCAAGCCAGTCAAATAGAAACTGTGAAAGGATTTCAAGCCGACATCATCATGGTATCAACATACCCTGAGTGGCTATCTAACATAGTCCCCGTGCCTAAACTCAGAGGGAATGTGTGAGCTTGCATGGATTACAGGGATCTAAACAAAGCGTGACTCAAAGATAGCTTTCCCGTACCGTTCATCCACATACTCATTGACCATACAACTTAGTATAGCACGTACTCCTTTGTTAATTGCTTTGTTGGGTACCATCAAATCATGGTTGCTGAAGAGGATCGTGAGAAAAATGCATTCAACACTCCTTGGGGAACCCTTTGCTATAGACGGTTGTCATTCGGACTCATCAATGTCAGAGCTACCTATCAGCGAGCAATGATGGCTCCTTTCCATGATCTAATGCACAAAGAGATAGAAGTCTATGTGGATGACATCATTGTCAAGTCCCGAAGGGAAGAAGACCACATAGACCATCTCAAAAAGCTCTTCAATCGGTTGCGCAAGTATAACTTGAAGCTAAACCCGGCCAAGTGAGCCTTGGGCATCAAATCAGGCAAGTTGCTGGGATTTCTAGTAAGCCACAAAGGCATTGAGCTGGATCTTGCAAAAATTTAAGCCATCACGGAGATTCCCATACCCTAGACAGAGATGGAAATACGAGGATTTCTAGGAATAATCAATTTCATCAGTCGATTCATCTCCCAACTCACAACAACCTGTGAACCCATCTTCAAGGTTTTAAGGAAGAACTCCTCTAAGAAATGGAATGAAGAGTGTTAAAAAGCCTTCTTTCTCATCAAAGAACAACTAGTTAAAGTTCCTATTTTAGTACCTCCCAGAGATGGTGTTCCCTTATTTACGTACTTGTCAATCAATGACAATGCCATGGGCTGCATGCTGGGATAGAAAGATGATAGAAGCCTAGAAAGAGCTATATATTACCTCAGTAAAAGATTCAACATCAATGAGCACAAGTATAATTTGATTGAGAAAACTTGTTTTGCTTTAGCCTGGGCTTCTATGAGGTTACAACATTATCTCCATGGTCACACAACCCATCTCATATCTCGTATGGATCCTCCCAAATATGTGTTCAGCAAACCCATGTTAAATCATCGACTGTCCAAATGGAAGTTGATCCTATAGTAATTTGACATCATCTACGTGACTCAAAAGTCTATCGAAGGTCAAGGAATTGTGGATCAACTGACCTCTGCACCTTCACATGATTTCAAACCCTTGGAAACATATTTTCCCGATGAAGGGGTAATGATAATTTAGCAACACCATCGGGAAAATACGCCCCAACTATGGAGGATGTATTTTGATGGAGCTGTAAACATGGAAGGTTCTGGAGCTGGAATAATTCTAGTATCCATTTCCGGAAAGTAGTATCCCGTTGCCATCAAATTGCAGTTTGTCAACACTTGTAACACAGTTGAGTATGAAGGCTGCATTATGGGGTTGAAACTAGCCCAATCCATGGGCATCAAACGGTTAACTGTCTTTGGAGATTCTGAACTGGTAATCAGATAAACCACTAGGGTCTATCACACCAAAGAATTACATTTGCTGCCTTACCATAGGCAAGTTATCCAGATGGCTTTTGAGTTTGAAGAAATATCCTTCCTCCACATTCCTAGGAATATTAATAACTTTGCGGATGCACTAGCAACTTTGGCCTCCTTGATCACCATATTTGACAAGGAAGACATGCCACATATTCAATTTTCCAGGCAAAAGTCCCCAGCCTATGGGAACTATATTGGAGAAGTATCAGATGAGTTGCCTCCCATCCAACACCCTTGGTATCAGGATATCAAAGAGTATCTATGAGATGGATCTATAGCTATTGAGGCAAGTCAAGCTGAAATGAAGCAAATCCATCTAATGGCTATGAAATTCTACCTGAGCGGAGATGCACTCTACAAAAGAGATGCAGGACTATGCCTTCTTAGATGCCTAGACAAAGACCAAGCTCAGAGGCTAATGGATGAAATACATGGTTGAGTATGCGGCCCACACATGAGCGGCCCTCTACTTGTCAAGAAAATCCTAAGAATAAGGCATTTCTGGCTCTTTCTCTCTCTCTCTCAAGGCTGACTGTGATAATCACGTCAAGAGATGTTACTAATGCAAAATTCATGGGAATGCTATCCACGCCCCTCCAAGGGAGCTCCACAATATGAGTTCGCCATGGCCCTTCTCAATGTGGGGAATGGACGTGATCGGGCCCATCGATCCCAAAGCCAGTAATGGTCATCGGTTTATCTTAACCTTGATTGACAATTTCACCAAGTGCGTAGAAACAGCTGTCGACGTCGGGATTTTTATTTGTCCCTTTTCTGTTCTTGTTCTTTGGTGTTCTCATGTTATGTGAGATTTGTTTAATAAAATAAGTGAAAAAGGTCTGATATGTATATGTCGACGTTTTGACTGTAAGAGTCGTCAGTTGGTGTTTTTAACTGGTTGCACTAACGCAGCCGAGAAAAGGTTTGCACATTGACCCAGTGATGTGACACTGTTAAATGGGTCTATGAAATCGAGATTCATTTCGGTTCAGGGGCCTGATTATGTGGAGGGAAGGTTTTAGGCACCCCCCGACATGCGTGTTACCATGGTGACCGCCACTTTTCAAGAAACTATTATATGAATGTATCTTTGGGACCGATTGTTTTAGAATATATGATCTTCTTGAGACTGGTTTTATGATTTTTATACTTTTTCTAACGTCTAAACAAGTGGATTTCTAACACTATTTTGCTTGTGTAACAGAAGATAAATCGTAGTTACCATGACGGCCGATCCTAAATAAACTATAGGCTGTTCTTTTTGGGAGATTATACATAGACTTTAGTTTAGCTTTACACACTCACATATAGGTATGACTTGTTTTTGAGGAAGAAAATGCTATATGCTATAGGCACCCGCTTCAAGTTTGAGTGGAACATTAATGGATGCGCATCCAACCTATGTGCCTCACACTGCTGGAAGATACCAAGCCAAGCATTCATGTCTGATTTTCAAAACATAGTTTGCTTTCCTTACGCTTTTCAAACACAAAGTCACATCACCGGAAGATACCAAGATAAGCATTCATGTTTGCTTTTCCTTATGGTTTTCAGTAACAATATATGCAACTTGATTTGATGGATAAAGGAACTAACGCATTAGATGTACTCTCACCACTCTAACGGAGAAATGTGCACTTTAATTAGTTTATTGTACCTTTTCTTTGTAATAATTTTGTGAATAGTTCATAGTTGATTGTTAGATTTTATTTGATTCGACTTAGTAACTTGTACATGCTCTACATTGAATATCTTTGCTTTGGATCCTAAGCGTATGCACTACTTTTTATTTGGTTTAGATTTCAATTGCGAGAACCGGTGTATGATAAAATTATGGAGTCGGAGATGGGATTTGTCGACTTATAGTCATGATTCAAACAAGAACGCTTTATAGTTTGTGCGCTTTCATGATGTTAAAGATCATGCTTTCTCGTAAAGAAGTTTCAAAGACGCTTATCCGGTATGAAGTTTCATTTGGCTAGTAATATCTAGGGGTTTCCCCATTCGTTTCACCTTTTGTATTGGAATTTAATTGCTTTTTGTTATGATTTCAAGGTTTTGTTGAGTTAAAATCGATGTCGAGGAACTTAATTTTATTGCTTTTCTGTTGTGATGCTCTCGGCTTTAGCAGTGCCGCAATATAGTGCGTATGCTTATTATCCCTCTTTGTTTTTGTCTTCTAGTTTTGTGGGTGAATGCTTAGAGTCTATAGATGTTAACATTAGATTTTACATGTGAATTGGTGGTACCTCGTGTAACTAGCAAAATTTATTTCTTTTGATTTGTTACGTATCTCTCTCTTGTGATGAAGATTAACTTATATTTCCTCTATCCAACAAAATTAGGTGAGTTGGATCACAACCGCAATAGATATGCAATGGAGGATGTTGGTGATTGAAATGGTCATCTATTTCCATCAACTTTTCTTTGAATGGTTCTACAGATTCTCGTTAGAATGCCTTTTATCATTTCACATCCAATTTCATATATATCACGAGCCTTCAATCTTGGACGATCTTCATCCACTTTTGGTACTCCTTTAAACCAAATCTTGTTGCAAACTTTGCCATCCAATTCTTGAGGTTCGAGATCAAGGTTGTTTACCAAGAAAGTTTCAATTTATTCTCGTTTCTATATTTCTAATAGTAACTTAAGGCTTCTATTACCTTCTAATTAAAAGATTCCACTTTATTTGTTCTAATTGTGTGAATGCGCAGATCGCCATTCATGTATAAATATTGTTGTGTTCGACTTTTTTTAAATGTAGATCCTTATGCGGGATAATTAGAAACTAACTTCAACTTTAAAATTTAAGCAAGCTCTTATTTTTAAAAAGCTTATTGGACATGTTCTACGATCTATTTATGCTTCCGATGAGACCGAGATTTCTTGGAATGATGGATTTTAGGCCCGTGAGGATATATAGGCTTTTCAATAAGGAGTTGGGTGTATTAAATGACCATGTACTACTACCCACAAGACTTCTCTCGCTATTTTAAGTAATATGTGGAGACACCGTGTGCAATTAAGGGAAGTTAAATATTTAAGTTAAATTGATACAGTTCAAGAAAGCGCTTAATTTTCTCGTTCTCCTTTGATAACATAGATTAAGTCTCAGTATTATTAGAATGCTTCGGATTTGCTTGAATTTTAAACTGATTATGTTTATTTCTGTAGGCATGAAGGAGGAATACTTTCTTTCTTTCTTTCTCAAATGGTTCAAATGAAGCTCAAAGCTTCATTTCGTAAATTTTATTCCAACAACCCATTTATGCACACAATATTAATCGCACAAAGAAGCTTCAATGACTCAAATCCATAATCGAAGCAACAACATCAATTCCAAAGAAGATCAATCAGCATCAATTCTAGCAAAGAACCACTTCAAAGATGAAGCAATGACGGCAGAACAACATCTATCTCATAGTGGTGACTTGAAAATGAAAGGTTCCATGTCATCTACCAGCCTGAGGGAAAGTTCTCCAAACATGAACCTGCATCAGTCGACGGATTAAATAGAGACATTTAAGGCTTAGTAGTCGAATTAATATTGGTTACACTCTGCTTTTGGATAGATCAGCTTTATGTGATTTAGTTTAGATACATCCCATGTTACATCATTTCCTAGGCAATCAAAATTCGAAGTAATGATCTGTTTGTTCACGGGTATATACATCACATGTTACTCTGCTTTGATAAATGATTGAAGTTACAATTCTTTTAATCTTTCAGGCTACAATATGCTAATCTTTCAGGCATTAGCATATTGCAGGTGCATTGGTAATGTAGGTGAACCATAATTTTTTACTTCTTTTTTTTAAATCTACAACATTTTAAAAACGTCGTGTAAATGTGCCTAAACGTTGTCTGATATATTAAACTAAAACATTTTTATTCAGAGAACATTGTGGAATCATACCTTCTACAACGTTTTTAAGCATCTGCTAATTTATAGAAAACAAATCTACAACGTTTTTTTCTTAAAAAATGTTGTGTAATGTGCTTAACTACAATGTTTAAAAACGTTGTGTAAGAGTGTCAAATAGATGACACCCTTAACCACGACATTTTTCTGACTGAAACCACAACATTTTTTTTGCGTTGTCTATTTACTGTTTTGTAGTAGTGTGTATGGCATCTACAGGTGATCCACCAAGGAAAAAGAATTTTCAAGAAGAATGGTGTATTGGTTCAAACCCTAGTTTTTCCTATCTCTATAAAAAAAGGGGAGTACTCTCCAACTATTGAAATCACGTATATCTGATATCTGATATAAGACTCCTCTTATAAAGATATTAGGTAACCCTATTTAATTAAAATAAGGTATTATTTATTTAATTAAACTCCTTTAATTAATTGGGCTTCCTAATCTTATTAGGGATAATTAATTAAACTCCTTTAACTAATTTTGCCTCTTAATCCTATTAGGAATAAATGAGAGTACTTATATTAAATTAATTCTTTAACTCTTTTAGAAATTAAAAATAGTAATAATTGTAATAATATTAATAAGAGTTCTCTTATTAATTTATATTTAATATTTCAAAATATTAAATAATAAATATTATGATATTTAATTTATTCTATCACCATATATTAAATTAAATATACTTAACATATTATTACGATAATGCAATTAACTTCTTAAATAATTATTCTTCCTTTTATGGTGTGACCCTTTAGGTTTTCCATATTAAACCGGTTGTGAATAAATCAATTAGAACATTTATAATCTTATTTAAATAAATAAATTAAACTATTAATTTATTTAAATAAATAATATTTATTCTAATATAGGGATAAGCCTCCCTAGCGAAAATGACTTTAAAGATAATATAGATTTCAAAATTAATCATAAAAGAACCTTTGAGTAGATAATTACCGTACAATTGAATCCTTCCACCATACAATGTCCCTATTAAATATAAGACATGGAATTACTGTCAAGTCTTATTGTATTTAATTATATGTATTTCGATTCCTAAATGCATAACTCCTATTGAATCCAAATTAGAAACTACTTTCTAATTTCATTCCACCTTGGCCAAGGATTCCTGGGTTGTCATTTATCGAATCACATATGACATTTCTCTTCTTTTACTAGAAGTAGTAGATTCTTTATTGATCATTCACCCAAGCATACCCTTTGATATACTCTACGACTCTTAAGGAATAAGTTAAAGTGTAATTCATTATATATAAGATACTATGATGATCTCAAGTCTAAGGATCATTTGTACTACTATCACTACAGGAATTCCTATTACCAGGCAAGTAAAACTCCAATAGGTATTCCTTAGCGAGTCATGTTCAGTGAACTAATTCTCCAATAAGGACCTACATACTTGGTTTAGTGTCTCCACACAAATGATCATGAGATCAATCATCCTCATCCAATGAGCAACCAACGTATGTACCAATCTATCTGGATTCACTAATCCCCTTTTTAGTAATCCATTGATTGAAAACATTTTAGTTTTAAGCTATCTAAGAATTTAGATCTCATTAGCATGATCTCATCATGATTCTAAATTCATTGCTTAAAACTATGGGTTTATCACATATTATTAAAACAACACCATGTAGATAATAAATGCCTTTAATAATTAATTCTTTTATTAATAAATAAATAAGATTGATTACAAAGTATATGCTTTATCATCATACACGATTGGTTTGTATGCATACTACTTTCACATCACTCCTTGCATTTGCCGAAAAGGGTAAAAAGGGCTGAAAATCCCTCTACCATGTAGATAGCAATAACTGCTTACTTTTGTTGCATAATATTAGCAGTTATTTTTGTCATTTCATTCTAACACTCTGTATGATTAAAATAGTGTCATATATTAAGTGAAAGCATTTGGTTTTAGGACTCTAAAGTTAGATATGCCTAAACTTGCTGATGAGGTGCCTATTCTTCACAAGGACTACAACTTTGATGTGAAGTTGGACTCTGACTTGATGGAGATTGAACAAGAGGAATATGAGATACCTCAGGAGATCAAAGATTGGGTTAAAGATAAACCCAAGCTAAATCTTGATCAAACCACCTCTTTCAAACTTGGAACCTAAGAAAACCCCAAATAAATCCAGATTGGTACATACCTTACTCCAAACCAAAGGAATGACATGGTTACTCTATTGACCCAATTTTTGGATGTGTTTGCATCGTATCATGAAGACATGGTCAGTTCATCAACTTATATCATTATTCATCGCTTTACCATCAAAGAAGGATTCAAGCCAGTTAAATAGAAACTGTGAAAAGGATTTCAAGCCGGCATCATCATGGTATCAACATACCCTGAGTGGCTATCTAACATAGTCCCCGTGCCTAAACTCAGAGGGAATGTGTGAGTTTGCGTGGATTACAGGGATCTAAACAAAGCGTGTCTCAAAGATAGTTTTCCCGTACCATTCATCCACATACTCATTGACCATACAGCTTAGTATAGCACGTACTCCTTTGTTAATTGCTTTGTTGGGTACCATCAAATCATGGTTGCTGAAGAGGATCGTGAGTAAAATGCATTCAACACTCCTTGGGGAACCTTTTGCTATAGACGGTTGTCATTCGGACTCATCAATGTCGGAGCTACCTATCAGCGAGCCATGATGGCTCCTTTCCACGATTTAATGCATAAAGAGATAGAAGTCTATGTGGATGACATCATTGTCAAGTCCCGAAGGGAAGAAGACCACATAGACCATCTCAAAAAGCTCTTCAATCGGTTGCGTAAGTATAACTTGAAGCTAAACCCAGCCAAGTGAGCCTTTGGCATCAAATCAGGCAAGTTGCTGGGATTTCTAGTAAGCCACAAAGGCATTGAGCTGGATCTTGCAAAAATTCAAGCCATCACGGAGATTCCCATACCCTAGACAAAGATGGAAATACGGGGATTTCTAGGAATAATCAATTTCATCAGTCGATTCATATCCCAACTCACAGCAACCTGTGAACCCATCTTCAAGGATTTAAGGAAGAACTCCTCTAAGAAATGGAATAAAGAATGTTAAAAAGCCTTCTTTCTCATCAAAGAACAACTAGTTAAAGTTCCTATTTTGGTACTTCCCAGAGATGGTGTTCCCTTATTTATGTACTTGTCAATCAATGACAATGCCATGGGCTGCATGCTGGGACAGAAAGATGATAGAAGCCAAGAAAGAGCTATCTATTACCTCAGTAAAAGATTCAACATCAATGAGCACAAATATAACTTGATTGAGAAAACTTGTTTTGCTTTAGCCTGGGCTTTCATGAGGTTACAACATTATCTCCATGGTCACACAACCCATCTCATATCTCGCATGGATCCTCCCAAATATGTGTTCAGCAAACCCATTTTAAATTATCGACTGTCCAAATGGCAGTTGATCCTACAGTAATTTGACATCATCTACGTGACTCAAAAGTCTATCAAAGGTCAAGGAATTGCGGATCAACTGACCTCTGCACCTTCACATGATTTCAAACCCTTGGAAACATATTTTTCTGATGAAGGGGTAATGATAATTTAGCAACACCATCGGGAAAATACGCCCCAACTATGGAGGATGTATTTTGATGGAGCTGTAAACATGGAAGGTTCTGGAGTTGGAATAATTCTAGTATCCATTTCCGGAAAGCAGTATCCCGTTGCCATCAAATTGCAGTTTGTCAACACCAGTAACACAGTTGAGTATGAAGGCTGCATTATGGGGTTGAAACTAGCCCAATCCATGGGCATTAAATGGTTAACTGTCTTTGGAGATTCTGAACTGGTAATCAGACAAACCACTGGGGTCTATCACACCAAAGAATTACATTTATTGCCTTACCATAGGCAAGTTATCTAGATGGCTTTGGAGTTTGAAGAAATATCCTTCCTCCATATTCCTAGGAATATGAATAACTTTGCAGATGCACTAGCAACTTTGGACTCCTTGATCAACATACTTGACAAGGAAGACATGCCACATATCACATTTTCTCGAAAAAAGTCCCCAGCCTATGGGAACTATATTGGAGAAGTATCAGATGAGTTGCCTCCCATCCAACACCCTTGGTATCAGGATATCAAAGAGTATCTACGAGATGGATCTATAGCCGTTGAGGCAAGTCAAGCTGAAATGAAGCAGATCCATCTAATGGCTATGAAATTCTACTGGCGAGACGACTCTCTACTAAAGAGATGCGATGATTAGGCCTTCTTAGATGCCTAGACAAAGACCAAGCTCAGAGGCTAATGGATGAAATACATGGTTGAGTATGTGGCCCACATATGAGCGGCCCTCTACTTGTCAAGAAAATCCTAAGAACATGGCATTTCTGGCTCTCTCTCTCTCTCTCAAGGTTGACTGTGATAATCACGTCAAGAGATGTTACCAATGCAAAATTCATGGGAATGCTATCCACGCCCCTCCAAGGGAGCTCCACAATATGAGTTCGCCATGGCCCTTCTCAATGTGGGGAATGGACGTGATCGGGCCCATCGATCCCAAAGCCAGTAATGGTCATCGATTTATCTTAACCATGATTGACTATATCACCAAGTGGGTAGAAGCAGCTGTCGACGTCGGGATTTTTATTTGTCCCTTTTCTGTTCTTGTTCTTTGGTGTTCTCATGTTATGTGAGATTTGTTTAAAAAAATAAGTGAAAAAGGTCTGATATGTATATGTCGACGATTTGACTCTAAGAGTCGTCAGTTGGTGTTTTTAATTGGTTGCACTAACGTAACTGAGAAATGGTTTGAACATTGACCCAGTGATGTGACACTGTTAAACGGGTCTGTGAAATTGAGATTCATTTGGGCTCGGGGGCCTGATTATGTGGAGGGAAGGTTTTAGGCACCCCCCGACATCCGTGTTACCACGGTGACCGCCACTTTTCAAGAAACTATTATATGAATGTGTGTGTGTGTGGGTTAATGTGCTGTTATTTTGAAGTAGTGTGAGGCCTCATTCGCACTTATATACAAAGGGTTTGAATTTATATGAAAAATTCAATTTTAAACATAATATAGCAGTGAAGTTTTGTAAAGAGGTTTTTCAAACCCAGTGTTCAATAGTAATTGAGACCTTTCCATATTTCCATTTTGTTATTAAATGTTTGGCTTGATTGCTTTTATTTTCGAGATAAGAAGCATCTTCTAGAAAATAATATATAGCAGTGCCGAACTCCTCATGGGCATGAAAACCATCTAAGGAAATTCAAACACCGTGAATAATTTACAAGCTACTTACATTTGAAAATGTCCATCACGAACTCGAATCTAGATTCATGAGATCAAGTCATTATTACATGATTCCTAGGCTCACATGATGCATGCAGCTTTATATGAAAAGCGATGGCGCTATATATATATATATATATATACACACACAAACATGATCAACCACCACGAAGCACCTCCATGGGGGATCGTAAATGTAAATATCTAAAAGCGATAAATATATATAGAGAGACATGATCAACCACCACGAAACACCTCCATGGGGGATCAGAAATGTAAATAAAGCAATAAATGCAATCAACCACCACGAAGTAAACTCTAGGTGGGACTAAATGTAAATAAAACAGTAAAAACGATCAACCGCCACGAAGTAAACTCCAAAGTGACTTTAATGTAAATAAAAAAGAAAAGGCCATGAAGTAAACTCCGTGGCTGACAAATATATATATATATATATATATATATATATATATATATATATAAGTAAATGCACGGATGTTTCTCAATCTCATCTCGGTTTATCATTTCAAATATTTATATATATATATATATATATATATATATATATATATATATATATATATATATAAAAAGCAGGCACCAGATATAAAATCCAGGCTCGTTCTTGGCCTTTATCGTCTTTTTGTCCCATCATGCAGCCCATGACATTGTCATTAATGCACAAGTACATGAAGAGGGGAACATCATCCCTTGCAGGTACTAAAACAGGAGCACTAACCAACTGCTCTTTGATTGTAAGGAAGGCTTTCTGACACTCATCGTTCCATTTCATGGAGGAGTTCTTCCTTAATAACTTGAAAATGGGTTCACAGGTTGCTGTGAGTTGAGAGATGAACCTACTAATGAAGTTGATTCTTCCCCAAAAACCCTGTATTTCCTTCTCTGTCTTAGGAATGGGCATTTCAGTGATGGCCTGGATTTTGGTGGGATCTAGCTCAATCCCATTGTGGCTGACTAGAAATCCTAGCACCTTTCCTGAAGTAACGCCAAAGGCGCATTTGGCTGGATTCAACTTGAAGTTGTACTTACGCAACCTGTTGAAGAGCTTTCTGGATGGTCTAGGTGGTCTTCCTCCCTTTGGGACTTGACAATGATGTCATCCATGTAGATCTTTATCTCCTTGTACATTAAATCATGGAAAAGAGCCATCATAGCTCGCTGATAGGTTGCTCCAACATTGATGAGGCTAAATGACAACCGTCTATAACAAAAGGTTCCCCAAGGCGTGATGAAAGCAGTTTTTTCATGATCCTCCTCAGCGACCATCATTTGATGGTACCCCGCAAAGAATTCAGTAAAGGAGTACATACCGTATTGAGCAGTATTGTCAATGAGAATGTGGATAAAGGGTACGGGAAAGCTATCTTTAAGGCAAGCTTTGTTCAAATCCTAGTGATCCATGCAAACTCGCACTTTTCCTCCCGATTTAGGCACATGAACTATGTTGGATATCCATTCAGCATATGTAAACATCATGATAATGCCAGCTTGAAATTGTCTCATAATTTCTTCTTTTACCTTTAAACTCCACTCAGGTTTCAATCGCCTGAGCTTCTGTTTGACTGGCTTAAATCCCTCTTTAATGGGAAGGCGATGAAGGACAATGTCAGTGGATAAACCCACCATGTCTTCATGAGACCATGCAAACACATCCTGGAATTGGGTTAGTAGCGCAACCATGTTATGCCGTTGGTTTGGAGTGAGGTCTGAACTAATCTGGATTAGCTTAGGGTTTTCTAAGGTTCTGAGATTGAAAGAAGTGATTTGATCAAGGTTGGGTTTAGGTATCTCAATGTCCTCTTGTACTTCCATCAAGTCTAAGTCCAACTTTTCATCAAAGTTACAGTCCTTGTGGATAAAAGGCACCTCATCAGCTAGTACAGACACATCTAAATTTAGAGTCCTGAAACAAAAATATGCTTTCACTTAATATATGAAATTATTTAATCATACAAAGTGTTAGCATGTACTGATAAAATGACTGCTAATATTGTACTAAAAAATAAACAGTTAAAGTTATCTATAGGGTAGATGGAATTTCTGCTCGTTTTAACCTCGTCGACCAATGCATGGAGTGCTGCTCCAATTGTTGAGGGTAAAGTCCTGATGGACTGTAATGATGGAGGGCTTTCATTGTCCTCCTTCTCTCGAATGATGACCATAACGTCTAGGCAATCATCTTCTGGGGTGTATCTATTTGTATGCTCATCATGGACAATAATGCGTATTCCTGACATCATCAGGGCGATATCTTGTTTATGTTTCCGTTCCCTCTCTTCCACTTTGGGATCAGGAATCAGCACTTCTTTTGCTTTAATTGGTACTGGTTTGGGAAATAGCATAGCCATAACATGGGCTGGAACCTTTATCGGAGACTGTATCAGCTCAGGAGTTGCAGGTGGAGATAATCGTCGTATGGCGGAAGTTGAAGGAATCAGTTTGTGCTTATGAGGATTCCTGTGACTGGAGCTAGGATAATAGCCTAATCCAGTTGTTCCTATTTGACTGGGCACTTGAATAGGGTGCTTAAACCCTGATGATCTTTGCCCAACCCTTGTCCAGGCTGATGACCCAATGATATCATTTCTTGTGTAGCTTCCATCACTTCGGCAGAAAACTTGGGTACGGGAAGTGGAGCTCCAATAGGATGGTATTGCGTGTTGCTCACTTACAAAGTATGAAAACTAGCCGGCTCAACTTCTAAATTGAAGCTGATGAGTGGTATGTTTCCTTGTTCAGGATATTCTGGTTCAGCATTGACAATGACTAGGCTATTATTGACAATGTATTTAAGTTGTTGATAAAGTGTAGAAGGGACGGCTCCAGCCATGTGGATCCATGGTCTCCCCAATAGTAGGTTGTATCCTGAATCTATCTTGAGGACATGAAAAGATACACAAAATATATGGGGACCAATCTCAATTGGCAGCTACATCTCTCCGACAGAATTTCATCGGGATCCATCAAAAGCTTTGATAACCATATGGCTACTTCGGATCCGTTTGAGATTGACATTCATCTTCACTAAAGTGGCATAAGGACATATATTCAGAGATGAACCTCCGTCTATCTAAACTCCAGCTAACATATACCCAGAGGACAAAACAGCAATGTGCAATAGCTTGCAATGACCGGTCCCTTCGGGCGTTATGTCGTCATCAGTGAAAGATATCACATTGTTGTTAAAAATGTGATCAACCAAATGTTGAAATTTTTCCACATACACTGATTTCGGTAAGTAGGCTTCTTCCAAAACCTTCAGTAAGATCTTCCTGTGATCCTCGAAAGAGAAAACCAAGTCCAGTATTGAGATTTGATGTGGAGCTTCTCTTAAGATTAAAACCACCTTGGCTTCATTATGGCCCATAGTGCGGAGGAATTTCTCAATCTTCTCTATGGGAATCTTCCCTTTTGCTTTTATGGTAGGCTTCATCACCCTCTGAGGAAGATATAGTGGATTTTCCTTCGACACTGTAGTAATAAAATGAGAAGTGGATCCTTCAGCTTCTCCATAATTCCATGGGACTTTTTGTAAGCTGATAACAGGATACTATGGTCTGAATGGTAAGCAAATTGGCTCTGGTGCAGCCACTTTCAAAGGATTATCACTACCATTGAGTTGAATTGCTTGTATGGTAAATGGCCCGACAGTCTCATCAGTCTAAATGGATATAACTACTACTAGCCCCTTCCACTTAGTAGGACATGTATTCCAACTGTCGAGTAGCACAGTGTCATCGTCTGTCAGCTGCAGGACACCGCTGTCAATTATATTTTGAATAAGGTGGCGGAGTGCCCAACATTCTTCTGTGATGTGACCGCGAAAATGTGAGTGATATTGACATACTCCATCAAAATTAAACCGTCTTGAACGGGGATTAATTGGAGGTAGAAGGGAGGTGATTCTTCCTTCGTTGATTAGCATCTGAAATATCTCCTCCATAGGTTGGCCCAGGTATGTAAATTCCCTTCTATTGGCAAAATCCCGACAGGCTTTAGCACTTGCTCTCTTTGAAACCTTGTCCTCCAGTGCTTCACTTTCTGAAGGTGATGATGAGGCATTCATAACAAAAGGAAGGAGACAGGCATGCTCCTGGCTGACTAACTAGCATGTGACTTGATGCTGATGGATCACCAGTTCTGCCAATTGTTCAACTTGCTTACAAAGAGCTTTCATCTTTCGTTCCATAGAAAATTGGAACTTTACGTAATCCCATCTATCAACACCATCTTTGATGGTCTGGGATGATTCATCATTAAAATTGGAACTCTGTCCACTGCTTCAACTAATCATATTGACCTCTTCTTCTTTATGTTGAGGAAGAGGGTTGTCTTGCACATGAGGTTGATCTGGTTTGGTAACCACGATTTCACTATTGTCTATTAAATCTTGGATCTTGTGTTTCAAGGCCCAACAATCTTGAGTATCATGTCCAGGTGCCCCGAAATGATAAGCATACTTCCGAGTAGCATTGAAACCCCTCCCATTAGGGTTGGATGGTGGAAAAAGATGCGTGATTTTCTTCTGAGTAGTCAAAAGAGTAAGAATATTCTTGAGCGAGTCCCCTAAGGGTGTGAACATTCGAGGGCACTTTCCTTCTCCACCTTTAGGCAATGGAGGATTTGAAGACTGTGCTTGAAAAGGGGAGTAGTTTCTCCTCTGTATAGGCATATTCTGATTGCCTTTTTGACCTTGTAGTATCAAGAAAACATCCTCCTCTTTCTTTTTATGGACCCTCCGGGGGTGGTTTCCATAAGTTCTAGACTGGATGTGCTCAGCAATTACCTTAATAGCGGCTAGGTCTTGAATCTTTCCTGACTTCAACCCCATCTCAGCCATCTCTCCATGTTTGATCATTTCAAAAAATGGTTTGCCAATACCAGCTAAGACTCTCTCTCATAGAAAGGAGCTTCTTATATGTCTATGAAGGTCATGAATATTTCTGATTCTGTCATAGAGGGAATAACTTGAGCATCAAGGCGCCTCCACCTTTGAGCATACTCTCTGAAAGACTCATTGGACTGTTTCTTGATCTTGGTAATCTGATACCGGTCAGGAACCATCTTAGAGTGGAAGTTGTACTGTGTAAGGAAGGCGTGAGCTAGCTCTTCTCATCTATAGATCTTTGAGTTGTCTAATCTGGTATACCATGAACGGGCTTCTCCAGTGAGACTCTTCTGAAATAGCTGCATTCTAAGCTTCTCGTTTTATGCGTAAGATCCAAGTTCTCCAATGAACACCTTCAAATGTGTGTAAGGATCCCCTAATCCGTCAAACTTTTCAAAGTCAGGGGGTTTTAAATTTCTCTTGATAATGAACACCAGGGAATATGCAAAGGTCAGCATATGAAATACTCCCATGAGCTCCAATCCCCTTGAGAGAACGGATGGTTTCTTCCATTTGAAGGACATTCTTCCTGATATCACCAGTGTCTGGATCTCCTTTGAGATGGGTGTTTTCAGGGTTTTTGTTTGTCGTATCCAACTGAGGTTCTGGATTTATTTTATCCAAACCTTGAGTTCCTCTTTGTGTAGAGGATTCTGTACGTGTAGGCATCATTGGGCCCTAAGTAGACTGATGCAATTATTTAAGCAGAACAGCCAAATCTGTAATTTGTTTACTTAATCCATCAAATTCTTCTTGAGAAACGGGATTAGACTGGTCAGAAGAAGACATGATTGGCTGTAGGCTCGTGGTCTTTTTGAATTTTGAGCGGGTAACGGGCCCTATTGTTTCCCTACAAAAAAATTATGTAATTTAGTCTTAGGGATAATGTAAATGTTTATATGCTATGTGAGGTATCCGTGTTAGGAATATTATCCTGGAAAACAGATGTTAGCTATTTTGTAATACAGGATAACATGCTAAAAATATGCATGTGCACATATTTCTTCATACTTTCCATTACGATGGATTTGACATGCAATGATATTTACAAGAAATGCTTTTACAAGTAATTAAGAATGGAAAGCATGAAGAAATATTCCTTCACATTTGGTTTATCAGAGGTTGACCTATTTAGGTTACTCTCGCGGCTTTTTGGCATGAAGGTTCCCTCATCATCGCAATCTACTTGACGGGAAGTTAATCCGGTCTTTCAACTGGAGCGAATCTGGGTGGTGCCTTTCTTAAGCCTCGTTGGAATTAGTCTCCCTACGAGTCTAATAATCAAACACCGACAGGATAGCCTCCTGGTGGAGGAACCACACAACTACATTCACATACAACTTGTCTCACCGTTTTTGAAAATGATGACATATGTGAAACACTAATATCACAGATAGATATTTTGCAGTGCAGTAAGTAAACATGCATTTGTACACATTCATCAAAAAATGTAAATGCAATATTCACACACAAGCATATAACAGTTTAGAAAACCCTCTAGTAGCGGCTTAAGCCCTCTTACTGGTGTCCCCAGCAGAGTCGCCACCTGTCGACGACGGGATTTTTATTTGTCCCTTTTCTATTCTTGTTCTTTGGTGTTCTCATGTTATCTGAGATTTGTTTGAAAAACACAAGTGAAAAAGGTCCAACATGTATATGTCGACAATTTAACTGTAAGAGTCGCCAGTTGGTGTTTTTAACTGGTTGCACCAACATAACCGAGAAAAGGTTTGCACATTGACCCAGTGATGTGACACTGTTAAACGGGTCTGTGAAACCGAGATTCATTTGGGTTCAGGGGCTTGATTATGCGGAGGGAATGTGTTAGGCACCCCCCCAACATCCGTGTTACCACGGTGACCACCACTTTTCAAGAAACTACTATATGAATGTGTGTGCGTGGGTGGGTCAATGTGCTGTTATTTGGAAGTAGTGTGAGGCCTCATTCACACCTATATACAAAGGGTTTGAATTTATATGAAAAATTTAGTTTTAAACATGATATAGCAGTGAAGTTTTGTAAAAGAGGTTTTTCAAACCATGTGCTCAATAGTAATTGAGACCTTTTCATACTTCCATTTTATTATTAATTGTTCTGCTTGATTGCATTTATTTTCGAGATGCGAAGCATCTTCGAGAAAATAATATATAGCAATGCCGAACTCCTCATGGGCATGAAAGCCATCTAACGAAATTTAAACACCGTAAATAATTTACAAGCTACTTACAGTTGAAAATGTCCATCACGGGAACAGAATCTAAATTCAGTAGACTGAATCTGTGATCACAAGATTCCTAGGCTCACATGATGCCACAGTTTATATGAAAAACAGTAAGCAGTTATATATATAAATGTTGTACATATATATATATATATATATATATATATATATATAAATGATCAACCACTACGAAGCACCTCCATGGGGGATTGTAAATGTAAATATATAAAAGCGATAAATATATATATAGAGACATGATCAACCACCACGAAGCACCTCCATGGGGGATCAGAAATGTAAATAAAGCAATAAATACGATCAACCGCCACGAGGTAAACTCTAGGCGGGACTAAATGTAAATAAAAGCGGTAAAGGCCAATGGAGTAAACTCCAGTGCTGACAAAATGTAAAAATATATATATATAAACCGAAATAAGGATTGAGAAACATCACATGCGTTTATAAACTATATATATATATAAAAGCAAAGATAACGCATTAGGACATAAAATATAGGCTCATCGAGCGAGTTCGACAATAGTTTATATATATATATATATATATATATATATATATATATATATATAAGCAAATAAACGCTCTAGACATAAGTCTAGGCTCAATCGAGGCATAACTCGATAATGTTAGTCTATATATATAAATATATACATATATAAGTATATATATACAGACAAAAATGAAAACCACGGACCGAAGTCCGGGCATACATACACAACACGACTCTCAATGTGAAGAATAATGTGTGCAAAGATGAAGAGAAAGACTTTATAATTTGTAAGAAAGCTTACAGTGGTCTGCCAAAGAAGAATTCTATGACTCTAAGTGGATGAATACTCAGCTCCCGCCTGTAAAAGTATAGCTATATGTGAGCTAACAGGTGTTTAAAATGAGAAAGCACTCACAATGGGGTTTGTATAGAGCAAATTTGACAGGGCTTCCTCGCCTTTTCCTTTTTAAAATGGCCACCCCAAGCTCTATATTTATAGATTTGGTGGCATGATGCACTACCTAACTACGGTGTTGTTAGGGTGCCCAGAGCTCCATGGTCCCGTCGTCAAAGTACGTGCACTGCAGTAATCGTGATGATGTCATTGAACTTCCAAAACTTCAATCCGATCATCCGATTGAGGTATTAAAGACCTTTTTTAGACTGCCATTGTTAAGATTTATGCAATGACATGGGATTAGAGGTTGTACAGAGTCAGGAAGAGGGGACCATGCCCATGGTCTTCAAGCTTCAAATTTTATCCGGTGTGCTGCCCTGCGTAATAGTCACTCGGGATTGGAACTCCTTGGCACTTATGGGACATTGTTGTGTAGAAATGTATGTATAAGATGTTGAGACAGCGCATTGTGGGGTTTGCGGTGGCAAGATGACGACTTTGCCCCTCACTGGGGTTATCTCCAGTTTTGGTGATAAAGCAGACGTTGCTCAGGGTTATCTCTGAGATTGGAATGTTGCAAGTGTTTGAATTCCTCAGGGTCATCTTTAAGTGTGCCTATCTTCCCGGTGTTATCTTCAGGTCTTTAGAATGAGTACCTCGGGGAGAGTTTCAAGGTTGAAGCTGATTACATGCATTTAAAATAAGCATTTCCGGGGTTATCGCCGGAACTGCAAGGGCATTCCTCGGGGTTATCTCCAAGGATGAAACTCGGGGTTATCTCCGAGGTTGGAATTGATACTCCCGGTGTGCGTTATGGGGTTGAGACTGAACTTCCGGTGGTTTTTGGAATGTATATGAGCTGTCTTCCAGGGTTATCTCTGAAAGACGAATCTACCCTCCTGCAATGTTAGTAACAGGTGTGCAAAAAATTTTGAGTGTGTACAGTAGCCTCCTCCCCCAGGGTTACAAAAGAGGTGATCATTGGTTTCATCAGAAATAATGTCATTTGTTGATACGGACAACCAGAGGTGATTGTATCAGACAATGCAAAAAAACCTCAACTACTAAATGGTAGAGGAGTTATGCAGTAAATTCCACATCAAACATCTCAACTCTGTCATCTGTCGTCTAAAGATGAATGGTGTTGTTGAAGCAGCTAATAAGAATATCAAGAAGATCATGCAAAAGATGTCCACCAATCATAAAGGATGGTCTAACTTGTTGCCTCTGACTCTATTAGCCTACAGAATGTCAATGCGCACTTCCACTAGGGCAACCCCCTACTCATTAGCCTATGGCATGGAAGTAGTGTTTCACATAGAGGTGGAAATGGAATCCCTCAGAGTGTTGATAGACGCTCAGCTGGATGAAGACCAATGGTTACAAGATCGGTACCACCAATTGTCTCTAATAGATGAAAGGCGGGCCACAACCATCTTCCATGGTCAATTATACCAACAAAGGATCGCTCGATCCTACAGTAAGAAAGTCCGTCTACGGCAGTTCAAAGAATAGGATTTAGTCTTGAAAAAGGTTCTTGACAACCAAGATCAATCTAAAGGAAAATTTGGCCCAAACTGGGAAGGTCCGTTTGTTGTCAAGGAGGTATTGACAGGAGGAGCCCTCAGATTACAAGAGATGGATGGCGAGGAATTTCCCCAACTCATCAACTCGGACACCGTGAAATGGTACTATGTCTGAAGTTACCTGCAAACAAACATCCTGGTTTTAGATCATCAGATCCATCAGTCAATTCAGGATTTCAAAACCTTTCTTACTATATGCAATCCTCACCACTTTAGTTTGTCCCACTAGGGATAAACCTCTCAGCATTTCAGTTTGTCCAACTAGGGATAAACCTTTCATAACTTCAGTTTGTCCCACTAGGGATAAACCTTTCACAACTTCAGCTTGTCCCACTAGGGATAAACCTTTCATAGTTTGTCCCACTAGGGATACACATTTCACAACTTCAGTTTGTCCCGCTAGGGATGAAACATTTCACAACTTCAGTTTGTCCCATCCGGGGCCAACTACGCACACCTGATCACCCCAATACACGGGAGTACATAAGCAGCCATTTTTATGGTCGGTCTAACTATAGAAAACCAAAAAAAAACATCTCTACACCCTATTTACCACCTACAACTTTCAACCTTTTCTCTCTAGGTTGGAACTACGCAGACCTAATCTCCCCTCATCAATGGGAGTACGTAGGAAACCATTCACGGTGCGGTCTCACCCCTACAAAAAAAAAAACCTTGTCAATGGTACTGCGATCATCTTTCCACTTTTAAACCACACCTCATCAGATTAGACCAAAAGGTTGGAATTACCTGGTCTCCCCACACAAATGGTAGAACTGGCGACCATCTAAGCTGTGGTTGAGTCCTCAAAGAGAAACACAAATCCATAAGAGATGAAACTACCTGGGCTCCCTAATACAAAAAAGTACCGGTGACCATCTGTGGGGTGGTCAACTTCAGACAAGAAAGCCACAATGATCTCCATAACTATATACAAAAAACCCAATCCCAAGACACCAAATGGTAGGGGAATACAAAGATCAACGATCCATTCTGAAAGATCTTGAGACATCTCAATGTCCATCCATCAACGAGGAGTTCAGAATACATCAAGAGCAAAAGCCCTAAATAAAAAGACAACTATCAAGCAAGTAACAAGGCATAACTAAAAGGGAAGTGAATCAAAACATATTTCCTTGCCATATAATACTATTTAATATATACAATGTGTCATGTACATGACAAAAATGGCTAACCTAGTCTATGCAAGAAAATCAAAGCTAATCTACAAACCAGTGGATAAGCGAGCCATCAAGTCTAACATGGCATCCCTCTCAGAAGATGGGTGTAACTCTATGAGCTTCTGCCCAAGGGTATCTACACGAGCCAAGAGATCTACGGCCATCTGCATGGTGACACTATGCTCATCAATGAATGTGCTCTTCTCTACAATAATGTAAGCACTATGAGACCTCAATGCAGTACTATCTATAATGACAACATCTCGGGTAGCTAGAGCACCATCCCACTTAATAATAGCTACATCCATAGATGATCGAGCCTCATCCCACTCAACAACAGTGGTATCCCTATGAGCTAGAGCATCATCTCTCTCAATCAGAGTGGCATCTCTATCAGAAAGAGCTGTCAACATCAAGGCTCTAGCCTGATCCCTCTCAAACATCATCAAATATAGACTCTGCTCTAAATACTCTGTAGAATATGGAGTCATAACAACAGGAACACTGAGAGAATCAGGGTCCTCTATAGGCTCCCCACGATCAAAATCAGTACCCGGCTCTGAGGATACAACCCTAGCCGATGAAATCTCTGCCTTCAACTATGCAGAATACTCTGTATAACGCTGGGTCCAACAGGTATATATAAATCCTGGACAAATCCTCTGTTGATAGAAGCCGAGATGACAAACACAGACCTAATGCCCAATTAAAGGGATGAACATCCCGAAACTGGTCAAGCTATGCTATCACAGCCAGTGGATGATAAGTGGTCATACCCCTTAAACCATCAAAAGGAAGATAATCCAAGCCAGCTGCATGAGTTATAAAGCTGTAGCGAGAGCTGAGCCCTGAACACCGTAAAATATCAAATGGATCCTTGATTCCTGATAAGAAAACCGATCAAGAAGTTGTATCTGTACACTCAACTGGCTGGAAGGAGTAAGACATGTCTATCTCATGGGAAAAACAATACCCATGGCATCAGAAAGTGCCAATCAGTCTCAAGTGTGTCATAAACCACACATATAATAAGACCAAACTGCGTGTAAATACCCTACTGGATGGGTGTGGCAATACGTGGTCGACCTCAAGGTCTCTGCCAAAATCGTTGGTAAGATGGTATATCCCTCCCGAAGAGCAAGAATTACCATAACCACGTCGATGTCCAAGTGGTCCATATACAATGGCATGTATAGATAAGCCACCATACACATCAAGAGTACATCTACTCTGGAAACACGCCAATCATCCTCTGAAGTGGTGAAATCCCTCGAGTACTGCAAATAACTGTCTAATGAGACAAATCTGTCAATCGAAAAATGTATGAACACTACATGCCCTGAGGAGATCTCATTCAAGGAAACTCCACGCCTCAAACCTGTGAGGGTCATAAACTGCCGACTCATGTCTCCAACAGCCATCTGAGCGCAAGGCCTATCTAATGGCAAATCTGTCAGACGCTCATACTCCTCCAAGGTAGGAGTCAACTCCTGGGTCTCAAACCGGAACACCTGCCTATCCGGTACCAATTGCTACATCATGCCCTCTAAAAAGCCCAATGGAACCTGGAATGTCAGGAGGGTCATCAAGTGACACATCACCTGATCAACTGACGTGCGATCTAGGGATGATAAACTATCATACCACAATCTCAATGAAGATACCATCAATACTAGTGGGGTATGATTAATACGGCTAACTGTCGATGAAGACATCTGTAGGGCCATGTATTAAGACCATCCAGGGGTCAATGCTAAACTCATCTCTGGAAATGCATGCCCATAAACATAATGCATGCATAATAAACAATAGATGACAATATGATGTAGGGAATGGAAAAAAATATACACACATTCCTAAGTACATCTTCATCTAAATACATCATCTCTGTGTACAACTAAAAAATAATGGGAAATGGGGCACAAACACCTAACAACTAACAGAGGCCAATCAAAAGATATAACGAGAATGTGGCACAGTCGCCCAATATTTAACAGAAGCCTATCAAAAGATATAACAAGAAATACATCAGAAGAAGTAAATATTATTGATGTCTACGTCATCTAACCTATCCATCTGATGTAACTCCTCCCGAGTCACTGAATCTCTGCCAGTAGGGGATATCAGGCCGATACAACGAAGGATCTACACCGGCAAAACCATATGTATATGGGCCAGCCCCAGAGCTGGAAGGATCAAAAGAATTCACCTTGGAAGGATCTCTACTTAAATGCCGAATGAAAAAATGATCCCGGTCTAACTGATGGGTCAAACTATCAATCTGCGTCAGATGAGTAGACTCTCGGACCCAGGAAATCGAATCTGCCATCATGACGGAGCCTGGAACCATATCCCCCATAAACTGTGTGGCACGGGTCTGAGCTCCAATGGTGACAAGGAACCACCAACGATAGAATGCCTCCTAAGTGAACGGTCCCTTTGACAAAGTGAAGCCATCAACTCCCACCAACAGGATATCAGTGATCGGTGGCTACGACACAGACCAATAATGTGATGCCCTCAAAATAGGTCCACACAACCCATTCTGAGTCGCCAGATATCACTCTATAAAAATCAAATACAAACTTCATTTATACAACTGTTGAACTGTCGTGCAGAGTACGACAACAGATAAGCCGTGAGTTTTAATACAATATTGTCTCGTAGACAGTTTCCAAACTAAAATTATTACAATGCCATATAAAATACAACAACAAATATTTTAAGACCCCAAAGAAGAACGAGAAGATTACTATCATATTCATTCTAATGAGGTGCACTTTTGACGCTTTCAAAGTCGGGTTCTCATCAACCTATTGTTGTTCGCCAAAATCAATTATTAAGTAACATATAAAATATGACACACACATCTTAGGTCCTCAATACAATTATCTGTTGCATGTCATGCTATTTTATAATGTATTGAGAAACTTCAACAATCTCGGACCATCACACTATTTCCCTGTTATCCCCGCTCGACCTAGCTACACTCTTATTACCTGAAAGGAATTGTGAAGCAAAGGGTGAGCACAAATAGCCCAGTAAAGAATATTATGACTAAAGATAATTAAATTATCAATAGCCTTCGTCAATAATAAATCAGAGATTTAGAACATATGGCAGATGATAAAACTTTTCAACCATAGTTGCAGCGGAACGAGCAATCCATTAGAAAAGTCAAATAGACCATCAGGTCTATTATCTTCTCCATGTTAAAAGTCCACCAATAATGTTTTATCCCTGTAACATCAATTAACAATTCCTGTCCACAATTATATGAATAACTCATAATCATAATTGTGATTCTAACTTCCTCTTTGCACCCAGGACGAAGATAATTTTCATCACCTATCTTCACCTGAAACATAAAAAATCATGGTTATACCAAATCAAAATTCCTGCTCATAATCATACTAATAAATTCATCTTTGCACTACGGCCAAAGATATTCATTAACAATTCATCTTTGCACTACAAGCCAAAGACATACAACTGTATTTTAGAAGAGTCAAGTAGAACATGATATCTACTATCTTTTACGAATTATAACTGTATAATCAATATTTTATTGTTGAGACTCAGCTTCATAAATAATCCACATCATCGAATCATCCCTGCACTACAGCTAAGGATATTCATGTAATCATCAATGGTCATGATTATACCGAATAATCCCTGGTTAAAATCATACCAATAACTGTCCATCAATGCACTACGGGCCAATGAGGACTTTTACCACATCATCTATAACATTACGGGTCATGATTATACCGAATGATCCCTGGTCATAATCATACCAATAAACAGTTCATCTATGCATATAAACCAAAAATACTCATCAATCAATAGTTCATCTTTGCACGTAAGCCAAAGATATACAACTGTAAAACCAATAATCAACAGTCCATCCTTGCATGTAAGCCAAAGATATACAACTGTAAAACCAATAAACAACAGTCCATCTTTGCACGTAAGCCAAAGATATACAATTATAAAATCAATAATCAATAGTCCATCTTTGCACGTAAGCCAAATATGACTTTCATCACAATATAAGCATGAGGATGATAACAATGATATAAGCATTAATCAAACGAAAACAAGGATAAATATTAAAGACTTTAAATTTATCCAAATATTATCAATCACTTAATAAACTCATAATCTAATATTATTAATATTATAATAATATTTTAATCACTTCTTAAACTTATAAACAATTTATTACACTTTACCAAATAATACATTTTAATCATTAAAAAATGCCATACTCATAAGATTTCATCACCAATGATCAAATCTCTCATCAAAAATTTGTATATACCCTATATAGGATTCCCAAGCCATAAAATCCTATTTTCCAATTTTGTTACTTCACATAACATATTTAATTCATTTACTCATAACTAGTTCATTTTCATTAAAAATACCAAATCAAGTCCAAAAAAATTTCTTTTTTGGGATTTAGCAGAATATAGTCCCATATTGAATATATATTTTTCTTGGAATTTTTAAAATTCATTTACTATTTTTCACATGGCCAAAACTGCCGAATATTTAGACATTTATCATAAATTGTACTTTTGTCCAAAAATTCCGAAATTTATAGGGTATACTCCTGTTATATACATGTACGCCCAATAAAAATTTCACCAATTTTGGAGTTAACCACAAGGAGTTATAAGGGTTAACTTTTAAAATAGTCTTCTCCCATGAAATTCATAACTCCTAATCTATACATCCAAAAATCGCCATTTTGGACACAATCTAGAAAACTCAACGTATTATCATTTCAATTTTTTTCAGAATTTTTGAGGGTCAAAAAAATTACAAAACTGTAAATGAATTTTCTCCCGCCATGCGATAATCCACGTAGACAGATCATTTCCACAATTTAATAAGGAATGAATACGAAGGATCATTCACCATGCATGTGGTAATCCACATAGACAGGTTATTCCAACAAAATAATAAAGAATGGAATAATAGAAGAATTCACCAGGCATGCGGTAGTCTGCGTAGACAGGTTATTCTAACAGAATAATAAAGAATTGGATAACAGAAGAATTTCACCATGTATGCGGTACTTCGCATAGACAGGTTATTCCAACATAATAATAAAGAATGGAACCAGGTCATGCGTAATCCGCACAGACATGATATTCCAATAGAATAATAAAGAATAGAACCAGGTCATGCGTAATCCGCACAGACAGGATATTCCAACATAATAATAAAGAATGGAATAACAACAGAATTTCACCAGGCATGCGATAGACCGCACAGACAGGTTATTCCAACTGAATAATAAATAATGGAACCAGGTCATGCGTAATACGCACAAACAGGATATTCCAACAGAATAATAAAGAATTGAATAATAGCAGAATTTCACCATGTATGCGGTACTTCACATAGACATGTTATTCTAACATAATAATAAAGAATGGAATAATAGAAGAATTTTACCATGTATGCGATACTTCGCATAGAAAGATTATTCCAACATAATAATAAAGAATAGAATAACAGAAGCTCTCTTCATGAATACAAAAGAAATAATACTCCTTACCTTAGAAAAAAATTGGATACTAGAATAGTGAGGTAGCAGACTTCTCTTCTTCTTTCTCTTTATAATTTCTCTCTATAATAATTGCTCTATATCTTTAGGGAATTGGTGTGAAATGAAGGAAGAATGAACTTTTATTTATAGAAAAATATAGTTTCGATAATTGCACATTTTGGGGCTCGAAATATTACAATACAATACCTTCAACTTTTCTTTTATTTTTAATTTAGTCCTGCAGGTATTATTAAACTTGCACCACCTCCCCTAATAGTAAATCATGTGAATTAATAGTTCATTCATGTGACTTAATAGTTATAATCATGTGAAAATACGAATTACAGTATAGTACCTCCATCTATACCTCCATTTTTAACTTAGTCATACAAGTATTATCAATCATGCACCACCTCACCTAATAGTACATGAATGTGAATCAATAGTACACACATGTGAACAAATAGTTATAATCATGTGAATTAATAGAAATTAATTGCTCATTTATTCGATTAATTACCCGATTGGTCAATATAACCTCCAAACATCAATTATTATCGAAATAAATGTCGATTTCCACTAACACTAACAATCCCAACACAATGGAAATATTTTTCTCAAAAATTTAATTTTTGAAATTTCAAAGTTTGACTTTTTCTAAAAAAGTCAACTGTTGACTTTTTTGACCAAAAAGTCAACCCCAGCAAATTTTGTGTTTATAGTCTATTTCTACTAATTTCTTCGTTCCGGACTCAAATATCACGTCCGCGTCTCCAAATTCAACTCTGAACTCAAATTCAATTTTTAATAACATTCATTATAACTCACAATATTTAACAACCAGGTCGTTCCCGGGAAAGAGGGGGCTTTCCGATAAGGATTTCTCCTTATTAGCGCGCAATTAAGTGAATAACTTTTCTGTCTCAATTATTGATTTAATAATATAACATATTATGCAGATGATACTGTGACAATAATTGAATCAATACTATGAGAGATATGATGCATCAATTACTGTAGCAATAATTGAGTATAACTGAGTGACTTCTCACGTAAGCATCAATAATCAATACTGTGTGCTACTATGCAACCACACATATTACTGTACTTTTATCACCAATTATTTTATGTCAACTTGTTTACTTTAAAAAAATTTCACATATCACCCTTAACTTTAACCTTTTATCAATTTAACCATTTACTAAATAGAATATTTATAAGAAAATTGAATACTTTCATTTCATAAAATTCGGGGTCTTATAAATAACGCCTGGCAGAAGGACAGATCGGTATATGAACATCCCGTGTGGTGCTCCTGATATCACGCTCCCCTAAATAGAGCTCCCAACCTCTATCTCTAAAGAGAGGAATCCGATGGGTGGACATCACATACTGGACACCAGTCGGGAAACCACCCTCAAAGCCAACTGTCAAATAATACTTAGAATAGGGAACCCATGTAATGACATCGGCTGTCAACAATTCCAACTATAGGTGAGAATGGGTGAAACTCTCAGCTACAGGAACCTCCACCAATGTGGAATGATGCCATCGCCATCCCCTATGGATAGGTGTCTAAACCTAATAGGCTAATGGGACGCAGACATGGGAGCCTCTCATAGGCCCAAAAATGCCAATACAAGATCAAATATCTTTAGTCAGTAAACACACTTTGCTTGAACAAGGGAAATCAAAAGAAAATACTCACGAGCAGGAATGGGTAAAATCCTAGCCAAGCCTCCGTCAAGCCTTGCGAGCGCAGATGCATTCCCCTGAGGAAATAGGCAAAGGTGTAGGAGCCCCAATCAAACTCTCCAATACATTCCACATCTCGTGTGGCGCTAATTAAAGAGAACAACATCGTGGAAGAGTTATCTGCCAGGAAAAAACCCCGGAGGATGACCAGGAATAATCGGCGAAGAATGAGATCCCTAACTCTCCTGTCATTGGGCAATGGCTCACTCAATGCCCCACTCGTGGCATCTACACTCAAACGACTAGTACAGACTATTGTACCTTTGAGCGCCATAACTAGGACTCCTAGCAAGGATCTTACGACAATAGGGGAAATATCAGTCAGACAAGGCACTGGCACCGCAAAAAATTCCATATCAGTGATAAACCGCTAATCCATCGACGTCATCACCACCTCGCAATCCAGCAAATGGAGAGACTGAGTCTGGTGAAACCAGCGCTCAGACCCCAAGAATGCACAATCTATCGGTACTCTGGGTGAAGAGTCTGATACAGAGAGTGTATACTGAACCAATTCCCTTGAGGATGCATAAAGCCAGGAACCTGCATCATAATGCAAATCAACATCAGAACCTTGCTCCTCATCAATAGGAAAAGGAAGATCAAACACAACTTTTACCTCGTTCACATGCAAATAGATCGAGGGGTGATGACTTAAATCATCCAGAAGCTCTAGAATCATCACATTAATGGTTGGAAGATCCCTGCGGGGAATAGAAGTAGAAGGAGCAGGATCCACAACCGATACATCTTCCTCCTCGTCCTCAACATTAGGTACCTCAACCCGGATAAGACGAATCATTAACTCCGTCAAACGACAAGACTGTCAGGATGGGTGAGGCCAAGGCACATCAGAAGCTCTCTTCATTACACCTGAAGAGGTCCTACGGGAGCTGCTCGGTTGGTCTGGATATATATATCTGGACACAAATCTCCAAATCACCTCAGAAAGAGTGTGGTAAATTCTAACTTGGAGCTTATTAAATGCATTTAATGTCTATATGTATGCATGCATTACTTTAACATACGCCTACAGTAGATTTAAAGATGCATGTTTATTCAATGCCTAGACTCATGGAATTTTTTTGCCAGAGACTCCTTTGTAAAAAGGACTATCCACATGCGCGTGGGCATGACTAGGTGGCCATTCAGTAGCACACCAACTCACAGTCATAAACATCCTATATGCGTGAAAGATATCAAAGTCATAATCCATAAGAGTAGCCTAATTACCAGGATTACTTTGTTTAACAACCTCTGCTCATTTGTCCTCAAATAGGATGAAAAAAGAGAAGAAAAAGGTGCAAATTGACTATTTTAGAAGTTAATTTTTTTCACATCAATACATTCAGAATGGTTAAATACTAACATTTACAATGTTGAATAACTTTTATCAAGTCATATGAGCATGAATAATTACTACTATGTGTTTAAAAGCATTTCATGTGATAACTCACTTTCCTACGGACAAAACTGGAAAAAAAGACATGCATACGTTACCAGGATAATGCATAACACTTGTATGGTAATGGATTTTGCAGAAAATAGCCCAAAGTCAGTAGATCTAAAGAACTCTCGGATTTTCTGTGCACCTTCAACTAAAAATGACTTGTCAAAGGGAAAGGCCAAGCCATATGAACCCACGGATGGCCGCAGGTGTACCCGTGGCTGCCACGAATCCACCTGTGGCTATCCTGGGTAGGCCCCACCCTCTACGGCTCAATCAAATTTGAGTTGCAAAGGAGGTCCCACAAGCTAAAAACTCAAATCATGAAAAAAGACGTTACGCGATTAAGCAAAAAGGCCTGAAATCCTGATTTTCAGATACCAAATTGCGGGTCTACATATTAATCATTGGTATTCACCCAAACACAGGGTTTACAAAGCTGATGATCATAGCTGTTGCTAGCTACCTTTGGCAATACCTCACAAAGGTCCAATGCCATCAAACTGGATTGTAAGTCCAATCACAAACATACATTTCATCAAAAGTCTCTCCCCAACAGAGATTTCATACAAGTTCACCGTTGAAGAACATTTCAACGAAGGCCAAGCAGCCTTAACGTTATCAGCCATTGGCAAGTAAATTTAGCAAGGCATCGAAGGTGGTCCAATGATGTTAGCCATTGGAGCAAATTTCAACGAAGGTCAAGTTGCATTGACGTTATCATCCATTGGAAATTAAATCCAGCGAAGCATCGAAGGTGGTCTAATGATGTTCACTATTGAAGAACATTTCAATGAAGGTCAAGCAGCCTTGATGCTATCAGCCATTGGCAATTAAATCCAATGAAGCATTGGAGGTGGTTAAATGATGTTCACCGTTGGAGCACATTTCAACGAAGGTCAAGCAACCTTGACATTATCAGCCATTGGCAATTAAATCCAGTGAAGCATCGGAGGTTGTCCGATGACGTTCAACGTTAAAGAACATTTCAACGAAGGTCAAGCAACCTTGACGTTATCCTCCATTGGCAATTAAATCTAGCGAAATATCAAAGGTGGTTCGATGATCTCAACTATTGAAGAACATTTCAACGAGGGTCAGGCAGCCCTAACATCACCAGTCATTGGCAGTAACTCTAATGAAGCGTCAGAAAGGCCTGACAATACAAGATGTGGAGAGTCATCCTCATCAGGGAGGACCGATGATGGAATCTATTATACAGATCCTCGGCAATTAAAGCACAATTCCCCAGGAGTCTCTCGCACATGAGAAGAACATCTATGGTGGAAAGTCTGTAATGAGGGTTAAGGACTTTGGTGATAACCCCAAATGTCAACATACTCTGGTCTCATTCATGGAGCAACCTCCATTCCATGCATTTAAGATATATTTGCATCATGCTACATTACATTGCATCATGATTATCTTGTCATATTTCAAGTGTTTAGTGATCTTTATCCTATCCATGCCAATACATTGCATGAATTTGATAAAGAGGGGCATTTTAAGACACTCAAAATTTTACATTCCTGTTACTAACCTTGCAGGATGGAAAAATTATCTTCCAGAGATTACCCTGGAGGTCAAATCAACTCAATCCCGGAGACAACCCCGGGATACTCAGTTTTCAATCTCGGAGGTAACCTCAAGATATTAAGTTTCAATCCCAGAGACAACCCCAGGAGATTCAGTTCCAACCTCGGAGACAACCTCGAGGGAACCAATTCCAGTTTTGGAGACAACCTCAAAAAAGTCAGTTTCAACCCCGGGAGGTCAATCACACCTCAGAGACAACCCTAAGGACATTCAACAGTCACAGAAGCCTAATCTTAGAGATAACCTTGAGCAACGACTGCTACATCTGCGCAAAGCCAAAGATAAAACCGGTGAGGGGAAAAATCATCATTTTTCCACCTTGATACTACATTCACTTTATCTCAACATCGTTTCAATCAACACTGAATAAAGAAGTGTCCCACAAGAACCATAGCTCGAATTTCGAGTGACTATTTCACAAGACAACACACTGGATAAAATTTGAAGACTTGAAGATCTAGTCATGGTCCCAACTTCCCGGCTTCCTACAACGAGTGCACATACTTTGAGACGATGAGACCCGTAGAGCCTTCGGGGTGGCTAGATTCACGTTTTCGGCTTTCCATTTACACAGCAGTCACTTCAAAATTAATTTGCGTATTGCTACAGACCTTATTTCGAAAATCTTAAAGAATGAAGGTTGTAGATCTACGTTTCCTCTTCCAGATCATCTTGAATCATCTAAATCGGAGTTCGGACGAAGAAGTTATGTCCATTTTCCCAAAGGACGTCGGAGCAGAAAATGTCAGAAAAAGTGGTAGCATCGGGGCTCTAATTTTAGGCTTATTTGCATGTACGGCGGCGCTATATAAGGCAATGTCTGAAAGCGTCGTGCGTATTCATTGATTATGAAATCGATCAACAAGTTTTTTCTTGCCGCTTCTTGGGGAATTAATTTAATAATTATTTACCAATATTAATTTCAATCAAATTAGTCTTAATTTAAACATTTTTATTTTTATTTTTATTTTTCAATCTCTTCCTATATTTCTCTCTTTTTAGGTACCATGGATGACTTTGCGTATCAACGGCCATACACGAACATGACTCAACCAAGGGAAACAGGGATTGATGGACTTAATACATTTTCTGCATTGTCAGCACAGATTGAGACACTTTAGAGGAGTTTAGAAGCTTTTGAAGCTCAACGTCGTCAAAGTGTGGTGGTTACTTGTGATTATTGTGCTGGAAATCATATGAGTCATCAATGCGCCATCAGTTTTGAGCCGGTACAATATAGTGGTGATTACCCCAACAATTATGTCTATCCCAACAACTATCATCAGGATTGGGGGTATCACACGGATTTTTCATGGAGTAACAATCAAGCTCAAGCGCCGAGACAAAAAAATACATCCGAATTTCAAAATCAGACACAACAACCAGATCAGAAATCAAGTTTTGAAGAAGCCTTGGAAAAACTTATTAGAGCTTCTGAAAAAAAGAACGAGGAAAATGAGAAAAAATTTAATCAAATAGAGCTGAGTATACAAAGTCAGAATGCATCGATCAAGAATCTGGAAAATCAATTGGGGCAGATAGCACATGGGTTGAACAATCGACCTCAATACACTTGGCTCTATGACATGAATTCTGAGATTGATGGTGAGCCCCAACCAAATCTGCAACCGGATGTGCCAAATGATATAGATGTTGAAAGAGAGGAAAGATTTGGGGACCAAGAAAAAGAGATCGACAAAGATCTAACTTTGAGTACCAACGAAGATGAGCCAATTTCATTAGTATCCCATTTGCCTCCTCCACCAAAGTTCAAGAATCTGGGCAGTTTTGCAAAACCATGCCCAATTGGAAGTCATGTGGTCGGCAAAGCTCTTGGTGACATAAGAGCTAAATACAACAGTGAGTCATGGTGGGATGAAAAGGAGAAGATAGAGGAAGATTCCATTATGTTTATTAAGCTTCAATGCCCTAATCTGATCATCGACATAATGGAGGAAACACCTAGTGGTTTATCGTTCTTAATGGGGATCCTATCTACAAAGAGCATGCTAGGTGACTTCAATTCAAGGGTTTTTGCTAATGGGAACCTCCCAAAAGTAACATTGCTTCTGATGGATGGAGGGTTCTCAATTTTCGTAGGGAATTGGATAGAGAATTGAAGAAGTCATTTGAGACTATAAAACAAGCACTTATTGGGAGGCAACCCAAGTTTAACTTTTATTTTTAGTTTTTATTAAGTTTTATATTAGTAGTTTTGAATTTGCATTTATTTAGGATTTAATAAAATTGCTTCTATCATGGTTTTATAGGTTATTCAAGTCAAATTCAAGTGTGGTGCCCAATTTGTTCCATGTGCCTAGCATATTCTCCAAAATTAGTGGACAAGGAGGAAGATTGCTATATTTTTAGGGAAGTCCTCTGCTTTAATTTTTTCTATTTCAGCCATTGAGGACAATGTCTAGTTTAAGTTTGGGGGTACTTTAATGTCGTACTGCATATAGTTAGTTATCTGCATAGTAGTTTATTTTTTTTTATGTGTTAGCATTATGTTTTTTTTAGGTTGCATATAATACATGGTATTTTTTTTTTTGCATCTTCATATATGTGTTCATGTAGTATAATTGCATTTTTCTTAATTTTGCATGAATCTGTGTGATAGGGTGGTGTGGTCTTAGCTCGGCCTATGATAAGATTGGTTTTGTATGTTATCTTTAACAGTGTTGATAATTGATAATGAGTTCTAATTTTAATCATGATGATAATCTGAGCTTGTCTGAAACTTATGTAACCGGTTAGCACTTAAAGTTTAACTGTTTTAATCCACTTGGTTCAAGGGTTTCATAATTTGTTTCTGACGGAAAATCTTTGTTAAAATTTAAGGAAATTAGTGAACTGGCGGTAAAGGTTGGAATGATGTAAAAGCTTGAGTTTGGGGGAATCTATGGGATATATATACTAAAAAAAAATTGATGAAGAGAAAAAAAAATAAAAAATCTAGAAAAAAGAAAAAAAAAGAAAGAGAAAAATCGTGGTTAGTTTTGTTTTGGGGCCTTTGTTACTTGAGCAAGTACGCCCGAAGGGGTGTCTTAACACCTAGCGCCCTAAGGTTTTATATGGTCTGGGAGTCGTTGGTTGAAAGCTCGCTAAGGGGTGGCACTGTTAGCCTAATGGAATGAAACATTGCACAGCCATGAAAAAAAAAACATGAGAAAGAGCAAAAATGCCCTCGTGGTTGAATAAAAGTATAAATAAATCATGTATTTACCCTTAGATTTCGTAATTGCTTAGTTTTAACCGGAGTTGTCATGTTCACAAAAGTAATTGAATTGGAACTGAAATTTTCCTTATAAGAATTTTATTATGTGATTATCTTGAACTGTGGTTGGTTAGAATGGTTAACAAGCACACACACACAACATGGGTGATGACAGGTTTGGGTTGACCAATTGGTTAGAGTTATGGGTTTTGAATTGATTGGATATATTGTTTGAGTACCAATGGTATCTTTGAGGCCTATTGCTATATATCATACTAATTTATTACTTGGTTCGTAGGTATATTAGGAAGTAGATTATGCATATGCATTCATTTAGTTGAGTTATTTTGTTTATTTTTAGTTCTTTTGTGTTTTTTCTTGAGGACAAGCAAAGGTTTAAGTTTTGGGGTATTTGATGAGTGAGTTTTATACACATGAATTGGATACATTCGGGCTTAATTTATTGTTGTTCTCAAGTCTTTTAGATTGGTTTTTAAGTATTTATGTCTATTCAAGCATGTTTTAACCCTAGAGAATTGAGAAAGAAATTCTAGGGTTAGAACTAGGCATGGTCACATGTCACTATGCCCAGTTCTAACCCTAGAATTCCTTTCTCAATTCCTTCTAGAGTAACAAGGTAATTACTGATCAGATAATTAATCAATAAGCACAAAGCAAGATGAACAATTCACTTCAACATAAATAATTAGAATAAATCAAATAATCTATTCATAATCATAAAAAGTTCAATTGAAATCTTAATGAAAGAGTTAGTTCATAATTAATGAATTAAAATCAAGAATCCACAATTGAATAGACATTAAAAGATAAAAGTAAGAGAAGAGAAGAGAATATAATCTATTGTCAGTAGCCTTGAGACTCCTCTTTCGCTCCTGCTTTGAATCTTCAATGGTCTCCAAGTTGCTTCAATAACCAAAACTAATAAGAACTAGGGTTATGTTCTAATCTAAAGGAGTGTTTAATCTAGGCTAAGCTATGTAATCTCCTCCTATTTTATGCCTTACATCATGTATTTATAGGTTACAAGTCTAATTTTTAGTTTTGGAACAAACCCAATCTAATTTGGAGTCAAAAAGGTGTCAAAATTCGCCCAAAAGGTGTCCAGTCACACTAACCTCTTCCCCAAAGACCCTAAGCTTTGGGAACGACGCCGACAACGCCTTATAAGCGCCCGGCTGCAAATAGGCTTAAAATTAGCGTCCCGGTGCTACCCCATTTTCTGACATTTTCTACTCCGGCGTCCTTTGGAAAAATGGCCATAACGTCTTCGTCCGAACTCCGATTTAGATGATTCAAGATGATCCGAAAAAAGGAAAAGTAGATCTACAACTTTCATTCTTTAAGATGTTCGAAATAAGGTCTGTAGAAATACTCAAATTGGCTCTAAAGTAACTGCTGTGTAAATGGCAAGCCGAAAATACGAATCTAGCCACCCCGAACGTCGATCCATGTAACTTTTGTCCCAATTCCTACAAAACAATATAAAACATGCTTGAATAGACATAAACACTTAAAAACTAATCTAAAAGACTTGAGAACAACAATAAATTAAGCCCGAATGTATCCAATTCATGTGTATAAAACTCACTCATCAATTATCCATATGTACTAGTACACTCCAATAGTGATGTTCACCAACTATTACACATAAGAAGTCAGTGTTGAAATAATCAACTAGGTACCACTAAACAAAATCCATTTAATTCAAAGAGACTACAACATCAAGATAAAAACTCCATTCTTCAAGGAATTAAAACTTCAAAGCCTCCTCCTACTTAAAATTTTACATAATTGAACAACTACTTGTATTCTAATCACTCAACACCGTAGTTTTTGTGGAATAGCTATTGCAAATAAAATGAAATAAAATTTTACATAATTGAACATCTACTGCAAATAAACAAAAGTATTTGTAATTCAGAGAAAAAGAAAAAGAAAAAAAACCATCAACTAACCAACAGTTGCACTCCTTTCATTCCAAACAATCAATAGTACCTATCTCCCTTCTACCACATGTACACTGCATAAAGAGAACGGAATGCTAAAAAATTAAATTAATTAATGGTGGCTGCTGTGCTCAACTACTTACAGAAACTTGCTTGCTAGTTGCTGTAATGAAGATGGAATAAGAGAGTTCATGAGGGATAAAGCAAATCTAGCTATAAAGCTTAAGGGTCTTTCCCAAATTTCACAAAAATTGTATCTTTATTTATTTTCAAAATTTTATGCGGAATGTCAGTTAGATTAGAGCTAGGGCAGTCACTCAACAACTTTATTTTTCTTAGTTTGTCCATACTTGTATAAAATTCCTAATTGTTAGAGCTAACAAATTAGCTAATTTGATAAATTTATAACTAAGCAAAGCCAAAATAAGTGCCCGAATACCCAGTATAAAGCCTAATACTAATCAACAGTATAAAGCCTAATACTAATCAAAATTCCCAATTCTTAGAGCTAACAAATAAGTTATTGGCTCAACAAAACATAAACCACAAAATAAGCCCAAAATATAGAATGGAAAAAAATTTCAGACCTCGACAACATTGGGTAGGGAAAGAATCTCACAGAAAGCACAGAGTGAAGGATGATAGTGAATGTTTTACTGAAATATATACCGATTCTTAGTCTTCGTGTTACCAAAATAGATTTTTGAGCTTGAATCTGAAATAGGGGATGTCGAGTACCGATTTATTCAACCTATCTACCCAAGATGGGTGAACCATGATTTGGGTATGATATTGGAGAGAGGAAACCACAATTTGTTTGGAGAGAGGAAACCACGATTTGGGCCTTTTAATCTGGCTTCAATTTCTCTCTCTTCGATTTTGCAGCAATCGATTTCAAGGATTTCGATTTTGCAGCAAGGTGTTTTCTGGAGGCGAACTTGTTTGAGAGCTAAGTCGAGTGAGGACGAAGAATTTAAAACAAGGAGCTTTTAAATAGGAATGCTCTTTAAGGAAGTAATGCTATTTAGCAGAAATGCTTTTGTATCGGGATCAGATATATATATATATATATATATATATATATATATTTACATGTCTGTCTGGCCTGGAGATCACTTTGTGACCTTTTACTACTTATATATATATATATATATATATATATATATATATATAGGCTTAAATATGATTTACTATCCTAAACTATAGATCATATTCCACTTCAGTTATTCACCTTTCAATTTTGTCAATTAGATGATAAAACTATTAATTTTTTCCACTTCGGTCCAATTTAAGTTGCCATGTCATAAATTGATGATGTGGCGCGCTGTAGTGACTTCTTTTAGCCACGTCTTCAGCTTCACGAACTTTGTTCGGAGTAGGTCATGTCTGGGCATCATTGCACTTTGATTTCTTCACAAGGTTATCTCTGGGGAAAATTATGCTTCTGCCCTCCCTCGAGTTTATCTTTCGAGGTGAAATTCCACTTTTACCCTCGTACAAGGTTAGTTTAAGGAAAACAAAATCTCGAGTGTCTACATATATATCACCGTCAATCAGGAATCTTTGGCAAGAATTCTAACCCGCTTCCCTCTTGAAAAAGATGGATTCAACCAGAGTAAGCATGAAGTCCTCGAATTCTTGGTATTTGTGAGACCCCAAATTTTATGAATAAAGATTTAAATTTCTTGAAATATTTTTTTGAATATTATGGTGTGGATTTGATATAATAGTTGTGGGTAATATTTATAAATTTTACAAAGTATACAAGTTGGTATATAATATTCGATTGATCGGGGAATATTCGTCTTAATAGGGAATATTCGTACGATGACACAATCAATGGTGGACCCCGCAACGAAATTATTATCGGATGGAGAAAATGACAAAAATATTTTATGAAAATAACGACGAAAATTTTACCGTTAACTGTTGAAACACCTGGTGTTAAAAGTACAATAATACGTGTGGTTGCATAGTAGCACATGGTTTTGATTATTGATGCTTAGGTGAGAAGTCACTCAGTTTTGTTCAATTATTGCTATAGTAATGGTTGCATAGTATCACACGTTATTTGATTCAATTATTGTCGATATTTTATATATTATTAAATCAATAATTGAGATAACAAAGTTATTAATATTATTATTTGCAATATTAACGATGTCTAGAAGTTCTGCCAAGGAGAGGTTTGGTCACCTAATTGCGTGCTAATAGGGAGAAATCCTAATTAGAAAGCCCCTTCTTTCTTGGGAACGACCTGGTCGATTAATATTGTGAATTATAATAAAGGTGATAAGTTTTGTTTTATTATTATTATAAATGTAATAAAATAGAAAACTTTTTTTATAAAACAGAATATTTTTAAAAAGTTATTCGTTTTATTAGACTATAAATAGAATATATAATATTCTATTATGCATAGTGTTTGCATAGTGCCTGCATAGTGTTTGCATAGTAAAATCTTTCTATATAAAATAGAATACTTTTATAAAGCTATTCGTTTTATTAGACTATAAATTGAATATATAATATTCTATTTTGCATAGTGTTTGCATAGTAAAATCTTTTTATATAAAACAGAATACTTTTATAAAGTTATTCGTTTTATTAGATTATAAATAGAATATATTATATTTTATTTAAAAGATTTTATTTTATTAGAATATTTTATTAATACTACATAGTAAATTAATATGGACCGTCCGTTTAAAAGTAAATCAATCTGGACTGTTCATGAATTAGTTACTATTCAGTCCATTCTCCTATAAATAGAAGCTATTCCTTCATTATTTCTTACGAATTCACTAAAACTTTAGAGAGAGAAACTATAGAGAGAAAGAAGAAAAGTATTTTGCAACTTTACTACTCCTATATCCAGTTTCTTCTAAGGTAAGGGGTATTATTTCTTTCATATTCATGAAGAGAACTTCTGTTATTCCATTCTTTATTATTCTATTGGAATAACCTGTATACGCGGACTACCCTATACTTGGTGAAATTCTTCTGTTATTCTATTCTTTATTATTCTGTTGGAATAACATGTATACACGGACTACCCTATACTTGGTGAAATTCTTCTGTTATTCCATTCTTTTTTATTATGTTGGAATAACTTTTGTCATCTGATGCAAGTACCGCATACATGGTGAAATTCTTCATTATTCCATTCTTTATTATTATGTTAGAATAACTCGCCTATCTAAGTCCGCATGCCCGGTGAAATTCTCATTGTTATTCCATTCTTTATTATTCTCACCGAATAACTGACTATGCGCACCGCATACATGGTGAAATTTTGTTGTTATTCCATTCTTTATTATTACGCTTAAATATCATGTCTACATGCGTTCTTACGCATGACACGGGTTCCATTATTTATTATTACATTAGAATATCCCATGTCGTGCGTTACTTACGCATGACCTGATTCCATTATTTATTATTCGTTGGAATATCTTGTCTGCTTATGCGTTCGCATGACTGGTTCCATTATTTATTATTCATTGGAATATCCATCGTCGTGCATTTACGCATGACCTGGTTCTGCTATTTATTATTCTGTTGGAATAACCTGTCTGTGCGGTCTATCGCATGTCTGGTGATTTCTTTTGTTATTCCATTCTTTATTATACTAAGTTGGTTAAAAATTTGGCTTTTATACTCCATGAAATTAGTGGAATATCCTTAATATTTGTGCTTCATCCAGTATCTTTTCATGGAAATAATCTTCTGAGCATTCTTGAGTTTTACCCCACAAAGCAGTATCGTGTTAACAATTTTGACGTTATTGGTTCCTGGATAAATTAATTCTTGAACTTGTTTTATTGAATTCTTATATCATTGTCATCATCCTCATGTTTATATTATGTTGAAAGTCATCTCGTGGCCCTGAGGTGCATAGATGGACTTGGTATGATTATGACCAGGGATTATTCGGTATAATCATGACCGTAATGTTACAAATGATGTGATAAAAGTCCTCATTAGCCCATAGTGCATTGATGGACAGTTGTTGGCATGATCATGACCATTGATGAATACACAAATATCCTTGGCCCGTAGTGCATGGATAATCTGTGGTTGTGATACTAATGAATATCCTTGGCCGTAGTGCAGGGATGATGTGGTTTATTTATTAAGTTGAGTCTCAGCAATAAAAGTGATGAAAAACCTTTTAAATCATAGAAGAGAGTAGATTTTATTCTCTACTTGACTCTTTTAATGGATTGCTTATTCCGCTGCAGTTAAACTTGATGTTTGTTAAATTGTATCAGTTTAACACCGTTGAAGGCTAACGATAATTTATTCTGCATTATCTTAGTCATAATATTTCTTATTGGACTAGTTGAGCTCACCCTTTTACTTTCATTGTTCTCTTCAGGAAATGAGAACGTAGCAGGGACTAGTCGAGGAATGGAGTGACGGTCCAGATGATATCATTAGTAGTCCTCACTATTCTATGAAATAGTGTGTTAATAAATGTATTGAGGACTTATTTTGAGTTTGAATACTGTTTAGAAGAGAATATTTGTATTAAAACTCACAGTTCTTGTTGTATATTTAAGATTGTGTTTGTATTCTGTACCATGTATTTGGCGACTCAGAATAGGTGATGTATACCTATTTTAGGGGTCTCACAGTATTGGTCAATGACCATCTATCGCATTTCAATCAAGGGATTAGCCTTTAAGGCAACCAGCTCATGCTCAAGAGATATGGCATGAGATTCAGCTAATTTGGCTCATTTTATATCTTTGTTGTCTCACTCAAAGACTTTCGTATCTCGTGTTAAAGCATCATCCATATCCTTGCCAAGGATCATAGAGAACTGTTTGATCACATCTAGTTCATCCTCCAATTTCTTAATTTGGCTCTTTTGCACCTCAATTATCTCTATCTCTCTCTCTCTTGAAGGTGGAGACATCCTCTTTGTAATCCTTCTCCCAAGTGGCATCTCGTTCGACGAGTATATAATTCCACTTCTTTAACTCCACACATTCAGAGAATAAGCTCATTCCCAACTTCACCATTATGACTCCCATGGAATTAACATGTATCAGATGAAGATAGATGGTCAACTTGTAGGGCATATTAAAAATCAGAACGGTTAATTACACCGAATAGAACAGACAAGAAATTACTTGCTACACCAAGGGCTGTTAAGAACTCATCAATTATCGAGTTCAGGGTCCGTTTCTCGTAATGCTACAAGTATTGAGAAAGGTTGAAGGTCTTGAAACATTTTGTAGGGGTACCCATTTGCCCTGTGATCCTCGAGGAACCAACCTTTGTAGGTATTGAAGGTGACGCACTAGTCCCCGTTGGGTCCTTGGGGATTAAGCCATTGGTCAGCATGATGGCCAAATCCTATTAAGCGAGACCACTAGTAGTATAACCATCTGTAGACACCCGAATTTTTTTTTTCCTGTTACTAACTATGCAGGAGGACAAAAGTGTCTTTTTTACACTCCATAGATAACCCTCGAGGACCACAACATTAATTCTAACCCCGAAGATAGCCCGAGAAATCAAGTACAAATCCCATACTCAACCTCGGGAGGTCAAGCCAACCTCAGAGATAACCCTGAAGACATTCAAAGTCAACAGTAGGCTAATCTCAGAGACAATCTTGAGAAAAGACTGCTACAACTGCGCCAAAACCGGAGATAACCCCGGGAGGGGAAAAATGGTCATTTTGCCAACTCAACTTCAACTTAAATAAAATCAACTAATTTCAATACAAATTACATCAAAATATGTCCCACAAGAACCATATCTTAACTTCCTAGCGCAAACTACACAAAACAGCTCTATGGACTGCATGACGAAAACCCGAAAATGCCATTTCGGTCATGGACCCATATTCCCAGAATAAAAAAGGGCAAATCCTATTTCATTGCATAGCTCTCGGAAAGAGCTTTCTGGAATGGTATGGCACGCTTCCATCGGACTCCCGGATTGAAAGTTATGAAGGTTCGAGCGAACAACGCGTTGTCCGAGTGCACACACTTCGAGACGGTGAGACCCACACTGCCTGGGGCACCCCGGGCAGTCGCAAGAACACCTACTTCTACTGCAGGTACACCTGCGACACCCCCCCTATAAATAGAGGGCTTGGGGTGGCCATATTTGTAAGAGAAAAGGCGAGGAAGCCCTGTCCAATTTGCTTTGTACACACTGTAAACTGAGTGCTTTCTCATTTTAAACACTTGTGAGCTCATATATTGTCATATTTTTATCGGCGGGAGTCGAGTTTTCATCCACTTAAATCTATAGAAGTCTTCTTTGGCAGTTCACTGTAAGTCTTCTTACACACTTTAAAGCCTTTCTCTTCATCTTTGCACACACTCTTCTTCACGTTGAGAGTCGTGTTGTGTGTGTATGCCCGGACTTTGGTCCGTGGTTTTTATTTCTGTTTGTATATATATATATATATATATATATATTTATATGGACTAACATTATCGAGTTATGCCTCGATTGAGCCTGGACTCACGTCCGGAGCGTTTCGATTGAGCTTGGACTCACGTCCGGAGTGTTTATTTCTTATATATATATATATATATATATATATATATATGAACTATTGTTGAACTTTGTTCGATGAGCCTAGATTTTACATCCGGAGCGTTTATTTGCTTATATATATATATATATATATAGATGAGCCTGGATTATATATCTGAGCGCTTTACTTATATATATATATATATATATATATATATATATATATATATATATATATAGAGAGAGAGAGAGAGAGAGAGAGAGATAAATCACTGAAATGATAAACCGAAATGGGATGGAGAAACATCATGTGCGCTACACGCTTATATATATATATATATACATTTATGTTAGGCACAGGTTTTACTTACGTGGCCTTTTCTTTTTATTTACATTCTCGCTTTTGGAGTTTACTTCGTAGCGGTTGATCGTTTTTACTGTTTTATTTACATTCCGTCCCACCTGGAGTTTACTTCGTGGTGGTTGATCGTATTTACTGCTTTATTTATATTTCTGATCCCCCATGGAGGTGCTTCGTGGTGGTTGACCATGTCTCTATATATATATTTACCGCTTTTATACATTTACATTTTTGATCCCCCATGGAGGTGCTTCGTGGTGGTTGATCATGTCTCTATATATATATTTACCGCTTTTATATATTTACACTTCTGATCCCCCATAGAGGTACTTCGTGGTGGTTGATCATGTCTGTATATATATATATTTACAACTTATATATATATAACTGCTTATTGCTTTTCCTATAAATTGCGGTATAATGTGAGCCTCGGAATCATGTGATCATAGATTCACCCTTCGAATCTAGATTCGATTCTGCTCGTGATGGACATTTCACCGTATGCGACTTTTGTAAATTATTCACGATGTTTGAATTTCCTTAGATGACTTTCATGCCCATAAGGAGTTCGGCACTGCTATATATTATTTTCTCGAAGATGCTTCGCATCTCGAAAATAAAAGCAATCAAGCCGAACATTTAATAATAAAAATGGAAGTATGAAAAGGTCTCAATTACTATTGAGCACAGGGTTTGAAAAACCTCTTTTACAAAAGCTCGCTGATATATCATGTTTAAAACTGAATTTTTCATACAAATTCAAACCCTTTGTATATAGGTGCGAACGAGGCCTCACACTATTTCCAAATAACAGCACATTGACCCCCCCCCCACACACACACATTCATATAACAGTTTCTTGAAAAGTGGCGGTCACCATGGTAACACGGATGTCGGGGGGTGCCTAACACCTTCCCTCTGCATAATCAAGCCCCCAAACCCAAATTAATCTCGGTTTTACAAACCTGTTTAGCAATGTCAAATCACCGGGTCAATGTGCAAACCTTTTCTCGGTTGCGTTGGTGCAACCAGTTAAAAACACCAACTGGAGACTCTTACAGTCAAATCGTCGACATGATACATGTCGGACCTTTTTCACTTGTTTTTTCAAACAAATCTCACATAACATGAGAACACTAAAGAACAAGAACAGAAAAGGGACAAATAAAAATCCCGACGTCGACAGGTGGCGACTCTGCTGGGGACTCCAATAAGAGGGCTTAAGCCGCTACTACAATCTTTTCAAACCTATTATGTGCTTGTGTGTGAATGTTGAATTTACATTTTTTTGAATGTGTATGAATGCATTTTACTTACTGCACTACAATATATCTATCTGTGATATTAGTGCTTCGCACATGTCATCATTTTCATAAACGGTGAGACACGTTGTATGCGAATGTATGTTGTGTGGTTCCTCCACCAGGAGGCTATCTTGTCGGTGTTTGATTACTGGACTAGTAGGAAGACTAATTCCAACTAGGCTCAGGAAAGGCACCACCCAGATTCTGTGATGCCCCCAAAATAGGTATACATCACCCATCTTGGGTCGCCAGATACAAGGTATTCAATACAAATACAAACTAATTATACAACAGTCGTGTAAAATACGACAAAACATTAATTGAGTGTTTTAATAAGAATATTGTCATTTAGACAATATCCACACTCAGAGGAGTCCTCAATAAATTTATTATCACACTATTTAATAGAATAGTGAGGACTAATAATACTATCATCTGGACCGTCACTCCGTTCTTCGACTAGTCTCGGCTACGTTCTCATTTCCTGAAGAGAACAGTGAAAGAAAGGGGTGAGCTCAACTAGCCCAGTAAGAAATATTATGACTAAGATAATGTAGAATAAATTATCATTAGTCTTCAAAAAAGTTAAACTGATAAAATACAATAGACATCAAGTTTAACTGCAGCGGAATAAACAATCCATTAGAAGAGTCAAGTAGAGCATGATATCTACTATCTTCTATGATTTAAAATGTTTTCATCAATATTTATCGCTGAGACTCAGCTTAATAAATAAACCACATCATCGAGTCATCCCTGCTTTACGGGCCAAGGATATTCATTAAATTATCAATGGCCATGACTATACCGATTAACCCCTGGTCATAATCATACCAAAAACTGTTCGTCAATACACTACAGGCCACTGAAGACTTTTACCACATCATTTATAACATTACAGGTCATGATTATACCAAATAATCCCTGGTCATAATCATACCAAGTCCATCTATGCACATAAGCCAAAGATGACTTTCATTACAATATAAGCATGATGATGATGATAATGACATAATAATTCAATAAAGCAAGTTCAAGAATAAATTTTAAATATTTATAAGTTAATTTATCCTGAACTCAATAATGTCCAAATTGTCAACATGATACTATTTTGTGGAGTAAAATTCAAGAATGCTCAGAAGAATATTTTCATGAAAAGATACGGGATGAAGCGCAAATATCAAGGATATTCCACTAATTTCATGGAGTATAGAAGCCAAAATTTTAACCAAATGAGTATCATAGAATATATGAAACTGCAATGGATTTTTACCCGTCATGCGGTAATCCACGTAGACATATCATTTCCACAATTTAATAAGAAATGAATACGAAGGGTCATTCACCATGTATGTAGTAATCCACATAGATAGGTTATTCCAACAGAATAATAAAGAATGGAATAACAGAAGAATTCACCATGCATGCGATAGACCCAAGATGCATGTGTTATTCCAATGTAATAATAAATAATGGAACTGTCGTCACGTAAAACGCCGTATATGATATTCCAAATGTAATAATAGAGAATGGAGTAACAAAAGACTTCACCAGGCAAGTGATAGACTGCATAGACGGGTTATTCCAACAGAATAATAAATAATGGAACCAGGTCATACGTAATACGCACAGATAGGATATTCCAACAGAATAATAAAGAATGGAATAACAAAAGACTTCACCAGGCATACGATAGACCGCACAGACATGTTATTCCAACAGAATAATAAATAATGGAACCAGGTCATGCGTAAATGCACGGACAGGATATTCCAACAGAATAATAAATAATGGAACCAGGTCAGGCGTAAATGCATAGATAGGATATTCCAACAGAATAATAGAGAATGGAATAACAAAAGACTTCACCAGGCATGCGATAGACTGCACAGACAGGTTATTCCAACATAATAATAAATAATGGAACCAGGTCATGTGTAATACGCACAGATAGGATATTTTAAAAGAATAATAAAGAATGGAATAACAAAAGACTTCACCAGACATGCGATAGACCGCATAGACAGGTTATTGCAACAGAATAATAAATAATGGAACCAGGTTATGCGTAAAACGCACAGACAGGATATTCCAACAGAATAATAAAGAATGGAATAATAGAAGAATTTCACCATGTATGCGGTACTTCACATATTTACTCCAACAGAATAATAAGGAATGGAATAACAGAAGTTCTCTTCATGAATACGAAAGAAATAATAGCCCTTACGAGTACAACAAATAATATCACTTACCTTATAAAGAAGAGTACTCCGACGGGTAGGGCGGGGATATACTTGAAGAAAACTTCCACTACGCTCAAAGCTTTCTTAAACTCTAAAGAAATACGCTCAAGATTATAGAAGAAGAATTCTGTTAACTTCTGGTGTGTTTTCAATTCTAACTAAGCATCCTATTTATAGGAAAATAAAAAGGATACTATATAATAAAATATAATATATTCTATTTATAATATATATATATATATATATATATTATTTAAAATCTAATAAAATAAATAACTTTATAAAAGCATTCTGTTTTATATAAAAATATTTTACTATTCAAACACTATGCAGGCACTATGCAAACACTATGCATAATAGAATATAATATATTCTATTTATAGCCTAATAAAACAAATAACTTTATAAAAGTATTCTACTTTATATAAAAAGATTTTACTATGTAAACACTATGCATGCACTATGCAAACACTATGCATAATAGAATATAATATATTCTATTTATAGCCTAATAAAACAAATATCTTTATAAAAGTATTCTGTTTTATATAAAAAGTTTTTTATTTTATTACATTTATGATAATAATAAAACAAAACTTATCACATTTATTATAATTCACAATATTAATCGACCAGGTCGTTCCCAGGAAAGAGGGGGCTTTCCAATTAGAATTTCTCCCTATTGGCGCGCAATTAGGTGACCAAACCTCTCCTTGGCAGAACTTTTAGACATCGTTAATATTACAAATAATAATATTAATAACTTTGTTATCTCAAAATATCGACAATAATTGAATCAAATAACGTGAGATAGTACTATGCAACAATTACTGTAGCAATAATTGAACAAAACTGAGTGACTTCTCACGTAAGCATCAATAATCAATACCGTGTGCTACTATGCAATCACGCGTATTACTGTACTTTTAACACCGGGTGTTTCAAAAGTTAATGGTAAAACTTCCGCCGTTATTTTCAGAAAAATATTTTTGTCGTTTTCTCAATCCAACAATAATTCCGTTGTGGGGTCCACCAATGATTGTGTCGTCATACGAATATTCCCTGTTAAAACGAATATTCCCCGACCAATGGAATATTATATAACAACTTGCATACTTTTCAAAATTTCTAAATATTACCCACAACTATAACATTATATCAAATTTACTCCATAATATTCAAAAATGATATTTATTAAAAATTCATCTTTATTCATAAAAGTTGGGATCTTACAACCTCCCCTTCTTATGAAATTTCGCCCTCGAAATTAAGGTACATACCTGGTATGTCGAAGAGATAAGGATACCTTGATTTTATTTTAGATTCTAACTCCCAGGTCATTTCCTCAACATCGTGGTTTCTCCACAAAACCTTGACTTGAGGTATAACCTTGGAGCATAGAATATGTTCCTTCTTATCCAAGATTTGAACATGAATCTCTCCATACGTTAAATCTTCCACTCTTTCGTCCAGTTCTAACTCAATAATGTGGTTCGGGTCTTTCACATATTTACGTAACATGGATATATGAAAAACGTTATGAACACGAGACATACTTGGCGGTAAATCGAGTCTATAGGCCACAGTTCCTACTCGATTGAGGATTAAAAATGGGCCAATGAAACGAGCATTGAGCTTTCCTCTCTTTCCAAATCTCGTAACTCCTTTCCATGGAGCAACACTTAACAACACATGATCTCCAATATCGAATTCCACGTCCTTTCGATGAAGATCAGCATAAGTCTTTTGTCGATGCTATGAGGTTTTTATACATTGTCGGATCGTTTGAATCTTTTCTATAGTCATACGTACTAACTCCGGTCCCAACAACGTTGCTTTATCCACCTCACCCCAACATACTGGAGAACGACACTTTCTTCCATACAACGCTTCGAATGGAGCCATGTCAATTCTTGTTTGATAGCTGTTGTTGTAGGAAAACTCCACCAACGGTAAGAACTTGTCCCAACTTCCCTTGAAGTCAAGGACACAGAGTCTTAATAAATCTTCAAGAGTTTGAATAGTCCTCTCGATTGTCCTTCCGTCGAGGATGATATGCCAACTAAATCGTAAATCCGCGCTCATAGCTTTTTGCAAACTAACCCAAAATCTTGAAGTGAATCTTGGGTCTCGATCGTAAACTATGGATATCGGGCATACCATGCAGCCTTACAATCTCGTTTATGTACATACGAGCAAGACGTCCAAGTGTATGAGTTTCTTGTATTGGTAAAAAGTGAGCAGACTTGGTCAATCTATCAACAATGACCCAAATTGCTCCCACTTCTTCCATTATGGAATTTCAAGTGGTTGCAATGGACCTTTTGGCACTTGATGCTCCGCCTTAACTCGTTGACAAGTTAGATACCTTGAGATAAATAACGTTATCTCTCTCTTCATATTACTCCACCAAAATGTATGACAAAGATCACGATACATTTTGGTACTCCCAGTGTGATGCCCCCAAAATAGGTATACATCACCCATCTTGAGTTGCCAAATACATGGTACAAAATTCAAATACAACTAAATTATACAACAGTCGTGTATAGCACGACAAAATACATACTGTGAGTTTTAATACAAATATTATCTTCTAGACAATATCCACTCTCAGAAAAAGTGCTCATTACATTTATTGTCACACTATTTAACAGAATAGTGAGGACTACTAGCTAATACTATCATCCGGACCATCACTCCGTTCCCCGATTCGTCCCAGCTACGTTCTTATTTCCTAAAGAGAACAGTGAAAGAAAGGGTGAGCTCAACTAGCCCAGTAAGAAATATTATGACAAAGATAATGCATAATAAATTATCATTAGTCTTCAACAATGTTAAACTGATAATATACAATAGACATCAAGTTTAACTGCAGCGGAACAAGCAATCCATTAAAAGAGTCAAGTAGAGAATAAAGTCTACTATCTTTTATGATTTAAAAGGTTTTTCATCACTTTTATCGCTGGGACTCAGCTTAATAAATAATCCACATCATCCCTGCACTACGACCAAGGATATTCATTAGGGTCACGACCACAAATTCCATGCACTACGGGCCAAGGATATTTGTGTATTCATCAATGGTTATGATCATGCCAACAACTATCCATTAATGCACTACTGGCCAATGAGGGCTTTTATCACATTATTTGTAACATTACGGTCATGATTACACTGAATAATCCCTGGTCATAATCATACCAAGTCCATCTATGCACTACATGCCACAGATGACTTTAAAAAAATTATAAACATGAGGATGATGACAATGATATAAGAGTTCAATAAAACAAGTTCACGAATTAATTTATTCAGGAACTAATAACGTCCAAATTGTCAACATGATACTGCTTTGTAGAGTAAAATTCAAGAATGCTCAGAAGAATATTTCCATGAAAAATACTGGATGAAGCACAAATATCAAGGATATTCCACTAATTTCATGGAGTATAGATGTCAAAATTTTAACCAACTAAGTATAATAACGAATGGAATAACAAAAGAAATCACCATACATGCGGTACTTCGCATAGATAGGTTATTCCAACAGAATAATAATAACGGAACTAGGTTAGGTGAAATTCACACCGACAGGATGTCCCAACAAAATAATAAATGCGGAATAATAAATAATGGAACCAGTCCCACGTAAAAACATACGAGATAGGATATTCTTCGAAATAATAAATATAAATAATAAATAATAACCAGTCCTGTAAAACACACGCATGTGATATTCCAATGTAATAATAACAAAAATAACGAACCAGTCCGATAAAACACACGCATGTGATGTTCCAAATGTAATAATAAAGATGTAATAATAGAAGAATGTCACCAAGTATAGGGTAGATCACAGATAAAGGTTATTCCAATGTAATAATAAGAAATGGAATAACAACAGTTCTCTTCATGAATAAGAAAGAATAACACCCCTTACCGTAAAAGAACTGGATATAAGAGTAGGGAAGTAGCAAAATACTTTTCTATAGTTTCTCAATAATTTCTCTCTCTGGAGTTTCAGTGAATTTGTAAGAAATAATGAAGGAATGAGCTTCTATTTATAGGAGAATGGAAAGGAACTGTGTAAGGATTTCTTCACAGATGAAATAATTCAAAGACTCACAGATGAAAATTTTGATACTACATATTCAAATTGTCAAACCTTCAACCAATCATAACAAAGCAAGACAAAATATAATACATATATATATATATATATATATATAACCCACATGTTATAAAAATATATATATATATATATATATATATATATAATACTAACTACCTCTATTATAATTCAACTCCATTCCTCCACCATTTCCCACACACATAATAAACATATATACTATAATCATACACACATCACTTTCACCCTTTCTTTTACCCCACCACTTCCCACTCACACACATATTATATTATATATACACACTCACACATAACAACCTTATATACATAAACTCCCTCCCCTATATGTATCTCTCTCCCACCCCCAATTCCAAAATTAGTTTTTAACACATATGGGCCCCACCTTTAAATAATTTTTACCGATTATTTTAAAAAATGGGTAAATGGAGATTCATAAAATAAGCAAAACTTACACAAATACCTCATAAAAATCACATTAATAATTTTAACAACATTTATCACCTTTATTATAATTCCCAATATTAATCGACTGTGTCGTTCCCGTGAAAGAGGGGCTTCCAATAAGGATTTCTCCTATCATGCCGCAATTAGGTGACCAAACCTCTCCTTGGCGTAATTTCTAGACATCGTTAATATTGCAATTTATAATATTAATAACTCTGTCATTTCAATTATTGATTTAATAATATATAAAATATCGACAATAATTGAATCAAATAACGTGAGATACTATGCAACAATTACTATAGCAATAATTGAACAAAACCGAGTGACTTCTCACGTAAGCATTAATAATCAATACCGTAATGCTACTATGCAACCAATGCCAGACATCGTACTTTTTTACTACCGAGTAGTTCAACAGTATTAATGGTAAAACTTTCGCCGTTATTTTTAATAAAATATTTTTGTCGTTTTCTCAGTCCGACAATAATTCCGTTGTGGGGTCCACCAATGATTGTGTCGTCGTATGAATATTCCCCGACACAAAGAATATTCCCTGACCAATCGAATATAATACAATAACTTCCATACTTTGCAAAATTAATAAATACTACCCATAACTATGACATTATATCAAATCCACACCATAATATTCAAAAAAATATTTTGAGAAATTTAAATCTTTATTTATAAAATCTAGGGTCTCACAATCTCCCCTCCTTATGGAATTTCGCCCTCGAAATTTACATACGTACCTGGTATGCCGAACAGGTGAGGATACCTTGACTTCACTTCAAATTCTAACTCTTGAGGTATAACCATTGAGTGTTGAATACGATTCTTCTTATCCAAGATTTTAACACGTATCTCCTCATATGTTAAATCTTCTGCTATCTCGTCCGGTTCTAAATTAATAATGTGATTCGGGTCATCCATATATTTACGTAACATCGATACGTGATAAACGTTATGAACACGCAACATATTTGGCGATAAAACGAGCTTATAAGCCACAGTTCCTACTCGATCCAGGATTTCAAATAAGCCAATAAAATCGAGGGTTGAGATTTCCTCTCATCTTCGATTCTTGCTTCTAGAATTCCGCCCTCTTGAACCTTCTTCTTCACATTCATCAGATTCGCGTGTGTAGCTTGAGCGGCTTTAACTTTATCGATTAAAGTCGATTCTACTCATATATTCGTTATCTTCATGTGGGTCCCTAGAGTTTTTAACTCTATCTTCATCATTTATACGAAATGAGTCTTTGTGTTAATAACATCGCACTCAGAACGATACGATCTTCTACTCAACACGCCGCCTATCACGCTTGTTTTCCCAATGATGGTATTGAATGGTACGATCGTAATCTTCAACAGCTCGAGTCAACGTCTTTGGTGCATGTTACATTTATTTTAGTTGTAGAAATATTGAAGGGTTTAAGAAATGGGTTTTGTACTTGGGTTAATACAAAATTCGATTTTACGCTCTAGGGTAGGCTAAGAAGTCTTCAAAAATACGTCAGGAATTTTATTAACGTTAGAAATATCATTCAAATCTGTGACCCTCATCCAAGACTTGGATAGTACGTTACATTGATACCTATCAATTTGCCATCTTCATTCACGATGTCGCCTACAAAAAGTCTGACTTCGGTGCATTCCACACAAGGAAGTCAACACTTAAAGGATCAGGCTCTTTACTTATGGCTTGATATAACAATGATTGACTTTAGTGGTTTGGTTACTTTGAATTCACATAACAGGTTGGTTAGGAGTATGAAAGCTAACAACCTTACGAAAAGCATGATGAATATTTAACCAATCGTTTAAAAAATCACATCAAAGGCAAGTATTTTCAAAGAGATAAGATCGACAGGTAACGTGAAAATGTCGATTTGAATCAACAAGATTTATAAATAGTGGAGATAACGAAGGCTCCTACTAACGAAGTTTCAACCAATAAGTCAAAGTCTAACTTCTCTGGAGTCAAATTTAAACGTTGAACGCAAGCAAGAGAGATAAAATAATAGGTAGAACCGGTATCTTATAAGGTACAGATTTCGCAAGAATTTATAATTAACTAACCTATTCTAACTTCATTCGAGTTACTCGTTTCTTGAGAAGTCAAGAAAAACGCTCTCCCTTGAACTACCAGTTTTGTCTTTTCTGGAACGGTCTTTGGTGCCTCCATCCTAGCTGAACTTGTCTTTGGTGAACAACAAAATCGGGCTAGGTGACCTTCTTTTCCACAATTATAACATGCTTTGGACGGCATCGCGTAGTTTGGACTGATATGTCCCTCCCCTCCGCATTTGAAACATATGATAGGTGGTCGTTCTCCTTCCTTAACAACGGGTGCTAATGCTGACGTCATTCCATCATTGTTGAATTTCCTCTTCTTAAAATGTCCATTCTTATTGTTTTGGCCATGGTTACCACCAAAGTGGTTACCATTTCTGGCATGTTGATTTCCTTCACGCTTATTTTTACCGCTTCGATGACTGCTATCACTGGTATTATCATTTTGTCGGCTGCTCTCTTTTGGTTGGGTTGACTCATTATCACGCTCCAATAACTGAGCCCTATTAACAACATCTGAATACAAACACAATTTATGAGAGATAAGATATTGACGTATCTCAGGTTTCAAACCTCTTAAAAACATTCGCGTCATTCTCTCCTCATTATCAACCAAATGGGACGCAAACCGGGACAACTCGGCGAACTTATCTTCGTACTGCGACACGGTCATGTTGTTTTGCTCCAACTTGATAAAGTCCACCTCCTTTATGTGACGAATACTTTCGGGAAAGTACTTGTCATTGAAAAATTTTTGGAACTTCTCCCAAGACATCTTGAGTGCGTTAGTCAAGTACGCTTTTACGATTCCCACCAAGAATCTCGCCTCTTCACGCAACATAAAGGTGGCAAGGGAACCTTTTGCTCCTCGGAGCATCCCAAGACATCAAATATCTTAGTCATCTGCTTTAACCACGTCTCCGCCTTAAGTGGTTCTGGCTTTCCCAAAAACTCTGGTGGTCCCAGCTCCTTGAATTGCTTAGTGGTGACCGACCGTGGGTTGCCATTATTTTTACCTGCATTATTAACAGGAGCCGCCTTCGCCTGATGTTGCATGAATTCTAAAAAGCTCCTAAACGTACCGTCATTCGTCAATTGATCAGTGTTGTTGTTTATAGGAGGATTATCGCCATCCTGTTGCTCATTGTCCTGATTATTAATATGTGGAGACTTAACGGTCTCCTGTGCTCCATTGATATTCTCAACATTCTCGGATGTCATTTTCAAATACTGCCACAAAACAAGGGTTAAATAACATATCACATATTATCCCTATACTCTAACCGACCAATTTAAATATCAAATAAACTTAGGTAGGTCATACTAGCAAAGGAATTCCCCGTCTCTCCCCTTCTAGTTCTTGTCTCACATCTTAGCCAGGGATCATATCCCTAAGCTTTGATACCAACTGTGACGCCCCCAAAATAGATATACATCACCCATCTTGAGTTGCCAAATACATGGTACAAAATTTAAATACAACTAAATTATACAACAGTCGTGTATAGTACGACAAAATACATGATGTGAATTTTAATACAAATATTGTCTTCTAGATAATATCCACTCTCAGAAAAAGTCCTCATTACATTTATTGTCACACTATTTAACAGAATAGTGAGGACTACTAGCTAATACTATCATCCGGACCATCACTCCATTCCCCGATTCGTCCCAAATTTACGCTCTCATTTCAAAGAGAACAAAGGAAAGAAAGGGTGAGCTCAACTAGCCCAGTAAGAAATATTATGACTAAGATAATGCATAATAAATTATCATTAGTCTTCAACAATGTTAAACTGATAATATACGATAGACATCAAGTTTAACTGCAGGGGAACAAGCAATCCATTAAAAGAGTAAAGTAGAGAAAAAAGTCTACTATCTTTTATGATTTAAAAGGTTTTTCATTACTTTTATCGCTGAGACTCAGCTTAATAAATAATCCACATCATCCCTGCACTACGGCCAAGGATATTCATTAGGGTCAGGACCACAAATTCCATGCACTACGGGCCAAGGATATTTGTGTATTCATCAATGGTCATGATCATGCCAACAACTGTCCATCAATGCACTACGGGCCAATGAGGGCTTTTATCACATTATTTGTAACAATACGGTCATGATTACACCGAATAATCCCTGGTCAAAATCATACCAAGTCCATCTATGCACTACAGGCCACAGATGACTTTAAATAAAAATATAAACATGAGGATGATGACAATGATATAAGAGTTCAATAAAACAAGTTCACGAATTAATTTATTCAGGAACTAATAACGTCCAAATTGTCAACATGATACTGCTTTGTAGAGTAAAATTCAAGAATGCTCAGAAGAATATTTCCATGAAAAATACTGGATGAAGCGCAAATATCAAGGATATTCCACTAATTTCATGGAGTATAGAAGTCAAAATTTTAACCAACTAAGTATAATAAGGAATGGAATAACAAAAGAAATCACCATGCATACGGTACTTCTCATAGATGTGTTATTCCAATGTAATAATAATAACGAAACCAAAAGTGTGAAATTCACACCGACGGATGTCCCAATGTAATAATAATAAATAAATACGGAACCAGTGTCCGCATAAAACATATGCACAAGATATTCCGACGTAATAATAAATAATGACGGAACTAGGTCCCAGTCCTGTAAAACACACACAAACAGGATATTCCAATAATAAATAATAATAAAGAATTTAACCAGTCCGGTAAAAAACACACGTATGTGATGTTCTAATAGAATAATAAAGATAGAATAATAGAAGAATGTCACCAAGTATAGGGTAGACCGCGTATATAGGTTATTCCAACAGAATAATAAGAAATGGAATAACAACAGTTCTCTTCATGAATAAGAAAGAATAACACCTATTACCGTAAAAGAACTGGATATAAGAATACAGAAGTAGAATAATACTTTTCTATAGTTCCTCTATAATTTATCTCTCTGGAGTTTCAGTGAATTTGTAAGAAATAATGAAGAAATGAGCTTCTATTTATAGGAGAATGAAAAGGAACTGTGTAAGGATTTCTTCACAGATGAAATAATTCAAAGACTCACGGATGAAAATTTTGATACTACATATTCAAATTGTCAAACCTTCAACCAATCATAACAAAGCAAGACAAAATATAATACATATATATATATATATATATATATATATATATATATAAAACCCACATGTTATAAATATATATATATATATATATATAATACTAACTACCTCTATTATAATTCAACTCCATTCCCCCACCATTTCCCACTCACATAATAAACATATATACTATAATCATACACACATCACTTTCACCCTATCTTTTCCCCCACCACTTCCCACTCACACACATATTATATTATATATACACACTCACACATAACAACCTTATATACATAAACTCCCCCCCCCCTATACGTATCTCTCTCCCACCCCTAATTCCAAAATTAGTTTTTCAACACATATGGGCCCCACCTTTAAATATTTTTACCGATTATTTTGAAAAATGGGTAAATGGAGATTCATAAAATAAGCAAAACTTACACAAATACCTCATAAAAATCACATTAATAATTTTAACAACATTTATCACCTTTATTATAATTCACAATATTAATCGACTGTGTCGCTCCTCAGAAAGAGGGGGGCTTCCAATAAGGATTTCTCCCTATCATGCCAAGCAATTAGGTGACCAAACCTCTCCTCGCGTAATTTCTAGACATCGTTAATATTGCAATTTATAATATTAATAACTCTGCTATTTCAATTATTGATTTAATAATATATAAAATATCGACAATAATTGAATCAAATAACATGAGATACTATGCAACAATTACTATAGCAATAATTGAACAAAACTGAGTGACTTCTCACGTAAGCATTAATAATCAATACCGTGTGCTACTATGCAACCACGTGAATTACTGTACTTTACTACCGAGTAGTTCAACAATATTAATGGTAAAACTTTCGCCGTTATTTTTAATAAAATATTTTTGTCGTTTTCTCAATCCGACAATAATTCCGTTGTGGGATCCACCAATGAATGTGTCGTCGTATGATTATTCCCCGACATAAAGAATATTCCCTGACCAATCGAATATAATACAACAACTTGCATACTTTACAAAATTTATAAATACTACCCATAACTATAACATTATATCAAATCCACACCATAATATTCAAAAAAATATTTTGAGAAATTTAAATCTTTATTTATAAAATCTGGGGTCTCACAATCTCCCCTCCTTATGGAATTTCGCCCTCAAAATTTACGTACGTACCTGATATGTCGAACAGGTGAGGATACCTTGACTTCACTTCAAATTCTAACTCTTGAGGTATAACCTTTGAGTGTTGAATACGATTCTTCTTATCCAAGATTTTAACACGTATCTCCTCATACGTTAAATCTTCAACTATCTCGTCGTGTTCTAAATTAATAATGTGGTTCGGGTCATCCACATATTTACGTAACATCGATACGTGATAAACGTTATGAACACGCAACATATTTGGCGGTAAAATGAGCCTATAAGCCACAATTCCTACTCGCTCTAGGATTTCAAATGAGCCAATAAAATCGATGGTTGAGATTTCCTCTCTTCTTCGATTCTTGCTTCTAGAATAACTCCCACTTGAACCTTCTTCTTCACATTCATTAGATTCGGGTGTGTAGCTTCAGCGTCTTTAACTTTATCGATTAAAGTTGATTCTACTCATATATTCGTTATCTTCATGTGGGTCCCTAGAGTTTTTAACTCTATCTTCATCATTTATACGAAATGAGTCTTTGTGTTAATAACATCGCACTCATAAACGCATACGATCTTCTACTCAACACGTCAGCTATCACGTTTGTTTTTCCACGATGGTATTGAATGGTACGATCGTAATCTTCAACAGCTCGAGTCAACGTCTTTGGCGCATGTTACATTTATTTTAGTTGTAGAAATATTGAAGGGTTTAAGAAATGGGTTTTGTACTGGGGTCAATACAAAATTCGATTTTACGCTCTAGGGTAGGCTAAGAAGTCTTCAAAAATACGTCAGGAATTTTATTAACGTTAGAAATACCATTCAAATCTGTGACCCTCATCCAAGACATGGATAGTACGTCACATTGATACCTATCAACTTGCCATCTTCATTCACGATGTCGCCTATAGAAAGTCTAGCTTTGGTGCATTCCACACAAGGAAGTCAACACTGAAAGGATCGGGCTCTTTACTTATGGCTTGATATGACAATGATTGACTTTAGTGGTTTGGTTACTTTGAATTCGCATAACAGGTTGGTTAGGAGTATGAAAACTAATAACCTTACGAAAAGCATGATGAGTATTTAACCAATCGTTTAAAAAATCACATCAAAGGCAAGTATTTTCAAAGAGATAAGATCGACAGGTAACCTAAAAATGTCGATTTGAATCAACAAGATTTATAAATAGTGGAGATAACGAAGGCTCCTACTAACGAAGTTTCAACCAATAAGTCAAAGTCTAACTTCTCCGGAGTCAAATTTAAACGTTGAACGCAAGCAAGAGAGATAAAATAATAGGTAGAACCGGTATCTTATAAGGTACAGATTTCGCAAGAATTTATAATTAACTAACCTGTGCTAACTTCGTTCGGGTTACTCACTTTTTGAGAAGTCACGAAAAACGCTCTCCCTTGAACTACCGGTTTTGTCTTTTCTGGAACGGTCTTTGGTGCCTCCATCCTAGCTGAACTTGTCTTTGGTGAACAATTAAATCGGGTTAGGTGACCTTATTTTCCACAATTATAACATGCTTTGACTAAGATCGCTGCAGCTTTGGTGATATGTCCCTCCTCCGCATTTGAAACATATGATAGGTGGTCGCTCTCCTTCCTTAACAACGGTCTTGTGGTCTTGATGTCTTTCCATCATTGTTGAATTTCCTCTTCTTAAAATGTCCATTCTTATTATTTTGGCCATGATTACCACCGGCGGGTTACCATTTCGCATGTTGATTTCCTTCACGCTTATTTTTACCGCTTCGATGATCGCTATCACCGGGTATTATCATTTTGTCACCGCTTCTTTTTGTTGGGTTGACTCATTATCACGCTCCAATAACTGAGCCCTATTAACAACGTCTGAATACAAACACAATTTATGAGAGATAAGATATTGACGTATCTCAGGTTTCAAACCTCTTAAAAATATTCGCGTCATTCTCTCCTCATTATTAACCAAATAGGACGCAAACCGGGACAACTCGGCGAACTTAGCTTCGTACTGCGACACGGTCATGTTGTTTTTCTCCAACTTGATAAACTCCACCTCCTTCATGTGACGAATACTTTCGGGAAAGTACTTGTCATTGAACAACTTTTGGAACTTCTCCCAAGACATCTTTAGTGCATTAGGCTGGGTACGTTTTACAGATTCCCACAAGTATTCTGCCTCTTCACGCAACATAAAGGTGGCAAAGGTAACCTTTTGCTCCTCAGAGCATCCCAAGACATCAAATATCTTAGTCATCTACTTTAACCACGCCTCCGCCTTTAAGTGGTTCGGCTTTCCCAAAACTCGGTGGTCCCAAATCCTTGAATTTCTTAGTGGTGACCGAATCGTGGGTTGCCATTATTTTTACTGCATTATTAATGATGAGCCATATACTTTGATGTTGCATGAATTTTAAAAAGCTCCTAAACGTACCGTCGTTCGTCAATTGATCAGTGTTGTTGTTTATAGGAGGATTATCGCCATCCTGTTGCTCATTGTCCTGATTATTAATCTGTGGAGACTCAACGGTCTCCTGTGCTCCATTGATATTCTCAACATTCTCGGATGTCATTTTCAAATACTGCCACAAAATAAGGGTTAAATAACATATCACATATTATCCCTATACTCTGACCGACCAATTTAAATATCAAATAAACTTAGGTAGGTCATACTAGCAAAGGAATTCCCGCCTCTCCTCCTAGTTCTTGTCTCGAGATCTTAGCTGTGATCATATCCCTAAGCTATGATACCAACTGTGACGCCCCCAAAATAGGTATACATCACCCATCTTGAGTCGCCAAATACATGGTACAAAATTCAAATACAACTAAATTATACAACAGTCGTGTATAGTACAACAAAATACATGCTGTGAGTTTTAATACAAATATTGTCTTCTAGAAAATATCCACTCACAGAAAAAGTCCTCATTACATTTATTGTCACACTATTTAACAGAATAGTGAGGACTACTAGCTAATACTATCATTCGGACCATCACTCCGTTCCCCGACTTGTCCCAGCTACGTTCTCATTTCCTGAATAGAACAGTGAAAGAAAGGGTGAGCTCAACTAGCCTAATAAGAAATACTATGACTAAGATAATGCAGAATAAATTATCATTAGTCTTCAACAATGTTAAACTGATAATATACAATAGACATCAAGTTTAACTACAGCGAAACAAGCAATCCATTAAAAGAGTCAAGTAGAGAATAAAGTCTATGATTTAAAAGGTTTTTCATCACTTTTATCGCTGGGACTCAGCTTAATAAATAATCCACATCATCCCTGCACTACGACCAAGGATATTCATTAGGGTCACGCCCAAAAATTCCATGCACTACGGGCCAAGGATATTTGTGTATTCATCAATGGTCATGATTATGCCAGCAACTGTCCATCAATGCACTACGGACCAATGAGGACTTTTATCACATTATTTGAAACATTACGGTCATGATTACACCGAATAATCCCTGGTCATAATCATACCAAGTCCACATATGCACTACAGGCCACAGATGACTTTAAAAAAAAATATAAACATGAGGATGATGACAATGATATAAGAGTTCAATAAAACAAGTTCACGAATTAATTTATTCAGGAACTAATAACGTCCAAATTGTCAACATGATCTTTGCTTTGTAGAGTAAAATTCAAGAATGCTCGGAAGAATATTTCCATGAAAAATACTGGATGAAGCGCAAATATCAAGGATATTCCACTAATTTCATGGAGTATAGAAGTCAAAATTTTAAACAACTAAGTATAATAAGGAATGGAATAACAAAAGAAATCACCATGCATACGGTACTTCTCATAGACAGGTTATTCCAACAGAATAATAATAACGAAACCAGGTCAGGTGAAATTCACACTGACAGGATGTCCCAACAGAATAATAAATGCGGAATAATAAATAATGGAACCGTGTCCCACAGAAAACGCATATCTGAGGATATTCCGGCTGTAATAATAAATAAAGATGAAACCGTGTCAAATGTAAAACACACAGACAGGATATTCCAACAGAATAATAACAAAGATGAAATAAGGTCCGGTGTAAAACATACAGACAGGATGTTCCAACAGAATAATAAAGACAGAATAATAGAAGAATGTCACCAAGTATAGGGTAGACCGCGTATACAGTTTATTCCAACAGAATAATAAGAAATGGAATAACAACAGTTCTCTTCATGAATAAGAAAGAATAACACCCCTTACCGTAAAAGAACAGGATATAAGAGTAGGGAAGTAGCAGAATACTTTTCTATAGTTTCTCTATAATTTTTCTCTCTGGAGTTTCAGTGAATTTGTAAGAAATAATGAAGGAATGAGCTTCTATTTATAGGAGAATGGAAAGGAACCGTGTAAGGATTTCTTCACTGATGAAATAATTCAAAGACTCACGGATGAAAATTTTGATACTACATATTCAAATTGTCAAACCTTCAACCAATCATAACAAAGCAAGACAAAATATAATACATATATATATATATATATATATAAACCCACATGTTATAAACATATATATATATATATATAATACTAACAACCTCTATTACAATTCAACTCCATTCCCCCACCATTTCCCACTCACATAATAAACATATATACTATAATCATACACACATCACTTTCACCCTTTCTTTTCCCCCACCACTTCCCACTCACACATATATTATATTATATATACACACTCAAACATAACAACCTTATATACATAAACTCCATCCCCTATACGTATCTCTCTCCCACCCCCAATTTCAAAATTAGTTTTTCAACACATATGGGCCCCACATATGGCCCCCACATGTGGGCCCCACCTTTAAATAATTTTTACCAATTATTTTGAAAAATGGGTAAATGGAGATTCATAAAATAAGCAAAACTTACACAAATACCTTATAAAAATCACATTAATAATTTTAACAACATTTATCACCTTTATTATAATTCACAATATTAATCGACCAGGTCGTTCCCAGGAAAGAGGTGGCTTTCCAATAAGGATTTCTCCCTATCACAGCACAATTAGGTGACCAAACCTCTCAAGGCGTAACTTCTGACATCGTTAATATTGTAATTTATAATATTAATAACTCTGTCATTTCAATTATTGATTTAATAATATATATAAAATATCGACAATAATTGAATCAAATAACGTGAGATACTATGCAACAATTACTATAGCAATAATTGAACAAAACTGAGTGACTTCTCACGTAAGCATTAATAATCAATACCGTGTGCTACTATGCAACCACGCGTATTACTGTACTTTTACTACCGAGTAGTTCAACAGTATTAATGGTAAAACTTCCGCCGTTATTTTTAATAAAATATTTTTGTCGTTTTCTCAATCAGACAATAATTCCGTTGTGGGGTCCACCAATGATTGTGCTGTCGTACGAATATTCCCCGACACAAAGAATATTCCCTGACCAATCGAATATAATATAACAACTTGCATACTTTATAAAATTTATAAATACTACCCATAACTATAACATTATATCAAATCCACACCATAATATTCAAAAAAATATTTCGAGAAATTTAAATCTTTATTTATAAAATTTGGGGTCTCACACCCAGGATGGATTGCAAATGGTGTGTTGTGCGCCTCCATTATGATTTTATACTTTAGATCAGGGTCGTTAGGAACATAAAATCTGGAGTTGACTCAAAGTATTCCTTCTTCATCGATTCTTGCTTCCGGCATAGCACCTTCTTGCACTTTCTTCCTCATACGCATCAGCTCCAGGTCTATAGCTTGAGCAGCTTTAACTTTATCAATTAAAGTCGGTTCTACTCGTATATTTTCCATCATCACATGGGTCCTTAGAGTCTTTAACTCTATCTCCAACCTTTGTAAGTCATACAAAATGGGCCTTTGCATTGACAATATTGCATTCGTACTCGCATATGATCTTCTACTCAATGCGTCAGCTACCACGTTCGCTTTTCCAGGGTGGTATTGGATGGTATGATCATAATCTTTCAACAGTTCAAGCCAACGTCGTTGTCGCATGTTGAGTTCCTTTTGAGTGAAGAAGTATTTGAGGCATTTATGATCCGTAAAGATCTCCACTTTCTCCCTATACAAGTAATGCCTCTAAATTTTAAGTGCAAAGACAACAACTGCCAACTTTAGATCATGAGTAGGATAATTCCTCTCATATTCTTTGAGTTGCCGAGAGGCATAGGCTATGACTTTCCCTTGTTTTATGAGAACATATCCTAACCCTTTGCCCGAAGCATCACTGTAGATGACAAATCCCTCCGAGCCAGATGGCATTGTCAGAACAGGTGCTGAAATGAGTCTTCTCTTGAGTTCTTGAAAACCCTTCTCACATTCTTCGCTCCAACTAAACTTTGTATCTTTCCAAGTCAGCTGAGTTAATGGAGTAGCGATTCGAGAAAATCCTTCCATGAATCTCTGATAATAACCAGCTAAACCGAGAAAGCTACGTACTTCGGTCACTGATTTAGGTTGCTCTCAGCTTTGAATTGCTTCAATCTTTGCTAGGTCAATATATATTCCATGACTTGATACTACGTACCCAAGGAATGCTACTTCCTCAAGCCAGAACTCGTATTTCTTCAACTTGGCATAAAGCTTGTTTTCACGAAGCTTTTGGAGTATCAGCCTCAAGTGTTGCTAATGATCTTCATGGCTTTTGGAATTTATGAGAATGTCATCAATAAAGACGACCACAAAGTGATCTAAATATTCCTTGAATATTCGGTTCATCATATCCATGAAGGCAGCAGGAGCATTAGTCAATCCAAAAGACATGACTAGGAATTCATAATGCCCGTACCGAGTTCTGAAAGCCGTCTTTGGAATGTCATCGGTTCTAATCTTCAATTGGTGATATCCGGAACGAAGATCAATCTTTGAAAATAAATTGGCGCCTTGTAACTGGTCAAACAAGTCATCAATGCGAGGCAATGGATATCTATTTTTGATAGTGACATGGTTCAACTCCCGATAATCAATACAAAGTCGCGTACTCCCATCTTTCTTCTTCACGAATAGAACAGGAGCACCCCAAGGAGACGTACTAGGATGAATGAAACCGATGTCTAACAATTCCTGTAGTTGGGTCTTTAACTCCTGAAGTTCAATAGGAGCCATTCGATATAGGGCTTTGGAAATGCGTTTTGTACCGGGTTCAAGGTCGATACAAAATTCAATTTCACGCTCTGGGGGTAGGCCAGGAAGTTCTTTCGGGAATATGTCAGGAAATTCATTAATAATAGAAATATCATTCAAAACTGACGTATTTTTGTTTAGATCCGTGACATGAGCTAAGAAAGCTTGACATTCATTTTTCAATAAATGAATAGCTTTATGGCTTGAGATGATAGTGATGAATTTTAATGGTTTGGTTGCTTGAATTCGCATAATAGGTTGGTTAGGAATATGAAAGCTAATAACCTTACAAAAATAATCAATTTTAGCATGATGAGTAGTTAACCAATCAATCCCGAGAATCACATCAAATGCAAGTATTTTCAAAGAATTAAGATCGACAGGTAACATGCGGTTATCGATTTGAATCAAACAAGACTTATAAACCGTTGATGTAATGAAGGTTTCTCCCAATGGAGTTTCAACAGATAAATCAAAGTCTAACTTCTCCGGAGTCAAATTTAAACGTTGAGTACAAGTAGGAGAAAGAAAAGAATGGGTAGAACCGGTATCAAATAAAGTATAAACTTCGCTAGAGTTTATGATTAGCTTACCCGTGATCGCCTCGTTCGGATTCCTCACTTTTTGGGAGGTTACAACAAATGATCTCCCTTGAACTACCGATTTTGTCTTGTCTGGGACACCCTTGGATGCCTCCATCCCAGCTGGACTTGACTTTGGTGCACAATAAAATTGGGCTAGTTGACCTTCTTTTCCACAATTGTAACATGCTTTGGACTGCATCGTGCAGTTTGGACTTATGTGTCCTTCCCCTCCACATTTGTAACATACGACCGACGGTCGTTCTCCTTCCTTAACAGCGGGTGTTGGTGCTGACGTCTTTCCATCTTTGCTGAACCTTCTCTTCTTGAACTTTCCACTCCTATTGTCCTGGCCATGATTACCACCGAAGTGGTTATCATTTCTGGCATGTTGATTCCCTCCACGTTTGTTGTCACCGCTTCGATGATCGCTACCATCGGTATTATCGACTTGTCGGTTTGCTTCTCTCTTGGTTGGGTTGACTCATTATCACGCTCCAATAACTAAGCCCTATTCACAACATCTGAATACAAACACAGTTTATGAGAGATAAGGTATTGACGTATCTCGGGTTTCAAACCTCTTAGAAACATCCGTGTTATGCTCTCCTTATTATCAACCAAGTGGGATGCAAACCGAGACAACTCGGCAAACTTAGCTTCGTACTACGCCACGATCATATTGTTTTGCTCAAGCTTGATGAAATCTAACTTTTCATGTGACGTATACTTCAGGAAAGTACTTGTTGTTGAATAATTCTTGGAACTTCTCCCAAGACATCTTCAGTGCGGTAGGTTGAGTACGCTTTACATATTCCCACTAGTTATCTGCCTCTACACGCAACATGAAGGTGGCAAAGGGAACCTTTTGCTCCTCGGAGCATCCCAAGACATCAAATATCTTGTTGATATGTTTTATCCACGTCTCCGCCTTAAGTGGTTTTAGCTCTCCAAAAAAACTCCGATGGTCCCAGCTCCTTGAACTACTTAACGGCGACCGTTCGATTGTTGTCAGTGTTTCCACCTGCATTTTGGACAGGAGCCGCTCTCGCCTGATGTTGCATGAATTGCATAAAGCCTCTGAACATCCTATCCTTCACCATTTTATCGGTGTTATTGTTTTCATGAGGATTATTGTCTTCCTGTTGCACATTACCCTGGGCATTGATCGTTGGTGACTCAACGGTCTCATATGCTTCATTGCTTATCTCAACATTTTCAGATGCCATTTTCAAATACTATCACAAAACAAGGGTTAATTAACATATCACATACTATCTCTATACTCTGACCGACCAATTAAATACCAAATAAACTTAGGAAGGTCATACTAGCGAAGGAATTCCCCGTCTCTCCCCTCCTATTCCCAGCTGTGACGCCCCCAAAATAGGTATACATCACCCATCTTGGGTCGCCAGATACAAGGTACTGAATACAAATACAAACTAATTATACAACAGTCGTGTAAAATACGACAAAGCATAAATTGAGAGTTTTAATAAGAATATTGTCATCTAGACAATATCCACACTCAAAGGGGTCCTCAATACATTTATTGTCACACCATTTAACAGAATAGTGAGGACTACTAATACTATCATCTAGGCCGTCACTCCCCGCTCCCCGACTAGTCCCATTACGTTCTCTCATTTCACGAAGAGAACGGTGAAAGAAAGGGTGAGCTCAACTAGCCCAAAGAAGAAATATTATGACTAAGATAATGCGAGAATAAATTATCATTAGTCTTCAACAATGATAAACTGATAAAATACAATAGACATCAAGTTTAACTACAGCGGAATAAGCAATCCATTAGAAGAGTCACGAAGAGCATGATATCTACTATCTTCTATGATTTAAAATGTCTTCATTAATTTTTATCGCTGAGACTCAGCTTAATAAATAAACCACATCATCGAGTCATCCCTGCTTTACGGGCCAAGGATATTCATTAAATTATCAATGGTCATGACTATACCAAATAATCCCTGGTCATAATCATACCAAAAATTGTCCGTCAATACACTACAGGCCACTGAGGACTTTTACCAAATCATTTATAACATTACAGGTCATGATTATACCGAATAATCCCTGGTCATAATCATACCAAGTCCATCTATGTACGTAAGCCAAAGATAACTTTCATCATAATATAAGCATGAGGATGATGACAATGACATAATAATTCAATAAAACAAGTTCAAGAAATTTTTTTAAAGATTTATAAGTTAATTTATCCTGAACTCAATAATGTCCAAATTGTCAACATGGTACTGCTTTATGGAGTAAAATTCAAGATTGCTCAGAAGAATATTTCCATGAAAAGATACTGGATGAAGCACAAATATCAAGGATATTCCACTAATTTCATGGAGTATAGAAGCCAAAATTTTAACCAAATGAGTATCATAGAATATATGAAACTGCAATGGATTTTCACCCGCCATGCGGTAATCCACGTAGACAAATCATTTCCACAATTTAATAAGAAATGAATACGAAGGGTCATTCACCATGCATGTGGTAATCCACATAGATAGGTTATTCTAACAGAATAATAAAGAATGGAATAACAGAAAAATTCACCATGCATGCGATAGATATCGCACGCATAAAAGTTATTCCAACGTAATAATAAATAATGGAACTGTGTCATGCGTAACGCACAGCATGTGATATTCTAGCGAGAATAATAAATAATGGAACCAGTCATGTAAACGCACGCATGTGATATTCCAACAGAATAATAGAGAATAGAATAACAAAAGACTTCACCAGGCATGCGATAGACTACACAGACAGGTTATTCCAACAAAATAATAAATAATGGAACCAGGTCATACGTAATACGCACAGACAGGATATTCCAACAGAATAATAAAGAATTGAATAACAAAAGACTTCACCAGGCATGCGATAGACCGCACAGATAGGTTATTCCAACAGAATAATAAATAATGGAACCAGGTCATGCGTAATACGCACAGACATGATATTCCAACAGAATAATAAAGAATGGAATAACAGAAGAATTTCACCATGTATGCGGTGCTTCGCATATTTACTCCAATAGAATAATAAGGAATGGAATAACAGAAGTTCTCTTCATGACTACGAAAGAAATAATACCCCTTACAAGTACAACAAATAATATCCCTTACCTTATAAAGGTGAGTACTCTCAAATTAGGTAGTAGTAGGGATATACTTGAAGAAAACTTGCACTACGCTCAAAGCTTTCTTAAACTCTAAAGAAATACGCTTAAGATTATAGAAGAAAAATTCTCTGAACTTCTGGTGTGTTTTCAATTCTAACTAAGCATCCTATTTATAGGAAAATAAAAAGGATACTATGCAATAAAATATAATATATTCTATTTATCAAATATATATATATATATATATATATATTATTTAAAATCTAATAAAACAAATAACTTTATAAAAAGTATTCTATTTTATATAAAAAGATTTTACTATGCAAACACTATGCAGTACTATGAAAACACTATGCATAATTGAATATAATATATTCTATTTATAGCCTAATAAAACAAATAACTTTATAAAAGTATTTTGTTTTATATAAAAAGATTTTACTATGCAAACACTATTAATGCACTATACAAATACTATGCATAATAGAATATAATATATTCTATTTATAGCCTAAAAATAAATAACTTTATAAAAGTATTCTGTTTTATATAAAAAGTTTTCTGTTTTATTATATTTATAATAATAATAAAATAAAACTTATCACTTATATTATAATTCACAATATTAATCGACCAGGTCGTTCCCAGGAAAGAGGGGGCTTTCCGATAAGGATTTCTTCCTATTGGCGCGCAATTAGGTGACCAAACCTCTCCTTGACAGAACTTCTAGACATCGTTAATATTGCAAATAATAATATTCATAACTTTGTTATCTCAAAATATCGAGAATAATTGAATCAAATAACGTGAGATAGTACTATGCAACAATTACTGTATCAATAATTGAACAAAACTGAGTGACTTCTCACGTAAGCATCAATAATCAATACCGTGTGCTACTATATAACCACGCGTATTACTGTACTTTTAACATCGGGTGTTTCAACAGTTAATGGTAAAACTTCCGCCATTATTTTCATAAAAATATTTTTGTCATTTTCTTAATTCGACAATAATTCCGTTATGGGGTCAACCAATGATTATGCCGTCGTACAAATATTCCCTGTTAAAATGAATATTCCCTGACCAAACGAATATTATATAACAACTTGCATAATTTTCAAAATTTCTAAATATTACCCACAACTATAACATTATATCAAATTTACTCAATAATATTCAAAAATGATATTTATTGAAAAATCATCATAAAAGTTGGGGTCTTACAGATTCGCTCAAGTTAAAATACCGGATTAACTTCCCGTCAAGTAGATTGCGATGATCTGGGAACCTTCATGCCAAAAAGCCGCGAGAGTAACCTAAGATAGGTCAGCCTCTGATAAACCAAACGTGGAGGAAAGTTTCTTCATGCTTTCCATTTTTTAATTACTTGTAAAGAAAATTACTTGTAATTTCATTCCATGTTCATCTCTATGCAATAGAAAATATGAAGAATATTTGCACATGCATATTAATACATGACATGCTATCAAATGACACCCATTTCGCAGGATATATTCCTAAAATGGACACATTATGATAGCATGTAAACATTTAAACATTCCCTAAGACTAAACTACATAAGTTTTTATAGGGAAGCAATTGGTCCCATTTCTCGTTCAAAGTCCAGAAAGGCATTAAGCCCACATCCAAACATGGCTAAAAGTGCCCAGCCTGATCCTACTCCTGTCTCTCGTGAGGAGTTCGAACGATTAAGCTATCAAATTATAGAGTTAGCTGTTATGCTCAAAGAACTACACCAATCTACTCAAGGTCCACAAAAACTCATCCACATAGAATCCTCTGCACATGGAGGAACCCAAGGCCAAACAATGCCTACTCAACCAGAGTCATCCATACCAGGGGGCAGTTAGGGTATTGGAAAAAAGATGGAAACCCAGATACCTAAACCTCATTCCAATAAAGAAATCACAAATCTCAGGGATGATCGAGAAACTGGGGATATAAGAAAGAAAGTCCAACAAATAGAGGAAACCATCTGGTCAATCAAAGGGACTGGAAACTATGGAAGTGTCAACTATTCAGATTTGTGCATATTCCTAGGGGATCGATATCCTGACAAATTCAAAGTCCCAGAGTTTGAAAAGTACAATGGGGTAGGCGATCCCTATACGCACTTAAAAGTGTACATTGGCGAACTAGGGTCTTATGCTGAAGATGAAAGCCTCAGAATGCAACTTTTTCAAAAGAGTCTCACTGGAGAGGCTAAAGCTTGGTATGCCCGATTTGACAATGCAAAAATTCACAACTAGGAAGAATTGCCTTACGCCTTTCTAAATCAGTATAGTTTTTAGTCTCAAATGGCACCAGATCGATACCAAGTGACTAAAGTCAAAAAGTAAAGTACTGAATCTTTTTGAGAATATGCCTAGAGGTGGAGACATCTATCAGCGCAAGTTATTCCATCAATGATGGAAACTGAGATAATAATGACATTTATTGATATCCAAGAGGCTCCTTACTATGAGAGGATCCTAGCAGGCATAGGAAAGCCATTATCAGAAATGATCAAACACGATGAAATGGCAGAGATGGGCTTAAAGGCAAGAAAGATTAAAGACTTCACTGCCTTGGAAGCAGTCGTTAAGCATATACAGACTGGCAAGTATGCGAGCGATCTCAAGGGTGTACCCGATAAAGGCATTGAAGATTTATCCCTTGTTGTACAAAGGCAAGCTAGGAGAGCAACCTATAGTCCCCCCATTTGGAAAAAGAAAGACAATCTACCATCTCAACCACAGGCTGCATTTAACCAATTCCAGGACAGGAAAAGAAAATTTGAGAGAACGAAAAATCGGGTGTTCACTCCACTAGGCGATTCTCTTGAAAATGTATTGGCGATATTGATGGATCATAAGAAAATTACCGAACTGGCTCCACCTCTAGAACCAGGGAGCAAAAGATACAATCTAAGCCAGAGATGTGCTTACCACTCAGGGTCTCCAGGACACGATACATACGATTGTTGGTCCTTAAAGCATAAAATTCAAAATCTGATCGAAAGTGGCAGTATTGTGGTCCAACAACCTGACCAACAAAATGTCAACACCAATCATCCAATGCAGCATGATACGGATGAAGTAAACATGATCGGGTCAGGAAGCACTGAAATGTATCCAAATCATAAGTACATACGAAGGATAGAGGAATACCCCCAAAGGCACATATCAAATGTCCTAAAGTGGGAAAACTCGGAGGAGAGTATGATAGTAATGCAAAAATTAGAGATGATCTAGAATCAAGTAAATTTGCTTGCTAAGCTGGTAGTGCGACAACATCAGGATACAAAGTAGTTTTTCACTCAACTATCATTAAGCCAAGAGAAAAAAGAGGTCAACCATAATGTAAACCCATATCTCTCCATGATGAGCCAGCTAAATGAAGAAGATCAAAGCAGGCTAAAAGGAGAAGAAAAGGGGATTGATAAAATTGCTAGAAGATCTCGACAATAGAAATATTACTTGGGGGAATGCGAATTTGGGGATGCTACACTTTCTCTTAATTTGGCAATCTCCTTTGGATCTTTTAGAGAACCTTGCTTTAATTTTTTTCTTAGCAAAAAATGGCGTTGGCTCCTCAATAGACTTCCTTTTGGCATAACACTCTTTATCTTTTTAAGGAACTTCTGAATGCTCCTTCTCTGGGCCTTTCTCTGGCAATAGTTTTTTTAGTATAAAGAGCTGAACCGGCCATTTATGTATGAGAATTCTAATCGATTTTGACTTATTGACAATAGTTGGTTCATCCCAAACAACAGTGATAAGAAAAAGCACATTATTATCAAGCATCTAAATATACAGCTTAGATTCAATGTATTATTTCTTGATGTATGCATCTTACTTCTATGATTATAAAGGAAATACTGAACTCAAAAAGATCTTAGATGCCAGGGCTGCTCGGGATATATTTCATAGAACTTGTTATGCCTTGCCTGATCCTTCTCATGAACTGAATACTATATAATTTTAAAGGTCTCGGGATCCTTGGGGACGATAAACCTCGGGAGGATTAATAATTCCCCTCCATTCACTAACACCCATTCCCGATGTTATCCTTTATTGTTTGATGGGGGTGAAACTAGCTTGAGCCATACATTTTGTCAGTATATTTGGTGAAATCCTTTTATTTGGGATTTTTATACTTTGAAAGTATAAAAGAACACTACAAGAAATCACACATTTTATGACAAAATTTTTGTCACGCACAAATTTTTTGTCACAACTTGTTAATTAATAATTACGAAATTCATAATCGTCACTAATGTTACTATTAATCATTTATATCGTCACTAATTTACACATTTGATGACGATTAACAAAATTTCGTCACAAGTTATTTTAGAGGTAGAATTTCACACCAAAATTTTGGAAGGAAACCTTTTAGTGACATTTTGTAATAATTGATGACAGTATTTATTGTCACAAAATATTTCTTTCGATGACAACATAATAATTTGTCATTAATTATTTGTAACATTTTAGTGGCAATGTGCTTTCGTCACTAATGTTCACATTTAGTGACACCAAATACAAATTCATCACAATTTTATTTGGAGGCAAAAATTTTCTAAAAAAATTTGGAGGGAAATTTTTTAAAGACGAATAAATAATAATTTTATGACAATTTGTATTGTTATAAATACCAATTTTATACGACGAGATAATAGTTCGTCACTAATTAGATGACTGGATAAGTGACAGAAATAATTTGTCATAAATTCTTATATTTTATGACAAAGTAAGTAATATCGTCACAAATTTTATTTGGAGGCAAAAAAATTCTGAAAATTTTTGGAGGAAAATTTTTAAAGACGGAAAAATAATAATTTATGATGATTTGTATTGTCATAAATACCAATTTTATATGACGAGATAATAGTTCGTCACTAATTAGATGAATGGATAGGTGACAAAAATTGTTCGTCATAAATTCTAATATTTAGTGACAAAGTACGTAATATCGTTACACTACATTAAAACTTTTAAATTTCATACATTGATCATGACAAAAAGAGAAAGAAAAAAGAAAAAGATAATGACGCTCTTTTGTGGAATAGAGTACAAATTAATGCCAAAAAATACTCATATGTTCTACAAAAAAAATTAAGTTAGAGTTTGTTCTTTAATAATAATTTTTAAGTAATTTACAATATTAATTGTATTAATTAAAATATTAAGTTACAATAATTTAATTTTTAAAATATTGTAAATTGTCAATAAATAAAATTATAATAATTATGGCTCTTTTTGTGGAACAGATTACAAATGTTAAAATATTACTTTTTTGTTCTAGAAAAGAGTTATATTTCAATTTTTTATAATTAATTTATGATATCCTAAAATTTAAAATGACTTAAAGTTAAAATATAAATTGACTTATAAGTTGTGGTTTTATAAGTAAAAGTATTCGACATCAATTTGAACTATAAGTAAGAAATTTAGTTCAAACAAGTTTTGAAGATATTCGGCTCATAATGACTTATAAATATAAAAATTACTAAAAATGACATTAATAAAAAGAGGTAAAAAATAAAAGAAGGGAAAAATAAACATTTTATTTGGTCAAATTAACTTATTTTAAAATGACATATAAGTTATTTTAAAACAAGTTACAAATACTGACTTATTTTTTTATACTTAAAATCAACTTATAAATAAAAAATAAGTTATTGTCAAATAGAAGAATAATGGAAAATGACTTATAAACTTACAAGTCACTATCGAACGAGAGTAAATCCCCTGTCCCCAAATTCCATGTCTTCCTTATGTCCCCCCACTTAAATTTTGATACATGTGCTTTTATTTTATTTTAGAATTAATTAGTGTTAAGTAAGAGACTATGTGTCAAAATTTAAGTCCACACAAAAAATAGAAAAATTAGAGACAGAGGATCTACTCTCTGAACGAACAGGCTCGCCTAACCCAAAACTCTTAACCCTCTCCAGGGTGCCTTGTATATCTATATCTTGCTGATGCCTTGTCTCCCTGCCTTTCCGCCGCTGCTACCGTGCCACTAGTCTCGAAATTGAAGCTCTCTTCTCTAAAATTGAAGTTATCATCTCTTAAATTGAAACTCTTTTCTTTAAAATTGTTGTTGGTATGTTATACCAATTTTTTTTAATAAACTTTGCTCTAGTTCTAACAAATTGAAACTTCTAGTTAATTTCTCTTATTTTCTCAATTTGGAACCCCTAATTTCTTCTTTTTTCTTTTCATCGTCATAGCCCATCACAGAAATAGCCCTTCTCTTACTCTATAGTCAAATTTACTTAAATTGTACTAATTGTATGCCCTAGTTTTCTATTTTCCTTAATAATTTCTACTATTTTTATATTTCACCTGCTCCTAATTTTCTGTTGTTACTTGCATATGCGTTTTTTGTCTTTATAATTGTTGCTAACCAGTTATATTCATTCATATTCGTTATTATTTCCACAATAATATTATCTCTGTGTTTTGTTAGTTGTAGACTTGAATTCCATAGATAAACTTATCATTTACTTGATAACTTAATTCTTCATTTTTAGACAATGCTTAATTTTCTTTCCTTGATTGAAATTTTCATTTGTATTTCAATTGTAAAGATGTTGCATCAAAGGCCAAGGCATCTCTGTCTATTTGCTCAAATTTGTTAGTATTTGTCACTAACAAATGTTTAGTGTTTTCCACTAAAATGAAAGTTCATCTAGTAAGTATGGTGTAGTGTACAAAACCACCATTAACAAATGAGGAAGTTCTTAGTGTGTCCTTTACTTTATTTGGAAATTATATTGATGTTGTAGTTTCTTTTTTTGATAGGATTCTACTATGTTTTTTGTAACCTTTTTTTGTTTAATTTTATTCTGCTCACCCAAATTTGGTTGCAAGATAAAGGTCTCCATAACATTATCAGAGCTTAATTCAACATTAAACCAATGGCTTCCCACTCTTGTGGAACCAATGTCTTCTATAAATCCCTTGGATCTTTGTAATGGGAAAGCACATGTTGCTAGTTCACCTATCAAACGAATTGACTCTTCCAAGCGTAAAGATCCATCCCCAGGAACTTGCTCAGAAAAAAGAGTTCATTTCGATAAACTTGCAATCTTGATGGATAAAGCTAACCTTGCTAAAGAAGATTATTTATGTACTATTTCCTTTTCAGCCCTCAAATTATGCTGAAAGGCATCAACTGGGAGGAAATCATTGCGGGTAGTGGAAAACGATCCTCCTTGAAGCTACGGGCTGAAGTTTTTATGGCTTGTAAGACATTATTCATATTTAACAATTGTCTCTGGTTGCTCTATATCATTTGTTGCTAAAATTTGATTTGTTCTTGGGTTCCCACTAGAGGTTTTTTCGGTCCTCTGTTTCTGGTGCAAATCATTTTTAGATTTGTGTTTTTTTGCTCGGCTTGATCTGGTTATACGTCTTCTATTTACGGTGCAGTAGTTATGTATTAGGGGTCCTTGTTTTGCGCGAATTTGTCTAATCTCTTGTTGATCTATGTTCTTCCTGATTTGGGTATTTTGTTTTACTTTTTGCTATCCTTTTTATATTCAGTTTTGGGATATTTCACCTTAGACTTGCACTATTTTGGGTGTTATCTCGTTATGCCGATTTTTTTCTAGCTTGACGCTTTTATTTGTGTAAGATATTGACCTCATTGAAAATATCTAGCTTTCACTTTTTGCAACGCAATTTATTATGCGACACATGTAATGACTCAGAAAATCTTATGTAATATTCAATTATTATAATGTCAAATTTTGAGAATAATTTTTTTTATTACTTCTCATTGTGGAAAATTTTATTTACTAAGTTTATTAAGTATCCTATATTATAAGTGGTAAATAAAGAGATGTTGATATATACATTAATATAATGTTATATAAACATCAAGAATGAAAAGGAAAGCCAACATGGCTTAGTTATGAAATATTCTTGACAAGAAGCTACATTTGTGTATTGAGAATAATTATACTGTGAAATAATTTATTGATGTTCTATCAAGAATTATTAAAAATATGTGGAGCCACTATTTTAATGACATGGGTACTATTTTGTTAGCCTAATCAGATTTGGTAAATAAGGGAATATGAATATTTATAGTCCATTTTCTTAATATGGGACTCCTTTAATTTGCTATGTAGGCTTGTAAGTTATTTTTGGGTCTATTACCTATTTACATGTTTTGAACCCAAATTAAAGTTAATCACTGCCCTATGTCTTGGCCCATGTGGCAGACCACTTGAAATATAAATTAGAGGGGTTGTTTAGCCCAGATGAAATATATAGGAAGGAAGTTAGCTGTATCAATTGCATTAGACAGTTAGTTAGTCTTGGTTAGCTTGGTTAGTTTATATAATGCATAAAAGAACATGTTAGATAGGCTTACGTAAGATAAGGCTTAGCAGGGTAAGTAGAGTCTCTGCTAGGGTGGTCGTGAAGTTAGACTAGAAATGATGTCCGATAGGGGCCAACTAGGGGTGATGCAAAGCTTAATAGTAAAAGAAGCCGTGTTTGGCTATATAACTATATGTCATACTCTCGACTTCCCAAGTCGCTAGAATAGTAAGAAAGAAAGAGGAAGGGCCAATCATTAGTGAGTGAGATAGAAGAATTCGGTTAAGAGAAGGAAATTGGAAGCAATCTATTGCCACCTCTAAGCTACTAAGGTAATCTTTTCTATCCTCTTTCTCCAAATTCAATTTTGTTCTACTTGTGTTCATATGGCCGAATGGCCCGAATAGTTATAAGGGCGATAGTGTTATTTCTTTTGCTATGTGTCTTTGTTGTGATTTGGAACCGTAATGTAGCACATTATGTTTGTTATTAATTAAGCCACAAGGTTGGGATCACTAAGCTAAGATTTGTGTATTAGGTGTAAGTATATATAAACTGCACTTTATTTGTTTGATAAATTGCCAAGCTAAGGACTGTTGTAGTGTCTATGTGTACTAGCTATGATGTGGAGTTCAAACTCTGTCAAATTGCCCATATAGTGGGAGAAATACCTCAAGCATACTCTATAATTGACCTTATCATGTTGCAATCTAAAGTAATTTATCACTTGAGCAAAGCAAGTAAGGATGGACTAGAATAGTAGGCTCCATATTGACTGCTATTTGAAGCTTAACTTGCAATGTCTATCCCTTGCTTCTAATATGGTTAATACACTATAACACAATGTTTATAATTTCAAACCACCAACACTAATACCTATAAAGTTGAAGTATGTTAGTTTCAATAAATAAAAGTCAGTCCTTGTAACTGTTATTGAAAGTTTTGTTTATGGTGAGCATGATTTGCTTCTAATACATTATATACATAGACAATCCTTGTTTTTCCTTGTTGCCTAATCATACTACCTTGTATTAATTTAAGGCCTATGAGGGGGCTATTTTAAAACCAAAGCTAGAAGCCTTGCATTTAGGTTCTTAAATCATGAACCTATATTATATAGTATGTGCACGCTGTGAAAATCCTTGTATTGGAAGCTTAAAGACTGTTTTGGCAACTTAGTATCATACCTTGCCAAAAAGGCTTGAAATGGGCATAAAAGACTATCCTGGACTTTAAAATTTGTTATATTAACTGTTGTTTGCCAAAATGATCGCTATGCTTATATTGTTTGTTGTCTTTATGTTGATGTGTTGATCGGGTCATGAGCAACATCCTTGTGTTATACTAACTGTTAGTGCAATAGGATTGAACTGGTATGTTGTGCTACACCCCTTTGGACTGAAATAGTTAGTTTTGACAAAATGTCGTGGAAGCCTATTTTGAAAATAATGATATCTTGTATGCACATTTTTTAAACTATGAATATATAGTATATATCAAGTGCATGATTTTATAACCCTTGTGATTAAGAGATTGAGGGCTATTTTTACGCTTTTGAGTTATTCTATTGCTAAAGGCCTAAGTGACTGCCATACTATGATTGTACTATAACTGACTGACATTACCAACTCTTGCTATATTTTGTTAATGCTTGGCTTAGGCACAAGGAGATAGGTTGGCTGTGGTGTTATAAGGACTTAATTGAGTTATAGAGCAAGCAAATAGCTATGACACGAGTAGTTTTAAACTGTGCACACCATGTGTTCGACAAAAGTCCCAAGTGGACTACCTTATCTAAAAGCCATGTATTAAGCACACATAAGGTTGGGGATTGAATGTTGTATTACTAGTAATGAAAATTGGAAGGTTTAAACACACTAAATGTAAGCAGGAAGTAAACTTTAACTAAAACCAAATTATATTAGCATGTCAAGCCTTTGTGGGCACTATTTTGAGGAAACACAGTTAACCTGGTTTGAATATTGTTTTGAGCCTAACTTCCTTGCTAAGTAGGTTGCTATAACATCTAAGTTATGCTAAGAATGGATTACCAACACATTAGAGTATCAAAAATTTGCAAGGTGGTAAGAAAAAGGGGGGAAACTGATTTGGTTCTTGGGGTCATTGGAGGCACACAGTGGCCCAACACTACTACACAACACTACACTACACTGCAGAGCTAGTTAGTGGGCTTAGCCTCCAAGTAAGTTTGGGTTGAAAGTTAGCTTTGGTTGCAAGATTTCTAATTATAGGAATTTGAGGGCTGGGTTAAGGTGTAAGAATCATTGTCATGACAAAGTGAGTGGTTGTCACAAAGACAGATGAAAAAACTTAGCAAAACTGAAGCTATGGATCGACCGGACTTGCTTGGCTATCTTGCAAGGGCAGGATAATCATCTGGGCATAGCAAGATACATTGCACATCTTGATTAGTTAGTATACAATTGTTTTGCAGTCTTGGAAAAAACTGTTTTTGGCTTTATAGTGCAACTCAAAAACTTGCCCATCAAGTTCAAAATTTAAATAAGCAAGTGTGTGGGACATGTCTCAAAATCATATAGGTAATTAAAGAGAAAGGAAGTAAAGGTACTGCCTTTAGGCAGTAGCAGTTCACAAATCAAAGAATTGCTAAAGTAGTTCTAATTAGCTAGTTAACCTTGAACACAAAGCTTGCCTAAACCCCAAACGGCCAAACAAAGCTTGACTGCCACAAGTTGATCAAGTTGGGACTATTTTGGCATAGAGAGGAAAAATTAAGAATGTTCCACTTTAATATGCAAGAATAACCTATAAAGTGTCATGATCCTAACAACATTACTCGTGTATACACTAACAGTCTATCACATTTAAACTCGTAGTTTAACTATGTATGTCAATGATTAAAGTGATTTGTAATTAAAACATGGATTGTTCTTCTTATAAATAAAGGAAATTGAAGGAGCTAGTAAAATCAATGATGGTTACAAAGGAAATTGAAGGAGTTAGTAAAATCAATGATGGTTACAATCCAGCCACCTGAATGTTGGAAGTTACTAGTTCTAAACAAGAAATGATTCTTAGCGTTAATTTCACACAAGTGTATAAGAACTCAGATTTATATAGGTTGGTTGGTTCAATTTTATTTACACGTTTTTATAGCTATCTCAATGATTTTATACATAAAAGCTATATAAGAAGTTTTTGCTTATGAATGGCACATATTGTAGGAGAAAAAAAAGCTCTAATTGAGGAAATAAGTAAACCTCGTCCATTTTGGAGACGTAAAGGACGTGCTCGATGATACAAATGTTAGCGTCGAAGAATTCTTGAAATATTACTTTGGCTTCCATCACGTGAAAATAGTTTATGCACATGGTGGTCATTGGCTCATTACTTTGCGCTTGATTGTGAAAATAGTTCATGCACATGTTCATGTATTTGAGTATTAATTAACTGTATTCTTCTGTTGGTAAGGCTGAGTTTGTTGCTCAGTTTTGCTAGTGTTGTTGTAATAACACAGTGATTTTATTAAAAGGTTTGGAATTTATTGGTCATCATCTTGGTGTAATTTTTTTTATTTCTAGATCTATAATTTTATATTTAGTTTTTTATTTAGTCATAACAACTAATTTTGTCACTATTAGTAACTCTTTTTGTGACGAGATGTATCGTCACCATAAGTATTCAATTAGTGACATTGAAAAATGTGTCCCAAAAAATAGCACTTTGGTGACAAATTATTTTGTAATATTATTTAAAATATGAAATGACAACGACATAATTATCATGTTAAATATATTATTAGGTGACGAATTGTTATGTCGTCATTTATTTTCTTATTTTTGGTGACGATAAACACAATAACATGACAAAAGAATAATCATAAATATGACAATATTGTCGTCATTAAAATTAGATGATTTAAATAGAGTAACATATTTTCGTCACTAAAACAATATCATTTAATGATGAAAAATGATTTTTGTCATTTAATGCACCAAGTTTTGATGACGAAACATAATATAGAGTGACGAAAGTTTCATTCAAATAGTGACGTTATTAACGTCACTAAAAGTAATTAATTATAGTGACAATGATGTAGATCATCACCATAAGTTAAAACTTTTAGTGACGACATCAAATAGTGTCAAATATACCTAATACCACGCTCATACGGTGACGGTCTCTGTGACGATTAAAAATCGTCACCAAATGTTTTAGAGACAAAAATGAATTTTATGTGACAAATTTTAACGTCATTTTTTGTGTGATTTCTTGTAGTGGGAATGGCTCAGGGTTGGCTTTAATCTCTTATCCGTGCAATGGGTAAAGAAGGCATTAAGAAGTAGTATGAAGTTTGACAACAATTGACCGAGTGAAATATTAAGAAAATCTTACGAAAGAACTAAAATAAAGCGGTGCAACAGAAACCTAAGGCCATATCTGAAGTGCATAACTAGTATGCCAACCCAACCACTTGTCAGTACATAATAAATTCACTCGAATGAACTTGGCATTCTTAGGTCATATTCTTCGAGAAGAAGAATGGTTGTTCTAAGTGCCAAACTTGCATTCCATATTTACCACTCATATTCAGCCGTGTTGAATAGGGTTCGAGCATAGTCTAGGAAAGGATGAAGGACTCTTATTCCAAGGGCTTCTTACTTTGGGTTAGTCAGAATAAATATAAGGCGGTCTATCTCTTCTACTTCTATAAAGGCATCCATGGTTAGGCCTTCTTCAGGCGACACCACCCTCAAAACATCACTTCCCCGCCTTTTGATGGCAATGTCTAGCGATTCTAAGGTCCTATCCATGTAATCAAAGGCAAAGACTGAGTTAAAATGAATGAGTTATGGCCATTCCAATATTAGGAATTTTCTAACGAAAATTGTCATAACTAGAGTTCTACAACTCTGATGGCCAAAAAATTTAGAGTGGAAGTTCATGTTACTATGTTTAAGATTCTGCCAATATTTGGGAATTTTCGGAGTGAATCATGATATAGTTGATTTTGCTAAGTTATGAACTAGAAATGGCTCTTTCCAAAATATTAAGAAATTTAAAAAGTTCTAACAAAACTATTTTTGTGTATGAAATATATTGATATATGTGTGGCCTGAAAATAAAATAAATAATAAAGTGGTTAGGAAGGCATAATGGGGGAATTAGGTTTTCAACAGAATGAAAATAATTAAAAATCGTTAAGTCAGGAGTCGTTGAAATAATTTCTATCGACTAGAATATGTTGATTCGTGATGTATGAATCTATATAAAGTTTAATCACATATTTTTATGAGAATCTTATAAAAATATTGTGAGGGGACGTTTACGTTGGTTTAATTTGAAAGATTGATTATGTGAGAGCCCCAAATCCGGGTCCCAAATCACCACGGATCTGGTACAATCATTTTATAACTATTGTGGAAGATATAATCATAAATTGTTTATACATTAGACATTACACACTTTTCCCCAAGGTCGAGTAACCTTAACTTATACACAAATCATAACTTATTTGACTTAAAATATCAACAATACACAATACTTATACAAACTTTATCTGCACACATAAACTTAACGCTGGAACTGACTTTAACCTTTCCTTGTATCCGACGTATTCGCCTTAATCTGCAATGTTTATCATGATATAGCAAGGGTGAGCATGAAAGTTGCTCAGCAAGTTTAAATTTATTTAAAGATATATCATGATTGAATGAGTCTGAATAATAAGCTGGCTATAATTCATCAATATAGTTGTGAATTAGCGCGAACAAACTTTTGACTAAACAAGTATTAAACATGAACAAATATATCTGGACCGAACAGTAATGAAGGTGATCAGCCTTTTATACCTGACTTATGTAACACCCCCATATTCAGTTACCTGAAACCCGAACTCGGTGCTTTACAATACCATTTCAATGAGTGGAATAAAAGTAATAATAATAACAATAATATGATTATCAAACTTAACTTACATTTATCATAGTCTAATCCCAAGTACGCAACCTTTACTATAATTCTTTATATGATATATAATACATATCATTATCTTAATACAGTCTAACTATTACAAAAGATACCAATAATCATATTCTGTTTGCTTTCCTTTTCACTTGTTCTTGTCTGAACCTTCGGGTTGATCACGCTTTGCTGAAAACATTTAAATTTAAAGCAAGAATGAGCATTTGGGTGCCCAACAAGTAATAACAATTATAAATATAATTAGCTGAAAGAAATAAATATTTTCTTTGCACATCACTTCTACAACAGATCAATAGTTATAAAGTAAACTGAACCAATCATAACCATATATTATTTCTATATCAAAGTTTTTGAAACTACGTACTGACTATTTATATAGGGTTAAGGTGACATATTATGAACATTGTTTTCAATTTTTGAATAGGTTTAGCAGAACTTCATCTGCAAACCATCATAACTTACGGGCGCGAGGGTGTACATCCCATGGGCCCTGTATTGATCAATACTACATGCAAGAACGATATTATCGTTCACTCTATCTGCCTTGGGCACATAAAAATTTTTCCCATGTTCGGGATGTTCATACTTAGTAAGGAATCCGAACCAAAGCAATTTGATTAGATACAATAGGGTTTTATCATATTCAACGATATTTCTGAATCTGTGTCTTGCTGGATCAAATAGCTTAGACGGCTTTTACTATATTAATACTAGGGTTTAATATATATATATATATATATATATATATATCAACATGTGATTAAATACAATGATTATCCAAGTGGGGACACTTGTATAACCATGTTTAGAAAATAACGAACAAAATAGATATTTGAATTATATAATATAATATCATGTTGATAAACAATGATCGGATATAGAATATATCACAATAGGGCACATAAAAAGAATGAGCCTGGTTTGCTGCTTACAATACGCAACTTAGTTTTATCTTTTATACTGAAACCTATCATTAATAAGATCATTCTATCGATTAGAATCACATATCATAACATATAGTACTGTTTATTGCAGTCAGCACATAACCTAATTACATTGTCACACATGTTTCACAGTCATTAAACCACAAATAAACACACATATACAGACACATTATGCAAGTCTAGATCAATTTCTGAAACCTGTCGGCATGCCGACGGCTTTATCAGGTATTTATCGAGTCTAAGACTCTATATCGAAGTTCAATATCTATTTAAACTATTTAAATAACAGTCATAACATTTTTAAATGATTTACAATAGTTTTTAAACAATTATTATAACTTATTCTAATTTTTCATACACTGGAATCATTAAAAAATGATTTAAATATCAAATAATCCTATTATCATTAATATTTAATTAATATTAAACTATTAATGAAATCATTGCCAAAATATCAAAGTTATTATAACAACTTGAAATATTTTTAAAGTATTAATATTACCCTTAAATGATTTTTAAAATTTTAAAATCATTTTTAAATAATTACCATTAATATTTATATATTAATGTATTATTCATCAAAATATTAAAAAAGTCGCTTATTTTAACTTAAAATATTTTTAATCCATTTATATCCTTTTAAATGATTTTTTAAATAAATAAAACCATTTTTAAACTATTTATTTAATATAATTATTAAATAAACTTAATATCATTTATTATTAAATTAATATCATTAATATTAAATTATTAATGAAATTATCCTTTAAATATTAAAAGTTATATTTTATAACTTAAAATATTCTTAAACACTTTATTTTCATTTAAAATAATTTTTATAAAATAAAAATCATTTTTAAACTAATTTTATTTAATATAAACATTAAATAAATCTAATATCATTAATATTAAAATATTAATATTTTTTATAACAAAATATCAAAAGTTATATTTTATAACTTAAAATATTTTTATAATCTTTAAATGATTTTTAAATCATTAATTCTATTTGTCACAATTTATTTAATACATTTATTAAATAACTTAAATATCATTAATATTAATTAATTAATGAAATTCATTACAAAATATTAAAAGTCATTAAAAATAACTTAAAATATTTTCTTATACCATAATATATTTTAAATGAATTTTCAAGTATTAAAATTATTTTTAACTAATTTATTTAATATTATAATTAAATAAATTAAATACCATTAATATTTCAAAAATATTAAATATTTATGAAATATGCTTAAAATAATTAAAAACTAATTTTTGGACTTTAAAATAATTTTTAATAATTTATTTTGTTTTTTTAGTAATTAAAAACTAATTTTTCTATTTATTTAATAAAAATAATTAATTTAGTAATTAATATGTCGCTAAAGGGTGCCTATAGCGACATAACTGTCGCTATAGGTGTTCTTCGTGTTCTTGAGCTTAACCCAGAAATGCATGTCAATCACTAGGGGTACCAGTTTGACCATCAATCTTTCGTAATTCATGATGTTTCTGGAAAGGCTAAACATCAGATCTTGTACTAATAGTGCAATACTACATTATCTAACAAGAAACATGGCCAAAAAGCATATAATAAGGGTGATCTGGGGCCTTGAAAATGTTGTCAGGTAGTTCTTCACGTTTCTGGGCTGCCCAAAATTCTAAGGTCATGGCCGGTCAACGCTATTCATGGCTTTATATTGTGCAATATGTTCATGTTATGGGTGGTCTAAACGTCGGGCTATGAAGATTAACTAGCAGGGTACATGAATCAATCACTTATAATGACTAAACAACATCAAGATACAATATCTAAGGCATTAAAAAGGCTGTCAGAGCTGTTCTGGGTTTTCTAGGTAACCCAGAAACCCAGACAGTTTCATGGTGCCATATTGAAGGTTGATTTCTTCTAGGTCCTGTTCATCACTATGTTGTTATTAAGGTTCAAGTATGTTGTCCTTATGTAAGGTAACACATATGTAACATTATTTCAGTCAGATCACAAAACAATCACCAGATTTAATCTGGTCAAACCTTGTCATAGACATTGTTCATACACTTTCTGGAAATCACAGAAAAGTGTCTTCGTGATCAGATGGACTACTTTGACCATCTACTACTATCGATCTGTTAATTGTTTAAGGGATAAAAAGGTATAGATATAAAGTCCATATGGCAGGCTACAACATGTATATAACAAAATCATCAAATCACTTAACACCTGACAGATACAAGGCTTAGAATATCTTGTCAGACTCGGATGCACACTTTCTGGGTTACCCATAAAGTGTTGGTCATGCTTGGTCAACTCTCTTTGACCATTAATAACTTTTAATCTATAACAGATATGGACTTGATTCAAGTTCTACATTAAAGTACTTATAGCATACTATAAGATGAAACACTTAAACAACAAAAAAATATAACAACTAAAGATCTACATCCTCTGACATTTGTTGTCAGAACACAAAAAAATTATTTTTCAGATTTTGAAAATCATCAATTTCGCGCACTTTGATGTTATGGATCTGGGATATAACAATCCAGATCACTAAATAACATCTTATTCAACATGATTAAACATAAAAATCACAAATCCATTATAGCATACAAGATTAAAAATTTTAGCTTAGGTTTATACCTTTCTTGGACAATTTCTTGATCTAGTCTTGCTGATCTGTTTGTGTATGTGGGGAAGACTTGATAAGGGACTGGTATACTTTATAAATTCGTGAGTTAGAGAGAGAATAGTCTAGGTTGAGTGTAAGTGCACAAATAAGTCTTAAAAGTAAACTTATCTCTCTCTAATTCTATATATATAACATAAAATGAAGTTGTTTGATATGAATGCTAGTATGTATAATATTTAGAACACATGGGTTTTGTAGAAGTTGGCCAACCACAAAGTGTTGTCCAAAATACAAGTTATCTATCAATTATGCAAGAGGGGCAATATGGTCATTTGTCTAGCAAATTTAATGGCATGTTCGTAACTTGGCAAACCCTTAGGGTTTAACCCTAAGGTTTAGCACAAAAATTATAGGATTTCAATTTAGGGTTTAAAATAAAAAAAAAATAGTTTCTAAAAATTGTAATTAGGGTTTCTTAATCAATTAAGTTTTTAATTACTTAGCACTTTGCTAATTAGGTTTAAGAGACACTAATTAGCATCACACTTCCCAATTTAGCGATTAGGGTTTATAATTTAGAAAAATAATAAGAGTTTATACTAAAAAAAATTAGGGTTTTGAATAATTAAGATTCTCCCTAATTAGGGTTAATACCTTTAATACCGGACATTACCCACGTTAACATGATTACATAACGCCTTTTAAGTCGGCATCCCACTTTTAAATTAGGGTTTAACAACTTAATACTAGGGTTTTCTACTGTTCCATCAAAACTGTTTCACAAATTAATATTACACACCTACAGTACATATTTATGGTACTTAAAATAAAATAATATTATAATAAATGTTATATAACATATTTACTTAGACTGATTTTAAAGTCTCATTTGACTTCAAACTAGGGTTTTCAAATACTGCACCATTATTGACCAATTATTAACAATGTGTACATACAATACATATTTATAAAGATCGAAAAGTCAAAATATAATTAATATTATATTATTATTATTCTCATTCCTTGATCAAAATCCAAAATTTAGGGTTTGGATTCCATATCCGATTTATCTTTCATATATAACATTAATAATTAAGTTAAAATAAATAACTTAAATATGCTAAACAAATTCATATAATAAAATAATTATTATAATTGTGCTTTAATCATTTCATATATTATTTAAATAATATAATTATCATATTTTCATGGGAAATAATTAATAAAAACATTTCTACAATAAAATTAATTGTTATAAGAATATAATTTATAATGATCAATAATTCTAAAATAAAATTATTTGTAATCATTCATGTAATAAATATATTTTATATTCATCACATATATACATATACATTACCTAGCACATATTCTCACCTTTAAAAAAAAAAATTATATGCAAAATTTCTGATTTAATAATATAGAAAATATCGGTTTATTACATTCACCCTCCCTTATAAGGATTCTGTCTCCGGAATCACCGTTTTAAAACCTATACATACAAGGGTACATAGCATACACAATCATTGCGAGTAGATCTCGATCATAATTGATCGAATCGATCTTTAACTATTCAGCATAAAACTTGTCTATCTGCTTATACGAAAAATTAATTTCTAATAGAACTCAATTTCCTCCTTCAAAATAATTTATAAAATAATATACTATATATATAAGAAAATAATATATAAGAAAATAAAATTGATTAGAATAATACCTAGAGTTGCATCCCCGGCTACCACGGTATCTTGAACGGTTATGTTGTAGATGCTTGCGGTTGTTTTTGTTGGTTTGTTTGTTGATGTTGGTCCCGTTGTTGCCAATGTCCTGCTGTCTTTTCCCGTATTCACATTCCTTGCCTCCCTTCTCCTCCTTGGACAGTCTTCCACTTTATACTCCATTGATCCACACTTAAAAGACCTACTATACATTATTGGATTGGGGCAGTCGGGAGAGATATGTCCCTTCTGCCCATACTTATAGCACACAAACTTTCCCTTTATCTCCTTTCATTTTATCGTATGGGGCTGTCTTTTGCCCCTGCGTTATCCTAGCTATCACAAACGCTTCTACCGGGTCAGTTGATCTTCTAAATCTTGGCGATACGATTGCATTGAAATCTTTGAAATTTGTCAGTCGATTATTTGGCTAGTGTTTCACGACTGGTATTCCATTCTTCATAGCTTGATCGTCCATATTCGCAAAATTCTGTATCGGGTCTGGTTGTCTTCTAGCTTTGTTGACAAGTTCTTCTATCCTTGGGTTTCATTTTCGTCTTTACGACATTATCGCAAATTATTCTTTATCATCTTACATTCTAAGCCTTATCATATACGTTTAACATATAACACGAAATTCTCTATTCAAATAGTTATGTATTCAAAATATTAGATTTTGAAAATTTGGTTTTCTGCATTAACCAGTGCTCAGATAAATAATTACTATCTTTATACCAACTTATTTCATTAATCCCACAAAGATTCATATTCATAGCACTTGACATACCATAACACATTCTGCTTTAAACATCCACTATCCCTTTGTGACTCAAAAGTCGGGAATCGCTGCCATAACTTATATAAAAGTTAAAAATATTACCTTATATAAACATACATATCATATACACAACATAGAATTATACATATTCAAGTAATACTAATACTACTTATTTCTTACGTCTTCACTAATAATCAATTGCTTAGTATTCTATATATTCCCATTATCCTCGATAATCCATTCACACCTAACTATACCCCGTTCGTCCAACTTATAACACATTATAAGTTTAAGAACTCACCACAAACATATGAGTTTAAGAACTCGACATTGACCACATATTCTTTAACTATATTATACCTATCAACTACACTATCGTTTCTGGGTCCAGTACTACACTTTCCAGTATAATCACCTCATTGAGGTAGCTTTCAATGTGAGCCTCTATTTCAGCTATTGGCTTTGATATTGGCTCGGTCATGAAGGTTGACTTATTCTTTATGACCTGAGGGTATCCTAATTCTTTTCTATCTAACATCTACACACAAACTATCTTAATTAACATATAGTATATACACACTGCAAATAATAGATTTATATAAGTTATCTTTTATTTTGTTTGATGATGAATTTATCCAATTCATCTCCTTTTTAAACTCTATATGAGTTATTTATATTTTCAACGTTTTCCTCTGTCCCAAGGTTATAACGTAAGGTCTATCCCACCTAAGGTTTTTAACCCTAAAGCTCTGATACCATGATGTAACGCCGCCAAATTCAGTTACTTGAAACCCGAACTCGGTGCTTTACGATACCATTTCTATGAGCGGAATAATACTAATAATAATAACAATAATATGAATATCAAACTTAACTTACATTTATTAGAGTCTAATCCCAAGTACGCAACCTTTACTATAATTCTTTATATGATATATAATACATATCATTATCTTAATACAGTCTAACTATTACAAAAGATATCAATAATCATATTCTGTTTGCTTTCCTTTTCACTTGTTCTTATCTAAACCTTCGGGTTGATCACGCTTAGCTGAAAACATTTAAATTTAAAGCAAGAATGAGCATTTGGGTGCCCAACAAGTAATAAGAATTATAAATATAATTAGCTGAAAGAAATAAATATTTTCTTTGCACATCACTTCAACAACAGATCAATAGGTGTGAAGTAAACTGAACCAATCATAACCATATATTATTTCGATATCAAAATTTTTGAAACTACGTACTGACTATTTATGTGACGCCCCCAAAATAGGTCCACATGACCCATTCTGAGTCGCTAGATATCACTCCATAAAAATCAAATACAAACTTCATTTATACAACTGTTGAACTGTCGTGCAGAGTACGACAACAGATAAGTTATGAGTTTCAATACAAAATCTATGTAACTCTCATGGTGCCTCGACCACAACACCTTACAAAGGTACTTTACATAAAAGTACAGTCAATAACTGTTTTAGAAATTAAAATCTTTGGGAAATGCTCAAAGAAACCTTCATACATGGGAGGCCATGCGTCTAGGTTATGATAGATATCATATGTCCACAGAAGTATCCTTGATTGACCCAATAGACCCCAAAGAAAAACAAGAAGATTGCTATAATCTTCTTCCCAATGGTGAGTCTTCTCTTGACATATAATTATCTCCGTTGTCTCCCAGTGAGAATTATATTTCAAATATACTCCAAGATCATATAGGTAGTGCTTGTAGATATACTCAACAAGTGGCTGTGCACAACCCTGTCTTATGATAACACGAGGTTGTATGTCATTAAACATCTTGTATAATACTGGAAAAACACCCTTCCATGGTTGGGTTCACCTCACCCTATTCGGTTCACCAAAATTAAATATCAGATGACGTATACAATACGACACAGTTATCTGAAGTTCTCAATAAAATTATTTCCATACTATTTAGGGAGAACCTCATCAGCTATAGACCACCGTTCTATTCCCCTGTTACCCTCATTCGACCCATCAACACTCTTGTTACCTGAAAGGAATTGTGAAGCAAAAGGGTGAGCACAAATAGCCCAGTAAAGAATATCGTGACTAAAGATAATTAAATTATCAATAGCCTTCGTCAGTAATAAATCAGAGATTTAGAACATATGGTAGATGATAAAACTTTTCAACCATAGTTGCAGCGGAACCATCAGATCTATTATCTTCTCTATGTTAAAAGTCCACCGATAATGTTTTATCCCTGTTACATCAATCAACAATTCCTGTCCACAATCATATGAATAACTCATAATCATAATTGTGATTCTAAATTCTACGAAGATAATTTTTATCACCTATCATCACCTGAAACATCAAAAATTATGGTTATACCAAATCACAATTTCTGCTCATAATCATGCTAATAAATTCATCTTTGCACTACGACCAAAGATATTCATTAACAATTCATCTTTGTACTACAGGCTAAAGACATACAACTATATTTTAGAAGAGTCAAGTAGAGCATGATATCTACTATCTTTTACGAATTAAAAATTTATTATCAATATTTTATCGCTGAGACTCAGCTTAATAAATAATCCACATCATTGAATCATCCCTGCAGTACGGCCAAGGATATTCATGTAATCATCAATGGTCATGATTATACCAAATAATCCCTGGTTATAATCATACCAATAACTTTCCATCAATGCACTACGGGCCAATGAGGAATTTTACTACATCATCTATAACATTACGGGTCATGATTATACCGAATGATCTCTGGTCATAATCATACCAATAAACAGTTCATTTATGCACATAAGCCAAAGATACTCATCAATCAATAGCTCATCTTTGCACGTAAGCCAAAGATATACAACTGTAAAACCAATAATCAATAGTTCATCTTTGCACGTAAGCCAAAGATATACAATCAGAAAACCAATAATTAATAAATCCATCTATACACGTAAGCCAAAGATATACAAATCAGAAAGCCAATAATCAACAGTCCATCTATACACGTAAGCCAAAGATATACAACTGTAAAACAAAATTTTCAACTTCACATAACATATTTAACTCATATGTTAGTATTTAAACCATTTTTTGAAAAATTATGAAATCAACTTATTATTTTTCTATCCTTTGTCCAAACATATATACATATATTTCATACACAACAAGTATTTTTTATAATTTTTCAACTCCCTTAAGTATTTTTCAAAATCAATTTCTAATTAATTCCTTAAGAAATTAGCTACCTCAAGTTTAACTCCGTAAATTCCCAAATCTTGGCGGATCTTACACATGTTAACATGAGCTTCCAGCTTAAATTTCATGGTCATCTGAGTTATAGAACTTGATTTATAGTGTTTTTAATTTAAAAACCTAAATATTGAAATGGTCATAACTTGCTCATTTTAAGTCGGAATGAGTTCATTTTTGGACAGGAGGTACTTTATACCATATATTTTGATGTCCCAAAAGGCCGAAATTTTTCTCACAAATTAAGTGGCTGAAAATTCCCTTTTAAATTTATGGGCAGTATCTTTTTGGTACTTTGCAGTTTTTGACTCCTTTGCTAAAATCAGTCCACACGAAAATCTACAACACCTTTTCCAGTGATTCCACTTGGATAAGTTAGTAAACTCATAGATCTAACTCTAAAACTTGACCACACTAAAAATTTCAAAATATAATAGGAGATATGGTCGATTGAATTTTATGTTCTATTTTCACCAAAAATCTGATTTTTAACTCTTTGTGATTTCTAAGAAACTTACATGTTTTCACATAATAACCAACAAAACTCATCATAACACTCACTAATACTACATATACCCATGATTTTCATCAGTCCAATGCTTATATTATGACTTTCCAAAATTTTTGAGGGTCAGAAAAATTACAAAACTGGAAATGGATTTTCACCCGCCATGCGGTAATCCACGTAGACAGATCATTTTCATAATTTAATAAGGAATGAAATACAAAGGATCATTCACCATACATGTGGTAATCCACATACAGGTTATTCCAACAGAATAATAAAGAATGGAATAACAGAAGAATTCACCATGTATGCGATAGACCGCACAAACAGGTTATTTTCAACAGAATAATAAAGATCCGGGATACGCGTAAATGCACGATTGTGGATATTTCGATAGAATAATAAAGAACGGAACCAGTGTCGTGAAAATTAAGACCAAGCATTGTGATATTCCAACGTAATAATAAAGAATGGAATAACAATGTAATTTCACCATGTATGCGCGATGCAGATTGCATGTAGATCGGTTATTCCAAAAGAATAATAAAGAATGAAATAATAATGAATTTTACCATGTATGCGGATTGCAGATAGATGTGTTATTCCAACATAATAATAAGGAATGGAATAACAATAGCTCTCTTCATGAATAAGAAAGAAATAATACCCCTTACGAGTACAAAAAATAATATCCCTTACCTTAGAAGAAAACTGGATACTAGAATAGTGAGGTAGTAGACTTCTCTTCTTCTTTCTCTCTATAGATTTTCTCTCTCTACGCCTTCTCTCTATAATTTCTCTCTAGAGTTTCAAAGTGAATTCAAAGAAATAATAAAGGAATGAGCTTCTATTTATAAGAGAATAGACCGAATAAGAACTAATTCATGAACTATCCCAGATTGATTTACTTTTAAACCAGACGGTCCATATTGATTTACTATTAAAACTTAAAGCAAATGTCCATAACCGATTCACTATTAAAACTTTAAACCAAAGAATCCACACCTCGATTCACTATTAAAACTTTAAACCAACGATCCATATTGATTTACTATTACAATTTCAACCAACGGTGTGAAAAATTAGCACATCTCCTCATGGAATAATATTGTACCCAAAAATGATTTGGACCGAAAAGAAATATATTTTTCGGTTGAATAATACCCCGTGAATAGTACTTTGGGAATAGTACCCCGTGAATAGTACCCGACACGAAAAGTGTCCCAAATACTCGAGTGAATAATACTAGAGTTAATAGTAATTTGGGTGAATAGTAACCCATGAATAGTAACTCGTGAATAGTACTCAGACACAAAAAGTTTCCCAAATACCCGAGTGAATAATACTAGAGTGAATAGTAATCAGGTAAATAGTAACCTATGAATAGTAACTCCTGAATAGTACTCCGACACAAAAAGTGCCCCGAATACCCGATCGAATAATATAACCTCCAGACATCAATTATTATCAAAATAAATGTCGATTTCCACTAACACTAATAATTCTAACACAATGAAACTATCAATTTCATCTTTAATCAACACGAACTTATTCATCATTAATATTATAACTCACAATATTTAACAACAAGGTCGTTCTCAGGAAAGAGGGGGCTTTCCAATAAGGATTTCTCCTTATTGGCACACAATTAGGTGACCAAACCTCTCCTTGACAGAACTTCTAGACATTGTAAATATTGCAATTTAATAATATGAATAACTTTGTCGTCTCAATTATTGATTTAATAATATATCATATTATGCAGATGATACTGTGACAATAATCAAATCAATAATATGAGAGATATGATGCAGCAATTACTGTAGCAATAATTGAGTATAACTGTGTGACTTCTCACATAATCATCAATAATCAATACCGTGTGCTACTATGCAACCATGCGTATTTTACCACTGATTATTGTATAGGAACTTGCTTACTTTTCAAAATTTTCACATATCACCCTTAACTTTAACCTTTTATCAATTTAACCATTTACTAAATAGAATAATTATAAGAAAATTGAATACTTTCATTTCATAAAATTCGGAGTCTCACAATCTCCCCTCCTTATGAAATTTTGCCCTCGAAATTTACGTACCTGGTAGTTCGAAGAGATAAGAATACCTTGCTTTCTTTTCGGATTGTACCTTCCCGGTAATATCTCTGTATCATGATTTTTCCATTGCTCGTCTCCTATATTTCAGATATCATTCTAGAATATATCTTCAAAATAAAAGTTAATTGTCATATCACAATTTGTCAACTTATCAAGTAAACAATTTCAGCTTAGGTAACTGTTGCCTCTTTTTCAGTTCTGATAAAAGAGCTCTAACTCATGCAAGCATACATGTGTCAACAAGTAATACAGAGTAAGTAGAATATCTATTCCACAGAGAAAGTTGTCAAATTTAAACTACTATGCATCAATTAAATCACTATATTTATATGCTTAAACTAATAACTATAATGGTGAATTAATCTAATTGCAAATAACAACCAAAACAAGAATAATAATGGAATAAACCAAATCTGGAAAGAATGGGATCCTAACTTCATTTAATACTTCATCCAATTACCACTATCATGCAAGAATTGTTCACGTATCACAGGAAAGTAGCCAAGAGCACTAATAGAGTCATAGCCATTTTTCAATATACTATGACCTACTTACATAGCATCCAAAAATGATAGACTCCATATAATCATCAATATAACCAAAATCACTATATGTCTATATGAAATTGTAATCATACTGAATTTAAGCACAAGCCCTTATTTTAACTCATACGGTGAAACAATATATGTCTATCTGGTTCAAGAAATACACAAGCCATATAAAACAACCCCGTATATGTATGCTATCATGATTACAATCCATACTTTCATGTTCATTGTCAATTCCATACAAGTACTGAAATGAATGGTGCATTCATACATGCAAAACAATCATGATAGAAATTCCATATGATATGTAAAATATCATATGAAATTTGTCTCTGTATTACTTGGCAATGAACCCTGGGGCCTGTTGTTAAGCATGCTCGCCATTTGAGTCTCCAGATTCTTGATAGCCACTGCTTGGCTTTTAATCATAACTTCCGTGTTTGCCATGTATTTCAACATCATCTTCTCCATTTCTGATTTCTTTTTTGGCTGTGGTGCAGCTGGAGTGTGATGTTGTTGTTATTGAAAAATCCTGCGGAAACAAAGGGTTCATGATGAAACGTAATTTGAGATTGTTGTGGTTTTAAAACGATTCTCGCGATGTCCTTGGTTAATTGACCAACTAAAGTTTGGATGATTTCGGTTGTTGGGGTGGTATGTGTTCAAACCGTCCTTGATCTTTCCTCAGTAATTGCCCATATATCGCACTTACTCGAAATGATAACACACTGATCTGTCGAGTGTGACCCCGCGCAAATCTCACATACGAAGGCAACTGTTTTCACTTTGCTCTCTGCCAATGTATCTATTTTCTTTGCCATCACTGCCTTCTGTGCCGACACTTGTGTAATAGCATCTACCTCCAACACACCTGCAACCTTGGGCTGTGGCATCCGAGCTATAAGATTCTGGTAATCATTTGCAGCCATACTCTCGATAAGTGTATAGGCCTCATCATAGCTCTTTGCCCATAATGCCCCTCCTGCAGCTGCATCCACAATAAGTCTCGACTGCCATCCCAATACATTATAAAATGAGTTGATCACCTTCTAATCTGGCATACCGTGATGCGGACACTTCCTCAGCATCTCTTTATATCTCTCCCATGCCTCATATAAGGACTCACCCTGTTGTTGCTCAAACTGCGAGATTGTTGTCCTCATTTTTTGTAGTCTTAGCCATTGGGAAGAACTTGGCTAAGAATTTCTGTGCTAAGTCTTCCCATGTAGTGATTGACCCTGACGGCAAAGAATGTAGCCAAATTCTAGCTTTATCCCTCTATGAGAATGGGAATAGCCTTAGTCTGATAGCGCCCTCCGTCACACCGTTGTATCTGAATGTATCACAAATCTCGATGAAACTCAACAGGTTTTCATTTGGATTATCCGTAGCAAACCCCCTAAATCAGATCAATTCTCGCACCATCCGAATAGTGCTCGGCTTTAATCTCAAAAGTATTAGTCGCTATCGCGCCGGCCCTCGACTATGCTAGATCAGAGTCCGTTTATATTTGGCATGGAATAATCCCTTAGACCCCGGTGCTCTTCTCTTTGCTCAATTCTCTGTTCTTCTGCCATACTAGCTGTTGTACTTTCTAACTGAGCTTACAAATTTCTCCGCACACTTGCTTTCCAACCTCTTCCGTTAATGTTATCATGCACTGGTGTTAATTCTGAGTTGGATCATCGCGTGTGCATAAAAATCTACAAGTACCTAAAACCAAAAACAAAACAAAAACAGAAATGAGAAACGATCAGAATTGTCTAATTCATACAATATAGCTTGAAACTGATGATAATTATTTAAATTAAACGCCTTTCCCTAAGAATTCGCCAAAAACTTGTTGCCTCTTTTTTCGTTCTAATAAAAGAGCTCTAACTCATGCAAGCATACATGTGTCAACAAGTAATACAGAGTAAGTAGAGTATCGATCCCACAGAGAAAGTTGTCAAATTTAAACTACTATGCATCAATTCAATCACTATATTTATATGCTTAAACTAATAACTATAATGGTGAATTAATCTAGTTGCAAATAATAACCAAAACAAGAATAATAAGAGAATAAACCAAATCTGGAAAGAATGGGATCCTAACTTCATTTAATACTTCATCCAATTACCACTATCATGCAAGAATTGTTCACGTATCACAGGAAAGTAGCCAAGAGCACTAATAGAGTCATAGACATTTTTCAATGTACTATGACCTACTTACACAACATCCATAAATGATAGACTCCATGTAATCATCAATAAAACCAAAATCACTATACGTCTATGTGAAATTGTAATCATACAGAATTTATGCACAAGCCCTTATTTTAACTCATACGGTGAAACTGTATATGTCTATCTGGTTCACGAAATACACAAGCCATATAAAATAGCCCCGTATACGTATGCTATTATAATTACAATCCATACTTGCATGTTCATTGTCAATTCCATATAAGTACTGAAATGAATGGTGATCAAGCATTCATACATACAAAACAATCATGATAGAAATTCCATATGATATGTAAAATAGCCCCAGCACTCAAGCACACAACTAAACTACATATTAAAATCTGTTAGAATCCCATAATGGAGTTTATTTCATGACTGAACCAAATGGCATTATGGGATCAAAGCTAAACATGGTTAATAAGCAAACAATTAAAAGATGAAGGATAAAAAAGATCAAACCCAATTGCTGATTATAGACCAATATTAACGTTCAAATCCTCATATAAATCCAGCAAAATAATAATTATAATCCACACTGATAGAAAACCTTAAGAAGAATTAGATAAATAGGCGTTTAAGCTTCGTTCTACATTGGAATCTCTCTCAATGTGTAAACCCTAGTTCCTACTATGAAAATACGTCAAAAGTTCTCCAAGATACGTCTGACACCAGTCAGATATCGTTTTAATCAAATTACAACCCTTTTAATTAAAAATTAAAATAAAACAAATCAAGATAGCTTGACCCATCAGCATAGGCCAAGGCTCCCTCAAGATAATCCTCGCTACGGCGCGAGTCTTGCAAATATGTAGAGTTGTTCGTACGGGTGCTTGCAAGGCAAGTATCCTCAAGCGTGTTCTATCGCTGACGACAAAGCAACTTCAAATCTGTATTCTTACGTTCTGGCCACAGAATCGATCCGCTCACGCTTCCTTCCTTTGTCTATCCATGCTTGGTCTTCTACTCCACTTGATCCTCATGACATGTATCTCCCAGCTTGTGCCTCGCTTCATGCGTCCATTAGCCTCGTGCCCTCTAATACCACCAAATTAGGTCGTTTCCTGCACTTTTTCACCAAAAGGAGTTTTAAGTAAATACAATGCAAAATAACATGAAATGCAACTAAAAACACACTAAAATATACTTGAGATGGACATAGTTCGCGTGAATTGGTATTCAATAAGTAGGTATAAAACCCACTTATCAAATACCCCCAAACTTGAACTGTTGCTTGCCCTCAAGTAATGCATACTAATGACCAATGAAAATGCAACTACAAAACTATGCAACTAAGCTATGATGCAAACTAGTCTCACATAGTTCCAACTCTAACAGAATTTCAGTCCAAATTGCCTCAGTGAATTATCCAGATTCAAGATTACCATTTTAAACCAAACTATAGGCATAATATCATACACTCAGATAATTCATATATGCTATAGAGATGCTGTGTGTGTGTGTGTGTGGTGTTCACCAAAACTTGACTTAAGCTAATAATACACATGTTACATTGCTCAAAATAGAAAATTATAGTCTAAATCAAGACTCATGTATACTCATGCAACACAGACTATTTCAACATATCAACGCAAACTAAGGTTCAACAATGGGTTTAACTGCTTTATTGTTACTCACGAGGGCAATTTTTCGCTCTTTCCCGCGGTGTTTATTGCTAACTTTCTTCTCTTTTTCTTTTTTTTTCATATGACTGTGCAATGTCTTATTCCATTAAGCAACACTGCTACCCCTTAGCGAGCTTTCAACCAACGACTCCTAGACCATGAAAGACATTAGGGCGCTAGGTGTAGAGACAATCCCCTTGGCCGTACTTACTCAAGTGACTAGGGCCCCGAAATAAGACTAGCCACGTTACTTCTATTTGATTTTTTTTATACATAGCATACCCATGTTTTCCCAATGTTTGAATGGCAATGCTTCATACAGTCTACGATCACTTTCCCTATGCTTCTCTTTTTAAAACTACATTTTCTATCGAACAATGCAACACATACTTCTTATACCTACAAGTGATTGTGATCACATTCGTGCAAACCGAGAGCATTTAAACAGCAATATGAATTTCATTATGTGAAACATTATATCTCAGCTCATGTTATCCAAAATACTCAAGAATCTTTCAAAATTCACTATCATCATTAGCTAGACAAAATTTCCATAAAGCTAAACATTGTGAGACATGCAAACTAAAACATACTAGCACAAGCAATAATAACTAAAAATTAAAAAATTTCTGCAAAATTTTATCTAACACATAAACATGCAAAATTAAAACTAAATGAAACTAAACATGCAAAAACTAAAATTAAAACTAAATGAAACTATATGCAACTATACTACTACCCCAATACCCCCAAACTTATAATATTCAATGCCCCATTGAATGAAGGTAAAGGGTACAGATAACTCACCTAATGATCGGCTGTACCACCCTCCTCGGGTGGTGAATCTGATGGTGGATATGGCACTGCTATGCAAAAGCCTCGGCCAAGGCTCGGCCAAGGCTCTCGTGAGACCCGTAGCAAACGTTCCGAAGTTACCATACGTGGAGTCGATATTACGCTCCAACCTTCGGAGCTGACGATCACTAGGAACAGTGTGTGCTTGGGTGGATGGGCCTGCTTCATCTGTTTAAGAGGGCTGCTAGGATGGCTCTGGGAATGTGGGCCGAAGAATAAATCCTCATCCGCGTAGGTGTGGTTCACCACCTGCCCAGTCCTCAAATTTTGCAATGGTGGCATGAGTTATGTCTTGGTCTTCTGCTCCACTTGATCTTCATGACATGCATCTCCCAGCTTGTGCTTCGCTTCATGCGTCCATTAGCCTCGTGCCTTCTAATCCACCAAATTAGGCCATTTTTTGCACTTTTTCACCAAAAGGAGTTTTAAGTAAATGCAATGCAAAATAACATGAAATGCAACTAAAAACACAGTAAAATGTACTTGAGATGGGCATAGTTTGCGTGAATTGGTATTCAATAAGTAGGTATAAAACCCACTTATCAGTAAGTCACACACTAGCGAAGTATATAACTAGTCTCTCCCCTCCTAGTTTTAAACTTTTATCTCCGCCAGTGACCATATCCCTAAGCTCTGATACCATTTGTGATGCCCCCAAAATAAGTCCACACGACCCATTCTTAGTCGCCAGATATCACTCCATAAAAACTTCATTTACAACAACAGATAAGCTGTGAGTTTCAATACAACAAATACAATAGATAAGTTGTGAGTTTATACAGCTGTTGAACTGTCGTGCAGAGTACGACAACAGATAAGCTGTGAGGTTCAATACAAAATCTATGTAACTCTCATGGTGCCTCGACCACAACACCTTACAAAGGTACTTTACATAAAAGTACAGTTAATAACTATTTTAGAAATTAAAATCTTTGGAAAATGCTTAAGGAAACCTTCATACATGGGAGGCCATGCGTCTAGGTTATGATAGATATCATATGTCCACAGAAGTATCCTTGATTGACCCAATAGACCCCAAAAAAAAATAAGAAGATTGTTATCATCTTCTTCCCAATGGTGAGTCTTCTCTTGACATATAATTATCTCCGTTGTCTCGAAGTGAGAATTATATTTCAAATATACTCCAAGATCATATAGGTAGTACTTGTAGATATACTCAGCAAGTGATAGTGCATAACCCTGTCTTATGATAACACGAGGTTGTATATCATTAGACATCTTGTATGATAGTGGCAAAACACCATTACAAGGTTGGGTTCATCTCACCCTATTTGATTCACCAAAATTAAATATCAAATGACATATACAATACGACACACTTATCTGAAGTTCTCAATAAAATTATTTCCATACTATTTCGGGAGAATCTCAACAGCTATAGACCACCGTTCTATTCCCCTGTTACCCTCATTCGACCCAGTAACACTCTTGTTACCTGAAAGGAATTGTGAAGCAAAAGGGTGAGCACAAATAGCCCAGTAAAGAATATCATGACTAAAGATAATTAAATTATCAATAGCCTTCACAAGAATAAATCGTAGATTTAGAACATATGGTAGATGATAAAACTTTTCAACCATAGTTGCGATTGGAACGAAGCAATCCATTAGAAGAGTCAAATAGACCATCGATCCATTATCTTCTATGTTAAAAGTCCACCGATAATGTTTTATCCTCGTAACATCAATCAACAATTCCGTCGCCCAGTATCGTACGCGTCAATTTCGAGGACGAAATTTCATAAGGAGGGAGGTTGTAAGATCCCAAATAATTAATAAATGAAATTTAATTTCCTCTAATTATTATTTTGAAATAGTAAGGGTTGATGTGATTAATATGGATAGTTATGGGTAAAATACGCAAATATTTCAAAATAAGCAAGTGGTTATAAAATATTCATTGTTGTTTGGGAATATTCGTTTGGTCGTGGAATATTCGTGATGCTTGTCGGGAATATTCGTATCGACGACGACAAGCAGCGCATGTGTGGGCCCCATAACCCAAAGCGATTGGAGGAAGAAAATGACAAATATAAGTCGCTTTAAAAATAACGGCGTGGTTGTTACTGCTACAATCGTTGGAATACCCTATGGTTAAAACACGATGTCTGCTGTTGTTGCACTGTAGAAGATTACGGTATTGCACCAATTATTGACTCTTACATAAGAAGGCACTACTCAATAATGGTTACAAAGAATTACCGCTTAGTGTTTTATTTTATTGATTCAATAATTGTCGTTGATATTTTATATTGTCATTGTTTTAATAATTGTCATTATACAAAGATTTTTCATTATCGAAGCAATGATTCATATTATCCTCGAATAATATTATTAGATAACATTATTGGCAATGTCTAGAAAGTTCTGCCTAAGGAGAGGTTTGGTCACCTAATTGCGCGCCAAGTGAGGAGAAATTCTTATTGAAAGCCCCTCTTTCTGAACCGCACGGTTGTCAATATTGTGATTCTCAGAATATTATTTGTGAATAATTAATTATTGATTCATACGATGAGGAAAATATTGATTTTATGAAGATATAGATGGAGAAAATTTTTAATGTGACAATTGTTGAAAATTAATATTTTATCTTTTTTCTCGATAAAATAATTCATTTAAATATATTATTTTAATAATATATTAACGATGATATTTTTACGATGAATGTGGGATATATGAGTATATGTGGATGAGGAGTATTTTTGTTACCAAAAATGTTTAAAACATGTTAAACATGTCGGTGGACCCCATTTATTGACTGAAATTTGATTATAGCTTGTAAAATCGCCCATTTGTGGATTTTGGTCAATTTTTGTTTCGAATTTGGAAAAACTTTCTTCTGCAAAGTTGTAGAGAATTGAATTTCCTATAAAAACTCGCGAGATTTGAATTTTCTAGCAAAAGGGCTATTTATTGTGAATTATTGAAGTTCCGAAGCTCCGAAATAATTGATTTTTGGAAGTTTAAAATAATTTAAATATGAAAAACGTTTTTTGTGGGTCTAGCATGTGATTTGAATGTGTTGAATGCAGATTTTCAGATTCAAGAAGGTGCGTAGAGAATTTTAATATATATATTATTATTTTAATAAATTTTCTGCTTTGGTGTTCTAAGCAATTTCCTATAAATAGGTGCTTAGGTTAGAATTGAAAATCACACCAGAAACTGAAGTTTTCTCTCTCTATATTATCGAGCGTATTCTTGTGAGTATTTTGAGTATACTTTGAGTATTGCTATACGGTGCAAGTTCAAGTCATAGCCTATATCCGGTGTTTCAACTAGAAGTACTGTCTTTCGAGGTAAGGGATATTATTTATTTTTCGTAATGATATTATTTCTTCAATATCATTATGCTGAAATATTGATCTGAAGTTTTTATCAAATTTGGAACTTTTGGTGTCGGAGTTACTATTCACGTATACGGTACTATTCACGTATACGGTACTATTCACGAATACGACACTATTCATCGAAAAATGAAAATTTTTCTTTTCATCCAAAATATCTATTGTGGATACTAGCTTTGATTGTATCCATGTTTTGATCATTCTTGAATTTTACACCACTATGATTATTTTTGAGGTATTTTTGGACGTGGATAAAACGAAGTACGAATCCTTAATCCTTAATCCTTGTCATTTTGTTTCACTGGATTCGCTTTTTTTAAAAAAATATATATATATATATTTTCATCATCCTCGCTTTTAAATGATGATATTATTGAATATCTTTGGCCCTCAGAGTGCAAAGATGAATGATTTATGATGAATATCTTTGGCCAGTAGTGCAAAGATGAATGATTTCTGATGAATATCTTTGGCCCGTAGTGCAAAGATGAATGATTTCTGATGAATATCTTTGGCCCGTAGTGCAAAGATGAACAAGTGTTTAGATGAACATGACCAATCACGAATGTCCTTGGCACAGTAGTGCAAGGATGAATATTTGATCCCGAGATATATATTTATTGATGTTACAGGGATAAAAAGCAGACGATGAACTTTAAAATTCATACACGTAAGATAGTAGTTTGCATTCTCTACTTAACTCTTCTAATGAATTATTATTTCCATTGCGAATATTGATTTAAAACTTGTTGTCTATTGTATTCTATTATATTTTTCCTGTTGAAGACTAACGATAATTTTGTTGTATATTATCTTAGTCATAATATTCTTTATTGGGGCTAGTCGAGCTCACCCTTTTCCTTTTTGTTCCATTTTTCTTCTCGTGGAGGCGAGAATATAACGAGTACGCAGCCTGGGTATGGAATGAAAGTTCTAGGGAGAGTTGTTTAGTAGTCCTCACCATTGTTGTAAAATAATGTACCAATAATTATGATGAGGATTTATTTGTATGTGGATATTGTCTAGATGGCAATATCAGTATTTAAACTCACAATTTTACTATTGTAATAATAAAGTTGTAGTTGTTTCTATACCGTGTATTGACAACTCAGAATGGGGGATGTAGACCTATTTTGGGGGTGTCACAGTTGGTATTAGAGCTTAGGGATATGATCTCTGGTGGAGATCGGAGAATAGAACTAGGAGGGGAGAGACGAGTAAATCCTTCGCTAGTGTGTCCTACCTAAGCTTATTTGTTAGTTGGTCAGTATATAGGGATATTATGTGATATATTGATTTCCTTAATTAACCCTTATTTTATGACAGTATTTGAGAATGTCGACTGAGAATATTAACAGTGGAAATGAGACCGTGGAGACGCTCAGTACTCACCAACGAGGAGAACGTAAACAGTCAGTAATGTTCCTCTTGTGAACAACACCACGAAGCGAGATGATGAACGAGGATGTTTAGAAGCTTTTTGCGATTCATGCAAAATCGATTTAGGAGACTCGTGTTCAAAACATAGGAGGAAATGATAGCAATTCACGGGTTGTCACAAACAAGCGCCTCAAAGAGTTGGAACCACTGTGCAGGGAAAGCCGATCCGATTAAGGCGAGGCGACGGGTCAAACAAATTACCAAGATATTTGATGTCTTGGGATGCACGGAGGAATAGAAAGTTCCATTCGCTACCTTTATATTCTGTAGCGAGGCAGACTACTGGTGGGAATCTGTGAAGCGTACCCATCCAGCTGTGCTTAGCATGTATTGGGAAAGATTTTAGAAACTGTTCAATGATAAGTACTTCCCTGAAAGTATTCGTCATATGAAGGAAGTGAAGTTTATTAGACTCGAATGTAACAACATGACCAGGTGTCTCGATGACGAGGCAAAGTTCGCAGAGTTATCCAGGTTTGCACCTCATTTGGTGGAGAATGAGGAACGAATGACGCGTATGTTTCTGAGAGGTCTAAAACCCGAGATTCGTCAATACCTTATCTCTCATAAATTTTCTCTATATTCAGATGTTGTAAACAGGGCTCAATTATTAGAGCGAGATAATGAGTCTGTTCAACCGGGCGACCAACAACACGATAAAAATCATACTGGTGGCAACGGCCATCGGGACAATGATAACCATCGTGAAAGAAATTATCAGGCAAGAAATGGTAACCACTTCGGTGGTAATCATGGCCAAGATAATAGAAGAAATAATTCAAGTGGAAATTTCAAGAAGAGAAGATTAAACGATGGCGGGAAGACGTCGGCAGCAGCATCAACACCAGCAACAAATTCTAGGGGAGGAGAACGACCGCCAGTTAGATGTTACAAATGTGGAGAGGAGGGACATATAAGTCCAAACTGTTCACAGCCTTCCAAGGTATGTTTTAGTTGTGGAAAAGAAGATCACATAGCTCGATTTTGTCCTGTAGCGAAATCAAGTCCAGCTGGAACGGTGGCACCAAAGGCGGATACGGAAAAGACAAAGTCAACGGTTCCTGGAAGAGCGTTTGTCGTGACCGGTCAAAATGCGAGGAACCCGAACGAGTTTAGCACGGGTTAGTTAATTATAATTCTTGCGAAGTTTATACCTTACTAGATAATTTGGTTCTACCCATTCTTTATCTCTTTGCTTGCGCCAACGCTTTGAACTTGACTACGGAGAAATTAGACTTTGACCTTATTTATGGAGACTCAGTTAGAGAAACTTTCATTACATCCGTTGTTTGGAAATCTTGCTTGATTCAGGTTGGCACTATCACATTACCATTGATCTTATCTCTTTAAAGATACTTGCTTTTGATGTGATTTTAGGGATTGATTGGTTAACTACTCATCATGCCAAAATTGATTGCTTTCGTAAGGTTGTTAGTTTTCATATTCCTAAGCAACTTTGATATTCAATTCAAGCAACCAAACCATTGAAGTCAAACTCTTTCATATTAAATTATAAAGCCATTTGTTTATTGAAAAGCGAATGTCAAGCTTTCTTAGTCCATGTTATGGATTTGAATAAAGACACGCCGATTTAAATAATATTCCCCGTTGTTATTGATTTTCCGACGATTTCAAGAATTTCTTGCCTACTCCCAGAGCGTGATATTGAATTTGTATCGACTTTAAATCCGTACAAAACCCATTTCTAAAATCTCATATCGAATGGCTCCTATTGAACTTCGTGAGTTAAAACCCAATCGTAGAAGTTGATACCGAGCCTCTATCTGGTGACTTCCTTTGTGGAATGCAAAAAGCCGAACTCTCCGTAGGGGACACCATATTCGTGCGATAGTAAACCGATAGGTGTCATTGTAACGTATATCCAAGATTGGGATGTGAGTCACGAGGTTGAGAACAACCTAAGTCGGTAATCGAAATATGTAGCTTTCTAGGCTTAGTTGGTTATTATCTGAGATTCGTTGAAGGATATTCTCGAATCGCTATTCCATTAACGCAGCTGACTCTCGTAGAGATACAAAATTCGAATGGAGCAAAGAATGTGGGAAGAGCTTCGAAGAACTCAAGAGGAGACTCATTTCAGCACATGTTCTGACCATGCCATCCTGGAAAAGCGAACGTGGTAGCTGACGTGTTGAGTAGAAGATCGTATACAAGTACGAGTACGATATTGTCAAAAAACTAATTTCGTATAATTTACAAATAATAGAGATGGAGATGAAAACTCTAGGTACCCACGTGATGATATACGAGTATAATCGACTTTAATCGATAAAGTTAAAGCTGTTCAAGCTACACACCGGAGCTGATGAATTTGAAGAAGGAGGTGCAAGAAGTTGTTATTTCAAAAGCGAGAATCGGTGAGGTGAGGAAAGCTCAAACCTTTGATTTATTAATCCATTTGAAATTCTCGATCAAATAGGAACGTGGCCTATAGACTCGCTTTTACCGCCAAGTATGACGCTGTGTTCATAACGCTTTTCGCGTATCGATGTTACGTAAATATGTGGACGACCCGAACCACGCTATTGAAGTTAGAACCGGACGAGATAGCCAAGACTTAACGTGATGAGGAGGTACTGCCAAGATCTTGGATAGGAAGGAGCATGTCCCACGACGAAGGTCATACCACAAGTTAAAGTCTTGTGGAGAAACCATGCTATAGAGGAAATGACCGGGAGTTGGAAACGGAAATGAAAGCGAGGTATCCTCATCTTTTCAAACACTGTGTATCGTACGTCAATTTCGAGGACGAAATTTCATAAGGAGGGAGGTTGTAAGATCCCAAATAATTAATAAATGAAATTTAATTTCCTCTAATTATTATTTTGAAATAGTAAGGGTTGATGTGATTAATATGGATAGTTATGGGTAAAATACGCAAATATTTCAAAATAAGCAAGTGGTTATAAAATATTCATTGTTGTTTGGGAATATTCGTTTGGTCGTGGAATATTCGTGATCTGTCGGGAATATTCGTGATTACGCCAAATGCATGTGTGGGCCCCATAACGAAAAAGCGATTGGAGGAAGAAAATGACAAATATAAGTCATTTAAAAATAACTACAGTAGTTGTTACTGCTTACACTGTTGAATAATACGGTGGTTAAAACACAATGAATACGCGTTGTTGTTGCACTAGAGACATACACTCAGATTGCACCAATTATTGACTCTTACATAAGAAGGCACTACTCAATAATGGTTACGATAATTACTTTGCTCGGTGTTTTATTTTATTGATTCAATAATTGTCGTTGATATTTTATATTCTTTGTTGTTTTAATAATTGTCATTATACAAGATTTTTCATTATCGAAGCAATAATTCATATTATCTCAATAATATTATTAGATAACATTATTGGCAATGTCTAGAAAGTTCTATCTAAGGAGAGGTTTGGTCACCTAATCATGCGCCAAAGAAGGAGAAATTCTTATTGAAAGCCCCTCTTTCCTGGAACCGCACTCATTGTCAATATTGTGATTCTCATAATATTATTTGTGAATAATTAATTATTGATTCATACGATGAGGAAAATTTTGATTTTATGAGGATATAGTTGGAGAAAATTTTTAATGTGACAATTGTTGAAAATTAATATTTTATCTTTTTCTCGATAAAATAATTCATTTAAATATATTATTTTAATAATATATTAACGATGATATTTTTACGATGAATGTGGGATATATGAGTATATGTGGATGAGGAGTATTTTGTTACCAAAATGTTTAAAACATGTTAAACATGTCGGTGGACCCCATTTATTGATCGAAATTTGATTATAACAGTAAATCGCCCATTTGTGGATTTGGTCAATTTACATTTGAATTTGGAAAACCTTTCTTCTCGCAAAGTTGTAGAGAATTGAATTTCCTATAAAAACCAAGTGATTTGAATTTTCTAGCAAAAGAGCTATTTATTGTGAATTATTGAAGTTCAAGTCTCAAATAATTGATTTTTGGAAGTTTAAAATAATTTAAATATGAAAAATGTTTTTGTGGGTCTAGCATGTGATTTGAATGTGTTGAATGCAGATTTTCAGATTCAAGAAGGTGCGAGAGAATTTTAATATATATATTATTATTTTAATAAATTTTCGCTTTGGTGTTCTAAGCAATTTCCTATAAATAGGTGCTTAGGTTAGAATTGAAAATCACACCGTAAACTCAAGTTTTCTCTCTATATTATCGAGCGTATTCTTGTGAGTATTTTGAGTATACTTTGAGTATTGCTATACGGTGCAAGTTCAAGTCATAGCCTATATCCGGTGTTTCAACTAGAAGTAGTGCCTTTCAAGGTAAGGGATATTATTTTTTTTCGTAATGATATTATTTCTTCAATATCATTATGCTGAAATATTGATCTGAAGTTTTTATCAAATTTGGAACTTTTGGTGTCGGAGTTACTATTCACGTATACGGCACTATTCACGTATACGGTACTATTCACGAATACGGCACTATTCATCGAAAAATGAAAATTTTTTTTTTCGTCTAAAATATCTATTGTGGATACTAGCTTTGATTGTATCCATGTTTTGATCATTCTTGAATTTTACACCACTATGATTATTTTTGAGGTATTTTTGGACGTGGATAAAACGAAGTACTTAATCCTTAATCCTTAATCCTTGTCATTTTGTTTCACCGGATTCGCTTCTTTTAAAAAATATATATATATTTTTCATCATCCTCGCTTTTAAATGATGATATTATTGAATATCTTTGGCACCGTAGTGCAAAAGATGAATGATTTATGATGAATATCTTTGGCCAAGAGTGCAAAGATGAATGATTTCGATGAATATCTTTGGCCCAGAAATGCAAAGATGAATGATTTCGATGAATATCTTTGGCCCGTAGTGCAAAGATGAATGATTTCTCGATGAATATCTTTGGCCCGTAGTGCAAAGATGAACAAGTGTTTAGATGAACATGACCAACTGCAGAATGTCCTTGGCCTGTAGTGCAAGGATGAATATTTGATCCCAGATATATATTTATTGATGTTACAGGGATAAAAACAGACGATGAACTTTAAAATTCATACACAGAAGATAGTAGTTTGCATTCTCTACTTAACTCTTCTAATGAATTATTATTTTCGCTGCGAATATTGATTTAAAACTTGTTGTCTATTGTATTCTATTATATTTTTCCCTGTTGAAGACTAACGATAATTTTGTTGTATATTATCTTAGTCATAATATTCTTTATCTTGGGCTAGTCGAGCTCACCCTTTTCCTTTTGTTCCATTTTTCTTCTCGTGGAGGCGAGAATATAACGAGTACGAGTCGGGGTATGGAATGAAAGTTCTAGGGAGAGTTGTTTAGTAGTCCTCACCATTGTTGTAAAATAATGTACCAATAATTATGATGAGGATTTATTTGTATGTGGATATTGTCTAGATGGCAATATCTCGTATTTAAACTCACGCTTTTACTATTGTAATAATAAAGTTGTAGTTGTTTTACATGCAGTGTATTGACAACTCAGAATGGGGGATGTAGACCTATTTTGGGGGTGTCACAATATATAACTGTAAAACCAATAATCAACAGTTCATCTTTGCACGTAAGCCAAAGATATACAACTGTAAAACCAATAATCAACAGTCCATCTATGCACGTAAGCCAAAGATATACAACTGTAAAGCCAATAATCAACAGTCCATCTATGCACGTAAGCCAAAGATATACAATTGTAAAACCAAATTTTCAACTTCACATAACATATTTAACTCATATGTTCGTAACTAAACCATTTTCATGAAAAATTAGCAAATCAACTTATTATTTTTCTATCCTTTGTCCAAACATATATACATATATTTCATACACAACAAGTATTTTTTTATAATTTTTCAACTCCCTTAAGTATTTTTCAAAAATCAATTTCTAATTAATTCCTTAAGAAATTAGCTACCTCAAGTTTAACTCCAAAAATTCCCAAATCTTGGCAGGATCTTACACATGTTAACATGAGCTTCCAGTTTAAATTTCATGGTCATCGGAGTTATAGAATTCCGGTTATAGCGTTTTTCATCGGAAAAACCTAAATATTGAAATGGTCCTAACTTGTTCATTTTAAGTTGGAATGAGCTCATTTTTGGACAGGAGGTACTTTATACCATATATTTCCATGTCCCAAAAGCCCGGAAATTTTCTCACAAATTAAGTGGCCAAAAATGCCCTTTTAAATTTATGGGTAGTAGATTTTTGGTACTTTGCAGTTTTTGACTCCTTTGCTAAAATCAGTCCATACAAAAATCTACAACACCTTTTCTAGTGATTCCACTTGGATAAGTTTGAAAACTAATAGATCTAACTCTAGAACTTGACCACACTTAAAAATTCAAAATATAATAGGAGATATGGTCAATTGAATTTTATGTTCCATTTTCACCAAAAATCTAATTTTTAACTCTTTGTGATTTCTAAGAAACTTACATGTTTTCACATAATAACCAATATAACTCATCATAACACTCACTAATACTACATATATCCATGATTTTCATCAGTCCAATGCTTTTATTATGACTTTCATCATAATCAACAGTCCAATGCTTATATTATGACTTTCCAGAATTTTTGAGGGTCAGAAAAATTACGAAACTGCAAATGGATTTTCACCCGCCATGCGATAATCCACGTAGACATATCATTTCCATAATTTAATAAGGAATGAAATACAAATGATCATTCACCATGCATGTGGTAATCCACATATACATGTTATTCTAACATAATAATAAGGAATGGACTCTTCATGAATACGAAAGAAATAATACCTCTTACGAGTACAGCAAATAATATCCCTTACCTTAGAAGAAAACTGGATACTGGAATAGTGAAGTAGCATACTTCTCTTATTCTTTCTCTCTATAGATTTTCTCTCTACAGCTTCTCTCTATAATTTCTCTCTCTAGAGTTTCAGTGAATTCGTAAGAAAATAAAGGAATGAGATTCTATTTATAGGAGAATGGACTGAATAGTAACTAATTCATGAACGGTCCAGATTGATTTACTTTTAAATAGACGGTTCATATTGATTTACTATTAAAACTTAAATCAACGGTCCATACTAATTCACTATTAAAACTTTAAACCAGCGATCTATACTGATTCACTATTAAAACTTTAAACCAGTGATCCATATTGATTTACTATTAAAACTTTAAACCAACGATCCATATTGATTTACTATTATAATTTCAACCAACGGTCTGAAAAATTTGCACATCTCCTCATGGAATAATATTGTACCCAAAAATGATTTGGATCGAAAAGAATAGTACTTCGGGAATAATACCCCGTGAATAGTACCCCGACACGAAAAGTGTCCCAAATACCCGAGTGAATAATACTAGAGTGAATAGTAATTTGTGTAACTAGTAACCTACGAATAGTAACTCGTGAATAGTACTCCGAGACAAAAAGTGTCCCAAATACCCGAGTCAATTATACTAGAGTGAATAGTAATTGAGTGAATAGTAACCTGTAAGACCCCAACTTATTATAAATAAAATTGAATTTTCCTTTATTCATTATTCTAAATTAATAAGGGTTAATTTGATATAATTCTTTGGTTATGGGTGAAATGTGCAAAGTTTACAAAATAAGCAAGTGGTTATAAAATATTCATTATTATCGGGAATATTAGTTTGGTCGTGGAATATTCTTTTTGTCTTGGGAATCTCCGTGCGACTGGCCAAGAGTCATTGGTGGGCCCCATAACTTGAAACCGTTGGATGAAGGAAAACGACAAAGATTGAGTTTTATAAATAACGACGTAAATTGTTACCGTTAACACTGTTGGGTTACCTGGTGGTTAAAATACAGTAATACGCGTGGTTGCACAGTAGCACACGGTATTACACAGTATTATTGAATTATTGATCCTTACGTAAGAAGGCACTACTCAATAATTGTTACAGTAGTTACTGTTCAATATTATATTTTATTTATTCAATAATTGCTGCGTTGATATTTTGTATTGCTGTTGTTTCAATAATTGTCATTACACAGTATTTTCCATTATCAAATCAATAATTCATATTTTTGAATAATATTATCCAGATAACATTATTGGCAATGTCTAGAAAGTTCTGTCTAAGGAGAGGTTTGGTCACCTAATTGCGCTTGATGAGGAGAAATCCTTATTGCAAAGCCCCCTCTTTCTGGAACTACACGGTTGTCGATCTTTGTGATTACGTAATATTATTTTTAAATAAGTAATTATTGATTATTATGATAAAGAAAATATTTATTTTATGTGGATATAGATGGAGAAAATTTTTAATGTGACAATTGTTGAAAATTAATATTTTATCTTTTACGATAAAATAATTCATTTAAATATATTATTTTAATAATATATTAACGGTGATATTTTTATAATGAATGTGGGATATATGAGTATATGAGGAGGTAGAGTATTTTATGGCATTAAATGTTTAACATATGTTTTGTGTGTCGGTGGACACAATTCTTGATGAAAATTGATTATAGGTACGTAAAATCGCTCGTTTGTGGATTTAGGTCAATTTACATTTGAATTTGGAAAAATTTTGTTACGCAAAGTTGTAGCGAATGGAATTTCCCATGGAAAGTCGTGAGTTTCAAATTTTTCGATAAACGAGCTATTATCTACTTAATTATTGAAGTTTCTAAGATAAAATAATTTTTATTAAATAATGGGTGGGACCCACTCTTGTTTGAACATGTGGGTTTGCTAGAAATTGGGTCAAGGTTGGTGGTGTATGAATTAGTCTTTAGGCATGCGTAGAAATAAGTTTTGTAATAATATTAATTTATTAATTTAGTCTCCTTTATGCGTTCTAACATTTTCCTATATATAGAGGGCTAAGTTAGAATTGAAAATCACACCAGAAACAAAGTTTTCTCTCTTTCTCTCTCTAAATTATCGAGCATATTCTTGTGAGTATACTTTGAGTGTTGCTATACGGTGCGGGTTTACACAAAGACTATACCGAAAAATTCGATCGGAAATGCGGTTATTTTGAGGTAAGGGTATTATTTTCTTCTTAAATGATATTTTTCTTCAATATCATTATGCTTAAGTATTGGTGAACTTTTTATCAAATTTGGAACTTGTTGTGTATGGGGTTACTATTCACGATACTCGACTATTCACGTATAAGACACTATTCACGAATCACGGCCTTTATTCAATAGAAAAATAAAAATTTTTTTTTTGTCCAAAATATCTATTCTGGATACTAGCTTTGATTGTATCCATGTTTTGATCATTCTTGAATTTTACACCAATATGATTATTTTCGAAGTATTTTTGGACATGGGTAAAACAAAGTACGAATCCTTAATCCTTAATCCTTGTCATTTTGTTTCACTGGATTCGTTTCTTTAAAAATGTTTTTCATCATCCTCAGTCCTAAATGGTGATATAAATGAATATCTTTGGCCTGTAGTGCAAAGATGAACGATTAACTGATGAATATCTTTGGCTTGTAGTGCAAAGATGAACAGGTGTTGAGATGAACATGACCAACTGGTGATACAAATGAATATCTTTGGCCTGTAGTGCAAAGATGATTAAAGATGTATATTGATTGTTATTACAAGGATAAACTATTGATGATGGACTTTTAAACCTTAGAAGACAGTAGAATTCTTTCTCTACGTGACTCTTCTAATGGATTGTTGTTTCCGCTGCATTTGTTGATCTAAAACTTGTTGTCTATTGTATTCTATTAGATTTTTCCTGTTGAAGACTAACGATAATTTGTTGTATATTATCTTAGTCATAATATTCTTTACTGGGCTAGTTGAGCTCACCCTTTTCCTTTTTGTTCCATTTTTCTTCTCAGGAGGTGAGAACATAGCAGGATCGAGTCGGGGTATGGAGTGATGGTTCTAGGAAGATGTTTTAGCTGTCCTCACTATTTCTGTAAAATAGTGTATGAATAATTAATGAGGACTTATTTGGGTGTGTATATTGTCTAGAAGACAATATTTGTATTCAAACTCACAGTTGTATTGTCGTATTCTACCGACATCCATATTGTCAAAGTTGTAGTTTGCTTTTTAATACCATGTATTTTGGCGACTCAGAATGGGTGTTGTATACCTATTTTGGGGGCGTCACAGTTGGTATCAGAGCTTAGGGATATGATCTCTGGCGGAGATCGGGGAATAGAACTAGGAGGGGAGAGACGAGTAAATCCTTCGCTAGTGTGTCCTACCTAAGCTTATTTGTTGGTCGGTCATAATATAGGATATTATGTGATATGTTAATTTGTTTAATTAACCCTTGTTTTATGGCAGTATTTAAGAATGGCTGCTGAGAACGTTAACAATGGAGTTTATGAGACCGTGGAGACGCCGGTACTCACCAACGAGGAGAACGTGCAACAGGCTGGCAATGTTCCTCCTATGAACAACGCCACTGAGCAAATGATGAACGACGAGATGTTTAGAAGCTTTTTACAGTTCATGTAAAATCAGACGAGGGAGACTCGTGTACAAAATACATGAGGAAATGATAGTAACGTGCGGTTTGTCACGGCCAAACAATTCAAAGAGTTGGGACCACCAGATTTCTATGGAAAGCAGATCCGATCAAGGCAGAAATGTGGGTCAAGCAAATTACCAAAATATTTGATGTCTTGGGATGCACGAGGAGAAGCGAAGGTTCCATTCGCCACCTTTATGTTTCGTGGTGAAGCGCAGACATTGGTGGGAATCAGTGAAGCGTACTGACCAGATGCACTTAACATGTCTTGGGAAAGATTTGAAAACTGTTTCGAAGACAAGTACTTTCGAAAGTATTTATCATATGAAGGAGGTAGAGTTTATTAGACTCGAATGAACAACATAGCGGTGTCTCGATGACGAGGCAAGGTTACTTAAAATTATCCAGTTTTGCACCTCATTTGGTGGAGAATGAGGAACGAATGACGCCAGATATTTTACGAGAGGTCTAAAACGTAGATTCGTCAATACCTTATCTCTCATAAATTTTCTCTCAGTATCCGATGTGTTGTCAATGGGGGCTCGATTATTAGAGCGAGATAGTGAGTATACTCAACCGAGGGACCACAATCGTGGTAGTCATCGAACAATGATAACCAAATGAGGAGGAAAGAATACGGACAAAGGCGATAACCACTCGGTGGTAATCGTGGACATGATAATAGGAGAGGTGACTCAAGTGGAAATTTCGAAAGAGAAGATTCAACAATGATGGGAAGATATCAACAAAGCTGACAAAGACCAACAACAAATGCTAGGGAGGAGAACGACCGCCAGCTTAGATGTTACAAATGCGGGAAGGAGGGACATATCATTGGCTGTCCACAACAATCCAAGGTATGTTACAACCTGTGGAAAGGAAGGCCACATCGCTTTAGATTGTACTATAAGCGAAACCAAGTTCATTGGAGTGGTGATTCCAAGGGCTGTCCCGGATAAGGCCAAATCAGCGGTTCCTAGAAGAGCGTTTGTCGTGACTCGACAAAACATGAGGAACCCAAACGAGGTGATCACGGGTAAGCTAATCTTGAATTCTTGCGAAGTTTATACCTTACTAGATACCTGGGTTCTACCCATTCTTTTATCTCTCACGCTTGTGCTCAACGTTTAAACTTGACTCGAGAAATTAGATTTTGATTTATCTGTTGAAACTCCGTTGGGTGAAACCATCGTTACATCTACGAGTTTATAAATCTTGCATGATCCAAGTTGGCACTATCACATTACATTGATCTTATCTCTTTAAAGATACTTGCTTTTGATGTGATTTTAGGAATTGATTGGTTAACCACTCATCATGCCAAAATTGATTGTTTTCGTAAGGTTGTTAGTTTTCATATTCCTAACCAACTTTGTCATGCGAATTCAAACCACTAAACCACTAAAATCGATCAACATTTCATCATATCAAGCCACAAAGCTATTCGTTTATTGAAAAAGCGGATGTCAAGCTTTCTTAGCCCATGTTATGGATTTTAATAAAGACAAGTCGATTTGAATAATATTTACGTGGTTAGAGAATTCCGATGTATTTCTGAAGAGCTTCCGGTCTACCCCGAGCGTGATGTTGAATTCTTTATTGACCTTGAACCGCACAAAAGCCCATTTCTAAAACCCCATATCGAATGGCTCTATTGAACTTCGAGGAGTTAAAAGTCCAACTACGAGAATTATTAGACATCGGTTTCATTCGTCCCAAGACGTCTCCTTGGGGTGCTCCTGTTTTATTCGTAAAGAAGAAAGACGGGAGTATGCGACTTTGTATTGACTATCGAGAATTGAGCCATGTCACCATCAAGAATAGGTATCTCTACCTCGCATTGATGACCCGTTCGACCGATTACAAGGAGCACAATTCTTTTCAAAGATCGATCTTCGCTTACGGATATCATCACCAAGATTAAAAGCGAGGATATTCCAAAGACGGCATTCGGGACTCGTCACGGGCATTATGAATTCTTGGTCATGTCTTTTGGATTGACTAATGCTCCTGCTTGCTTTCATGGATATGATGAACCGTAGTATTTAAGGAATATTTGGATCGGTTCGTTGTTGTCTTTATTGATGACATCCTCATCTATTCCAAAACCGTGAAGATCATGAGCACCATTTGAAGTCGGGTACTACAAAGACTTCGTGAACACAAGCTTTATGCCAAGTCAAGAAATGCGAGTTCGGCTTGAGGAAGTAGCATTCCTTGGGCACGTGGTGTCAAAACAAGGAGTATCTGTTGACCCGTGAAGATTGAAGCAATACAAAGTTGGGAGAAACCAAAGTCGGTGGCCAAGTCTGTGACTTTACGGGCTTAGGCTGGTTATTATCGGAGATTTGTGGAAGGATTTTCTCAAATCTCTACTCCGCTAACTCAATTTGACTCGGAAGGATGCAAAATTCTTATGGAGCGAGGAATGCGAGAAGAGCTTCCAAGAGCTCAAGAGGAGACTCATTTCAAGACTGTTTCGACAATACCATCCGGTTCGGATGGATTTATTATCTACAAAGATGCTTCGGCAAAGGTTAGGATGTGTTCTCATGCAACATGGGAAAGTCATAGCCTATGCCTCACGACAACTCAAAGAATATGAGAGGAATTATCCTACTCATGATCCGAGTTAGCGGCAATCGTGTTCATGCGTTGAAGATATGGAGACACTACTTGTGCACGGGAGAAAGTAGAGATTTATACGGATCATAAAAGCCTCAAATATTTCTTCACCCAAAAAGAACTCAACATGCGGCAACGACGTTGGCTGGAGCTGTTAAAAGATTACGATCACACTATTCAATATCATCCTGGAAAAGCGAACGTAGTAGTTGACGCATTAAGTAGAAGATCATATGCAAGTACGAGTGCGATATTGTCAACGCAAAGGCCCATTTTGTATGACTTGCAAAGGATGGAGGTAGAATTAAAGACTCCAGGGACCCACATAATGATGGCGAATATACAAGTAGAACCGACTTTAATCGATAAAGTTAAAGCTGCTCAAGCTACTACGACCAAATATGATCGTATGAAGAAGAAAGTGCAAGAAGGAGCTATTCCGTAGCAAGAATTGATGAGGAAGGAATACTTGAGTCAATTCTAGACTTTGCGTTCCTAACGATTCTCGACTGAAGCATAAAATCATGATGGAGGCACACAACACCCGCTTGCAATCCATCTCGGGAGTACCAAAATGTATCATGATATTCGACATACATTTTGGTGGAACAATATGAAGTGAGAGATTGCGGAGTTTATCTCAAGATGTTTAACCTGTCAACGTGTAAAGGCGAAGCATCAAGTGCCAAAAGGTCCATTGCAACCACTTGAGATTCCGGAATAGAAGTGGGAACACATTACAATGGATTTTGTTACAGGTCTTCCCAAAGTTTCTCAAGGCATAGATGCGATTTGGGTTATTGTTGATAGATTAACCAAGTTTGCTCATTTCTTACCTATACGAGAAACTTATTCCCTTGAACGTCTTGCTCGTATGTACGTGAATGAGATTGTACGATTGCATGGCATGCCAGTATCCATAGTTTCGGATCGTGACCCGAGATTCACTTCAAGATTTTGGGTTAGTTCACGAGGAAGCTATGGGCACGGATTCTGATTGATTCAAAGATACCATCCTCAAACCGACGGACAATCGAGAGGACTATTCAAACCCTTAAAGATCTATTAAGACTCTGTGTTCTAGATTTCAAAGGAAGTTTGGATAAGTACTTGCCACTGGTGGAATTCTCTTACAACAACAGCTTATCAAGCAAGTATAGGCATGGCTCTATTTGAGGCGTTGTATGGATTTAAATGTCGTTCTCGAAATCTTTGGGACGAGGTGGGAGAAGCAACATTGTTGGGACCAGAATTAGTACGCATGACTACAGAAAAGATCCAAATGATTCGACAACGTATTCAAACTTCACAAGATCGACAAAAGAGTTATGCTGATCTTCATAGAAAGGACGTGGAGTTTAATATTGGAGATCATGTATTGTTACGTATTGCTCCATGGAAAGGAGTTACAAGATTTGGAAAAAGAGGAAAGCTCAATCCAAGGTTTGTTGGTCCATTTGAGATTCTTGACCGAATAGGAAACGTAGCCTATAGACTCGCGTTACCTCCAAGTATGTCTCGTGTTCACAATGTATTCCACATATCTATGCTTCGTAAATATGTGAAAGACCCGAACCACATTATTGCATTAGAACCAGATGAGATAGCTGAAGATTTAACCTACGAGGAGATACCTGTTGAGATTTTGGATAGGAAAGAGCATGTCTTACGCACGAAGGTTATACCACAAGTTAAGGTTTTGTGGAGAAACCATGCAATTGAGGAAATGACATGGGAGTTGGAATCGGAGATGAAAGCGAGGTACCCTCACCTTTTCGATATACCAGGTACGTACGTCAATTTTGAGGACGAAATTTCATAAGGAGGAGAGGTTGTAAGACCCCAACTTATTATAAATAAAATTGAATTTTCCTTTCTTCATTATTCTAAATTAATAAGGGTTAATTTGATATAATTCTTTGGCTATGGGTGAAATGTGCAAAGTTTACAAAATAACCAAGTGGTTATAAAATATTCATTATTGTCGGGGAATATTCGTTTGGTCGTGGAATATTCTTTTTGTCGGGAATCTCCGTATAACGGCAAGGGGGCAGTCATTGGTGGGCCCCATAACGGAAAACGGTTGGATGAAGGAAAACGACAAAGATTGAGTTTTATAAATAACGACGTAAATTGTTACCGCTTAACAATTTGTTGGGTTACACGGTGGTTAAAATACTGATGTCTGGCGTGGTTGCACATTAGCACATGGTATTGCATGCATTATTATTGAATTATTGATCCTTACGTAAAGAAGGCACTACTCAATAATTGTTACGATGAATTCTTTATTCAATATTATATTTTATTGATTCAATAATTCTTTGCGTTGATATTTTGTATTCTTTGTTGTTTCAATAATTGTCATTACACAAGATTTTCCATTATAAAATCAATAATTCATATTATTTGAATAATATTATCGATAACATTATTGGCAATGTCTAGAAAGTTCTGCCTAAGGAGAGGTTTGGTCACCTAATTGCATGGCGCCAGGAGAAATCCTTATTGCAAAGCCCCTCTTTCCGGGAGCTACCACGGTTGTCGATCTTGTGATTACTGTAATATTATTTTTAAATAAGTAATTATTGATTATTATGATAAAGAAAATATTTATTTTATGTGGATATAGATGGAGAAAATTTTTAATGTGACAATTGTTGAAAATTAATATTTTATCTTTTTCTGATAAAATAATTCATTTAAATATATTATTTTAATAATATATTAACGGTGATATTTTTATAATGAATGTGGGATATATGAGTATATGAGGAGGTAGAGTATTTTATGGCATTAAATGTTTAACATATGTTTTGTGTGTCGGTGGACACAATTCTTGACCGAAAATTGATTATAGACTGTAAAATCGCTCGTTTGTGGATTTAGGTCAATTTCTGTTTGGAATTTGGAAAAATTTTGTTCTGCAAAGTTGTAGCGAATGGAATTTCCCATGGAAAGTCGTGAGTTTCAAATTTTTCTGATAAACGAGCTATTATCTACGAATTATTGAAGTTTCTGAAGATAAAATAATTTTTATTAAATAATGGGTGGGACCCATTCTTGTTTGAACATGTGGGGGCACTTTGGAAATTGGGTCAAGGTTGGTGGTGTGGTGAATTAGTCTTTAGGCATGCGTAGAAATAAGTTTTGTAATAATATTAATTTATTAATTTAGTCTCCTTTAGCGCGTCTAACATTTTCCTATAAATAGAGGCTAAGTTAGAATTGAAAATCACACCGAAACAAAGTTTTCTCTCTTTCTCTCTCTAAATTATCGAAATTTATTCTTGTGAGTGTACTTTGAGTGTTGCTATACTGGTGTGGGTTTCTGTCAAAGATTATCTACCGAAATTCAATGTAAGTATACGGTTATTTTGAGGTAAGGGTATTATTTTCTTCTTAAATGATATTTTTCTTCAATATCATTATCTTAGAAGTATTGGTGAACTTTTTATCAAATTTGGAACTTGTTGTGTCTGGGTTACTATTCACGTGTACGGCACTATTCACCTAAAAATAAAAATTTTCTTTTGTCCAAAATATCTATTCGGATACTAGCTTTTTGATTGTATCCATGTTTTGATCATTCTTGAATTTTACACCAATATGATTATTTTCAAGTATTTTTGGACATGGGTAAAACAAAGTACGAATCCTTAATCCTTAATCTTTGTCATTTTGTTTCACTTTGGATTCGTTTCTTTAAAAATGTTTTTCATCATCCTCGGTCTAAATGGTGATATAAATGAATATCTTTGTCCCAGTAGTGCAAAGATGAACGATTAACTAATGAATATCTTTGGCTCAGAGTGCAAAGATGAGCAGTGTTGAGATGAACATGATCAATCGGTGATACAAATGAATATCTTTGGCACATGGTGCAAAGATGATTAAAGATGTATATTGATTGTTATTACGAGGATAAACTATTGATGATGGACTTTTTAAACCTTAGAAGACGGTAGAATTCTTTCTCTACGTGACTCTTCTAATGGATTGTTGTTTCATTGCATTTGTTGATCTAAAACTTGTTGTCTATTGTATTCTATTAGATTTTTCCTGTTGAAGACTAACGATAATTTGTTGTATATTATCTTAGTCATAATATTCTTTTTTTGGGCTAGTTGAGCTCACCCTTTTCCTTTTATTCCATTTTTCTTCTCGGAGGTGAGAACATACGAGCGAGATCGAGTCGGGGTATGGAGTGATGGTTCTAGGAAGATGTTTTAATTTGTCCTCACTATTTCGTAAAATAGTGTATGAATAATTAATGAGGACTTATTTGGGTGTGTATATTGTCTAGAAGACAATATTTGTATTCAAACTCACAGTTGTATTGTCGTATTCTACACGACATCTGTATTGTCAAAGTTGTAGTTTGCTTTCTATACCATGTATTTTGGCGACTCAGAATGGGTGTTGTATTGCTATTTTGGGTGCATCACATAACCCATGAATAGTAACTCGTGAATAGTACTTCGACATAAAAAGTGCCCCGAATACCCGATCGAATAATATAACCTCCAGACATCAATTATTATCGAAATAAATATCGATTTCCACTAACACTAATAATTCCAACACAATGGAACTATCAATTTCATCTTTAATCAACACAAACTTATTCATCATTAATATTATAACTCACAATATTTAACAACCAGTTCATTCCCAGGAAAGAGGGGGCTTTCCGATAAGGATTTCTCCTTATTGGCGCGCAATTAGGTGACCAAACCTCTCCTTGACAGAATTTTTAAACATTGTAAATATTCCAATTTAATAATATGAATAACTTTGTCGTCTCAATTATTGTTTTAATAATATATCATATTATGCACGAGATAATCTTTAAACAATAATCAATCAATAATATATGAGAGATGATGCAAAGCAATTCTTGTAGTAATAATTGAGTATAACTGAGTGACTTCTCACATAAGCATCAATAATCAATACCGTGTGCTACTATGCAACCATGCGTATTTTACCACCGATTATTTTATAGCAACTTGCTTAATTTGCAAAATTTTCACATATCACCCTTAACTTTAACCTTTTATCAATTTAACCATTTACTAAATAGAATAATTATAAGAAAATTGAATACTTTCATTTCATAAAATTCGGGGTCTCACAATTTATATAGGGTTAAGGTGACATATTATGAACATTGTTTTTAATTTTCGAATAGGTTTAGCAGAACTTCATCTGCAAACCATCATAACTTACGGGCGCGAGGGTGTACATCCCATGGGCCCTGTATTGATCAATACTACATGCAAGAACGATATTATCGTTCACTCTATCTGCCTTGGGCACATAAAAAATTTTCCCATGTTCGGGATGTTCATACTTAGTCAGGAATCCGAACCAAAGCAATTTGATTGGATATAATAGGGTTTTATCATATTCAACGATATTTCTAAATTTGTGTCTAGCTGGATCAAATAGCTTAGACGACTTTTACTATATTCATACTAGGGTTTAATATATATATATATATCAACATGTGATTAAATACAATGATTATCCAAGTGGGGACACTTGTATAACCATGTTTAGAAAATAACGAACAGAATATATATCTGAATTATATAATATAATATCATGTTGATAAACAATGATCGGATATAAAATATATCATAATAGGGTACTTAATAATCTAGAATAATAATATAATTCTGAAACTTTCTTACTCATATCCATTACATAAAGGAAATGCAAATGTAGGATACTTGCCTGGTTTGTTGCTTATATTATGCAATTTAGTTTTATCTTTTATACCAAAACCTATCATTAATAAGATCATTCTATCAATTAGAATCACATATCATAACATATAGTACTGCTTATTGCAGTCAGCACATAACTTAATTACATTGTCACACATGTTTCACAGTCATTAAACCATAAATAAACACACATATACAGACACATTATGCAAGTCCAGATCAATTTCTGAAATATGTCGACATACCGATGGCTTTATCGGGTATTTATCGAGTCTAAGACTCTATATCGAAGTTCAATATCTATTTAAACTATTTAAAAAACAGTTATAACATTTTTAAATGACTTACAATAATTTTTAAACAATTATTATAACTTATTCTAATTTTTCAAACACCGGAATCATTATAAAATGATCTAAATATCAAATAATTCTATTATCATTAATATTTAATTAATATTAAACTATTAATGAAATCATTGCCAAATTATCAAAGTTATTTATAACAACTTGAAATATTTTTAAAGTATTAATATTGCCTTTAAATGATTTTTAAAACATTTAAAATTATTTTTAAATAATTACCATTAATATTTATATATTAATGTATTATTCATCAAAATATTAAAAGTCATTTATTTTAATTTAAATTTTTTTAATTCATTTATATCCTTTTAAATTATTTTTTAAATAAATAAAACCATTTTAAACTATTTATTTAATATAATTATTAAATAAACTTAATATCATTTATTATTAAATTAATATCATTAATATTAAATTATTAATGAAATTATTCTTTAAATATTAAAAGTTATATTTTATAACTTAAAATATTCTTAAACACTTTATTTTTATTTAAAATGATTTTTATAATATAAAAATCATTTTTAAACTAAATTTATTTAATATAAACATTAAATAAAGCTAATATCATTAATATTAAAATATTAATATATTTTCATGACAAAATATCAAAAGTTATATTTTATAACTTAAAATATTTTTATAATCTTTAAATGATTTTTAAATCATTAATTCTATTTTTCTTAATTTATTTAATACATTTATTAAATAACTTAAATATCATTAATATTAATTAATTAATGAAATTCATTATAAAATATTAAAAGTCATTAAAAATAACTTAAAATATTTTCTTATACCATTATATATTTTTAAATGATTTTCTTATACCATTATATATTTTTATGAAATATGTTTATAATAATTAAAAACTAATTTTTGGACTTTAAAATAATTTTTAATAATTTATTTTGTATTTTTAATAATTAAAAACTAATTTTTCTATTTATTTAATAAAAATAATTAATTTAGTAATTAGTCTGTCGCTAAAGGGTGCCTATAGCAATATAACTGTCGTTATAGGTGTTATTCGTGTTCTTGAGCTTAACCCAGAAATGCATGTCAATCACTAGTGGTACCAGTTTGACCATCAATCTTTCGTAGTTCATGATGTTTCTGGAAAGGCTAAACATCAGATCTTGTACTAATAGTGCAATACCACATGATCTAACAAGAAACATGGCCAAAAAGCATATAACAAGGGTGATCTGGGGCCTTGAAAATGTTGTCAGGCAATTCTTCACGCTTTTGGGCTGCCCAGAATTCTAAGGTCATGGCCGGTCAACGCTATTCATGGCTTTATATTGTGAAATTTGTTCATGTTATGGGTGGTCTAGACGTCGGGCTATGAAGATTAACTAGCAGGGTACATGAATCAATCACTTATAATGACTAAACAACATCAAGATACAATATCTAAGGCATTAAAAAGGCTGTCAGAGTTGTTCTGGGTTTTCTGGGTAACCCAAAAACCCAGACAGTTTCATGGTGCCATATTGAAGGTCTATTTCTTCTAGGTCCTGTTCATCACTATGTTGTTATTAAGGTTCAAGTATGTTGTCCTTATGTCAGGTAATACATATGTAACATTATTTCAGTCAGATCACAAAACAATCACCAGATTTAATCTGGTCAAACCTTGTCATAAACATTGTTCATACACTTTCTAGAAATCCCAGAAAAGTGTCTTCGTGATCAGATGGACTACTTTGACCATCTGCTACTATCGATCTGTTAATTGTTTAAGGGATAAAAAGGTATAGATATAAAGTCCATATGGTAGGCTACAACATGTATATAACAAAACCATCAAATCACTTAACACCTGACAGATACAATGTGAGACCCCAGATTTTTATGAATAAAGATTTAAATTTCTCGAAATATTTTTTTTAATATTTTGGTGTGGATTTGATATAATGTTATAGTTGTGGGTGAAATTTACAAATTTTGCAAAGTATGCAAGTTGTTATAAAATATTCGTTTGATCGGGGAATATTCTTTTTGTCGGGAATATCCGTACGACAGCACAATCATTGGCAAACCCACAACGGAAATATTGTCGTAGTTAGAAAACGACAGAATTATCTTTTTATAAAAATAACGGCGGAAGTGTTACCGTTAAAACTGTTGAACTATCCAATAGTAAAAGTACAGTAATACGCGTGGATGCATAGTAGCACACAATATTGGTTATTGATGCTTACGTGAGAAGTCACTCAGTTATACTCAATTATTGCTACAGTAATTGCTGCATAATATCTCTCATATTATTGATTCGATTATTGTAACAGTATCATCTGCATAATATGATATATTATTAAATCAATAATTGAGACGACAAAGTTGTTCATATTATTAAATTACAATATTTACAATGTCTAGAAGTTCTGTCAAGGAGAGGTTTGGTCACCTAATTGCGCGCCAATAGGGAGAAATCCTTATTGGAAAGCCCCCTCTTTCTTGGGAACGACCTGGTTGTTAAATATTGTGAGTTATAATATTAATGATGAATAAGTTCATGTTGATTAAAGATGAAATTGATAGTTCCATTGTGTTGAAATTATTTATGTTAATGGAAATCAACATTTATTTCGATAATAATTGATGTCTGGAGGTTATATTGTTCAATCGGGTATTCGGGGCACTTTTTGTGTCATAGTACTATTCACGAGTTACTATTCATCCGGTTACTATTCACTTTAGTATTCTTTACTCGGGTATTTGGGACACTTTTCGTGTCAGGGTACTATTCACCCGGTTACTATTCCTGAAGCACTATTCACGGGATACTATTCACCCAAAAAATATTTTTTTTTTCAGTCCAAATCATTTTTGGGTACAATATTATTCCATGAGGTGCTAATTTTTCAGACCGTTGGTTGAAATTATAATAGTAAATCAATATGGATCGTTGATTTAAAATTTTAATAATAACTTGTCCCTTCAGTTTTCAAAGAGTTATTTGTCCCTTCAGTTTTCCAAGAGTTAATTGCCCCTTCGCAAATAGTAGTTATCTCTTCAATATTACTAAGAGTCATTTTGACCATTCGTTAAGACCAAGAGCCACTTTCGGTTCTTCTATAAATAGAAGCTCATTCCTTCATTATTTCTTACTTAATTCATTTGAAACTCTAGAGAGAGAAACTATAGAGAAAAAGAGAAAAGTATTCTACTACTTCACTTTTCCAATATCCGGTTTCTTCTAAGGTAAGGGTATTATTCTTTCGTATTCATGAAGAGAATTATTTTCTTTCAATACTAAATAAAGAGTTGTTATTCCATTCTTCATTATTATGTTGGAATAACTTTGTTTGTCTGAGTACCATATATATGGTGAAATTCTTCATTATTCCATTCTTCATTATTATATTGGAATAACTTTGCTTATCTGCAAGCACCGCATACATGGTGAAATTCTTCTCATTATTCCATTCTTTATTATTATGTTAGAATAACTTTGTTTATGCGCGGCACCGCATACATGGTGAAATTCTTCTATTATTCCGTTCTTTATTATTCTGGCTTAATATCACGTGCATGCGCGCTTCTGTAGAACTCCGGTTCCATTATTTATTATTACGCTTAATATATCACATGCGTGCGTTTACGCATGACCGGTTCCATTATTTATTATTACATTGGAAATAACTTTTCTGCATTCACCTATCGCATGCATGGTGAATCCTTCATTATTCCATTCTTTATTATTACTCGTTGGAATAACTTTTGCCTATGTGGATTACCACATGAATGGTGAATGACCCTTCATATTCATTTCTTATTAAATTGTGGAAATGATCTGTCTACGTGGATTACGGCATAGCGGGTGAAAATCCATTGCAGTTTCATATATTCTGTGATACTCCTTTGGTTAAAATTTTGGCTTCTATAGTCCATGAAATTAGTGGAATATCCTTGATATTTGCGCTTCATCCAGTATCTTTTCATGGAAATATTCTTCTGAGCATTCTTGAATTTTACTCCACAAAGCAGTATCATGTTGACAATTTGGATGTTATTGAGTTCTAGATAAATTAATTCTTGAACTTGTTTTATTGAATTATTATGTCATTGCCATCATCCTCATGCTTATATTGTAATGAAAGTTATCTTTAGCTTACGTGCATAGATGGACTTAGTATGATTATGACCAGGGATCATTCGGTATAATCATGACCTGTAATGTTATAAATGATATGGAAAAAGTCCTAAGTGGCCTGTAATGCATTGATGGACAGTTTTTGGTATGATTATGACCAGGGATTGTTCGGTATAGTCATGACCATTGATTATTTAATGAATATCCTTGGCCCGTACTACAGGGATGATTAGATGATGTGTTTTATTTATTAAGCTGAGTCTCAGCGATAAAAATTGATGAAAACATTTTATACCATAGAAGATATTACATTTTATTCTCTACTTGACTCTTCTAATGGATTGCTTGTTCTGATGCAGTTAAACTTGATGTCTATTGCATTTTATCAGTTTAACATTGTTGAAGACTATTGATAATTTATTCTGCATTATCTTAGTCATAATATTTCTTACTGGGCTAGTTGAGCTCACCCTTTCTTTCACTGTTCTCTTCAAAAAATGAGAATATAGCTGGGACGAGTCGGGGAAAGGAGTGACGGTCCAGATAATAGCATTAGTTGTCCTCACTATTCTGTTAAATAGTCTGACAATAAATGTAATGAGGACTCCTTTGAGTGTGGATATTATCTAGATGACAATATTCCTATTAAAACTCTCAGTTTATGTATTGACGTATATTACGACGGTTGTATAATTAAGTTTGTATTTGTATTCTGTACCATGTATTTGACGACTCAAGATGGGTGAGGTATACCTATTTTTGGGGGCGTCACATACAAGGCTTAGAATATCTTGTCAAACTCGGATGCACACTTTCTGGGTTACCCAGAAAGTGTTGGTCATGCTTGGTCAACTCTCTTTGACCATTAATAACTTTTAATCTATAACAGATATGGACCTGATTCAAGTTCCACATTAAAGTACTCATGGCATACTACAAGATGAAACACTTAAACAATAAAAACACATAACAACAAAAGATCTACAACCTCTGACATTTGTTGTCAGAACACAAAAAAAATATTTTCCAGATTTTAAAAATCATCAATTTCGAGCACTTTGATGTTATGGATCTGGGATATAACAATCCAGATCACTAAATAACATCTTATTCAATATGATTAAACATAAAAATAACAAATCCATTATAGCATACAAGATTAAAACTTTTAGCTTAGGTTTATACCTTTATTGAACAATTTCTTAATCTACTCTTGCTGATCTATTTGTGTATGTGGGGGAGACTTGATAAGGGACTGGTATACTTTATAAATTCGTGAGTTAGAGATAGAATAGTCTAGGTTGAGTGTAAGTGCACAAATAAGTCTTAAAAGTAAACTTCTCTCTCTCTCTAATTCTATATATATAACATGAAATGAAGTTGGTTGATATGAATGCTAGTATGTATAATATTTAGAGCACATGGGTTTGTGATAAGTGTGTTTTATATACGCAATTTCATGTCTAAATCATGCTTATTCGTTGCTATGTTTTTGTAAACAAGTGCATTTTTACGTGGTTTATGTTGTTTTATGTGTAGGTTGGTGGTTGCGGCGATTCATGGATTATTTGGGATATTTGGTGCATTTGGAGTTAAATTGGAGCCATTTGGAAAGAACTCTGTGTTGCAGCATGTCACCTCACAGGAGGATAGCCCGTCTTGGCGGGCGTGTCTGAGTTAAACACTTTCCCAGGAAGGCTAAATCGACTTTTCGACCAAGACAGAACACAAGCCCGACGGGGCGGGCATTTAACACACAAAACCCCCGCCGAGGCGGGGGTTGGGAAAAACTAGGAATGTTCAATTTCATTTATACTTTCTATTGGACTCGAATTTCAGTTGTTGAATGGTTTTATAACTCTATTTGTTAGAGGATGTAGCTGGAGTATTAGGTTTGATATATACTACTCTTAAAAAGACAATTATGGAAAAATCAAGGAGCTGACGAAGATCAAAGTCATCTTATTGGAGAGCAAACGAGGAGGAGTATTTCGAAGAGTTTTTCAAGACGGTTGCAATTGTAGTCTACGTAAAAGGTGTTTTCTAATATTCTATGTGTTAGATTATTATTTGTGATTGAAAGAATGATTTCTATGATTATTTCAGTGCTTATTTCATTTATTATGAAGTAATTCACTTTTTGGGCTTGTGATGGATCCTTAAGTGAATCGATGGTTTTGTAAGTTTTGATTCCCAATTTAATAATTTATCTTCAGTTTATCTATATTGATTTATGCTTGAATCTATGAATTGTCTGGCCAATAATTCTTCGTGCGGTTGGATGGAATCGAGAGAGGATATACAATTCTAGACCTAGTCGATATAGCATGTGTTCAGGATTTTGTTAGTAGCTTAAACCTGATTCGTGTGAAGATAGAGATATACATAACACCGCATGTAATCGGATAAGAGAACTTGTTCTTCAACCTTCTTTAATTGTAATTCACATAGAGATATAGTGCGTTAGTTGATTAAGGTGTTTAACGGATTTCTATCTTAATTCTGGATTGACGTTAATATGGTATTAATGCATCGAGAGGTGGTTAGTACTACGTTTGTGTTCTTGATTAATAAACTGAGATAGTGCATTGAATTGGGATAAAAGTGTTAAAATCAAAGTGAAGCTTAAGGTGAAATCATAAGTCTAATTCTCCATCAATTGTTTGAAAATTCAGATTTTGATATTTGTGGTTGTTTCATTTTAGTTTAATTATTCTTAATTTTAGTTTAGTAATTTCAATCATTGAATTTGATTTGTTTAATAAAATTAGGGTTAATAGAAGATTGGTAATTGTAAGTTAAGGTATTTTGCTAATTAGTCTCTGTGGGAATGATACTCTACTCATCACTTTATTACTTGTTGACCACGTATACTTGCGTGTTGTGCGTATATAGATTTTACCCAACAAGTTTTTGGCGCCGTTGCCGGGGAACTTAAATTTGTATAATTCTTAATACTTTTACAATATCAGTTTAATTAATCCAGTTTTACTTAGACATTTTAATTTTGGTTGTGTGCTTCTTATTTCAGGTGTGGGACATAGTTTATGCAAACTCGGTCTAAAAATCCAGACTTGCTGTCTTTTTGACGACGACATTGAGAGAAGGTTTCAGAGGTTGAGTAAGTGGATTAAAGAAATGAGGCAAGAATTTGAAATACTTGAAAAGGAAAAGGAAATAGTGATGGCGGCCGAAGATAGGAAAGCGTTGAGAGACTTCACAATACCCAAAGTAACAGAACTGCATTCAAGTATAACGAGACCAACAATAGCAGCAAACACGTTTAAGATTAAGCCTGGGATGATTCAAATGATACAAAATTCAGTTCAGTTTGGGGGATTAACAAACGATGATCCAAACGAGCACTTAGTCAGTTTTCTGGAAATGTGCGATACTTTTAGGTTTAATGGAGTTTCAGATGAGGCGGTGAGACTTCGTTTGTTCCAGTTCTCTTTACGGGATAAGGCGAAGAGTTGGTTGCATTCCTTACCATCGGGCTCGATAACAACGTGGGAGGATCTAGCTCAGAAATTCCTTGCAAAATTCTTCCCACCGGAAAAAAATCGCAAAGATGAGGAATGGAATTACAATGTTTGAACAGCAACATGGGGAGTCGTTATATGAGGCATGGGAGAGATATAAAGAATTACTCAGAAAATGCCCACATCATGGATTGCCCCAATGGCTGCAAAAGAACAGCTTCTATAACAGACTACATGGGAATCTTAGGACAAGTATCGACGCAGCATCGGGTGGAGCATTTATGGCCAAGAATTACGAAGAAGCCTACGATTTGATTGAAACCATGGCTGCTAATAATTACCAGTGGCCCACAGCGAGAATGACACAGGTGAAGGCAGTCGGGGTGTTAGAAGTAAATAATATGACAGCGATACAAGCACAGATGGCTGCAATGTCAAAGAGGATAGAGCAAGTGGTAGCAGCCTAATCACAGCAAACACAGACAACATCACAAGTAGCAGTGATATGTGAATTGTGCACAGGAGAACACCCAACGGAACAATGAGCAATTAATCCAGCGGCTGTGTAGTTCATTGGCAATTACAATAGAATTCCTCAAAACACTTATCAGAACACATATAATCAAGGAAATAGAAATCATCCAAATTTTTCATGGAGCAACAATCAGCAGAATCAAGCTTCACGACAATCATATCCTCCAGGTTTTTAGAATCAACAACTAACAGTGAATATCTGGATTAGAAGTTGGATAAATTCATGGCTACCACCCAATTGGCGATTAAGAACATAGAAATTCAGATAGGTCAGATAGTAAGGGAATCGAACAATAGACCACAAGGAACATTGCCAAGTGACACCGAGAAAAATCCTAAGGGTAATCAAGAGCAGTGTCAAGCCATTATGTTGAGAAGTGGAAAATAGCTTGTGGGTCAAGAAGCAGAGATTTCAGTTACAAAGGAAAATGCAACAGAGATAGAAAATACGAGGGGTGAGATAAAGCAACGAAATGAGAATCAAACGGATAAAATCAACCCAGTGAAAAAACCAGTTGTTTACCCTCCCCCGCCATTCCAGCAAAGAGTTCAAAAACAAAAGATAGATAAGCAATTTTGAAGATTTTTGGAAGTTTTCAAGAAACTTCAAATTAACATACCATTTATAGAAGCCCTAGAACAAATGCCCAGTTACGCGAAATTCATGAAAGGGATTCTGTCAAGGAAAAAGAAATGGGAAGATTTTGAAACTGTGGCATTAACAGAGGAGTGCAATGCGGTACTACAACAGAAATTACCACCAAAACTCAAGGATTCGGGGAGCTTTACGATTCTATGCACAATCGGTGAGAGGCATTTCAGTAAATGTCTATGTGATTTGGGGGCAAGTGTAAACCTTATGCCGTTATCTGTATACTTAGAATTAGGTTTGCCCGATCTAAGGCCTACAAACATCTCCTTACAGTTGGCGGATAGGTCAGTCACATATCCGAGAGGAATAGTTGAAGATACCTTAGTGAAAGTGGACAAATTTATATTCCCTGCGGTTTTCATCATTCTGGATTTTTAGGAGGACAAGAACATACCAATCATCTTGGGGAGACCATTTTTGGCTACAGGGAGGACTCTTATAGATGTTCAAAAGGGAGAACTTACGATGAGAGTTCAAGATCAAGAAGTGAAATTCAATGTGTTCAAGGCCATGAAGTTCCCTACGGATGAGGAGGAATGTTTCCGAATGGATCTAATTGATCAAATTATTAGTGAAGACATGAGCAAAAGTTTGGCGAATGATCCGTTAGAAACAACATTGGTGGGAGATGAAGAGATTGACGATCCAGAATTGGTAGATTACCTACAGTTGCTTGATTCATTGCCAAGGGTACCAAGATTCAGACCATCATTTGAACCATTGCACACGGAGGAGGTAATTGCAGAAAAGTTGAAACCATCATTGATGGAGCCACCAAAGCTGGAACTTAAACCACTTCCTAAGCACCTCAGGTATGCATATCTTGGAAATTTAAATTCTTTACCTGTTATTATTTCAGCTGCACTTAACGAATTGCAGGAAGAAAAGTTGCTGAGGGTACTTAGGGAACACAAATCAGCCATTGGATGGACAATTGCAGACATAAAGGGAATCAACCCCTCATTCTGTATGCACAAAATTTTGATGGAAGATGAGGCAAAATCGACAGTAGAACAATAGAGGCGACTCAATCCAATTATGAAGGAAGTGGTAAAGAAGGAAGTTCTGAAATGGTTAGATGCCGGCATCATCTATCCGATATCCGACGAAGAATGGGTGAGTCCATCCGATTAATGTCTTTAAAAAGGGAGGAATGACGGTGGTGCAGAATGACAACAATGAGTTAATCCCAACCATAACAGTGACGGTTGGCGGGTTTGCATGGATTACAGAAAATTGAACAAAGTAACCCGAAAAGACCATTTCCCGCTGCCCTTTATTGACCAAATGTTAGATAGATTAACGGGACATCAGTATTACTGTTTGTTGGATGGGTATTTAGGCTACAACCAAATAGTCATTTCTCCGGAGGACCAAGAAAAGACCACATTCACATGCCCCTACGGCACATTCACATTCAGGAGGATGTCATTTGGGTTATGCAATGCACCAACAACTTTCCAAAGGTGTATGATGGCAATTTTTTCTGATTTGGTGGAGAAAAATGTCGAGGTCTTCATGGATGACTTTAAAGTATATGGGGACAGCTTTGATAATTGTTTGAAGAATTTGGTAATGGAACTGCAAAGATGTAAGGAAACGAATCTCGTTCTGAATTGGGAAAAATGCCACTTCATGGTTGAAGAGGGCATAATTTTGGGCCATAAGGTATCAGCTCAAGGACTGGAAGTGGACAAGGCAAAGCTAGAAATAATTGAAAATTTGCCCCCACTAACCTCAGTGAAGGGTATTAAAAGCTTTTTGGGACACGCGGGGTTCTACAGGTGGTTTATAAAGGATTTCTCAAAGATTGCAAAACCTCTTTGTAGTCTTTTAGAGAAAGAGGCTACATTCAGCTTTGATGATTATTGCAAAACAGCGTTTGAGTTATTAAAAAGGAAATTGACTACAGCCCCCGTGATAGTTGCACCGGATTGGAGCATGCCATTTGAGCTTATGTGTGATGCAAACGACTTTGCAATTGGGGCAGTTTTGGGTCAACGCAGAGACAAAGTGTTTCACGCTATATACTACGCAAGCAAAACACTTACAAAAACGCAAATGAACTATACAACCACAGAGAAGGAGTTATTTGCCGTGGTATATGCGTTCGACAAGTTTCATACGTACTTAATTGGAACTGAGGTGATAGTCTACACTGACTATGCTGCAATTCGGTACCTGATAGAAAAAAAAATGCAAAACCACGCCTTATCAGGTGGATTCTCCTTCTGCAAAAATTTGATTTAGAAATAAAGGATAGGAAGGGGACGGAGAAACAAGTTTCTGATCACTTGTCAAGGCTAGAAAACCAAGGGAAAGAAAAAGATGACAAATGCGAAATCAATGAATCATTCCCGGATAAACAACTATTTGAGATTTCAGCAGAGATTCCATGGTATGGCGACTATGCAAATTTTGTTGCAAGCAATATTCTACCACCAAATCTCACAAGGCAATAGAAAAAGAAATTTTTGCATGATGTTAAGTGGTACATGTGGGATGATCCATATTTGTTTAAGCGGTCTTGGCGACAAGGTGATTCGACAAAAGGTCGTCCCATACAAATAAGTAAAGAATATTCTCGCATGAGTGTCACTCATCTACCTATGGTGTGGGCATTATGGAAGCGAGAGAACAAAGAAGAAGCGTCTTTACAATGCGGTTTCTATTGGCCCACATTATTCAAAGACGCCCATCTGCTTGTTAAACAATGTGATAGGTGTCAAAGGGTGGGAAACATCTCAAAAGCGTAATGAGATGCCCTTACAAACGATCTTTGGAAGTGGAACTTTTGATGTATGGGGTATTGATTTCATGGGACCATTTCCATCGTCCATAAAAAATCAATACATTCTCCTCGCAGTGGACTACGTGTCAAAGTGGGTTGAAGCCGCAGCTCTACCAACGAATAATGCCAAGGTGGTCCTCAAATTTCTGCAAAAGAACATATTCACGAGGTTTGGCACACCAAGAACAATTATAAGTGACGAAGGTAGTCACTTCTGCAATAAACCGTTTACTGCTCTTTTGGCCAAATATGGAGTAAACCACAAGATAGCCACAGCATATCACCCGCAAACCAGTGGACAAGCTGAGGTATCAAACAGAGAAGTTAAAAAGATATTGGAGAAAGTGGTGAATCTGAGTCGGAAAGATTGGTCACTAAGATTGGATGATGCTCTATGGGCTTACCGAACCGCATATAAAACACCAATCGGGATGTCACCATATCAATTGTTGTATGGGAAATCATGTCATCTACCGGTGGAACTACAGGACAAGGCATACTGGGCAGTGAAAAAGCTAAATTTTGATCAAAAGGCTATAGGGGAAAAGAGACTACTGCATTTGAATAAACTAGACGAGTTTCGCCTTCAAGCATATGAAAATGCCAAGATATACAAGGAAAAAGTCAAATGATGGCACGATCTGAAAATTCTGCGTCGGACATTCGAACCGGGCCAATCAGTTCTATTGTTTAACTCAAGGCTGTGTTTGTTCCCTGAAAAGCTCAAATCAAGATTGTCGGGAACATTCACAGTCAAGCAAGTTTTCCCTCACGGAGCAGTTGAAATTTACAATCGTAACCCTCTCGAAACGTTCAATGTCAACGAACACCGGCTGAAGCATTACTGGGGTGGAGAGACCAACACCGACGTGATCACCATCACGTTGGTAGATACAACTTAAATAGGAAGTAGTCAGGCTGAAAGACTTAAAATCAAGCGCTCATTGGGAGGCAACCCAACTTTCAGTTTATTATCGTATTTGTCATTTGCATCTGCTTAATCATAGTTTTAGGAATTCATTAGATAGAAGAATAAGATTAAATTCTCGTGATACTCCACACAACATACCATACATCCAATACTAACAAAAGTTCATGTGTCATACAATGCAGGCTGAGAAGCAAAAGCACCATTGGAGTACAAAAGTAGTAGAACAAAGAATCTGACAGGGGACTACTTGCTTGTATGCCTCTCTAACCTAATACCCCGGGAAGTAAGTCCAAACAACACCTAACAGAGGCCATGCCCGCCGGGGTGGGCAATTATAGCATAATACCCCCCGCCGAGGCGGGGGTCTTGGTATATGAAGGGACTTGGTAGTTTTGTTACACCTCTCCCATAACCAATCACCCACACTCTTTCATTAACCCACTACTCCATAACTACCACCCACTTCCCCCATTTCCCCAAAACCATTACTACCCCGACCTTCCCACCTCCTCACTCCACCAATACTAGATTAACCTCCCCATCTATAAATACTACCCCAATTCATCTAACCCTCCTCACCAAAACTCATATTCTACATCCATATTGCATTCTTGTGAGCTAGAGAGGGTCCAATTCCAAGGTTTGTGGGACAGTTAGGGTTCTAAAAGCTCCAAGGGAGATATGGCTTCATCATCATCAAAACACCAACGGGGGGAAAGTTCACGCCCATCTCAACCAACTCGCACCTTCGATCGTCGAAAGTTTGCTAGTGCCGCCGCCGCTGACCGGTATGAATACATGCTCACTAAAGCTCTTACACCGGAAAGGGGTTTGGCATCAGAGGGTAACGACGGGGAGCTTATGCAGCAAATTTATCAAAAGTGATGGGTGAAATTCACCGAGGACCCGGAACCAGCCGTCGTGAATATTGTCAAGGAGTTCTATGCTAATGCTGCGGACAAAGAGCCATTCCGAGCTTATGTGCGAGGACGGTTGGTGCCATTTATTGTGGATGCCATCAATACGTACTACCAATTGAGGGTGCCTCGCCACTGCCAATATGAGCATCTCCGCACTTCGGATCCGGATTTTGATGAAGTGATCATGACAATGACGAAGCCTGGAACGTCATGGATGAAAGGCCGAAAGGGAGGCACGGTGTTCCCCAGCAAGAACCTCAGCCTCTATGGAAAAATATGGTATGCATTCCTTTGTGCCAAATTGCTTCCATCCCAACATAATTTCGACGTCACCAAGGAGAAGGTGTTGCTGTTATTCGCCATTGTGCAAGATTTTATCATAGACGTCGGGGCGATCATCTGCTTCTCTATCCGCCGGTGCCAAAGGTGGAATTTTTCTGGAGGCTTGCCACACCCATCACTCATATGTGGGTTGTGCCTCCAAGCCGGAGTTCGATAGTCTAATGACGAGCCCAGACAAATGCCTCTCGCACTACTTGATTCACGACTGATTGCGCGATATACTGTATGGGCAGGAGGCGAGTCTCACCCGCGTGGTGTGGGTTTTATTTTTTCTTCATCATCGGAAGAAGCATAGGATCCTACAGAAGCCTCGGGGGATGAGGATGACGACATGGGAGATCAAGGGAATGAGAAGGTACCACGGACCGACACTATATCCAGAACTCAATTCCTTGAGTTTCAAAATCAAATGACAGAAAATGCCAAGGAAACTCGTAGGGAAATGCGCCGATTGGCGATGAGGCAAGATCACATTTTTGAGGCTATGCCACCTCTTTTGCCTCGTTGACCACAACTCTCCAGAGTTCCACCCGGCTGGACAAGTTCCATATAATCCGCCCGGTCCAATGCCCAGGTTCCCACCGAGTGACTCAGATGAAGACCAACAACCACCCCCTCAGACTTAAGCACCAAAAGGGAAGTCGTCACACTTATATTGTTATATCCTACAATGAGGACATTGTTCATCTTAAGTTTGGGGGATTTAAATACATGTGTTGCATGCATTTTAGTTTAGGCTGCATATTTTGTTTATGACATTTATTTTCTGTATTGCATTTTATGTTTGGTATTTGCATAATAGCTTAGGGCATTTATCGTAGCTTAGGATTGCATAGTAGAAGTAGTATAAATGCATGTTGTTATCTATCAATTTATTATGAAAAAAAAAATAAAAAATAAAAAATAAAATTTAGTTAGTAATTATTGTGTGTTTTAATCCTTTAATGTTGTGTTTCATGTTATTATGGCCTATGAGGTGATTGTAAAATAAGTAGCAAATACAGTATTGAATATTAGAACTGTGACATAATAATCGTGTTTGAATCGAATTTTGAGTTGCTTGAAACTGGTATACAAGGATAGCACGTTTAAAGAACATCTATGTTAATTGACTAAGTTCAAACCGGTACTGAGTTGGTCTCTAAAGGATAATGCTAGGGCAAGTGATATAATGACAAAAATGGCTGGTAAAGGCTAAAATGAGGCAAAAAAACATAAGTTTGGGAGATCTTTGGGGTATATAAGCTATATATCTTCAGTTGATCTATTTAAAAAAAAAATTTATATGAATAAACACCGTGGCATGCTTGTCTAGTTTTGTGGCCTTTGTTACTTGAGTAAGTAAGCCCGAGGGGATTGTCTTTACACCTAGAGCCCTAAGGTCTTTATGGTCTGGGAGTCGTTGGTCGAAAGCTCGTTAAGGTAGCATTGAAAAGCCTAAGGGAATAAGACATTGCATAGCTATGTGTATATATAAAAAAAAGAGAGAGATGATAAAACCGGAAATAAGAGCAAAAAGCCCCCGTGGATGGAAATAGAGCATAAGTACCCCGAGTGAACCCTGGTGATGTGTGATTGCTTGATTTTTAGTTGAAACTAGTTAATTTTTGAAGTTTTGGAGTTTGTGCTGTATGAGTCCTTCTAAGAGGCTGATTATGTATTGAATTTGAATCAATATCAGTTATCATGGATGTTGCACACACACACACACACACGATACCAGTGATAATAGCTTAAGATTCAAGGATTAAACGTGATTTGTAGATTAGTTTTGATGGTTGATGTTGTATAGTTGCTTATTTTCGCTGAGGCCATTGAGATAATTGTGATTCCGTGATATTGTTGGATTGGATAGTATGTAGAGTAGGTCGTATTCATATCATTGCATTGCATGTAGTTGTCGTGTGCTCGAGGACTAACACGGTTTAAGTTTGGGGGATTTTGATAAGTGTGTTTTATATACGCAATTTCATGTCTAAATCATGCTTATTCGTTGCTATGTTTTTGTAAATAAGTGCATTTTTACGTGGTTTATGTTGTTTTATATGTAGGTTGGTGGTTGCGGCGATTCATGGATTATTTGGGATATTTGGTGCATTTGGAGTTAAATTGGAGCCATTTTGAAAGAACTCAGTGTTGCAGCATGTCAACTAACAGGAGGATAGCCAAGGCGGGCATGTATGAACGAACACCCGTGCGGGCGGATTACCGATCATTTAGCGAGAGCGAAGCCGTCGGCTGTATGGCATTTTACACTTACACACCTACGGAAATGAAATCGACTTTCGACCAAGATAGAACACAAACCCACGGCAAAATGAGCATTTAACACACAACCTGACCCGAGGAAGGGGTTTAGAAAAAACTTCGAATGTCCTATTTCATTTATACTTCCTATTGGACTCGAATTTCAGTTGTTTAATGGTTTTATAACTCTATTTGTTAGAGGATGTAGCTGGAGTATTAGGCTTGATATATACTACTCTTAAAAAGATAATTAGGGAAAAATCAAGGAGCTGACGAAGATCAAAGTCATCTTATTGGAGAGCAAACGGGGAGGATTATTTTGAAGAGTTTTTCAAGACGGTTGCAATTGTAATCTACTTAAAGGGTGTTTCTAATATTCTGTGTGTTAGATTATTATTTGTGATTGAAAGAATGATTTCTATGATTATTTCAGTGCTTATTTCATTTATTATGAACTAATTCAGTTTTTGGGCTTGTGATGGGTCCTTAAGTGAATCGATGGTTTTGTAAGTTTTGATTCCCAATTTGATAAATTATCTTCAGTTTATCTATATTGATTTATGCTTGAATATATGAATTGTCTGGCCAATAATTCTTCGTGGGGTTGGATGGAATCGAGAGAGGATATTCAATTCTAGACCTAGTTGATATAGCATGTGTTCAAGATTTTGTTAGTAGCTTAAACCTGATTCGTGTGAAGATAGAGATATAATTAACACCGCATGTAATCGGATAAGAGAACTTGTTCTTCAACCTTCTTTAATTGTAATTCACATAGAGATATAGTGCGTTAGTTGATTAAGGTGTTTAACGGATTTCTATCTTAATTGTGGATTGACGTTAATATGGTATTAATGCATCGAGAGGTGGTTAGTACTACATTTGTGTTCTTGATTAATAAACTGAGATAGTGCATTGAATTGGGATAAAAGTGTTAAAATCAAAGTGAAGCTTAAGGTGAAATCATAAGTCTAATTCTCCATCAATTGTTTGAAAATTTAGATTTTGATATTTGTGGTTGTTTCATTTTAGTTTAATTATTCTTAATTTTAGTTTAGTAATTTCAATCATTGAATTTGATTTGTTTAATAAAATTAGGGTTAATAGAAGATTGGTAATTGTAAGTTAAGGTATTTTGCTAATTAGTCTCTGTGGGAACGATACTCTACTCATCACTCTATTACTTGTTGACCACGTATACTTGCGTGTTGTGCGTATATAGATTTTACCCAACAGTTTGGTAGAAGTTGGCCAACCACTAAAGTGTTGTCCAAAATACAAGTTATCTATCAATTATGCAAGAGGGGCAATATGGTCATTTGTCTAGCAAATTTAATGGCATGTTAGTAACTTGGCAAACCCTTAGGGTTTAGCCCTAAGGTTTAGCACAAAAATTATAGGATTTCAATTTAGGATTTAAAATTAAAAAAATTTAGTTTCTAAAAATTTTAATTAGGGTTTCTTAATCAATTAAGTTTTTAATTACTTAGCACTTTGCTAATTAGGTTTAAGAGACACTAATTACCATTACACTTCCCAATTTAGTGATTAGGGTTTACCATAAATAAATTAGGGTTTATAATTTAGAAAAATAATAAGGGTTTATACTAAAAAAAAATAGGGTTTTGAATAATTAAGATTCTCCCTAATTAGGGTTAATACCTTTAATACCAGCCATTACCCACGTTAACATGATTACATAACAGTCTTAAGCTGGCATCCGACTTTTAAATTAGGGTTTAACAGATTAATACTAGGGTTTTCTACTGTTCCATCAAAACTGTTTCACAAATTAATATTACACACGTACAGTACGTATTTATGGTACTGAAATAAAATAATATTATAATAAATTTTATATAACATATTTACTTAGATAGATTTGAAAGTCTCATTTGACTTCAAATTAGGGTTTTCAAATACTGCACCATTATTGACCAATTATTAACAATGTGTACATACAATACATATTTATAGCACTGAAAAGTCAAAATATAATTAATATTATATTATTATTCTCATTCTTTGATCAAAATCCAAAATTTAGGGTTTGGATTCCATATCCGATTTATCTTTCATATATAACATTAATAATTAAGTTAAAATAAATAACTTAAATATGCTAAACAAATTCATATAATAAAATAATTATTAAAATTGTGCTTTAATCATTTCATATATTATTTAAATAATATAATTATCATATTTTCATGGAAAATAATTAATAAAAACATTTCTATAATAAAATTAATTGTTATAAGAATATAATTTATAATGATCAATAATTCTAAAATAAAATTATTTGTAATCATTCAAGTAATAAATATATTTTATAATCATCACATATATACATACACAATACCTAACACATATTCTCACCTTTAAAATAAAAAAAAATTATACGCAAAATTTCTGATTTAATAATATAGAAAATATCGGTTTATTACGACTTATACATGCAATATGTACAGATTACAATTCTAAATGGCAATCAACAATGATTTACCATAAGCATATCCGAATGAAATAACTCTTAGTAGAGTTAAGAAAAACTTGTCTGAATCGTTGATTACCGTTATGCATTCTATATCGCTTTATTCGAAGACCTAATATTAGTAATATAGATCTCCAATATTAGAATAATATCATCACAATATAATACTATTATATATATATATATATATATACACACACACACACATAGAATAACCTAAACACATAGCACATAACCCTATCGATTACATACAAAGACATAAAACTTAGCATCAAGTCGACTTTATTTCAAATCAGAGTTGAAACCGACACAATTTTATCATTCCGACGGTCTAGTCGGACAAATATCGAGTTTAAGTTCAATTAAACTCTGCCTAAACACTTAACAATATCTTAGATAATTTTATTATCAATCAAATTATTTTTCATAAGCTTGTAATAATTTTCAGATAATTATTACCATTTATCATGATTTTCAATCATTTATATCGTATTTATATTATATAAATACCACAATATTCATTTATCATTAATATTTATTTATTATTAAATATTAATGAAAATCATAACATAATATTATAATATATTTATAATATTACAAAGTATTTTAATACTTTAAAATCATATTTATATGATTTTTAAATAAATAAAATTCATTATCCGATAAATGCTATTAATATAAAAATATTAATATTTTCATGACTAAATATCAAAAGTTATATTTTATAACTTAAAATATTTTTATAACACTTAAATCATTTTTATATGATTTTTGAATCATTAATTCTATTTTTTCATAATTTATTTAATATATTTATTAAATAAATTAATTACCATTAATAATAAATTATTAATGAAATTCATCACAAAATATTAAAAGTCATTAAAAATAACTTAAAATATTTTCTAATATCATAATATAATTTTTTATGATTTTTCATGAATTAAAACCAATTTTAAATAATTTATTTAATAATATATTTAAATAAATTAAATACCTTTTATATTAAAAAATATTAAATATTTTTGAAATATACTCAAAATAAAAAAAAAACAAATTTCCATGCTATAAATAATTTTTAAAAATTTATTATGTATTTTTAATAAAATAAAACTATTTTTCTATTTATTTAATTAATTAATTAATTTCCAAAAATTATCTGTCGCTAAAGGTACCATAGGCGACAAAATCGTCGCTAATGGTGTTCTTGGGCATGTTCTTGAGCATTCATCAGCAAACCCATAAATCAAGTTAGTTAACAAGTTAGCAACTTTGACCACATTTTGATCTATGATCCCAAGGTTTTCTGGGCTACTTGATGTTATAAACATGTCGTATTAATTTAATACTAGAATTATAAACAAATACCAAGGTCATTCGATACCATAACAGAGAGATTCAAGTCACGCAAAACTTGTAAGACGTTGTTCTTCAATTTTTGGGTTTTCCAGAAATTGAAGAACAATCGAGGTTCCTTATATGAGCCCTTTAATCTTAGCATTCTTGACTCGGTTTATGTGATATGAAGGTTCAAATATGTAATATATATGTCAGTGTATATTTCTATTACCTCATAACATCATAACATCAACACATAATGAAGATTTTAGCCAGTCAAAGTACCTGTCAGGAAACGGTTCTTGACTTTCTGGGTTTTCGAAAAATGGAACCCAGACAGTTGGTCAACCTATGTTTGACCGTGCTTAAATTCATTTCTGTTTATGACATGAGCAATATAAAGGCATGATCGTGTAGTACTTATACAAGTCTACAAGATCAAAATCACAACTTGTCCAAACTAACCAAACACAGCAAGCTCTAGAGCTTCAAAAGTGACTGTCAGGCTTTCTGGGCTAATCTGGGCTGCCCAGAAATTCGACTTCGTGATCGGTCAACGACCTTTGACTGCTTATAACTTTCGATCTATAAATGATCTAGACTTGATTCAAGTTCTAGATCCAAGACCTTATAACATACAACAATTACAAACCTTTAAAACACCAAAACAATTAACAGAGACAGATATAGAAGACCTGACATTTGACTGTTAGACACCATTTTTCCAGTTTTCCAGATTTGAGAAAACATGAAATTCATGCATCTAGATGTTATAGATATATAATCTAACCACCAAGATCACTATATGACACCCATATACACAACTTTAAACAATCAACAACAACAAATAACATGAGATCATATGATTTTTAAAAATTATGGTTCTATACCATTTTGAGCCTTGATCCTTGAATCTGAACCTTGAATCTGTTATGGAAAAGCTAATAAATGATATTGTCTAACTTCTCTCTCATTCCCACTCTCATACCCGAAATCTTAGAGAGAGAAGGGACTTGGCTATTTTGAGAAAGTCAAGTGAACTTAATCTTTTATATTTCTTGATGCATGTATCTAGTTGGTGCAAGGTGGCTGAATTTGCTGAGATTTGGAAGATATAAGGCACATGCTAGAAATAGGGTGGTTCACCAACTCCTTTAGGTCTAGATCTACAAGCAACATACTAAATAATGCACAAAGAGTACTTTAAACATCTTGCACACAATTTTAATGGCATATTTGTAATTTGCTACAACCCTTAGGGTTTAGGTTTCAACCCTTACGGTTTAAGGTTTAACCCTTAGGTTTTGGCAATTTGATTTCTAAAATTTCCAATTTAGGTTTTAAAAATAGAAATTTAATATTTCTAAATTATAATTAGAATTCTATATTATAATAAGATTTCCTAATCATAATTTCAAGATTGATAATTAGGATTAATATTTCCTAATTAAAATTGCTAATTTAACAATTAAATCTATAATTTGTATATTAGGGTTTTTGACAGAACAATTAGGGTTAAATTTTTTTTTTGAAATTAGGGTTTGATAATTAATTAAGCTTTACCCTAATTAATATTATACTTAATAGCACTTAAGCATTATAATTATCCTTTAAGTTCCCAGATTAGGGTTTCAAATTCCCAGAATCTGAAATTAGAGTTTCCAGATCTGGTATTAGGATTTTCTAATAATCAATTAGGGTTTCAAGCAATTCATTAGGGTTTTCCCTAATAAATTATAATCTTGAATAATTCACCAAAAGCCTTCACAGAATTTTAAAATCCTCAAAATTCCTTCCTAAAAATATCAAACGCATAAACTTATTTTTTGTCTAGGTCTATTATTTGACCTTAAATTCATCATTTAAGATTTTAATAAATTGTCTAATTTCTCGGGTTGTCACATTCACCCCTTCTTCTAAGAATTTCATCCCCGAAATTCACCTTACACCTTACACCATACTGCTTACATCAATTCATACACATCATCACATGCTACCCAATACACCACTCATAAGAGTAAAAATTTTCAAATTGTGCTGAGGAGTCATATAGACTATGAACACATAGTTTTAACGGTATTCATACTGTAAAAAATATATTACTTGGTATGTTTACAATCACGAAGAAGGTAAACTACCGTTACTAGTACTTTAGGTGATTAATGATCGTATTTCTTCGCATATGCATAACGATTAATCATGTCTAGCGAATATTTACGCTACTTGATTGAATTATTTTATCCAAACAACATAGTTCACCTCAGTCTTATCATAGGATTCCACACCAAAACAATTTGGTTTGAGAAATTTCTTTCAATGAACACTTAGAGTTCATGTAACATTAGTCTAGCTGAATCGAATAGCATAGACTCATATCAATAATTCAATTCAATCAAATTATTTAGGTGTAGCCAAACCCCATTGGCAAATTAAATTTTTGAAAATATTTTTGAGAATGACGTCATGATGTCGTCTTCAGTATTAATGATCCATTTGAGGATCTTGATTATCGTCGTATGACTTTGTCATAATGCATCATACAATAGTGGAACAATGATTTTTAGATTGAATTCACACTAAGTATTCCTATATTTACAACTCCATCAACTTTTTATCATCTCTGCACCAGGTTACATGGTACATAAGTGATAAATAAAAATAAATTTTGATATTTTAAATCATCTTCATCTAGCTGTAACAAGTAGCATAGACTGTACTTTAAACCGTTTCAAAAATGATTACGAGTCTATATTTTTTTTTAAAAGCATAAAGTGCGTATTTAGCTTGATGTCAAAATTTCGAAGTCTAGCATAGCTAGGAGTTTTGGAAAAACTTATGTCTTCACTAATAATCATTTGCTTAATAATCTATCTGTTCATATAATCCTCAATTCTCCATTCACACACAACTATACCCAGTTCGGTAAACCACACTTATGAGTTCATAAACTTGCCACAATCATATGAGTTTAATAACTTACCCTAGTCAGACCTTTGGCGTCCATTCGCTGAGGGGTTAATAAACATTTCATATAACTATGAGTCAAGAATGTCACACAAGTATGAGTTTTAAGAACTCATACTTAACCTTATACTCTCTACCTATGACCTATCTATCTGTTATACACATGAGAAACGAATCACCCTCTTAACATGCATATAACAAATAGCGTGACACAAACATTTCAATGATTATCAGTACCAGAAACTAAGTGGTTGTTACACCAAGTACAATTTAACTCCCATACGAAGAATCATACAACTCAGCTGCTGACATGAGTCCTCAATTGAAATTCCCACCTAATCTTAACTCCTTTCTTAATATGAATTTCATTTAATCCGTATTCATAATCCTTTCCTGAACCTGTACCAATTCATAGTACAACTGACACACAACAATCTTGCTGTAAACTTTCCAATCATTAGATTAATTCTTTTCCCTGCTATCACCTTATCAGATCACGGGGTGATCTCATCATATATATTACGATTCATTTCTATATCTTGATCGTTTTGTTTTACGATCTCCTATCACTGCACCTTTAGTCTTTTAGACTTTATCTATTCACCACTACTATTCAACTTTATTATCAGAGTTAGGGAACTCTGTATCTTTACAATTCACCAAGATTCATCTTTGAATCTTACTGACCAACTAACTCTATGTGAGTTAGATCCTATCCTAATCACTGCGGTTATTGGTCTCAGGTATTCCTACCTAAGGTTCATAACCAACAACTCTGATACCAACTGTGAGAGCCCCAAATTCGGGTCCCAAATCACCAGAGATCTGGTATAATCATTCTATAACTATTGCGGAAGATATAAACATAAATTGTTTATACATTAGACATTACACACTTTTCCCCAAGGTCGAGTAACCTTAACTTATACACATATTATAACTTATTTGACTTACAATATCAACAATACACAATACTTATACAAACTTTATCTCTTACACAAAACTTAATTTGGGCGCCTTTGAACCTTTCCTTGTATCCGACGTATTCGCCTTAATCTGCAATGTTTATGATGATATAGCAAGGGTGAGCATGAAAGTTGCCCAACAAGTTTAAATTTATTTAAAGATATATCATGATTGAAAGAGTCTGAATAATAAGCTGGCTATAATTCATCAATATAGTTGTGAATTAGCGTGAATAAACTTTTGACTAAACAAGTATTAAACATGAACAAATATATCTGGACCGAACGGTAATGAAGGTGATCAACCTTTCATACCTAACTTATACATGCAATACGAACAGAGTACAATTCTACATGGCAATCAAAAATGATTTACCATAAGCATATCTGAATGAAACAACTCTTAGTAGATTTAAGAAAAACTTGCCTGAACCGTTGATTACCGTTACGCATTCTATATCGCTTTATCCGAAGACATAATATTAGTAATATAGATCTCCAATATTAGAATAATATCATCATAATATAATACTATTATATATATATATATATATATATTCATAGAATAAACTAAACACATAGCACATAACCCTATCAGTCTATACAACACATAAAACTTAGCATCAAGTCAGACTATTTCAGTCCGAGTTGAAACTGACATAATTTTATCATCCCGACGGTCTAGTCGAACAAATATCGAGTTTAAGTTCAATTAAACTCTGCCTAAACACTAAACAATATCTTAGATAATTTTATTATCAGTCAAATTATTTTTCATAAGCTTGTAATAATTTTGGATAATTATTATCATTTATATCGTATTTATATTATATTAAATATTAATGAAAATTATAACATAATATTATAATATATTTATAATATTACAAAGTATTTTTAATACTTTAAAATCATATTTATATGATTTTTAAAACAACTAAATTCATTATCCGATAATTGCTATTAATATAAAAATATTAATATTTTCTTGACTAAATATCAAAAGTTATATTTTATAACTTAAAATATTTTTATAACACTTAAATCATTTTTAAATCATTAATTCTATTTTTCTATAATTTATTTAATATATTTATTAAATAAATTAATTACCATTAATAATAAATTATTAATGAAATCCATCACAAAATATTAAAAGTCATCAAAATAACTTAAAATATTTTCTAATATCATAATAAAATTTTTCATGATTTTTCATGAATTAAAACCATTTTAAAACAATTTATTTAATAATATAATTAAATAAATTAAATACCTTTTATATTTCAAAAATATTAATTATTTTTGAAATATACTCAAAATAATTAAAAACAAATTTTATGCTTTGAAATAATTTTTAAGAATTTATTATGTATTTTTAATAGATTAAAACTATTTTTTTCTATTTATTTAATTAAATAATTAATCTCAAAAAATTATTTGTCGCTAAAGGTACGATAGGCGACAAAACCGTCGCTAATGGTGTTCTTGAGCATTCATCAGCAAACCCAGAAATCAAGTTAGTTAACAAGTTAGCAACTTTGACCACATTTTGATCTGTGATCCCAAGGTTTTTTTGGCTGCTTGATGTTATAAACATGTAGTATTAATGTAATACTAGAATTATAAACAAATTCCAGGGTCATTCGATACCATAACAGAGAGATTCAAGTTACACAAAACTTGTCAGACGTTGTTCTTCAATTTCTGGGTTTTCCAGAAATTGAAGAACAGTCGAGGTTCCTTATTTGAGCCCTTTAATCTTAGCTTTCTTGACTCGGTTTATGTGATATGAAGGTTCAAATATGTAATATATATGTCAGTGTACATTTCTATTACCTCATAACATCATAACATCAACACATAATGAAGATTTGACCAACAAAAGTACACATGCTGAAAGCGGTTCTTGACTTTCTGGGTTTTCCGAAATGCAACGATACGGTTAATCGACCTATGTTTGACCGTGCTTAAATTCGTTTCTGTTTATGACATGAGCAATATAAAGGCATGATAGTGTAGTACTTATACTAGTCTACAAGATCAAAATCACAACTTGTCCAAACTAACCAAACACAACAAGATCTAGAGCTTCAAAAGTATTATCCTTTTGTAAATACTTTTAATAATGAATAAAATAATATTATAACTATTATTATCTAGACTTGATTCAAGTTCCGATAAGACCTTATAATGTACAAACCTTTAAAACACCAAAACAATTAATAAAGCGATCTAGGAGACTGTCGCTTATTTGTCGTAGTATTTTTTTCCTTACTAAAATCGAACCTTTTATAAATAATTTTAATAATGAATAAAATAATATTATTTATTATTATTACTATAAGATGAATGTCGCTTTTATAACCTAGAAACGTCGAACATCGTAGTATTTTAACTACGAGAGAATTTTTTGAATTTCTAAAAAAAAAAAAATTCATCGAGAAATTTACAAAATCACTATTCATCATTTTCTCGCTTTCGGAATTATTTTTGAACTTTTGAGAAATACATAACGTTATAATATCAAGGGGAGATGGATTATGTAATAATAATCTAATTATGGAAAACACAATATTTCGCATGCTGACTTATTTTGAGAACGTTAGGAATATTAAGCGTTAAGAAGAAAAAGTATTAATCGTATGGTGTGTAGACATTATGCAAGGTATTGAATGCAAGTATGATATGAAGTATTATACGAATAAGTATGGAGAATGGAATAACACATATTATAATTTAGTATACGAGCTAGCATACGAGAATTATACGTATAGTATATATGCCAAGGTGTTTAATTAAATGGAATGGACTTGTAGGATTAATATCATATTGGTAGAAGTCCAATAGAAAGTGATATGCAAGCCCAAGTGTCTGTTAATCATAAGTCCAAACTATTGTAATATAAGCCCAATAAGAATTAGCTAGATTAATTAAGCAAGCCCAATGTGTTAAGCCATGATTCATGGAGCAAACCAAGAGTAATATGGGTAGTCTTGATGGGCAAGCACTTTGTGTGATGATCAAGTGTTGTGATAATCAAGTAATAGACGTGGCTAGCAAGTTTACTTAGTTGTAAAGTAATGAATAGTAAGGGGGTTAATAAGGAGGTTAGTTGAGTAGGTGCAAGGCCTAAAAGACCATTATGCCCTCACTTTGCCAAGCCTATAAATATGAGAGTTTGTTGATCATTTTTCATTGTTCAACTTTTCACCCAAAATAAATTTACTTAAGTGTTAGAGAGAATAAGCACTTTTAAAGCCAAATCAACCTTTTGCTACATTTCAAAGAGAAGAGAAGTAATAGTCTTCAAGGGTAAGACTTTAGTGTAATACATCTTTTATCTCTATCATTGTAGGGTGATAAGAGAAGTGTAGTTGTATGTTAAAACAAATAAGAAGTGATTAATGAATGAACTTAAGCCGATTAAGTTGTGAATAAGCAACTTGAACCTAAATAAGTTGATAAACTTATGAAGAACTTGTCATATGATTGTCATATGATGTTGGTATGTTCAATATGGTATGAAAACATTGAGTAAAGGACTTCAGTCCATATTAAGTCATAAACAAGGAAATTCGTAGTTTATAAGTTGATTAAGTCATTAACTTATGAGAATAAGTCAAAACTTACTTTATTAATAAGTTGGTGTAATAAGTATCTTAAAATGTTGGTATGATGATTAAAATCCATTTAGAATGATAATCAAAACATTAGTAATGAGGTTTCGCCGGAATTTGCACGATTGGACGATAATCGTCGAATTCGTGAAATTCTCGAAATGGAAGTCATATTTTGTGTTTGAACTCGAAAATGTTTGTTTTCAATGGAGACAAGTCATATTTGGTATTATAGAGTGGCGGACTCAAAAATGACCGGATTCTGACTTAGAACGAAGAAACGATCGTTGAACGTTCACGAACGTTTATTGTTTTCGTTAAAAATGAACTAATAGGTGAAATTTTAGCAAACGAAGTCGAATAGATAAATTCTTGCATGAACGCATAAAGTATATAATTTATGAACCGTAGTCTTTTAAATGAGCCAATTCTGACTTAGAACGAAGAAGTTATGTGTCCGGGAGTTTCACAAAAATTTCAAAAGTCATAAATTTTCTAAGGCATAGAGTTAAGCCTGCAATGGCCAACCCAAGGCCAAAAAGATGGCACCGCAATGGCGGACACACGGTGTCTAAACCTCTTGAAATTTTCGCCTCATGATATGACATGAAAAGAAAGGACTCATGCGTATTGCGTAGAGTCCGATCTCTGTACCTATTGTTAACTTCATGTGCATGCACGACGACTTAAGAAGAGAAAGGGTGGTGTGCAGCTTCAACCCCTAGGGTTTTGAATAATAATGAAGGTTTACAAGTATAGCATGAACAATAACTTCGGTAATAATAAACCGAGGAACTTAATAAGGTATGGTAAGCTATTGTTAAACCTTATTTATGTTGTATAAAGGTTGAAGATAAGTCATCAATCATGAATGTAACTTAGCAAAGCCAACCAATAATAACAAATCTAAGTCGAGATTAGATTGAGATGAAGGGTAAGATATAGTAGTATACCTACTTGATTATATATGACCTAATGTGGTATGTTATATGATCATGTATTGTAGAGACTTAGAGACTTAAAGTGTACGTGTGATAAGCGATGGCGAAATCTCTAAAGGCAAGTATTCTAACCCTTGTTCGAGTTCAGTCTGGACAAGCTTTGAAATTCATGTATTCTTTCGCATGAAGTCTTGTATGAGGAAGTCAAAGCCAATTCTTTCGGCTAGACTTATGTTATGATTCTATCAAGCATGTTTAATGTTTACCAAGTTATATTGGTGTGGTTTTCAATGAAGGCCGAGTATGCTAAAATGTTTTTGTCATTTAACGGCGAGCGTGAGGTTGCCACAACTTAAACGTATACATTTTAATGAATGTAGTGTTGATCAACATAGAGTACTATAAATTTGATCACCTAGGCGTGCTTTCGTAAGTAATGTCGAACTTACGGACTTAGTCTTGGGATGTCATTTTCAAAAGAACTTATGAAATGTTCAAGGTCTTGGACCCGAAATTGATGTTTCTTGAATATTGTTGTTGTAAAACGTTTTGAATGAAAAGAAGTGCTATTTTGAATTATCGATAGTACTTACGTAACTATTGTTCGATTATTGAAGATATCTGAGTTCTATGTTTCAAGCATGTTGTTTATTAGAATTGTAGTACTTGTTGAGCTAGTCATGCTCACTCTTGCTTGAACCATATGAACACGACTAAGATCGAAATGCGATGAAGGCTCAAAGCAAGGATAAGAAGCAAAAGCGAAGACGAACCCTTAAATTACTTATGTAATAGTATAGGTGAATGTTTGTAATATATTGAATATTATGACAAGAACGAATGTATGGGTTATAAAGAACACAGGGAAATGTAATATTATTTTGAATATATAGAAGACATATCCGTTCTTTTGAGACTTTTCAATTGAATATATGTGTGAATGGTAGTCTGCAGTGTAGCACCATCTATCGGGTTGGAAGATACCCGGATTTGGGGCGTCACGAGTTGGTATCAAAGCTTTAGGTTATAAAACTTAAGGGGTATTAAAAAACTTAAGTCATAACCTTAAGAGAAGTCGAAAGAAGTAAAAGAAAAAATAATCTTATAAAAAATGCATTATGATTATGTTATGTGTTTTTATTATTATACTGACGTGTACTAATCAACATAATTGTTATGTGTAGATGTCAGGAGTAAATGGAATGCATGTAGATGGACAGACTGTTAGTGAAGAGTCTATGAACCAAGTAGAGGTCATACCGAACCCCATAGCGGTAGAGCCTGAGTTAGTTGTTATTGAGTCATGTCAGTATTCGATGGTATGATAGAGGAGGAAGTGGAGGCAGTATCCTTCAATCCAGTAGCTATAGCAGCAAAGATAGCTCCTGGAGAGCCTATGATGTCATTATTCATGTCGGTATTGGATAGAAATATCCATTACTGTCAAGAGGTTAAGGAGCTGAAGGCAGAGCTCCAAGCTGTCACAGAGGACAAGACTGATGTGGTGTCCATGTTGAAGCAGGATCACGATGAAAGGGTTTTGGCCAAGGACAAGGTCCATGAGCTGAAACATGAGGTTTTGAGCTCAAGGAGGAGCTAAAGACCAAACTGTAGAAGATAGGTATAATGTCCTATATTCATAGGAGTTCTCACCTGATTTCCAGTGAGGTTAGCTGGTTATCCTGTAGAGGTGTGGGCGACGCACGACATCTTATTAGTCGTGATATCATTGCCAGTCTTGCCAAGGCAGATTTCGATAATACCTTAAGGCAGATGTAATCTAATACTGGCTAGAGTAGTTTAGGTATGAAAATAGTTTGTAATTGGTAGTGACGTAAAGCCCTCTTTTGTATAGTGAAGGGTGGTCTTTTGTAAATCCGAATTTTTAAAAAGCAATAGCGGGAAAGTAATGTAATCAACTTAGGCTGTGTAATGTAAACAATGTAGTATTATACTACAAAGAATGAATATAAGCCTTTTTATGGAAAACAATGAGTAATGGATGTTGAAGTTATTGTTTAATATCAAATAATAACTAATAAAGAAAGGAATAATAACGAAATGTGTTTATTTATTGTATCGACAAAATGCCGCCAAGAAGAGTGCAAGCGTAACGAGGAGCTAATGTGAATCAACGGAGGGAGGTCCAGTTAACTTGATCTGGGAGGAGTTTGTTAACCTTTTAACAATTGCCTTTAATAGAACAGGGCTAATATCCCGTAAATCCGAGAGTAGCACGAGCTACTACCTTTAAGGATTTCAAGAGCATGGGTCATGGGAGTTCAAAGGAACTACGGACCTATCGAAATAAACGTGGGTGAAGGAAATAGAGAAGGCATTTGTGATAGAAAATGTCAACGAGGCCCAAAAGGTTGACTTTGCAACCTATATGATGAAGGGAGAGGCCAACTTTTGGTGGGAAGCTAATCAGGCTAGAGCCGAGATTGGGAATATAACGTGGGTGAGGTTCAAGGAGATATTCTTTGAGAACTACTTTCCCACGAGCATGCAGGGAAGGATGGAGATGTGGTTTCTCGAGTTGAAACAAAGGGACATGTCGGTTCCCCAATACGCCACCAAGTTTAATGATCTGGCGAGGTTCGCTCCACACCCAGTGGATACCGAGGTTAGGAACGCGCGACGGTTCGAGTGGGGCTTGAAACCTTGGCTCTATAACCGTATATCGGTGTTTCAAAGTACTTCATTTGGAACCATTTTAGAGAAGGTGATAATCGCCGAAGGTGGTAGTGAGGCTCTGAGTCAATACCACAAGGACAAGAAGAGCAAGGGGAAAGTGGATGGGGGAATAAAGGTTGAAGGAGCCAGCGGTAGTAGCGAGGGATAAAAGAGGAAGGCGTTCAGCTCTGGGAATACTGGACTGAAGCAGGGCGACCCAAAGAGGAGGATGGAGGCCTGTAAGACCTGTGGCAAGTCTCATTTAGGAGTCTGTCTCTAAGGGAAGGTAAATCTATTACAACAATGGGACGGAGAGGGCACATTAAGCCCTAACTATCCATGTCAAAAAGAAGAACCACGGAGTACTTTTGTGTGGGTCAACTGACCACATGGCAAAAAAAGCGCCCAAGAAGGGGGACGGACGGGAATCGGGGGCACTAATGGCGTGTAAAGTTAGCTATTAGTGGTCCAGTAGATAAATAGAGGCCGATGGGCCATACCTTTAACATAACAGATCCAAGATGCGATTACATCGGGGGATGTCGTCGTAGGTATTATTCCGATCAACGACATAAATGCTTACGTGTTGTTTGATTAAAAGTGCTTTACTTGTTTGTTTATAGCATGCGATTTTGCTAAGCGATTAGGATTACTTCCAGAAAGTTGCCTATACCTTTAAATATTAAGGTAGCAAATGAAGAAATAATTCTTGTTGAAGATGTTCATAGGAGTTGTTGCGTAGATATCTGAGGTTATAAATTATCGGTAGATTTGATCTGGAAATAAAGTTAGGAAAATTCGACGTAATTCTCGAAATGGACTGGTTAGTTAACCATGGGGCAATTATAGATTGTCAAAAGAAATGTGTGAACATTAAAACATTAAGATAACCTCAGGTAGTATTTTACGGGAATAGATCGCTGGGACATTCGTGTTGTCTAACCATGACACAAACTAGGAAATTACTGAGGAAGGGATGTGTAGATTATCTGTGTCATGTTGTTGATACCCAGAGAGTGGTAGCAACCATGGAACAAATACCTATAGTGAGAAAATTCGCCGATGTATTTCTTAGTGAATTATCGGGTCTTCCGCCAGATAGGGAGATAGAGTTTGTAATAGACATTGTGCGGGAGGCGGCACGATTTCGAGAGCACTTATCGTATCGTATGGCGCCGGTGGAGATGAAGGAGTTGATGGTGCGATTACAAGAAGCTGTTGGACATGAAGTACATTCAATCAGAGTGTTTAGTGGTAGGGAGCACAAGATCTTTATTTGTTAAGAAAAAGAACCGATCGTTAAGACTTTGTATCGACTACCGAGAGTTGAACAAGTTAATGATAAATAATAAATACGCATTGCCCAGGATCGATGATCTCTTTGATCAGTTGAAAGGGGCTAAGTATTTTTCTAAAATAGATTTAAGAATGAGGTATCACCGGTTGAAGGTTAGGAAGGAGGATGTACCAAAAGACGACATTCGAGGACTCGTTATGGTCATTATGAGTTTACGGTGATGTCATTTGGGTTGACTAATGCACTAATTGCATTTATGGATATGATGAGCAGTGTTCAAACAATATTTGGACAAGTTAAATCGTGGTGTTTATTGATGATATTCTAGTCTATTCAAAGACACCGAAAGATCATCTTTGAACACCTAAGATTAGTGTTGGAGACACTAAGAAAGGAGAAGTTATATGCGAAATTCACTAAGTGTGAATTTTGTTGGAGAAAGTACAATTTTTAGGTCATGTCATTGACCATGAGGGAATCTCAGTAGATCCAGCAAAGGTTGAAGCCGTGATGAATTAGGAACGACCAAAAATGCCGACTGAGGTGCGGAGTTTCCTAGGGTTAGCGGGTTACTATCGGAGATTCATCCAGGATTTTTTGAAGATAGCTACTCAGTTGACTAACTTGTCAAGGAAGACGGTGAAATACGCGTGGACTGATAAGTGTGATGATAGTTTTCAAGAATTGAAGAAGAGATTGAGTGAAGCGCCTGTTTTATCATTGCCCGATAACCCATGAAATTTTGTAGTTTATAGAGATGCTTCGTATAGAGGACTTGGTTGTGTGCTCATGCGGCATGGCAAGAATCATTAACGTATGCATCTAGGCGATTGAAGGATTATGAGAAAGTTTATCCTACTCATGATGCAGGCTGGCGCATGATAGTTTTTGCTCTAAAGATATGGAGACATTATCTTTATGGAGAAAAATGTGAGATATACTACGGACCACAAGAGTCTAAAATATATCTTCACACAAAAGGAGTTGAACATGAGGCGGAGGAGATGGTTGGAGTTGATAAAGGATTACGATTGTGAAATCTGTATCACCTGGAAAAAGCCAATGTAGTTCTTAGATGCCTTAAAATAGGAAGGGTCGGAAAAGTTTTCTTTGTTAACGGCTCAAACTGAGTTAATAACAGAGATGGCTAGGATGGAATTGGAAGTGAAGCTGCCAAGTGAAGCAGGACAAATGCTATTTATAACAGAGATGCAATCTACTATCCTTAAAAGAGTTAAGAAGGTGCAATTCAAAACTGATGAGTATGACCGGATAAAGGAGCGGCTAGCCAATGAAAAAGATATTAATTATAGTCTTGATAATGAGGGATTATTATGATTTGAAGGAAGAATTTGGGTTCTGAATGAGACGGAATTAAAGGAGCAGGTGTTACAAGAGGCTTATAGTTCGGGGTTTTCGATTCATCCTGGTAGTACTAAGATGTATCAAGACCTTCGATAGAGTTTCTGGTGGCCGAACATGAAGAGATAAATAACGAAGTATGTGAGTGGGTGCTTGACTTGCCAAAAAGTTATGGCCGAACATCAACGACCAAGTGGCTTGTTACAGTCATTGGAAATTCAGGAGTAGAAGTGGGAAAATATCACGATGGATTTTATGGTGGGACTTCTGACTACAACAAAAGGGTATGATGTGATTTGGGTAATAGTGGATCGATTGACGAAGTCGGCTCACTTTTTACCAGTCAGAGTTAAGTATAACTTAGATCAGTTAGCTAGACTCTATGTTAAGGAAATAATTTCTGGACATGGAGTACCAGTATCGATTGTGTTAGATCGTGATCCACGATTCACATCGAACTTTTGGAGAAGTCTACAAGAGCGATTTGGAAGCACGCAGTTGAATTTGAGTCTGATATCATCCACAAACCGGATGGACGAGTGAGAGAACAATTCATACGTTAGAAAATATGCTAAGATCTTGCGTCATGGATTTCAAAGGTAGTTGGGATGATCATCTACCATTAGTGGAGTTTACGTATAACAATAGTTATCATGCAAGCATAAGTATGCCACCTTACGAAGCTTTGTATGGGAGGAAATGCAAAACACCACTGTATTGGGATGAAGTAGGAGGACGCCGAATGTTAGGACCAGAATTGGTGCAACAAATAGCGGACATTGTCAAGATGATACAAATACGTCTTCTAGCAGCTCAAGACAGAAAGAAGAAATTTACAGATTCGCATAGAGAGAATAGAGAATTTGAAGTTGGTTCATACGTATTTCTAAAAGTATCTCCCTGGAAAGGAAAGATACGTTTTGGGAAAAAGGGAAAGTTAAGTATGAGGTTTATAGGACCTTTTGAGGTATTAAAATGGGTGGGTGATGTAGCTTATATGATAGCATTACCTCCAGACCTAGAACGAATACATAACGTATTTCATGTATCCTTATTACGTCCTTATAAGCCAGATTATAAACACGTGATAGAATATGAGCCTATTCATATCGAGAAGGACTTAACGTACAAAGAAACGCCGATTCAAATTTTCGATAGAAAGGGACAAGTTCTGCGGAACAAAGTCATATATTTCTTAAAGGTGATATGGAAGAACCACGATGTAGAAGAAGCAACGTGGGAGTTGGAAGAAATGATGAAAAAAAATTACCCTCAATTGGTTGTGTAATTTTTTTTTGGGAGATTCTGGGGACATAATCCTTATAAGGGGGAGATAACGTAACGCCCCAGAAAATCGAACCTTTTGTAAATACTTTTATTAATGAATAAAATAATATTATTTATTATTATTACATGTTGATAAGATGAATGTCGTTTTATAACCTAGAAACGTCGGAACGTTGTAGTATTTTAACTACGTGAGAGAATTAAATTGTTTGAATTTCTAAGACGAAAATAAAAACTTTTTGAGAAATTTTCGAAAAACACTATTCATCATTTTCTGTTTGGGAATTATTTTTGAACTTCTGAGAAATATGTAACGTTATAATATCAAGGGGAGATGGATTATGTAATAATAATATAATTATGGAAAACACAATATTTCGCATGCAGACTTATTTTGAGAACGTTAGGAATATTAAGCGTTAAGAAGAGAAAGTATTAATCGTATGATGCGTAGATATTATTCAAGGTATTGAATGCAAGTATGATACGAAGTATTATACGAATAAGTATGGAGAATGGAATAACGTATATTACAATTTAGTATACGAGCTAGCATACGAGAATTATGCATATAGTATATATGCCAATGTATTTAATTAAATGGAATGGACTTGTAGGATTAATATCATATTGGTAGAAGTCCAATAGAAAGTGATATGCAAGCCCAAGTGTTTGTTAATCATGAGTCCAAACTATTGTAATGTAAGCCCAATAAGAATTAGCTAGATTAATTAAGAAAGCCCAATGAAGTTAAGCCAATGATCCATCCATGAGCAAAACCAAGAGTAATATGGGTAGAATTGATGGGCAAGCACTTTATGTGATGATCAAGTGTTGTGATAATCAAGTAATAGATGTGGCTAGCAAGTTTACTTAGATGTAGTGGCAACGAATAGTAAGGAGGTTAATAAGGAGGTGGATTAAGGAGGTTAGTTGAGGAGGTGCAAGGCCTAAAAGACCATTATGCCCTCACTTTTCCAAACCTATAAATAGGAGAGTTTTTTGATCATTTTTCATTGTTCAACTTTCACCCAAAACAAATTAACTTACGTGTTAGAGAGAATAAGTACTTTTAAAGCCAAATAAACCTTTTGCTAGATTTCAAAGAGAAGAGAAGTACTAGTCTTCAATGGTAAGACTCTAGTCTAATACATCTTTTATCTCTATCATTGTAGGGTGATAAGAGAAGTGTAGTTGTATGTTAAGAACATAAAAGAAGTGATTAATGAATGAACTTAAGCCGATTAAGTTATGAATAAGCAACTTGAACCTAAATAAGTTGATAAACTTATGAAGAACTTGTCATATGATTGTCATATGATGTTAGTATGTTAAATATGGTATGAGAACATTGAGTAAATGACTTAAGTCCATATTAAGTCATAAGCAAGGAAATTCGTAGTTTATAAGTTGATTAAGTCATTAACTTATGAGAATAAGTCAAAACTTACTTTATTAATAAGTTGGTGTAATAAGTAACTTAAAATGTTGGTATGATGATTAAAATCCATTTAGAATGATAATCAAAACATTAGTAATGAGGTTTCGCCGAAATTTGCACGATTGGACGATAATCGTCGAATTCGTGAAATTCTCGGAATGGAAGTCATATTTTGTGTTTGAACTCGAAAATGTTGGTTTTCAATGGAGACAAGTCATATTTGGCATTATAGAGTTTTGGACTCAAAAATGGCCGGGATTCCGACTTAGAAACGAAGAAAGCGGCGTTGAACGTTCACGAACGTTTATCGTTTTCGTTAAAAATGAACTAATAGGTGAAATTTTAGCAAACGAAGTCGAATAGATAAATTCTTGCATGAACGCATAAATTATATAATTTATGAACCGTTGGCTTTTAAACGAGCCAATTCTGACTTAGAACGAAGAAGTTATGTGTCCGGGAGTTTCACAAAAATTTCAAAAGCTATAAATTTTCTAAGGCATAGAGTTAGCGTGCCAATGGCTGACCCAAAACCAAAGATGGTGTCGATGGCGCTTGGACCACGATGTCTGAACCTCTCGAACTTTGTGCATGATCGCGACATGAAAAAACAAGGACTTGCAGCAAGACATGAAGACCGAAGTCCGTCTGTACCCATTGATAACTTCATGTGCAACGCAACTTAAAGAGGAAAGGGTGGCACCGCAACGCCAACCCTAGGGTTTGAACAGTAATGAAGGTTTACAAGTATAGCATGAATAGTAACTCAGTAATAATAAACTGAGGTACTTAATAAGGTATGGTAAGCTATTGTTAAACCTTATTTATGTTGTCTAAAGGTTGAAGATAAGTCATCAATCATGAATGTAACGAAAAGCCAGAACCAATAATAAAAAATCTAAGTCAGGATTAGATTGAGATGAAGGGTAAGATATAGTAGCATACCTACTCGATTATATATGACTTAATGTGGTAAGTTATATGATCATGTATTGTAGAGACTTAGAGACTTAAATTGTACGTGTGATAAACAGTAAGCAGACTCTAAAGGCAAGTATTCTAACCCTTGTTCTAGTTCAGTCTGGACAAGCTTTGAAATTTATGTATTCTTTCGCATGAAGTCTTATGTGAGGAAGTCAAAGCCAATTCTTTCGGCTAGACTTATGTTATGATTCTATCAAGCATGTTTAATGTTTACCGAGTTATATTGGTGTGGTTTTCAATCGAAGACTGAGTATGCTAAAATGTTTTTGTCATTTAACGACAGGCACGTGAGGTTGCCACAACTTAAACGTATACACGTTTAATGAATGTAGTGTTGATCAACATAGAGTACTATAGGCTGATCACCTAGACGTGCTCGTAAGTAATGTCGGACTTACGGACTTAGTGCCAGGATGTCCTTTGCAAAAGAACTTATGAAATGCTCAAGGTCTTGGATCAGAATTGATATTTTTACTGAATATTGTTGTTGTAAAACGTTTTGAATGAAAAGAAGTGCTATTTTGAATTATCGATAGTACTTCATAACTATTGTTCAGTTATTGAAGATATAAGAGTTCTATGTTTCAAGCATGTTGTTTATTAGAATTGTAGTACTTGCTGAGCTAGTCATGCTCACTCTTGCTTGAACCATATGAAAATAGCTAAGATCGAGTGGACCGAAGGCTCCGGCAAGGATTAGGGAAAGGCGAAGACGAACCCTTAAATTACTTAATTAATAGTATAGGTGAATATTTGTAATATATTGACTATGATGACAAGAAAAAATGTATGGGTTATAAAGAACCTGGGGAAATGTAATATTATTTTGAATATATAGAAGACATATCCGTTCTTTTGAGACTTTTCAATTGAATATATGTGTGAATTTTGAATATATAGAAGACATATTTGGGTATCACATTTCCAGACTTCGATTTGAGAAAACTTTAAATTTATGCATCTAGATGTTATAGATATATAATCTAACCACCCAGATCACTATATGACACCCATATACACAACTTTAAACAATCAACAACAAATAACATGAGACCATATGATTTTTAAAAATTAGGGTTCTATACCAATTTGAGCCTTGATCCTTGAATCTGAACATTGAATCTGTTATGGAAAAGCTAATAAATGATATTAACTTCTCTCTCATTCCCACTCTCATACCCGAAATCTTAAAGAGAGAAGGGACTTGGCTATTTTGAGAAAGTCAAGTGAACTTAATCTTTTATATTTCTTGATGCATGTATCTAGTTGGTGCAAAGGTGTTTTAATTTCTTTGAGATTTGGAAGATATAAGGCACATGCTAGAAATAGGGTGGTTCACCAACTCCTTTAGGGCTAGATCTACAAGCAACATACTAAATAATGCACAAAGGGTACTTTAGACATTTTGCACACAATTTTAGTGGCATACTTGTCATTTGATACAACCCTTAGGGTTTAGGTTTTAACCCTTAGGGTTTAGAGTTTAACCCTTAGGTTTTGGCAATTTGATTTCTAAAATTCCCAATTTAGGTTTTAAATATAGAAATTTAATATTTCTAAATTATAATTAGGATTCTATAATTATAATAAGATTTCCTAATCAAAATTTCAAGATTGCTAATTAGGATTAATATTTCCTAATTAAAATTGCTAATTTAGCAATTAAATCCACAATTTGTACATTAGGGTTTTTGACGGAACAATTAGGGTTTAAAAAAATTTGAAATTAGGGTTTACTAATTAATTAAGCTTTACACTAATTAATATTATAATTAATAGCATTTAAGCATTATAATTATCCTTTAAGTTCCCAAATTAGGGTTTCAAATTCCCAGAATCTAAAATTAGAGTTTCCAGATCTGGTATTAGGATTTTCTAATAATCAATTAGGGTTTCAAGCAATTCATTAGGGTTTTCCCCAATAAATTAAAATTAATGACGTTTAACCTTATACATAGCAGATATACACATATACACTTAATCTTGAATAATTCACCAAAATCCTTCACAGAATTTTGAAATCCTCAAAATTCCTTCCCAAAAATATCAAACGCATACACTTATTTTCTGTCTAGGTCTATTATTTGACCTTAAATCCATCATTTACGATTTTAATAAATTGTCTACTTTCTCGGGTTGTCACAGATTATCGGAATAGGTTACGATAGTTACCGTCGATAATTATTATGAGGTGATGATTAACTTAATAAAATGATGTAGGTTATTCAAAGAGTTATGTAGCATTAGCGGTAAAGGACGCCTAAGCCCAGTTTCTTGAACTTTCTCATACTTTATTGAGCAAGTTTTCTAATGTCATTCAACTTATTGAATTGAATGCATGTTTCATGTCTTTGTGCAATTGTTTTATAATTGTACAATGTGGTTAGCTATGAATTATGTTGTTTGCCAATATTTGCACTTATGTGCTTCTGTGAAGTATTATTCTATCATTGAGCTGTTCATATTATTAAAGTTTGGATTTATTCATGAACTATGATATGATTAAGTTCATGATAATTTTTTTGATTGGACATATGTTGAGTATTAGAGAAGAGCAAAGACAGGTTGATTTCGAGGTGCGTTATATAGGGAATGATATAGAGTGAGGATATTTGGGATTAGATACTTAAGATAAGTGATGATAGAAAGTAATGGGGATTTAATTCATTCCTGATTATTCGAGCTGTTTCTCAACTATTATTTTGTTGGTGAAGTTTTCAAAGAATTTTGATTTGATTCTTGATTTTGTTGTTTATTCAACTGCTATAACTTGTTGGGCAATTAAATGTTCACCCTTGCAAAACTCTAAACCTTTTGCAGCTATAGCAGACAGACTTGAGTAGCCAGATGGTGTTCAACGAAAGAAACTCGTTAATTATCAGATTAAAATGTATAATATGTTGTAATTTAATGGAAGGTTATAATTTTCATATTATTATGAAGTAATATTCATTTTTATTATGATTTGAAGATGTTAAGTAATAGAACCCGAGATTAGAAGTGATATGTTGTAATAATGTAGTAATTACATTCATTTACTAAGCTTATGATGAAAGGTTAGCATTATGGAGTGCTAAACTGGTTTTAAAGATATACCCAGGTTTCAGGGTATGCTACAAAATCCTTTTACTAAAGTTATAAAACAACAATAGTTTAATCGTCACTTAGAAAAGACGAGTATTAGATACCATGGAGATTGACTTTAGTGTAAATGGGACATTGAAAGTGATATGCACATAGGCTAATCATATTTGATTTGATGTAGCATATTCTTTGTAATCTTATTCATTTATTAATAAAAGAATTAATTTATTTAAAGGCATTTTCTTTATTTACAATGTGTTATTGATTTAATTATGATAAACTCATAGTTTTGAGCAATACTTTTAGAATTATGATGATAATCATACTAATGAGATCTAAATTCATAGATAGCTCAAAAACTAAAAAATTTCCTAATCGTTGGATTAGTAAATCCAGATATATTAGTATATACTATGCTTGCTCTTATGAAGATGATGATTAATCTGATAATCATTTTTGTAAAGACACTTAAGCAAGTATGTAAGTGCTTATTAGAGAATAAGTTCACTGAACGTAACTCGCTAAAGGAATACCAAATGGAGTTTTACTTGTTTGTCAATAGGAATTCCTAATGTGATAGTAGTACAAGTGATCCTTGGACTTAAGATCATCATAATATCTTGTTTATAATGAGTTATGCTTTGACATGTACCTTAAGACCTTTAGGGTATATCAAAGGGTATGCTTGGGTATAATAAGTTGGATATGAAGATAGGTGAATGATCAATAAAGAATCTACCACTTATAGTAAAAGGAGATAATGTCATATGTGATTCGATAAATGACAACTCAATAGTCCTTGGCCAAGTCATAATGAAATTAGAAAAAAGTTTTTAATTTGCATTATTTAGAGTTATGGATTTGATAATCGAAATAAATATAATAAAATAAAATAAGACTTGAAAGTAATTTCATATCTTATATTTGATTGGGACATTATATAGTAGAAGGATTAAATTATACGGTATCTATTCACTGAATCTTTTATGATTAAATGTTGAAATCTATATTATGTGAAAAGTCGTTGATCGCTAAGGGGGATGACCTTTATTATGGAATAAATATTATTTATTTAAATGATTTAATTTATTTATTAAAATAAGATTAAAATTGTTCTAATTAATTTATTCTATAATCGGTTTAATATGGCGAACCTAAAGGGTCACACCGCAAAAGGAATATATTTATTTAAGAAGTTAATAGCATAATCGTAATAATAAGTCAAGTATATTTAATTTATACTATGATGATATAATAAATTAAATAGTTTAATATTTATTATTTAGTATATTGGAAATATTAATTATAAATTAATAAGAGTACTCTCATAATTAGTTTAGGAATTTAATTAAAATAAAAATCATATTCCTAAATAGTTTAGGAAGGTTTTCAATATATATAAATAAGAGTAGTCTTATCATAGATTAAGGTTACATATATTTCCAATTGTTAGGAGAGTACTGGTATATTCTCTAGAGAAGGAAAATTGGGGTTTGCCAATACCTAGTTCTTGAATTCATATAATTCCTTGGTGGATCACCACTACAGGTCGAATACTTTTGTGGCTAACATTGATCAAATGTATCTAATTGGTGGAACTCAGGGAAAATGCAAAGGAATTGTAGTTGAACTAGTATCTTAGGAAGCTTTGATCTACAAGGGTATGATTCTCTATCTTTTTCGTTTAATTGATAATTGTGCATAAAGGTTGATCATGGTTTTGGGTTTGTAAAAATTTTAAAATTCAATTTTATCACGCTTTCGCTTATTATATGCAATTTGATTATATGTTCGTGAATCTTACACACTTAATACAATTATCCCGGGGGTAAAAAGGTAGTTACATTTAAGTGCCATTGTAATAGAATCGTTATAGTAGATATAAAGTCAAAGCTAAATTCTGATGACTTATTCGTGTTAGTCAGTCAAGCAACTTAAGTGTACTAATAGTAGAAGCTCCCTAGTATAAAGTTGTCACAACGAAAAACTCGAGCGTTTAATGGTGTTAATATGTTTGGGATGAATGAGTCCTTGCAACAAGATGTTAGCAATCCTAGGTAGATAGTGCTAAATGATGATGATGTGATGACAAATGATGTTGTTGACATAACCGATGATCAAGAAGTCGAGGAAGACATGATCATTAATGAGTATGTCGTCGTTGAAGATGATAACGACAAAGAAACTGATGATGATGATGATGAACAAGAGATAGAATCCAATGATGATAATGATGTTGATTCTAACGGGTTTGATGACTTGCCAAGTCTAAAAGTATTTCTATTTGTAAATAATTCACTATTAATAACACATATTTAATTAACTTAATAGTGAAATTCATATGCATTATTTTGGTTATTTCAGTAGTTAACTTATGGCTAGACATAGTGGTGGTCACCGCAGTGGTAGGCCATCAAGATCATGAGACAATAGCCAGGCCGGAGGCTCTTCTTGAGGAGGTAGTAAGTTTTCGTCGTAACAATTTCAATATTTCTCAATTCGAATGTAGTGTATATTTTTTTGTAAAAGTTATATTAAACACTATTTTTTTAATAATTATAGATACTGGTGGTCGATGTCATTAAGGGACTAACCTCAGTATCTTTAGTCGTCTGCCAGCAATTCCATTTATAGTCCAAGTGGATGTTGACTCTGTAAGTAATTGTTAGAGAATAAGAAATAACTAGTTAAATTAATATAATTTATTTCATGACACAATTAACATAACACAATATCGTTTCATTTTAACTGTAGTATACTAGATCCGATCGCTAACGAGGCCATGCACGATATTTTCTTAACGCACCTCCTGACTAGGTCCATACGCTTTAGCCAATACGTGTAGTACAATGCTTCCTTTATGGAGACTATGTTGCGCAAGTTTCACGTAAGTTAATGTACTTAAATTACTTAATTATACGTACATAGTCGTTACACAATTAGTTAATTTTTCCTAATAAGATATCATTTTTTTTATATATATTTTTGATATGATCTCTCAGGCAGTCGATGACATTGTTATTATTCCACATGTTGCAAAAAACTATGCTAGCTGGCTATACGAGATAAGACAAAGGGCCACCTGGGTAGTTGTCGACCATCCCGGGACTACGATACAAGATCATCAACCCTAGATAGTCTTCGATTAAATGTGGGAGGATATGTGTACGCACTGGGATGCTGATTACTTCAAGAAGAAGTCCGAGCAGGCAAAGAAGAATTGTGGTTAGCTACGAGCCGTATAGACTACTGGCTCACAGTCCTTTGAGGAGGTGAATTCGGTAAGTATCTGTATTTAGTTGTTTAGTTACTCAATTATCATTAGCATATTAATAAATGTTATATGAATATATTTATTAGGTCATGCGGGCGAGCCAGGGCCAACCTCGAACCGACTTCTAACTATGGTAGAGTTCTGGAATTGTGCTCACACGCTAAATAAGTCTACTATATCTCCCACAACATTAGTTATACGGGAAAGACTAATATCATTTTTTATTAATTTTTAATATTAGGTAGTTAATAAAATGATTTAATTAACTCACATATAAAAAATAAATTATCGAATCGATTTTAGAGGCTTCAGGACTAGCGTATAGATCAGTTGCGAGATGTTAGGGGGGATTCTAAGCTGTTAGATTCTACCATCCCTTCACCCACTATTGAATTATCTCAAGAGAAAGAGCTGAGTTTATGGGTCGCGCCTCTAGATCCCTTTACTAGCAGTACCAACAGGTATCAAGTTTTGGGTCTGCCAAGTATACCCGCGTATACACTACCTGGAGGTAATAATATATATTATGTTTCTCATTATATCAAAATTTATAAAATAATATAAATTATTATTAGTATTATTATATTTATTTTCAAAGGCTCTAGACAACGCCAGCATCTGAGAGCACATGTTCTGTGATGCCCCCAAATCCGGGTTACTTGACCCCCGAGTTTGGTGATCACGATCCATAATATAAATAACATCTAACTACCCATTCATTGATGAATATAAACATACATATCATTAATTAATATGTTAACAACATCATCCAAGGTTATCTAACCTTAACATTACAAACTTACCATTATATATACAAAAAGGGTTTATACATAACAACTTAATAAGTAAAGTTCTTATAAACTACTCCAGCAATATGCCTTTGTTTTTGTCCTTCTTTGCGCCTCCGGCTACTTCGTTCCTAGCTGAATTATTATATTTAAGCAAGGGTGAGCAACAAATTTGCTCTGCAAGTTAAAACATACAATAAAGTATAAGAATCAAGAATATTAGACTATCGATTCGATAAAATGTCACCAAAGTTCAAAAGACTTTGAAATAACTGAACAAATCATTAATCAATAACAAGTTTTTCTCGCATCTTATGCAAAATAATAATCCAATAGTGAAAGAATACAACGCTTTTGAAGTTTCAACGATATTTAATTGAATAACAAGAATCAATTCTACGCAATAATAAAGTGGAATATTTTACAAAGTTTATACTGAGCGACCCTATAGGATCTTGAACTTATCGAGTAACTATTGTCGACGTCAGGATTTTTATTTGTCCCTTTTCTGTTCTTGTTCTTTGGTGTTCTCATGTTATGCGAGATTTGTTTGAAAAAATAAGTGAAAAAGGTCCGAGATGTATATATGTCGATTTATTTACCGTAGGAGTGATTGGTGTTTTTTAATCGGTTGCACCAACCTTATTCCAGAAAAGGTTTGCACATTGACCCAGTGATGTGACACTGCTAAACGGGTCTGTGAAACCGAGATTCATTTGGGTTCGGGGGCTTGATTAAGCAGAGGGAAGCTGTTAGGCACCCCCCGACATCCGTGTTACCATGGAGGCCGCCACTTTTCAAGAAACTGTTATATGAATGTGTATGTGTGTGTGTGTGTGGGGGTCAATATGCTATTATTTTGAAGTAGTGCGAGGCCTCGTTCGCACCTATATACAAATGGTTTGAATTTGTAAAAAAATTAGTTTTAAACATGATATAGCAGTGAGGTTTTATAAAAGAGGTTTTTCAAACCCTGTGCTCAATAGTAATTGAGACCTTTTCATACTTCCATTTTATTATTAAATGTTCGACTTGGTTGATTTTATTTTTGAGATGTGAAGCATCTTTGAGAAAATAATATATAGTAGTGCCGAACTCCTTATGGGCATGAAAGTCATCTAAGGAAATTCAAACACGATGAATAATTTACAAGCTGCTTACAGCTGAAAAATTTCCATCACAGGAACCGAATCTAGATTCAGTAGACTGAATCTGTGATCACATGATTCATAGGCTCACATGATGCTACAGTTTATATGAAAAGCAATAAACAATTATATATATAAAAGTTGTAAATATATATATATACAGCCATGATCAACCACCACGAAACACCTCTACGGGGGACCGAAAATATAAATATATAAATGCGATAAACATATATATATATATATATATATATATATATATATATATATATATATAGACATGATCAACCACCACGAAGCACCTCCATGGGGTATCAAAAATGTAAATAAAGCAATAAATGTGATAAAATGCCACGAAGTAAACTCCAGGAGGAACGGAATGTAAAGAAAACAGTAAAAACGATCAACCGCCATGAAGTAAACTCGGTAAGGATGGAATGTAAAGAAAGCGAAAAAGGCCACGAAGTAAACTCCGAGCTTGATCAATTATATATATATATATATATATATATATATATATATATATAGCGATAATATAGGATATAAAACCATGGCTCATTGAGCGAGTTCGACAATTGTTTGTATATATATATATATATATATATATATATATATATATATATATATATATATAAGTAAATAAACACTCGGGACGTGAGTCCGAGCTCAATCAAGGCATAACTTTCGATAATGTTAGTCCATATATATATATATATAAGTATATATATACATACAGAAATAACAACCACGGACCGAAATCCGGGCATACACACACAACACGACTCTCAATATTAAGAAGAGTGTGTGCAAAGATGAAGAGAAAGGTTTTATAATGTATAAGAAGGCTTACGATTAGAAATTTGAAAGACTTTCTATGACTTTAAGTGGATGAACACTCGGCTCCCGCAGGTAAAAATATAGTTATATGTGAGCTCACAAGTGTTTAAAATGAGAAAGCACTCAATATAGGGTGTGTACAGAGCAACATTGACAGGGCTTCCTCGCCTTTTTTCTCTTAAATATGGCCACCCCAAGCCCCATATTTATAGAGTTGGGAGCCATGGTGTACCCTCTGGCAATGGCAGATGCACTGCTTGTACTGCTGGGTATCCCGGGCTCTATGGGTCCCGCCGTCTCGAAGTACATGTATGCATACAACGTGATGTCTGCTTGAACTTGCAGAACTTCAATCCAAGCATCCGATTGAGGTGTATAAGACCTATTTCGGACTGCCATTGTCAAGAGCTACGCAATGACATGGGATTAGAGGTTGTATGAAGTCAGGAAGATGGAACCATATCCTCTCTCTTCAAGCTTGAAATTCTATACAGTTTTATGCCTTGCATAGTAGTCACTCGGGATTGCAACTCCTTGGTTCTTGTGGGACATTATTATGTAGAATGTATGTTGAGATGTTTGTTTGTTGAGACGGCGCCATGTGGGCTTGATGTGGCAAATTGATGACTTTACCCTTCATCGGGGTTATCTCTAATTTTGGCCGATAAAGCAAACGTTGCTCAAGGTTATCTCTGAGATTGGACCTCTGCAAGTGTTGAATGGCCTCAGGGCTGTCTCTATGGTGTGCCTGTCCTCTCGGGGTTATCTTCAGGTTGGTGAATTGAGTGCCTCGGTGTGAGTCCTGAGGTTGAAGCTGACTGCATAGGTTGAAATGAGCATCTCCAAGGTTATCTCCGGAACTGCAACTGCACTCCTTGGGGTTATCTCCAAGGTTGATATTGTCCTTCCCGGTGTTATTTTTAGCACTGAGACTGAACATCTCGGGGTTATCTCCAAGATGAATCGGCCTTCTCTGGTGGAATTTCTGATATCTGCACTGCTATCCTCGGGGTTATCTCTGAGATGGGGAAATGATACTCCCGGTGTGTTTTCTAGGGTTGAAACTGCACTTCTGGTGATATTTTCGGGATTAAGCTGAGATGCCTTCCAGGGTTATCTCTGAAAGAATATTCTGCACTTCATGCAATGTTTAGTAATAGGTAGGTAAAAACTTTCGAGTGTCTACAGATGGCCCTCTTTATCATATTCATACAATGCAATGGCATGGATAGGATAAAGAATACTAGACACTTGAAATATGACAAGATGATTATGATGCAATGCATGACAACATGATGCAAATGTATGTGGTTTATTAGATTATCCTCCAACATGATGGGATGATTTTTGGCTCCTTGTTGCTTCTACAGGTGGCAATAAATAACCAGTTTGAGGAACTGTCTTGGACATATGATACAGACTTTATCCTGAAGATGCATCTCTCATGTACAAGAGATTCTGTGGGGATAGAACTCTATCTATTGAGGATGAGTATAACATATTCCATCATCGGTCCTCCCTGATGAGAATGTTCTTCCCTGGTTTGTATCGCCAGGTCTTTCTGCTACTCTATTGGAGTTACTGCCAACAGTTGGTGTTGTCAGGGTTATCTGACCTTCATTGACATGTGTATCAATGGATGAGATCCCTGCTGGGGAAAATGTCAAGGCTACTTGACCTTTATTGACCTGTACATCAATGGATGTAAATGTGTGACACCCCCACCGGGGATCATGTCAAGGCTGCTTGACCTTCATTGACGTGTACATCAACGGTTGAAAATGTGTAATGCCCCCGCCGGGGATCATGTCAAGGTTGTTTGACCTTCATTGACGTGTACATCAATGGTTGAGAATGCGTGACGCCCCCACCGAGGATCATGTCAAGGCTGCTTGACCTTCATTGATATGTACATCAAAGGTTGAAAATGCGTGACACCCCCGCAGGGGATCATGTTAAGGCTGTTTAACCTTTATTAACGTGTACATCAATGGTTGAAAATGCGTGATGCCCCCGCCGGGGATCATGTCAAGGCTACTTGACCTTCATTGACATGTACATCAAAGGTTGAAAATGTTTGACACCCCCGTCGGGGATCATATCAAGGCTATTTAACCTTCATTGACGTGTACATCAATGGTTGAAAATGCGTGATGCCCCCGTCGGGGATCATGTCAAGGCTGTTTGACCTTCATTGATGTGTACATCAATGGTTGAAAATGCGTGATGCCTCCGCTGGGGATCATGTTAAGGCTACTTAACCTTGAACTGACGGAATTGGACCTTCGTTCGGTATTACCGAATGTAGTTTGCAATAGCTGAGATCACTGGTATAGTGTACCCTGTATTTGGGTGAAGACCAATGAGTGTTATATAAAGCCACAATTTGGCCCATGTAAACCAGGATTTCAGGCTATCCCACTCAATTGCGTGGCATTTTTATTCGTGATTTGGCCTTTTCAGCTTGTAAGAACTCCTTTGCAACTCGAACTGGTCCGAGCCGGAGGGGTGGGACCCCATTCTCGCTATATCTTTTGATAGACCTCTATTAGATATATGGCTTATGTGCCCCATTTCCTTGTATTTCTAGTTGTACAAAGATGTATTAGATGATGATATACTTAGGAATGTATGTATAGTTTTCCATTCCCTATATCATATTGTCATCTATTTTTCATCATGCATGAATTATGTTATACATATGTATGTATGTCCAGAGATATTCAGCAGTGACCCTGGATGGTCTTATGACACGACCCGTACATATGTATTCTTTGATAGTTAGCCGTATTGATCATACCCCACCAATATTGGTGTCATCCCGTCTGAGATCGTGGTATGATAGTATGTCACCTTCAGACAAGGTGATTGTAGATCAGTTATTACAACATACTGTGACTCTCCTGATGTTTCAGGTTCCCTTAGGCTTCATAGAGGGTATGCGGGAGAATTGTATACCGGAGAGACAGGTCTTCCATTTTGGCATCCATGAGTTAACTCCTACTCTAGAGGAGTATACACAGTTGACAGCGCTTCCTTTAGACAGACCTTGCATGCGGATGGCCATCGGCGACATGAGTTGACACTTTATGACTCTCACCGGGCTGAGGCGTAGAGTTGTGCAGGATGACATCACATCCGGTCATGTTGTATCCTAGCTTTTTCTGATGGACAGATTTGGCTCTGAGGATAGTTATACATGGCACTCTGGGGATTTCACCATGTCAAAAGATTATTAGCACTCGGCCAGAGTAGATGTATTGCTACTGTGCGTATTGTTGTATGTATACATGCCATGATACATGGATGAGCTAGATATTGGCGTTATCATGGCAGTGAGAGCTCTTATGGAGGGTCACACCATTGTACCGATGATCATCACAAAGACACTGAGGTCAGCCATATATTGCAGTACTTACCCTGCAGGGGTATTCACAGACAGCTCAGTCATGTTGTACGTGTGGTTTATGTCACACTTGAGACCGATTGGCACTTTCAGATGGCATAGGTATTGTTTCACCCATGACATAGCCATGTTGTACTCCTTCCAGCCTGCAGAGTGTGTATATCCTGCATCTTGGTCCGTTTTCCTGGTAGGGATCGAAGATCCATTTAACATATTATCATGTTCAGGGCTCAGCTCCCCCTACAGCTTCATCAATCATGCTCTGGGCATGGATTATCTCCCTCTAGCTGGTTTGAGGGGCATGACTACTTACCACCCACTGGTCGTGATGTGTAAATTTGACTAGTTCCAGGATTTCCATCCTTTTGAGGGGGCATTGAGTCAGCGCTTATTTTCTTGCCACTTATCAGCAGAGGATAGATCCAGGTTGTATGCCTTTTGGGATCAGCGTGAGCTAGCTGAGGTTTCCATTAGCCATCTGGTTTGTTCTGCAGAGTATTTCGCATGGATGGAGACAGAGACGACATTGACTATGGCAGTATCCACGGTGCAGGGGATTGATTCTGATGATGGGGAGCCTATAAAGGAGACTAATATTCCCACCTGGGAGGGTTTATCTACTTGGTTGCCAGTAGTTGTGATGGATTCTCCCACTATGAGTGCTACTGTGATTCAGCATTTAGCACAGTATCTGGAGCAGAGTCTACATCTGATGACCTTTAAAAGAGATCAGGCTAGGGCCTTGATGTTGACAACTCTTGATGGGAGAGACGCCACTTTGTTGGAGAGGGACGAGGCTAAATTAGCCAAAGATGCATTGATTGTAGAGTGGGATGCTGCCCTATCTGCCCGGGATGTGGCCGTTACAGATAGTAATTCAGTGAGATTCCTTACGACTGACATCCTTGCCGATATGAGTCCATACATTGATGCGCATCATGCCACCATGCAGTTAGCCACGGATCTGCTAGCTCGTGTAGATACCATTGGGTAGGAGCTTGCAGCGTTACCTCCTTCTTCGGAGAGGGATGCTATGTTAGATCTGATAGTCCGTATATATACAGATCCGTAGATAGACTTGTATTTTCCTGCACAGACTAGCTTAGCCATTTTGTCATGTAAAACACATATTGTATATATCAAACAACATTATATATGGCAGGGAAATATATTTTTGTTCACTTCCATTTCAGTTATGCCTTGATACTTGCTTGATATTTTCCTGTTTCTGCAAGGCTTGTGATCTTGATGCATTCTGAACTCATCCTTGATGTGTGGACATTGAGACGTCAGAGGATCTTTCTGGATAGATCATTGATCTGTGTGTATCCCTACCATCTTTGGGGCCTTGGGACTGGTTTTTGTATGGAAATGTGGAGAGGAGTGTGACTTTTCCTCTTTGAGATTGACCGCACCACAGATGGTCGCCAATACTCAAATTTAAGAGGAGCCTAGTTAATTCCATCTCTTATGGATTGGTGTTGCTCTTTGAGGCACAACCGTTGCTTAGATGGTTGCCAAATCTCCTATTTGTGAGGAGAGGTCAGATGGTCTGAAGCTGATGAAATGTGGTGGATTGAAGTTTGATCCCAATACCATGTGACAAGTATTTTTGTTTTGCTAGGGGGTTAGACCAAACCATAAATTGCTGCCTATGTACTCCTATTATAGAGGAGATCAGGTATGCGTAGTTCGAACCTAGTGTAAGAGGTTTAATGCTAAATGGTGTAGAAGGGTGTTGGAATGTTTTTGTTTATGTACAAAAAGGGTAGAAGTGTTTTTGTTTTTGTAGAGAAAGGGCAAAAATGTTTTTGTGTTTTTTTTATTGCGATCAGACCATATAAAATATGGTTGCCTACGTACTCCCAGCTATCAGGGAGATCAGGTCGACGTAGTTCGCCCCTCAGAACAATTTGAAGCCAAAGAAAAGTTTAATCCCATGTGCAGGCTAATCAGCGAGGGAAATAAAGTTTAATCCCATGTTTGGGAAAAATTGCAGGTGTGAAAAAGTTTGATCCTAAGTTCAGGACAAACTGCAAGTGTGAAAAAGTTTGATCCTATGTTCAGGATAAATTGCATTTGTGAAAGGTTCAATCCGTGGTGGGATAACCAAAATTTTATGAAAGGTTTGATATGAGGTGAAACCAGGCTACTGGCTTGAAGAGTATGTTTCCCTGAGGGGCAGAAGAGTATGCAGAAGATTTTGTATATAAGAAAAGGTTAGAAAACTTAAATGACTGGTGATCTGATGATCCAGCACCAGGATGTTTGCTTGATGGTAACCTTAAACATAGTACCGTTTCACGGTGTCCGAGTTGATGAGTTGTGGAAATTCATCGCCGTCCATTTCCTGTAGTCTGAGAGTACCTCCTGTCAATACCTCCTTGACAACAAACGAGTCTTCCCAGTTTGGAGCGAATTTTCCCTTAGATTGATCTTGGTTGTCAATGATCTTCTTCAAAACCAAGTCATGTTGTTTAAACTACCGTAACCGAACTTTTTTGTTGTAGGATCTGGAAATCCTTTGTTGATATAACTGGCCATGAAAGATAGCCACGATTCGTCATTCATCTATTAGAGACAATTGGTGATAAGTGTCTTGGACCCATTGGTCTTCATCCAGATGAGCATCCATCAATACTCTGAGGGATTCCATTTTAACCTCTATAGGGAGTATTGCTTCCATCCCATAGGCTAATGAGTACGGGGTTGCCCTAGTGGAAGTACGCATTGAAGTTCTGTAGGCTAATAGAGTCAGAGGCAAGAGGTCAGGCCATCCTTTGTGATTGGCGGACATCTTCTGCATGATCTTCTTGATGTTTTTATTAGCCGCTTCAACAGCACCATTCATCTTTGAACTGTAGATGACGGAGTTAAGGTGTTTGATGTGGAATTTACTGCATAACTCCTCCATCATTTTGTGGTTGAGGTTCTTAGCATTGTCTAATATAATTACCTCTGGTTGTCTATATCGACAAATGACATTGTTTCTGATGAAAGTAATGATGACTTTTTTGGTAACCCTGGGGAAAGAGGCTGCTTCTACCCACTTGGTGAAATAGTCGATCATGGTGAAGATAAACCGATGCTCATTACTGGCTTTGGGCTTGATGGGCCCGATCACGTCCATTCCCCACATTAAGAAGGGCCAGGGCAAACTCATATTGTGGAGTTCCCTTGGAGGGGCGTGGATAGCATTTCCATGAATTTGGCATTGATAGCACCTCTTGACATGATCATCACAGTCAGCCTTGAGAGTAAGCCAATAATGCCCTGTTTTGAGGATCTTCTTAACAAGTAGGGGGCCGCTCATGTGTGGGCCACATACTCCACCATGGATTTCATCCATGAGCCTCTGATATTAGTCTTTGTCCAGACATCCAAGGAGTCCTAATCATGTATCTCTTTTGTAGAGTTCATCTCCGCTCGGGTAGAATTTCATAGCCATTCGATGGATCCGCCATTTTTCAGTCGGGCTCGCCTCAGCGGGTGTAGATCCATCTCGCAGATACTCCTTGATATACTGATACCAAGGGTGTTGGATGGGAAGTAGCTCATCTGATACTTCTCCAACGTAATTCCCATAGGTTAGAGCCTTTTGTATGGAAAATGGGATGCTTGGCATGTTTTCCTTGTCTTGTATATTGATCAAGGAGGCCAAAGTTGCTAATGCATCCGCAAAGTCATTCCTATTCATAGGAATGTGGAGGAAGTTTACTTCTTCGAACTCCGAAGTCATATGTAAAACTTGTCGATTATAAGGCAGCAAATGTAGCTCTTTGGTTTGATAGATTCATGTGGTTTGTTTGATTACCAACTTCGAATCCCCAAAGACAGTTAACCGTCTGATGCCCATTGAGTGAGAAAGTTTTAGCCCCATGATACAGCCTTCATACTCGGCTATGTTTTTGGTGCTAACAAATTACAATTTGACGGCGACGGGATACTGCTCCCCCGTACCAGATACTAGAACTGCTCTAGCTCTAGAACATTACATGTTAACAGCTTCATCAAAATACATTTTCCATATATGGCATGCATCGTACTGATGGTGTTCCTAAATTGCCATGGCCCCTTCATCGGGGAAGTATGTTTCTAAGGGTTTGTAATCCCATGCGGGTGCGGCGGCCAGTTGATCCACAATTCCTTGTCCTTTAATGGACTTTTATGTCACGTAGATGATGTCAAATTGTTACAGAATCAACTACCATCTGGATAGCCGACAATTCAGTATGGGTTTACTGAACACGTATTTGAGAGGATCCACGCTGGATATAAGATGGGTTGTGTGACCATGGAGGTAATGATGTAACCTCATGGAAGCCCATGCTAAATAACAACAAGTCTTCTCAATCAGAGTGTACTTGTATTCACTGCTGCTGAATCTTTTGCTGAGGTAATAGATAGCTCGCTCTTGGCCTCTATCATCTTTCTGTCCCAGCATGCAGCCCATAACATTATCATTGATGGAAAGGTACATGAACCGGGGAACATCATCCATGGGTGGTACCAAGACAAGAGCATTAACCAACTGCTCTTTGATTGTAAGGAAGGCTTTCTAACACTCATCATTCCATTTCATGGAGTTCTTCCTTAACAATATGTAGATGGGATCACAAGTTGCTGTCAGTTGAGAAATAAACCTGCTAATGAAGTTGATTCTTCCTAAAAATCCTCGTATTTCCTTCTCTATCCGAGGAACAGGCATTTCCCTAATGGCCTAGATTTTGGTGGGATCCAGCTTAATCCCTTTGCGACTGACTAGGAAACCTAGCAACTTGCCTAATTTAACACCAAATGCGCACTTGGCTGGATTCAACTTCAAGTTATACTTACGCAACCTGTTGAAAAGCTATCTGAGATAATCTAAGTAGTCTTCCTCCCTTCGGGATTTGACAATGATGTCATCCATGTAGATCTCTATCTCTTTGTGCATTAAGTCATGGAAAAGAGCCATCATAGCTCGCTGATAGGTTTCTTTGGCATTGATGAGGCCAATGACAACCGTTTATAACAAAAGGTTCCCCAAGGCATGATGAAAGAAGTTTTTTCACGATCTTCCTCAGCAACCATAATCTTATGATCCCCCACAAAATAATCCGCAAAGGAATATATGCCGTATTGAGCAGTATTGTCAATGAGAATGTGGATAATTGGCATGGGAAAGCTATCTTTAAGGCAAGCATTGTTTAGATCCCTGTAATCCACACAAACTCGCACCTTTCCTCCTGGTTTAGGCGCGGGGACTATGTTTGATAACCACTCAGGGTATGTAGACAACATAATGATGCCCGCTTGAAATTGTTTCACAATTTCTTCTTTAACCTTTAAACTCCACTCAAGTTTCAATCGCATGAGCTTCAGCCTGACTGGCTTGAATCTCTCTTTAATGGGAAGGCGATGAAGGACAATGTTAGTGGACAAACCTACCATCCTGGAATTGGGTTAGTAGCGTAACCATGTCATTCCTTTGGTTTGGAGTAAGGTCTGAATCAATTTGGATTAGCTTAGGGTTTTCTAAGGTTCCGAGATTGAAAAAGGTGGTTTGATCAAGGTTAGGTTTAGGTTTGTCTTCGATCCATTCCTTAATCTCCTGAGGTATCCCAATGTCCTATTGTACTTCCATCAAGTCTGAGTCCAACTTTTCATCAAAGTTACAGTCATTGTGGAGAAAAGGCACCTCATCAGCAAGTACAACCACATCTAAACTCAAAGTCCAGAAATAAAATATGCGTTCACTTAATATATGAAACTGTTTAATCATACAAAAGTGTTAGCATGTACTTATAAAACAACTGCTAATACTGTACAAAAAAGTAAGCAGTTAAAGTTATCTACAGGGCAAATGGAATTTCTGCCCGTTTTACCCTCATCGACCAATGCATGGAGTGATGTTCCAATTATCGAGGGTAAACTCCTGATGGACTACAATGATGGAGGGGCTATCATCGTCCTCCTTCTCCCTAATAAAGACCATGATATCTGGGCAATCATCATCTGGGGTGTATCTGTTTATATGCTCATCATGGAAAATGATGCGTATGCCTAAAATTATCCTGGCGATGTCTTATTTACGTCTCTGTTCCTCTTCTTCCACTTTTGGATCAGGAATTAGGACCCTTTTTGCTTTAACCGATATCAGTTTGGGAAATAGCATAGCCATAATATGGGTTGGCACCTTTATCAGAGATTGTATCAGCTCAGGAGTTACAGGTGGAGAAAATCATCGTATGGCTATAGTTGAAGGAATCTGTTTATGCTTATGAGGATTCCTGTGACTAGAGCTAGAAGAATAGCCTAATCCAATTGTCCCTATTTGACTGGGCACTTGAATCGGGTGCTTAATACCCTGATGATCTTTGCCCAACCCTTGTCCAGGTTGATGACCTAACAACATCATCTCTTGAGTGGCCAACATAACCTCAGCAGAAATCTTGGGTGTAAGAGGTGGCTCACCTATGGGATGGTAATGAGTGTTTCTCACCTCAAGGATATGGAAACTGACCAGCTCAATTACTGAATTGAAGCTGATTAGTGGCATATCACTTTGTTTCGAACATTCCAGCTTAGCAATAATAATGACTAGGATATTGTTGATAATGTCCTTGAGTTGCTGATGAAGGGTGGAAGGGACAGCTGTAGCCATATGAATTCATGGTCTTCCCACTAGCAGGTTGAATCCTATGGCTATTTTGAGCACGTGAAGGGATACATTGAATGTATGTGGACCAATCTCCACTGGTAATTCAATTACTCCAACGGCGTTTCGTCAGGACCCATCAAAATCTTTGATAACTATATGGCTGCTTTTGATCCTCTTGGGGTTGATGTTCATCTTCTCCAAGGTAGCATAAGGACAGATATTCAGAGCTGAACCTCTATCTATCAAGACTCCCCCAACCATGTATCCGGATGACAACACCGCTATATGCAACAGCTTGCAATGACCGGTCCCTTCAGCGGGTATGTCATTATCAATGAAAGATATCTCATTATTGTTAAAAATGTGATCAACCAGATGTTGAAATTTTTCCACATCCACTGATTTCGGTAAATGGGCTTCTTCCAAGACTCTTAGCAATATCTTCCTGTGATCTTCGGAAGCGAACCAAGTCTAATATGGAAATTTGTTGTGGAGCTTCTTTCAAGTTTAAAACCACTTTGGCTTCGTTATGGCCCATGGTACGGAGAAATTCTTCAATATTCTCCATGGGAACTTTCATATTTGATTTGATGGAGGGCTTCATCAGCCGATGGGGAAGATACAATGGATTCTCCTTCGATACTACAGCTGTTATATGTGATGTAGATCCTTCAGCCTGTTCATAATTCCATTGGACTTTGTAAAGGCTAAAAGTAGGATCCTGTGGTCTGAATGGTAAGTTAATTTGCTCTGGTGCAGCCACTTTCAAAGGATTGTTAGTACCTTTGAGTTGAATTGTTTATATTATGGGAGGTTTAGCAGCCCCATCATCCTTAGCGGCTATAACTGCTACGTCGTCCTTCTATTTTGTAGGACATGTGTTTCCACTCTCGAGTAGCAAAGTGTCATCATCTTCCATTTGCAGGACACTGCTGTCAATTAAATTCTGAATGAGGTAGCGGAGTGCCCATCATTCTTCTGTGTTGTGACCGCGAGAGTGGGAGTGATATTGGCATACTCCCTCAGAATTAAACTGTCTGGAACGGGGATTGATTGGAGGTAAAAGGGATGTGATTCTTCCTTCATTGATCAACATTTGAAATATCTCCTCCATTGGTTGGCCAAGATATGTAAATTCCCGTTTGTTGGCAAATTCTCGATGGGCTTTGGCACTTGCACTTTTCGCAACTTTATCCTCCAGTGTTTCACTTTCTGAAGGCGATGATGGAATATTCATGAAAAAAGGAAAGAGACTAGCGTGCTCCTGACTGATTAATTGGCGTATGACTTGGTGTTGATAAATCGCCAATTCTGCCAACTGATCTACTTGTTTGCAAAGAGCCTTAATCTTTTGCTCCATCATGAACTGGAACTGCGCATAATCCCATCTGTCAGCACCATCTTTGCTGGTCTGGGAAGATTAAACAATGTAATTGGAAGTCTGTCCACTGCTCTAATTAATCATATTGACATCTCCTTCTTTGTGTTGAGGAAGAGGATTGTCTTGCATATGAGGTTGGTCGGGTTTAGTCATAACAATCTCCTCATTGTCAATTAAGTCCTGGATCTTGTGTTTCAAGGCCCAACAATCCTGAGTGTCATGTCCCGGTGCCCCGGCATGATAAGCACACTTTCGAGTAGCATTGAAACCCTTGCCATTCAGGTTGGCTGGTGGAAGAAGATGTGTAATCTTCTTCTGAGTAGTCAGAAGAGTAAGGATATTCTCGAGTGAGTCCCCTACGGGTGTGAAAACTCGGGGGCGTCTGACTTCTCCACCTTTAGGTAATAGAGGGTTTGAAGACTGTGCTTCCAAAGGGGAATAGTTTCTCCTCTGAATAGGCATATTCTGACTGTCTTTTTGACTTTGTAGTATCAAGGAAACATCTTCCTCTTTCTTTTTATGGGCCCTCCAGGGGTTGTTTCCATAGGTTACAGACTGGATGTGCTCAGTGAATGCTTTAAGAGCGGCTAGATCTTGAATCTTTCCTGGCTTCAATCCCATCTCAGCCATCTCTCTGTGTTTGATCATTTCAGAAAATGTCTTGCCAATGCTAGCTAAGACTCTTTCATATAAAGGAGCTTCTTGTATGTCTATGAAGGTCATGACCATTTATGATTCTATCATGGAAGGAATGACTTGAGAAGCAAGGCGCCTCCACCTTTGAGCATACTCTCTAAAAGACTCTGTAGACTGTTTCTTGACTTTGGTAATCTGATACTGGTTGGGAGCCATCTGAGATTGGAAGCTATACTGAGTGAGGAAAGCATGAGCTAGTTCCTCCCAGCTTTGGATCTTTTAGTTGTCTAATTTGGTATACAACGTCCATGCTTCTCTAGTCAGACTCTTCTGGAACAGTTGCATTCTGAGCTTCTCGTCCTCTGCATAAGATCCAAGTTCTCCTATAAATATCTTTAAATGTGTGTAAAGATCCCCTAACCCATCATACTTTTCAAATCCAGGAGTTTTGAACTTCTCTAGATAATGAATACCATGGAATATACAAAGGTCAGCATATGAAACACTCTCGTGAGTTCTAATTCCTTTAATAGAACAGATAGTTTCCTCCATTTGAAGGACTTTCTTCCTGATATCACCGGTGTCTGGATCTTCTTTAAGATGGGTGTTTACAGGAATTTTGTTGGTCGTATCCAATTGAAGTTCAAGATTTGTTATATCTGAACCTTGTGCTCCTTCTTATGTATAGGATTCTGTATGTACGGGTATTCGTGAACCCTGAGTAGACTAATGTAGTTCTTTAAGCAGAACATCCAAATCTATAATTTGTTTGCTTAATCCGTCAAACTCTTCTCGAGAGACAAGAGCAGGATTAGACTGGTCAGATGAAGACATGATTGGCTGTAGGCTCATGGCTTTTTTTGGATTTTGCGCGGGTAACAGACCTAATTATTTCCCTACAAAAACTTATGTAATTTAGTCTTAGGGAATGTATAAATGTTTACATGCTATCATAATGTGTCCATTTTACGAATATTATCCTTCAAAACGAGTGTCCTTTGATAGCATGTCATGTATTAATATGCATGTGCAAATCTCTTCATTTTTTCCATTACATATAGATGAACATGGAATAAAATTACAAGTAATTGTCTTTACAAGTAATTGAAAATGGAAAGCATGAAGAGACTTTCCTCCGCGTTTGGTTTATCAGAGGCTGACCTATCTTAGGTTACTCTCGTGGCTTTTTGGCATGAAGGTTCCCAGATCATCGCAATCTACTCGATTAGAAGTTAATCTGGTCTTTCAACTGGAGAGAATCTGGGTGGTGCCTTTCTTGAGCCTCGCTGGAATTAGTCTTCCTACAAGTCCAGTAATTAATGTGTCTCACCGTTTATGAAAATGATAACATGTGCGAAGCACTAATATCACAGATAGATTTATTGCAGTGCAGTAAGTAAAATGCATTCGTACACATTCATCAAAAATGTAAATGCAACATTCACACACAAGAATATAACAGTTTAGAAAATATTGTAGTAGCGGCTTAAGCCCTCTTACTGGTTTCCCCAGCAGAGTCACCACTTGTCGACATCGGAATTTTTATTTGCCCTTTTTTTGTTCTTATTCTTTGTTGTTCTCATGTTATGTGAGATTTGTTTGAAAAAATAAGTGAAAAAGGTCCGACATGTATGTGTCGACGATTTGATTGTAAGAGTCGCCAGTTGGTGTTTTTTAATCGGTTTGCACTAACGCAAAATCGAGAAAAGGTTTGCACATTAACCCGCTTATGTGACACCGCTAAACGAATTCTCGCAAAACCGAGACACATTTGGGTTCGAGGGCTTGATTATGCGGAGGGAAGGTGTTACGCACCCCCCGACATCCGTGTTACCACGGTGACTACCACTTTTCAAGAAAATGTTATATAAATGTGTATGTGTGTGTGTGTGGTTCAATGTGCTAATATTTGGAAGTAGTGCGAGGCCTCATTGTCACCTATATACAAAGGGTTTGAATTTGTAAAAAATTTAGTTTTAAACATGATATAGCAGTGAGGTTTTGTAAAAGAGGCTTTTCAAACCCTGTGCTCCATAGTAATTGAGACCTTTTCATACTTCTATTTTATTATTAAATGTTTGGCTTGGTTACTTTTATTTTTGAGATGCGAAGCATCTTCGAGAAACTAATATATAGCAGTGCCGAACTCCTTATGGGCATGAAACCCATCTAAGGAAATTCAAATACCGTGAATAATTTACAAGTACATTTACAATTTGAAAAATGTTCATCACGAAATCAATCTAGATTAGATGGATCAATATGTGATCACATGATTCCTAGGCTCACATGATGCCGTAATTTATATGAAAAGCAGTAAGCAGTTATATATATAAAAGCTGTAAATATATATATACAAACATGATCAACCACCACGAAGCTCCTTCATGGGAGACCGAAAATGTAAATATAATATATATATATATATATATATATATATATATATATATATATATATATAGACATGATCAACCATCACGAAGCACCTCCATGGGGGATCAAAAATGTAAATAAAGCAATAAATGTGAACAACCGCCACGAAATAAAATTCAGGCGGGACGGAATGTAAAGAAAGCAATAAAAGGCCATAAAGTAAACTCCAGGCCTGATAGAAAATGTAAATATATATATATAAGCAAATAAATGCTCTGGATATGAGTCCAGGCTCAATCGAGGTATAACTATATCTATATATATATATATATACGTATATATATACATACAGAAATGAAAACCACGGATCAAAATCTGGGCACACACACACAACACGACTCTCAATGTGAAGAAGAGTGTGTGCAAAGGATTTATAATTGTAAGAAGGCTTATAGTGGGCTGGCAAATAAGACTTTTATGACTTTAAGTGGATGAACACTTGGCTCCCTTCGGTAAAAATATAGCTATATGTGAGCTCACAAGAATATGGCCACCCAAAGCCCTCGATTTATAGAGTGGGGTCGCAGGTGCACTGCAGCGACCATCGATGAACTCATGGCTACTGCAGATGCACTGTTAACGCCACAGATGCACTCACTACCGCCTCGGGTGCCTCGGGCTCATGCGTCCCTGTCGTCTCAAAGTACGTGCACGCGTGCAACGTGATGTCCGCTCGAACTTGCAGAACTTTAGTCCGATCATCCGATTAAGGTGTAAAAGACCTATTTCGGACTGCCATTATCGAGAGCTATGAAATGACATGGGATTAGAGGTTGAACGAAGTCAGGAAGATGGAACAATGTCCTATCTTTTTAAGGTTCAAATTCTATCAGGTGTTCTGCCTTGCGTAGTAGTCACTCAGGATTTCAATTCCTTGGTTCTTGTGGGACATTATTGTGTAGAATATATGTTGAGATGTTTATTTATTGAGATGGCGCCATGTGGGGTTGAGGTGGCAATTTGATGACTTTGCCCTTCACCGGGGTTATCTCCGATTATAGCCGATAAAGCAGACGTTGCTCAGGGTTATCTCTAAGATTGGACCGATACAAGTGTTCAATGCCCTCAGGGTTGTCTCTGAGGTGTGCCTGTCCTCCCGAGGTTATCTCTGGGTTTATGAATTGAGTGCCTCGATGTGAGTCCCGAGGTTGAAGCTGACTGCATTGGTTGAAACGAGCATCTCCGGGGTTATCTCCAGAACCGCAACTGCACTCCTTGGGGTTATCTCTAAGCTTGATATTGTCCTTCCTGGTGTTGTTTTCGGGACTGAGACTGAACATCTCGGGGTTATCTCCAAGATGAATCGGCCTTCTTAGGTGGAATTTTTGGTATCTGCACCGCTATCCTCTAGGTTATCTCCAAGATGGGGAAATGATATTGTGAGACCCTAAATTTTATGAATAAAGATTTAAATTTCTCGAAATATTTTTTTTTAAAATTATGATGTGGATTTGAGATAATATTATAGTTGTGGGTAATATTTATAAATTTTGAAAAGTATGAAAGTTTTTATATAATATTCGATTGGTCGGGGAATATTCTTTTTGTCGGGGAATATCCGTACGACGGTACAATCAATAGTGGACCCCACAATAGAATTATTGTCGAATTGAGAAAGTGACAAAAATATTTTTATGAAAATAACGACAGAAGTTTTACCGTTAAAACTGTTGAACTACTCGGTAGTAAAAGTATAGTAATACGCGTGGTTACATAATAGCACACGGTATTGATTATTGATGCTTACGTGAGAAGTCACTCAATTTTGTTCAATTATTGTTACAGTAATTGATGCATAGTATCTCACATTATTTGATTCAATTATTGTCGATATTTTATATATTATTAAATCAATAATTGAGACGACGAAGTTATTAATATTATTATTTGCAATATTAACGATGTCTAAAAGTTCTACCAATGAGAGGTTTGGTCACCTAATTGCGCGCCAATAGGGAGAAATCCTTATTGGAAAGCCCCCTCTTTCCTGGGAATGACCTGGTCGATTAATAGTGTGAATAATAATAATGATGATGAAGTTTGTTTTATTATTATTATAAATGTAATAAAACAGAAAACTTTTTTTATAAAATAGAATACTTTTATAAAGTTATTTGTTTTATTAGACTATAAATAGAATATATTATATTCTATTATGCATAGTGTTTGCATAGTAAAATCTTTTTTATATAAAATGTAATACTTTTATAAAGTTATTTGTTTTATTAGACTATAAATAGAATATATTATATTCTATTATGTATAGTGTTTGCATAGTGATTGCGTAGTGTTTGTATAGTAAAATCTTTTTATATAAAATAGAATACTTTTACAAAGTTATTTGTTTTATTATATTTTAAATAATATATATATATATATATATATATATATATTAATAGAATATATTATATTTTATTGTATAGTATCCTTTCTATTTTTCCTATAAATAGGATGCTTACTTAGAATTGAAAACACACCAGAAGTTCAGAGAATTCTTCTTCTATAATATTTCATTAGAGTTTAAGAAAGCTTTGAGCGTAGTGAAAGTTTTCTTCAAGTACATCCCCGCCCTACCCGTCGGAGTACTCTTCTTTATAAGGTAAGGGATATTATTTGTTGTACTCATAAGGGGTATTATTTCTTTTGTATTCATGAAGAGAACTTATATTATTCCATTTCTTATTATTATGTTAGAATAACCTGTATATGCGAAGTACCGCATACATGGTGAAATTCTTCTATTATTCCATTACTTATTGTTCTGTTGGAATAACCTATATATGTGAAGTACCGCATACATGGTGAAATTCTTCTGTTATTCCATTCTCTATTATTCTGTTGGAATCTCCTGTCTGTGCGTATTACGCATGACCTGGTTTCATTATTTATTATTCTGTTGGAATAACGTGTCTTTGCGGTCTATCGTATGCCTAGTGAAGTCTTTTGTTATTTTATTGTCTATTATTCTGTTGGAATATCCTGTCTGTGCGTTTACGCATGACCTGGTTCCATTATTTATTATTTTGTTGGAATATCCTATCTGTGCGTTTACGCATGACCTGGTTCCATTATTTATTATTCTATTGGAATAACCTGTCTGTGTGGTCTATCGCATGCATGGTGAATTCTTCTTTTATTCCATTCTTTATTATTCTGTTGGAATAACATGTCTATGTGGATTTTCACATGCATGGTGAATGACCCTTCGTATTCATTTCTTACTAAATTGTGGAAATGATCTGTCTACGTGGATTACCGCATGGCGGGTGAAAATCCATTGCAGTTTCATATATTCTATGATACTCATTTGGTTAAAATTTTGGCTTCTATACTCTATGAAATTAGTGGAATATCCTTGATATTTACGCTTCATCTAGTATCTTTTCATGGAAATATTCTTCTGAGCATTCTTGAAGTTTACTCCACAAAGCAGTATCATGTTGAAAATTTGGACATTATTGAGTTCAGGATAAATTAACTTATAAATCTTTAAAATTTATTTTTGAACTTGTTTTATTGAATTATTATGTCATTGTCATCATCCTCATGCTTATATTGTGATGAAATTCATATTTGGCTTACGTGCATAGATGGACTTGGTATGATTATGACCAGGGATTATTCGGTATAATCATAACCTGTAATGTTATAAATGATGTGGTAAAAGTCGTTAGTGGCCTGTAGTGTATTGACGAACAGTTTTTGGTATGATTATGACCACGGATTATTCGGTATAGTCATGACCATTGATGATTTAATGAAAATCCTTGGCCCGTAAAGCAGGGGATGACTCGATGATGTGGTTTATTTATTAAACTGGGTCTCAGCGATAAAAATTGATGAAAACATTTTAAATCATAGAAGATAGTAGATATCATGCTCTACTTGACTCTTCTAATGGATTGCCTATTCCGCTGTAGTTAAACTTGATGTCTATTTTATTTTATCAGTTTAACATTGTTGAAGACTAATGATAATTTACTCTGCATTATCTTAGTCATAATATTTCTTCTTGGGCTAGTTGAGCTCACCCTTTCTTTCACCATTATCTTCTTGAAATGAGAACGTGGCGGGACTAGTCGTGGAACCGGAGTGATTAGGTCCAGATGATAGTATTAGTAGTCCTCACTATTCTGTTAAATAGTGTGACAATAAATGTATTGAGGACTCCTTTGAGTGTGGATATTGTCTAGATGACAATATTCTTATTAAAATTCTCAATTTATGGTTTGTCGTATTTTACACGACTGTTGTATAATTAGTTTGTATTTGTATTCAGTACCTCGTATCTGACGACCCAAGATGGGTGATGTATACCTATTTTGGGGGCGTCACAGATACTCTCGGTGTGCTTTCCGGGGTTGAGACTGCACTTTCGGTGATATTTTCGAGATTAAGCTGAGCTGTCTTCCAGGGTTATCTCTAAAAGAATATTCCGCACTTCCTGTAATGTTTAGTAACAGGTAGGCAGGAAATTTTGAGTGTCTACAACTATCAAAGATTTGACTTTGATATACCCAGGTGTATCAGATAACCATAATAATGAAATCATACCCCTCCACAAGTATAATAAGTGATCAGCTTCATTATACCCTATATTATGCATAATACTTACACACGCGCAACAACCGAATATACGACCACAAAGCCCCTTTTTATAAAATGGTTGTTCTTCTCAGTTTTATAACCAGAATTTGAACCACAACAACAAAAATCCAACGATTTCAATATCTAATCGCTTTCTCGATCTAGCCAAAATAATTGGCATTGACCCGACAATAATAATTGAGTTCTCTTCTCGATCTAGCCAAAATAATTGGCATCAAACATTCAATAATAATTTGAGTTCTCTTCTCGAACCTATCAAGTTTCAACAAATGTTCGTCTAACCAAAACAATTAGCTAAGACATATCTCAACATGATTCGACAATAGACATAAATTAATTGTTCTATTTGTAATCAACAACAACTTCTACGGATGTGAATAACCAACAACAGTTATCCCCCAAGTATATTCTCAAAATTAATAATTCAATTTGAATTAATAAACATGCACTAACTACGAATAATCAACAATAATTCTCAGACGTGGTATAATCAGCAATAATTAACCACAACTATATTTGGAAAGTAATAACTTGAGATTGAGTTAAAGAAACTTGCCTTATGCGTTGATTACAGCTACACAATATACTTATATGCATTCGAAAGACCTATAATCAATAATATTGGTCTCACAATTAGCACAACAAATAACAACACATAACACTATAATTTGCAGTCAATATATCTCCTAGACACATCATCATGTAGTTACATCAGTGTTTATAACCTGTATAAACACTTATCAAGTCTAACTAATTCGTTGGACTTCGGTCTCAATTCGATGTCCTGGTCACCCCTATCCGATAATTAACATATTTATTGTCAATTAAACTTGGTCTCAAAGCTCCAATATTATTTTAGATAAGTCAAATATCATTCATAATATTTTTCAGAAGCTTTTAATAATTTTCAAAAATAATTATTATATTTTATAATAATTTTTTAAACACTAGAATCATTTTTAAATGATTTAAATACCAAATAATCCCATCATCATTAATATTTAATAATATTAAAATAGTAATAACATACTTGTCAAAATATTAAAGTTATTAATAATAACTCAAAATATTTTTAAATCCCCAATATTCTTCTTAAATGATTTTTAAAATCATTTTAAACAAATAACATTAATATTTAAATATTAATGTATTTTCCATCAAATTATTAAAAGTCATATTTATAACTTAAAATATTTTTAAATTACTTTACTCATTTTAAATGATTTTAAAATCAATAAAACCATTTTTAACTCATTTATTTAATATAATAATTAAATAAATCTAATATCATTAATATTAATTTATTAATGAAATTTATCTCAAAATATTAAAAGTTACATTTTATAACTTAAAATATTTTCTAATACTTTATTTTCATTTAAAATGATTTTTATAATATTAAAATTATTTTTTTCTAATTTATTTAATATACTTATTAAATATATTAAATAACATTATATTCAAATAAATACAAATATTAATGAAAAATATTCCAAATTATCAAAAGTTATTTTTCATAACTTAAAATAATTTTTAAAACTAATTTTATAATTTTTGTAGAATTTATTTTTTATTTTTAATCATTTTCCACAAATTAATTTAACTAATTTTAGAAAAATCGTCGCTAAAGCCTTTAGCGACACTTTCTGTTGATGTTGGTGTTCTTGAGCCTCAAGAACACTAACAAGCAGTTCTCAAGGGGTTATGTTTGACCACTTTTAATTCTCTTCCCAAGCATGTTCTGGCCTATCTAAAACATAGATCTTGTAGTATTTATGTAATACTACAAGTATAAATCATCATCAAGGTCATATCTCATCACACTATGAAGATCCAAGCCCTCAAAGTCACAGTCAGACACAATCTAGGTTTTCTGGGTTGCCCAGAAACCCAGAAAGATTCGAGTGGTCACTTTGTGACTCAATTTTCTCTAGGTTCTGGTCATCAATTTGGTGTTTTCATGGTCCAAACATGTAGTTCTCATGTCAAGGAACAATTATATAACAAAATCTCAGTCCTACTACGTCACACTCACAAGATTTGAACCGTTCAAACATTATCTGAAAGCTTGTTCTTGAGGTTTCTGGAAATTCGAGAAACTCACAGTCATGCTCGGATATGCTACTTTGACCATCCACTACTTACAATCTATTTGTTGTTTAAGGGATTTAAAAGCATGGATCTATAGTCCATCTTACAGACTATAACCTAGATACAACAACACAATCAAACTACATAACATCTGACATATTCAAGCCTTTGAAAATCTTGTCAGAAACTGATGAAGAGTTTTATGGGTTGCCCAGAAAATCTTGGTCATGGTCGGTCAACTGACTTTAACCATCATTAACTTGTAATTTGGACATGGTATGACCATGATTCCACTTCCAGATTACAGTCCACGTGGCATACTACAAATCTAAAACATAAAACACAACAAATCATTAACAGGGAAGGATCTATGGTCTCTAACATTTGCTTGTCAGACAACTTTTTAGGGTTCTTAGACAGTTTTCAAAACTTTGATTTTTAACCACTTTGATGCTATGGATCTATGATATATCATCATAGATCACCATATAACATCTTCTAACACTTAAATAGACATATAAACAATATTTTTATCTAAGCATACAAGATTAAAATATGAGTTAGGGTTTTATACCTTCTTGCTCAATCTTTGATCCTATCTTTTCTCCACTGATCTTGACAATCTAAAGGCTCTACTAGGGACTGAAACACTTGGATATTTTGTGGCTAATGAGAGAGAAGGAGTTGGTTGAGAGTTAGATAACAAATGAGCCAAATGTTTGGTTTTTCTCTCTCTTTAATCCTTAGATTAGATACAATGGATGTAATACTTGCAAGGTGGCACTTGTAATCTGATCTTGTATAGATTTTAACACATGTTGATATCCCAAAGTGATGAGTCATTAAATTCAAAAAAACTTTGTAGCTTACAAGTTAAGTAAAAGGGTAATTTGGTCCTTTTGCCCCCATAAGGCTATTTTCATAATTTCCCTCACAAATTTAAGGGTATTCTAGTCATTTAACATCATTCTCTTTAATTCTCACCCTTAGGGTTTGATAATCTTAATTAGGGTTTCTTAATTAGGATTTAGGGTTCCCAAATTTAAAATTAAAGTTTCTTGACATTCGATTAGGGTTTTTAACTGTTCATTAGGTTTTCTCAATCATAAGTTTTTGATCCAAATTAGGGTTTACTAAGTTTATCCCTTATTCGATCAATCATTGATCATCAATTCTATACAGTACAAACACATATTCATCAATACAATTATTATAACTGTATTTTCTACCGAATCCCTATCCGTAACTAGGGTTAGGGTTTTTATTCTCTGTTAAACAAAATAGTACACATATTTCTCAGTCAATACACAAATTGACAACTTCTCTAAACTCGTATCACAGATACTCAACACAATATTGATAATCAATATCAATAAAAAACTTATTCGTAAAGTTCAAATTATTTAAAATTTTGGGTTCTCACATTCTCCCCTCCTCTTATTCTCTACATTCTTTTAAAGTTGTATCATCAATTCATTCTTATCAACACAATACTAATTTGTGTCTCATATACTAACCTGTGATCTGGATCTGTAAAAGAAAACAATTCACATCGATATATATCCAATATTATTCGCGTAATTTAAGTATTAAGCGAAATCGTTATACCCGTCGCCACCTCCTGAGCAGCCACTGCATCTTTCACCGTCATGTTAAATATATGGGTTGTTGGTCTTCCTGGCTGAACAGGTCCTCTAATCGTCAGGGTTCGGCCACCGAGTCCCTTGTTGACACTTCCCTTCTCCACATTCCTCTTCGGACAATTCCGAACCAGATGATCTGTTGATCCACACGCATAATAACCTTGTATTTTCTTCGAACTGGGACAATTGGGAGATATGCTTCCCTCTTGACTAGAGTTATAGCAAACTCCCTTTTTCTTCAGACAAACTCCCGAATGGTTCTTTCCATAACTCGCACATGGCTCACCTCCTTTTCTGTTCTCTTCTGTCTTGTTACCCGATTGGGTATTCTCACTCCATTTCCTCTTGTTAGAATTACTTCCACCACTACTTCCTCCGTTATTTGTCTTCTTCTTCTTCTCTTGATGATATCGGGATGCAGCTTCGCTTCCCCCTTCAGCAATGATTGCTTTCTCCAATAAAGTCGCGAACGTATTAATCTGCAATACAGCTACCTTGTTGAATATTCCTGGCTTCAATCCTTTCTCAAATCTTATTATTTTTCTTGCCTCCGTGTCCACCTGATGAGGTGTAAATCTCGCTAATTCGTTGAATTTGGCAGCATATTCTGAAACTGACATGTTCTCTTGCTCCAGTTCTAAAAACTTGACTTCCATCCTGGCTTGCATACTCGGCAAAAAGCAGTTCTAAAAGAACAACTCCTTTAATCTTGTCCAAGTTACTACAGTTGTTCCAGCTCTATCCTGATTAGTCTCCCATCAGTAATTTGGCTTCTCACTTCATCAAAAATTTAGCAAAAGTTATCTTTTGCTCTTTCGTTACTCTCGCAATAATGAATGCTTTCTCTACCTCCCTCACCCAAGTTTGGGCTTCAATAGGATCCGTAGTTCCCTTGAATTCTGGCGGTCCTACCGTTTTAAAGTCCTTGAAATTCTCCAATCTATTAGCTGGTTGTTCTCTTTCTCTTGCTCTTGCTACTAGCGCCCTATTTTGCATTGCTTGGGCTATCATATCCACAAAATTCTGCATCAGGTCCGCTTGACCTCCTTCATTATTCACTGATTGCTCTTCTCTTTGATTTTGATTCTGTTGTCTATGCGGCATTATCTGATTTAAATAAAAAATCTTACATAAATCCTTTATCTCTATAAATATTCTTATTAGTAGCATAAGAATTTAACACAAAGTTCATAAGAATTTAACACAAATTTCTCATATAATCGCATAGTTATTCAAATATCACATAGTACTTTTAGTACTTAACACATACAATTATCCCTTTTTTAATAAATATTGGGATTAACAACACAACTTTATATAAAAAGTTGCAATTCTCCAAAATTTACCTTAATATTCATATTGAAAATAAGGATTACATTCATACAAACACACACATATATATATATATATATATATATTTACATATGCTCAGACATCGTTCTTGATATTATAATCTTTAATATCATATTCTACTACCAAAAGGTATTATCGCTTATACTTAAGTTATTTACAATCTACTCCTTTCACCTGCCTTCTTCTCTTGGGACACTTGTTAAATTTGTGACCCATTCCTTCACATGAGAAACACCTTCTTGTATTCGACTTTGGACAATATGGAAAAATATGCCCTTCCTGCCCACAATTAAAACACACAATTTTCCCTATCACACACTCTCCCAAATGAGTCTTTCCACACCTGACACAAACCTGCTTCTTCCTCGGATTTGAATTTCCTGAATTTCTATCACTATCGTTGCCCCTCTTTCTCTTATCTCTTCCCTTCTTCTGCTTGATTGTTCCCTCAGATGATCCATCACCTTCAGCCTTCATTCTTTCTACTTGTTTCTTCAGTTCATTCCTCTCCTCAGTCATCTCGCGCAATGTTCTCTATGTCTTCGATAACTCCTCTAAGAGAAACACTTTACTCCGGAGTTCGTGAACTTCTGCAGATACTTGATTTTTTTTTTCTCCCACTTTAGTCTTAGTTTCCAACTCCACCTTAACTTCTTCAGAATCTACCTCCTCGTCTTCATTTAGTTACATTTCAAGATATTGGTTATGATCACTCCCCAGATTCACCATGGGTTCGTCTTTACCAACTTCCTCCATAAACTCGCTCTGCGCTGGTACCTCGGCTACTGGCATTAGTGCAATAGCTGCCAACACTTCCGTACTTATTTCATCTTCTCCTAACATCCTACAATAAGTTTAAACAACTTGATTAGTACTTCACCAATACAAAATTCATACACACTATGTGTCCACACATCTCACTATTGATGTACTTTATCAATCCCTCATTTAGAACTCTAAATGAGTATTCTCTATCTCGCTTGTGGTTATAATCCTAGGGTTCCCCCCACCCCACTTAAGGTTTATAACCTATTTTAAATTCTTTCTTTTCAAAATGCTTATTAGTTTTGATAATGATTTAAACACAGTGGAATTAAGATTTGTTTTTTTTTTCCTTCAAGATATAATAACGTAATAAGAGTAAAGCAGTTATGGCAGTTATAGCAGTTATGACAAGAATATAGTGGACACAGAGATTTTAAGTGGTTTAGAGCATTCAAAGCTCCTAGTCCACTCTTCTACTCCTTGAGTAGGAAATCCACTAAGGATATCTTTACAACTTCTGAATCTCACAGATTCTTTCAAGACCAGCAGTCTTGGAACTTCTTAGTTCACTATTGAACTCTTCAAGTTCAGCAGACTTGGTGCTTCTCAGTTCACTAAGAACTCTTTAAGTCCTTCTAACTTGGAACTTCTTTCTTCACTTGATGGTAGTTGAGTTCTTGAATGTTGCTACTCAGTTTCTGTTAAGCTTGAGTTCAAAAGAACTAAGTAGCTGAGTAAGCTTTCTTTTTTAGATCGTAGAGTTGAGCGTTGAGTGTTCTTCAGCGTTTTTGTTCAATACTTGCTTGATTGTTTGATCTGCTGATTTTTTGTATATATGATGCCTTTGAAATGTATCCGTTGAAGACATCCGTTAAAGCATTAAATGCATTTGACATTTTTGAGCTTTGATGGAGACTTTCTGCACAACTTCTGATTAGCAGACTTGCCCTCTGACACAGTAGACTGCTATCTCACCTAACACCTAAAAAGGTGTTTTTTGATGACCTATAGTACTTTCCTTAGCTTCTGTAATACGCTTCTTTGTTACATACTAAGGATGACTATTGTGTCATTGGGATTCTTGATACTCTCAACGTCTATAATCCATTCCACATTTGTTGACTTTTATAATTAAACAAATAAACATGGCTTGATGCTTCTGTTGCAAACAGATGATACACTACGATCATGATCGTGGTGCCTTGCCACCTCGGTACTTGATCTGGTGCTGATAGATGAGAACACTACAATTTCTCTTAAGTACTGGTACACTATGATCTTCACTTGCTTGACTTGTAGACTCTACGCTTCTGAGAGCACACTATGATTTCTGAGTTGGCTCGATAGACGTTTGGACCACTCTACGACTTCAGAGAGGCCCTTCAAAGAAAATACACTACGATCCTCGATGCTCTACAATTCTGCCTTGTCTTCTGCAATCTCTTGATCATCTTGATAGACTATGATTCATTTGAAACCTATCTATTACATCTCAAGATATAGATCAACCTAACAACTTTGATCTTTTCTTCTATACATTCATTTACAGAATGATAAATATTAAAGTCCAGATCAACCTAACAAATTTGATCTATCACTAAGTCCATGCACATGTGTTCCTTTGAAGGACTTTACATATAATCATAACTATTAACTTTCAACATCAAATTTTAAATATGTAATCTCCCAAAAATCTACCCCTATTTGATGTTGACATAACCAAGGAGATTTGTATCATGATTATTAACTTCTAGATGCAATTTCTAGAAAGTAAATATGACTTAGTGTTCAGTGAGCAGCTAAAACCTCTAGAGAATAAACATAAATTTATTGATGTTTGTAAAGACAAATATTACAATTAAGCTTAGTTACATTAATAAGAAATGAGTTTCAACTTATCTCTATTTCTTCTGCCTTTTGTTCCTTGGACGATTTGCATACTCTTGAACTCTTCTTCTCCTGCTGACTTCATCTCTCTATGCTATATCTTCCATCTCACTTTGACTTAGCCTTGGCGAATGTTCGTGTCTATTCATGAATGCAGGATCTCTAATTGGCATTCTTAGGCCTGTGCTGGTCACCTCTTGTGAGCTTGGAGAAGGCCTTTGACTCCTTAGTGGTTGTTCCATGAGAATTTTATGTTGTTCAGGTCGTGGAGTCTGATGGCGAGACTGTCTTACAGGAGAACTTATGGGAGAACTTCTTGAGAAGTGAGCAATTTTGCCTTTGCATTTGCCTCCTTTGCTTTTTCCTTTGTCACCTCCTTCCCCTTTATTCTCCCCCTTTATGTCAGCATCAAGGGTTCAAATATCTTTAGATAGACGAGTCATGCCTTGTACTAGTTCGTTGAGTTGAGTCTGGGATTGAATAATGTCTGCACGATTTTCCTGAATCAAAGAGTCAGTTCGAGCTTCTCTCTTTGGCAGAATGGCCAAGACATTTTCTGTTTGTTTCATTTGACCCATGGAGAATGCTTGGAATTCTTTCATTTGGGTCTTTATACTCATGAGATTTTCCATCAGAAGTTTATTTTGGGATTCTTGAGTATTTTGTAAAATAAGAACAACATCCATGTGCTTCTTGACATCTAGAAAGTGGATTTGATCCCTTTCACAGATACTCTAGATCATCTCTTTTATTATCTCTCTAAGCTTCTTTGTCAGTTCAAAACTTAGGTTGCTTGGGAGAGTATTGGCAGCATAAATCAAATGAGTCAGCCTCATATGAACAAGTTCGGAGTGAACTTCAAGATCTTCTTGTATGTCCTTGGTCACTTTCTTAGTTGCTTCTGACAACTCCATTTTGGTGGGGAGATCGGTTATATGTTCAAAGAGCTGCAGATTATTTGGAGGAGAGGCCTTGGTGTATTGATCTTGCATAATGTGGAGAGCAAGATCAAGATTGAAAAACTCATTTGTGGATGAGGAAGGGATATCGGTCGGAGGGGCTGGTGTGGGTGTTTGATCTTCAGGAGGGGTTGACTCTACGTTTTGAGCAGTTACTCTACGATTGGATGTGGATCAATAATCGTAGAGTGAGAGATGATAGGAGATTGGATCAATACAAAGGCAGGCATTTTTGGTTCATTAGTTACAGAATATTGGGATTCTGTAACTGGAAATTGATTGAGTGGATGAAGTATCACTTCCAACCATCTTGGTAATTCATAGAATTGGTTGAAAGATGATGGTGGACAGTGATTTACCCTAAAAGAGATGAGAATAGTTTGTACCTCATGCCCATTTTCTGAAGAGAGGCTATTGGTGATCAGCTTTCGGGCAAAGTTGAGTTTGCCTAGGAATCTATGAGCTAGCACCGAGATTGCTGGATAGGAGTTGAAGGTCCAGAACATGTGATCCCAGGAGTTGAGGATTTGGGCTCTGTGAAATAGCATCATAGGTAGATAGGAGAATAGTTAATTATCGTTGGCTCTCCTATGTCCATCATAGCCCACAACAATGATCTCAACTTCGTCATCCTCTTCTTCTTCTCTGTCTTCATTTGAAATTTCCACCACATCAATTATCTCCATTTGACTTCTTTGTTCTTCTGCTCTCACATCCTCTATGGCTTTAATCCTTTCCATTTCAACAGTTACTGCAACTAGATTCTCTTGAGGGACTGTGGAAGATTCATGATGATCTCTTGGAAATTCTTCCTCAGTCGTAGTCTTTTCTGACATAGGGACTTCATAAGGCTCCCCCTCAACTTGATCATCCATTTAAACTTTAAATGGCTCCCCCTCAGCTGAAGCATTCTCTAGTGAAAGAACTTCAGGAAGCTCCCCCTCAGCTTGAACTGTATTCTCCTTATTAGCTTCGGGTAGTCCTTTGTCAGCAGCTATCCTTTTGTCTTCCTCTTTTAACACCTTTTCATTGATAAGGATGTACTTCTTAACCAATTTTCTCTTTGACCATTTAGGCTGAGCTACAGCCTCAGTACTTTTTCCATCTCCAGCTCTGAAAGGTTGATCAGACTGAGAAGCTGTTGTAGTATCTTCTTCCGGAGAGGTGTCAAGTCTGGATTCTACGATCAGTAGGGACTCTACGATCGAAGAGAAAGAGGGCTTCTTTGACCTATGACTCTGCTTTCCTTTCTTGAGCAACTAAGAGATGGTAGCTCTGTCTTCTTCTTCCTCAGACTGTTGTTTTTTACTTTTTAGTTTCTTCAGAGTTTCAGTACCTGAACTCTCCTGAGGTGCCTCAGTAGTTGAGCCTTGAGGCTCCTCTTCCATTGGAGCCTTCATTTTTCTCTTGCCCTTGCTTTTTCTGATTAAAGCAATGGGTTCTTCCTTGTTGATTTCTTCTTCTTCTTCTTCAGTTTCCTGGTACTCCAGACTCCTTTGCATCACCAGTTCTTCCACTGGATTCAGATATCATCCTGACATTTTTAGCTGGATTTCTTTTCCAGTTTTTAACAGTTTTTGAGTCATCCTTCTGTTGGGATTGATAGATTCTCCTTCATTATCCCTAATTTTGTCACCTAGTGCAGACTGCAGGATGATGCTTATAAACCGCCCGTAGAGCATCTTACCAGAGCTGTTTGATTTCTTTGAATTGAGAATCCACTTCCCAATCCAATTGATGACTAGGGCTCCATAGTTGAGTTGGATCCCATAGCAGATTGTTGTCATAAGCTTCAGTTGTACTTCATTCACGGAGTCGTGGCCAGAGCTTTTGCAACATATGCACTTTCCAACAATGTCAGCCAAAAACTAATATTTTTGGGGAAACTCCTTCTTCTTGTACCCCTTGACAATCTCATTCTTTTTGTGATGCATCCTCTTTAGTTCTTCATGGAAGTCGATGACCTCTATCGATAGGAGTCCCTTTGACTTGAAACCTAGGGCCAGATTTATGTCTTCACCCTTAAGTTTGATTTTTACTCCCCTGAATTTTGTGGTGATGGTGTCATTCTCGAAACTCCGTTACTGTAAAATTCCTTTATTAGCTTTGGGTAGATCTATGTGCTAGTGCCCAAAGCTTCTTCAACACCAGCTCTCTTTACCAGAGATAAAATTTTTGTGAAATTTGGGGTCAGCTGTCTTGAACTCATTGAAACAGAGTCGAAAACCAGTGATAACATTTAAAGCCGCCATTAATTTCTTTGCACTGAGGATGGTTGAGCGATTTTGAAAGCTAGGGTTTCTGCTAGTAGAGAGAGAGAGAGGAATAAGCTTTTTGAACTTCTGATTTCAAAAAGATATTTTCAAACTATACTTGTAAGTTCCCTCCTCTTAATTTGCTTAGTGGGGCATGTGTCAAGTTCTTCTTGGCTCCACGATTTTAACTTAGGTGTAAAATACTGATTTGCCCTTAGCTCCTCCTGAGCTAGTGTAGTCTTTGGGAGGACTATGAGCGTCGAGGTAGCACTACGGTTACTGAGGTTGTCATTGTAATCGTTAAGTCTACTACTGAATCTGCTCTACGAACATTGTCTACTCTGTTTCTTGTGATGAACTTTTGACTTAGCATTTCTTCCGAGTTAAGGTAGCTCAGGAAGGGCTAACCTCTTAGAATTAACTAAGGATTAGGTTTGTGCTAGAGGCGCTTGACAGAGAGATTGCTTGGATTTATTAGAACTTTTGTCATCACAGGATGCTTCTTTGTCATGTTGAGGAAGCTCTACGATCGTGGTCTTTCATGTCATTGCAACTCTACGATCGTGGACTTTCTTTGGTCATGTCTATAATTTTGAACAAAGCCTTTATATCTGCATGGTTATCACAAACTAGAGCATAGATTTTATGGTTGTAGATTTAGCATGCCTGGCTCACTTATTAATTTATTAAATCTGGATTCATCTAGAGGCTTTGTAAAGACATCAACAAGTTGATTTTTAGTAGGTATGTATTATAAAGATATGGTTCCATTTTGAACATGATCCCTAATAAAATGATATCTTATTTCTATATGCTTAGTCCTAGAATGCATGACAGGATTGTGTGTTATTGATATGGCACTTGTGTTATCACAATGAACAGGTACAGATTTGAAATCAAACCCATAATCTGCTAGTTGATTTTTCATCCATAAGATTTGAGCACAACAGCTGCCAGCAACAATATATTCAGCTTCTGTTGTTGATGTAGATACTGATTTTTGCTTCTTGCTAAACCAGGACACAAGTCTGTTTCCCAACAGCTGACAGGTGCCACTAGTACTTTTTCTGTCTATTTTACAGCCTGCAAAATCAGCATCTGTATATCCTGTCAGTTCAAAAGAGGACTCATTGGGATACCAAAGTCACCAAGTGAGGTGTGCCTTTGAGGTACCTAAAAATCCTTTTTACAGTAGTTAAGTGTGATTCCTTAGGATTAGCTTGAAATCTAGCACATATGCATGTTGCAAACATTATATCTGGTCTACTGGCAGTTATATATAGAAGAGAGCCTATCATACCTCTGTATTGAGTTATATCGATACTTTTTCCTTTTTCATCTTTGTCAAGCTTTGTTGCTGGAGCAATTGGGATTTTCACGGGAGAGGCTGATTCCATGCCATACTTTTTAAGTAAGTCTTTAATGTACTTGGCTTGGTTTATGAAGATTCCTTCATCAGTCTACTTTACTTGCAATCCAAGAAAGAAGTTCAGCTCACCCATCATGCTCATTTCGAACTTGCTCTTCATAAGCTTGGCAAATCTCTTACACAATTTTTCATCAGTAGAGCCAAAGATAATGTCATCAACATATATTTGAACTAATAAAACTTTATCTTTATGCTTTCTAAGAAATAATGTGGTATCTACTCTACCTCTAGTGAACCCATTTTCAATAAGAAAATTAGTTAATGTTTCATACCATGCTCTAGGTGCTTGTTTAAGACCATATAAGGCTTTGTCTAATCTATAGACATAATTAGAGAGAGTTAGATTGATGAAACTTGGAGGTTGTTCCACATATACTTCTTCTTGAAGTTCACCATTCAGGAATGCACTTTTGACATCCGTCTTAAAGACTTTGAATTTCATGTGAGCAGCAAAGGCAAGAAATATTCTGATGACTTCTAATATGGAAACAGGTGCAAAGGTCTTGAGAGTAATGCCTTCTTATCTAGACAAGACTAGATGCTTCTGATGCAGACAGATGATACACTATGATCATGATCGTGGTGTCTTGCTACCTTGGTACTTGATTTGATGCTGATAGATGAGAACACAACAATTTCTCTTAAGTACTGGTACACTAGGATCTTCACTTACTTGACTTGCAGACTCTACGCTTCTGAGAGCGCACTACGATTTCTGAGTTGGCTCGGCAGGCGTTTGGACCACTCTACGACTTTAGAGAGGCCCTTCAAAGAAGATACACTACGATCCACAATGCTCTACGATTCTGCCTTGTCTTCTGCAATCTCTTGATCATCTTGATAGACTACGATTTAGTTAAAGCCTATCTATTACATCTCAAGATATAGATCAACCTAACATCTTTTATCTTTTCTTCTACACATTCATTTACAGAATGATAGACATTAAATTCCAGATCAACCTAACAAATTTGATCTATCACTAAGTCCTTGTACATCTAATCATGACTATTAACTTTCAACGTCAAATTTTAAATATGCAATCTTCCAACACATCTAACTACCCATTCATTGATGAATATAAACATACATATCATTAATTAATATGTTAACAACATCATTCCAGGTTATCTAACCTTAACATTACAAACTTACCATTATATATATAAAAAGGGTTTATACATAACAACTTAATAAGTAAAGTTCTTATAAACTACTCCAACAATATGTATTTGCCTTTATCATTCTCTACCCCTCCGACTACTTCGTTCCTAGCTAAAATATTATATTTAAGAAAAGGTGAGCACCAAATTTGCTCCGTAAGTTAAAACATACAATAAAGTATAGGAATCAAGAATATTAGACTATCGATTCGATAAAATGTCACCAAAGTTCAAAGAACTTTGAAATAGCTGAACAAATCATTAATGAATAACAAGTCTTTCTCGCATCTTATGAAAAACAATAATCTAATAGTTAAAGAGTACGACGCTTTCGAAGTTTCAACGATATTCAATTGAATAACAAGAATCAATTCTACGCAATAACAAAGTGGAATATTTTCCAGAGTTTATGCTGAGCGACCCCATAGGATCTTGAACTTCTTGAGTAACTATCAAAGATTTAACTTTGATATACCCAAGTGTATCAGATAACCATAAAGATTAAATTATACCCCTCTGCAATTATAATAAGTGATCAACTTCACTATACCCTATATCATGCATAATACTTACACGCGCGCAACGACCAAAAAGGCCCTTTTTATACAAAGGTTGTTCTTCTCAGTCTTATAACCAGAATTTGAACCACAACAATGAAATACAATGATTTTAATATATAATCGCTTTCTCGATCTAGCTGAGAAGTCACTCAGTTTTGTTCAATTATTGCTATAGTAATGGTTGCATAGTATCTCACGTTATTTGATTCAATTATTGTCGATATTTTATATATTATTAAATCAATAATTGAGATAACAAAGTTATTAATATTATTATTTGAAATATTAACGATGTCTAGAAGTTCTGCCAATGAGAGGTTTGGTCGCCTAATTGTGCGCCAATAGGGAGAAATCCTTATTGGAAAGCCCCCTCTTTCCTGGGAATGACCTGGTCGATTAATATTGTAACTTATAATAAAGGTTATAAGTTTTGTTTTATTATTATTATAAATATAATAAAACAAAAAACTTTTTATATAAAATAGAATACTTTTATAAACTTATTCGTTTTATTAGACTATAAATAGAATATATAATATTCTATTATGCATAGTGTTTGTATAGTGCCTGCATAGTATTTGCATAGTAAAATCTTTTTATATAAAACTGAATACTTTTATAAAGTTATTCGTTTTATTAGATTATAAATAGAATATATTATATTTTATTTAAAAGATTTTGTTTTATTAGAATATTTTATTAATATTTGCGTATAGTAAATTAATATATGGATGAGTCTGCTTAAAAAGTAAATCAATCGGATCGTTCATGAATTAGTTAGTATTCAGTCCATTCTCCTATAAATAGAAGCTCATTCCTTCGTTATTTCTTACGAATTCACTGAAACTCTAGAGATAGAAACTATAGAGAGAAAGAAGAAAAGTATTCTACTACTTCACTACTCCTATATCCAGTTTCTTCTAAGGTAAGGGGTATTATTTCTTTCGTATTCATGAAGAAAACTTTTGTTATTCCATTCTTTATTATTCTGTTGGAATAACCTGTAGACGCGGACTACCCTATACTTGGTGAAATTCTTATGTTATTCCATTCTTTATTATTCTGTTGGAATAACCTGTATACGCGGACTACCATATACTTGGTGAAATTCTTTTGTTATTCCATTCTTTATTATTATGTTGGAATAACCTGTCTATGCGAAGTACCGCATACATGGTGAAATTCTTTTGTTATTCCATTCTTTATTATTCTGTTGGAACATCCTATCTATGCGTTTACGCATGACCTGGTTCCATTATTTATTATTCTTTTGGAATATCATGTCTGTGCATTTACGCATGACCTGGTTCCATTATTTATTATTCTATTGGAATATCCTATCTGTGCGTTTAAGCATGACATGGTTCTATTATTTATTATTATGTTGGAATAACCTGTCTGTGCGGTATATCGCATGCCTGGTGATTTCTTTTCATATTCCATTCTTTATTATACTCAGTTGGTTAAAGTTTTGGCTTTTATACTCCATGAAATTAGTGGAATATCTTTGATATTTGCACTTCATCCAGTATCTTTTCATGGAAATATTCTTCTGAGCATTCTTGAATTTTACTCCACAAAGCAGTATCATGTTGACAATTTGGACGTTATTGGTTCCTGGATAAATTAATTCTTGAACTTATTTTATTGAATTCTTATATCATTGTCATCATTCTCATGTTTATATTATGTTGAAAGTCATCTGTGGACTGTAGTGCATAGATGGACTTGGTATGATTATGACCAGGGATTATTCGATATAATCATGACCGTAATGTTACAAATGATGTGGTAAAAGTCCTCATTGGCCCATAGTGCATTGATGGATAGTTGTTGGCATGATCATGACCATTGATGAATACACGAATATCCTTGGCCCGTAGTGCATGGATAATTTGTGGTTGTGATACTAACGAATATCCTTGGCCGTAGTGCAGGGATGATGTGGTTTATTTATTAAGCTGAGTCTCAGCAATAAAAGTGATGAAAAACCTTTTAAATCATAGAAGATAGTAGATTTTATTCTCTACTTGACTGTTTTAATGGATTGCTTGTTCTGCTGCAGTTAAACTTGATGTTTGTTATATTGTATCAGTTTAACACTATTGAAGGCTAACGATAATTTATTCTGCATTATCTTAGTCATAATATTTCTTACTGGGCTAGTTGAGCTCACCCTTTTACTTTCATTGTTCTCTTCGGGAAATGAGAACGTAGCAGGGACTAGTCGGGGAACGAAGTGACGGTCCAGATGATAGCATTACTAGTCCTCACTATTCTATGAAATAGTGTGTTAATAAATGTATTGAGGACTTATTTTGAGTTTGAATATTGTCTAGAAGACAATATTTGTATTAAAACTCACAGCTCATGTTATATATTTAAGATTGTGTTTGTATTCTGTACCATGTATTTGGCGACTCAGAATAGGTGATGTATACCTATTTTGGGGGCGTCACATACTGCCAATAGTTTGTGTGTTTTTCAGGGTTGCCTAACCCTTGTTGAAATGTTCTTCAACGGATACCATCATCAGACCATTCTTCGATGCTTCGCTGGGTTTAATTGCCAACGGCTGGAATCATCAGATGACTTCTGAAGCTTCGTTGGATTTACTTTCCAACGGATAATGATGTCAAGGCTGCTTGACCCTCATTCATGTGTGCATCAATGGCTGAGACCATCAGATGGTTTTCGATGCTTCTCCGGATTTACTTGCCAATGGCTGAATGTCGTCAAGTTTTCTTAACATTCGCTAATGTGTGCATCAATGGCTGAATTGTATGAAGTTTCCGCTGGGGAGAAGTGTTTTGGAGTTACGACCCTGAACTTACGGCATCAGACCTTTGTGAGGTATTGCCGAGCGTAGTTTTGCAACAGTTGTGATCATCGGTATAGTGAACCCTGTGTCTGGGCGAATACCAATGAGTGGTAGATAGACCCGCAGTTTGGTCTATGAAAACCAGGATTTCAGGCTTTTCCGCTCAATCACGCAGCATCTTTTTTCCTTATTTGACTTTTTAAACTTGTAAGACCTCCTTTTCAACTCATATTGGACCGAGTTGGAGGGGTGGGACCCACTTAGGGGAGCCGCAGGTACACCTGCAGCCAACTGTGGGTGGTTTTAAGTGTCCTGTTACTTTCACAAGTCATTTTCAAGTTGTGCCACACATAGAATCCGAGAGCTCTTCTTCAGATCTACTGAGTTTGGGCGGCTTTCTACAAAATCTATCATCGTACAAGTGTTCTACACTACCCTGGTAACGTATGCATATCTTCTTTTCTAGTTTTTATCCGTTGGAAAATGAGTTATTACATGAAATGCTTCTAAAGACATAGTAGTGAATATGTATGCTCATATGACTTGATAAAAAAATTTTAACATAGTAAATGTTAGTATTTAACCATGCTGAACATAATGATGTGAAAAAATTCGACTTTTGAAACAGTCAAATTAGCACCTTTTTCTGCTATTTCTTATCTTATTTGAGGACAAATGAGCAAAGGTTGTAAATCAAAGTAATCCTGGTAATTAGGCTAGCCTTACGGATTATGACTTTGACATGTTTATGCATGTAAGATGTTTATGACTATGGGTAGGTGTGCTACTGAATGGCCACCTAGTCATGCCTATGTGCATGTGGATAGTATTTTTTACAAAGGAGACTCTGGAAAAATTTTCCAAAAGTCTAGGCATTGGGTAGTCATGCAATTTTAACTCTACTGTAGGCTTATGTTAAAATAATGCATGCATGCATATAGTCATAAAATGTATTTGAAAAGCTCCAAGTTAGAATTTACCACACCCTTTCTGAGATGATTTGGAGACTTGTGTCTAGATATATATATCCAAATCAGCCGATTAGTTCTCGTAGGAACACTTCAGGTGTGCGGAGGAGGGCTTCTGATGTGCCTCGACCCGGTTCAGTCAAACAGCCTTGTCGTTTGGCAGAGGCGGTTATTCGTCCTATCTAGGTTAAAGTACTGGATGTTGAGGACAAGGAGGAGGATGTACCGGTTGTGGACCCCACTCCTGCTGCTCATGCTCCCCGTAAGGATCTTCCAAGCATTAATATAATGATTCCAAAGCTTCTAGATGATTTGAGTCATCACCCCTCGGTCTACTTCATCCAAACGATGTAAAAGTTGGGTTTGATCTTCCTTTTTCCTATTGATGAGGAGCAAGGATTCTGATATTGATTTGCTTTTATAATGTAGGTTCTCGGCTTTACGTAGCCTCGAGGGAACTGGTTCAGCATTCACTCTTTATATTAGGCTCTGCATCGCGATTATCGAGCGATTGTGCACGGCTGGAGCTTTGAGACGTTCTTTTCCATCCTCCCCCGCCATTGTCCCTGGGGTTATCTCAGGGCGTTGTCTGAGCGCTAGTTTCACCAGACTCAGTCTCTCCATTTATTGGACTATGAGGCGATGATGATGCTGATGGATTGGTGATTTGTCACATGCATGGAGTTTGGAGGGGCGCCAGTGCCTTGTAGGGAGAACATTACCCCAACTTCCATTAGATCCTTGTTAGGAGTCCCGGCTGAGGCGCTCAAGGGCAGGACAGTTCGTACAGGTCCTTTGAGCGTAGATGCTACGAGTGGGCTATTGAGTGAGCCCATACCCGCTGATGTGAGAGTCAGGGATCGCATTCTTCGGTGATTGTTCCTTGTTATTATTAGGGGTTGCTTCATAGTGGATAACTCTTCCATGGTGTCATTCGCTTTGGTGAGCGCTACACAGGATGTGGACCATATTTGAGTGTGTGATTGGGGCTCCTATACCTTTGCCTATTTCCTCAGGGGAATGCATATGCGTTCGTAGGTCTTGGGAGGCTTGGATAGGATTTTACCCATTTCTACTGGTGAGTGTTTCTCTTTTGATTTCCAATGTACAGGTTAATAGTTTTGACTGACAGCAGATGTTTGCCTTTGTGTTGGCAGTTTTGGGCCTATGAGAGGCTCTCAAGCTTGCGTCCTATTAGTGTGTTAGGTCCAGATACCTATCCACGAGGACGGCGATGGCATCACTCCATACTGGCAGAGGTTCCTGTAGCTAAGGGTTTCACCCATTATTGTCTACAAATGGAGTTGTTGACAGCTGATGCTATCACTTGGGTTCCCTACTCTGGGGACCATTTGACCATTGGGTTTGAGGATGGGTACTCGACTGGTGTCGAGTACGTGATATCCACCCGTAGGATTCCTCTCTTCACAGATGGAGGATGGGAGCTCTATTTGGGATAGCGTGCTATTAGGAGCACCACTGGGGAGATTCGTGTACCGATCTTACCTCCTACCATGCGTTATTGGACTATGTCAAAGTCACCTATCATTGATATCCCATTGATGGGCGTTGACGGCTTTACGTTGTCAGAGGGTTAGTTTACTAAGGATATGTTCCATTGCTGGTGGTCCCCTCGTACCATCGAAGCCCAGACATGCGCCACTCAGTTCATGAGGGATATGGTTCCTGGATCCATGATGATGATGGATTGGATGGCCTGTGTCCAAGATCTGACTCATTTCACATAGATTGACAATTTGACCCAGTAGTTGGACCGGGCACATTTCTTTATCCGGTACTTGGGCAGAGATCCTTCAGAGGCGGATACTTTTGATTCTTCCAGCTCTGGGGTTGGCCCTTTAGGTGACCCATATAGTTTTACCGGCGCAGATCCTCCATTGTATACGCCTAACATCCCTCTTAATGAAGATCGAGTGACTCAGGAGGAGTTACATCAGGTGGACAGGATTGATGATGTAGACATTGACACCATTGTCTTCTTCTGATGTGTATTTTAGCTATATTTTTTTGATAGGCCTCTGTTAGATACTGGGTGGCTGTGCCCCATTCTCGATATATCTTTTGATAGGCCTCTGTTAGTTGTTGGGCGTCTATGCCCCATTTCCCTGTATTTTTAGCTGTATAGAGATGATGTATTAGATGATGATGTACTTAGGAATGTATATACTGTTTTACATTCCCTAAATCATATTTCTATCTATTTTTTTATCATGCATGTATCATGTTATACATATGTATATCTAGAGATATTCAACATTGACCCCTGGATGGTCTTATGATATGGCCCACATAGATGTCTTCCTCGACAGTTACTGGCACTGATCACACCCCACCAGTATTGGTAGCCTCCCATCTGAGGTCGTGGCATAATAGTTTGTCACCTCCAGATCGGGTGACCGTAGATCAGTTATTATAGCATTCCATGACCCTCCTGATGTTCCAGGTTCCTGTGGGCTTTGTAGAGGGTATGCTGGAGCATTGGGTATCGGAGAGGCAGGTTTTTTGGTTTGGGACCCAGGAGTTGACTCCAACCTTAGAGGAGTATGAGCGGTTGACGGCTTTGCCATTGGACAGGCCTTGCGCTCGGATGACTATCAGCGACATGAGTCGACAGTTCATGAACCTCACCGGACTAAGGCGTAAAGTAGTACATGATGAGATTACATCCAGCCATGTGGTGTCCCAGCATTTTCTAATAGACATATTTGGCTCAGTGGACAGTTATGCATGGTACTCCGGGGATTTCACCACGTTGGAGGATCAGTGGAGTATGGCCAGGGTAGACGTACTCATGATGTGCGTAGTAGCTTATATGTACATGCCATTATATATGGATGTGCTGGACATCGGTGTTGTCATGATAGTGAGAGCTCTCAAGGAGGGTCATACCATTGTGTCGATGATTGTGACAGAGACATTGAGATCATCCATGTATTGTTACACCTATCCTACTAGGGTATTCATAGGCAGCTCAGTCATGTTATATGTGTGGTTCATGTCACACTTGAGACAGATTGGCACCCTCCGACAGCATGGGTACTGCTTTTCCCATGAGATAGCCATGTCTTACTCCTTTCATCCAGTAGAGTGTACAGATACTGCATCCTGCTCGGTGTTCTTGGTAGGGATCGGGGATCCATTTGACATTTTACCGTGTATAGGGCTCAGTTCTCCCTATAGCTTCATTACCTATGCACTGGCATGGATCATCTCCATCTGGCTGGTTTGAGGGGCATGACCACGTATCACCCACTAGATGTGATGTCACAGTTCGACCAGTTTTAGGATGTGCATCCTTTTGAGGGGGCATTAGGTCAGCGTTTGGCTTCCCACCATTTGTCAGTAGAGGACAGATCCAGGGTGTATTCCTATTGGGATCAGTATGAGCGAGCTGAGTTTTCAGTTATCCATCTAGGCCGTTCTACAGAGTATTCTGCATGGATGGAGGTAGAGACCACATCAGTCGAGGTTGTATCCACCATGCCAGGAATTAATTCTGATGGTGGAAAGCCCATAGAGGACATTAATTCTCTTACCGAGGAAGAGCTATTTTCTAGGTTTCCAGCAGCTGTGATGGATTCTCTCAGTATGACTGCTACTATGACCCCACATTCAACAGAGTATTTAGAGCAGAGCCTGCATCTGATGATGTTTGAGAGGGATCAGGCCAGGGCCTTGATGTTGACAGCTCTTGATGGGAGAGACGTCGCTCTATTAGAGATGGAGAGGATGCCTTACCTCATAGAGATGCCGCTATTTCTGAGCGGGATGAGGCTAGATCATCCAGAGATGCATTGATTGTTGAGCAGGATGGTGCTATATCTGACCGGGATGTAGCCGTTACAGATAGTACTGCAGTGAGGTCCCATACTACTGCTATTATTACAGAGATGAGCACATATATTGATGCGCACAGTGTCACCATGCAGTTGGCTATGGTTTTGTTGGCTCATGTAGATACCCTTGGGCAGGATCTCACAGCGTTACCTCATTCTTTGGAGAGATATGCCATGTTGGACTTGATAGCTTGAATATACACTAATTTGTAGATGGGCTTGTATTTTCCTGCACAGACTAGCTTAGCCATTTTTGTCATGTACAGTACATATTGTATATATCAAACAACATTATATATGGCAGGGAATTATATTTTGATTCACTTCCCTTTTAGTTGTGCCTTGTTACCTACTTGATATTTGCCTGTTTCTTAGGGCTTATGATGTTGATGTATTCTGAACTCCCCCTTGATGGATGGACATTAAGATGTCTTAGGATCTTTCAGAATGGATCATTGATATGTGTGTATCCCTACCCTTTGGTGTCTTGGGACTGGTTTCTATATGTTTTAATGGAGAGGATTATGGTTTTCCTCTCTAAGATTGACCGCACCACAGATGGTCTTCGGTACACCTTTGTATGGGGGAGCCTAGGTAGTTCCATCTCTTATGGATTGGTGTTTCTCTTTGAGGACTTAACCACAGCTTAGATGGTAGTCGATTCTCCCATTGGTGTGGAGAGATCATTTAGTTCCATCCCTTTGGTCTAAAGCCGATGAAGTATGGTGGATTGAAGGTTGATCCCAGTACCATATGACAATTTTTTATGTTTTGGTAGGGGGTAAGACTGAACCATGACTGGCTGCCTACGTACTCCTATTGAAGAGGATATCAGGTCTGCGTAGTTCAAACCTAGTGTAAGAGGTTCAACGTTGTATGTGAAAGGGTGTAGAAGGGTGTGGAGATGTTTTTTATGCGGTTTAACCGGGCCATAAAAATTTTTGCCTACGTACTCTCGTGTATTGAGGAGATCAGGTCGACGTAGTTCACCCCATGTTCAGGATGGATTACCGATGAAAAAATTGATCCCATATACACGATAAATTGTAGGTTAAAAAGTCTTATCCCTGGTGGGACAAAACTGCAATTGTGAAAAGTTTTATCCCTGGTGGGACAAAATTGTAGGTGTGAAAGGTTTAATCCCTAGTGGGATAACCTGAATTGAGCGAAAGGTTTTAAAAATAGAGTTGAGTGAAGGATCTGCTAGTCCAAAACCAGGTTGCTGGTTTGAAGAGTGTGTTTGTCCATGATGGGGCAAATGGCTTTGAGGAAGGGTTGTATGTAGTGAAGGGTTAAAAAACCAGAAGTGACTGGGGATCTAGTGATCCAAAACCAGGATGTTTGTTTGATGGTAACCTCAGACATAGTACATTTTCACGGTGTCCGAGTTGATGAGCTGTGGAAATTCATTACCATCCATTTTCTGTAATCTGAGAGCACCTCATGTCAATACCTCCTTGACAACAAACGGGCCTTCCCAGTTTATGGCGAATTTTCCCTTGGACTGATCTTAGTTGTCAATGATTTTCTTTAAAACCAAGTTATGTGGTTTAAACTGTCATCGCCAGACTTCTCTATTGTAGGATCTGGCGATCCTTTATTGGTATAACTAACTATGGAAGATAGCATCGGTTCGTCTTTCGTCTATTAGAGACAATTAGTGATACATATCTTGTAACCATTGGTCTTCATCCAGTTGAGCGTCTATCAACACTCTGAGGGATTCCATTTCCACTTCTATAGGGAGTACTACTTCCATCCCATAGGTTAATGAGTAAAGGGTTTCCCCATTGGAAGTATGCATTAATGTTCTATAAGCTAATAGAGTCAAAGGCAACAAGTCAGGCCATCCCTTGTGATTGGAAGACATCTTTTGCATGATCTTTTTGATATTCTTATTAGCCGCTTCAATAGCACCATTAATGTTCTTTTTGATATTCTGGCTCAGCACTAACAATGACTAGGCTATTGTTAATGATGTATTTGAGTTACTGGTGAAGGGTGGAAGGGACGGCTCCAGCCATATGAATCAATGGTCTCCCAAAGAGCAGGTTGTATCCTGTAGCTATTTTGAGCACGTGAAAGGATACGCAGAATGTATGTGGACCAATCTCCATAAGTAGTTCAATCTCTCCGACATCATTTCCTCGAGATCCATCAAAAGCTTTGATAATCGTATGGCTGCTTCTGATCCTATTGAGATTGATGTTCATCTTCTCTAAGGTGGCGTAAGGGCAGATGTTTAAAGATGATCCTCCATCTATCAAAAATCCTCCTACCATATATCAGGAGGACAGAACCGCTATGTGCAACGGTTTGCAATGACCAGTCCCTTCGGGAGGTATGTCGTCATCAGTGAAAGATATCACATTATTATTTAAAATGTGATCAACCAGATGCTGGAACTTTTCAACATCCACTGATTTCGACAAGTGGGCTTCTTCCAAAACCCTTAGCAAGACCTTCCTATGATCTTCAGAAGAGAAAACCAAGTCCAGTATGGAAATTTGTTGTGGAGCTTCTTTCAAGCTTAAAACCACCTTGGCTTCATTGTGGCCCATAGTACGGAGGAATTCTTCAATTTTCTCCATGGAAACTTTCCCCTTTGATATGATGGTAGGCTTCATCACCCATTGGAGAAGATATAGTGGATTCTCCTTCAACACTGTAGCAATTATGTGGGATGTGGATCCTTCAGCCTCTCGATAATTCTATGGCACTTTTTGTAGGTTGACAACAGGATACTGTGGTCTGTATGGCAAGATGATTGGCTTTGGTGCAGCCACTTTCAAAGGATTGTTAACACCTTTGAGTTGAATTGCTTGTATTGTGAGTGGTATGGCAGCCAAATCATTCTTAGCGGATAAAACTGCTACGACTTCATTCCATTTTGTAGGAAAGGCTTTCTTACTCTCAAGTAATACAACGTCATTGTCGGCCATCTGCAGGACACCGCTATCAATCAGATTTTGTATAAGATGGTGGAGTGCCCAGCATTCTTCAGTATTGTGACCGCGAGAGTAGGAGTGATACTGACATACTCCATTAGAATTGAACCGTCTTGAAAGAGGATTGATTGGAGGTAATAGAGCTGTTATTCTTCCTTCATTGATTAACATCTGAAATATCTCTTACATAGGTTGGCCCAGATAATTAAATTCCCTTTTGTTGGCAAAATCCTGACGGGCTTTGGCATTTGCTCTTTTTGCAATTTTATCCTCTAATATTTCACTTTCTGAAGTCCATGCTGGAGTATTTGTAATAAGAGGAAGGAGGCTAGCATGCTCCTGGCTGAATAATTAACATGTGACTTGGTGCTGATGAACCACTAGTTCTGCCAATTGTTCAACTTACTCGCTAAAAGCCTTCATTTTTTATTCCATCATAAACTGGAACTGTGCGAAATCTCATTTATCAGCACCATCTTTGCTGGTTGGGGAGGATCCATCACTGGGATGGGAAGTCTGTCCATTACTCCAATTAATCATGTTGACCTCTTCTTCTTTGTATTGAGGAAGAGGGTTGTCTTGCACATGGGGTTGGTCGGGTTTAGTCACCACGATCTCATCATTGTCAATTAAATCCTGGATCTTATGCTTCAGGGTACTGCAATCCTGGGTGTCATGTTCTGGAGCTCCTACATGATAAGCATATTTCCTGCTAGCATTAAAACCTTTCCCATTCGGGTTGGCTGGTGGAAGAAGATGGGTAATTTTCTTCTGAGTTGTCAGAAGATTGAGAATATTCTCGAGTGAGTCCCCTAAGGGTGTGAACACTCGAGTGCGTTTACCTTCTCCACCTTTTTGCAATGGAGGGTTTGAAGACTGTGCTTGAAAAGGAGAGTAGTTTCTCCTATGAATAGGCATGTTCTGACTGCCTTTCTGTCCTTGTAGTATCAAGGAAACATACTTCTCTTTCTTCTTATAGACCCTTCGGGGGTTATTTCCATAACTTCTAGACTGGATGTGCTCAGCAACATCTTTTAGAGTAGCAATGTCTTGAATCTTTCCTGAATTCAATCCCATCTCAGTCATTTCTCCATATTTGATCATTTCAAAGAATTGCTTGCCTATGCCAGCTAAGACTCTCTCATAGAAGGGAGATTCTTATATGTCTATGAAGGTCATCACCATTTTAGACTCAGTCATAGAGGGAATAACTTCAGCAGCAAGGCTCCTCCATCTTTAAGCATGCTCTCTAAAAGAATCATTGGCTTATTTCTTAACCTTGGTAATTTGGTACCGATCTGGAGCCATCTAAGACTGAAAACTATATTGATTGAGGAAGGCATGAGCTAGCTCTTCCCATCTATGAATCTTGGAGTTGTCTAATCTGGTGTACCATAACCTGGCTTCTCCAGTTAGACTTTTCTGAAACAGCTACATTCGGAGCTTTTCATCTTCGGCATAAGATTCGAGCTCTCTAATAAATACCTTCAAATGTGTGTAAGGATCTCCCAACCCATCATACTTTTCAAAGTCAGGAGTCTTGAACTTTTCTGGATAATGAACCCCGGGGAAGATGCAAAGGTCTGCATATGAAACACTCTTGTGTGCTCCAATACCTTTAATAGATCGAATGGTCTCTTCCATTCACTACAAAAATAAGGGTCAATGGCGACAGACACTTTGCCGACGGCAACATTACCGTCGCTAATACACTCATTGCCGACGGGCAAGCCGTCGACTATGAATGTCGTCGAGAATGATCCTTTTTTTGGCGCCAGACATTCCCGGTGGAGGGAAAAGCTTATTAACGACGGCAATTATTTTAGTATCGACGGTAGTGCTGTCGGGAGTGACTTAATAACGACGGCGTCATTAGCGACGGGGAATGCCGTCGAGAAGGATAAATAAAACCTCTTCCCCACAACGGCAACGACTCCTTTTATATAAAAATTTCCTCTATATATTTCTTTCCCTCTTAAATTCAGCCATTTTCGCTCCTAATTTCCCCACTGAATCTCAAATTCGGGTTATTCATTCTCTAAAAGTTCACCCATTTCGATTTATTGCTTCCCATTTCGCCCATTTCTCTCATCCCTGTTGTAACCCCTCCCCTTATCCATTTCACCGCTGCAATCGAGGCCTCCGACCGGACCTCCGACCGTACATCCGGTCATTCGTCGCTGCAACTTCAGAATTGTACAAGGACTGGGCTGCTTTTTATTGGTAGGCTGACTATATTCAATCGCATTTCATTGTGCTTCAAATGTTGGATTTATTGGGTTGTTCATTGTTGTATCCCCAAATTGACTTTCAAATCTAGCTTATTTATTGTTTAAACTCCACTCAAAAATCTTAATTCGTATATATACAAGAGTATTTATATACCAATCTATTATACAAGAGTATCCGTTTAGCCAGTATTTCATGGGCAATGTCCATTTTTGGTTTTAGAATTTTGTTGATAGCATGTGTAATGTGTGCTCAATTGTTTCGTTAAATGCTGATTTGATTCCCCCTTCATATCAGTTCCCCATAGTTTATTTTTATATGTTAAAAATGTTTATTAATGGCCAAAAATAATTCTGGTATACCTTGTGAGGTAATATCCATGTCACTAAACTTTTTCTCCTTGTTCATGTTTGTCAAATTGTTTAACATATTAAATTCAATGATTTTATGATCTGATTTTGGTAATTTGGTTTACATATTAGATGAAAATCCTATTAAAATTGAATTTAGGGATAATATTCTATTTTAATTAAAATCTTTATGAGTGCTCTCCTGTTGTTGTGTTTAATATGACCAACTATCAAGAATGTGTAGGTTTTTATCAAAAAAAAAAAAGTATGGCGAGGCAACCAGAAACATTTATACAATGCATTTTGCTAATTTGTTCATGAATTTCAATATCTCATGAATCATGATGATGTTGCATCAAAACTGACTGTAAATTGGAAATGGTTGTGTGAAAGGAAACACTTGATTACTAAAGATTACAAATATAATAATTAGTGTACTGATGTGCAATCTTTGTAACGTTTTTTCTTTCCATTTTAGGTTTGTGTGGATATTTTGTTATTGCTTTTGTTAATGCTTTTGTACAAAGTGACATGTGCATATTTTCATATAGTTTAGTAGTACAAAGTGACATGTGCATATTTTCCTGATAAAAATCTAGTATACTTTTTGATATACAAAAATAATCCTTACTTTGACATGTGCATATTTTCATATAGTTTAGGGAGCTTAGAAACCCATTTAAGATTCACTTAGTAGGAGTGAATCTCAAATAGTACCCATTTTGGGACAGTTCTTGTATGTTTCGATCTCACTTAGGTCGGTGTTAACGACGACTTGAGCACGTCTTTATATTTTTTGAATTTTCGATCAGTATATATCTCTTAATGTTCTTCGGGAACATATTTAGACTATGATGTGTTAGTCTATTTCATGTACTTGAAGACCATGGGGAGGTGCTGCCTAAATTTCTAAAAAATTTAAAGATATGTTAAAGTTGTTGGGATCAGTGAGGCGACACATCCGGGAATGGGATAGAAGCCTGACCCGTTAGGGTGGGAGATGAAGTTAGAAAACTCATAATCTTGCATATACATTAACTTGGAGACTTGATTGTGTTTGTCTAACTTTCCATATATATAGCAGCATAGCTTGTCCAAGATGTCTCATTGATCGGGTTGATGGAACGTAGGGTAGCCACTGATAAGAGTGGGCTTAGCTCTGAGTACCGTAGTGGGGTTGAACTATTTCTCAATTTTGCGTTTGAGAAAGTCAGCGGCGATGAGATCAGATGTCCTTGTAAGAGGCGTGTCAATGAAGTGTGGAAGGAAAGGAGTGATGTCATGTGCGACTTATTTGCGTATGGGTTCAAGCAGGGTTATACGACATGGATCTATCATGGGGAAACCTGGTTGGATGAACATGAATCAGAACTGGAATCTAGAGGTGACCAAACCTTTGAATGTACTAACATGATAGTCGAAGTTGTTGGTTCATACTTCCAATGGAATACAGACAAGGATGATAGTAGCGTCGAGCAAGAGCCGAATGACGGGGCTAAGGGTTTCTATGAGTTATTGCATGAAGCAGCGTCACCATTGTATGACGGGCACGAAAAGCACACTGTCTTATCTGTCGTGACTAAGTTTTTACACTTCAAGAACGAGCATGACTATAGCGAGAGAGGTTTTAATGAACTGCTAAACATTGTGAAGGAGTGCTTACCTCGTGCAATAAGTTACCGAGTCGTATTACGATGATGTGTGAGAAAATGGTCAAAAGGCTTAATCTAGGGTATGAGAAGATTGATGCTTGTGAGAATGACTGTCTGTTGTATTACTGTGATGTCAATAAAGATAAGAGGTCATGTGATATTTGTGGTACAAGTAGATACTGTGAACAGTGCAAGAAAAAGGGAAAAGACGTGCCGAGAAAGATCTTACGTTACTTTCCCATTGCACCGAGGCTTCAGCGTTTGTTCATGTCAACACATACCGTCGAGTATATGAGATGGCACTCTACACGGGACATAGTTGATGGTCAACTGATGTACCCAGCAGCTGGGCTTGAGTGGAAAATTTTTGATAAAAATCACCCCTCGTTTGCTGAAGATGTTCGCAATGTTAGGCTTGGACTTGCTATGGATGGGTTTAATCCGTTTAAAGGGCCTTACACCAAACCCTACTCAACTTGGCCGGTGATTATTGTTGTGTATAACCTCCCGCCTTCGATGTGCATGAAAGATCCCTACATGTTCATACCTTTACTGATTCCGGGTGATAAGAGTCCGAGTAAAGACGTCAATGTATACCTCAGTCCGTTAGTTGATGAGTTGAAGATGTTGTGGGATAAAGGGGTTCAAACTTATGATGTATCTCTTAAACAGAACTTTAACATGAGGGTAGCTTTACTGTGGACCATAAATTACTTCCCGGCATTAGGAATGATTAGTGGATGGTCGAATCATGGGGCCTTGTCATGTCCCGTGTGCATGGGGTCAGTTAAAGCTATGTGGCTCAAACATCGGGGGGGAAATGAGTTTCTTTGCAACATCCAGATAGTTTTTGCCGATTGAACATCGTTATCGACGGATGAGTAGACAATTTAATCAAAAAATAGAGAAACGTCAAGTACCTGGACGTCTTTCTGGGACAGTAGTGCTGAGTTGGATTACTCACTTGAAATTTCCACCTCCAGGGAAGAATCACAGATTAGAGCGAGCTTATGGTTACGGCAAGGTTCACAACTGGACACACAGATCTATGTTCTTTGACCTTCCTTATTGGGCTACACTATTCATCCGTCATTGTTTAGATTCGATGCATACTGAGAAAAACGTATTTGATAATGTTTTTTATACAGTCCTAGATGCAAGTGGTATAACAAAGGACAAGAATAAGTCGAGGCTTGATTTGGTAGAAATGAACATTAGGGAACATCTGTGGCTGTATCAGGAGGGTAGCAAGACGATAACGCCTAAAGCTGATTATACTTTGACCAGGGAACAGTTGCTATTGATATGCAATTGGATCAGTGGACTGAAGCTCCCAGATGGATATTCTTCGAATATAGCAAGGTGTTGTAAAGTCGAAGAGTTGAAGTTTCGGGGTCTCAAAAGTCATGATTGTCATGTATTCATGTAGAAGTTGATCCCCGTGGCATTTATCGACTTGTTACTGAAACGTGTGGTTGAAGCACTGATGGAGCTTTCTAATTTCTTCAGAGATCTATGCTTAACGGAGCTACAACTCAAAGATATAGATAAAATGGAAATGCAGATAGTGGAAATAATGTGCAAGTTAAAAATGATCTTCCCTCCATCATTTTTTAATTCAATGGAGCATTTACCTATTCACTTTCCGTACAAAGCTAAGTTTGGCGGTCCCGTGCAATATAGATGGATGCATCCATTCGAGAGGTAATGACATTAATGTTTATAATTTTGATAAAAATGTGCATTCTTGTTTACTAATTTATATATGCATATATAACACATAGGTATATGTGACGTCTAAAATAAAAGGTGAAGAATAGAGCCCGTGTAGAGGGGTCAATTGTTGAGAGTTATGTTATGGAGGAACTTGTTACTTTCTGCTCGTTGTACTTTGAGCCAAATGTTCAAACGAGGCACAATCGCTTACTTCGGAATGATGCTGTCCCGCACGAGGAAAATGGGGAATTAACGGCCTTTAGTCATCCTATACAACCATTTGGCAGAAAAAAAGGCGATTCTTGACCGATAGTGAGTATGCAGCTGCCACATTGTATGCACTTGTCAACATAAATGAAGTAGCTCTATACATTAAGTAAGTAGCCATAACTTTTCAAATGTTGTTTCGTGTTACTTCGCCTATAAGTTCCTTCCATACACATTAAGTATATATAACTGTATTACAGTAAATATGATGCTGAGATACGTGAAGCGAATCCGATTATATCGGACGGGGATTTGCAAAATTTGAGGAATAGAGAATTTGTGCAATGGTTTAAAGATCATGTAAGTTTAACCGATTTGTAATTCAATGAATCTACCATCGTAGACATAATCTTATGGCGTAATTAACTTTATAATATGTTGTGTTCATGTACATTAGGTCCTCACAGATGAGTGAGCTGACATTCGGCTAAAACTTATAGCTGACAGCCCTGAAAGATCTGTAGATACTTATACATGCTGCATTATCAACGGTTACAAATTTAAGTGTTGCAATATTGGGGAAGTCGCTTCTTCTGATTCTGGTGTTGTGGTTAAAGGTAGCTGCTATGATAATCTTTGGGATGACTGGTATGGATGATTGCTAGAAGTTGTCGTTCTCAAATATTGGGGTCATAAAGAGTTAGTTTGCTTCAATTGTCATTGGTTTGATGTTGAGAATGGAGTTAGAGTAGATAAAAATTCAGGACTGGTGACTGTTAATGTTAAGTCAAAACTAAACTCAAACGAACCTTTTATTTTAGCAAGTCAAGCAACAAAAGTATACTACGCGCGGAGTGTTAAAACTCCTGCAAGCCCATGGTATGCTGTAATAACCACCAAATCCCGTGGTTTTCAAGGCACAGCTCCTCGTCTAGACTATGAACCTTTACAAGTCGAGTCTACTAGTGTCACACCTGCTGATGTGACAATTGTTAGTGAGTTTAGTGAAGAAGAGGATGAAGTCGTCGCTGTCAAAAGTGAATTTGATGTTCTTGAGGAGGTAGATATAATTGAAGAAATCGTTGAGGATGATGAAGATGGTGATGGAAATGATATTGAAGATTTATTACTCGAAGATGACGATTCTGATATTGATGGCTTTGACGATATAAATGATTAGGAGTATGTACTCTTTGTGTCCTTTTAGTTGTATTCAAATGTAATAGTTTGTCGACTTGTTACTATTTATGTTGTATCCTTTTAAAATGACTATTTATGTTGTATTCTTTTAGTTGTATTTGTATGTTATCCTCTTTGTTACTGTTCAAAAATATTGTGCCTACGAATGTGTAATAATGTTTTTTTGATGATTTAACAGTATATATACACATGGCACGTACACCACACGGCGATCGTGGTGGGCGTACTGGTCGTGGGGGACGCGGTGGGGGTGATGAGCAGGCCGGGTCGTCAGGTATAATTACATGTTTTGTTGGGATACATCTTATTATTTTTTATTTTATATTGTATTGACATTATATTTGTTTATATAAATAATGTGTATTTCACTACATAGGTGATCGTCGTAGGCCTCCGCGGGGACTAGCACGTGGCCTGCTAGGGAATCCCCCTCAGGCGCCGATTATTTGTCGTGTTGGGACTAATAGGTAATTTCATAGTCCTATATAGTATTGACACGCATATTTAGTTCTTATATATTCTTTCTAATTTGCAAATGTATTAATTTCAATTGTAGTATCCTTGATGCGACGCCGAGGACCACGTTGCTTGGGATCGTCCGCAATCGATTCTCAAGCCCGTGGATGAGGTGGGCGGATGTGGATGACCCCACACGCCAGCTGATTATTACTGAGTTCAGGGTAAGATGTCATTCATTCATTCATTCATATATAGGTTAGTTTTATATGCATTCATATGTTAGTTTGATTTATGTTGCCTACTAAGTTTTTTAATGTGTAATGTGCAGAGATATTACCGCTTTGAGGATGGGTAGGAAGCCCAGGGCATGACTGTTCTACATAAATACTTGGAGATGAATTGGCACAAGTGGGTCCACGACTGGAAGAAGAAGGCCCAAACGAAGATGGCTGATGGACAGACACTTAAGGATGTCCGGCCAGATTTCATCTCTGCTGCGGTGTGGGACCAGATGTACGACATTTGGGACGGTGAGGCCTTCAAGAAGATGTCAATGCAACAGATACCGCCTCGACAATGAGAGTCGTCTCCCAAGACCGCACGGGGGTCTCACCCTCACGATCTCTCTACTGGGAAAGACTCGAGGTGAGTCTAAAGCATGCACCTCTCCGCTTGAGTTTTGGTGGCACCCACCGTAAGAAAGGTGAAGGTGGTTATATATCACCTGAGGTAGAACGCATTGCTGTAAGTTATTTAATTCTCTTATTTAGTATGTATTTAAAATTCGGACATTCTTTTGTATTTTTTGTTTTATATTTTGCGTATCATCTATTAATTTCTTATTTTTTAGCGACGATTCGAGGACCTTGCTGTGGCCCAGAGCAGCTAGAGAGGTGACACTGCAGTCGATGATTCGACACATGCGGATGACGAGATTGAGGATTGGTTGCAGGCTATAGGGGGACCAAAGAAGGGTAGAGTTGTGGGCATTCCCCATGTCCCAAATTTACACCCTAGTCCCCGTCATGAGATCTCTCGACGCCCCACCCACTAGAGGTAGTGGTGCAAGTGGATCGGGCGCCGGCTCTTCATTATCAGAGGATTTCTTTCTATGGATTATCGAGGGGTGCATGGCGAGCAGTGTTGTGCAGTCAAGTGCACCATCATGCCAGCGGATCTACCAGCTGGCTCAGGAGGTTGTCCACGGCTCCATAGATCCTATAGCTGCCGTTGATGACCTCATGGGTGTAGTACGGGAGGAGGCACTCCGTGTATGTGCTGTTGTCTTGTCTAACATCTTCCCACCACATATTCCACAGGTAAAAACAATTATACGTGTATTTCTTTATTTAATTTATGAAATTTGTAATTATATTACTTATATAAAGTTGCGTATCAAACACACACATAGCACTGCATAGGCATTTGGCACGTGTTGCAACTTACGGGACTCAATTCTGATATACGGATGCCGAGTTATCAGCCCGTTTGCCCAATGAACCAACAGTTAGGCAAAAACCAAAAAAAGAGACCAAAACCCCCCTCGGTCATTCGAACGACACGCAAACACACACATAGCACCACATAGGCATTTGGCACGTGTTGCAACTTATGGAACTCAATTCCAATATACGGATGCCGAGTTATCAGCCCGTTTGCCCGATGAACCAACAGTTAGGTAAAATGCCAAAAAATAGACCAAAACCCGCCTCGATCGTCCGAACGACACGCAAACACACACATAGCACCACATAGGCATTTGGCACGTGTTGCAACTTATGGGACTCGATTCCGATATACGGATGCCGAGTTATCAGCCTGTTTGCCCGATGAACCAACAGTTAGGCAAAAAGCTAAAAAGAGACCAAAACTCGCCTCGGTCGTCCGAACGACACGCAAACACACACATAGCACCACATAGGCATTTGGCACGCGTTGCAACTTACGGGACTCGATTCCGATATACGGATGCTGAGTTATCAGCCTGTTTGCCCTATGATCCAACAATTAGGCAAAAAGCCAAAAAAGAGACCAAAACCCGCCTCGGTCGTCCAAACGACACGCAAACATACACATAGAACCACATAGGCATTTGGCACACCTTGCAACTTACGGGACTCGATTCCGATATACGAATGCCGAGTTATCAGCCTGTTTGCCCGATGAACCAACAGTTAGACAAAAAGCCAAAAAAGAGACCAAAACCCGCCTCGATCGTCCGAACGACACGCAAACACACACATAGCACCATATAGGAATTTGGCACGCGTTGCAACTTACGGGACTCGATTCTGATATACGAATGCCGAGTTATCAGCCCGTTTGCCACACTTGTAGAACACAAACTAAAATAATTTAAATATGCTTAGTTTTCGACTTCGTTTTTAATATTTTACTTTTGTAGGGTCTTGTTGAGGAGACTTATAAGGGTGGAGGTTGCGGTACAGGCGATGCCCATGGTGGAGATGGTGAGAACCACCGAGCTGATCTTGCTGATGAGACGATGGACTGGGGACAAAGGATGGGACCCCATGATCGCATTCGATATTGGGATGGCGGTGATGGTGACACTGACATTCCTGATCTTGGGTTGTAGTTAGTTTTTGTTTATATTTTGACTTTCATGTATGTATTTATATAGCTTTTGAGTTGTACAGATTAGACTTTTGTATCTAAATATATTGATTGTTGATGGTAAAAGATATGAATGTTATTGATATGCGTGCATTGTCATTATTTGTTTTTCTTTAATTTTTAACAGGTACAATTATGTATATGTAAATGAACAGGGGAATTTTGCAATTCTTAAATTTTTTTTTAAGCAAGTCATTGGTGACGGTGGGGCCGTCGGCATTGGCTTGCAGGTCATTGGCGATGGGGATATTGACTCATTGGTGACGGCATGCCGTCGGCAATGACAGTAAATTAAAAATTAAATAATACTTATTAGAGACAGTATATCCGTCGCCACTACCGTCGGCAATGACACATGGGCGACGGCGTGCCGTCGGCAATGCCCCCATCGCTAATGATTATCATCCCGACGGCGAACGACGGGAGTCAAGGGAGATGACCTCTGGGGCGACGGTCCGGGCGACGGACTCTGCCGTCGCCAAGGACGTCATTACCGACGGCAAGAAGATCATTGGTGACGGCATAGGCCGTCAGCAATAACCCTTTTTTTTGTAGGGATTTATAGGACTTTCTTCTTGATATCACCGGTGTCTGGATCTTATTTAAGATGGGTAATTTCAGGGGTTTTGTTGGTTTTGGCCAACTAAGACTTAGGTACTGGAGTTTCTTTGTCTGGACCCTAGTTTCCTCCCTGTGCAGAGGATTCTATATGTTTGGGTATTCGTGGACCCTGAGTGGATAGGTGTAGTTCTTTAAGCAGAACAACCAACTCTGTAATTTGGTTACTTAATCCTTCGAACTCTTCGCGAGAGACAGGAGTAGGATTAGACTAGCAAGATGAAGCCATGCTTGGCTGTAGGCTTTGTTAGTTCCTAGTAGGCACACAATAGATCTAGAAGGGGGTTGAATAGATCCTTTTTCATTTCAAATACTTTTCTCATTTATTTTATATTGCTAATGAATTATCATATTACAAACATAAGAATCTTTTTAAGCATAGCGGAATAAGTAAAAGATCCCATTCATTAATATATTCAATTATACATACATTGTTCTAAGAATTAGTTAAGTGGTAAGTAGTTAATACATACATAGCAGTTATAGAAGTTAAGTACATAATGTAAATAACTAAAAGTAAATGACTAAAAGTAAAAGACACAAGGGATTTTAAGTACTTAAGAGACTCAAGCTCTTAATCCACTCTTCTACTTTTACTAGCAGGATTTCCACTAAGGAAGGGCAACACCATGAATCACTAAGATTCCTTCAAGGCCAGCAGCCCTGGAATTTCAATTCACTAAAAACTCTTCAAGCCCAGCAGGCTTGGAACTCCTCTAGTTCCCTAGGAACTCTTCAAGCCCAGCATGCTTGGAACTTCATTTAGTCCCTCCGGACAAGGACCCCTCAGGCCCTGGCTTCTTATTGTTGTAGTTGTTGGTGTTGTTGGTGTTGAGCTGCAAAGATGTCTTTATGCTTGAACATCTTCTATACTTAGCAGCTTGGTGTGGTCCTCTTGCAATCTGCTTTGAGTCTAAACCACATCTTCTCTAGTGCAGCTGATCTTCACTTTTTTCTGCTCATCTTCATCTGATGTCAGCTGTGCACCATCACCATTTGGGTTCGCTAAGTGTTTACGCTTTTGGTAGACTTCGCCTGACACTTAGCATTCCCTGAACCCTTCTTGAATGGTTTGCAGACATGGTTCTGCATCTGTTCTATTTCAGCTTTTGGTTCATGATGATTTGTAGAGTGGTTATCTGGATTTTCTTTGTGCTCTGCCACTTTTCTGAATGCTATCTTCTTGGCCTTCTCGGATCTCAGCTTGGCTGCCATTTTCAGTGGCATTTTCATCTTTTTTGAGTGAAGCTTTTATTCTATTTGATTCCTTCTTCAAAGTTGCTTCACTTCCACCTTTGTAGTGTCACTATCACTGAGACTTGTTCTGTTTAGCTCTGGTGGAACTTGTAGAGTCAACAATATAGCATTCCAACAACTCAACGATTCTGTAACTTCAGCATCTTTTGATCCTTGAAGCTCTGGCTTATTTATACTCCTTCCCAATCTTCCCGTTGGGATATAGCCGTTGAAAGTTATTTGAATTGCTTGGCAGATCTCGAGTTATTTGGTGTAGACTACTTGATGTGATGTGATAGCTCCTTTATGAATTTACTGACACATCAGTCTGCTATCTTACCTACCGCCTTAGAATTGTCACATTTCCATGTAAGTCTTTAGATTGAACCGTTGCCAATGCTTTAATCTTCAGATGACCAAACTCTAAGATTATGATGCATATGTTCTTGGACCTGATCGTAGTATCATGTTAAATGTTGAAAATCGACCGGTTGAGACAACACTACGATCCTGACGAGTGTTCATTGGATCCTTAATGTAGAACACCTCTACCTTCTCTTGTGTAGTGCTTCAACACTTCTGTTTGCCTCGACTGATCTTAGGAACTAATAGCTTAACTTCTTGTTCTGGCCTCTTTTGAATAACAAGACACTTTCGATTTGTGGCATGTCCAGCTCACTTTCTCCTTGTGATCTCCCATTCACTTATCATTAATGGACTGACACAATGCTTAATCACTTTAGCCTTGTTCTTCATAAGCTAACCAGTATCTCTGTGTTCACTTCATCAGTTCCTGCTTTGTTTGGCAAACACTATGATCATGGTTGACCCCAAAATCGTTGTCTTCTGTTTATTTGACAGCTACTGCATTTACTGACTTTCCTTAGTAAGTTACTGAAGTCTTCTTCTGATCAACTTGTGGAAGACCTCATCTCGAGTAACTTCACAACTCAATTTGGATGTTGATTGAGTTGGTACTTAGATCTTCTGTTAGCTTGCATGACATTCGTTGAGTGCTCTCTGGTTTCCTTCAGGTGGGATGTATCTTTGCAGCGCAGACCAGAGGCTTCATACTTTGGATATTCTGGGAGTGCTCATTTGTTGAGAATCGTGTTTACTCTACGATTCTGCCTTGGCATTATGAGCACCTCTGTTGAATCCTTAGTTCTGCACTCTACGATTCAGCTTTGGTTCTGCAGACACTACGACTCCGAGTTCAGATCTTGACACTCTACAAATTTTGTCTTTATTCTTGTTGTCTTCATCTGATCTTGCTCGACTATGATCTCTGCCTCTGATGTGATCAGTAGACTCTACGACTCTGAGTGTTGTCTACGATTCTTGGCTTGGCATCGGCAGATGCTCGGTCGACTCGTAGACAGGTTGTCTCTACGATTCTGAACATGACATCCTCAGTAGACTATGGCTCCGAGGAAGTTCTTCTCGACACACTACGATCCTTCCTCATCTCTCCTGACAGTCTACGAACTCCGAGATCTACTATCTTTCAGACAACAATTCTGCCTTGAGTGCTCTCGAGTTTTCCTTGACTCTCTTAGCAGATTACGATTTCTGGTGCAGTGCTCGATGATCATACAAGCCTATCTATTACATTATAAGATCAACCTAACAAGCTTGATCTTTCTATATTTATTGTCCTTGTACATCATTTCTTTTTAAGGACTTTACAAAGTTGTTTTGCTTATGTAGGATCAACCTAACATATTTGATCAATTCATTCTAAGTCCTTGTACATATGTTCCTATTATCTATCAAAGGACTTTACAACTTTTCTTAATGCAAGCATACTTGCATACTCATTCATTTATATCATAATCAAATCATACATAAATAGGAATATCATTCACATGCTTATTCCTAACAATCTCCCCCTATTTGATTATGACAAAAACAATTAGTGCATATGCATGACTTGAATGAATCTTATATACAGTGAGCAACTGTATTTCTAAAAACAGATAATCATGAATGTCATTGATAATAATATGGAATTACATAAACTATGACACTTTTCATCCTAGATCTAGAACATACCTAACTAGATTGAGATGTACCTTTTTGGCTTCATGTGTGGCTTCCAGGATGTCTGTTGATCAGCTATTTATATATTTGATCTTTTTGTTGCTGCTCCCCCTTAGATGGTGACTCCATTTCTTTTCTCTGCTCCTTCTCAAATTCATGCTCTTCTTCTTTTTCTGGCTCCCCCTCAAATTTTGCATTCATGGGATCATCATCCTTTGACTTCCCCTCAGATGATGATTTTGCTACTGTTGCTGCTATCTTCTTCTTTGACTTCCTCTTAACTTTCTTGTCTTCTTTTCTTATCTCCTTGCTCTTCCTTGAGTTCTTTTTTCTATGCCTCTTTTTCTCCCCCTTTTTGTCATTAATCACTTATGAGAGTTGCTCCATGTTGGACATAAGTTGTTCCATCAAGTAAGATGAGTTACCAACCTCCATCTTAAGTTCTTGTTGGCTCATCTCAAGTTATAGGGAGAGAGACTGATTCATATTGTCAATCTTGTCAGAGAGGGATTGAATTTACTCTTCATTAGCCTTTTATGCTCGTAGAGCTTCTTCCTTCTGATCATTTAGAGCCTTCATATAGATTTGATCTCAATTTTGGATTATGAGAGATATATCAAACATAGTGGCTTGAAGTCTGTCTTGACCTACATTGTCTCCTGCTACTGTCAACATCTTTGACTCTTCAGTGATGATTGATGTCTTCTCGGCTAATTCATCAAAATTCTTCACTAACTCCTACTCCATAGGAGTTTGTTCTTATGGTTGGGCAGGCTCTTGTTGAGCATCAAAGTCGATTCTACAATTTTCATTCTCAGACAGTTTTTCGAAAGTAATGAGAATATGATAAATCGTTGAGTGCCAATCATTGTTGGAGGATGAAGGAATATCAGAAAACTGTGCTTGGGCAGAGGGAACCTTCGCAACCTGAACTTGATCATCTTGAATGGTAGTATGAAGGGACTCTATGATCATCCATTTGTGCATAATCCTTTTGCCATCAGAACCCACTCTATAATCGTAGGGAATGTGGTGGTTACCAGCATGTCGATAAATTTTGAAGTGAGATTAGTCTTTGATCATCTTGGTTGCAAAATCCTTTACTCTTGGAAAGTTTTGAGATACCAGCTCCAGGTTGGGAAGATGAGAGAAGACCTATGTGAGATAGATGTTATCTCCAGTAAGAGATGCCTTTAGCCATGACATATGAGGGTGAAACCACCTTATTGCATGGTTTTTAACTTCAGGCTCATATATTATAGTTGAGGTGTCTAGCTTCATAGCCTTACGATTATTGAGCGCATTTTCTGCAGTCATCATTACGACATTTAACCTTTCATGCCCATGATTAATCCATCTTCCGGGGACCACATCCAGTGACTCGTCAATTTCTACTACAATCTTTCTCTTGCGATTTACAGGATTAGGAATGTGAAAATTTTTTGGCCCTTCTGTTTCAGAACTGGAATCTTTTCCATCTTCATTTTTTTTGGGGCCGGAGTTAGACCTCTGTAAACTTCCTTCATCAGACTTATCAGTATGTTCCTCTAATTCTTGGTTTGTAGAATTAGAAACTTTTTCCATCTCTTCATCTTCTTCTTTAGCATTTTCTTCCGTGGATTTGAACTCATCATCACTCAAATCAATGACAACAATAGAGTGTTCGCCTTTCTTCTTTGGGATAGATTTAGCAAGAAGTATGTTTCTCTTTCTTCTTCTTGGAGGTTCAGCTATAGGGGTTTCAGAATTTTCTTCTTCTTCAGACTCAACATCTTTTGAGCCATCATATGCGCTTGTTGGAGCATTTGCAGTTGGAGATTCAATTATTTCATCTTTCACACTTTCTTCAGCAGCAGAGTGCCTACTATGAGGATTGTCCATAGGACTTGTACATTCTTCTTCATTACTGGATTTACTCTTTGAGAGTTCAATCTTGAATTTTCCAGTACTCTTCCCATCTTCTGACTCTACGCTCTCATCCCTGGAAGATAGACTTTCTTTAGGAACTAGGGTTGACTCTTGTATCACCTTTACATTCTTTTTAGATGGCCCTTGGAGTAATCTGTTACTTCTTCTCTTTGGGGTTTCTGCAGTTGAGACCTTTTCTTCTCCTGCTTCCTTGCTGTCAGTGGAGAGACTTCTTAGTGGAGCCTCTATTTTTTTCACACCCTTGGACTTCTTCTTTGCTGGTGTGCCTGCTACTGGTACAGAGTCATCAGATTGATAGTTTTCCACCTCTTGTACCTTCCTCTTCTTTGCAAAGACCTTGCTGCTGCTCCCAGTTATCATAAGCCTCCTGTTTTCCTTGGGATTTTTCTTCCAGTTTACAAACAGCTATGGAGACATGACTCTGCATAAGCTGTGATGTGTCAGCCATTCATTAGTTGCACGATGGCCAGTAAGAGACTGCAACACCCCATAAACTGAACAATTATTTAGTTTTAATATTCTTTTAAGGAAATTGCATTACTGACGTAGATTGACCGTTGACCTTTTCAGTACGTAGAGTAACTTGATGAGGTAGCTATGGACTCTATGATTTTCTTTGTTGACTCAACGATTGTCTTCTGAGAGATGCTTCAGTGGATGATTTGACACTGATCCTCATCTTTGAAGTTGCATGGCTTAACCACTGATGTACCTCATAATAGTTTGGGCACTAAACTTTTGAGTTGAGTCTGCAGGACATCTTTCCAATCTTATCTCCACATAGTTTGAGTAGTTGAGCATGTGTCTAGTTCTTCTGAGCTCCCTATGAGCTAGTGTATCCTCTGGGAAGACTGTGATTGTCGAGCCTACTCTACGATCGTTGAGGTTATACTACGATCGTTGAGTTCACTTCAGAATCTATTCCATGATCATTGTCTGTCCTAGTTCTTGAGATGAACTAGACTAAGCATTCCTTCTAGGTTAAGGTAGCTCAGGAAGGGCCAACCTCTTAGAGTGAACTAAGGGTTAAGTTTGTCCCTGAGGCGCTTTCCAGATGAAAGACTTTAGAAGTGATTAGCACTGATATCTCATTTGATCCTTTCTGCTGGGGAATTCATCAACTAACTCTAGACATTTGCATTGGTTATAATCTTGGTGTCCTTCTGCTCTCATACTATGATCAGGTGTTCGATTGTAGGTGCTTCACGAATTTGAGTTGGGTGGCTGACAAGTTTATCAGTAGTACGTTTTGAGACGTTCCTGCTGACTATGGATCTTCATTTGGTTCATCAACCACAAAGTTTTGGGACTCTGTGACTGGTACATTGCTTCATAGTATATCTCTAATATCTTTAGCGTTGCTGTTCTTTAGCAGATCACTGCTCCCCTATAGTTGATATTATCTTCTCAATGAGGTGTGATTTCTTCTTCTTCATGTGCATTAGAGGGCAGCCTTGCATATCTCCTTCTGACTGAAGTCATCACAATCATTTAAGCCTTTTGGGATCATAGAAGTAGATATCTTCAGGACGGATCGCTCCACGATAATTTAACAGCACTACGAACGTAGTCTTCCTTGTCAGTTTGTACTTGTGGAGTTTTGCTTCCGTAATAAAGACCAGCAACCATGTGAGCTTCATTCATGTTAGCTCAGCAAGTCTTCAAGGACAGGCTTTGACAAATAAGGATTTAGTCAGAAATTCTTCTAAAATGTCTTAAGTCTTCTGCTGGTTGAATCTTTTTGACTAAAGTCTTCTGCTTCAGCATTTCTTAGTGTGGTCAGATATACCAAGCACTTGCAGGTTAAATAAATTTCTCTTTTTGGTACCCATGGTTAAATGGGTCCTGCTAGGTTAGCTTTCAAAATCACTGTTCCTCATAATTTTGAATTTTCATCATGTTGATTCACCAAAAATCATATTCATGCATGTATCCACTTTAGATGTGACATTTTAAGATGCATGATGATGAGTGTGTGTAAGATTAACCAATTTAATAAAACACTCTTTCTCTTTGATGGTTTCATCATTTGCTTAGTTATGTTCATAGGGTTTAAATGTTTACAAAGTGAGAATCAACTCTATTACTTATTTGTATCTGGTTGATTCATGGAGGTGATTAGTTTCTACAAATCTTAAAGATACTCTTGTAGAACTGATCATACTCTATGTGTTATCAAAATCTTAGAACATAGGTTTGTACATACATACTAACCTATCAGCAAAGATTACTCCACTTAAGAATAATTAAACCTTGGTATGCTTATTCCCTATTTAAGACTTCTTTCAAGATGTTATCTTCAACCTAAAACTTGGATGGAAAGAAAGTTTGTTAGCATTTGAGTTTCCAACTTTAGTGCACTTTCTCTCTTCTCCTTTTTAGGTAGAGTATGGTCTTTTGATAGAATACTGTTATAGTACATAAGGTGGTGCAACATGATGTACACATTTATACTGATGAGGAACCGTACCTTTACATTGTCAGTTTCTTGTCAGTCATTTATCTTGATATACTGAGGTTAGGCATTGATGTGCATACTTTTTCCTTCACTTCTGACAGCTTGTTGCTCCAGTTGTCGTTTGATCAATTAGTCATAGTCTTGAAGATATAGGCGCAGAGAATCTTGACATCTTTCGTTCTTTGACAACCTTGAGTCCTCAAGGTTCGCATCCAGATCTTTGTTGGCCAAATATAGATTTGAGAGATTCTTTTTTCTTCTCTGAATGAGTACTTCTTAGCACATATGGCCTTTTCATCTTTCAGACTGGTGGATGCTTGACTCTTTGTTGTTGTTGCCTCTTGAGCTCCCATATCTTCTCTTCAGACTACAAGATTAACTATAGGCAAGGATTGATCTTGTTGTTATAGCATTTAAGAACATGGACCAATCTGAGCAGCTTCAGGTGTATATACTCATTTACATATACACAATATTTCCAACGTGTGAGCTCATCTATATTTACAAGTGACTTACTACTAAACTAAGTTTATAATAATGTTTGTGCCTAGGATCAGACTCAAAATGATTAGCTTTTAAATATAGCATGAGAACCTGCTCTGATACCAATTGTTAGTTCCCAATAGGCACACAATAGATCTAGAAGGGGGGATTGAATAGATCCTTTTTCGTTTCAAATACTTTTCTCATTTATTTATATTGCTAATGAATTAGCATATAACAAACATAAGAATCTTTTCAAGCACAACGGAATAAGTAAAAGATCCCCTTCATTAATATATTCAATCATACATACATTGTTCTAAGAATTAGTTAAGTGGTAAGCAGTTTATATATACATAGCAGTTATGGCAGTTAAGTACATAATGTAAATGACTTAAAGTAAATGACTGGAAGTAAAAGACACAAGGGATTTTAAGTGGTTCAGAGACTCAAGCTCCTAATCCACTCTTCTGCTTTAACTAGCAGGATTTCCACTAAGGAAGGGCAGCACCATGAATCACTAAGATTCCTTCAAGGACAGCAGCCTTGGAATTTCAGTTCTCTAAGAACTCTTCAAGCCCAGCAGGCTTGGAACTCCTCTAGTTCACTAGGAACTCTTCAAGCCTAGCATGCTTGGAACTTCATTTAGTCCCTCCGGACAAGGACCTCTCAGGCCCTGGCTTCTTGTTGTTGTAGTTGTTGTTGTTGATGCTGAGCTGCTAAGATGTCTTTAAGCTTGAACATCTTATGTACTTAGCAGCTTGGCGTGGTCCTCTTGCAATCTACTTCGAGTCTGGACCACATCTTCTCTAGTCCAGCTGATCTTCGCTCTTTTCTGCTCATCTTCATCTGATGTCAGTTGTGCACCATCACCATTTGGGTTTGCTAAGTGTTTGAGCTTTTGGTAGACTTTGTCTGGAACTTAGCATTCCCTAACCCTTCTTGAATGGTTTGCAGTCATGGTTTTGCATCTGTTCTGTTTTAGCTTTTGGTTCATGTTTATTTGCAGAGTGGTTCTCTAGATTTTCTTTGTGCTCTGCCACTTTTCTGAATGCTATCTTCTTGGCCTTCTCGGATCTCAGCTTGGCTGCCATTTTTAGTGGCATTCTCATCTTTTTTGAGTGAAGCTTTTATTCTATTTGATTCCTTCTTCAAAGCTACTTCACTTCCACCTTTGTAGTCTCACTGTCACTGAGACTTGTTCTACTTAGCTCTGGTGGAACTCGTAGAGTCAATAATATAGCATTCCAACAACTCAACGATTCTGCAACTTTAACATCTTTTGATCCTTGACGCTCTGGCTTATTTATACTCCTTCCCAATCTTCCCGTTGGATATAGCAGTTGAAAGTTATTTGAATTGCTTTGTAGATCTCGAGTTATTTGGTGTAGACTGTTTGATGTGACGTGACAGCTCCTTTATAACTTTACTGACACAACAGTCTGCTATCTTACCTACCTCCTTAGAGTTGTCACATTTCCATGTCAGGCAGATAGTCTTCTTTATTTTTTCTTTCTGACTTTTCGATTAGAACATCAGAGATTGTCCTTTTGCATCGATGCCTTCAACTAGCAATGTTCAAATATCAGTCTTCAGATTGAACCGTTGCCAATGCTTCAATATTCAGATGACCGAACACTACGATTCTGATGCATATGTTCTTAGACCTGATCGTAGTGTCATGTTGAATGTTTCTCATCGACCGGTTGAGAAAACACTACGATCCTGACGAGTGTTCATTGGATCCTCAATGTAGAACACCTCTTCCTTCTCTTGTGCAGTGCTTTAACACTTCTGTTTGCCTCGACTGATCTCAGGAACTAATAGCTTAACTTCTTATTCTGTCCTCTTTTGAATAGCAAGACACTTCAGATTTGTAGCATGTCCAGCTCACTTTCTCCTTGCAATCTCTCGTTCACTTATCATCAATGGACTGACACAATGCTTAATCACTTTAGCCTTGTTCTTCATAAGCTGACCAGTATCTTTATGTTCACTTCATCAGTTCCTGCTTTGTTTGGCAAACACTACGATCCTGATTGACCCCAAGATTGTTGTCTTATATTCATTTGACAGCTACTACATTTACTAACTTTCCTTAGTTAGTTACTGAAGTCTTCTTCTGATCAACTTGTGGAAGACTTCATCTTGAGTGGATTCACAACTCAATCTAGATGTTCATTAAGTTGGTGCTTAGATCTTCTATTAGCTTGCATACCATTCATTGAGTGTTCTCTGGTTTCCTTCAGGTGGGATGTATCTTTGCAGCTCAGACCAGAGGCTTCATACTTTGGATATTCTGGGAGTGCTCATTTGTTGAGAATCGTGTTTACTCTATGATTCTGCCTTTGCGTTGTGAGCACCTCTGTTGAAGCCTTAGTTCTGGACTCTACGATTCTGCATTGGTTCTGCAGACATTACGACTCCGAGTTCTGATCTTGACACTTTACGATTTTTGTCTTTATACTTGGTGTCTTCATCTAATCTTGCTCGACTACGATCTCTGCCTCTGATGTGATTAGTAGACTCTACGACTCCGAGTGTGGTCTACGATTCTTGGCTTGGCTTTGGCAGATGCTCAGTCAGCTCGTAGACAGGCTGTCTCTATGATTCTGAACATGACATCCTCAACAGACTATGGCTCCGAGGATGTTCTTCTCGACACACTATTCTGCCTTGATAGCTCTCGAGTTTTTCTTGACTCTCCTGGAATACTACGATTTCTGGTGCAGTGGTCGACAATCAGACAAGCCTATCTATTACTTTATAAGATCAACCTAACAAGCTTGATCTTTCTATATTTATTATCTTTTTACATCATTTCTTTTGAAGGACTTTACAAAGTTGTTTTGCTTATGTAGGATCAACCTAACATATTTGATCAATTCATTCTAAGTCCCTGTACATATTTTCCTATTATCTATCAAAGGACTTTACAGCTTTTCTTAATGCAAGAATACTTGCATACTCATTCATTTATATCATAATCAAATCATACATAAATAGGAATATCATTCACATGAGTATTCCTAACAGGTTTGTTGCCTTTTTGGACTTTGAACGGGTAACAGGCCCAATTGTTTCCCTATAAAAAGACTGATGTAGTTTAGTCTTATGGAATGTATAAATTTTACATGCTATGTGATGTGTCCGTTTTATGAGTATTATCCTGCAAAAAGGATGTTAGTTGTTTGTAAGATAGCATGGCAGATTTTGATATAAAAGGGAATACATGTACACATATTCCTTCATATTTTCCATTACATAAAGATTGATGTGGAATGAAATTACAAGTAATTGAAATGGGAAAGTATAAAGAGACTTCCCTCCACGTTTGGTTTATCAGAGGCTGACCTATCTTAGGTTACTCTCGTGACTTTTTAGCATGAAGGTTCCCAGATCATCGCAATTTACTCGACGGGAAATTAATCCGGTCTTTCAACTGGAGCGAATCTAGGTGGTGCCTTTCCTGACCCTCATTTAAATTAGTCTTCCTACGAGTCCAGTAATTAAACACTGACAGGATAGCCTCCTGTTGGAGGGACCACACAACATACATTCACATACAACGTATCTCACCGTATGGAAATGATGACATGTGTGAAGCACTTATATCACAGGTAGATACAGTGTGAAGCACTAAGTACAGTAAGTAAATGCATTCGTACACATTTATATAAAAGTAAATGCAACATCCACACACAAGCATATAACATTTTTGAAAAGCTTGTAATAGCGGCTTAAGCCCTCTTACTGGATGTCCCCAGCAGAGTCGCCACTTGTCAACGTTGGGATTTTTATTTGTCCTTTTTCTGTGCTTGTCTTTTGGTGTTCTCATGTTAGGTGAGATTTTTTTTAAAAATAAGTTGTGAAAAGGTCCGACATGTATATGTCGGCGATTGGACTGTAAGAGTCGCCAGTTGGTATTTTTAAATGGTTGCACCAACTCAACCGAGAAAAGGTTTGTACATTGACCTAGTGATGTAACACTGCTTAACTGGTCTGTGAAACCGAGATTCGTTAGGGTTCGGGAGCTTGATTATGCGGAGGGAAGGTGTTAGGCACCCCTCGACATTCGTATTACCACAGTGACCGCCACTTTTCAAATTAAACTATTATATGAATGTGTATGTGTGTGGGTCAATGTGCAATTATCTGGAAGTAGTGTTATGCCTCATTTGCACCTATATACAAAGGGTTTGAATTTTTTATAAAAGTTCAGTTTTAACAAGATATAGAAATGATGTTTTGTAAAAGAAGTTTTTCAAACTCTTATGCTCAATAGTAATTGAGGCTTTTAATACTTTCATTTTATTATATGTATTTTGCTTGATTGCTTTTATTTTCGAGATGCGAGGCATCTTCGAAAAAATAAGATGCATAGCAATGCCGAATTCCTTGTGAGCATGAGAGCCATCTAAGGAAATTTAAACACCGTGAATAATTTACACGCTGGTCACAGCCAAAAATGTCCATCATGGGAACCGAATCTAGATTTAGGAGACTAAATTTGTGATCACATGATTCCTAGGCTCACATGATGTCGCAGTTTGTATGAAACTTGTAAGTAGTTATATATATAAAAGCTGTAAATATATATATATATATATATATGAATGATCAACCACCAGGAAGTAAACTCCATGGGGGATTGGAAATGTAAATATATAAAAGCTCTAAATATATATATATATATATATATATATAGACGATCAACCGCCATGAAGTAAACTCCAGGTGGGACTAAATGTAAATAAAGCAGTAAAAGGCCACGAAGTAAACTCTAAGCCTGATAGAAATATAAATATAAATATATATATATATATATATATATATATATATATATATATATATGATCAGGATCTTAAGCTCACCCTTATCTAGCTCACCTTGCTCACCCCATTTAGCGACGAATCATGGGCGACGATTCAAATCAAATCATATATATAGAAACATCGTCTTAGCTTGTCTGTCGCTATATGTTGTCCATCGCTAAAAGCTAACATGATGGTTCTATATATAGCGACAGACCGAATCGTCTCTCGGTCCGTCGCTAAATGGGGGTGAAAAGGTGAGCTATATAAGGTGAGCTTAAGATCCGATCCGATATATATATATATATATATATATATATATATATATATATATATATATATATAAGTTATAAACGCATAATTCGATATATATCGATCCAGGCTCAGTTCATCAGTTCGGGGATATATATATATATATATAAGCAGTAAATGTAGGGTTTTGGCACAAAAACGTAGCGAAAATAAACAATTCAAAGACAATTATGAATCCATAAAATAGGATCCATATGAAAAACAAATTAATTCAGTGGTTAGAAATTATACCGATTATAAAAGCTAGAATCGATGCGGTAGAATCTCCAACGCAATTCAAACAAAGTGTGTATCTACGGTATCCACATAAATGCCCCGTGAATCGTCGTACGATCTGCAGAAAAGGAACCGCGGTACTAACCACCAAGGATGAGGATTTTTCTGAAACTGTTTTCTCTAGTCTCTCTCTAAGAGCGGCTAGGGTTTTTGTTTTTGATGTCTCCCCTAAAATGGCAGATATATATCATATATATAGCAATTAGGAGGAATTAATCAAAACCTAATATAATTAAAATCTGAATTTATATATATATATATATTAATTAAGTCTTACTTAATTAATATACATATATACAAATTATCCTTTTAATTTAAATTCGTGATTTAAAATCCTATCAATCATATTGATATATTTAAATCCTTACAATTTAAATTAATTCACTTTTAAATTATGTTCTATGTGTGTGACCTTATAGGTTATTATTACATTGGCAATAATTTTAAAATCATATTATTAAATTATAAATAGTTAGCGGCATCTAGTAATGCATCATTGCTACCATAGTAATAATAAGATCGATGATTCGATGCAACCTTTTCGTGACCAAGGTTTCAATGTAATTTAATCCTTTTAACCTTAATATCCTAGAATAAACTCGAGTCATGGAATGTGTCATATTATTCATAATTTAATCTGAGTTTGTCTTGATCAATGAGTAGACTATATGAAACAAATCACTATTTGAGCATGGCCATGCATTTCATAGTCCTACTCAATCAAGAGGCCTATGGATATCACCCCTAATACATAGGAGGGTTAAATTCCATCTAGATCACTCACATTCCTCACACGATTCATGATGTACCCAATAATCACCTTTATAGTCCACCCTATTAAAGGTGGCCTTTGATGATATCAAAGCACATAAATTCCCGTGTGGTAATATAGTGATTTCAGGTCAGAGGATCATTACATCATTGTCACTATGAGAATCTCTAATGACACTTCGCATAATGCTCCACATAGAATTCTCAAGGTGGGTCTGTCCAGTACATCGTTCTCTAACATGTACCTATGCATTGACTTAATATCTCATATATTTATGACCAATGAGATTTGGTCATCAGTCAATCCACATACTAGTGGCAATGCATCATTGTTGTCCCATCAACAATGATACTCGACTAAGGACTTTTAAGAATAATGATACTAATTATAATTATATAATCTCATGTTCAAGTCACATACTTAAAACTATATAATGTGTATCACTTTTCTAAGGACTTTTATTATGTTAACATTTATATAACGCGGTAAATAAAACCATAATAAAATGATTCATTTATTCAATCAAATATAATATCAAAATGTTAAGCAATTATATCAAATAATTGACCTCTAGGGCACAAACTCTAACAGTCTCCCACTTGTACTAGAGCCAATCACTCATGTATCTAATACCCTAGTGTGACCTTCATGCTTCTGCTGCGACAAAGCCTTGGTCAGTGGATCTGCAACATTATCATATGTTGGCACTTTTCCTATATGTACATCTCCTCTATCAATGATTTCACGGATGAGATGGTACCGCCTAAGTATATGCTTGGATCGTTGGTGAGATCTAGGTTCGTTAGCATGTGCAATGGCTCCATTATTATCACAGTATAGCTTAACCGGATCAACAATGGTTGGAACAACACCAAGTTCAGTGACGAACTATTTAATCCATACAGCCTCCTTGGCCGCACTAGAAGCAGCAATATACTCAGCCTCTATTGTAGAATCGGCTACTGTCAATTTCTTCGAACTCTTTCAGCTAACAGCACCACCATTAAAGCAAAACACAAAACCTGACTGAGACTTATAGTCATCATTGTCAGTCTGGAAACTAGCATATGTGTAACCCTTTACTGCCAGTTCATCTTCACCTCCATATACCAAGAATGAATCCTTAGTCCTTTTTAGGTACTTGAGGATATTCTTGACTGTTGTCTAGTGACCTTCACCTGGATTCTACTGGTATCTGCTCGTCATGCTCAAAGCATACGAGACATCCGGACGAGTATATATCATTGCATACATGATAGATCCAATTGCCGAAGCATAAAGGATCTTTCTCATATGCTCCTCGTCATCTTATGATTTAGGACATTGGGCCTTAAAGATCTTTACACCATGAGTCATGGGTAAGTGTCCTCTTTTTGCCTCTTGCATGTCTTTGAACTGCTTTCAAAGACTTTATCAATATATGTACTATGACTTAGGCCGAGCATTTTTCTCGATCTATCTTGATAGATCCTGATACCTAAAATGTAGGCTGCATCGCCTAAATCTTTCATGGATAAAAATTTTCCTAACCATGTTTTTATAGCCTGTAATGAAGGAATTTCATTCCCAATAATTAATATGTCGTCAACATATAATACCAGGAATACAATGTGACTCCCACTAACCTTCTTATATACACAAGGTTCATCTTCATTTTTAAATAAAGCTAAACTCTTTGACTGCTTTATCAAATCGAAGATTCCAACTCCAAGATGTTTGCTACAATCCATAAATGGATTGTTGTATTTTACATACCTTTCCAGCATTCTTTGGATTGACAAAACCCTCAGGTTGTGTCATGTACACATCCTCAAGGAGATTTCTGTTAAGGAAAGCAGTTTTGACATCTATCTGCCAGATTTCGTAATCATAAAAAGCTGCAATAGCAAGTAAGATCCTAATGGATTTAACCATTTCCATTGGAGAGAAGGTTTCATCATAATCAACACCTTGAATTTGTTTGAAACCTTTTGCTACCTGTCGGCCTTTATAGGTTTGTACATTACCATCCATGTCGGTTTTCTTCTTGAAAATCCACTTGCACCCGATTGGTTTTACCCCTTCGGGTGGATCAACCAAAGTCCATACTTGGTTAATATACATGGTGTCCATCTCAAATTTCTTGGCTTCAAGCCATTTCTCAGAATCTAGTCCATTCATAGCTTCTTAGTAGGAAGCAGGCTCATCTTAATCTATGAACATCACATCGCCATTTTACGTTACAAGATATCCATATATCTCTCAGGCTCTTGGAGTGTCCTACCAGATATACGAATGCCTCGTGTAATTTGAGCAGGTTCACCTTCCACAATATCTTGTGGTTCCTGCTCACGTTCCAACTCAGGTTCAATGATATTTTATAGCTCTCGAATTTCTTTGAGTTCTACTTTCCTCCCATTGTTTCCTTTAGTGACAAATTCTCTTTCTAGAAAAATACCAGTTCAAGCAACAAACACTTTATTCTCTGAAGGTTTGTAGAAATAAATACCCTTTTGTTTCTTTTGGGTATCCCATAAAATTACATTTGTCAGATTTGGGTACGAGCTTGTCAGAATCCTGATGTTTTATAAATGCCTCGCAACCCCAAATCTTCATGAACGACATACTAGGACGTTTCCCAGTCCACATCTCATATGGTGTCTTCTGAACCTTCTTTGTAGGAACACAGTTAAGTGTGAATGCAGCTGTCTCTAGGGCATGACCCTAGAAGCTTATTGGAAGATATGCATGACTCATCATTGATCGTACAATGTCCAACAAGGTGCGATTTCTCCACTCAGATACACCATTCCATTGTGGTGTTCCAGGTGGAGTGAGCTGTGATATAATACCACACTCCTTTAGAAGGTCATCAAAGTCTTGGCTTAAGTATTCACCTCCTCGATCGGATCGAAGGACTTTTATGCTTTTGCCAAATTGGTTTTGAACTTCATTTTTGAATTCCTTAAACTTTTCAAAGGATTCGGATTTGTGTCTCATAAGATACACATATCCATATCTACTGAAGTCGTCAGTAAATGTAATGAAGTAATAAAACCTACCTCTTGCTAAAGAACTCATGGGTCCACATACATCACTATGTATAAGTCCCAATATATCACTAGCCCGTTCACTATGTCCAGTGAAAGGGGCTTTAGTCATCTTGCCTAATAAACAAGACTCACATTTCTCATATGATTCAAAATCAAATGAATCCAAAAATCCATCTTTATAGAGTTTGATATGCGTTTCTCATTTATATGGCCCAAACGACAGTGCCAAAGATATGTCGGATTTGAATCATTTAATTTAAATCATTTTATATTTATGTTATAGATAGGCATTTCTAAATCAAGAATATAAAGACCATTAAACAATTGTGCAACACCATAACAAATATCATTTAAGTAAAACGAACAACGATTGTTCTTTATTATAAATGAAAAACCTTTCTTGTCCAAACAAGAAACAGAAATAATATTTTTGCTTATAGCAGGCACATAATAACAATCCTCTAATTCTAATACTAGCCTAGTGGGCAAAGATAAATGATAAGTTCCTATGGCAAGTGCAGCAACTTTTGCTCCATTTTCAACTCGTAGGTCAACCTCTCCTTTTGCCAAAGTTCTACTCCTTCGAAGTTCCTGAACATTAACACAAATGTGAGAACCACATCTAGTATCCAATACCCATAATGTAGAAGTAGACAAGTTGACTTCTATAACATATATACTTGAATCAGAAGTCACACTTCCTTTCTTTTTCTTCACTTCTTCCAAATAAGCATGATAATTCCTCTTTCAGTGTCCAGGTTTTCCACAAAAGTGACAATCACCTTCTTTAGCCACCCCGCCTTTATGTTTTAAAGCCTGTTTGGTTTTAGAATTGGGTTTGGCACCAGATTTAGATCCTATCTTCTTCTTGCCTTTCCAATTTCCCTTAGCATTCCACTTTTGCACCATCATTATGGGAGCGGGTCCTACATTTTTCATGTTGTTCTCGACAGTTTTTAACATGCTCAACAACTCAGTAAAGGGTTTCTCAATTTCATTCATAAGATAATTCATAAAAAATTGAGAGTAGTTATTGTTCAAGGATTGCAAAACAAGATCAGTTTGGGCTTCCGGAGTAATTGGAAAACCCAACCTATCAAGGTACTCAATATACCCAATCATTTTTACCACATGTGAACCAACTAGATCACGTTCACCTATCTTGCAGTGATACAACGCCTTGCTTATATCATACCTCTCCTGTCAAGCATGCCCTTCGAACAATTTCTTGAGATGCTTGATCATCTTATAAGCATCCATCAACTCATGTTGCTTCTGAGGCTTATTGTTCATGGTTGCTAGCATGAGATAACTCACGTCCAGAGCATCATCTTGATGCTTTTTGTAAGCATCATTCTCTTCACGTCGTGCAGTATCAGCTGGTGCTGCAGGAATGGGCTTTTCAATGACATATAGCTTGCGCTCTTGTTTGAGGACAATCCTCAAGTTCCTATGCCAGTCAAGGTAATTAATTCCACTAAGCCTGTCCTTCTCAAGGACTGATCGTAATGAAAGACTACTTGTGTTGTTGTTATTTTCCATTGATATTTACAATTTATAAGTGCCAAAATAATAAGTCAAATTGCAGAGTTGATATTATGTAATTGATAACAGTACATTCAAAATATACCTCCCACTATTTTATTCAAATTAACAGCCCTCACCATTAATTCGGAAAGTATTTTCTATTAAATCTTTCTAGTGAGCCAAGATCCATATTTCATTATGACTTAAGTTAGCTTTGACTAATCTCTTAAAACACAATTATTTAGGTAGACAACCCTTTTGTCAATTATATCATATATAACTCTTGGATAGTTTGGTAAACAACATTTGTTTCTAGTCCATCTAATGGTACCTACCAAACTCTATGACTCTAAGTCCACAATCCTATTAAGATAACTTACTTAAGTCGGGCCCAATGATTTTAACAGTTTGGATATCACAATTATCCTATCGCATCTTACCTAGATAAATAGGGTACTTTTCTTTGGCAAACCTACATCTATTGATCAAGGTCTTGATAAGTGTTATTCATTAGAAGGCATCTAATTTAGACTTAATAATTTAATGAGGGATTTTATTAATAAATTTAGATCTCGCCAATTTTTAATCTTATTAAGCATGCACATTATTTATCATATCATATACAAGCATAAATAAAGTGCAAAATAAAGTAAATGTGTCAAAGTTATGGCCCAATCCACTGTCAATCTTTTCAAGCTAATGAAAGATTGAAGGTCAATCTAAGGTGGTAAAAGATCTCAAAATAGTAGCTTCCTTGAATCTTCCTCGTCCATGTGCCTCCTCTCCATCATCATCTTTCCATCGTGATCTTCATCTTATCATCTTCATAGATAATTGATTATTACATAACATAAAGAAACCTCGAGTTACATTCGAGGGGATTTAGATGAGAAGAGAATGTTACATCAGAATTTATAGAAAGGCACGACATGCAAGCCGTATTTCAAAACCAAAAACCACTAACCTATGGGTCAAAAGGCCATAATTGTGCACCATGCATATCACAATAAGCACATAACAGTTTATATATAATTAAAGAAAATTATATATCAAATATTGGGGTCACGACCATCGTATTGCTACTTTCGACGGGGTCCATGGGGGGTCTCCCCACAGGGTGGTTCGACAAACCAACCAATGAAGGGTCGGGGTGAAAGCGGCCGAAAAAAAATTTTGAACTACAATCTGTATTGTAGAATTTTCCATACGAATCTCTGAAACAGTTTCAGAATCATATATTTAATCCACCAAAACACCCATAATAACAATACACCCAGTACATATCATATATGTCTAGTTTTAATTAATCATATTAAACCGAATCTCCATGCTTATAATCCAATTAGAACATAAGTTGTATACTGTTATTACACCATATAAGATACAAATAATAGAACATCATATACATACATATCTATTACTGATATTCATAATACCAGAATACGCCTATAGACAGAATATTATATATGCAATTTTAGATCGGTAAAATTATATCATCATATATCATATATATCAAAAACAATATAATCAATTTCAAATCGATAAAATTGTATCATATATATTGAAAACAATAAAACACGTAATCTGAATTATTTATTTTCGCAAGTAGGTCTGATACCACTGTAGGGTTTCGGCACATAAAACGCAATAGAAATAAATAATTGAAAGACAATTGCAAAACCCTAAAATAGGATCCATGCGAAAAAATAAATTAATTCAATGGTTAAAAATTATACCGATTATAAAAGCTAGAATCGATGCGATCGAATCTCCAATGCAATTAAAATAAACTGCGTCTCTACAGTATCCACATGAACGCCCTGTGAATCGTCGTACAATCTGCAGAAAAGGAACCGCGGTACTAGCCACCAAGGATGAGGATTTTTTCGAAATTGTTTTCTCTAGTCTCTCTCTAAGAGCGGCTAGGAATTTTGTTTTTGATGTCCTCCCTAAAATGGCTAATATATATCATATATATAGCAGTTAGGAGGAATTATTCAAAACCTAATATAATTAAAATCCGAATATATATATATATATATATCTTAATTAAGTCTTACTTAATTAATATACATATATACAAATTATCCTTTTAATTTAAATTCGTGATTTAATATACTATCAATCATATTGATATATTTAAATCCTTACAATTTAAATTAATTCCCTTTTAAATTACGTTCTGTGTGTGAGACCCTATAGGTTATTATTACATTGGAAATAATTTTAAAATCATATTATAAAATTATAAACAGTGAGCGGCATCTAGTAATGCATCACTGCTACCCAAGTAATAATAAGATCGATGATTCGATGCAACCTTTTTGTGGCCAATGTTTTAATGTAATTAAATTCTTTTAACCTTAATATCCTAGATTAAACTCGATTCATGGAATGTGTCATACTCTTCATAATTTAATCTGAGTTTTTCTTGATCAATGAGTAAACTATATGAAACACATCACTATTTGAGCATGGCCGTGCATTTCATAGTCCTACTCAATCAAGAGGCCTATGGATATCACCCCTAATACATAGGAGGGTTAAATTCCATCTAGATCACTCACAATCCTCACACGATTCATGATGTACCCAATAATCACCTTTATAGTCCACCCTATTAAAGGTGACCTTTGATGATATCAAAGCACATAATTTCCCGTGTAGTAATATAGTGATTTCAGGTCAGAGGATCATTACATCATTGTCACTATGAGAATCGCGAATGACACTTCGCATAATGCTCCACATAGAATTCTCATGGTGGGTCTGTCCAGTACATCGTTCTCTAACATGTACCTATGCATTGACTTAATATCTCATATATTTATGACCAATGAGATTTGGTCATCAGTCAATCCACATACTAGTCTTAATGCATCATTGTTGTCCCATTAACAATGATAGTCGACTAGGGACTTTTAAGAATAATGATACTAATTATAATTATATAATCTCATGCTCAAGTCACATGCTCTAAACTATATAATTTGTATCACTATTCTAAGGAATTTTATTATGTTAACATTTATATAACGCAGTAAATAAAACCATAATAAAATCATTCATTTATTCAATCAAATATAATATCAAAATGTTAAGCAATTATATCAAATAATGGGCCTCTAGGACACAAACTCTAACAGTAAACGCATTGGATATTATATCCCGGCTTAATCAAGGCACAACTCACTGATGTTAGTATATATATAAAAGAACTAAAAAGTCACGGACCGAAGTTCTAGATATGTAAGTTCGAAATCTACAACTCCTTTTTTGTGATCCTTCAAAGTGGAGTGCTAGATATGTAAATTAGCTACCACTCAAAAATACTGACTTTGCAAGCCATGGTGGTTGTTTCAGTAAAACTTTCCAGATTGTAAAGAACTAGGAAAAACTTGAAAACAAGTTCCTGGGCAGTTTCTTGTAGGGGCTGTTTCGTCCACTTTTTGTGCTTTAAAAATTCTAGAAGCATTTGGTATGATAATATGATGAGTTATGAATATCCTATCTAAAGATGACTATTTTTGGATGTGTAGAATGAAAGTTATGAATTTTATAAGAAAGTACTATTTTAAAAGTGAACTTGAATAACTTTTTGTGTGTAACTTCAAAAATTATGAAATTTTTACAGAAAGTACATATACATAACCAGAACATCCCCTGAAAGTTTCGAAAGTTTTGAACAAAATTTCAATTTATGAAAAATGTTGCAAGATTCGGCTATTTTGGACTATTTAAAAATAGTAAATAAATCCGAAGATTCCAGAAAAATTTTGTGTTCATAAGGGGACCAAAATTTGATGTTTCCCAGAAAAGAAAGATTTTTGGAACTGTCTTGGTATTTTTCATGAAAATAGTTGAATTAGGGATAAATGTGAATAATAAGTAATATAATGTTAAAAAGGGTAAAAACATAAATTTTTGGACCAAAGACCCTTGATATGAGGAAACCAAATTTTTAGAGGGTAGCTTGATCATTTTTGATGAAATATTATCTTTATGACATTAATTCAGTTTATTAAATAAATGAATTAGTAAATATTAAATAATTAAAATAAATTGTTTATGAGTTTAATAAATGATTAAAATATTATTAAAAGGATTAATATTATTATTATTAAGTAATTAATAATATTTAGAATTAAAATATTATTAAATGATTAATAATATTATATTAATGTTAGATTAAAATATTATTAAATAATTAATAATATAAAGAAGAGAGTTGAATATTATTAAATGATTAATAATATTTATTAATTAATAAAATAATAAAATAAAATAAATTAGTGCAAGATTTTTTTTTATTTTTTGTTATTCCATCTGACGCCCCCAAATCCGGGTATCTTCCAACCCGACAGATGGTGCTACACGGTACTCATAACTGTACATTCATTCTATTGAAATGACATCAAAATGTGTGTAACAACGAGATTCTTATTATATTAATAATATTACATCCCGTTCCCAGGTTCTAAAACCATTACATTCTTTGTTCATCATACCATAATATATACAACTTAGGTAACTAATCGTTCATCTTCGTCTTGCCTTTATCCTTGTCAGATCCCTCGGTTCGTTCAGTCCTAGCTGCATTCATATGGTTCAAGCAAGAGTCAGCATAACAAGCTCAGCAAGTACAACAATTTCTTTCAAACAACATGCTTGAAACATAGGAATCGTATATCTCACTACACCAAAAATGGCCTCTAGTGAAGGACAAATCCTTCACTAAAGGCCATATATCTCTCACAAGTGATTTATTGCGAAGAAATATTTCCTTCACACGAGTGCTCGCATTAGACCTCCTCGCAATTAGGTATCCTTCATTAAGTAGTAACTAAATATTTTTTGTGAAGGATATATTGTGAATAACTTATTCCTTCACAAATTGTATTTAGTAATGAAATATTGTTATTTAGTGAAAGATTAGTTTCCTTCACAAATAATATTTTAAGAATGACTATTTGAAATTAGTGAATAACTTGATTCTCTCACAAATAATATATTGTGAAGACCAAATTTATTTAACGAGAGAATATTTTCCTTCACTAATTATAAATTGAGAATCTTTTTTTCAAATTAGTGAGAGAAAAATTCCTTCACAAATTATAAATTTATAAATAAAAAATTAATTGCTAAATAATCAAAATTCATTGAAAATTATAATTAATTTTCAAATCAATGATTTCATATTTATTATTATTGCTATTATTTTTAGTAATTGCTATAATAAATATTAAATTTAATATTTCAAGTTAATATAAATATCATACCTATTTCAAACTAATGCATAAAGAGGCAATAATTAAAACCAATACTCCATATATAAATAGATAATGCTCAAGTCACGATAAGTACAAAATTTGTTATTATGTCTTGATCTCCCAAAGATCATAGTACTTACAATATTTAATAACTAACACAAGAAAACTGAAAGAATAACAATGAACTAGATAGAATGAAGTGTACATCATGTTAGGTCCACTTCATTATCATTTTCTTCAAGGAATGTAAATTTCCTGCTACAAAAGAAACACCAAAATTCAATTTCAATAAGATGAGGAATAAGAAAAAATGAGACTGGTGAACTTATGCTCTAGTGTGTTTAATGTGTACTGATCAATGTGTACATCACCGCTTGAGAAAAAGTCACGATAATGGAACCACCACGCGACCACCGGTGTTGACCATATCAGCTAACTCCAGATTCATGGAGACCCAATAACTTTCTTCCAAAGGCAACCTCCAAAATTTTCTCCAGCAACTTCTGAAGCTGTAAGTACCTCCTTTGCCAGGTCATCACTAGGTATAAAGATTCCTGTTTAGCAAATGTTAAAAATATCTTAGGTTTCCCCAAAGATTTAGATTCTCTTTGTAATTTCTATGAAAATGAGCAGCAGAAAAAAATTTGACACCACAGCGGTAGCCTTAATACCAAAAAGAACTTCAAACTAGTGCATAAGTAACATTGTTCCATAAATACTATAAAGGAAAAACTACTCAAACTTCAAAGAATTTTCTTCGCTCCAAAATATTCAACAGATTGACAGTCAAATTGATAAGAATAACGTTGAACTCCTTACAGCCTGACGTAAACTATAGAGATTATCTCCTTACAGCATAACGTTGAACTCCTGAATACTCCTTGAACTTCATTTGCAGATCACCAAAAAACTTGAGTAGAGCACATACTCTATGTGTTGACTCTACAGATGATGTGAATACAATGCACTTCTCCCCATGCAGAGTTTGCAGCAGTGCAATCAGATATAGGGGTTTAAGGTTTGGTTCACATATCTGCATAGAAAATGGGAAGATAACAATCAATCGAATAATTCATATATAAAAAATTAAGAACATACCATATTTTTAATTCAAGAACAATATTAGAAAGAATAGGAAAAAGGGTGTAAAAATATTTAATGCAAGAACAATATTAGATTAACAAAAAAATATTCCCTCCACACCCATTATCAAGTATTACATTGCAAATTGTTACTTCAATTTCACAACAAAAGTTGAACCACAAGGTTACTAGTAACCCGAAAAAAGAATGGAAGTACATGTGATACGCTAGCTAAAAACACATTCCTGGCCCCCAAAAACATTTCAAGGGGGAGCAAAAATTCACACTATAGTTTACAGTTTCGTGATCAAAGAATTCACATTACGCAGAATTGTTTTAGGGTGTTCCATGAATAGGATCATTTAGGAATCCATGTATTTGCAGCCTTTTCGTTATCTTAATTATGAATACTTCACATGGAATTGGGATTATAACTTTGGAATGAAAAAGGGTAATAGAAAATTTAAGACGAGATAACAAAAACAAACAGTGAGATGCTTCGTTTTGTTGATAATCAATGACTGCAATCAGTAAAGTAAGTTATGCTTTTTGGTAGTTGATCTTTGGCCACTATTGAAGAGGTTAATACTGTTATGAGAAAAGATTTAAAAGATGTACTGCTTTGGCAACTATCTCTGCACTCTGGGGTATATAAGCCTCGATCTCAAAAAAAACCCATGCCCATTTGTCGCTACTTGCATCATCATTGGCAATGTATGATTGGCCATATTTCTGGTATCTAGACGCTTACCTCTAACCTAGAACGTGTGTTTGGGTGTTAAACAAGTGGCTCATTTATTTTATCTTTTAGAATACACTAGTTGGGCAGTCCTAACAACTTAGGAACATTATAAGAGGGTCTTCAGAAAGACCTTGACAATGCTAAGATTAGCTTCTGTTACTGTTGCTGCCATAGGCAATAGCCCTGAGCTTAACATGGCCATGTTCTTTCCTACACTATAGGTAAAATGACTACAAAACAATAGCATACTAGCTATTCAAGATGTGCAAGGCACTGCTATGCCCAGATGATTATCTGGCCCTGCAGTAGACCCGACAAGCCCAGTCAATCCACAGCTTCAATTTTGCTAAGGTTTTTAGTTGTGTTGTGGCAACCATCATTGCCATGGATGCAGCCTTAAGATCCAAGCCCAAATTTCTCAACTTGATATATTTTGTAAAATTTTTGGTTAACCTTGATATACTATGCTTGACCCACAGATCTAACTGCTAACACAGCAGTTAGCAGTCAACTACTATCACTGCTACTACCTTTTACAACTGTCATCCTTCCTCATTTTCTTTTTCTTTCAAGTCTTAGTCTTTAAACCAAAATCTTAGTTATACTTGAATTTTAGATATATTAGTACCTAAAAGCACCCTTAAAACTTGCAACACAATCGAGGCAGTCCTCATAGACTGACTCAGAACAGTGTGCAAAGGGGTTGTCATACTAATTTACTTAATTCTTTACTTTGACCTAAGACTGAATTTTATTTTATTTTAAGAGGCTTAACTTGCTAATTATCAATACATGTAATACATGAGTAAGTTTCTAGCCTCGTTTGTGCCTACTACTTGACTTTTAATTAAGGCATTCCACTTGGGACTTTCAATCGAAAGGTGGTGTGCAAATCCATAATCAATTGGTGTCATGGATGTTTGTTTGCTCTATAACTACATTAGATCACCTTATAACACCACAGCCCAACCTATCTCCTTGTGCCTAAGCCAAGCATTCACAAAACTTAACAAGAGTTGGCGGGATAGTCATCATAGTAATGACCCAGCACAAAGAGCCACTTATAGCAAGAAGAGCATGGCTCAAAAATAGAAAACAGTCCTTCAAATTCTTAACACAAGTGCTATTACATAATTTACTTGCTATATACTATATATTCATAATTTAGGGACCTGTATACAAGGTATTATGATTTAAACATAGGCTTCTAAAATAGTTTTGATAAAACTAACTATTTCAAATCCAAAGTGGTGTAGACAAAGATACCAATCAAATTCTATTGCACTTACAAGCTAGTATAAGACGAGGATGTTGCTCACACCCCGATCAACACAACAACATAGCACATCAAGAAAATAGCATAGCACCCATTTAACATCACAAAGAAATTCATATGGTAACACGATCATGCTAACTCAAATCACATTATTATTAACTTTGGAAAATTTGTAAGACTCTTTGATTTCACATACTTAAGTAACACTTTAATGAGGTTGTCCTATTGATTAGTAATCACCGCTACCGTAATATTAACAGCTTTAGCACTCCTTTATGTTACTTTAGTTTCAATCTTGAATATTACTCAACTAGTTACAATGAGAAGGTGAACTCTTTTAGCATGCTCGATACTTTAGTAATTTATTCGATATCCTTTCTTTTAAATCATAGTTAGTATAAACCATAAACTAAATTAGTTCTTAGCTTGGCAAATCATCAAACACCGAGAGTGCAGTCCTTATATATGCATATATTACATACTCTCTTGGCATCATTGCCTTCTAGCCGTATGGCTTAAACAACAAGTATAGGACTATACTAAACAGTCCCAATCACAATAGTTCAAATAACATGAAAATAGTCATCATATTAAGTTACCATAACAGCCATACACGTTTTCTGGTCATTGACAATTCATTTTTCTAATTAAGTCAATAGCCGTCCTAATCATTTATCGCCTCGGTTGCTACATACCCTAATGAATGGAAAGATTAGAAAGGCTGTAATCATTACCTTGTCGATTCAAGGTGTCAAGTGGGTTGAATCGCTCGAGTTCCTTTTCCCCTCTAGCCAACTCTGCTAATATCACTCTCAGTTGGCTCTCTTTTCTTTCTTCTTGTGTTAAAGCCTTGGGAAGTCATTGAGGGTGGGACATGAGGTTAAATAGTCTGAACTTTTCTTTCTCTGTTATGCTAAGCTCGCCCTAGCCTACTTCTGACCTCCCTACCAAGCTATGTGTAATCATTACTAGCTTATTTCCTTTGGCTCCTTCCAGCCACTCTAGTGAGCATAGCTTTACTCTTATACGCCTTCTCCTCTGCATGCCTATTTCACCTGCTACTTGTCTGCTATCCAACTGTTAACTAACTAATCTGTTTAACTAGAACCAACTTAGAACCCATACACTTGCTACCTAACTGAATATTTTAGCTATGTCATTGCTTTTCTCGTTTAGTTTGAAGCAGTTAACTTTGCTATACACCACTGGATTTTCAGGATTGGATTGGGTAATAATTTTGATAAATTCCTAATTTGGGATTACACCAATCTTTTCTGGTTATCAATTGTAGCAGCCGAATTGGGCTTTTTTAAAAAAAATTAGGCTAGAACTGGCCCCTTTTTATAATATCTTCTTATAGACCCAACCCATCTCCTAATTAATGGCAAAAATTTATTATGGCCCAATATTTTAATATGAACTCTTGTTGAATTAAAACACATGGACTTTTATCTATTATTTTCTCTAGCAACAATAGTTAGAACATATATCATTAAAATGACTATTCCATGTAATCTTAAATAATTCATGATGGTACATTATTTCTTTATCCATAAAAATCAAGATGCTTAATAAACTATTAAATAGATAATAGCTTTGTCGCAATGTGAAATTAAATAAAAAAAAATTTATACCCAAAATTTGACATTATAATAATTGAATATAACATAGGATTTTCTGAGTCATTACATATAAAGTACGTGCATACTTTTATTTTCAATTAGAAATGTATGAAGTTATGTAAAGAATTCAATTCTAATGAAGTGTAATGATACACATCTTGGCTTCTTCTTCTCCGAGGATTGAGTTATGCTATTGAACATATATACACTAGATGAATGACACATGCTATGTTTCTTCATTTAGTTGAGCCTTTTCTTTTTTGAAAAAATAGGCCCACTTAAGCATTACTCAGAATTTTGTTCTCAAACAAACTACCCTCAATTAGTTTGTTTCATAAAATAGTGGTTAAGAATGGCTTGACCTACTAGTTTCCACTTTTCATTTTAGCTTGAAATTGAAATTTCATTCTAACCTGACATACTCAAACACTCTAATTATGATCACATATGCTATATAAATCAAGCCCAAGCTTTAGTTTTGCCTAATATTTGATTTTTATTCAAAATAGTCTATTTAGGACTTTTATCGAGCAAGTAGCATGCATTCTTTTAAAACTTAGATTTCATGTAGTTTGATTTGAGTTCTAACCTCCTTTTTCCACCTTATTACTCCTCACAGCCCAACTTATCTCCTGTACTCTATTCCATACAAGAACAGTCTCATATCAGCCACATATATGAATAATCAATACATATAAGGTTACATAGCTTACTTACCAATCATGACTTATGTTTTTAACATAACTTGTACTAGACTTTCATATGATTACCCCATATAGCAATTTCATTGTTTATATCCAATTAGAATTCAAGATTTACTTTGCTCCCCATAATCAGTTTACATAAATTTGATAACTTACTACTAACCATATATCAGTCAATTTGTTCATGTTTGGAATTTAATAGAAACATAGCAAAGATGAATTATAATACCTTAGCTAGCTTGTTTGTAAGATCCTTGCTATCCCTTAGTCTTGATTCCAGCTACACCACACAACATAATGCTTATGCTTCTCTATTCTTACTGAATTTGAGTAAACAAAAATTCTAGGATGACAGATGACGAGTGGTAAGGAGAAGGAAGAAAAGAGTTATGAAATTGTGTTTTGGATTTTATAGCAGCTCTGAGCTTGCATCTCACACAAAACTCTAGCTTCTACATATAGCTCAGCCAAGTCTTAAGCCTATATTATTAGTATACATACAGCCAAGAGGACATGATTAGTAGGGTTAAGGGCTTCCATCAGACGGGTCTGGATTTCTCTAATGGTGTAAACGGTGTACATCATGATGACGAAGATTATTGGCGGCGATTTGATTTGACGATTTAGAGGTGCCCTTCTTCGTTTAACGCAATCCAAACCCATAATCAGAAGCTTTCGCAGAGGGGTTCTGAATAACAGTAGCAGAATCCCCGCCATTTCGGCAAACATCAACATCAACAATAGTTGTATCATTGACCCCTCTCACTACAAAGTCACAAACCCTAGGCTAGAGAGAGGAGAGAGAGAATTAGAAAAGTGTTTTTATTTATCAATTACTACATCGATTATTAATAATAGAACAGAGGGTGGTTACCGCGAAGCCAAGCAACATGAAGCGGAGTCCGATTATTTTAAGCTTCATATTTTTGACATAGATAATGTTTTTTTAAAAAAAATGTTATCTATTTAAAATAAAAAAAATTCCTTATAAATAGATAACGTTTTTTTCATATGTATCTACAACGTTTTGTTAAAAAATGTTGTGAAAAAAAATACCACAATATTTTTTATAAAAACGTTGTTGTTTATTTACTGTTTTGTACTAGTGGAGCTGCGATTTTCTTGGCGAACGTAAAAACCTCATCGTCGTCCATGTTCCTCCACACCCTAATATCCCCCATTACAGACCGAACATGGCGAACGACTTCGATTATGTTCCCATTCCCACCTTTCGCTTTGGTTCAATCATCGTCAAGACCTCACGGATTCGTTCTTGAGTGCTTCCCCAAGGTTTCGCTGGCGGCGCAAAACGAACGGAATCCAAAAATTATACTTGTTGATGTGATTCTCGTCGTCGGCAAGAGTAAGAACTTCACTTTCATCGACATAATCAATGCCAATTGCCTCAAGGATTTGGGCCTCCACGAAATGGCTGATACGGGCCTTGACCATCACCGGAATTGTGACGGCCTGTTTAATTGTGAAAAAAGTCATGTTTTTTTGATTTTTTCTTATGGTTTCGTACTGAACTAATTAAAAATAAATTAAATAATTCAAAAGTCTTTCTTAATTAAAGCCCTCTCAAATTGTTATTTAACTGAATATTAAATAAAATACCAAAAAATAAAGCTACTTTAAATTAATCTCTAAAAGACTTTTTTGGATTAATATTATATACTTCAAATAAAATTTAAAGTCTTTTGGATTATTTAATTTTATTTTTATTTAACTTTAACTTTATTTAATTATGATTATAAAAATAAACTTTTATGGAGAAATTTTAAAGTTTAACATGGTGTAAAGTTATTTACTTTATAGTTTATTAAATTAAATAGTTGATATTGTAAGTTACTTAAAAAGTGTTATTAAAATGAAATTTACTATTTAAAAAAATTTAAGGTATTTATATTCACCACAATTAATTCAAAAAAAAATATTTAGAACAAGATAGCGACCGATTTTATCCCTCGCAAAAAACTTCTGAATAATGATATATAGTGAGTAATAATTTCTTCAATAAATAGATTTTTCCTCGCAAATTTTCATCATAAATTGGCTCCAAAAATCTTTTTATCGCCCCAATTTTGCAAGGAAAAAAATATAAATTGTGAAGGATGTTTCTTTTGCTAATAACTATATTGTCACTATACTTTTTTCCTTCACTGTTCCTTCACTAAACAACTCCTCATGTGAAGGAATAAATTCATTCACAAAATTTCCTTCGCTATAGGCCATTTTTGGTGTAGGGTCTTCAGTAACTGGATAGTAGTTATGAAGTACTATCAATAATTCAAAATAGCATTTCTTTTCCTTCAAAATGTTTTACAATGACAATATTCAGTAAAACATCAATTCTGGTCCAAGACCATGAGCATTTCATAATTTTTTGAAAAGGACAACTGAGACACTAAGTCCGTAAGTCCCAAGATATCTTACGAAAGCACTTCGGGTGATCAGCCCATAGTACTCTATGTTGATCAACACTACATTCATTAAACGTATGTACGTTTAAGTTTTGGAAACCTTGCGTGTCCATCGAATAATCGATGAAAAATACATTTGTTTATTCATACTCAGGCTTACCTTGAATCCGTACCAAACAATTGATGTAGGATAGCGTTAATAATTCTATATTGAAAGACTTGTAAATAAATCAATCAGCTCTTCAAGATTAGTCTAGTCGAGGTAAAACTTGCATCGACCCTTTAGTAAAACAGTTCATGCATCTCATAACATGAATCACAGAAAACTTGGCTAACACGAAGGTTAGACAAGCGTTTAAGAAAAACTTGCCTTCAGCGTCTGCTATAGTAAAATTACTTTTCCTTTGAGTCTTTACAGTCTCTACAACACATAACCACATAACATACCACATTAGGTCATGAATGAATATACATAGTTCCTAATGAATCTTACCCTTCTTCTCAATCTAATTATATATTAGATTTGTTATTATTGGTTCTGACTTGCCGTTATAATTTACATCGTTCTTACCAACTTCATTCTCTTCTATAACTTAACTGAAATTATTTCATTAATACAACTCGTTTCAAGTTAATCATCCTTTTTCACAGCTTACTAATGTTATCACGTTTATTAATCGAAACTCGATCGTTAAGTACACTTATTGCATACCATTCACGTTCACATTTAATTGACTTATCTCCAACCTTTAGTATTATACTTAAGGTTTATAACATCCTTTAATGATGTTTCATTAGGTTTAGCATTGATATGATTCATTATCTTTAACTTGTTTCTCCTTTATATTCATAACCTTTCCTCTCTGGGCTTCTCTTAATGTTGGCATTGCGGCACCGGCATTCCTTCTCTTTGTCACGCCATGCCGTGACTTAGCGATAAGGTGTATGGTCCGGAATAAGGCAATGACTGTACATGAAGTCTCCTTTATATGGCGTATTGCGGCCATGAGCCAATTAGCAGCAGTGTCATGCCTTGGCCTTGCGCCGCAAATAATGGGCCTTCTTTGCCTTGAGTCGTATTGCACATACGGACTCGTGCCTCGAAAAAAAATTGATGATTTTCAACTTTGTGAGATTTTCGGGGTCATAACTTCTTCGTTATAAGTCCGAATTGGCTCGTTCAAGAGCCTACGGTTCACAAATTACATACTCTACGTGTTCATGAAAGAATTTTATCTATTTGACTTTGTTAACTAAAAATTCACCTATTAGTCTATTTTTAACGAAAATGATAAATGTTCGTGAATGTTCAACGCTCGTTTCTTCGTTCTAAGTCAGAATTCTATCATTCTCGAGTCCGCAACTCTATAATGCCAAATAAGACTTGTCTCCATTGAAAACTAATGTTTCCAAGCACAATATCAAAATTCGACTTCCATTCCGAGAATTTCACGAATTCGACGATTATCGTCCAAACTTGTGAATTCCGCCAAAAATTCATTACTTAAGATTTGTTCTTCGCTTTAAATGGATTCAATCCATCATACTAACATCTTGATATACATACCTCATTAACTTATAAACATGATAAGTTATTACTTGTTCTTTGTGAGTTTGTATCTTATAAAGTATAAACTACTTACACTTTCACTTATAATGATTTATGTTTTCTAACCATCATTCTCACATCTCCTTATCATACCATCTTATTAAGATAAACATATGAGTAGTTCATATAAGCTTCTCATGAGTTCATAACTTAATTAAGTTTGAATTACTTATTCATGACTTATACGGCTTAAGTCTATTGATTAATCATTCTTATCATGCCTTAGCATATATGTTCTACCGCCACCCACTTCTCTAACAATGGAAGAGAAAGAGAATCATGGTTTAAGATTGCTTACCCCTGAATATCACTTGGTTAATCTTTAATCTTCTTCTTGCTTCTTGAACTATGAAAGACTAGCTTTCTAGCTTATTCTCACTTATTCTCTCTAACCAATAAGCTATAAGTTATTGGATGAAAATCTAACAACTAACAAATGAACTAGCAAGCTTCCTATTTATAGAAATCTCAAAGTGAGGGTATAATGGTCATAAAGCCACTCCACCTCCTTAATCACCTCCTTACTATTCCTTTACTTAATTATTAAGTTAACTTGCTCACCACATATACGTGGCTATCACAACACTTATCCATTAAGTTAACTTGTTAATCACATAGCTTATCCTTTCCTTGTTCATCACATAAAAGCACTTTGCTTGCTCATCACACATAAGCACTTTACTTAGCCTTTAAGTTACTTAACTTATCCTCTACTTAACCCTTAAGTCTACTTGCTCATCACACAAAGTTCTTGATCACCAATTCACCTATGGGTTGCCCGATGCATCAAGCTTTACCCATTGGATCTTATCTTGGGCTTTTCATTCAATTAGCTTAATTAACTTATCTCATACATTGGGCTAGTAATTAAACAAGCATTGGGCTTGTTTATTAATTCATATTGGACTTAACCATTTCCACCCTTGGGCTTAACCATTCCTATACTTGGGCTTGTATAATTCCTAACAAATCCTATAAGTCCAATACATTTAGCTTAAAGTATCATAGCGTATAATTTACGTATTAATCTTGTATTCTAACTCGTATACTTATTTTGTATACGATATTTTATCATTCATACAAACTCGTATAATACCTCGTATCATACTGATATTCATTACTTCGTACAATACCTACGTATTATACGATCATTGATTTAATTCATTATACGCATTTAAATTCCTTCTTGGAAATCACTTTCCCTAACCGTAAGGTTTTTAAGTCCGCAGGTAAAAAACTGTGTTTGCCATAACTGAAATATTATTGGATATTCTATCTCACCTCGATATTCTATCATTACGTATTTCTCGGAAATTCAAAAATAATTCTCGAGCAGAAATGCGTGAATAATGTTTTTCGAAAAATTTCTCAGAAAGCTTTTATTTTCGTCTTCGAAATTCAAACACTTTAATTCTACCACGTAGCCAAAATACTATGACATTTCGATATGTCTAGGTCATAGAACGACCTTCAAATAGCTTACTCCCATAATTAATTCATTAAATTCATTAAATCTACATAATCAAATAAAAATTTAATTCTCAAAAGTCCGATTTTTTCTGGGGCGTTACATTCCATGTATAAGGATATCTCGATATTTAGGGGGTGTATTCAATTAAGATTTTTAAAGACTTTTTTTAAGTGACAAACTTTTGTAGAATTTGTGGATTTTAATGACTTTTAGAGACTTTTTTAAAATGACTTTTATAAACTTCATGAAATAAGTAACGGACTTTTACAAACTTTTAATCAAAACTATGATAGACTTTTGTATACTTCTAATATATAAAATTGAAAGATTATTAGCTTTAAGATTAAAATTTTGCTACACAGTTAAATTATTTATTATATTTTTTATTGCATATATTATAAATAATATTCTACTACTTATGATAACAACTTTCAGAAAACATATTATACAAAAATATCAAGTTCTGACAATATTATTTTATTGCTTAGAATACATATATATTATAATATATTTATTACATAGCTTTTGTTCATTCAATTATTGGCTCCATGATTTCATTTTTTTTTCTTCGTAGAAAACGAAATCCACACTGTTGTGTGAGCGTGTGATTCAATACCATATTGATTGTTTTACTACAATACATATATATATATATATATATATATATATATATATATAAATCCCTCCTTTTACCAAATCATGCATTATAATTAATAATAAGACAAAAGCTTTAAATATATATACATACATAATCTTCACAATTGATCTAAGAGTTTCATGATTTTATCTCACATTTACGCTCTGTTTCTAAGTTTTAAAATGGACAGAAAAGAAAAGAAATGGATGAAAAATTTAAGTTTTTTTTTTCTAATTCATATGTTTCTGAGTTTTTTAATAAACAGAAAAGAAAAGAAATTGATAGAAAACTTGGTCACTTTTTCTGCTAAAGTTTTTCGTCCAAAATTGGCCTGATTTGGACGGAAAAGAAATTGGAATAAGTAATATTTTTATAATTCCCATATTATCCTCAACTTTTAATATAATAAATTTTAAATTACAACTCATGTCCTCAATTTTAAATTTTCTATTCTTTTCTATTAAAAACCCAGAAATAACACAAAAGAAAACTTCAAATTTTTTATTCTTTTCTTTTCTGTTCTAGTTTAAGTTTTCTATTCTTTTCTTTTCTGTTCAAAACTCAGAAACAGAGTGTTATTAAACAAATTTCTTTCGTCTTTGTATTTAAAGCTTTCGAACTGCAGTTTTCCCCTTACCAATTTACTGTGTATTTTTCCTCTTTAATTTCCTCGATTACACGTACCGCGAGACAGATTAGGTTTTTAGTTATTTGTTTACTTATTAATATATCTTGTTAATTCTCTTAATTAGAATATGATTTAATTTTATCCACATATAAATTAAATCCAATTAGTTTTAAGGCCCAAATTTTACCAAATTAATTTATCCTTCACATATTAATACTTATTAACCCATATAAAATAAATAACTAGTTTGACCCATAAAAGACAAAGTCCAATTAAATTATTTAAAATATAAATTTAAATGTTATTTATTTTTTTATTTAATTTAATTTATTTTTTTGGGTATTACACCGCGAATTTCTGGGTGCCCTCTTTACTGGTGATCCGAATTTTCACCTTTTGTTTAATATTTGGAAGTCTTTAGAAGTCTTTAGAGATGAGATCAGACTTTGAATATGGGTTGATAATTATAATTCTTCTTCTAAAGTCTGTCAAACTCTACCATTTGATAGAAATTTAAAAAATCTATGACTTTTTGAATACCAAAATACTTGTATAGACTTTGTAAAAATTATAATTCAATACCACCTAACTTTTAAAGACATTAAAATAGTTATAATTGAATACCAGTAAACTTTTATAAACTCTTTAAATGTCTTGATTGAATACAACCAAACTTTTAAAATCTTTAAAAGTCTTTAAAAATCCTAATTGAATACAATTACCTTAAAATTTTAAAAAATCTTTAAAAATCTTAATTGAATACAACCACCTTAGTATCAATAAAAATTTATCCTCATATGTACGTCTATAAATTACTGTGTAATACCTCTTTGGATTGATGCTATTAATTGCAAGTGGTTCAACGAATGATCAATCACCATCAAAGACACGATTCTGTCTGAACAATCTTATTAATCAAAACTTAAAATGGCACTTGGAAATCCGTGAATAGTAATGTAAACCACATACTACACTAGATATTATCAATAATTGAAAAATGACAAAGGTGTAATAAAAAAATATACACAAGACAGACTGAAAATACCAAGAAGATAGGCCTCCTCTTTCTCCATTTTAGAAACTCATCTCCAAATATGGCAATCTGTTAGTTGTTCAAATACAACAAATTTCCTACCATTACTTGCCATATTCTATACGGCATTTAATTCTACCTATCATGTATTTTTTTCTCTTTTCATTTCTAAAGTTTGTTTTTTTTTTATTTTAATACAGTTTGCTTAGATGCTGCACGACGACAAAGTGCATACTTCATTGTGAGGGACACGTGGAAGCTTTAACTCCGACGAAATTATTCAATCGGAGCTAGTTCTGTTGGAAATATATTATCTTGCACTGAATGGTGGTCAGAAATAATTCTGCCAGACATAATTAATTCCAACCAAATTTTTGACGGTCTAAATCTTGGCCAACTTTTATTCGACTGAACTTCTGATAGGAAAGTCTGTCGAAAATAAACGAAATTCGACATAATAAGCTTATTTCAGACTAAAAATTCTGTCGGAAATATCTTTTTCTTGTAGTGCTCTCCTCAATAGAAACGTTAACCTTTCGGTATACAAAAAATAGAAATAGAAAGGTGCCGACTTTGCTTTCTGCATGGTCTTACATGTAAACATCTTTCTTAGTGTTTTTTCTTTATATATATATATATATATATATATATATATATATATATATATATATATATATATATATATAGGTTATAATGACAATCGGTTGCTAGAGTCACTATTTCAGCAACCAACATGTCAGTCGTAGATTAATATATAAAATGGAAGGCTAAGATTAAATTCTTTTAATGGCCAGCCGCTACAACATGTAGTGACACACATAAGAAGCTCTGGCGGCTGCTATTTTAATAATGGTCAAACTAACTTACTAACGGGACCCATTTTGTCAGATAATATCACAAAAAAGGAAAATTTTTAATATTGTGACAACCCAAAAATTTAGAGGATCTTAAATAATTAAATTAAAGGTTAAAGAATAAAATCTAGATTGAAAATAGAGGACTGATTACAAATTTTAATAGAACCTATATGGTTTGATATTTTGAAACCAATGTAAAGATTTGAAACTTAAAAAAATATCTTAAGGAATATACTAAGAATATTCTGAGAATATGTTAAGAATATGCTAGGGGGTGATTTGCAAGCTTTTAAAGACGAGGAGAAAGACTAGAGAAGACTTAAGTTGGGTGACCACCTCATAAGAAATTGAAAGTAACTTTTATATAAGCACGTGTGAATTTTTATTTGCTAATTCGTAATAACCTCCTTAAGTGTCACAATTTTATTTAGCTACCCTAATTAACATCATGTGCTAGCCATGTGATGGAAGATGGAGAGCAAGTATATGGGAGATATGTATAGATATACATATTATATCTATACATATTTGCTAATCCCATTACCATTTTGGTCATTTGATTAAGTAAAATATTACATTAAAAAAATAACACAAAAAGTGAGGCCATGTGAAGGGAGAGTGATGATCATATGATTTCCATGTGAGAGGAGATGGAAAGCATGTGATTTTTATTTGTTGTCAAAAATTTATTTGCTAATCCCTTCTTATTCCTTTAGGTATCACCATTTCATTTGGACACCTTAGTTAATAACATGTGCAAGCCATGTGAAGGAAGATGGAGAGCAAGACGATGTGGGAGATGTGTATAGATATACACATTATATCCATACATATTTACTAATTAGATTACCTTTTTGGTTATTTTATTAACAAACTTCATTTCTTCCTAACTTTGCTTACAAAATAAAATAAGAGAGAAAGAGAAGAGAGAGAGAGCCGGGGGTCTAAGGGAGGAAAAGGAGAGATTTTTGATTCTCATGTGTCCAAAGTTTATCAATTACTTTGGTAGATCTAGAAGTGTAGCTCATAAATCAAGGTAATACCCTAAACTAGTTGATTTCCTTTTTATTTGTTTGATTGTGATGAAATGAAGAGCTTATATTCTAAAGTTTAAAGCACTTGATCCACATGATATTGAATGTTTCATGTATGGATCTTTCATTTTTTTTAGTGTTAAAATGTTGATAAAAAGGAAAGAAAATGAAATTATGTGAAAGCTTGTGAAAAACCCTAATTATTTCTTTTCACTTTGATCGACTACCATTTGAAATCTACAACTCTTTTTTGTGATCCGTCAAAGAGGGGTGCTAGATATGTAAATTAGTTGTTAAACCCAAGTGGTAAAACTCAAAAATATTGACTTTGCAAGCTATGGTGGCTGTTTCAGTAAACCTTTCCAGATTATAAAGAACTAGGAAAAACTTGAAAACAAGTTCCTAGCCTGTTTCTTGTAGGGGCTGCTTCGTCCACTTTTTGTGCTTTAAAAATTCTAGAAGCATTTGGTATGATTTTATGATGAGTTATGAATATCCTTTCCAAAGATGACTATTTTTGGATGTGTATAATGAAAGTTATGGATTTTATAAGAAATTACTATTTTAAAAGTGAACTTGAATAACTTTTTGTGTGTAACTTAAAATATTTTGAAATTTTTACAGAAAGTACATATACATAACTAGAACATCCCCTGAAAGTTTCAGAAGTTTTGGACAAAATTTTAATTTATGAAAAATGTTGCAAGATTCGGATGTTTTGGACTATTTAAAAATAGTAAATAAATCCAAAGATTCCAGAAAAATTATGTGTTCATAAGGGGACTAGAATTTGATGTTTCCTAAAAAATAAAGATTTTTGGAACTGTCTTGGTATTTTTCATGAAAATTATTGAATTAGGGATAAATATGAATAATAAGTGATGATTGGGTAATATACCCATGAATTGGATATACTTGGGCATAAATTGTTGTATTCTCGAGTCTTTTAGAAGCATTTTTATTGTGTTTAGTGTTGTTTTGCAGATTCGGGAGCTGTAAGAGCAATTGGGGAATTTTAAGCTAGAAAATGGCATTTTGGTAAATATTTGGAAGAGTAGCGCAGGGGCGCTGTGGAAAGAACTGTGACCAACGCCAGGGCGCTAGAACTTGATTTTTGTTGACCAGGCACGCGTGTTGACCAACCGTTTGACTTGCATAGTGGGTGCTAATTGATAAGTTGATTAAGTTGATTGGGAAAAGAATTGTGATGAGTTGAGGAGAGTATATAAAGGCCAGTTGTTGGAATTAAAAGAGATCTACCACAATTGAAGACTAAGCAAGGGATTACTTGAAGATTGAAGGATTGGCTCGAGAGTTTTCTTCTTCTCCTAATTTTTCAATTTGTGTAATTCTTTAAGGATGATTTTCAAAGGATTGTTGGTTTTAAATTCTGTCATTAACTAATTTCCTTCATTAAGATTTCAATTGAACCTTTTATGTCTATAAATTAGTTATTCAATTTATTCCAATTATTTATGTCAAAGTGAATTGTTTATCTTGTCTTGTGCTTATTGATTAATTATTTGACCAATAATTACCTTGTTACTCTAGAAGGAATTGGAAGAAGAAATCTAGGGTTAGAACTGGGCATGATAACATGTATTCTTAATTATTTACATGATAAATAATTAGGGTTGTGAATGGAATGTGAATATGTGTTCACTGCATGTAACACGTTGGGAATTTGAATTTAATGCGTTTAATTTAATTATTTTGCATAGGAATATAGCAAGATTAATTGGATTAAATAGAAGTCAATTGATCACTTGGAAAAGGGCTTTTGAAACTTGGGAATTCCCGTTAACAATTCGGTAGCCATAATAATTGGGATAATTGGATAATTGGTTTATAGTTCATAATTGAGGATATTGGAGTCTTAATCTTTATTCATCTGAATTCATTCGTTAAAATTTTAGTTTTATTTATTTGATTTATTTTTAGAATATTCTCTTTTAATTCCTTAATTTAGTTTCCATATTTAGAAAAATCACATTTATGTTTGTTTAATAAAATTGGATTGATATAGTGATAGTAGTTGGAATTTATTGATTAGAATTCTCTGTGGGATCGACACTCTATCTTATCACTTTATTACTTGTTGACTGTGTACACTTGCACAAATTCATTGATTATGAAATCAACCAACAAGTTTTTGGCACCGTTACCGGGGAATTCTTTATTAATATTAATTCCATATTAGTTATAATCAATTCGGTCTTAATTTAAACGTTATTTATTTTTCTTCTTGTATTTGCAGGAATTCTTTGCTAGTGTATGCACACTAGATCCAAGGCTAAAAATGAACTTTTTCCTTATACAGACGATATCGAAAGGAAGTTCCAAAAATTGCAGTTGACTAGTGCGGTGTCACCTGTGGAAGAAGATCTGGTAGAATAAGAAATACCAGTGAACATGGTAGGGGACGAACAAAAATCACTTAGGGATTATGCCATGCTGAATGTCACAGATATACAGTCGAGTATTAGGAGGCCGACAATCAATGCTAACAGTTTTGAGATAAAACCAGGAACAATTTAGATGCTCCAAAATATATGCCAGTTTGGGGGTAGTTTGATGGATGATCCTAATGAGCACATCTTGAGTTTCTTGGAAGTTTGCGACACCTTCAAGTTCAATAATGTATCAGAAGATGCTATAAGGTTGAGGATGTTCCCGTTTATGCTGAAAGATAAATCTCGGAGTTGGTTACATTCTTTGCCTCCTGGTTCAATCATAGCTTGGGATGACTTAGCTCAAAAATTTCTAGCTAAGTTTTTCCCACCAGCGAAGTCGACAAAACTACGGAACGATATTCACACCTTCGCATAGTTCGACTCAGAAACGTTATATGAGGCGTGGGAAAGATTCAAAGATATGCTCCATAAATGCCCACATCACGGAATCCCACAGTGGATACAGGTTGGGATATTTTGTGATGGATTGCACGCGTTCATAAGAGCCAGTATTGATGCAGTAGCAGGTGGAGCGATCATGTCTAAGAATTTTGATAAGGCTTATTAACTGTTAGAAACAATGGCCAACAATAACTATCAGTGGCCCATGACTAGGTCTAACCCTCCGAAAACACCGGGAAAGTTTGAAGTGGATATAGTGACAGCATTGGCAGCACAGGTGTCCGTATTATCTAAGAAAATGGAAACATGGACTCCACCATCCACACAGCAAGTAGCAATGGTTTGTGAGTTATGTGTTAGGAGTCATGCTACTAATCAATGTGCCATAAATGCTAAATCAGCTGAGTTCGTAGGGAGCTTTAATCGATCTACCCAACCGTATCTGAATTAAAACGCATATAATCCGGGTTGGAGAAATCACCCGGGATTTTCATGGAGTAACAATCAAGCTCAAGCACCTAGAAAGTAAAACACATCCGGGTTTCAAAATCAGACTCAACAACAGCCAGAGAGGAAATCAAGTTTGGAAGAAGCTTTGGAAAAATTCATTTTAGCTATTGACAGAAGGATCGGTGAACAAGAAAAGTTATTGAATCAAGTAGATATGAATGTGAAAAGTCAAGGTGCTTCAATAAAGAATCTGGAAAATTAAATGGGGCAGATAGCACATGCGTTGAATAACCGTCCACATGGAACACTCCCTAGTGATACAGAGATAAATTCGGGCAGAGATGAGCATTGCAAGGCTGTGACTTTACGTAGTGAAAGGGATTTGCAAGAGACAATCAAGGATAAGGAAAAAAGGGAGAACGCAACAGGTGAAACAGAAGAAGTTGTGGAAACTGGAAAACGTCAAGATGAGACCTTAGAGCAGAAAGTACCAGAACCGACCATCACAATGCTTCCCATATCGTATCCGCAGAGGTTTTAGAAATCCAAGTTAGATAAGCAGTTTTCAAGATTCTTGGATATTTTCAAAAAACTACATATCAACATCCCATTCGCAGAAGCCTTGGAATAAATGCCGAGTTACGCCAAGTTTATGAAGGAAGTTTTGTTGAAAAAGAAGAAATTGGGTGAGTTTGAGACAGTGGCGTTGACTGAAGAGTGCATCGCAATTATTCAGAATAAGTTACCGCCGAAGTTCAAGGATCCAGGTAGTTTTACTATTCCATGTGAAATTAGAAATCAGTTTTCGGGACGAGCACTATGTGATTTGGGGCCGATATAAACTCGATGCCACTATCCGCCTCATCGATCGGTTGGGCTTGACTTCAAGCACCAAAACCGATTTAATGTCGGTTTTGCAAATGAGGATCGGTTCGTTACATATCCACGAGGTATAGTTGAAGATGTGTTAGTCAAAGTGGATAAATTCATCTTCCCCGCGGATTTCTTTATCTTGGATTGTGAAGTAGATAGTGAAATTCCAATTATTCTCGGGCGGCCATTCTTAGCAACGGGGAAAACATTGATTGACGTGAAAAAAGGTGAATTGACGATGCGAGTTGAAGATCAACAGGTCACTTTTAATGTATTGAAGTCGATGTCTTATCCGAAAGAAAAAGGTGAATGTATGCGGGTGGATATCATGGATGAATTAGTTTATCACAAGTTTCGTGGAAATTATTCAGAGGACCCGCTAGAATCCATTTTGCTCGGGATGGATGAAAATGGTATTGAAGATGACATTGAATATGTCAAATGGCTAGAGACACCATCTTTCATCCGAAAAAGTAATCAACCATTCGACACCCTTGAAAGGCCCAAAACGGAAGGTAAAAAGTTCAAACCCTCGATAGAAGAGCCACCAGTGTTGGAATTAAAACCGCTACCATCTCATCTGCAGTATGCCTACTTGGGAAAAGATGCTACCCTACCAGTCATTATTTCTACAGAGTTAACTAACACGCAAAAGGAGAAACTGCTACGGGTATTGCAAGAATTCAAAACAGCAATTGGGTGGACTATAGCAGATATTCGAGGAATTAGTCCATCATTTTGTATGCATAAGATCTTATTAGAAGAGGGGAAAAAACCGACCATTGAGTAGCAAAGAAGGCTAAACCCCATTATAAAGGATGTGGTGAAAAAGGAGATCATAAAGTGGTTGGATGCCGACATTATTTATCCAATCTCGGACAGTTCATGGGTAAGTCATGTACAGTGCGTACCAAAGAAATGGGGTATGACAGTGGTGAAGAATGAAGCTAATGAGCTCATCCCTACTAGAACTGTTACATGATGGAGAGTATGTATGGATTACCGCAAACTAAATAAAGCCACACGCAAGGATCACTTCCCCTTGTTGTTCATTGATAAGATGTTAGATAGGTTAGCGGGACATCAATTCTACTGTCTGCTGGATGGATATTTTGGGTATAATCAAATTTCCATAGCCCAGAAGATAAAGAAAAAACCATATTCACATGCCCGTACGGTACGTTTGTATTCTGGCGTATGTCTTTTGGTTTATGTAATGCGCCGACAACCTTTCAACGATGTATGATGGCGATCTTCTCAGATATGGTAGAACAGAATTTGGAAGTATTTATGGATGACTTCTCCGTGTTTGGTGATAGTTTTAGTGCTGAAGCGATGCATGGAGACTAACTTGATCCTTAACTGGGAAAAATGTCACTTCATAGTGCAAGAGGGGATAATTTTGGGGCATAAGGTTTCTGCAGCAGGATTAGAGGTAGATAAAATGAAGATTGAGACAATTGAGAAACTACATCCTCCATCATCTGTAAAGGGAATTCAGAGCTTCTTGGGACATGCGGGTTTCTACAGACGCTTCATTAAAGACTTCTCCAAAATTTTGAAACCCTTATGTTGCCTCTTAGAGAAAGATGTACCTTTTAAAATGGATCAGTCCTGCGTCGAGGCATTTGAAGTATTAAAGAAGAAATTGGTTTCAGCTCTAATTATAGTGGCGCCCGATTGGTCTTTACCGTTTGAATTGATGTGCGACGCCAATGACTACGCAGTTGGAGCAGTATTGGGACAACGTCACAAAAAAAAAATTCACACAATCTCTACTCCAGCAAGACATTGACGGATGCTCAATTGAACTACATGACCACCGAAAAAGAATTATGTGCGGTTGTGTTTGCCTTCGACAAGTTCAGAGCATATCTCATTGGGACCAAAGTAATTGTTTACACTGATCATCATGCCATTAAGTATTTGATTGAGAAGAAGGATGCCAAACCGCTAAGCATTAATACTGGTGGAGTCTTTGTTACACAAAATTTGATTTGGAGATCTGAGATAGAAAAGGTACCGAGAACCAGGTGGCGGATCATCTTTCTCGGTTGGAACGGAAGTGCAAAAAAAAGACAACATCGTGATTAATGAGCGGTTTCTGGATGAACAGCTTCTTCGAGTAATAACAACATTGTCGTGGTATGCAGATTACGTGAATTACTTGGTTGGTAAGGTGTTACCCCCGGATTTGAATTCGCAACAACGAAAGAAGTTACTCCACCATGTTAGACAATATTATTGGGACGAACCATTTCTGTTTAAGACTTGTGAGGATCAAATGATTAGACGTTGTGTGCCATATGAAGAAATGGACAACATATTAGGTCATTGCCACTCATCAGATTATGGAAGTCATTACGCCGGTGATCGGACAACGGCCAAAGTGTTGCAATCGGGATTTTTCTGGCCTTCTGTATTCAAAGATGCATACCTCTATGTGCTGAAGTGTGATAGGTGTCAACGCGTAGGTAATATTCCAAATGAAATGAAATGCCACTTAATACAATCTTGGAGGTTAAACTATTCGATGTGTGGGGAATCGATTTTATGGTACCTTTCCCATCCTCCTTCAATAATCAGTACATTCTATTGGCAGTCGACTACATTTCCAAATGGGTAGAAGCTGCAGCGTTACCCACGAATGATGCCAACGTCGTACTATGATGTTTGAAGAAAAACATCTTCACATGATTTGGGACGCCGAGGGCGATAATCAGTGATGAGGGAACTCATTTCTGTAATAAGAAATTCACTAAATTGCTTATAAAGTATGGGGTCCGTCATAAAATTGCAGCCGCATATCATCCCCAAACCAATGGTCAAGCGGAAGTCTCGAATAGGGAGGTCAAGCAAATTTTGGAGAAGGTGGTCAAATCGTCACGGAAAGATTGGGCAATGCGTCTAGATGATGCCCTATGGGCATATCGAACATCATATAAGAATTCGATCGGCATGTCACCTTACCAAATGGTCTACGGAAAGGCATGTCATCTTCCGGTCGAACTAGAACACAGTGCACACTGTGCCATTCGGAAACTTAATTTCGATCTACAAGCAGCGGGTGAGAAAAGGTTACTTCAACTAAACGAGATGGACGAATTCCGGTTCAATGCCTATGAGAACGCAAAACTCTACAAGGAGAAAGTAAAAACCTAGCACGATAAGAAAATTCTTGATCGGAAATTCGAACCGGGTCAACAAGTCTTGCTTTTCAACTCACGTTTGCGTTTATTCCCCGGAAAGTTGAAATCTCGCTAGTCCGGACCATTTGTGATTATCTCCGTTTCTCCACACGGAAATATTGAAGTCAAGGAATCGAATTCAAATCGCACATTCAAGGTGAACGGCCAACGACTTGGAGTGGACCCATCGAACAAGAATCTACGGCCATATACCTCTCCGATCCGGTGGACAATTGAGCAACACAGCAAAGTCGGGATGACGACTTTAAACCAAGTGCTATAGGGAGGCAACCCCATGAGTTTTAGTTATTTTGTTTTAATTCATTTCAATTTTTTTTCATTTTATTTAATTTTGTTCCTTAGCTAATAGTATATACTTTGATTATAATAGTCTTCATGCAATTCGTGTTTTGTGTAACTAGATAAATCAAAATTTGAGCAAGAGGCAATATAAAGGAGTATCGTCCAGTATACCTTGCCACTAAAAGGAATAGGAATACAAAGGCTCCCGACACCAGATCTTTGAGTCCTCAATACATGCCTAGCGCCCCGGTGCTAGGGGTGACCATCCGATTCTGAAGGCCAGCACCCCGACGCTCTTCATAGGGCAAATCACAGTGCCCCAGCACTGGGGGCGCGATGTAGAGTCCTACTTCAATTCAAACACTACTCAGTTTCCCACTCCAACCTTCCAACTTCTTCACACGTCTCCACTATCACACGTCTCCACTATTCATATGGTAAATTGATCTTAAAACTTTTATATAGCTTCATAATACCTAACGCAACTCCATATATCATATTGGGGTTTTCAGTCTGCAAAGCAATTTTCATCTAGTATCTATACTGCAAAGGTATGTACTGAATACATTCAACATGTGGTAAACCGAATCTTGTTAATTGAGAAAATGGTTAGTTAAGATTCATCTTGATTCATATTCTCTTACATCTACAGTGCAGAGTTTCATTCTTTTGATTTTGCATATCTCATATTGCATAAATGTGAATCACATTTGATTGTGCATCACGTTTGATTGGGATATCATGCATATGTGGTGATTGAATGCTAGGGGTTTGCATTGATAGGAAGCTAGTTGTGCTTCAAAGCAAAATATGAACTGCCCACAAGGTGTTCGATATTTTTCTTGACTCAATATTTTTGCTCAAATTTTCATAACACCATATCCAATACCATCGAATTACTGAGGGGGCTAAACCGGTTTGATGCTTGTGTAGGGTAAAATTTTTATGGATTTTTCTTTTGCCAGATTTGCACATACCTTAACTACTTGGTGTAATTCCTCAAAATTTTTGCCTATATTGTTTTATGCTACCCATGTATCGAATGCATACAGTCGTTTGCCATAATATTTGCCCATGTCACAGCTTTTTGCTATGCAACTCTTAGACCAACCATGCTATGAAAACATAAAAGGAGACTACTTGGTCCATTTGTAAATTTCATGCTATTATATGCCTCAGTAAACCCCCAACCATGTACCAACGGAAACTTAGTGATAAGTTTAGGGGTTGTGATACGGGTAAGCTTATACATATTCTATTTCTGCCCAATTCTAATACATGTAACTGTATCTTCTTGTAGATTTTTCGCAATGGAATCGAAGCGTCAACGTGGTGAAGGTTCCGGGACCACCTCAGCTCTACCAAAATTTGATAGTCGAAGGTTTGTCAATGCCGAGGCACAGGAACGCTACAATAAGATTTCCACCCGCTCTCTCATCCCCGAACGAGGTTTAAGGTCCGATCAATCCAAAGACGGGGACATAGCGGTCATGATAGCTGAAAGGAATTGGTTCACACTCACCGAACAACCCGATCCAGCAGTAATTGCCATCGTTAAAGAGTTCTACGCCAACGTGTCCGAGCACTTCCACTATAGGGTGTTTGTGAGGGGCAAGACTGTCAAAATTGGCGAAGAAGACATTAACGGTTGCTATAAACTGCCATTAGAGGGACACAACGACGAGTACGCTAATCTTGTGAGTCAAGGCCCTGACTATGAAGCAAATATCCACGAGCTTTGTCAACCGGGAACAAAATGGACCATGCATGAATAGGGTAGCATGACATTTCCTCTTTCGCACCTCAGCTTATACGGAAAGGCATGGTATGCCTTTATATGCGCTAAAATAATGTCGTGCACACATGTGAGCCATGCCACCAAGGAACGGGCGGTGCTGTTATATTCCATAATTCAAGGCTTAAAAATTGATGTCGACCACCTTATTCAGCAGTCCATTCTCCGAGCGGCACGACGAGGAACAACAGGTGGTTTACCCCATCTGTCTCTTATTTGTGTTTTATATGCAAAATTTGGGGTAAAATGGAAATCAGATGAGATGATTCAAACACCTATGCCAATGTTGGACCATAAGTTGATCAGTAGGTATAAGGTGTGGATAGCCGGTGCTAATCACCCGCGTGGATTGGGTTTTATAACTCCTCAAGTTGCTGTTCCACCTAGTCCACCAGCTCAAGCCCCACCCACATATGGTTCTTCCTCTACAGCTCACCGTGGTGTCGTTCCTGAAGCTGTCCAGCGTGAGATTGACGGATGGTTCTACAATCTCGAATCCCAGAATGTCCGCCTGTCTGAACATCAAGATGTCAGCTATAAATACTTAGTTGACCATTTTGCTGCTCAGAATGCCATAAATGCTCAACTGCATCTTATGCGGCGTTAATCTTAGCTGCCCCCTCACCGCTCTTGTTCTGCCTGTGTTTCCCCCTTCTGATCAAGAGATGAGCGAGGATGATGATGCTCCACCCGAGGAATAAGATCGTCAGGGAAGTCCTGTGACGCCCCCAAATCCAGGTTCTCTAACCTCAGATTCAGTGCTCACGATCCTATCATCATCATAAGCATTCTATAACTATTTCAAATAATAAACATACATTGTTCATTATACAAAAGTCTCAAAACATGGTCCCAAGGTCTCTAACCTTAACTTTAAATACACCATTTATAATACAAATAGTTTACTCAAGAAATTCCATTAGATAATAACTAATTTAACATTCATTCTAAAATTACTCATGGATCTTGCCCTTGCCCTTGTCCTTCGCATTAGATCCTTCTAACTTAATCGAAAATAGAGGTCATGATATAGCAAGAGTAAGCAACTAATTTGCTTCACAAGTTTAAAAAGACAAAGGAGATATATCATGACTTAGAAAGAAATATTGCCTTCAATGTTCAACAATAATATAAGATTGTGAAGGAACATGAATTAATAATCAACAATTGAATATTCGATAATTGAATAACATGAACTGAGTGGTATTGAATAACCATGAACATTTGCCAAGGTGCTCAGTGATTTAAACTGGACCTTTTAATAAGTTTTGGTATTCAAGGGGATCAACCTTTCATACCCCGTGATTTATGCATAAACACTTAATAATCCGACATTGATATCATGCCTTAATCAAATTTGTTCATTTCTCAATCAAGAGTTCTTACCATATCAATTAATAAGAACGATTATTTAAAATCCATTTGATTTAACAAATTTAGACATGCTTGATCTAGTCGATACAATTAGCATAGATCTATCCCATAAACAGTTCATAAATGAAGAACTTTAATTTAATTCACAGCTCAATGGCAAGAGAACTTAATTCAATTGCACAAAGTGCGAATTTCAATAATCAATAAAGACGTGAATAATCATCAATAATTATTCACTAATATGCTTTGAAAATAATAACTCAAGTTGAGTTAGGAAACTTGCCTCGATCGTAGAGTTACAAATAACTCTAAATAAATTTCTATCCACTATGTAGTTAAAATATCTTCCTTTGAGAGACCTATAATTAGTCTTTCAATTAGTCATTGCATAACATCGATTATGTAATCACATAGATATCATACATTACAATAAGTTCTTATAAACATTATCATGTCTAGATAGTGTTATTAACGACTACCTTTAATTCACATAATATTATTAACTTAGATAATATTAATTCACCTTCTAGTATTATTGGTTCACTAATAATACTTTAAATCATTTACTAACATTTTATTCACTTACTAATATTATTAATCATTTAATAATATTTTATCCCTTTACTAATATTATTAATCATTTAATAATATTTTATTCACTTACTAATATTATTAATCATTTAATAATATTTTATTTAATCTCGAATATTATTATTTAATAATAATACTCTAATCTAATATTTTTATTTACATAACAACATCATATTATAATATTATTAGTATTATAATAATATTCCAATGATTTATTAAATTAATAAACAATTTATTCTAATTGTTCATCCTTTAATAACCTCTTATTTAATATCCATAAAAGGTCATAAGTAATATTTATTATTATAAATTACCAAAATGCCCTAAGATAGTCATGATATAATATATTATGAGCATTCAAGCATAAAAATCATATTTTTCTCATTAAAGGCATCATTTAACTATTTATTTCCTTTTATTCATAACCTAATCATTTGTAGGAAAAATAGCAAACTGATTCCAAAAATTTTCAGCTTCTGGATTTTAACAGAATATGAACCAGCAATGATCCTCTAATTTTTCTAGAATTTTAGAAAATGGTTTACTATTTTTAAAGTGCTCAAAACACTCAGATCTTGTTCTATTTTTTAAAAATTGAGTTTTGCTCAGAAAAATCTGAAATTTTCAGGGTATTCTCTCTTAACATATATGAAGCTACTGTAAAAATTTTGGAATTTTCCAGTGTATACACAGTGATATATTCGTAGGATAATATTTATGGAGTCCTTTACGGAAATAGTCATTACGCACAATATATAACTCGAAACGTGTCCGTTCTTTTTCCTACGCGTAGATAACTTCATAAGGTACCATAGTAATATTTTTCCAGATTTGTATAAAATAAGGAACTAGCCGAAACAGCCTCATGAAAAACAAGTCAGTAGCTGATTTTGGATTTCAAGGCTTTAGCATATAAAGTGGACTGTTTTGGGAAAAATAATCTTAAAGGTTCCAAAACATGCTAGATTTGTGATCTACCACTTGGGTTTACTAGATAACTCATGTATCTAGCACCCCCCTTTGACGGATCATAATTTCAAGTTGTAGAACTTGAGTTACACAAGATTTAGTGGAAGAAAAACAAGAGTTTTCACCCTTGGAGAACATATGCTCATTTTCTTCCTCTAAGTCTTTGATCTAACACTCAAGATACTTAGTTCCATGCATGATGGTATGTATAACTAGTGTATCTTGAGTAGTTGTACATAACCCCATCAAAACTCAAGCTATCAAAACAAGGTAAGAGAAGAAGATGAAGGTACATTATACCTTGACTTAGTGGCTACCTTCCTTGATTTTCCAAAGTAACTAATAAACTTAGGGGGCATAAACTACTAGAACTCCTATAATTCTTCTTCCTATGGCTGAAATTCTCTCTTTCTTTTCTCTCTTTGAAGTTGGCTAGCTTGGGAGCAAGAGGTAGAAGAAGAAGATGAAGAAGATGGAGAGAAAATGAGATGTTGGAAGAATGAATATGAATTCAAAATGTAATGGGCAATTCATTATTAATTCTCCCACAATCATTTTGTTGCCCATTAGGTAAAACACTTTGTTTATTACTTACCTTAGGTTAAACATGATTAAATATGCATAATGGAGTGGCAACCAATGGGAGCCTTACAACATTGTCCTTATGTTTATTCATGTCTACTAATGGACAAGCTAGATTAATTATTACACTTAGGATACTCATAATATACACCATTTAGCTTTTATTTTAAATGCCCAATTTTGATTAATCAAATGTCTAGAATACCCCCAATCAAGTGGGCTAAGTATTGGATTACAATTTATTTTCCTTGGGCTTTTCTTTTAATTGATTTGGGCTAGATAAAAACATAGTCCAACAATTTTAATAATGTTACCCAATTTGATAATTTAGGGCTTTCATCTCCAATCATATGAAGTTTAATTATTTATACATATGATTTTATCTCATAACCTAATTAGATTTACAAGAATTAGGTTTAAAATTATTAGTCACTTGAAATACTAAGTTTACCCACTTAAGTTAGTATAATGATAAAATACTAACTTTTTCGTGTTACCATAACCCTTAGGTTATTTAATATCCTTACCTAATGTATAATTAGGTCACAAGGCTTTCATTTTAATGAAATCCATAAATGTATGTATCCATATATAATACAAAGTTTAAAAAAATGTACATACATACATGGTGACTTAAGATTCACGGTTATTACATCCTCCCCCCTTATAAGAATTCCGTCCCACGGAATTACATATAAGGTTACTCAAAAAAGTGTGGGTAATTTTCTCTTATCCTTTCTTCAAGTTCCCACGTAGGTTCTTCACAGATTGTGGTTCCTCCAAAGAACTTTTACGAGAATGTATAACCTTATTTCGCAATTTACATTCCTTTCTATCTAAAACTTCGATCGAATTTCCTCGTCACGATAAATCTTTTTTCGACTGAATTGGCTCAAATGACGATATCACATGCTTGTAATCGAGGCTTATATGGTCAGAAGATTCGCGACACGAAACACATTATGAATATGTTCCAGATTCAGAGGTAGAGCTACCTCGTCGCCACTTTCGCCTATCTTCTTCAAGATCTCAAAAGGTCCAATAAATATCGGACTCAACACCTTTCTTTCCAAACCTTATCTTTCCTTTCCAAGGAGATACTTTAAAAATGCATGGCTTCCCACCTCAAAATCTCGCTTACGGCGATGTAAGTCTGCATACTTCTTACGGCGATCTTGAGTCGCTACCACGGGCTCTAATCACCTTAATGGTCTCTACTGCTCACACGATTTCAAGGTCCCAACAGTTGACGTTCACCCACTTCATCCCAAAGATACTGAAGCGCGTTCTACATTTCCTCCCATACGATTGCTTCAGCGGCGACATTCCGATCTCAAGGCGTGGTAGCTATTGTTGTATCTGAACTCTACCAATGGAAGATGATCCTCCCAACTACCCTTGAAGTCCATCACACAAGCTCGAGCATGTCTTCAAGTGTTTGAATCGTTCTCTCACTTTGCCCATCGGGCTCATGGATGATACGCGGTGCTCATCCGTAGTCTGCGTCCCCATTCTTTCTTGAAGACTCTTCCGTAAGTTTGACGTAAAATGCGGATCCCTTTCCGGCACAATAGATACTTTGATACGCCATGTCTCGATATAATTTCTTTGATGTATAGTTTGGCTATTGGTCCGGACTATACCGATCTTGATCTGCAAAAGTGAGCCGACTTAAATAAGACGATCTACGATCACCCATATGGCATCGTGTCCCTTTTGCGTTCTTTGAAGTCCCACCACAAAATCCATCGCGATGTGCTCCCATTTCCACTCTGGAATCTCTAAAGGTCAGAATAGTCCACTCGATGCGTTGATGTTCGCCTTGACTCTCGACAAGTTAGACATCTACTTGACACATTCTGCAACATCTCTCTTCATGTTTGGCCACCAAAAGTGTTGACGTAAGTCTTGATACATTTTGTGCTTCCCAGGTGTATCGAGTACCTCGTATTATGTGCTTCTTGCGAATCTCTTCTCTTAGTTCGGTATTAACGGTTTTAAATTCGTCCTTCAAATCTTAGCGATCAAGTTGCCATCAATCTTGTATTTCAATTCATCCCCTTCATTGCTTAACTTCTTGATCTTTGCCGCAATCTTCGCCCTTCTCTTGAGCCTCTTTAACCTTATCTAATAAAGTAGGGCTCACGCCACAAGAATAATTTCTCATTGACCTCAAGTCCCGGGTACTTAACCTCTAAGTCAAGTCGTTCAAAATCTTTCACCAATTCCTCTTGAATGGTTAACTTCAATAACTTCTCTCTGCTTTTTCTCGCTCGTGGCATCGCCCACTACATTTGCTTTGCTCGGATGGTGCGTAATCTCACAATCATAATCCTTGATCAATTATAGCCATCGGCCACCGCCATATTTAGCTCCTTCGGGTGAAGATATACTTTAGACTCTTATGATCCGTATATATCTCACACTTCTCTCATACAAATAGTGCCTCCAAATTTTCAAGGCAAAACTCATCGCTTTGCTAACTCCGGGTCATGAGTCGGATAACCTTTCTCATAGTCCTTTAGTCGACGTGAAGCGTCTGACGAATGACCTTGCCATCTCAGCATCAAGACACGCCCAAGACCCTTGTGTGACGCAATACTATACACTACAAATCCTCCGTGTTGTCCCAGAAAGCCAACACACAGTGCTTGGACCGAGCCTCTTCTTCAATTCCATGAAACTCTGTTCACATTTTTCCGTCCAAATGAACTTCACTTGTCTTTCTAGTAAGGTTGGTCAATGGCGATGCTACCTTTGAAAAATCTTGGATGAATCTTCGATAGTATCCTCGCTAATCCCAAGAAACTCCTAATTTCGCTTGTCTTTGGTCGTTCCCGATTGATAACCGCTTCTACTTTTGGCCGGATCTACCAAAACACCATCTTTGTCGATAACGTGACCCAAAAATTGCACTCTCCGCAACCAAAATTCACACTTGGAGAACTTTGCATACAACTTCTCCTCCTTAACGCCTCTCAACACTTTTCTTAGATGTTCGGTATGATCTTCCACCGTCTCTGAATATACCGTAATGTCGCCGATGAACACGACAACAAACTTATCCAAATCTCGCTAAACACTGCTCATCAAATCCATGAATGTCACCATGCATTAGTTAACCCAAAAGACATTACCGAAACTCAAAGTGTCCATACCGAGTTCAATGCCGCCGCTGGAACATCCTCATGTCTCACCTTCATTGGTGATAACCAAATCCTCAAGTCAATTTTTGAAAAGTATTTTGCCCCTTCAACCGATCAAACAAATCGTCGATCCCGGCAATGGGTATTTATTCTTAATGGTGACCTTGTTTAACTCTCTTAGTCGATATAAAGTCTTAATGACCCATCCTTCTTCTTTACGAATAAGACCGGTGCTCCCCATGGTGATACGCTTTGGTCGAATGTATCCCTTATCTAACAACTCTTGTAGTTGAACCATCGGTTCCTTCATTTCTCTGAGAGCCATACGATACGGCGCTTTGGATACCGGTGATGTCCCTGGTGCTAAATCGATAACAAACTCTATCTCTCTATCTGGTGGCAATCCCGAATTTCATCTGGGGAAAACGTCAACGAATTCCCTTACAATAGGTATTTGACCCAGTTCACCCTCGATTCTGCGGGTATCCACAACGTGAGCCAAATAACCTATACAACCCTTCCTAAGAAACTTCCTTGCTTGCATCATCGTCAGACAACAAGATTGTCTTGGCGATTTACTGCCATAAAATATCACTTTTGACTTATTAGGAGTCTTTAGGTGTACGAATTTTTTCTTATAGTCAATGACCGCTCCATGACTTGATAACCAATCCATCCCAAGGATTACATCAAACTCTCCAAGACGAATCGGTATCAAATCCACGTTAAGCTTAAAACCTCTTACATTAGCACAACAGTTCCTATAGATGTAGTCTACAGGGATAATTTCTTTGTTTGCTACTTCTACATTCATTGGGTGTTCTAATAGTTCATGAGGTAAACTTAATCTTTTAGCAAATTCATCAGATACAAAAGAACATGAAGCTCCCTTAATCGAATAACACATAGGCATTTATATCATTGATCGAATTATACCGACACCACCTCCCCGGATGCCACAAAGATCTTGCATCGCCATATTGAATGTCCGTCTTTGTTGGCTTGTTTAAATGGGTCCTCCACCGTTGTCTTTGTGTTATTGCCCTCGCCGCCATTTCCGCCATCCATGCTTTTCTTCTTCTGCAATCCTTGATCCGATGTCCCACTTCACCACAATTAAAGCAACCTCCTTTCTTCACCTTAGTACAATTGGGTGAGGTATGCCCTTCTTGTCCACATGTATAACATATCATTTTTCCTTTCCAAAGACTCCCAAAGTGACCCTTTCCACAGCTCCCACACCGATTTCTTTTTGTTGCACGCTTCCTTCGCTGCATCTCCGATTACTACCCCCATCGCTCCATTTCCGCTTCTTATTGTTACTACCGCCATCTTGACATTTTGATTCCCACCTTCCGATTTCTTCTTATTCTTCCCCGATTGTATCTTGAGACCGCTTCGCTTCCTCCTTCGCTATAAGAGCTTTTTCCAATGAGTTGAGAATGATGCGATTTGTAAAACCGCTACCTTACTATAAATCCACCGCTTTAGTCCATTTTCAAACCTTCTCGCTTTCCTCGCCTCTGTGTCCACGATGTGGAGCGAATCCGCCAATTCATTGAATTTCGCAAAGATACTGACATCTTGACATATTCTCTTGTTTCAGTTCCAAGAACTTGATCTCCATTCTTTCTTGAACACTCTCAGGGAAGTATTTCTCGAAGAACAACTTCTTGAATGCTTCCCAAGTCACGATTCCAGTTCCGGCTTTGTTCTGGTTGGCATCCCACCAATAGCTAGCCTCCCCCTTCATTAAGTAGGTAGCAAAAATTGTCTTCTGTTCTTCTGCTACTCTAGCAATAACGAAGGCCTTCTCAATCTCCTTTACCCACATTTGGGCTTCTATCGGGTCTATTGTTCCTCTGAACTCTGGCGGTCCTACTGCCTTGAAGTCCTTAAAGTTTACTATTTGGGTGCCTGCCTGGTTTCCTGTAGGTTGAGCTTGATTCCTCATGGCTTCAACCATCATGTTAATAAAATCTTGCATTGGGTTTTGTTGAGATCCCGCTGCATTATTAACTGACTCTTCAATATCTTGGTTCCTGAGTCCACGTCTGCGCGCCATTATCTAGTGAAACAAAAATTCTAACACGTTACTCGGATTTATTATCATATGATTACTTAAATATAAACATCGTGGCATGCTTGTCTAGTTTTGTGGCCTTTGTTACTTGAGTAAGTAAGTCCGAGGGGATTGTCTTTACACCTAGAGCCCTAAGGTCTTAATGGCTTGGGAGTCGTTGGTCGAAAGCTCGTTAAGGTAACACTGGAAAGCCTAAGGGAATAGGACAATGCATAGCCATGAGAGAAAAAAAAGAAATAAAAAATAATAATAATAAAGCGGGAAAAGTGCAAAAATCCCCCGTTAATAAAATAATATTAGTAAAGCATAAGTATTCCATGTTGACCCTAGGACTTTGGTAAGTGTTTGATTTTGGCCAAATCTAGTTTATTTGAGGAGTTTCTGAAATTGCACTGTATGATGCCTTCTAAGAAATCTATTATGTTTCATATTTTGCATTTTATTGGTTAGCATAGTTGTTGAACACACACGCACGATATCAGTAATAACAGATTTAGATTTATTGATTGTTGGGATATTATTGATCTGCCTTAATATGATGTATTAGAATGTTATTGTGATTTTTCTGAGGCCTAATGAATATACGGTGTGATATTTGATTGCTGGAATTACAAACTTGTAGTTAGTTTTAGGTACATTTGCATGTTTTGTTTAGTTGGTTGTGTTGTCTTGTGTTTTGTTGCTTGGGGACACGCAACGATTTAAGTTTGAGGGTATTTGATGATTGGGTAATATACCCATGAATTGGATATACTTGGGCATAAATTATTGTATTCTCGAGTCTTTTAGAAGCATTTTTATTGTGTTTAGTGTTGTTTTGCAGATTCGGGAGCTGTAGGAGCAATTGGGGAATTTTAAGCTAGAAAATGGCATTTTGGTAAATATTTGGAAGAGTAGCGCCGGGGCGCTGTGGAAAGAACTGTGACCAGCGCCGGGGCGCTAGAACTTGATTTTTGTTGACCAACCGTTTGACTTGCATAGTGGGTGCTAATTGATAAGTTGATTAAGTTGATTGGGAAAAGAATTGTGATAAGTTGAGGAGAGTATATAAAGGCCAGTTGTTGGAATTAAAAGAGATCTACCACAATTGAAGACTAAGCAAGGGATTACTTGAAGATTGAAGGATTGGCTCTAGAGTTTTCTTTTTCTCCTAATTTTTCAATTTGTGTAATTCTTTAAGGATGATTTTCAAAGGATTGTTGGTTTTAAATTCTGTCATGAACTAATTTCCTTCATTAAGATTTCAATTGAACCTTTTATGTCTATAAATTAGTTATTCGATTTATTCCAATTATTTATGTCAAAGTGAATTGTTTATCTTGTCTTGTTCTTATTGATTAATTATTTGACCAATAATTACCTTGTTATTCTAAAAGGAATTGGAAGAGGAGATCTAGGGTTAGAACTGAGCATGATAACATGTATTCTTAATTATTTGCATGATAAATAATTAGGGTTGTGAATGGAATGGGAATATCTGTTCATTGTATGTAACACGTTGGGAATTGGAATTTAATGTATTTAATTTAATTGTTTTGCATAGGAATATAGCAAGTTTAATTGGATTAAATAGAAGTCAATTGATCACTTGGAAAAGGGCTTTTGATACTTGGGAATTCTCGTTAACAATTCGGTAGGCATAATAATTGGGATAATTGGATAATTGGTTTATAGTTCATAATTGGGGATATTGGAGTCTTAATCTTTATTCATCTGAATTCATTTGTTAAAATTTTAGTTTTATTTATTTAATTTATTTTTAGAATATTCTCTTTTAATTGCTTAATTTAGTTTCCATATTTAGAAAAATCACATTTATGCTTGTTTAAATAAAATTGGATTGATATAGTGCTAGTAGTTGGAATTTATTTATTAGAATTCTCTGTGGGATCGACACTATATCTTATCACTTTATTACTTGTTGACAGTGTACACTTGCACAAATTCATTGATTGTGAAATCAACCAACAATAAGTAATGTAATGTTAAAAAAAGGTAAAAACGTAAATTTTTGGACCAAAGACCCTTGATATGAGGAAACCAAATTTTTAGAGGGTAGTTTGGTCATTTTTGATGAAATGCTATCTGTATTACATTTCAGGTTTATTAAATAAATGAATCAGTAAAGATTAAACAATTAAAATTAATTATTTATGAGTTTAATAAATGATTAAATATTATTAAAGGATGAATAATATTATTATTAAGTAATTAATAATATTTAGAATTAAAATATTAATAATAATATATTACAGTTAAATTAAAATATTATTAAATAATTAATAATATTAGATTAAAATATTATTAAATAATTAATAATATTAAGAATAGAGTTGAATATTATTAAATGATTAATAATATTTATAAATGAATAAAATATTTTTAAATGGTTAATAATATTTGGAAATGATGAAGATATTATGATGTGATTATTATTAAATAAATAAAATATTATTACATGAGTAATAATATTAGACAAAAGTTTTAAGATGATAAATTAAAGTGATTTAAAATATTATCAAAAGACGATAATATTATTAAGTTAAGGATTTATCTAATGTTTGACTATGTGGTTAAGTGTTAGATAATTTATTTTAAGAATAAATGTATTCTGAGATGAGATACGATATGCTGATTGAAATATCAATCATATAAATGATAGATCTTTCATAAAAGATTAAATTAGTCTGATTAGCGGTAATCGACGGTCAATGCAAGTTTCCTAACTCAAACTCGAGTTACTATGTTTCAAGCATTCTAGTGGTTTAATTATTTACAATTATTTCACATCTATGATTTTTGATTCGAACTTAGTGCATGTTGCATATGTATATCGGGTATGAAAGACTGATCACCTTGATACTGAGGTAACCAAACTTTTATACTAAGGTAAAAACCAATCAACAAAAAAAGTGATCATAAATTCATAATCAAACGCACATTTTGCATAGAATTAAGATCATAAACCCCAACTGAATGAAATTAAAGAGAAAACCTTAAAAACTGGTGCTTGAGAGAGAGAGAGGTAAAATAGAAGTACTTACAAAAATAGAGTACAAAGAAATATGAAGAACAATTGGAAGAATGAAAGAGAGAAAAAATGGCAGAATAGAAGAAAATGGCAGAATAGAAGAAAATGAGAGAGAAAATGGCAAAATGGCGTCTTCATCTTCTCTCTTCACTGGCGTCTTCATCTTCTCTCTTCACTCTTCAGCTTTTGTCTTTAAATATGAAAATGGAAGAATAGAAGTGCGATTATGTCATGTAAAAATGGAATTAGGAGGAGATGAGAGAAAAAATGGCAGAAAAGAAGAAAATGGCAGAATAGGAGGAGATGAGAGAGAAAATGGCACCTACCAAAATTAATCCCCTAAATTAAGGAATCCTAATTACACTAAGATTGTAAATAAATATGGGAAAGTGTATTACTTTTGTAATTATTTTATGGATTCACCATTATTGTAATTATTTTTTAAAATGTACTAAAATATATAATTTATCCTAAAATAAAGGTTGTAGACATTGGAAATTAAATGTTACAAAATCATTGTATAATAAACAATTTATGTTTATTATTCCATATTAGTTTATAGAATATGCATGATGATGATGTATCGTGACGTACCAGGTTCGAGGTTCAAGAGACCCAGATTTGGGAGCGCTACAAATATACCTATCGCTACAGCTTGTAGCGGCTAGGCCTTTAAAACTTCTCTGCGCCAGATTAATTACCACTTTGCCCCTCTATATATAATTGGCCCACTCCTGGCTACATGTTGTAAAGGCAACTAATTTTTGTAATTCCTTCAAAAGTCTTTAATTACCACTTTTTAGTAAGAGAGTATTTCCTTTTTTTGAAGCATGATGTATTTGTTCTGTTCTTATACAAGAGTATGATGTCTTGGTTAATTTGTATGCTATAATAGAAGCCTACGTAAAGAAGAATTATTAGCATGTACTACTACTACTACTACTAGTAATAATAATAATAATACCAATTAATAATAATAGTACCAATTACTTACTACCATTTGATTTTATTATTATTATTATTATTATTATTATTATTATTATTTGTAGTAGTAGTAGTACATGCTAATAATTCTTATTTACGTAGCTTCTATTCTAGCATATAAATTAACCAAGACATCATACTCTTTCGTATAAGCACAGAACAGATACATATGTTAAAAAAAGGAAATACTCTTTTACTAAAAAGTGGTAAAGACTTTTGAACGAATTAAAAAAATTAGTTGTCGCTACATGTTCTAGCGGCAGGAGTGGGTCAGTTATATGTAGAGGGGCAAAATGATTAATTAACCGACACATAGAAATTTTTAAGGTTTAATCGTTACAAGTTGTAGCGGCAAATGTTCGGGCATAATTTATCAACCCCTATGTGGGCTGAGGGCCTGTATTGAGAAAGGTTTATTGAGCCCAATGGGCCGAAGCCAGTAAAGAGACTAATGATGGTGTTCAGGGTTGGGCGTCCGAGTCCTTTGGGCTGGAGTCCTGAACGGGTTGTTGATGTTCGGGGTTGGGCGTCTGAGTTCTTTGGGTCGGAGCCCAGACCAGTTTATAGGGGTTCAGATGATTTGGGCCTGTATAGAAGGTTATTCCTCGTATGGAGTCCGGAGTGATAAAGAGTTTAAATGGTTAAGGATTCCAATCCTAACCATATTTACATATAATCTCCAAAGGTAAGTGTTTGGATTATATCTAAACTTGCACCTTTTAAGGAGATTGAGTTGGACCTAAAGATAGGTAACTGCCATGTTTAGGAGTCCTAATCCGATTCAAAAATTGGCTTTAGGGTGATGAGAACAACTATAAATACAAGGCTTGACTTCAATTAATAGGTAATACACTTTTGAGCACTAAACACTAAAGCCTCCATTGTTAAACATTGTACCAGCATGTACTCATTCTCACACTGGAACTATCACCCGGTGGCACAAGCCGTGAAGCTTCTTGTGTGATCTATTACTGTGCAAGTTTAAGCGCGAGGATTTGGTGGTTGGACGCACCGGTGAAACTTGGCGTTAACATTGGCGCTAGAAGGAGGGTTTTTCATGCTTTAACAATCACTCTAAATTTTTTCCGTTTGAAAGTTATGGCGAGTAGAGATAGTGGTGCTTTAAACCAGTAAAAAGATAAAACTCATCAGACGACCCAAGTTAGAAGGTCAATCAAAGATAGAATGGGGCCAAAAAACCAGGAAGGTAATTCTGAACATGGCCAGTCAGCACGACGACGACTATTTTTGGCTAGTCAACATATTTCAATTCCCCTCAGTCATATCGAGGACAATCAATCCCGTGCATATGAAAGGCGAGAAAAGGATCGGGTTGAGGACAGCTAGACCAGCGTCAGTTCATCTTGATGAAAAAAGATGCAACAGAACAAGGATGCCATGATGGTCCTATGTCTTCAGCAGGAAGAACTAGAAGAACATATGGCCAAAATGGCCGGGGAACAGGAGGCATCATCAAAGAAGCCCAAACATCGGAGCCGATCCAGGATGCCTCGTCCGAATGTGTCTGGTAGGAACAAGACCAGATCCGGGAGTCGCTCTCGGGAAAGAAGGAGCCGACGAAGGAGTCATTCCCAATACAAAAAATCTGAGTACCAGGGCAGATCGGGATAGAGGAGGAAGGTCGCGTCTCCTGAATACGAGAGGGACGGGCCTAGGTCGTCCCCACGCAAAGAGGAATCTAACCCCCTGGCTAGAAGAGTTGGAGAATTGGAAAAGCTATCGGCAAAGAAACAATCGATGGGGAACACCGTCAGTCGCCCCTGGGCCACTATTATCGCTCAAATCAACCAGTCACAAATTAACTCGAAAAAGAAGATGCCCCCGATGGAGACGTATGATGGATTGAGGGATCCTTATGACCATTCTGACTGGTATAACAGATTAATAACTTATTATGAGCATTCAGATGCTAGTAAATGTCATATGTTTGCGACAACTTTAAAGAAGTGTGCCAGAGAATGGATGGGGACCATGGCATCGGGTTCAATCGAATTATGGAGTGACCTTCGGGAAAAATTCCATGCTCGATTTAGGAGTAACAAAAGAAGAGGGAAGATCACTACTTCTCTCATGAAGGTGAGGCAACGTTTGGATGAAAGCCTAGGTCAGTATGTCAAGAGGTTCTCAGAAGCGGTGGGATCGGTGGCAGAGTTAAATTCCCCTCAGGCCTTGGGATTCTTCACAATAGTTCTTGACATAGAGAAGTCAAAGAAGATGATGAAAGACCTGGTAATCAATCCTCCTACTGACCTAACTGAAGCTTTTTATCGGGTTAAAGGGTTCATCGCCATAGAGGAAGCTATGGGAAATTTTAAGCCATACTCGCAGTCTTACGATAAGTCTAAGGATCGAGATAATCAGACTTATCAACGTTTGGACAACAATCAGGGGAGATCGGATAATCAGGGGGAAAAGATTTATAACGGTGGGGGATCCAGTAGTGGCCGACCACCCTTCCCGAATAGGAACGTCAATAAAGTCTATACCCTTCTCAATACTGATCGCGCTAAGATATTGGAGGAGATCCAGGACAAATCATTCTATGGGCCCTGCTCGACGAACCCGAAGCCTGGGAAGAGGAATCGAGATAAATTTTGTGAGTATCATCAGAGTTCGGGACATACAACGGAGAAGTGCTATGACTTGAGCAATATAATAGATAAGAATGTGAAAAATGGCCAGTTGGTTTAATATGTAGTAGGTCAGGAGAATGTCGAGGCACAGCAGAGGGAGGAAAGTAGAGGTCTGGCACGGGACACACAACAAAAATAGGACCAGCCTATTTGAGGCATAATTAATTTTATTTCGGGCAGTTTGTAGGGCGTGTAACTGAAAAAAAGAGAAGTGAGCACCTCGATGCGGTATTGTCAATGTCAGGATCGTCTGCTAGACAGGATCAGACTTTCCCGGGGACTGTTATTTCTTTCTTGGATAAGTATTATCCCATAGATCCCATAGAACCACATGTGGGGCGTTGGTGATAACAGCGCAGGTCGGTTCGATGGATATGAGAAGAATGATGATCGACAATGGGTCCTCAGTCGACATATTGTATACACATGCCTATCAGAGATGGATTTAGATGGGAAGAAGATGGAATTGGGAGGAGAAGGTCCCTTATACGGGTTCAGTGGAGATCCAGTACACGTGACGGGCTCGATCGAGTTGTCAGTTAGGTTCTACACAGCGCCTCAGCAGGTTGAGGTTATGGTCAGATAGTTACCCTTCGGAGATTTGTGTCCAGGCCAACCGAAAGATGTTTTCCATACTCTGAAGGGTCCAAAAAATGAGAAAAGTTTTCAGTGGACTTCGGAGTGTGAAGATGCGTTCCAAGGGATCAATTGATATTTATCTTCGGCACCTCTGTTGATGAAGCTCCCTTCGGAACCTTTGTATTTTTCTTTAGCTGCAAGCTTGATGGCAGTCGGAGCAACATTGGTACGGGATAAAGGGGGAAAATAGTTCCCAGTTTATTATGTCAACCACGTCCTTCAAGATGTAGAGACTAGATATCCAAACCTGGAAAAGTTTTCATATGCTCTAATCATTGCAAGTAGGAAGCTTCGGCACTATTTCCAGGGTCGGATGATGGTGGTATACACTGATCAACCATTGAAAAAAGTGTTGCACAGACTAGAAGTCTCGGGTTAGCTCGTTGTATGGGCAATGAAATTGACTCAGTTTGTGATGCCCCCAAAACAGGTATACATCACCCATCTTGAGTCGCCAGATACATGTTACATAAATTCAAATACAACTTAATTATACAACAGTCGTGTAAAAATACGACAAAACATAGCTGAGAGTTTAAAAAAGAATATTGTCATCTAGGCAATATCCACACTCAATGGTGTCCTCATTACAATTATTATCACATTATTCCGTAGAATAGTGAAGACTACTAAAGCCATTTATCCTGGACCATCACTCCATTCCCCAACTCGTCCCAGCTATATTCTCATTTCCTGAAGAGAACAATGAAAGAAAGGGCGAGCTCAACTAGCCCAGTAAAAAATATTATGACTAAGATAATGCACAATAAATTATCCTTAGCCTTCAACAGTATAACAACTGATAGAATACAATAGACAACAAGTTTTAGATCAACAACTGCAGCGGAAATAAGCAATCCATTAGAAGAGTCAACTAGAGCATAAAATCTACTATTTTCTATGATTTAAAAAGTTTTTCATCAACTTTATCGCTAAGACTCAGCTTAATAAATAAAATCGAATCATCCCTGCACCACGACCAAGGATATTCATGTAATCATCAATGGTCATGATTATACCAAATAATCTCTGGTCATAATCATACCAACAACTGTCCATCAATGAACAACAGGCCAATGAGGACTTTTACCACATAATTCGTTACATTACAGTCATGATTATACCGAATAATCCCTGGTCATAATCATACCAAGTCCATCTATGCACGTAAGCCAAAGATGACTTTCATCATAATATAAGCATGAGGATGATGACAATGATATAAGCAATAATCAAACGAAACTAAATCCAACGAAATCAAGGATAACTATTAAAGACTTTAAATTTATCCAGAGTTTAAAAATATCCAAATTGTCAACATGATACTAATTTGTAGAGTAAAATTCAAGAATATTATTCATGTACCAAAAATAATTTGGACAGAAAAGAAATATATTTTTCAGGTAAATAGTACCACGTGAATAGTACTTCGAGAATAGTACCCCGTGAATAGTACCCCGACATGAAAAGTAACCCAAATACCCGAGTGAATGATACTAGAGTGAATAGTATCTCATGAATAGTAACTCGTGAATATTACTCCGGCACGAAAAGTGCCCCGAATACCCAAGTGAATAATACTATAGTGAATAGTAACCGGGTGAATAGTAATCTATGAATAGTAACTCATAATAGAAAAATACCAAAAAAATAATATTTCATGACGAGTACAAAAGAAATGATATCCCAGATGAGTATAATAGAATATACGAAACTGCAAATGGATTTTCACCCGTCATGCGGTAATCCACGTAGACAGATCATTTCCAAAATTTAATAAAGAATGAATACAAAGGATCATTCACCATGCATGCGGTAATCCACATAGACAGGTTATTCCAACAGAATAATAAAGAATGGAATAATGTAAGAATTCACCATGCATGCGATAGACCGCATGCATGAGTTATTATTGCCAATGTAATAATTAAAAATGGAACCAGGTCATGCGTAATCCACATAGACAGGATATTCCAATAGAATAATAAAGAATGGAACCAGGTCATGCGTAATCCGCACAGACATGAATTTCCAACAGAATAATAAAGAATGAAATAACAACAAAATTCACCAGGCATGCGATAGACCGCACAGATAGGTTATTCCAACAGAATAATAAAAAATGGAATAATAGAAGAATTTCACCATGTATACGGTACTTCGCATAGACAGGTTATTCTAACATAATAATAAAGAATGGAATAATGACCCTTATAAGTATTGAAAGAAATAACTCTCTTCATGAATATGAAAGAAATATTACCCCTTACCTTAGAAGAAAACTGGATACTGGAATAGTGAGGTAGCAGACTTCTCTTCTTCTTTCTCTCTATAATTTAATAATTTCTCTATAGCTTAGTGAATTGGTGAGAAATGAAGGAAGAATGAGCTTCTATTTATAGGAAAATATAGTTTCAATAATTGCACGTTTTGGGGCTCGAAATATTATAGTATAATACCTTCCTCTTTTTCTTCATTTTTAATTTAGTCCGACAAGTATTATCAAACTTGCACCACCTCCCCTAATAGTAAATCATGTGAATCAATAGTAAATCATGTGACTCAATAGTTCTAAACATGTGAAAAAATTTATTATAGTATAGTACCTTCATCTATACCTCTATTTTTAATTTAGTCATGCAAGTATTATCAATCTTGCACCAACTCCCCTAATAGTAAATCATGTGAATCAATAGTACACACATGTGAACACATAGTTATAAGTATGTGAATCAATAGCAATTAATTGCTCATTTATCCGGTTAATTACCCGATTGGTCAATATAACCTCCAGACATCAATTATTATCGAAATAAATGTCTATTTCCATTAACACTAATAATTCCAACACAATGGAACTATCAATTTCATCCTTAATCAACACGAACTTATTCATCATTAATATTATAATTCACAATATTTAAAAACTAGGCCGTTCTCAGTAAAGAGGGGGGCTTTCTGATAAGGATTTCTCCTTATTGGCGCACAATTAGGTGACCAAACCTCTCCTTGACAGAACTTCTAGACATTGTTAATATTACAAATAATAATATGAATAACTTTGTCGTCTCAATTATTGATTTAATAATATAACATATTATACAGATGATACTGTGACAATAATTGAATCAATAATATGAGAGATATGATGCGGCAATTATCAGAGCAATAATTGAGTATAACCGAGTGACTTCTTACGTATGCATCAATAATTAATACCGTAGCTACTATACAACAATGCGACATCGTACTTTTACTACCGAGTAGTTCAACAGCTTTTAATAGTAACACTTTCGCTAGTTATTTTTATAAAAGATAATTACATAGCTTTTCTTACTACTTATAATAATACTACAGATTAGGGTCAACCAATGATTGTGCCATCACACGGATATTCCCCGACAAAAAGAATATTCCCCGACCAAACGAATATTTTATTACAACTTGCATACTTTGCAAAATTTTTCACATATCACCCTTAACTTTAACCTTTTATCAATTTAACAATTTACGAAATAAAATAATAATTATAAGAAAATTGAATACTTTAATTTCATAAAATTCGGGGTCTCACAATCTCCTCTCCTTATGAAATTTCGTCCTCAAAATTTACGTACGTACCTGGTATTTGAAGAGATGAGAATACCTTGCTTTCTTTTCGGATTGTGCCTTCTCAGTTATTTCCTCTCTATCAGGATTTTTCCATTTCTCATCTCCTGTATTTCAGATATCATTCTAGAATATAGTTTTAAAATAAGGGTTAATTGACATATCAAATATTATCCCTATACTCTGACCGTCCAATTAAATACCAAATAAACTTAGGTAGGTCATACTAGCGAAGGAATTCCCCGTCTCTCCCCTCCTAGTTCTAGCCTCACATCTTAGCTAGGGATCATATCCCTAAGCTCTGATACCAACTGTAACGCCCCCAAAACAGGTATACATCACCCATCTTGAGTCGCCAGATACATGGTACATAAATTCAAATACAACTTAATTATACAACAGTCTTGTAAAAATACGACAAAACATAGCTGAGAGTTTAAACAAGAATATTGTCATCTAGACAATATCCACACTCAATGGTGTCCTCATTACAATTATTATCACATTATTTCATAGAATAGTGAGGACTACTAAAGCCATTTATTCTGGACCATCACTCCATTCCCCGACTCGTCCCAGCTATATTCTCATTTCCTGAAGAGAACAATGAAAGAAAGGGTGAGTCAACTAGCCCAGTAAGAAATATTATGACTAAGATAATGCACAATAAATTATCCTTGGCCTTCAACAGTATAACAACTGATAGAATACAATAGACAACAAGTTTTAGATCAACAACTGCAGCGGAAATAAGCAATCCATTAGAAGAGTGAAGTAGAGCATAAAATCTACTATCTTCTATGATTTAAAAAGTTTTTTATCAACTTTATCGCTGAGATTCAACTTAATAAATAAAATCGAATCATCCCTACACCACGGCCAAGAATATTCATGTAATCATCAATGGTCATGATTATACCGAATAATCCCTGGTCATAATTGTGACGCCCCCAAAATAGGTATACATCACCCATCTTGAGTCGCCAAATACATGGTACAAAATTCAAATACAACTTAATTATACAACAGTCCTATAAAATATGACAAAACATAATCTAAGAGTTTTAATAAGAATATTGTCATCTATACAATATCCACACTCAATGGAGTCCTCATTACATTTATTGTCACACTATTTAACAGAATAGTGAGGACTACTAATGCTATCATCTGGACCGTCACTCCATTCCCCGACTAGTCCCGGCTACATTCTCATTTCCTGAAGAGAACAGTGAAAGAAAGGGTGAGCTCAACTAGCCTAGTAAGAAATATTATGACTAAGATAATGCAAAATAAATTATCATTAGTCTTCAACAATGTTAAACTAATAAAATACAATAGACATCAAGTTTAACTACAGCGGAATAAGCAATCCATTAGAAGAGTCAAGTAGAGCATGATATCTACTATTTTCTATGATTTAAAATATTTTCATCAATTTTTATCGCTAAGACTCTGCTTAATAAATAAACCACATCATCGAGTCATCTATGCACTACGGGCCAAGGATATTCATTAAATCATCAATGGTCATGACTATACCAAATAATCCCTGGTCATAATCATACCAAAAACTGTCCATCAATGCACTACAGGCTACTGAGGACTTTTACCGCATCATTTATAACATTACCGGTCATGATTATACTAAATAATCCCTGGTCATAATCATATCAAGTCCATCTATGCACGTAAGCCAAAGATGACTTTCATCATAATATAAGCATAAGGATGATGACAATGACATAATAATTCAATAAAATAAGTTCAAGAATAAATTTTAAAGATTTATAAGTTAATTTATCTTGAAATCAATTACGTACAAATTGTCAACATTATACTGCTTTATGGAGTAAAATTCAAGAATGCTCAGAAGAATATTTCCATGAAAAGATACCAGATGAAGCGCAAATATCCAGGATATTCTACTAATTTCATGGAGTATAGAAGCAAAAACTTTAACCAAATGAGTATCATAGAATATATGAAACGCAAAAATGGATTTTCACCGCCATGCGGTAATCCACGTGAGATGCATCATTTCCACAATTTAATAAGGAATGAATATGAAGGATCATTCACCATGCATGTGATAATCCACATGTATAAAAGTTATTCCAACAAAATAATAAAGAATGGAACCAGTCATCGTAATCCGCATGTATAGGATATTCCAACAAAATAATAAAGAATGGAATAATGTAAGAATTCACCATGCATTCGATAGATCAAGCATGAATGATTATTCCAAAAGAATAATAAAGAATGGAACCAGGTCTAGCGTAATCCACACAGACATGATATTCCAACAAAATAATAAAGAATGGAATAATAAAGAATTCACCATGCATGCGATAGATCGCATGCATGTGTTATTCCAATAGAATAATAAAGAATGGAACCAGTGTCTAGCATAATGCATGCATGTGATATTCCAATGTAAAAATAAAGAATGGAATAATGTAAAAATTTCACCATGTATGCGGTATTGGCAGATGACAAAGTTATTCCAACATAATAATAAAGAATGGAATAATAGAAGAATTTCACCATGTATGCGGTACTTCGCATAGACAGGTTATTCCAACATAATAATAAAGAATGGAATAAAAATAGCTCTCTTCATGAATACCAAATAAATAATACCCCTTACCTTAGAAAGAAACGGGATATTGGAGCAGAGAGGTAGCAGACTTCTCTTCTTCTTTCTCTTTGTAATTTCTCTCTATAATAATTGCTCTATAGTTTTAGTGAATTGTTGAGAAATGAAGGAAGAATGAGCTTTTATTTATAGGAAAATATAGTTTCGATAATTGCACATTTTGGGGCTCAAAATATTACTGTACAATACTTTCAACTTTTCTTTCATTTTTAATTTAGTCCTGCAAGTATTATCAAACTTGCACCACATCCCCTAATAGTAAATAATGTGAATCAATAGTTATAATGTAAAATCCCAAATTTTACGAATAAAGATTTAATTTTTTCGAAATATTTTTTTCAAAATTATGGTGTGGATTTGATATAATGTTATACTTGTGGGTAATATTTATAAATTTTTCAAAGTACGCAAGTTGTTATATAATATTCGATTGGTCGGGGAATATTCATTTTAACAGGGAATATTCGTACAATGACACAATCATTAGTGGACCCCGCAACAGAATTATTGTCGGATTGAGAAAACGACAAAAATATTTTATGAAAATAACGGCGGAAGTTTTACCGTTAACTGTTGAAACACCTGGTGTTAAAAGTACAGTAATACGCGTGGTTGCATAGTAGCACACGGTTTTGATTATTGATGCTTACGTGAGAAGTCACTCAGTTTTGTTCAATTATTGCTATAGTAATTGTTGCATGGTATCTCACGTTATTTGATTCAATTATTGTCGATATTTTATATATTATTAAATCAATAATTGAGATAACAAAGTTATTAATATTATTATTTGTAATATTAACGATGTCTAGAAGTTCTGCCAAGGAGAGGTTTGGTCACCTAATTACGCGCCAATAGGGAGAAATCCTTATTGGAAAGCCCCTTCTCCGAAACGACACGGTCGATTAATATTGTGAATTATAATAAAGGTGATAAGTTTTGTTTTATTATTATTATAAATGTAATAAAATGGGTGAAAACTTTTTATATAAAACAAAATACTTTTATAAAGTTATTCGTTTTATTAGACTATAAATAGAATATATAATATTCTATTATGTATAGTCTTTGCATAGTAAAATCTTTTTATATAAAATAGAATACTTTTATAAAGTTATTCGCTTTTATTAGACTATAAATAGAATATATAATATTCTATTATGCATAGTATTTGCATAGTACTGTATAGTGTTTGCATAGTAAAATCTTTTTATATAAAACAAAATACTTTTATAAAGTTATTCGTTTTATTAGGTTATAAATAGAATATATTATATTTTATTTAAAAGATTTTGTTTTATTAGAATATTTTATTAATAATGCATAGTAAATTAATATGGACCGTCTGCTTAAAAGTAAATCAATTTGGACTGTTCATGAATTAGTTACTATTCAAATTTATTCTCCTATAAATAGAAGCTCATTCCTTCATTATTTCTTACTTAATTTATCAAACTCTAGAGAGAGAAACTATAGAGAGAAAGAAGAAAAGTATTCTGCTACTTCACTACTCCTATACCTAGTTTCTTCTAAGGTAAGGGATATTATTTGTTGTACTCGTAAGGGATATTATTTTTTGTACTCTTAAGGGGTATTATTTCTTTCGTATTCATGAAGAGAATTCTTTTCTTTCAATACTCGTAAGGGGTATTATTTCTTTCGTATTCATGAAGAGAACTTCTGTTATTCCATTCTTTATTATTCTGTTGGAATAACCTATATACGCGGACTACCCTATACTTAGTGAAATTCTTCATTATTCCATTATTTATTATTATGTTGAATAACTTTGTCTACATCGCACCGCATACATGGTGAAATTCTTACATTATTTCATTCTTTATTATTCTGTTGGAACATCATGTTCATGTGCATTACGCATAGCCCGGTTCTCGTTATTTTTCCGTTGGAATAACTCGTCTGCATGGCCTGCGTCATGCCTAGTGAAGTCTTTTGATATTCCATTATTTATTATTCTATTGAATATCCCGCATGCAAGCGTTCTGCATGACCGTTCCATTATTTATTATTTTGTTGGAATAACTCGTCTGCAAGCGGTCTATCGCATGCATGGTGAATTCTTCTCATTATTCCATTCTTTATTATTCTGTTGGAATAACCTGTCTATGTGGATTACCACATGCATGGTGAATGACCCTTCGTATTCATTTCTTATTAAATTGTGGAAATGATCTGTCTACGTGGATTACCACATGGCGGGTGAAAATCTATTACAGTTTCATATATTCTATGATACTCATTTGGTTAAAGTTTTGGCTTCTATACTCCATGAAATTAGTGGAATATCCTTGATATTTGCGCTTCATCCAGTATCTTTTCATGGAAATATTCTTCTGAGAATTCTTGAATTTTACTCCACAAAGAAGTATCATGTTGACAATTTGGATGTTATTGGTTCCTGGATAAATTAATTCTTGAACTTGTTTTATTGAATTCTTATATCATTGTCATCATCCTCATGTTTATATTATATTGAAAGTCATATGTGGCCTATATTGCATAGATGGACTTGGTATGATTATGATCAGGGATTAATCGGTATAATCATGACTGTAATGTTACAAATGATGTGGTAAAATTCCTCATTGGCTCGTAGTGCATTGATGGACAGTGGTTGGCATGATCATGACCATTGATGAATACACGAATATCTTTGGCCCATAGTGCATGGATAATTTGTGGTTGTGATACTAATGAATATCCTTGGCCGTAATTCAGGGATGATGTGGATTATTTATTAAGTTGAGTCTCAGCTATAAAAGTGATGAAAAACCTTTTAAATCATAGAAGATAGTAGATTTTATTCTCTACTTGACTCTTTTAATGGATTGCTTATTCCGCTGCAATTAAACATGATGTTGTTATATTGTATCAGTTTAACACTGTTGAAGGCTAACGATAATTTATTATGCATTATATTAGTCATAATATTTCTTACTGGGCTAATTGAGCTCACCCTTTTACTTTCATTGCTCTCTTCAGGAAATGAGAACGTAGCAGGGACTAGTCGGGGAATGGAGTGATGGTCCAGATGATAGTATTAGTAGTCCTCACTATTCTATGAAATAGTGTGTTAATAAATGTATTGAGGACTTATTTTGAGTTTGAATACTGTCTAGAAGACAATATTTGTATTAAAACTCAAAGCTCATGTTGTATATTTAAGATTGTATTTGTATTCTGTACCATGTATTTGGTGACTCAAAATAGGTGATGTATACCTATTTTGGGGGCGTCACATATAATCATGTGAAAATACGAATTACAGTATAGTACCTCCATCTATACCTCCAGTTTTAACTTAGTCATGCAAGTATTATAGTACAAGAATGTGAATCAATAGTACACACATGTGAACAAATAGTTATAATCATGTGAATTAATAGCAATTAATTTCTCATTTATCCGGTTAATTACCCGACTGGTTAGTATAACTTCCAGACATCAATTAATATCGAAATAAATGTAGATTTCCACTAACACTAATAATTCCAACACAATGGAACTATCAATTTCATCTTTAATCAACACAAAATTATTCATCATTAATATTATAACTCACATAATTTAACAACCAAGTCATTCCCAGGAAAGATAGAGCTTTTCGATAAGGATTTCTCCTTATTGGCGCGCAACTAGATGACCAAACCTCTCCTTGACAGAACTTCTAGACATTGTAAATATTGCAATTTAATAATATGAATAACTTTGTCATCTCAATTATTGATTTAATAATATATCATATAATACAGATGATACTATGACAATAATCGAATCAATAATATGAGAGATATGATGCAACAATTACTATAGCAATAATTGAGTATAACTGAGTGACTTCTCACGTAAGCATCAATAATCAATACCGTGTGCTACTATGCAACCATGCGATTCTTGATTTCTTTTACTACCGGTAGTTTAACAGGTTTAACGGTAAAACTTCCGCCGTTATTTTTATAAAAAGATAATTATGTCATTTTCTAACTACGACAATACTTTCGTTGTGGGGTCCACCAATGATTGTGTCGTCTTACGAATATTCCCTGTTAAATTGAATATTCCCCGACCAATCGAATATTATATAATCACTTGCTTACTTTACAAAATTTGTAAATATTACCCACAACTATAACATTATATCAAATCCACACCATAATATTCAAAAATATATTTCGAGAAAATTATTCTTTATTCATAAAAGTTGGGGTCTTACAACCTCCCCTTCTTATGAAATTTTATCCTCGAAATTAGGGTGCGTACTTGGTATGTCGAAGAGGTGAGGATACCTTGATTTCATCTCAGATTATAACTCCCAGGTCATTTCCTCCACATCGTGGTTTCTCCACAAAACTTTGACTTGAGGTATAACTTTAGAGCGTAGAATATGATCCTTCTTATCCAAGATTTTAACAGGTAACTCTTCATACGTTAAATCTTCCTCTATCTCATCTGGTTCTAATTCAATAATATGGTTCGGGTCTTTCACATATTTACGTAACATAGATATGTTAAAAACATTATGAACATGAGACATACTTGGCGGTAAGGCGAGTCTATAGGCCACAGCTCCTACTCGATCGATGATTAAAAATGGGCCAATGAATCGAGGATTGAGCTTTCCTCTATTTCCAAATCTTGTAACTCCTTTCCATGGAGCAACACGTAACAACACATGATCTCCAATATTGAATTCCACGTCTTTTCGATGAAGATCAGCATAACTCTTTTGTCGATCTTGTGAGGTTTTTATACGTTGTCGGATCGTTTGAATCTTTTCCGTAGTCATACGCATCAAATCCGGTCCCCAATAACGTTGTTTCACCCATTCATCCCAAAGATAATTGGAGAATGACACTTTCTTCCATACAACACCTCAAATGGAGCCATGCCAATACTTGCTATTGCTATAGGAAAACTCCACCAATGGTAAGAAATTGTCCCAACTTCCCTTGAAGTCAAGGACACAGAGTCTTAATAAATCTTCAAGAGTTTGAATAGTCTTTTCTGACTGCCCATCCATTTGAGGATGATATGCCGAACTAAATCGTAAATCCGTGCTCATAGCTTTTTGCAAACTAACCCAAAATCTTGAAGTGAATCTTGGGTCTCGATCAGAAACTATGGATACTGGCATACCATGCAATCTTACGATCTCGTTTATGTACATACTAGCAAGACGTTCAAGTGTAAAAGTTTCTCGTATCGGTAAGAAATGAGCAGACTTGGTCAATCTATCAACAATGACCCAAATCGCATCTATGCCTTGAGAAACCTTGGGAAGACCAAGAATCTAAATCCACGTAATGTGCTCCCACTTCTTCTCGGAATTTTAAGTGGTTGCAATGGACCTTTTGGCACTTGATGCTTGTTGCCTCTTTTTCAGTCTTGATAAAAGAGCTCTAACTCATGCAAGCATACATGTGTCAACAAGTAATATAGAGTAAGTAGAGTATCGATCCCACAGAGAAAGTTGTCAAATTTAAACTATTATGCATCAATTAAATCACAATATTCATATGCTTACACTAACGACTATAATTGGTGAATTAAACTAATTGCAAATAACAACTAAAATAAGAATATTAATGGAATAAATCAAATATCAAAATAATGGGATCCTAACTTCATTTAATATTTCATCTAATCACCACTATCATGCAAGAAGTGTTCACATATCACAAGAAAGTAGCCAAGAGCACTAACAGAGTTATAACCATTTTTCAATGCACTATAACCTACTTACACAACATCGACAAATGATAGACTCCATGTAATCATCAATACAACCAAAATCACTATATGTCCATGTGAAATTGCAATCATACTGAATTTAAGCACAAGCCCTTACTCTAGCTCATACGGTGAAACAGTGTATGTCTATCTGGTTCACAAAATACACAAGCCATATAAAACAACCCCATATTCATACGCTATCATGATTACAATCCATACTCGCATGTTCATTGTCAATCCCATACAAGTACTGAAACGAATGGTGATCAAACATTCATACATGTAAAACAATCATGATAGAAATCCCATATAATATGCAAAACATCCCTAGCATTCAAGCATGCATCCAAACTACATATTAAAATCCATTAGAATCCCATAATGGAGTTTAGTTCATGACTGAACCAAAAGCCATTATGGGATCAACGCTAAACATGATTATCAAACCAACAATTGAAAGATGAAAGATAGAACGATCAAACCCAATTGCTGAATATAAACCAATGATAACGTTTAACTCCTCATAAAAATCCAGCAAAATAATAATAATAATCCACAATGATGGAGAATCCCAAGAAGAATTAGAGAAGATGGAGTTTTTGCTACGTTCTTCGTTGGAATATCTCCCAATGTAAAAACCCTAGTTACGATATGAAAATACGTCAAAAGTTATTCCCGTCTGTCTGACACCAGTTAGATATTGTTTAAAACAAATTACAATCATTTTAATTAAAAATTAAAATAAAACACATCAAATGAGCCCAGCTATTATTATTGGCGCAAGCAATACCTCAAGTTTATTCGTCAGCACGGGCGCCGACTTGCGTGAAGGTTCTACCGTCCACCAGCCTCCATGCGCGCACAGCTTCCGTCCTCTAATCTTGTCATGCTTGCGGTCGTGCCACTTGCAGTAGGTAACATTGTCTGGCTGGATGCTCGCGCGGGCGCGCATCTCCAAGCTCATCCTGCCGCGCGGCTTATAGTTGGTGAATTCTGGTTCTACTCCTGAGTTTGGTTCTACATTGTTGCTGGTGCTACTGAAATGTCTTTTATCCATCCATGCTCCACTCATTTATCACGCCATGCCTATCCCAGCTTGTGCCTCGCTTCATGCTTCCATTAGCCTCGTGCCCTCTAATACCACCAAATTAGGCTGATTCTTGCACTTATTCACCAAAGGGAGTTTTAAGTAACCGCAATGCAAAATATCATGATATGCAACTAAAACAGACTGAAATGTACTGGAGATGGGCATAATTCGCATAAATTAATATCCAATAAGTAGGTATAAAACCCACTTATCAAATACCCCCAAACTTGAACTATTGCTTGCCCTCAAGCAATGCATGCTAAATAACAAAGAAAAATGCAAAAGCACTACTATGCAGCTAAACTACTATGCAAACTAGTCTCACATCATTCTAACTTACACAGAATTTAAGCCCAAAATGCCTCAGCGAATTATCCAGATTCAGGAATACAAGTTTAAACTAAACGATGGTCATAACATCATACACTCAGATAATTCATCCATGCTATAGAGATGTTGTGTGTGTGTAATGTTCACCAAAACTTGATTCAAGCAAAGAATATATATGCTAACATGCTCGAAACAGAAAAGTATAACCTAAATTGAGAATCATGTATACTTATACAACGCAACTGTTTCAACATATCCAAAAAAACTAAAGTTCAACAATGGGCTTAATTACTTTATTGCTACTCATGAGGGCGATTTTCGCTCTTTCCCGCGGTGTTTATTGCTATTTTTCTTTTCTTTTTCTCTCTTTTTTTTTATACATGACTGTGCAATGCCTTATTCCATTAGGCAATATTGCTACCCCTTAGCGATCTTTCAACCAACGACTCCCAGACCATGAAAGACCTTAGGGCGCTAGGTGTAGAGACAATCCCCTCGGGCATACTTACTCAAGTAGCCAGGGCTCCGAAATAAGACTAGCCACGTTATTGCTATTTGACTTTTTTTTTATTTTTATACATAACATACCCATGTTTTCCCAAAGTTTGCATGTCAATGTTTCATACAATCTAAGATCACTTTCCACATATTTCTCTTTTTAAAACTACCTTTGCTATCAAGCAATGCAACATATACCTCTTATACCTACAAGTGATTGTGAACACATCCGTGCAAACCGAAAGCATTTAAACAGCAACATGAATTTCATCGTGTAAAACATTATATCTCAGCTCATGTTATTCAAAATACACAAGAATCTTTCACAATTCACTATCATCATTGGCTAGACCAAATTTCCATAAAGCTAAACATTGTGAGAAATGCAAACTAAGACATACTAACACAAGCAATAACAACTAAAAAATTAAAAAAATTCTACAAAATTTTATAAACATGCATAATTAAACCAAACATGCAAAAACAAAATGAAACAAAATGAAACTATATACTACCCTAATACCCCCAGACTTAAAGTATTCAATGCCCCATTGAATGAAGATAAAGGGTACAGAAAAACTCCCCTAATGATCGGCTGAACCACCCTCCTCGGGTGGTGAATCTGGTGGTGGATAAGGCACTGTTGTACCGAACTGAGGCCACTCGAGCATTGTTCCTTGTTGTACAAACGCCTCGGCCAAGGCCCTCGTGAGACCCATAGCAAACGTTCCAAAATTATTATACATGGCATCGACTTTTTGCTCCAACCTTCGGAGCTGTCGATCGCTAGGAATAGTGTGTGTTCGGGTCGACGGGCCTGCCTCATCTGTTGGAGGGGGCTGCTGGGATGGCTCTGGAAATGTGGGCTAGAGAATGAATCATCGTTACATGGTGTGGTGCTGGCTCACCACCGCCTTGATCCTCAAATTTTGCAATGGTGGCATGAGTTATATCTTGACTCGGGTATTGCATTTGTTCATTGCCCAAATGCACTTCGACAAAGACATAACATGGCTACCACTGATGCGTGTGGAATGCTCCCCGTGGTATTTCCCTTCAGATACTTCACAATATTTTGATGAATCAAATGTCCCACGTTAATATACTTGCTCGTGATTATAACCCAAAAATTATGGCCCTTTTCGCCGTGATCTCATGATGATGAGATGAGGGCAATAGCTTGGCACATATGAACAAATTCCACGCCTTGGCATATCGATTCAGTGCGGCTGCTGGGAATATGCGAGGTTGGGTCGTGCCAACTTTGTAAGTCCACTTCGTGCCTGACACGCACAACTACGCTATAACAAGCTCCAAGTCTGTTTCCAGATGTGCCCTTGTGATCCAATTGGCAGCCCCCATTGGTGGTCTCTCGGTGAGTCTAAAAATGTTTCTGATGGCGGCAGGTCTGTAATCTACCTCGACACCTCGAACCATACCGATATCATCCATGGTGACTTTGGCATTGGTGTAAAACTCTTGGACTATGCTCATCGAAATGGGTGTGGGAGTGGCAGTGAATCCAACCCATCCCCTTTCATGAATCATGTCACATAACTTGCCATCTTGCTCCTCTGGTTTGAAACCGCGCTCCTTGATGAACGTCTTCGCCACAATTCGGTAATACTCCTGCTGGGCTGCTAAATCCAGGAACTTAGTGTAATCAACCACATCCTCTCCTTGACTGCTAGAGGAGGATGAAGAAGAAGATGAAGCGGCGCGAGCTCTTTTTGGACCCATATGCTTTGAGAGAGATAGTGCAGATAAGTTTGACTGGAAATGAAGAAAAGCTTACGAATTTTGCAAACCCAAATTAGGAACCCTAGCTTTATATAATGGATGAGAGCGTGGGTTGAGATTTGAACGTGGAGAGAATTGTGGAGATGTGATTGAGAGATGTACGACTTCAGTTTGTAATTGATAGAGAGATAGAGACGTGAGTTATGGAGAGTGGGAGGATTTTGCGTCTGTTATTATTTCAAATGAGAGTCCAAATGGTCCACAACTCATTTTTAAAATCTTCAGATCTGTCTTAATCCGGTGTCACGCGCGGCTGCACGAGTTTTTACTGGGTTGGGCGCGCAGGCGCGAGACTTGTAGAATGTGTTGTCGTCCTTTTTGACTTGATGCGCTGTGCGCCTTGAGTTTATCTATCAGATAGGTCGCATTGCACACCGCTGATCTTGACATCTGCAATGCTAAAGTTTAATTCTACTCTGCCTATCAGTGATGTTTTCCAATGATGGTTCCTGCATAGACATTAAGGCACATTGTTAAGGCATGAATTAGTGGCCACATAATGCTAACATCTTATAAATATTCGCAAAGCAATTCTTGCTACACACTCAAGCATGAAAATCTGATATCCTATTAAAAATGAATTAGATATAACTAACTAAAATAATCTAAAATGAATAACAAAAAAGTCAACTAAGGTAGAGATAATGGGTTGCCTTCCATCCAGCGCTATGTTATAGTCAATTAGCTTGACTATCTCTGAATCTCACGTCACATCAAGAATTGAGGTGTCTTCCTTATTATCCACCGCACCCCAAAATTTGATGACTTTAGCTTTCGTCAATGGCTCTACCTTCAACTCTGCATTTTCACCCGTTACACACCTCAACGGTCCATAATTCCCCGATTTCTGTACCTCATCCTTTAGGCCCCAATCCACCAAGTCAACCAGGAAGCATTCTTCTTCATCCGTTGGTAACTTTATTGCTTTAAAGACGTTGAAGGTGATCTCCTGATCCTGAACACGCATAGTGAGTTCACCTTTTTGCACATCTATCAAAGTCCTACCAATGGCTAAGAATGGTCTCCCCAGTATTATTGGTATGCTTTTGTCCTCCTCGTAGTCTAAAATGATGAAGTCAGCCAGAAAAATAAACTTGTCCACCTTAACCAACACATCTTCAACAATTCCCCATGGATACATGATGGATCTATCAGCTAGCTGTAATGATATGTTTATCGGCTTTGGAGCTGGCAATCCCAACTGGTTAAACACTGACAAGGGCATCAAATTTATGCTTTCCCCAAGATCACATAAACACTTACTGAAGTTCATCATTCCAATTGTGCACGGAATTGTGAAGCTGCCCGGATCCTTCAGCTTTGGATGTAATTTCTGCTGAAGCACTGCACTGCATTCCTCTGTCAAGGCTACCGTCTTAAACTCATCTAGTCTTCTCTTCCTTGTCAATATACCCTTCATAAACTTTGCATAGCTTGGCATTTGTTCCAATGCCTCGGCGAACGGTATGTTGATCTGTAGCTTTTTGAATACCTCCAAGAACTTGCTAAACTGTTTATCCTCCCTCTGCTTAGTTAATCTTTGCGGATACGGTACTTGAAGGTAAGCTGGTGGCACTGAACTCTTAGGCTTTTCCTTTGAACCTGTTGTATCTTTCTCGACCTGCTGCGACTCAGACTTTTCCTGATTTTCTTCATCAGTAGGTACTTGCTCTGTCTCGCGATGCCTCCTTAGTGTTCTCAGGTGCAGGCGCGCGATTTACAGTGTCTGCCAGATTTTTCCCAGATCTTAATGATATTGCTTGGCATTGTTCCTTCCCGTCTCTTCTAGGATATATCTCTGTGTTACTTGGCAAGGAACCTTGGGGCCTGTTGTTAAGCATGCTTTCCATCTGCCCCATCTGAGTTTCCAAATTCTTAATAGCCACTGCTTGGCTTTTAATCATAACTTCCGTGTTTGCCGTGTATTTCAACATCATCTCCTCCACTTCCGATTTCTTTTCTGGCTGTGGTGCAGCTGGAGCGTGATGTTGTTGCTGAGAGAATCCTGGTGGAAACGGTGGTTTCGGTGTATACTTTTGCTGAGCTGGCTGTGATTGAAATTGATGATTCGGCTGAAACTGACTTTGTTGATTTCCTTGGTTATTCGACCAGCTAAAGTTTGGATGATTTCGGTTGTTGGGGTGGTATGTGTTCTAAAATTGACCTTGGTCTTTCCTATAGTTGCTCACATACTATACCGACTCCGGGCTAATAGCACACTGATCCGTGGAGTGTGACCCCGCACAAATTTCACAAATGAAGGCAACTGTTTTTGTCCTGCTTTCTGCCAAAGTGTCTATCTTCTTTGCCATAGTCGCCTTCAGGCCGAAACAACCTGCGTAATAGCATCTACCTCCAACACACTGCTACCTTGGGTTTGTGGCATCCGTGATGTAGGATTCTCGAAATCATTAGTCGCCATAGTCTCAATAAGTGTATAAGCCTCGTCCATAGCTTTTTTGCCCATAATGCCCCTCCCCGCAATTTGCATCTACAATCTGGTCTCTCACCGCCATCCCAATCCGTTGTAAAAGGTGTTGATCACCATCCAATCCGGCATACCGTGATGCGGACACTTCCTTAGCATTTCTTTGTATCTCTCCCATACTTCATATAAGGACTCTCCCTATTGTTGCTCAAACTGACATATAGCTATCCTCATCTTTGCAGTCTTAGCCATTGGGAAGAACTTGGCTAAGAATTTCTGCGCTAAGTCCTCCCATGTAGTGATTGACCCTGACGGCAAAGAATGAAGCCAACTCCTCGCCTTATCCCTCAATGAGAATGGGAACAACCGTAGTCTGATAGCATCCTCCGTCACACCGTTATATCAGAATGTATCACAAATCTCTATGAAACTCAATAAGTGTTCATTCGGATCATCCGTAGCAGCACCCCCAAACTGAACCGAGTTCTGCACCATCTGAATATTGCCCGGTTTAATCCCAAAGGTGTTGGCTGCTATCACTGTTCTGACTATGCTAGACTGTATCCCATTTATATTCGGCATGGAATAATCTCGTAGAGCCGGATGCTCTTCTCTTTGCTCAATCCTTTGTTCTTCTGCCATGCTAAATGTTGTACTTTCTAACTGAGCTTGTAAATTTCTCCGCACACTTGATTTCCAACCTCTCCCGTTAATGTTATCATGCGCTGGGGTTAATTCTGAATTGGAAGATCTCGTGTGCATAAAAATCTACAAGTGCCTGAAATCATAAATAAAACAAAAATAGAAATGAGATAAGAATAGCTATGTCTAAGTCATACAAAATAGCTTCAAATTGACGATAATTATTTAAACTAAATGCCTTTCCCAGACAACGGTGCCAAAAACTTGTTGCCTCTTTTTCAGTCCTGATAAAAGAGCTCTAACTCATGCAAGCATACACGTGTCAACAAGTAATACAGAGTAAGTAGAGTATCGATCCCACAAAGAAAGTTGTCAAATTTAAACTACTATGTATCAATTAAATCACTATATTCATATGCTTAGACTAACAACTATAATTGGTGAATTAAACTAATTGCAAATAACAACTAAAATAAGAATATTAATGGAATAAATCAAATCTGGAAAGAATGGGATCCTAACTTCATTTAATATTTTATCTAATCACCACTATCATGCAAGAAGTGTTCACATATCACAAGAAAGTAGCCAAGAGCACTAACAGAGTTATAACCATTTTTCAATGCACTATAACCTACTTACACAGCATCCACAAATGATAGACTCCGTGTAATCATCAATACAACCAAAATCACTATATGTCTATGTGAAATTGCAATCATACTGAATTTAAGCACAAGCCCTTACTCTAGCTCATACGGTGAAACAGTTTATGTCTATCTAGTTCACAAAATACACAAGCCATATAAAACAACCTCATATTCGTACGCTATCATGATTACAATCCATACTCGCATGTTCATTGTCAATCCCATACAAGTACTGAAATGAATGGTGATCAAGCATTCATACATGTAAAACAATCATGATAGAAATCCCATATGATATGCAAAACATCCCTAGCATTCAAGTATGCAACCAAACTACATATTAAAATCCGTTAGAATCCCATAATGGAGTTTAGTTCATGACTGAACCAAAAGCCATTATGGGATCAATGCTAAACATGATTATCAAACCAACAATTAAAAGATGAAAGATAGAACGATCAAATCCAATTGCTGAATATAAACCAATGATAACGTTCAACTCCTCATAAAAATCTAGCAAAACAATAATAATAATCCACAATGATGGAGAATCCCAAGAAGAATTAGAGAAGATGGAGTTTTTGCTACGTTCTTCGTTGGATTCTCTCCCAATGTAAAAACCCTAGTCACGATATGAAAATACGTCAAAAGTTATTCCCGTCTGTCTGACACCAGTCAGATATCGTTTAAAACAAATTACAATCATTTTAATTAAAAATTAAAATAAAACACATCAATGACTCCAAATTTATCGCATGCACGACCGCACGACCCTCAAGTGTATTATTCGCGCGGCGCGCCGACTTCTGAGTAGGTTCTACACATCGGCCCGACCTCTGGCATGCGCGCCTCTAATCTTGTCATGCTCATGGCGCCACAAGAACTTGTAGTAGGTAACATTGTCTGGTTGGATGCTTTCATGCGCCAAGATCTAAGTTCTCACTTCGACTGTCATGTGCGGCCATGCGCCTTACAATTAGTGAATTCGGTTCTACTCTCGAGTTTTTGTTCTACATTGTTGTCATCTGCCATCTTTTGAAATGTCTTTTGTCCATTCATGCTTATCCATCCATGTTCCACTCATTTATCACGCCATGCGTATCCCAGCTTGTGCCTCTCTTCATGCGTCCATTAGCCTCGTGCCCTCTAATACCAATAAATTAGGCCGATTCCTGTACTTATTCACCAAAAGGAGTTTTAAGTAACCGCAATGCAAAATAACATTAAATGCAACTAAAACAGACTGAAATGTATTGGAGATGGGCATAATTCGCGTAAATTGATATCCAATAAGTAGGTATTAAACCCACTTATCAATGCTCCGCCTTGACTCGTTGACAAGTTAGACACCTTGAGATAAACCCCGTTATCTGTCTCTTCATATTGCTCCACCAAAATGTATGTCACAGATAACGATACATTTTGGTACTCCCAGGATGGATTGCAAATGGTGTGTTGTGCGCCTCCATCATGATTTTGTACTTCAAGTCAGAATCATTAGGAACACAAAGTCTGGAGTTGACTCGAAGTATTCCTTCTTCATCGATTCTTGCTTCCGGAATAGCACCTTCTTGCACTTTCTTCTTCATACGCATCAGCTCCAAGTCTGTAGTTTGAGCAGCTTTAACTTATCGATTAAAGTCGGTTCCACTCGTATATTTGCCATCATCACATGATTCCCTGGAGTCTTTAACTCTATTTCCATCCTTTCCAAGTTATACAAAATGAGCCTTTACGTTGACAATATTGCACTCGTGCCCGCATATGATCTTCTACTCAATGCGTCAGCTACTACGTTCGCTTTTCCATGATAGTATTGGATGGTATGATCATAATATTTCAATAACTCAAGCCATCGTCGTTGCCACATGTTGAGTTCCTTTTGAGTGATGAAATATTTGAGGCTTTTATGATCCGTATAGATCTCCACCTTCTCTCCATACAGGTAATGCCTCCAAATCTTAAGCGCAAAAACGACTGCTGCCAACTCTAGATCATGAGTAAGATAATTCCTCTTATATTTTTTGAGTTGTCGAGAGGCATAGGCTATGACTTTCCCATGTTGCATGAGAACACATCCTAACCCTTTGCCTGAAGCATCACTGTAGATGACAAATCCCTCCAAGACAGATGGTATTGTCAGAACAGGTGCTAAAATGAGTCTCCTCTTAAGTTCTTAAAAACTCTTTTCACATTCCTCGCTCCAACCAAATTTTGTATCTTTTCGAGTCAGCTGAGTTAATGGAGTAGTGATTCGAGAAAACCCTTCTACGAATCTCTGATAATAACCAGTTAAGCCGAGAAAGCTACGTGACTTGGTCCACGACTTAGGTTGCTCCCGACTTTGAATTGCTTCAATCTTTGTCGGTCAATGATATTCCATGATTTGATATCACGAGCCCAAGGAATGCAACTTCCTCAAGCCAGAACTCGCATTTCTTTAACTTGGCATAAAGCTTGTTTTCACGAAGCTTTTTGAGTATCAGCCTCAAGTGTTGCTCATGGTCTTCGTGGGTTTTGGAGTATATGAGGATGTCATCAATAAAGACAACCACAAAGTGATCCAAATATTCCTTGAATACTCGGTTCATCATATCCATGAAGGCAGCAGGAGCATTAGTCAATCGAAAAGACATGACTAGGAATTCATAATGCCCGTCTGCTGGAGTTCCGAAAGCGCCTTTGGAATGTCATCAATTTTAATCTTCAATCGATGATATCCTAATGAAGATCAATCTTTGAAAAGAATTTGGCACCTTGTAACTGGTCAAACAGGTCATCAATGTGAGTCAACGGGTACCTATTTTTGATGGTGACATGATTCAGCTCCCGATAATCAATACAAAGTCGCATACTTCCATCTTTCTTCTTCATGAATAGAACAGGAGAACCCCAAGGAGATGTACTAGGACAAATGAAACCAATGTCTAACAATTCCTGTAGTTGGGTTTTTAACTCCTGAAGTTTAATAGGAGCCATTCAATATGGGGCTTTGGAAATGGGTTTTGTATCGGATTCAAGGTCGATACAAAATTTAATTTCACGCTCTGGGGGTAGGCCAGGAAGTTCTTCAGGGAATACATCAGGAAATTTATTAACAATAGAAATATCATTCAAATCTAACGTATCTTTATTTAAATCCGTGACATGGGCTAAGAAAGCTTGACATCCATTTTTTAATATACGAATAGCTTTATGACTTGATATGACAGTGATTGATTTTAGTGGTTTGGTTGCTTAAATTCGTATAATAGGTTGGTTAGTAATATGAAAGCTAACAACCTTACGAAAATAATTGATTTTAGCATGATGAGTAGTTAACCAATCAACCCCTAAAATCACATCAAATGCAAGTATTTTTAAAGAAATAAGATCGACAGGTAACGTGCGGTTACCGATTTGAATCAAACAAAACTTATAAACTATGGATGTAATGAAGGTTTCTCCCAACGGAGTTTTAACAGATAAGTCAAAGTCTAATTTCTCCGGAGTCAAATTTAAATGTTGAGCGCAAGTAGGAGAAATAAAGGAATGGGTAGAATCGGTATCAAATAAAGTATAAACTTTGCTAGAGCTTATGATTAGCTTACCTATGATCACCTCGTTTGGATTCCTCGCTTTTTGGGAGGTTACGACAAACGCTCTCCCTTGATCTACCGGTTTTGTCTTGTCTGGGACACCCTTTGATGCCTCTATCCCAGCTGAATTTGACTTTGGTGCACGACAAAATTGGGCTAGGTGACCTTCTTTCCATAATTATAACACGCTTTGGACTTCATCTTACAGTTTGGACATATATGTCCTTCCCCTCGACATTTGTAACATATGACTGGTGGTCGTTCTCCTTCCTTAACAATAGGTGCTGGTGCTGACGTCTTTCCATGTTGAATCTCCTCTTCCTGAAATGTCCACTCTTATTGTCATTGCCATGATTACCACCAAAGTGATTATCATTTCTGGCATGTTAATTCCCTCCACGTTTGTTGTCACCGCTTCGATGATTTCTACCACTGGTATTATCAACTTGTCGGTTGCTTTCTCTTGGTTGGGTTGACTCATTATCGCTCTCCAATAACTGAGCCCTATTCACAACATCTGAATACAAACACAGTTTGTGAGAAATTAGGTATTGACGTATCTCGGGTTTCAAACCTCTTAGAAACATCCGCGTCATTCTCTCATCATTATCAACTAAGTGGGACGCAAACCGAGACAACTCGGCAAACTTAGCTTCGTACTGCGCCACGGTCATATTGTTTTGCTCAAGCTTGATGAACTCTACCTCCTTCATGTGACGAATACTTTCGTGAAAGTACTTGTCATTGAATGCGACTCTTGGAACTTCTCCCAAGACATTTTGAGTGCGGCGGCGAGTTGAGTACGCTTTCTGATTCCCCACCAAGAATCTGCCGCCATAACATGAAGGTGGAAAAGGAACCTTTTGCTCCTCGAAATATCCCAAGACATCAAATATCTTGTTGATCCGCTATATCCACTTCTCCGCCTTTAAGTGGTTTTGGCTCTCCAAAAACTCCGGTGGTCCCAGCCTTGAATCGCTTAACTGTGGCCGTCCCGAGAGTTGTCGGTGTTTCCACCAGTATTTTGACGATGAGCTGCTTTACTTTGATGTTGCATGAATTGCATAAAGCCTCTGAACATCCCATCGTTCACCATTTCATCGGTGTTATTGTTTACATGAGGATTATTGTCTTCTGTTGCACATTATCCCAGGCATTAATATGTGGTGACTCAACAGGTCTCATGTGCTTCATTGCTTATCTCAACATTTTCGGATGCCATTTTTAAATCGCCACAAAACAAGGGTTAATTAACATATCACATATTATCCCTATACTCGTGACTAATTAAATACCAAATAAACTTAGGTAGGTCATACTAGCGAAAGAATTCCCCGTCTCTCCCTCCTAGTTCTTGTCTCACATCTCAACGGGGATCATATCCTAAAGCTTTGATACCAACGGTGACGCCCCCAAAATAGGTATACATCACCCATCTTGAGTCGCCAAATACATGGTACAAAATTCAAATACAACTTAATTATACAACAGTCCTATAAAAGACGACAAAACATAATCTAAGAGTTTTAATAAGAATATTGTCATCTAGACAATATCCACACTCAACGGAGTCCTCATTATATTTATTGTCATGCTATTTAACAGAATAGTGAGGACTACTAATGCTATCATCTGGATCGTCACTCCGTTCCCCGACTAGTCCCGGCTACGTTCTCATTTCTTGTAGAGAACAGTGAAAGAAAGGGTGAGCTCAACTAGCCCAGTAAGAAATATTATGACTAAGATAATGCAAAATAAATTATCATTAGTCTTCAACAATGTTAAACTGATAAAATACAATAGACATCAAGTTTAACTGCAGCGGAATAAGCAATCCATTAGAAGAGTCAAGTAGAAAATGATATCTACTATCTTCTATGATTTAAAAATTTTTCATCAATTTTTATCGCTGAGACTCCGCTTAATAAATAAACCACGTCATCGAGTCATCCCTGCACTACGGGCCAAGGATATTCATTAAATCATCAATGGTCATGACTATACCGAATAATCCCTGGTCATAATCATACCAAAAACTGTTTATCAATGCACTACAGGCTACTGAGGACTTTTACCACATCATTTATAACATTATAGGTCATGATTATACCGAATAATCCCTGGTCATAAACATACCAAGTCCATCTATGAATGTAAGCCAAAGATGACTTTTATCACAATATAAGCATGAGGATGATGACAATGACATAATAATTCAATAAAACAAGTTCAAGAATAAATTTTAAAGATTTATAAGTTAATTTATCTTGAAATCAATTACGTCAAATTGTCAACATGATCTTCGCTTTGGGAGTAAATTTCAAGAATGCTCGTAAGAATATTTTCATGAAAAGATCTGGGATGAAGCGCAAATATCCGTGATATTCTACTAATTTCATGGAGTATAGAAGCCAAAACTTTAACCAAATGAGTATCATAGAATATATGAAATCGCAAATGGATTTTCACCCGCCATACGGTAATCCACGTAGACGCATCATTTTCACAATTTAATAAGGAATGAATACGAAGGATCATTCACCATGTATGTGATAATCCACATGTACGAGTTATTCCAACGAGTATAATAAAGAATGGAACCAGTCATGCGTAATCCGCATGCATGTGATATTCCAATGTAATAATAAAGAATGGAATAATGAAAGAATTCACCATGCATGCGATAGACCGCATGCAGACGAAAGTTATTTCTAAAAGAATAATAATGAATGGAACCAGGTCTAGCGTAATCCACACAGACAGGATATTCCAACAAAATAATAAAGAATGGAATAACAAAGAATTCATTATGCATGAGATAGATCACACATGACAGTTATTCCAACAGAATAATAAAGAATGGAACCAAGTCTAAGCGTAATCACTTGCATGCGAGGATATTCCAATGAATAATAAAGAATGGAATAATGTAAGAATTTCACCATGTATGCGGTGCCCGGCTTAGAGCGAGTTATTCCAACATAATAATAAAGAATGGAATAATAGAAGAATTTTACCATGTATGCGGTACTTCACATAGACAGGTTATTCTAACATAATAATAAAGAATGGAATAATAATAGCTCTCTTCATGAATACGAAAGAAATAATACCCCTTACCTTAGAAAGAAACTGGATACTGGAATAGAGAGGTAGCAGACTTCTCTTCTTCTTTCTCTCTATAATTTCTCTCTATAATAATTGCTCTATAGCTTTAGTGAATTGGTGAGAAATGAAGGAAGAATGAGCTTCTATTTATAGGAAAATATAGTTTCGATAATTGAACGTTTTGGGGCTCGAAATATTACAGTACAATACCTTCAACTTTTCTTTCATTTTTAATGTAGTCCTGTAAGTATTATCAAACTTGCACCACCTCCCGTAATAGTAAATAATGTGAATGAATAGTTCAAACATGTGAATCAATAGTTATAATCATATGAAAATACGAATTACAGTATAGTACCTCCATCTATACCTCCATTTTTAACTTAGTCATGCAAGTATTATCAATCTTGCACCAACTCCCCTAATAGTACAAGAATGTGAATCAATAGTACACACATGTGAACAAATAGTTATAATCATGTGAATTAATAGCAATTAATTGCTCATTTATCCGTATAATTACCCGACTGGTCAGTATAACTTCCAGACATCAATTAATATCGAAATAAATGTCGATTTTCACTAACACTAATAATTCCAACACAATGAAACTATCAATTTCATCTTTAATCAACACGAACTTATTCATCATTAATATTATAACTCACAATATTTAACAACCAGGTCGTTCCCAGGAAAGATGGGGCTTTTCGATAAGGATTTCTCCGTATTGGCGCGCAACTAGATGACCAAACCTCTCCTTGACAGGACTTCTAGACATTGTAAATATTGCAATTTAATAATATGAATAACTTTGTTGTCTCAATTATTGATTTAATAATATATCATATAATGAAGATGATACTATGACAATAATCGAATCAATAATATGAGAGATATGATGCATCAATTACTATAGCAATAATTGAGTATAACTGAGTGACTTCTCATGTAAGCATCAATAATCAATACCATGTGCTACTATGCAACCACGCGTATTACTGTACTTTTACTACCGGGTAGTTCAACAGTTTAACGGTAAAACTTCCACCGTTATTTTTATAAAAAGATAATTATGTCATTTTCTAACTACGACAATACTTCCGTTGTGGGGTCCACCAATGATTGTGCCGTCGTACAAATATTCCCTGTTAAAACGAATATTCTCTGACCAATCGAATATTATATAACCACTTGTTTACTTTGTAAAATTTGTAAATATTACCCACAACTATAACATTATATCAAATCCACACTATAATATTCAAAAATATATTTCGAGAAAATTATTCTTTATTCATAAAAGTTGGGGTCTTACAATAATCATACCAACAACTGTCCATCAATGAACTACAGGCCAATGAGGACTTTTACCACATCATTCGTTACATTACGGTCATAATTATACCGAATAATCTCTGGTCATAATCATACCAAGTCCATCTATGCACGTAAGCCAAAGATGACTTTCATCACAATATAAGCATGAGGATGATGACAATGATATAAGCAATAATCAAACGAAATCAAATTCAACGAAATCAAGGATAAATATTAAAGACTTTAAATTTTTCCAGAGTTTAAAAATATCCAAATTGTCAACATGATATTGCTTTATAGAGTAAAATTCAAGAATAATATTCATGTACTAAAAATAATTTGGACAGAAAAGAGATATATTTTTTGGGTAATTAAAGTACCCCGTGAATAGTACTTCGGGAATAGTAACCCATGAATAGTACCCCGACATGAAAAGTACCCCAAATACCCGAGTGAATGATACTAGAGTGAATAGTAACCCGTAAATAGTAACTTGTGAATAGTACTCTGGCACGAAAAGTGCCCCGAATACCCGAGTGAATAATACTAGAGTGAATAGTAACTGAGTGAATAGTAACCTGTAAATAGTAACTCGTAACAAAAAAATACCAAAGAAAATGATATTTCATGACGAGTACAAAAGAAATGATATCCCAGATGAGTATAATAGAATATACGAAACTGCAAATGAATTTTCACCCGCCATGCGGTAATCCACGTAGACAGATCATTTCCACAATTTAATAAAGAATGAATATAAAGGATCATTCACCATGCATGCGGTAATCCACATAGACAGGTTATTCCAATAGAATAATAAAGAATGGAATAACAGAAGAATTCACCATGCATGTGATAGATCGCACGCATGAGTTATTCCCAATGTAATAATAAAGAATGGAACCAGGTCATACGTAATCCGCACAGACAGGATATTCCAACAGAATAATAATGGAATAACAACAGAATTCACCAGGCATGCGATAGACCGCACAGACAGGTTATTCCAATAGAATAATAAAGAATGGAATAACAGAATAATTTCACCATATATGCGGTACTTCGCATAGACAGGTTATTCTAACATAATAATAAAAAATGGAATAACAACCCTTGCGAGTATTGAAAGAAAATAACTCTCTTCATGAATACGAAAGAATAATACCCCTTACCTCAAAAGAAGACTGGATACTGAAATAGTGAGGTAGCAGACTTTTCTTCTTCTTTCTCTCTATAATTTCTCTTTATAATAATTGCTCTATAGCTTTAGTGAATTGGTGAAAAATAATGAAGGAATGAGCTTCTATTTATAGGAAAATATAGTTTTGATAATTGCATGTTTTGGTGCTCGAAATATTACAGTATAATACCTTTCTCTTTTTCTTTATTTTTAATTTAGTCCTGCAAGTATTATCAAACTTGTACCACCTCCCCTAATAGTAAATCATGTGAATCAATAGTAAATCATGTGACTCAATAGTTCTAAACATGTGAAAAAATTTATTATAGTATAGTACCTTCATCTATACCTCCATTTTTAATTTAGTCAAACAAGTATTATCAATCTTGCACCAACTCCCCTAATAGTAAATCATGTGAATCAATAATATACACATGTGAACACATAGTTATAAGCATGTGAATCAATAGCAATTAATTGCTCATTTATCCGGTTATAATTACCCGATTGGTCAATATAATCTCCAGACATCAATTATTATCGAAATAAATGTTGATTTCCACTAACACTAATAATTCCAACACAATGGAACAATCAATTTCATCCTTAATCAACACGAACTTATTCATCATTAATATTATAATTCATAATATTTAACAACCAGGTCATTCCCAAGAAAGAGGGAACTTTTCGATAAGGATTTCTCCTTATTGGCGCGCAATTAGGTGACCAAACCTCCCCTTGATAGAACTTCTAGACATTGTCAATATTGCAAATAATAATATGAATAACTTTGTCGTCTCAATTATTGATTTAATAATATAACATATTATACAGATGATACTGTGACAATAATTGAATCAATAATATGAGAGATATGATGCGGCAATTACTGTAGCAATAATTGAGTATAACTGAATGACTTCTTACGTAAGCATCAATAATCAATACCGTATGCTATTATGTAACCACGCATATTACTGTACTTTTACTACCGAGTAGTTCAACAGTTTTAACGGTAACACTTTCGCCGTTATTTTTATAAAAAGATAATTTTGTCATTTTCTTACTACGACAATACTTCCGTTGTGGGGTCCACCAATGATTGTGCCGTCATACGGATATTCCCCGACAAAAAGAATATTCCCCGACCAAATGAATATTTTATAACAACTTGCATACTTTGCAAAAAATTTCACATATCACCCTTAACTTTAACCTTTTATCAATTTAACCATTTACGAAATAAAATAATAATTATAAGAAAATTGAATACTTTCATTTCATAAAATTCGGGGTCTCACACAGTTCGTCCTGGAATACCACCCCCGAACGGTAATTAAAGGATAAACATTGGTTGATTTCATTGTAGAATGTTATTTCTCAGTATCGGACATGGGTTCGGTTACCGAAGCACAACCAATGCAATCTTGATGGACTCTGTATATGGACGGGTCATCAACTTCGGACATCAGCGATGAAGGGGTTATTTTGACAAGTCCCGAAGGGTTCAGGGTCCAACAAGCCATTCAGTTTCAGTTTAAAGCCACAAATAATGAAGAAGAATATGAGGCAACTATGGCTGGACTTCGGTTGGCCCGAAGCTTGGAGGTTCAGAAGTTGGTTATTTATAGCGACTCCCAACTGGTTGTCAAACAGATGTCCGGCGAGTATGAGGCTCAGGGGGCAAGGATTGCAAAATACTTGGCCGAGGTAAAATATAAACTCGCTTACTTCAGTTCACATAATTTCCAAGGAATTAATTGGTCAAATAACATAGTAACAGATGTTTTGGCCCGATTGGCAACAACTAAAGCGAGTTCCTTTAACAGTTAAGTATATTTGGAAGTGTTGGAAAGGCCTAGTGTTCAAAAGGTGGATATTCTAGCTTTGGTTCAGATGGACTACTAGCTCATGTCGTATATCTCTTATCTGACTGATGGGGTTCTGCCTTCTGATCGTATTTATGCAAGGAAGATCAAACACAAGAGCTCGAACTTCATCCTTATCGATGGAGACCTGTATCGAAGGGCTGAGTATGTACTTCAGGAAGTGCCTGAAGGAATTTGTGGAGATCATATGGGGGCCAAGTCATTGGCATACAAAATTATGAGGTAGGGGTACTATTTGTCGACCATTTTCCAAGAGGAAAAGGATTTTTTCAAAAAATGTCCTAAGTGTCAGCTGTATAGTTTTATCCCTCATCAGTCTCCCGAAGAGCTGTATTTGGTTTTGTCCCCGATCCCATTTGTTATGCGGGGGGTTGATATCTTTGGACCACTACCAAAAGCCAAGGGACACATCAATTTTGTGATCGTGGCTATTGATTGCATGACAAAGTGGGTAAAAGCCAAAACGTTACAAAAGATCACCGAACAGGAATGTCTCAAATTTTTCAAAGAAAGTATTATGTATCGGTTCGACATCCCGAGGGTCCTGGTTTTGGACAATGGCAGATAGTTTGTAGGGTCAAAATTCGAAGCTTTTTTGAAGGAATTGGACGTTTAACATAGAAAGACTTCGGTTGCTCACTCGCAGTCAAATGGACAAGTAGAAGTCACCAACCGAACTCTACTTAATGGGATTAAAAGAAGGTTAGATGAATTGAAAGGGTGTTGGCCCGAAGACTTACTCAGTGTTTTATGGGCATATCGGACTACCCCGATAATGACAACTGGGGATTCTCCATTCAGATTGGCCTATGAGACCGGTGCACTTATACCTGTTGAGATCGGGTCTCCTACACTTTGGGTCAGTTAGTAAAAAGAGTTATACAATGATGACAACCTACGACTAAACTTGGATCTTCTAGAGGAAGTTCGGGATTTAGCTTTGATAAGATTGGAAATCTAGTAGAAGCGAATTGCCTGACACTATAACCAGAAGGTGAAACAAAGAAGGTTCGAGGCTAGAGATTTGGTGCTTCGGGAATTAGAGGCATCTACCCCACAGAACACGGGCAAGTTAATGCTGAACTGGGAGGGGATATATGAAGTAATAGAAGTACCGAAGCCATGTACTTACCGGCTTCGAGCAATAGATGGTTCGGATGTAAAGAATGCATGGCATGCTGGAAGACTTATGAAATATTATCAGTAAAAGCTATGTTGTTCTTTCCTTTATCTTTGTAAATTATTTTAGTCATCAATAAAATAAGTAAGAATTTCTATTCAGAAAATTTATACTTCATTCATATTCATATGTTTTTACAAAACCGACCAGATAAGTTTTTAACAAAACTGATCAAAGAAGTTACAAATAACATAACTGATCGGGAAGTTATAAACAAAATGATTACAAAAAATTACAAGTAATAATCCTCAAATAACTACTCATTCGGGCCCTCATCCTCGGCTTCGAATTCGTCATCTAAGGAATCAAGGACAGAAGTGTCTAGCCCAACAGCTGTCATCTTCGCTCGAACCTTCTCCCTATAAGCCTCATAGCCTATGATAAATTGGGTCATAATTTTATCTCTGAGTTTGGGTGATTCTTCATATTCTTTAATGGCAAGCTTCTTGGCCTAGGAACATTCCTTCCCCAAGGCAGTGTTCTCCCGCATTAGCGCCATCGTCCGAGCATTCATATTAGATATCTTTCCTTCGAGGATCAGAATGGCACCGTGTTAATCCTTATTCTTCTCTAACAGAGCCTCCTTTTCCTCAATGATTTGTTTGGCATGAGTATCAAGGCCAGCGTATTCCCTTTGAAGTATGTAATTTTTCTTTTAAAGTTCACTGGTTTGACGTTCGGCTTGGGTCACCTTATTTCTTGTATCGACATGAAGGTTTTTCTCCTTCTTCAGATCCGATGTCAAGCCTTGGACCTCAGCCTCGAGCGTTTCCACAACAAACCTTAGTTATGCCTCCTTTTTAGTTATGTTTGCTAGAGGTGGAATGGCTCGGGAGAGGACAACATTGGCCTATAGTAAAGAGGAGATATGGGTTAGACATGGTGAAAATAGGGTAATTAAGGAGACATTCAAGTCTATCAAATTTATCTGACACTAGAGCTTGATGTATTGAACCAGGTATTCCTCAGAAGTATATCCTTTGAACCGTTCATCATCTTTAAAGAGTCTGAAGTGTTCTAGCTAATCAAAAGGAAATACTTCCGAAGGGCTCTTCTACGTAAGGTAGAAGCCATCCTTAGGAAGGACCAATGATCAACAATTAATTTGGTTTGAGGATCGGATTCGGTTATTGGGAACTGAATTCGCAGAGAGCTCTGAGGAAGAAAGTTAGAAAAATCTGGAAAAAGTGACAGTCGTGTGTTGGATGGGGGTTTTATATGGTGGTGGCATGAATCCTAAAGGCGGCTAATGATGACGTGTGGGGCCCATTTCTTGGGAAACGTGTGCTTTTTAAAAAAATCCGTTTGGATTCCCCAGACTTTTCTTTAAGTTTATAATCATAAACTTGTTTATAACAAGGGACTAGGGGGCAATGTTCAGGCATAATTTAACGACTCCTATGTGGGCTGAGTGTGAGACCCCAAATTTTATGAAGAAAGATTTAAATTTCTCAAAATATTTTTTTGAATATTATGGTGTGGATTTGGTATAATGTTATAGTTGTGGGATATATTTATAAATTTTGCAAAGTAAGCAAGTTGTTATATAATATTCTTTTTGTCAGGGAATATCCGTACGACGGCACAATTATTGGTGGACCCCACACCAGAAGTATTTTCGTAGTTAGAAAATGACAGAATTATCATTTTATAAAATAACGGTGAAAGTGTTACCGTTAAAACTGTTGAACTACCCGGTAGTAAAAGTACAATAATACGCGTGGTTGCATAGTAGTACACGGTATTGATTATTGATGCTTACGTGATAAGTCACTCAATTATACTCAATTATTGCTACAGTAATTGCTGCATCATATCTCTCATATTATTGATTCAATTATTGTCACGGTATCATTTGTATAATATGTTATATTATTAAATCAATAATTGAGACTACAAAGTTATTCATATTATTATTTGTAATATTGACAATGTCTAGAAGTTCTGTTAAGGAGAGGTTAGATAATCTAATTGCGCGTCAATAGAGAGATATCCTTATCGAAAAGCCCCCTTTTTTCCTGGGAACGACCTGGTTGTTAAATATTATGAATTATAATATTAATGATGAATAAGTTTGTGTTGATTAATGATGAAATTGATAGTTCCATTGTGTTGGAATTTTTAGTGTTAGTGGAAATCGACATTTATTTCGATAATAATTGATGTCTAGAGGTTATATTGACCAATCGGGTAATTAATCGGATAAATGAGGAATTAATTGCTATTAATTCACATGATTATAATTATTTGTTCACATGTGTGTACTATTGATTCACATTCTTTTACTATTAGGGGAGGTGGTGCAAGATTGATAATACTTACATGACTAAGTTAAAAATGGAGGTATAGATGGAGGTACTATACTGTAATTCATATTTTCACATGTCTAGAACTATTGATTCAGATGATTTACTATTGATTCACATGATTTACTATTAGGGGAGATGGTGCAAGTTTGATAATACTTGCAGGACTAAATTAAAAATAAAGGAAAAGAGGAAGGTATTATTCTGTAATATTTTGAGCCCCAAAACATGCAATTATCAAAACTATATTTTCCTATAAATAGAAGCTCATTCCTTCATTATTTTTCACCAATTCACTAAAGCTATAGAACAATTATTATAGAGAGAAAGAAGAAGAGAAGTCTGCTACCTCACTATTCCAGTATTCAGTCCTCTTTTGAGGTAAGGGGTATTATTCTTTCGTATTCATGAAGAGAGTTATTTTCTTTCAATACTCGTAAGGGTTGTTATTCCATTCTTTATTATTATGTTAGAATAACTTTTATCTATCATGAAGTACCGTATATATGGTGAGATTATTACTCATTATTCCATTTTTATTATTCATTGGAATAACTCGTCTGCATCATCTATCGCATGCTTGGTGAATTATGTTGTTATTCTATTCTTTATTATTACGTTGAATATCCTATCTCGTATGCGCATTACGCATGACCGGTTCCATTCTTTATTATTCTTTGGAATAACTTTTATGCATGCGATTACTATCGCATGCCGTGAATTCTTTTGTTATTCCATTCATTATTATTCATTGAATAACTTTTGCCTATGTGGATTATCGCATGCATGGTGAATGATCCTTTGTATTCATTCCTTATTAAATCATTGAAAATGATCTCATCTCACGTGGATTACTGCATGTACGGCGTGAAAATCCATTTGCAGCTTCAGATATTCTATTATACTGTATGAGATATCATTTCTTTTGTACTAAATCATGGAATATCATTTTTTTGGTATTTTTCTTTTACGAGTTACTATTCATAGGTTACTATTCACCCAGTTACTATTCACTCTAGTATTATTCACTCGAATATTCGGGGCACTTTTCATGCCGGAGTACTATTCACGAGTTACTATTCACAAATTACTATTCACCCGATTACTATTCACTCTAGTATCATTCACTCGGGTATTCGGGACACTTTTCGTGTCGGGGTACTATTCTCGAAGTACTATTCACGGGGTACTATTCACTCAAAACATATATTTCTTTTATGTCCAAATTATTTTTGGTACATGAATATTATTCTTCAATTTTACTCTACAAAGCAATATCATGTTGACAATTTGGACGTTATTGATTTCTGGATAAATTAAATTATAAATCTTTAAAATTTAATCCTTGAACTTGTTTTATTGAATTATTATGTCATTGTCATCATCCTCATACTTATATTGTGATTAAAGTCATCTTTGGCTTACGTGCATAGATGGACTTGTTATGATTATGACCAGGGATTATTCGGTATAATCATGACCGTAATGTGACGAATGATGTGGTAAAAGTCCTCATTGACCAGTAGTTCATTGATGGACAGTTGTTGGTATGATTATGACCAGGGATTATTCGGTATAATCATGACCATTGATGATTACATGAATATCCTTGGCCGTGGTGTAGGGATGATTTGATTTTATTTATTAAGCTGAGTCTCAGCGATAAAGTTGATGAAAATCTTTTTAAATCATAGAAGATAGTAGATTTTATGCTCTACTTGACTCTTCTAATGGATTGCTTATTTCAGCTGCAGTTGTTGATCTAAATCTTGTTGTCTATTGGATTCTATAAGTTGTTATACTGTTGAAGGCTAAGGATAATTTATTCTGCATTATCTTAGTCATAATATTTCTTACTGGGCTAGTTGAGCTCACCCTTTCTTTCATTGTTCTCTTCAGGAAATGAGAATATAGCTGGGATGAGTCGGGGAATGGAGTGATGGTCCAGGATAAATGGCTTTAGTAGTCCTCACTATTCTACGAAATAATGTGATAATAATTATAACGAGGACACCATTAAGTGTGGATATTGTTTAGATGACAATATTCTTGTTTAAACTCTCAGCTATGTTTTGTCGTATTTTACACGACTGTTGTAGAATTAAGTTGTATTTGAATTTATGTACCATGTATCTGGCGACTCAAGATGGTTGATGTATACCAATTTTGGGGGCGTCACAGTTGGTATCAAAGCTTAGGGATATGATCCCTGGCTGAGATGTGAAACAAGAACTAGGAGGGGAGAGACGGGGAATTCCTTTGCTAGTATGACCTACCTAAGTTTATTTGGTATTTAATTGGTCGGTCAGAGTATAGGGATAATATATGATATGTCAATTAACCCTTGTTTTGTGATAGTGTTCGAAAAATGGCATCTGAAAATGTTGAGATCAGCAATGAAGCACATGAGACCGTTGAGTCACCAACGATCAATACCTAGGATAATGTGAAACAAGAAGACAATAATCCTCAGGTAAATAACAACACCGATCAGATGATGAATGATGGAATGTTCAGAGGCTTTATGTAACTCATGCAACATCAAGTAAGAGAGACTCCTGTTCAAAATATAGATGGAAATAATGGCAACCCATGGTCGGTCACCGCTAAGCAGTTCAAGGAGCTGGGACCACCGGAGTTTTTGGGAAAGCCAGAACCACTTAAGGCGGAGACGTGGTTAAAGTAAATCACCAAGATATTTGATGTCTTGGGATGCTCCAAGGAGCAAAAGGTTCCCTTTGCCACCTTTATGTTGCGTGAAGAGGCAGATTACTGGTGGGAATCTGTAAAACGTACCCAGCATGATGCACTCAAGATGTCTTGGGAGAAGTTCCAAGAGTTGTTCAATGACAAGTACTTTCCCGAAAGTATTCGTCACATGAAGGAGGTGGAATTCATCAAGTTGGAGCAAAACAATATGTCTGTGTCGCAATACGAGGCTAAATTTGCGGAGTTATCCTTGTGTGCATCCCATTTGGTCGATAATGAGGAGCGAATGACGCGAATGTTTCTAAGAGGTTTGAAACCCGATATACGTCAATACCTCATTTCTCACAAACTTTGTTTATATTCAAATGTTGTGAATAGGGCTCAGTTATTGGAGCGCGATAATGAGTCAAGACAACCAAAAGGACAACGACAAAGAATAATAATAATCGTACGGTGGCAACAACGACCATCGAACAATGATAACCATCGTGGGGGAAATTATCATGCCAAGAATGGTAACCACTTCGGTGGTAATCATGGCCAAGATAATAGAAGTGGAAAATTCAAGAAGAGAAGATTTAACGATGATGGGAAGACGTTGGCAGCAACACCAACACCAGAAACAAATTCTAGGGGAGGAGAACGACCGCCAGTTAGATGCTATAGATGCGGAGAGGAGGGACACATAAGTCCAAACTATTCACAGCCTTCCCAGGTGTGTTTTAGTTGTGGAAAAGGCGGTCACATAGCTCAATTTTGTCCTATAGCGAAATCAAGTCCAGCTGGGATAGTGGCACCCAAGGCGGATACGGAGAAAACAAAGTCGGTGGTTTCAGGAAGAGCGTTTTTCATGACTTCTCAAAAAGCAAGTAACCTAAATGAAGTTAGCACGGGTTAGTTAATTATAAATTGTTGCAAAGTCTATATCTTATTAGATACCGGTTCTACCCATTCTTTTATCTCCCTTGCTTGCGCTCAACGTTTAAATTTGACTCCGGAGAGATTAGACTTTGACTTATCGGTTGAAACTCGGTTAGGAGAAACCTTTATTTCATGTGCTATCCAAGTCTTGGATGAGAGTAAAAGTTTTTAAATGATATTTCTATCGTTAATAAATTTCTTGATGTATTCTCAAAGAGCTTCCTGGCCTACCCCAGAGCGTGAAATCGAACTTTGTATTGACCCTAGTACAAAACCCATTTCTAAAACCCTCAAATATTTTTCTTCACCCAAAACGAATGTAACATACGCCAAAGATGTTGGCTTGAGCTGTTGAAGATTATGACTATACCATTCAATATCATTGTGGAAGAGCGAACGTGGTAGCTGACGCGTTGAGTAGAAGATCGTATGCGTTTATGAGTGCGATGTTGTTAACACAAAAACCCATTTCGTATAACTTATAAATGATGAATATAGGAGTTGAATTAACTTTAATCGATAAAGTTAAAGCCACTCAAGCTACACACCTGGAGCTGATGAATGTGAAGAAGAAGGTTCAAAAGGGCGTTATTCAAGAAGCAAGACTCGATGAATAGAGGAAATCTCAACCCTTGATTTAATTTGCCCATTTGAAATCCTCGATCAAGTAAGAACTGTGGTCTATAGACTCGTTTTACCGCCAAGTATGTCACGTGTTCATAACATTTTTCACGTATCGATGTTACATAAATATGTGGATGACCCGAACCACATTATTGAATTAGAACTAGACGAGATAGCAGAAGATTTAACGTATGAGGAGATAACGTGTTAAAATCTTGGATAAGAAGGATCATATTCGACACTCAAAGGTTATACCTCAAGAGTTAGAATCTAAAATGAAGTCAAGGTATCCTCACCTCTTCGGCATACCAGGTACGTACGCAAATTTCGAGGGTGAAATTTCATAAGGAGGGGAGATTGTGAGACCCCAAATTTTATTAATAAAGATTTAAATTTCTAGAAATATTTTTTTGAATATTATGGTGTGGATTTGATATAATATTATAGTTGTGGGTAATATTTATAAATTTTGCAAAGTAAGCAAGTTGTTATATAATATTTTTTTTTGGGGAATATCCGTACGACGGCATAATCATTGGTGGACCCCACAACAGAAGTATTGTCGTAGTTAGAAAATGACAGAATTATCATTTTATAAAAATAACGGCGAAAGTGTTATCGTTAAAACTGTTGAACTACCCGGTAGTAAAAATAAAGTAATACGCATGGTTGCTTAGTGGCACACGGTATTGATTATTAATGCTTACGTGATAAGTCACTCAGTTATACTCAATTATTGCTACAGTAATTGCTGCATCATATCTCTCATATTATTGATTTGATTATTGTCATAGTATCATCTGCATTATATGATATATTATTAAATCAATAATTGAGACGAAAAAGTTATTCATATTATTAAATTGCAATATTTACAATGTCTAGAAGTTCTGTCAAGGAGAGGTTTGGTCATCTAGTTGTGCGCCAATAAGGAGAAATCCTTATCGAAAAGCCCCATCTTTCCTGGGAACGACTTGGTTGTTAAATATTGTGAACTATAATATTAATGATGAATAAGTTCGTGTTGATTAATGATGAAATTGATAGTTCCATTATGTTGGAATTTTTAGTGTTAGTGGAAATTGACATTTATTTCGATAATAATTGATGTCTAGAGGTTATATTGACCAATCGGGTATTTAATCGGATAAATGAGGAATTAATTGCTATTAATTCACATGATTATAACTATTTGTTCACATATGTTTACTATTGATTCACATTATTTTACTATTAGGGGAGGTGGTGCAAGATTAATAATACTTGCATAACTAAGTTAAAAATGGAGGTATAGATGGAGGTACTATACTGTAATTCATATTTTCACATGTCTAGAACTATTGATTCACATGATTTACTATTGATTCACATGATTTACTATTAGGGGAGATGGTGCAAGTTTGATAATACTTGCAGGACTAAATTTAAAATAAAGAAAAAGTGAAAGGTATTATTCTGTAATATTTTGAGCCCCAAAACGTGCAATTATCGAAACTATATTTTCCTATAAATAGAAGCTCATTCCTTCATTATTTTCACCAATTCACTAAAGTTATAGAGCAATTATTATAGAGAGAAATTATAGAGAAAGAAAGAAGAGAGTCCGCTACCTCACTATTCCAGTATCCAGTCTTCTTTTGAGGTAAGGGGTATTATTCTTTCGTTTTCATGAAGAGAGTTATTTTCTTTCAATACTCGTAAGGGTTGTTATTCCATTCTTTATTATTATGTTAGAATAACCTGTCTATGCGAAGTACCGCACACATGGTGAGATTCTTCTGTTATTCCATTCTTTATTATTTTGTTGGAATAACCTGTCTGTGCGGTCTATCGCATGCCTGGTGAATTCTATTGTTATTCCACTCTTTATTATTCTATTAGAATATCCTGTCTGTGCGAAATACGCATGACTGGTTCCATTCTTTATTATTCATTGGAAATATCCATGCATGCGATTACGCATGACTGGTTCTATTCTTTATTATTATTCATTGGAATAACTTTTCTGCATGCGGTCTATTACATGCCTGGTGAATTCTTTTTTCATTCCATTCTTTATTATTCTGTTGGAATAACCTGTCTATGTGGATTACCGCATGCATGGTGAATGATCATTTGTATTCATTCCTTATTAAATCTGTTGAAATGATCTGTCTACATGGATTACCGCATGGCGGGTGAAAATCCATTTGCAGTTTCGTATATTCTATTATACTCGTATGAGATATCATTTCTTTTGTACTCGTCATGGAATATCATTTTCTTTGGTATTTTTCTTTTACGAGTTACTATTCATGGGTTACTATTCACCCCGTTACTATTCACTCTAGTATTATTCACTCGGGTATTCGGGGTACTTTTTGTGCCAAAGTACTATTCACGAGTTACTATTCATAGATTACTATTCACCCGATTACTATTCACTCTAGTATCATTCACTCGGGTATTCGGGACAATTTTCGCGTCGGGGTACTATTCACGGGGTACTATTCCTGAAGTACTATTCCCAGAGTACTATTCACCCGAAACATATATTTCTTTTATGTCCAAATTATATTTTGTACATGAATATTATTCTTGAATTTTACTCTACAAAGCAGCATCATGTTGACAATTTGGACGTTATTGATTTCTGGATAAATTAAATTATAAATGTTTAAAATTTATCCTTGAACTTGTTTTATTGAATTATTATGTCATTGTCATCGTCCTCATACTTATATTGTGATTAAAGTCATCTTTGGCTTACGTGCATAGATGAACTTAGTATAATTATGACCATGGATTATTCGGTATAATCATGACCGTAATGTGACGAATGATGTGATAAAAGTCCTCATTGGCCTGTAGTTCATTGATGGACAGTTGTTGGTATGATTATGGCTAGGGATTATTTGGTAAAATCATGACCATTGATGATTACATGAATATCCTTGGCCGTGGTGCTGGGATGATTCGATTTTATTTATTAAGCTGAGTCTCAGCGATAAAGTTGATGAAAATCTTTTTAAATCATAGAAGATAGTAGATTTTATGCTCTACTTGACTCTTCTAATGGATTGCTTATTTCCGCTGCAGTTGTTGATTTAAAACTTGTTGTCTGTTGTATTCTATCAGTTGTTATACTGTTGAAGGCTAAGAATAATTTATTCTGCATTATCTTAGTCATAATATTTCTTAGTAGGCTAGTTGAGCTCACCCTTTCTTTCATTGTTCTCTTCAGGAAATGAGAATATAGTTGGGACGAGTCGGGGAATGAAGTGATGGTCCAGGATAAATGGCTTTAGTAGTCCTCACTATTCTACAGAATAATGTGATAATAATTATAATGAGGACACCATTGAGTGTGGATATTGTCTAGATGACAATATTCTTGTTTAAACTCTCAGCTATGTTTTGTCGTATTTTACACGACTGTTGTATAATTAAGTTGTATTTGAATTTATGTACCATGTATCTGGCGACTCAAGATGGGTGATGTATACCTGTTTTGGGCGCGTCACACTGAGGACCTGGATTGAGAAGGTTTTATTGAGCCCAATGGGCCGAAGCTAGTAAAGGGACTAATGGTGTTCGGGGTCGGCCGTCCGAGTCCTTTGGGCCGGAGTCCTGATTGGGTTGTTGATATTTAGGATCGGGCGTCTGAGTTCTTTGGGTCGGAGCCCAGACCAGTTTATAGGGGTTCGATGATTTGGGCTTGTACAGAAGGTTATTCTTCGTATGGAGTCCGGAGTGATAAGGATTTTAAATTGTTAAGGATTCCAATCCTAACCATATTTATATATTAACTCCAAAGGTAAGTGTTTGGATTATATCCAAACTTGCACCTTTTAAGAAGATTGAGTTGGACCCAAAGATAGGTAAGTGCCATGTTTAGGAGTCCTAATTTGATTCAGAAATTGGCTTTAGGGTGATGAGAACAGCTATAAATACAAGGCTTGACTTCAATTAACAAGTAATACACTTTTAAGCACTAAACACTAAAGCCTCCATTGTTAAACATTGTACCAGCTTGTACTCATTCTCACACCGGAGCTATCACTTTCGTGGCACAAGCACAAGCGAGCTTCTTAATATGTAATCTGTTACTTTCGAGTTTAAGTGTGTGGATTTGATGATTGACGCCATACGTAATTGAAATTAGCGTTAAAAACAGGTATATTAAAAAAAAATTCCTTTATTATGATATTATCTGACAAAGTGGGTCCTGTTAGTAAGTTAGTTTGACCATTATTCAAATAGTAGCCACTAGAGCTTGTTATGTGTGCAGCTACATGTTGTAGCTGCTGACCATTAAAAGATTTTAATCTCATGCTTCTATTTTATTAATCTACGACTGACATGTTGGTTGTTGGAATAGTGACTCTAGCAACCGGTTGCCATGGATTGAAACCCATATATATATAGTTCGTTTCTGGTGGTGCATACCTCTTTATTTTACATACCCTGTTCACCTTTAGTGACAAATTCGATGAGTCGTTAAAAGTTAAAACCGTTATTCTTTTTGATATACTGCTGACGATTTGAATCTATACCTGGGTCCGTCGCTAAAGGTGGTGAATGGGTTAGATTTAACAGAGTATAAATTGCTAAATTTCGGGACTGAAGTAAATGTCTGCCCGCTAGTTGCTAAATTGCAATATAATTTAATTTAATATATTATTTTTTAATTTGACTATATTATTTTTATTTTTTAAGTTAATTTAGAATAATTTGAATTTAATTTAAATATAGTTAAATTTGTAGTTAACTTAAAAATATATAAATTTAATTTAGAATAATTTGAAGTTAATTTAAATACTTAAAAATTATTCTAAATTTATATTTTATGTATTTAATTTAAATTTTTAAAAAAATAATTTAACAAATATGGTAAATATTTTTAAAAAATTAATTTAAAATATTTTTATGTATATTTAAAGAAATATTTTATATTTTAAAAATATAAATTTATTTCAATTAAACACTAAAAAAGATTATTATAAATTTCAGTTAAATACGAATTCAAATTCAAATATGTCCGATTATAATCATATTTAAATTCCATTTGTTCGGAGTTTTGATTGTTTTGATCATTTTGATATTGAATTTCTTATGAGGTAGAGTTTAAGAGCATATAAATCAAGAAAGGTTCTTCTAGTGTACTAGTGTCTAGTGGTGGCAGTATTTTATTGTCATATAGTACTTGCACACTTTTTCTATGTTTGAATATATTGAATAGTAATACTAGTAATTGAAGATTCAAACACCACCAATTAGATTATTGGCAGTTGAGTTTTGAAAACCAAACCTGCCGGGGAAAAATAAGTTCTTTTAGTCATGCAGGGTTTTTTGGTCATGTATCTCCGTCGCTACTCTTTGTAGCGGCAGAGAAATAATCCAACTTAATCTCAATTTTTTATTATTATGATTAACGGTTCAGAAGTTATTGAAATAGTATTCTTCCATCCACACCAACCGGTTGCTGTTGAGCAACCTTTTTTTTGCTTTATGTCATTTTTTTTTGCTCCAGATGCTACAACACAAGACTAAAAAAATGGTTGCTCCACAGCAACCGGTTGCTATGGATGGAACCCTATATATATATATAGGTCTAGGATCGAATCCGGACGTCCAGGACGAGATACTAAAATCTGGACTTTTTTATATACATGCATCTGAGACTGCTTTTTTGTTATATGTATCAAAAATACTATATTATGTAAAAATTCCAGTTCCATAAAATATTAAACTTTTTTTTAGTTATTTTAAAAATAAGAAAGCAAAAAAAAAATCCGAATTTTAACAAAATCCGGAATCCTGCACTGATCCTCATTATATATATATATATATATATATATATATATATATATATATATATATATATATATATATAGCTGAATATCTTAAAACATGGGACTAATTTTACGGGTACAAATCCTTCCCCGTAAGATCTATGCTCCAGGCAACATGCAAACATCTCTTCTAATGGGATGTTAATTAATTAAACCAAATTTTTGTTCAGCCGCTTAAAGATTAAAATGTTTGCTTGGGAGAAAAATTAAATTGTGTTGTCAAAATGTAATTTAGGTTAAAATACAATTAGAATTTTACAAATTTTATCTACGACACACCTTGAAATAAGCTTCTCTTTATTGGATCGAAGTTAGAATTTTAGTAGGTGACCATAAATAAATGAGAAATGATTTGTTTACATAATTTTTGTTTAGATAAAACTAACTCAAAGTTAATTAAATATGCCTGAACTGCCATCAAATCTAGTCAAAGTCTCAAACCTTATAAGAGAATGCTTGTAGAGAGTATTCAAAATATTTTCAACAATTAGATAATATAGTCTACACCTCCCTGTTGTTCAACATCTTACGTGGTTATTAAATGAGTGAGTTACTAAATATATAGTATATATATATATATAGAGAGAGACAGAGAATTAATGCATGAATAGAGAACATTCTAGTAATACTAGTCCTAATAATAAAAATTAGTCATTCACTGATAATTTAATTTCATATTTCTTTTCTTTTTTGCTACAAAACTCTATATTTCTAGTACATCACTTTATATATATATATATATATATATATATATATATGACAGGAATATCATTATGAGTGCAATTTACGAAATTATTGGAGGGGATAATATTGCTGCAAGTTTGGACATCAAAGCTGTTATATTATTTAAAAAAATTGTGTTTCGAGGACATCTTTAAATGAATACTAGTTAAACTTATTATATTATTTTTATTTTTGAAGATATGTTTATATTTTCTGTAAAGTTGCACACTGCATTGATCAAAGTGGAAGATGTTAGGATGCTCCTCGAATCCTATTAAAAAAAAAATGTTAATATGGGAAAGGAAATTTTTTTATTTTTAATAGGAGTATTATTTTAGAAAGAAATCTATTTATAGTAGAATTTTATTTTGAAAATGTCCTATTTTGAATAGGAATAATATAATTGTGGATACTTTATAAATAGAGTATTATGTTGAGTTGTTGTGGGGTAGCACAATCAAAAGGCATGTGGCATCCTGAGAGTTGAGAGAGGGTGTGAATGGTTTTGTGTCTGTGTGGGAAAGAGTTTTTACAGCTTTTAGTTCGTACAAAAAGTTGTGTCGCGATGTTGTGGAACCTCAAGTTTTAGGGCATAAAACATGAGAGGATTATTGTAAGCCCATTATTTTAATATAGTGGAGATTCGGAGTTTGGCCTGTTGTTTTTTTCTTTAAGGAGTTTCCACATAAAATATTGTGTTATTTTATTTCTCTTTATTTTATTGTGTGGTTTGCGTTGACTTAATTCCCAACAAGTGATATCAAGAGTAAGTTGATTGAATTCATGGTAGAAAGGGAATTAGTCGCATTTGGGTGACAAATAAAGAGAGTGAAGATTGAAGGAGTTGGTATTCGTCGTGATGTTGATTAATAAGAGATTTTATGCTTATGGAGGATCACTGTTGCAGACGCTAGATGATGAGGATGAAGAGGAAGAGGAAGAAGAACATTATTGTGGTAGTGCATGTAGATCATGTGGATGACATGAATGATGCAGATTATACGGAAGATGTGGATGTTGCAGATGATATGGAAGATGCGGATGATGACGATCATGAAGATGATACGGATAGCGTGTTGCCTAATTTCTTAATAGCACTTTAACACGCAAGCATATGCGTTCAATTGTAATATTCAACAAGCAAGGATATCGTTCCCACGAGGAAATAGACTAATATTTATCAATTATTAATTCCAATGCAATTAATCCTATTTTAAACTACGAAATATTATTTGTGATTTGAAAATTAAACTTAACAAAACTAATAATTAAAATCAGAATTTCACAAGAGTAATTGCAGATTTAACAGGTTAAGATTACAACTTCCCTTGGTATTTCATTTAAACCAATTTACTTCCCATTTAAATCAATTAATTAATATGAATCATTCTCCAAGAATGTTTTATAGTGCTCATGCACTTCTTCCAAAGACACGTGAACAAATCCTCCTAAACCCGATCTTTAAGATACAAAATTACAAGGAACACCCTAGTTAATTATTTCACTATATATATTCCTATGTGAATCAAGTTAATTAGAATTTTACGCACAAATTCTTTCAATGGATACAAAAGATACATAGGTATATTCCTATCCTACATGCTAATCATATTAACCCTATTTAGATTATATGAACAGATGTTATCATATCTAGATCTCAATCTATACTTCATCTTCCAATTTTATATAGATTATTACAGTAATTGTTGGCCAAACAATTAATCAATAAACATAAGATATGATAAACAATTCAATAAAAAATAACTTTCATTCAATGGGAAGGTTCAATTTAAACTACATACCAAGTTCCGTTGCAATCTTAATGAAAATTTAGTTCATAATAATAATAAAGAAAAATATCATCTAGATTAATAATCTAAACATCCCAGATAATTACAAAAGATAAAACTAGAGAAGAGAAGAAGAAACTCTGAATTTGCTCAAATACTCTCTCTTTGATCTTCAGCCTTTGCAATCATCCTTCGTGTTTTTCTTCGTTGTTCTCTCTGCAAATCTCTTGAAAAATTAAGTGATATGTCTTTGCTAAAGTCTTCTCCTATTTGTATTGGTCTCAGCACTCATTCAGATTCTTTTTTGGCTTCAAAAACCTACTTAGCAGTAGAAAAAATCCTTCTCTAGCCGCACATGAGCGCCTAGGCGCTCAACCTAGGTCATTTCCAAGCGTCTAGGCGCTTGACCAGGACCAAATAATTACAAAAATGCCACTCCACTCTAATTTTAATGATTTTTTAATCCTTTTCTTCTTCCAAATGACCAATTTGTCCCTCCAGCTCCAACCTACAAGAAATAAACAAAAAACACATAAAAAGATACTAAAAAACAATTGAAGATAGCAATAATTAAGTTTAATAATATCGGATTCATAGTTATAAAACCTACTTATCAAATACCCCCAAACTTAATCAATTGCTTGTCCCCAAGCAACAAAACACAATGCAATAACTAAATATGCAATGCAAATGCAGCTATCTACATACCTACGAGTCTAGCAGTCAAACAGAACAAAATCTATCCATCAAGCCTCAGAGAAACCACAATAAACATGCTAGTACATCATACTAAGAAATCAATAATTTCCCAATCAATCATAAAATCTTACCCCGTTTTTACTGATATAGTGTGTGTGTGCTCAACAACCATGCTAACTGATATAAAATCAAATTTAACACATAATAGGTATCTTTGAAGGCATCATACAGTGTAAACTTATGAAATCCAAAAAATGGATAGATCCAGCTAAAATTAAACACCAACCAAATCTAAAGGTCAAAATGGTATACTTATGCTTTAAAAAAAAAAATTCACTTACGGGGCCTTTCTGCTCTTTTTCCAGTTTTTTTTAACTCATGGTTGTGCAATGTCTTATTCCCTTAGGCTAACAGTGCTACCCCTTAGCGAGCTTTCAACCAACGACTCCCAAACCATTCAGGCTTTAGGGCGCTAGATATAGAGACAATCCCCTAAGCCGTACTTACTCAAGTAACAAAGGCCCCGAAATAAGACTAGCCACGGGTTAATTTTTTTATTTTTTTATATAGTTTATATATCCCAAATTTTCCCCCAAACTTAGGTTTTTGTCTAACTTTAGCCATCACTACCTATTCATGAGTTTCTTTCATTCAAACTAGCATTATCCTTAAGAATTCTATTATGTGTCAATTTAGACTCAATCAATCAACAAAGTTGTTTTTAATGTGCTATCCTTATTATATCAGTTTCAAACAGATAAAGATTCAAATCATGACAAGAAATCACATCAAAGTCTTAACAATTAATACTATACTTGTCTACTTAATTCCAATCTCATCATTGGCCAAAACAGACTTGAACTATCTAACAGCTAGAAACATGCAACTACTTGAAACTTATTATTATTATTATTATTATTATTATTATTATTATTATTATTATTATTATTATTATTATTATTATTATTATTATTTTGGAAATTTAAGAAATTAGAATGAAAACTACGTGAAAAACTACAAAATGAATAAGTTATACTAAATGAATGCAACTGGAACTAGAAGAATGCACCCCCAAACTTAACATTTGCAATGTCCTCATTGTATATAACAGAAAAAAAATTAAGAAATTAGGCATTGAGGACTTCCCTGAAAGATCGAAGCCTTACTCCTCGTCAGTATCCTCTTCTTCTTCTTCATCAACCTCATCCTCAGGGAGTAAATCAGTCGGGGGGTACGCAGACAAGGGTGGAAATTGGTAGGGAACGACTGCTGGATTTATGCGGTCGAACATCTCTAGGAATGTTGCACTACAGTTCTGATACATCTCCGTTTATCACTGAGTTATACTATCCTGATTTCTTTCCACCCAGTCAAAACCCTGCTGAACTTGAATAGCCACCATGTCAATCCTTCTAATTTGATTCCTTAATTCTTGACGAATATCTTCACAAAAATTTAGTGGTGGCCCAGAACTTCCAGCTGCAGTAGGATTGTCATGTGGCTATTGATTAGGCTCGTCTACAGGCTTGGGAGGTACAATAATGAAACCTAACCCTCTCAGGTGTGGTGTACCCCCAACCCATACCTTGTACTTTTTTATAACCGAGTGGTCAATTAGGGCTAAAGGAGGTTGTCTAGCTTCCTCGGCACCCCATTTTACTCCAGCTTATTGACATAGTCCAGTAATCAAAGATGGATGAGGCAGTCCACCTAAAGTCCCACCTTGAATTGCTCTATCGATTGAATCATGAATAACCTGACCCACATCTATAGTTCTTCCTTGAGCAATGCAGAAAAGCAACGCTGCCCGTTGATTTATGACATCACTCATATGCCTACACGGCATCAACTTGGCACAAATAAAGGCATGCCATGCTTTCCCGTAACTACTTAGTGCGGATGCAGGGAACAGTACAACTTCTTGTTGATCTGTTAATTTCCATTTTGTGACAGGTACACACAAAGCTTGAATGACCTCACTATAGTCCAGATCGTGCTCTAGATATTGCATGTACCCATTATTAGGTATTATGTTCAAGTTGTAGTAAGCATTTATTGTCCTGAAACTGACCTCCACTGATTTTCTGCGAACCCAAATCATGTTACCAATATGATCTTTTGCATTGGCGTAGAATTCCTTAACAATTTTAAGGACCGATGAATCCAGTTGAGCTGTAAAGTTCACCCATCTTCTACTTCCAATCATTTGTAGTAACTCCCCATATTCTAACTCTGGCAATAATCCACACTCAGGAATTAGCGTTTTACTAGAAAGCAAATTATAATATCTTTCGGACGCACTAGCACTTGTAAATCTCTTTTTGTCAAACTTTGTCAAAGTGCCCGAAGTCTCTCCTCTATGCCTTTTAGTAGCCATAAGTCTTGTGTGTTACTTTCTTACCCAACAAATGATGTTTAGTGGCTTAGTATAGGCAAATCCTCTTTATGAAAAATTATTGAACACTTGGTGTGCAAAAAATTTGAACACTATTGTTAAGCACTCCCCCAAACTTAATTTTCACCAAATTTATCAATTACTAAGCACACTATCCTTCCAATGCAATACAAGAAACAATTAAGAGTACCCAAACCCACTTGAGCCAACACAATTAAAGAAACTAACTTCAAAGTACTAACTTAGCTACTATCGAAGCAAATCAAAATAATTTGCAATAAAATCTTGCACACTTACTTGGTTATAACCAGATATGATGTTCCAATCAAAGTTGCAGGAGCACTTTTTTTTGAGGTTTGAACACTTACTTCAGATAGATGTGGTTTGAATGTCAGTTGGTGCCCGAATTGGTGAGGAAGGATGACCAGATGGAGATTGAGTGTTTGGGTAGGAGGTAGGAGATTGAGTGTTTGGTTATGCTTATACAAGAAGAAGTTTGATTATCATGGGCTAGATTAGAGGAGAGTAATTTGAGTGAGTTTGTGTTGGAGTAGGAGAGCAAGATAATGTTTGAATTGGGTTTGGACAAGTTATGCCCGATTAGGGCTTATAATTGTTTTTTCACGTTGCAGTAGTAGCGCTTAGGCACTTGACATTGCATTGGTTGGACCGCCTAGGCGGTTGGGAGCAGTATGTATTGGGCGCTTAGAGTGCCTAGGCGCTTCGTTTGGCCTAGGTGGGGGCACTTAGGCGCTTGGTGCTCGTCTTAACTACTGCAGTTAGGCGTCTAGGCGCTTGGCTTGTGCCTGGCTTGGGCGCCTAGGCGCTTGGGCTTGTCTTGATGATATTTTTTCCCAACCTGCATAGCTTCAACTATTAGTTTTTGTTTGCAAGGAGATTAAAACTTATTTTAAAACCCTAAACTAAGATAAACTACATAATTGATAGGTATATTTTTATTTTAGATTTTGATGATAACAATTATGTTTTAAATAAATATATAATTATTTATTTAATTTATTATTTTCTGTTTTTGCTTGAATTAATTTTTGGTGACCTTGATAAATTATATGTCAAGTGTTAAATAAATTAATTTATATACAATTCAAGGCAAAGATACCCTATTTCTTTTCTAAAATTAAAAGTTGGGCAAAAAATTTCATATATACTAAAACATATAAAATACTTATTATATATATATATAATCGATATATATATATATATATATATATATATATATATATATATATATATATATATATATATATAAGTTTGTGTTAATGTGCATGTACCAAAACCGTAAAGTGTGCAAGTGACAAACAATTCGGGACTAATATTAAAAGCATGTATTGGCTGGCATGAGCTTTAACTTATTGGTCAAATAAGAAATAAATGCTCAGTATATGGAAAAAGGCCTAGGTGGTTTTTGATCTTCTTCCGCGTCAAAAGCATACTTTAATCTGGACCGTTCAATTCAAAAATATTAGATCAAAACCGTATATTCAAAAATTAGTTTTCAAAATTATAATTTTGCCCCAACTTCAAAAATTCTATAAATAAGGAGTATTTCATTCATTTGGTTTTTACCAATTTAGTGAAAAGAAAATCATACTCTCCTTGACTACATTCTCTCTAAGCTTTATATCTCTTCTTACAAAGGTTTTGAATTTTTGAAGAGAAAAATTGGTCCAAGTATTGAGATAAGTTTGATTTCTGTTAAATTATTTCTTACTTGTATTTTATCTATAGATATACAAATACTTATTGTTCTACATAATTTTATATATCCATATTTCATCTATTTATCAAATAAAAGGATACTTGGGCGCCGCAAGGCTACGTAGATAAACCTCCACAGAGAGAAATCCGACCGTACGATTCCTTATAGTTTTCAGTAACCTTTATTGATATTATTTATATAAATATCATAAAATAGATACGACACTTGATAGCTCAAAACAACACTGAGATACTGCTCCAAAAAGAGTAGTCATCCGAACCGAATTTGAGAATCGTAGTGATCTATTGAAAATATTTATATAAATATCAGTTGTGAAAATTATAAATTACATCATACTTAGGCGCCATGAGGCTACTTGAGATAAACCTCTACTAGAGGAATCAATAGCACGATTTCTTATAGTACTAAGTGACACTATTTATAAAAGTTCACATAATAGATAAAATATTCTTATATATTATTTAAGTTAAACAAATAATATTTGTTATATCAGTTTGTGTTTAACTGAGATTAGACTTGATTCTATTATACAAGTATTGATTCATAAAAATAGTTCATATAATACATGGTAAATACTAACTAAGAAACATTTCAATATTATCCATAGAAAAACACTCTTTATTTTACAGAATTGTTAATTTTTTATAAAGTGTTTTAATATCATATACTTGCTTAATCAGAAGCATAAACAAAAGTTCTATCTGCTTAAAGAAGCTTATTATTAAAGTCCTTGAACTTTTATACTGAAATATTTGTTCTTAACTTCTTATCTGCTTATTAGAGAAACATCAATCTGTACTAACTTCTTATCTGCTTATTTGAGAAGCATCATATGTACTAAATTCTTATCTGCTTATTTGAGAAGAAAATTATTGTAAAATCATTTATAAAAATAGAGAAAGGATTAGAGTTAGTTTATTTTATGTACCTGTGAGAAAGACGCGTAATTCTTCGACCAAGACCAAAGTCTTAGAGAGGTCAGCAAGAAGTTGAGTCTCTAGTGTACTTGTGAGGTGAGGAAGAGGCTGTTGTTTCAAGACCAGAGCATAGAATAGAACTAATCTCAAAGAGGTGGCACAACTAGACTTGAGGAAGACCGGAGAGCTTGCTGTCCAAGATAGAATAGTTGAATAGTTTAAAGTTTATCTATAAAACTTTGTAAGGGCTTCTCCGCCTATTGAAGGAGTTATTATTACTGATAGTAAGAGGATCTCAAGTTCCAAGTAGGGACTTGAGACTGGACGTAGCAACATACCAAGGGGTGTATGTTGTGAACCAGATAAATCTCTGTGCATTGTGATTGAATTTTTATTATCTTACATGCTAATTGCTAAAACTGCTAATTAATAACTAAAAATTCAAAAAGGCCTAAAATATAATTTTAACTGGTAATAATCTATTCAACCCCCCTTCTAGATTATTATTGACCTTTCAATTGGTATCAGATAAGTGTTCTTTAACTTGTTTATTGAGTATATACATGCATACCTAAGAGTAGATCCTTGGTCTACAATGCTACTGGTTACGGGGAAGGACTATCTATGTCCAGACCTTCACTATTTGATGGTACCAATTTTTCCAGATGGAAAAACAGATTCAAAATCTATGCCAAATCCCAAGGAATCAAAATTTTGCGTGCCATTAAACGAGGTGTACAAATTCCAACCAAAATTGAAGGAGAAAAGACCGTCAAGAAAGACATATATGAATTCACCACTGAAGAAGAAGAGATCATGAATATTGCATCCCGAGCGGAACAAGTACTAACCGGTTCTTTGATTGAAAAAAAATACAAAAGAGTCAGTAACTATAAAAATGCAAAAGAAATTTGGGAAAAATTGATTGTAACCTATGAAGGTACCAATCACATCAAAGAATCCAAAAAAGACGCTCTAATTCAAGAATATGAAAGTTTCAAGCTTGAAGAAAGAGAAAAGATCATTGATATGGAAACTCGGTTTTCCAAAATCATTGATGAGCTTGAGCAACTGGGAAAAGCATACACTACAAATGAGAAAAATAGAACAATTCTCAAAGCCCTTCCATCAATTTGGAAAATGAAGGTTACATCAATAAAAGAAATACAAGATCTAACCACATATCCTATGGATAATCTCATTGGAAATCTTCGTGCCCACGAAGTCGATATGTTCGTTGAAAAAGCTGGATCGGACATAGATCTCAAAAAGAAAGGAATCGCCTTCTAAGCTCTCCTAGTAGATCAAGAAAGTGACGATGAAGAATGAAATGAAGAACTTCTCAGTCTAGACAACAATGAAGTTGCCTTACTGTCCAGACAACTCAGAAGAGTAATTCAAAGCAAAGCAAGAAAATATGGCAAAGGATTCATGAAAACAAACAACACCTTCAACAACTTCAAAGGCAAAAAATTCTTCAAACCAAAGACGCAAAGAGGAAATTTCAAAACAAATAACAACAACTTCAGAAGTACAAATCCAAATGAAAACACATGTTTCGAATGTAAGCAGCCTAGACACTTCAAGAAGGACTGTCCAAAACTAGTCAACAACAAAGTTTTTGTAGCTGAAGAAGGATGGGATTTAAGTGACGAGGAAGAAACTGCTGAGCAAATTGAAGAAATTACAAATCTTTGCCTAATGGCAGATAATGACTCATCACCAAGATCTGAGGTAAATTCTGAACACCAACTGTGTGACACCTCCAAATCCGGGTACTTCAATTCCACGGGATTTGGTGTTCACTGTATAAATATCATCTATCTATCTACCCATAATAAATGCAAACCATGCAATAGATAGAAATAATAATAAATCTCCCCTTATGGGGTTACATCAACTACATAATAAATACAATCCCAGGTTACTCTAACCTTAAACATCTGTGCGGAATCATAAACAATTAAGTCTTAAACAACATCATTAACTTAAGTCTTCAACAAATACATCATCATATAAAATAACAAGTCTTCATCACTTGTTAACCTTGCCCTTGCCTTTACTAGTAGAAGGTTCGTCGGTTCTTTCGTTCTTAACTGCAATGTTATTATTACGCAAGAGTGAGCACAAATGCCCACAAGTATAACAATGAAATAACAGTATAATAACATGCGAGTGAATCACAGACATCTGAATAAAAGCTCAACTTTTGAATCAAGAATGAATAACAAGAATCAAAAGATTTCTGAGGGTCATAAGACCTTGAACTATGTCCTAGGTTATCAAGGGTTATACTTGAAACCTTTAACAGTCATAAGACTATGGACCTTTCTACTCATACGTAGGGGGATCAACCCTTAGTACCATACTGTGCACAATATCTTAACGCTAACGCATAAGTAAATCCCTTTGCAGGGTTGTTCATCTCAATTTGACATTCGAGTCCGCACCAAAGAAAGTTTGGTTTGGATAATTCATCAAGGGTTCTGAAATTTAGAACGCTCATCAACTATGGACTAGTCGAATCAATAAGGGTTCGCTAGTCTAATAAGGTTCAATAATAATGATATTCAAATTGAATAATAATCTCGGAAGTATACAATAGAACAATTATTGTATAAGCTGAATCATGCTTTGAAAAGATAATCAATCTTTAATATAACATTTGAACTTGAATAATAGTAATGATAATTTACTCGAGGTAAATAATAAACTTGAACAATAATGACAAGTAAGGTTAGGAAACTTGCCTCGCAAATCGTAGGCTAAACGATTACTACTTAGCTCACCACAAATCCTACACACATACCATATGTATTCACGACATTCATTAGTTATATTTTCACTTAATTATTTAATATAAACTCTACTTTATTTAACAAATCATTACCCTTCTAATTTAATTACTTAATTAAATTAGAATATTTTCATTCTCATACTATTATTACACTCGAATAAATTATTTCATAATAATTTCCATCGAATATTTATTTTATTCCATAAACATCTCAATTAAAATATTTACTTTATTTTATAAATATTTTAATAATAATTTTCATCGAATATTTATTTTATTCCATAAATATCTCAATTAAAATATTTAATTTATTTTATAAATATTTTAATAATAATTTTCATCAAATATTTATTTTATTCCATAATATCTCAATTAAAATATTTAATTTATTTTATAAATATTTTAATAATAATTTTCATCGAATATTTATTTTATTCCATAAATATCTCAATTAAAATATTTAATTTATTTTATAAATATTTTAATAATAATTTTCATCGAATATTTATTATTTATTTATTTATTTTTATTTATTTATTTTTTTTAATCACGGAAGGGGTAATATAGTTTAGTAATGCTTGTAGGAAGCAAAGTTACCTGTGCTCATTTTCTCATTAGCTTCTGATTCTGCAGTCATTGAACATAACAAGGCCAAATTAGGCCAAAAATCAATCACACGTAAAATTATACATGAATATGGCCATAACTTCTAATTAGTTATTTTTACACGAATTTAGACTTACCCAATCATTGTAATACATATATAATCATTACTTAACCCATCTAGCATGATTTTTAACAAGTTATAACACATAATTTGCAAAATCAACACATTTACTTCCACTGTTCTTGAAGGTTTTGAAAATAAAAAAATGAAAATTGTCACTACGGATTCGTTATAACACCGAATCCGTTTATTTAAACTTTGGTCTCTTCGTATCAACATGCATAACAACATACGAATGTAAAATTTAGGGATAATATACGTTCAATACATGAAATATCACGTATAAGGCCATATGGCCAAAACCCAAACTCTGTAAATTTTGAAATAGCAATTCATAGTATTATGAAACTGATGACATGATAATTCACATAATATATATATAATCAAATACGATTTGATATATCTTAACCCATATATAAACTCATAATCAAACCCTTTTTCAATTACAGAGATTTTACAAAATATATGAAAGCTATTTTTATAAAAACTAAATGACGTAACTTTAAAATTTGGGAATAAGGGATTACCTTGAATACTCAAACTTAGATTACACAGGGGTGACAACAATTCCCAATTTCTCACACTTCTTCACCTTTAATCACAGATTCGCAATCTCTCTCAAAGTTCTCAAACTCTCTACTCCTCTCTGCTTTTCCAGACTTAGAATAATAATAATAAAGAAGGCGTAATATAACAGAGGGAGAAGAGAACTGATGAGCGTAATGGTTAGTTAACCCAAACATGGGTAACTGCATCCAACCACTACTAGGGCCTTGTTTGGCAACCCTTAATTGATTCAAAGTCATTTAATTTAATAAAGCTTTATCATATAGTTTGAAAATGTCACACTCCTTATAAATAAATCCAATATTTTATTTAATATATTTTAAATAAAATATAATAATTTCTCATAAATTCACATAGTCACATAAATAATTTTCTCATTAATAAATAATGTCAAATTATTAATTCTCTAATTAATAATTAAATTAATTAAAATACCAATATGCTTATTAAATATTTCTTTTAATACAATAAGCTCACATAATCACATACTTTGATAATAAAAACTCTCTACATTAATTTAATAAATATAACACATATAATTAAATTAATCTACCACAATTGCGTCAATTAATTATTTAATCTAATAATTAAATCATCGAAAAATATTTATTTAATTCAATAAATATTAAAATTAATTACAAAATTCTCGTTCGTCACAAACTGCCTAGCACTTCATTTTCTTCATACACACTAGAAAATATAAATGAAGAGCACTATGAATTACAAGAAGCTTATAGTCATTTATATGAAAGTAATGAACTGATAAAAGAAGAATTAGATAGATTAAGAAAAATAAATACTAGCCTTGAAATTGAAAATGCTAATTTAATTATCACTAACGAAAGCTTAAATGAAATAAACTTAGAAAATAAAGAAGAATTAGAATAACTTAGAAAAATGAATAAAAATCTTGAATAGAAAATTCCTCACTTATTATCTCAATTGAAAATCTTAAAATTGAAAATTCAACACTTGCTGTAATCAATTAAGATAATCAAGTACAAGATAAAGCTGTAATTGAAGGAATTAAAAATGAAAATTCTAGTTTAAAGTCAGAAATAGAAAACCATAATTGCATAATTGAAAACTTAATCAAAGAACGTGAAGATTTAAATAATATAATTTATAAATTTACAAATGGAAAGGAAAATCTTGATGTCATGTTAAATCAACAAAAATATAGCTTTAATAAAGAAGGTTTAGGATATACTGGTGAAACACGTGAATCAAAAGATAAAGGATTATATCACGTTAAAATTAAAGAAAATGAAAGTCATATATCTCCCTTCACAAAATGTTCCTATTGTAACAGAAAAGGTCACTCTTTTTATATGTGCAATGCTAGAAATGGAAACTATAAAGGAAAAATGATTTGGGTTCCCAAAGGAACATATACTGCACCAACCATCACAAGAAGAGAATTTCACAAACAACATTATCATACATCTCACAATCCAGTTACTCATAGAATGCTTCTTTCTACTAAGATTGATTATCCTATGCCAAGTTTTGTAAATGAAACTTCAAATGTTCCTTATACAAAATGGAAAACTCACCCTAAGGACCCTTCAAATTAAAGGGTACCAACTTGTAAAAATAGTATATATATATATATATTGCAGGTATGTCTTGCAGCTGATATGAATAAAAGAAAATGGTATCTTGATAGTGGATGCTCAAGACATATGATTGGAGACAAGTCCAAATTAAGAAATTTGCAAGATACAGACTTTGGTGAGGTAACTTTCAGTGATAACAATAAAGGTAAAATAATCAGAGTCGGATGTGTTGGTAATAAACACATAACCATTTCCAACGTTCAGTTAGTTACTGGACTCAGGTATAATCTTCTATCTATTAGTCAACTATGTGATAGTGGTTTTAAAATATCCTTTAGTATACATAACTGCTTTATTTTTGATCAAACTGATAAATTGATCTCAGTTTGTCCTAGATATCAAAACGTGTATACCTGTGACTTAGATGCTTACTCTCATTTAGATAACATCTGTCTTGTATCTGGAAATGAAGATCCTTGGCTATGGCATCGCAGACTAATACATATTAATATGAAACTCATAAATAACATTTCCTCTAAAGATCATGTCCGTGGTCTTCCTAAATTAAATTTTTTTAAAGACCGTATCTGTGAAGCTTGTGAATTAGGAAAACAAATTCATGCATCACATAAACCTAAGTTTACTGTGTCAACCTCTCGACCCTTATAATTATTACACATGGACCTTGTTGGACCAATCCCTAAACACAGCATGGGTGGTGCTGTATATATTCTAGTTTTGGTTGATGACTATTCACGATTTACATGGGTTAATTTTCTAAAATTTAAAAATGAGGCTATTAGCTTTTTTTCTACTCTATATAAAAAGATTCAAAATCAACAGGGAAGTTCTATTATTTATATTCGATCTGATCCTGGAAAAGAATTTGACAATTATAATTTCATTATGTTCTATGATGAGAATGGTATAAGTCATAACTTCTATGCTCTTTATACTCCTCAGTCAAATGGTGTTGTTGAAAGGAAAAATTGCTCTTTGCAAGAAATGGCTAATACAATGTTAAATGAATATCGTCTTCTAAAGTATTTCTGGGCTGAAGCAGTGGAAACATCATGTTATATATTAAACATAGTTTTATTAAGATATGTTTTGCTCAAAACTCCCTATGAGCTCTACTATAAAAGAACTCCAAAAATAAATTATTTTCGTGTTTTTGGAAGCAAATGTTTTATTCTAAACACCAAAGGACACTTATTGAAATTTGATCCTAAATCTGATAAAGGAATTTTTGTTGGATACTCTCTTAATAGTAAAGCATACAGAGTTTTCAACAAAAGAAGTCTAGTTGTGGAAGAATCAATGAATGTGACTTTTGATGAAACTCAGCCTCCTCCTAAATACAAAAGAAGGCGATGATAATGATGTTGTCATTGAAGATATTCTCAGAAATATGGAAGAACCAAAACTAGATAATGCATCTCCACCTATTGTTGAGAATCCCCTTAAAAATCCAAATCCTCAATTAAATGATTTGCCTAAAGAGTCTCATGTTATTAAAAATCATCATATAGAAATGTTATTGGTAATATTGAAAAAGGAGTTATCACTAGATCACAAGCACATAATCTAGCTGTACATTTGTCTTTCTTGTCTCAAATTAAACCTAAATTTATAAAAGATGCTTTACTAGATGAAGACTGGATAGTGGCTATGCAAGATGAACTTGAACAATTTACTAGAAACAAAGTATGGGAATTAGTCCCATAACCTGAGAATGTTTCAATCATTGGAACTCGATGGGTATTTCGTAATAAACTTGATGAAAATGGAACTGTTATTCATAATAAAGCAAGATTAGTTGCACAAGGATATAATCAAATGAAAGGAATTGACTATGATGAAACATATGCTCCTGTTACTAGAATTGAATCTATTCGTATGTTGTTAGCATTTGCATGCCATAAGAATTTTAAACTGTTTCAAATGGATGTGAAATCTGCTTTTTCAAATGGTGTTATAGAAGAAGAAGTTTATGTTAAACAACCTCCCGGATTTGAAGACTTCAGTCATCCTGAATATGTTTATAAATTACATAAAGCTCTATATGGTTTGAAACAGGCTCCAAGAGCTTTGTATGAAAGGTTGAGTAAATATTTGTTGAAAAATGGCTTTAAACGAGGAACTGTTGATACTACCTTGTTTACTAAAAATAAAAATGATGATATTTTGGTAATTCAAATATATGTTGATGATATTATTTTTGGCTCTACTAACATTACTATGTGTAATGAGTTTTCTGAAAGTATGAGTAAAGAATTTGAAATGAGCATGATGGGAGAATTAAACTTCTTCCTCGGACTGCAAATCAAACAAGGAGAAAAAGGTATTCACATATCTCAGTCTAAATATTGTAAAGAAATGATCAAGAAATTTGGCCTAGAATCAGCAAAATCTCTTAACACTCATATGTCAACAACTGATAAATTAATTATTGACGAAAATGGAAAATCTATTGACTCAAAGAAATATAGAGGAATGATCGGAAGTTTATTATATATAACTGCTAGTAGAGCTGACATCATGTTTAATGTTTGTAAATGTGCCAGGTTTCAAGCTGATCCTAAAGAATCTCACCTGACCGCAGTGAAAAGAATTTTTCAATATCTTAAAGGAACCACTGAATTGGGTCTATGGTATCCTAAGGATCAACCATTTAATCTAGTATGTTTTTCAGATTTTGACTATACAGGTCATCATATTGATCGAAAAAGTACTAGTGGTACTTGCCAATTCCTAGGAGGATGTTTGGTTTCTTGGTTTTCTAAGAAATAGAACTCGGTCTCTATTTTAACCACTAAAGCAGAATACATTACAGCCGCACGATGCTATGCTCAAATATTGTGGATGAAACAGACCCTTGCTGATTATAACTTAAAATTTGATTGTGTTTCAATTTTATGTGATAATACCAGTACAATAAATCTCAGCAAAAATACAGTCCTGCATGCTAGGTCAAAACATATAGACATTTGGAACCATTTTTTACGTGATCATGTTAATAACGAAAATATTAAATTAGAACATATTGACACTGAATTAAATATAGCTGATATATTTACTAAACCACTAAGTTCAGAAAGATTTTGCAAATTAAGAATTGAGTTAGGAATGCTAGATATTATTTCTTAATTATTTTATTTTGTGTCTAAACAAATTTTAATTTATCTTCTACTTAATTATTTAAAAAAATTAAATATATTATATATGTATTCTTGATAATTTTTTAAAACTAAATATATATATATATATAATTATTTTTTATATTTTTAAAATAAGTTTTTTATTAAAGAAGGGTATATTACATATATATATAAATACTAAATCTGATCCATCAGTTTTTTGCATATCCAATGGTCCACATCATACAAGCCGCATCGCCCTTATTCAACCAATCAAAATCAACTATCAAAAGCACACGGATCATGACTCAAAACCATACAATCAAGACTGAGCATTAATCTGAGCCTTTGGATTATGTTTAAAAGGAAACACATCTTAGGTTAATTTACAACCATTGATCATGATCTATGCAAGCCTCCTCACCGTTGGATTTACCTGGTACACCAAAATATATATACAATTTTTATAATTTTTTTGCTTCTGTTCTTTCTCTCTTTTCTCTCACATGTCTTATCTCCTTCGTCTCTCTCCCTGTCTTCTCTCATTATCTTTGACATCCTCTCTCTATCTGATCTACTTTTCCAATGATAATCTCTCTTCAATATATATTCATGTCCTCTTCTTCTCCTAATACTCAAAATTTTAACGTCTCTGGTATTATCAATCGATTTTTTTGTTTTGGATAAAAAAAATTTTGTTTCTAATATGCTCAATCGATTTTTGTTAGGGTTTTTGTTGAATCGCTTCATTCTTTTTCTACAGTTTTCAAAAACGTGTATGTGTTCTTCTCAGTTTTCAAAAATTTTTACCAAAAATCGCTTCTCTAGTCTTAAATTTTTTTACGATTTCAGTCAAATTTTCTAGATTTTCAACCACTTGCATGTGCTCCTTGTTTGTTCAATTTTTTTTAAACTCTCTGAAAAATCAACTATATGAAATTCTTTTAGGGTTAGGGTTTATTCATTAAACTCAACTGCATTTTTTAACCCATCTCATTTCTAGTTAACACTTTAACATTTTTTTTGGTCTGGATCTGAGAATGCCTGTTCAAAATTTTTTTTCGAACACGTATGTGTTCTCTTCTGTTCACCAAAATTTAAGGATTCTCAGTGTAAATAAAACCCTCAAAATCGTCCCTATTTTAGTTCAAAATTCATATATCGTCTTTGGGTCTTCTGATTATTTTTTTTCTGTCAACAAACATGTTTTTTAAAATACATTATGTAATATAAAATAAATCGTGCTGATTTTTCAAATAATATGGCTTCAACTAAAAATCATATCTATTGTTCAAATTTTTCCCTCTTTCGATTTTTCACAATTTTTTTTATTACTATCTTTTTTTACCGATGCAAGCAATTTCGTATACCTTACTCATAGTCACTGTAATTTCTGGTAAGTTCTGGCAAAATCTATTACTTTCTGAGTATTTTTTTTACAAATATACATTTTTTTTCAATTCCCTCATTTTATAAAAAACAACAGAAATTTTTTACAGATTTTTTTTTGTATTTCATTATAATAACTTATGTATATACATATATTTTTAATTCACACTATTTATATCTATACATATTACTTATCCTTATATATCTACACACACACACACACACACACACACACATATATATATATATATATATATACACACACACACATATACTATTTCTAAATACATATATATGTCTCTACACTTTTGTTGGACTCTCTGTTGCTTTCACTACGAAATATGTCCGAAGAAACGCTTAGCATACTGAACCTGGTATATTATTGATACCACCTCAGGTATAACCTCTCTCTGTATATTCTTATTTGTGTGGATACTGATGTCCACTGGATTAATTTTTGCGTCTTATATAATGTGTGAATACTGATATTCACCGGGCTATTCATTGTATTTACTGCTATATGATATCTGTAAGACCCCAACTTTTATGAATAAAGATGAATTTTCTATAATTATCATTTTTGAATATTATGGAATGAATTTGATATAATTGTTATAGTTGTGGGTAATAGTTATAAATTTTGCAAAGTACGCAAGTTGTTATATAATATTCGATTGGTCGGGGAATATTCATTTTAACAGGGAATATTCATACGACGGCACAATCATTGGTGGACCCCACAACAGAATTATTATCGGATTGAGAAAACGACAAAAATATTTTATGAAAATAATGGCGAAAGTTTTATCGTTAACTGTTGAAACACTCGGTGTTAAAAGTACATGAATACACGTGGTTGCATAGTAGCACATGGTATTGATTATTGATGCTTACGTGAGAAGTCACTCAGTTTTGTTCAATTATTGCTTCAGTAATTGTTGCATAGTATCTCACGTTAATTGATTCAATTACTGTCGATATTTTATATATTATTAAATCAATAATTGAGACGATGAAGTTATTAATATTATTATTTCCAATATTATCGATGTCTAGAAGTTCTGCCAAGGGGAGGTTTGGTCACCTAATTGCGCGCCAATAGGGAGAAATCCTTATCGGAAATCCCCCTCTTTCCTGGGAACAACCTGGTAGATTATTATTGTGAATTATAATAATGATGATGAAATTTTGTTTTATTAGTATTATTAATTTAATAAAATAGAAAAGCTTTTTATATAAAACAGAATACTTTTATAAAGTTATTCGTTTTTATTAAATTGTAAATAGAATATATTATATTTTATTTAAAAGATTTTGTTTTATTAGAATATTTTCAAGATAAACCAATTTGAATGATCTGTTTAAAAGTAAATCAATCACGGACCGTTTCGGGAATTAGTTACTATTCATCCATTCTCCTATAAATAGAAGCTCATTCCTTCATTATTTCTTACGAATTCAATGAAACTCTAGAGATAAACTATAGAGAGAAAGAAGAAAAGTATTCTCGCTACTTCACTACTCCTATATCCAAATTGTTCTAAGGTAAGGGGTATTATTTCTCTCAGTATTCATGAAGAGAACTTACATTATTCCATTTTTTATTACATTGGAATAACTTGTATATCTGATCACTCTATACTTGTTGAAATTCTTTTGTTATTCCATTCTTTATCATTATGTTGGAATAACTTTGTCTATCTGCAATCTGCAATTCATGGTGAAATTCTTACATTATTCCATTCTTTATCATTATGTTGGAATAACTTTGTCTATCTGAAGTACCGCATACATGATGAAATTCTTACATTATTCCATTCTTTATCATTATGTTGGAATAACCTGTCTATGCGAAGTACCACATACATGGTGAAATTCTTCTGTTATTCCATTCTTTATTATTCTGTTGGAACATCTTGTTTGTGCGTTTACGCATGACCTAGTTCCATTATTTATTATTCTATTGGAACATCCTGCGGCATGTGCAATTTCACCGACACAGTTCCGTTATTTATTATTACATTGGAATATCCTGTCGGTGCATTTTACTTTGACTGGTTCCGTTATTTATTATTCATTGGAATAACTTTTGCTGTCGCGGTTTTATCGCATGCACAGTGATTTTTTATGGTATTCCATTCTTTATTATACTCAGTTGGTTAAAGTTTTGACTTCTATACTCCATGAAATTATTGGAATATCCTTTATATTTGCGCTTCATCCAGTATATTTTTATGGAAATATTCTTCTTAGCATTCTTGAATTTTACTCAACAAAGAAGTATCATGTTTACAATTTGGACGTTATTAGTTCCTGGATAATGTAATTCTTGAACTTGTTTTATTGAATTCTTATATCATTGTCATCATTCTCATGTTTATATTATGTTGAAAGTCATTTATGGCCTGTAGTGCATAGATGGACTTGGTATGATTATGACTAGGGATTAATCGGTATAATCATGATCGTAATGTTACAAATGATGTAGTAAAAGTCCTCATTGGCTCGTAGTGCATTGATGGACAGTTGTTGGCATGATAATGACCATTGACGAATACACGAATATCCTTGGCCCGTAGTGCATGGATAATTTGTGGTTGTGATACTAATGAATATCCTTGGCCGTAGTGCAGGGATGATGTGGATTATTTATTAAGCTGAGTCCCAGCGATAAAAGTGATGAAAAACCTTTTAAATCATAAAAGATAGTAGATTTTATTCTCTACTTGACTCTTTTAATAGATTGCTTGTTCTGCTGCAGTTAAACTTGATGTTTGTTATATTGTATCAGTTTAACACTGTTGAAGGCTAACGATAATTTATTACAGATTATCTTAGTCATAATATTTCTTACTGGGCTAGTTGAGCTCGCCCTTTTACTTTCATTGTTCTCTTCAGGAAATGAAAACGTAGCAGGGACTAGTCGGGGAATGGAGTGCGGTCTAGATAATAGCATTAGTAGTCCTCACTATTCTGTTAAATAGTGTGATAATAAATGTAATGAGGACTCAATTGAGTGTGGATATTGTTTAGATGACAATATTTGTATTAAAACTCACAGCATATGTTTTGTCGTATTTTATACGACTGTTGTATAATTAAGTTGTATTTGAATTTTGTACCATGTATTTGGCGACTCAAGATAGGTGATGTATACCTATTTTGGGGGCGTCACAGTTGGTATCAAATCTTAAGGATATGATCCCTGGCTAAGATGTGAGACAAGAACTAGGAGGGGAGAGACAGAGAATTCCTTCACTAGTATGACCTACCTAAGTTTTTTTGGTATTTAATTGGTCGGTCAGAGTATAGGGATAATATGTGATATGTTAATTAACCCTTATTTTGTGGTAGTATTTGAAAATGGCATCCGAGAATGTTGAGATTAGCAATGGAGCACAGGAGACCGTTGAGTGTCTACAGATCAATAATCAGGATAATGTGCATCAGGAAGGCGACAATCCTCAGGCAAACAACAACACTGACCAGATGATGAACGATGGAATGTTCAGAGGCTTTATGTAATTCATGCAACATTAGGAAAGAGCGGCTCCTATACAAATTGCAGGTGGAAACACTGGCAACTCTCGGACGGTCACCGCTAAGTAGTTCAAGGAATTGGGACCACCGGAGTTTTTTGGAGAGCCAAAAGCACTTAAGGCGGAGACGTGGATAAAGCAGATCTGCAAGATATTTGATGTCTTGGGATGCTCCGAGGAGCAAAAGTTTCCCTTTGCCACCTTCATGTTGCGTGCAAAGGCAAATTACTGGTGGGAATCTGTAAAGCATACTCAACCTGCCGCACTGAAGATGGCTTGGGAGAAGTTTCAAGAATTATTCAACGACAAGTACTTTCCCGAAAGTATTCGTCACATGGAAGAGGTAGAGTTCATCAAGCTGGAGCAAAACAACATGACTGTGTCGCAGTATGAAGCTAAGTTTGCCGAGTTGTCCCGGTTTGGGTCCCATTTGGTTGATAATTTGGAGAGAATGACGCGAATGTTTCTAAGAGGTTTGAAACCTGAGATACGTCAATATCTTATCTCTCATAAAATGTGTTTGTATTCAGATGTTTTTAATAGGGCTTAGTTATTGGAGCACGATAATGAGTCAACCCAAGTAAAAGAGAGCAGCCGGCAAAATGATAATACTAGTGATAGCAGTCATCGAAGCGGTGACAATAAGCGTGGAGGGAATCAACATGCCAGAAATGGTAACCACTTTGGTGGTAATCATGGCCAAAACAATAAGAATGGACATTTCAAGAAGAGGAGATTCAACAATGATGGAAAGACGTCAGCACCATCACCCGTTGTTAAGGAAGGAGAACGACCACCTATCATATGCTCCAAATGCGGAGGGGAGGGACACATCAGTCCAAACTGCGCGATGCCGTCCAAAGCATTTTATAATTATGGAAGAGAAGGTCACCTAGCCCGATTTTGTCTTTCACCGAAGACAAGTTCAGCTAGGATGGAGGCACCAAAAGACGTCCCCGGAAAAGTCAAAGCCAGATGGTTCAAGGGAGAGGCGTTTGTCGTGACATCCCGGAAAGCAAGGAACCCGAACGAGGTCATCACGGGTAAGCTTATCATAAACTCTAGCGAAGTTTATACCTTATTTGATACTGGTTCTACCAATTTTTTTATTTCTCCTACTTGCGCTCAACTTTTAAATTTGACTCCGGAGAAATTGGACTTTGACTTATCTGTTAAACTCCGTTGGGAGAAACCTTCATTACATCCACTTTTATAAGTCTTATTTGGTTTAAATCGGTACCCTGACATTACCTGTCGATCTTATTTCATTGAAAATACTTGCATTTGACGTAATTCTAGGGATTAATTGGTTAACTACTCATCATGCAAAAATTGATTATTTTCGTAAGGTTGTTTGCTTTCATATTCCTAACCAACTTATTATGCGAATTCAAGCAACCAAAACATTAAAATCAATCACTGTCATCTCAAGCCATAAAGCTATTCGTTTATTGAAAAATGGATGTCAAGCTTTCTTAGCTCATGTCACGGATCTAAACAAAAATATGTCAGTGTTGAATGATATTTTTATTGTTAATGAATTTCCTGACGTATTCCCTGAAGAACTTCCTGGCCTACCCCCAGAACATGAAATTGAATGTTGTATTGACCTTGAACTCGGTACAAAACCTATTTCCAAAGGCCCATGTCTAATGGCTCCTATTGAACTTCAGGAGTTAAAGACCCAACTGCAGGAATTGTTAGACATCGGTTTCATTCGTCCTAGTACGTCTCCTTGGGGTGCTCCTGTTCTATTCGTGAAAAGGAAAGACGGGAGTATGCGACTTTGTATTGATTATCAGGAGTTGAATCATGTCACCATCAAAAATAAGTACCCATTGCCACGTATTGATGACCTGTTTGACCAGTTGCAAGGCGCCAAATTCTTTTCAAAGATTAATCTTCGTTCCAGATATCACCAATTGAAGATTAGAACCGATGACATTCCAAAGACAACTTTCAGAACTCGGTACGGGCATTATGAATTCCTAGTCATGTCTTTTGGATTGACTAATGCTCCTGCTGCCTTCATGGATATGATGAACCGAGTATTCAAGGAATATTTGGATCACATTGTGGTCGTCTTTATTGATGACATCCTTATTTATTCCAAAAACCGTGAAGATCATGAGCAACACTTGAGGTTGATACTTCAAAAGCTTCGTGAATATAAGCTTTATGCCAAGTTGAAAAAATGCGAGTTCTGGCTTGAGGAAGTAACATTCCTTGGGCACGTGGTATCAAGTCATGGAATATCTGCACCCAAAAAAGATTGAAGCTATTCAAAGTCGGAGCAACCTAAATCGATTCTGCAAGTCGTAGCTTTCTCGACTTATCTGGTTATTATCAGAGATTCATAGAAGGGTTTTCTCGAATTGCTACTCCCTTAACTCAATTGACTCGGAAAGATACAAAATTTAATTGGAATGAGGAATGTGAGAAGAGTTTTCAAGAACTCAAGAGGAGACTCATTTCAGCACCTGTTCTGACAATACCATATGGCTCGGAGGGATTTATCATCTACAGTGATGCTTCAGGCAAATGGTTAGGATGTGTTCTCATGCAACATGGGAAAGTCATAGCCTATGCCTCTCGACAACTAAAAGAATATGAGAGAAATTATCCTACTAATGATCTAGAGTTGCCAACTGTTGTTTTTGCACTAAAGATTTAGAGGCATTACTTGTGTATGGGGAGAAAGTGGAGATCTTTACGGATCATAAAAGCCTCAAATATTTCTTCACTCAAAAGGAACTCAACATGCGACAATGACATTGGCTTGAACTGTTGAAATATTATGATCATACCATCCAATACCATCCTGGAAAAGCAAACGTGGTAGCTGACGCATTGAGTAGAAGATCATATGCGGGAACGAGTGCGATATTGTCAACGTAGAGGCCCATTTTGTATGACTTGCAAAGGATGGAGATAGAGAGAAAGACTCCAGGGACCCACATGATGATGACGAATATACGAGTAGAACCGACTTTAATCGATAAAGTTAAAACTACTCAAGCTACAGACCTGGAGCTGATGCATATGAGGAAGAAAGTACAAGAAGGTGCTATGCCGGAAGCAAGAATCGATGAAGAAGGAATACTTCGAGTCAACTCCAGACTTTGTGTTCCTAACGATCCTGAGTTAAAGTATAAAATCATGATGGAGGCGCACAACACACCATTTGCAATCCATCCTAGGAGTACCAAAATGTATCATGATCTTCGACATACATTTTGGTGGGGCACTACGAAGAGAGAGATAACGCTGTTTATCTCAAGGTGTTTAACTTGTCAACGAGTCAAGGCAGAGCATCAAGTACCAAAAGGTCCATTACAACCACTTGAAATTCTAGAATGGAAGTGGGAGCACATTACCATGGATTTCGTTACTGGTCTTCCCAAGGTTTCTCAAGGCATAGATGCAATTTGGGTCATTGTTGATAGATTGACCAAGTTTGCTCATTTCTTACCAATACGAGAAACTTATACACTTGAACGTCTTGCTCGTATGTACATAAACGAGATTGTAAGACTGCATGGTATGCCAGTATCCATAGTTTCTGATCGAGAACCAAGATTCACTTCACGATTTTTGGTTAGATTACAAAAATCTATGGGCACGAATTTATGATTTAGTTCGGCATATCATCCTCAGAAGGACGGACAATCAGAGAGGACTATTCAAACTCTTGAAGATTTATTAAGACTCTGTGTCCTTGACTTCAAGGGAAGTTGGGACAAGTTCTTACCGTTGGTGGAGTTTTCTTACAACAACAGTTATCAAACAAGTATTGGCATGGCTCCATTCGAGGCGTTGTATGGAAGAAAGTGTCGTTCTCTAGTATGCTGGGATGAGGTGGGTGAAGCAACGTTATTGGGACCGAAGTTGGTACGTATGACTACGAAAAAGATTCAAACGATTCGACAACGTATAAAAACCTCACAAGACCGACGACAGAGTTATGCTGATCTTCATCGAAAAGACGTGGAATTTGATATTGGAGATCATGTGTTGTTACGTGTTGCTCCATGGAAAGGAGTTACGAGATTTGGAAAGAGAGGAAAGCTCAATCCTCGATTCATTGGCCCATTTTTAATCCTCGATCGAGTAGGGGATGTAGCCTATAGACTCGCTTTATCGCCAAGTATGTCTCGTGTTCATAACGTTTTTCATATATCCATATTACGTAAATATGTGAAAGACCCGACCACATTATTAAGTTAGAACCAGACGAAATAGCGGAAGATTTAACGTATGGAGAGGTTCCTGTTCAAATCTTGGATAAGAAGGAACATATTCTACGCTCCAAGGTTATACCTAAAGTCAAAGTTTTATGGAGGAACCACGATGTTGAGGAAATGACCTGGGAGTTAGAATCTGAAATGAAATCAAGGTATCCTTACCTCTTCGACATACCAGGTATGTACCCTAATTTCGAGGGCAAAATTTCATAAGAAGGGGAGATTTTAAGACCCAAACTTTTATGAATAAAGATGAATTTTCTATAATTATCATTTTTGAATATTATGGAATGAATTTGATATAATGTTATAGTTGTGGGTAATAGTTATAAATTTTGTAAAGTACGCAAGTTGTTATATAATATTCGATTGGTGGGGAATATTCGTTTTAACGAGAAATATTCATACGACGACACACAATCATTAGTGGACCCCACAATGTAATTATTGTTTGGATTGAGAAAATGACAAAATTATTTTATGAAAATAATAAATGGAAGTTTTATCGTTAACTTTTGAAACACCCTAAGTTAAAAATAAGTAGAATACGCTGCGGGTTGCATAGTAGCAGCACACGGTATTGATTATTGATGCTTACGTGAGAAGTCACTTTCGCTTTTGTTCAATTATTGCTTGATGGAATTGTTGCATAATATCTCACGTTAATTGATTCAATTATTGTCGATATTTTATATATTATTAAATCAATAATTGAGACGACGAAGTTATTAATATTATTATTTGTAATATTAACGATGTCTAGAAGTTCGCTAAGAGAGGTTTGGTCACCTAGGTGCGCGCTTGATAGGGAGAAATCCTTATTAGAAAGCCCCCTCTTTCACAGAGTACGACACAGTCTATTAATAATGTGAATTATAATAATGATGATGAAGTTTTGTTTTATTATTATTATTAATGTAATAAAATAGAAAAGCTTTTTATATAAAATAGAATACTTTTATAAAGTTATTCATTTTATTAGATTATAAATAGAATATATTATATTTTATTTAAAAGATTTTGTTTTATTAGAATATTTTATAGTAAACCAATACGAATTTGTCTGCTTTAAAAGTAAATCAATACTGGACCGCTCAGAATTAGTTATTATTCAGTCCATTCTCCTATAAATATAAGCTCATTACTTCATTATTTCTTACGAATTCACTGAAACTATAGAGAGAAAGAAGAAAAGTATTCTGCTACTTCACTACTTCTATATCCAGTTGTTCTAAGGTAAGGGGTATTATTTCTTTTGTATTCATGAAGAGAACTTCTATTATTCCATTTTTTATTCTGTTGGAATAACCTGTATACGCGGTCTACCCTATACTTCGTGAAATTCTTCTGTTATTCCATTCTTTATCATTATGTTGAAATAACATGTCTATACGAAGTACCGCATACATGGTGAAATTCTTCTGTTATTCCATTCTTTATCATTATGTTGGAATAACCTGTCTATGCGAAGTACCGCATACATTGTGAAATTCTTCTGTTATTCCATTCTTTATTATTCTATTGGAACATCCTGTTTGTGCGTTTAAGCATGACCTGGTTCCGTTATTTATTATTCTGTTGGAACATCCTATCGGTGCGAATTTCGCCTGACCTGGTTCCGTTATTTAATATTCTGTTGGAATATCTTGTCTGTGCATTTTCGCCTGACCTGGTTCTGTTATTTATTATTCTGTTGGAATAACCTACCTGTGTAGTTTATCGCATGCCTGGTGATTTCTTTTGTTATTCCATTCTTTATTATACTCAGTTGGTTAAAGTTTTGACTTCTATACTCTATGAAATTAGTGGAATATCCTTGATATTTGCGCTTCATCCAGTATCTTTTCATGGAAATATTATTCTGAGCATTCTTGAATTTTACTTTACAAAGAAGTATAATATTGACAATTTGGACGTTATTAGTTCTTGGATAAATGAATTCTTGAACTTGTTTTTATTGAATTCTTATATCATTGTCATCATCCTCATGTTTATATTATGTTGAAAGTCATCTGTGGCCTGTAGTGCATAGATGGACTTGGTATGATTATGACCAGGGATTAATCGGTATACTCATGACCGTAATGTTATAAATGATGTGGTAAAAGTCCTCATTGGCCCGTAGTGCATTGATGGACTGTTGTTGGCATGATCATGACCATTGATGAATTCACGAATATCCTTGGCCCTTAGTGCATGGATAATTTATGGTTGTGATACTAATGAATATCCTTGGCCGTAGTGCGGGGATGATGTGGATTATTTATTAAAAGGTGAGTTCCAAATGATAAAAGTGATGAAAACCTTTTAAATCATAAAAGATAGTAGATTTTATTCTCTACTTGACTCTTTTAATGGATTGTTTGTTCCATTGCAGCTTAAACTTGATGTTTGTTATATTGTATCGCTTTTAACATTTGTTGAAGGCTAACGATAATTTATTCAGTATTATCTTAGTCATAATATTTCTTCTTGGGGCTAGTTGAGCTCGCCCTTTTACTTTCATTGTTCTCTTCAGGAAATGAAAACGTAGCAGGGGCTAGTCGGGGAATGGAGTGCGGTCCAGATAATAGCATTAGTAGTCCTCACTATTCTGTTAAATAGTGTGATAATAAATGTAATGAGGACTCAATTGAGTGTGGATATTGTCTAGATGACAATATTTGTATTAAAACTCACAACATATGTTTTGTCGTATTTTACACGATTGTTGTATAATTAAGATGTATTTGAATTTTGTACCATGTATTTGGCGACTCAAGATAGGTGATGTATACCTATTTTGAGGGCGTCACAATATCTCCATCTAAGATTTGCTATAAATGTTGCATTCTTGCAATTTACCTGCTTCTTTGAAATTTTTTTGTCTAAAATAATAATTTCTTGTCGTGTTTTATAAATTTTTTTCTGGCTTTAGTAACCATTCTTACTTTTGACTGCAAGTCTTTATTTTATGTGTTCTTCAAATGACATGTGGCGATTATTTTTTACTGATCACTGTTTTGGTTTTAAGATAACATTTTTTTAATAGTGTGTACCTTACTGTTTAACTTAAATATTTCCTGCCCCTTGTTACTGTATCACCTCATTACTAGTTCCTAGTTCAACTTATTAATTGCTGCTTCTACTTGATTACTTGGCGTAAATATTATCTGCTGCATCTCATTTTTCCCCCTTTATATATATATATATATATATATCAGTCACTTTCAAAAATATGCATTCATATGTACAATCTCTTCTTAGTTTAATACTTTCCCATATCATTCCTGCATCATTACTCATCATGTCTAATATATTCTCTTCCAAACGAAAATTTCTACCCCTCAATTCTGAACTTCAATTTTCAAATGTTGTCCCTCATCTTACTACTATCTCTGCTCAGTCTAAATATAGATCCATGAGACACAATCTTTGTCCTGGCAATGTCATCCAAAATTATTTGAAAACTTTAAAAATGTAGGGTGGGACTGCTTGGTTTCTTTCAATGACAAATCCATTTATCCTAATATCATTGCTGAATTTTATTCTCATATGGAGTTTTCAACTGACTCATCTGGTTTACTAAAAAGCATTACAACTTGTATTCAAGGACAAACTCATATCATTGATGAATTATTTCTTGTCAATGCATTACCGTTACCTCCTTCCACTCTAGAATTACCTAGGGTAAATTCATATCATCATCCCTCTGGAATATCTGTCGAAGAATGCATGCTGTTCAAGTTCAATCTGTCTGTGGTAACCGATCAAATGGTACCAGCGTTTTGTTTGACTATCCATGCAAAGTTGGTTTAGAGTTCTTAACTCCCGAGTGTCAATTTCTAGGCAAAATCCTAAGAAACAATTTTATGTCTGTCCGTGATGATCGCAAAATGTTACCCTTTGACTTGGAAATTATCAAGAGTCTGTTAAATGAGTGCATGCCCTACAGTCTAGCTTATTTCTTGCTGTCTTCGTTCGAATTTTGTTTTCAAAACAATTGTCTTGGTTTTGGTCTCCTTCTCACACAAATATTCCATCATTTGAATCTTCCTCTGACCAATCATCAATCTCAACATGTTCCCACTAGCAATATCATTTCTCACCTCAATCTGCCACCACAGCCCCTCATTATCTTTAAACCTCTTGATTATGAACATATGGAAACTACCATCAACATGACTTCAAAAGTTAACTCTCTGAACAGTATGAATCAACTTCTGTTGCAAAATCAAACACTGCTTTTTGAAAAATTGGAAAATATTTAGCTCTCCTTACACACTGTCAAATCCGTGGTTTGTTTGTTATTAGAGCACAACAACATGCTGCTGAATCCCTTCAATGCCAATACCACACCGGATTTCACTGTTTCTATTCCCCCACTAGCTGATCCAGAAGGCAACATTCCGGATATGTCTTATTTCTCTCCTCTCGATCTAGAGGAAATCCAACTGTATGACCAAATTGACTAACTATTTGCTTACACATATTTGTTTAACTACTTCGGATAACTGTAATCCTTAATCCCTCACCCATCTCTTATTACACTAACTACCACTGCTACTAGTACTACTTCTACCTCTTATCCTTGTATATATTTGTTTTGGGCAACTAACTCTCAGTGCAGGTTTTTCTAACATACTTTTTGCAGATTTCAAATTTTATTTTACCCCGTCATTTTTTATGATGACAAAGGGGGAGAAGAAAAATATGATGATATGATCTGCCATATGCTGATATGATCTGCCATGTATGGATTATATATGAACTGCCATGTATGAATTATATATGAACTGTCATAAACTACTATGATTGATTCTAAATTGTTATAAAAGGGTTCAAAGTTTAAGGGGGATTTTTACTTAAAATCTAAAAATATTTTTGTAATTGTCATCATCAAAAAGGGGGAGATTAATAGGTATATTTTTTATTTTAGATTTTGATGATAACAATTATGTTTTAAATAAATATATAATTATTTATTTAATTTATTAATTTCTATTTTTGCTTGAATTATTTTTTGTTGACCTTGATAAATTATATGTCAAGTGTTAAATAAATTAATTCATATATTATTCAAGGCAATGATACCCTATTTCTTTTTCTAAAATTAAAAGTTGGGCAAAATTTTTCATATATACTAAAACATATAAAATACTTATTATATATATGTAACCTATATATATATATATATATATATATATATATATATATATATATATATATAAGTGTGTGTTAATGTGCATCTACCAAAACCGTGTGTGTTTGCAAGTGACAAACAATTTGGGACTAGTATTAAAAGCATGTGTTGGCTGGCATGAGCTTTAACTTATTGGTCAAATAAGCAATAAATGCTCGGTAGATGGAAAAAGGCCTAGGCAATTTTTGATCTTCTTCCGCGTCAAAAGCATACTTTAATCTGGACCGTTCAATTCAAAAATATTAGATCAAAATCGTATATTCAAAAATTAGTTTTCAAAATTACAATTTTGCCGTAACTTCAAAAATTCTATAAATAGGGAGTATTTCATTCATTTGGTTTTTACCAATTTAGTGAAAAGAAAATCATACTCTCCTTGCCTACATTCTCTCTAAGCTTTATATCTCTTCTTACAAAGGTTTTGACTTTTTGAAGAGAAAATTTTGTCCAAGTATTGAGATAAGTTTGATTTCTGTTAAATTATTTCTTACTTGTATTTTATCTATAGATATACAAATACTTATTGTTCTACATTATTTTATATATCCATATTTCATCTATTTATCAAATAAAAGGATACTTGGGTACCGCAAGGCTACAGAGAGGAATCCGACCGTACGATTCCTTATAGTCTTCAGTAACTTTTATTGATATTATTTATATAAATATCGTAAATTAGATACGACACTTGATAGCTCAAAACAACACTGAGATACTACTCCAAAAAGAGTAGTCATCCAAACCGGATTTGAGAATCATAGTGATCTATTGAAAATATTTATATAAATATCAATTGTGAAAATTATAAATTATGTCATACTTGGGCGCCGCAAGGCTACGGAGATAAACCTCTACGGAGAGGAATCCGACCGTACGATTCCTTATAGTACTAAGTGACACTATTTATAAAAGTTCACATAATAGATACAATATTCTTATATATTATTTGAGTTAAACAAATAATATTTGTTATATCAGTTTGTGTTTAACTGAGATTATACTTGATTCTATTATACAAGTATTGATTCATAAAAATAGTTCATATAATACTTCGTAAATACTAAATAAGAAACATTTCAATATTATCCATAGAAAAACACTCTTTATTTTATAGAATTGTTAATTTTTTATAAAGTGTTTTAATATCATATACTTGCTTAATCAGAAGCATAAACAAAAGTTCTATATGCTTAAAGAAGCTTATTATTAAAGTCCTTGAACTTTTATACTGAAATATTTGTTCTTAACTTCTTATCTGCTTATTTGAGAAGCATCAATTTGTACAAACTTCTTATCTGCTTATTTGAGAAGCATCATCTGTACTAGATTCTTATCTGCTTATTTGAGAAGTAGATTATTTTAAAATCATTTATAAAAATAGAGAAAGGATTAGAGTTAGTTTATTTATGTACCTGTGAGAAAGACGAGTAATTCTTCGACCAAGACCAGAGTCTTAGAGAGGTCAGCAGGAAGTTGAGTCTCTAGTGTACTTGTGAGGTGAGGAAGAGGTTGTTGTTTCAAGACCAGAGCATAGAATATAACTAATCTCAAAGAGGTGGCACAACTAGACTTGAGGAAGGAGCGGAGAGCTTGCTGTCCAAGATAGAATAATTGAATAGTTGAAAGTTTATCTATAAAACTTTGTACGGGCTTCTCCGCCTATTGAAGGAGTTGTTATTACTGATAGTAATAGGATCTCAAGTTCCAACTAGGGACTTGAGGCTGGACGTAGCAACATACCAAGGGGTGAATGTTGTGAACCAGATAAATCTATGTGCATTGTGATTGAATTTTTATTATATTACATGGTAATTGCTAAAATTGCTAATTAATAACTAAAAATTCAAAAAGGCCTAAAATATAATTTTAACTGGTAATAATCTATTCAACCCCCCTTCTAGATTATTATTGACCTTTCAATAATTAACTAAACTAACATACTAAGAAAGAAAAACAAAAACAAGATACCCTACACCACTAAACAATTTAATAACACTAAAAATGAAGGAAATGATTAGAAATCTGAGAATTTGACAAATGGACATTCATCTATTAAGCTCATAAGTGCTTGGCTTACAGGGGATGCTTCCCCCTTGCAACCCCCTCCAACTCACCGGCGAGCTGGGCAGCTGCTCGCTCACCAGGGAGCAAAACCCCGACTAGGTAGTCGTAGTGGCCATTAGTCAAACCCGCTAAATATGAAATCTTGTTTTCTATCCTGAAATCAATTAAATATTGTGTTAGAGAACATAAGGGGTGTAACAAATACTAAACTATAAAAGTTTAACCACTAAATAAACTAACAGTAAAGCAAATAAAGAAAATAAAAGTAAAAATAAAAATTAACAATAAAAATTCTTGGGTTACCTCCTAGTTACCGCTTGGTTTATAGTCTTTAGCCTGACTTTCTTCTCTGTTCTAATCAGCAAGGTTGACCGATGTCATTTCACGATCAATACAACCCCCATAGTAGTGCTTCAATCTATGACCGTTGACTTTGAAATTATGTTTGGCATCCGGGTCTTCCACCTCCACAGCTCCATGAGGATAAACTTTTGTAATGATAAATGGCCCTGACCAAGGAGATTTTAATTTTCCTGGAAACAATTTAAGCCTTGAATTGTATAATAGCACTGTTTGCCCTGCTTCAAACTGTCTTTCCAGAATTTTCTCATCATGCCACCTCTTAACCTTTTCTTTAAATAACTTCGCGTTTTCGTAAGATTGGAGTCTGAATTCATCCATTTGGTTCAATTGTAAGAGGCTCTTCTCTCCCGCAGCAGACATATCAAAGTTTAACTACCGGATTTCCCAATAAGCACTGTGTTCTAATTCAACTAGAAGATGACATGCCTTCCCATATACTAACCTGTACGGAGATATCCCTATCAGAGTTTTGTAAGCTGTACGGTATGCCCATAAAGTATCATCCAACTTGCTAGCCCAATCTTTCCGACTAGGGTTCACTATCTTCTCGAGGATTCGTTTTACTTCTCGATTAGATACCTCGGCTTGACCACTTATTTGTGGATGGTAAGCAGTAGCTATCTTAGGAATGACTCCGTACTTAGCGAGAATAGTTGAGAACTGCTTATTACAGAAGTGCATGCCTTCATCACGAATGATTGCACGAGGAGTGCCGAATCTAGAGAAAATATTCTTCCGGATGAACTTAACCACAACCTTAGCATCATTTGTGGGCGATGCTATAGCTTCAACCTATTTCGAAACGTATTCCACCGCTAGAAGTATATAGGAGTTGCTAAAAGATGATGGAAATGGTCCCATGAAGTCGATGCCCCAAACATCAAATAATTCGACTTCTAGGATCATGTTTAGTGGCATTTCTTGTTGCTTTGATATATTACCAACTCTTTGGCATTTGTCACATTTCAATGAAAACACATGGGCATCCTTAAAGAGTGTTGGCCAGAAGAATCCACATTGAAGCACCTTAGTTGCCGTTCTTTCTCCCCCAAAATGTCCACCATAGTCAGATGCATGGCATTGGTATAGAATATTCTCCATTTCAACTTCCGGAACGCACCTTCTTATTACTTGATCTCCACACTGTTTAAATAAAAGCAGCTCATCCCATAAATACTGTTTCACATCATGAAGAAATTTCTTCTTCTGCTGAGTTGTCAAATCTGGCGGAAGCACCTTACTCACAATGAAATTTACATAATCTGCATACCATGGTGTATCCATCCTTACCGCAAACAGTTGTTCATCTGGTAAAAATTCATTGATAATTATTGTGTCATTTTTTTAGTACTGCATTCTCCAATCGTGATAAATGATCAGTAACCTGATTTTTAGTTCCTTTTCGGTCCCGGATCTCTAAGTCAAACTCTTGTAGCAATAATACCCATCTAATTAATCTCGGCTTCACATCCTTCTTTGCTATTAAGCACTTAATTGCCGAATGATCTGTAAACACGATCACTTTTGTCCGAATCAAATATGACCGAAATTTATCAAATGCATAAACAACTGCTAATAAATCCTTCTCGGTAGTGGTATAATTTAGTTGGGCATCCGTTAACGTCTTACTAGCATAGTATATAGCGTGAAAATTTTATCCTTTCTTTGGCCAAGAACTGCGCCAATCGCAAAGTCGCTAGCATCACACATTAATTCAAACGGGATACTCCAATCTGGCGCTATGATTACATGTGCGGTAACTAGTTTCTTTTTCAACACATAAAAAGCTTCCAGGCATGCTTGATTAAAGTTGAATGGGACATCCTTCTCCAAAAGATTGCAAAGTGGTTTCGTGATTTTGGAGAAGTCTTTTATAAATCGTCTATAGAAACCATTGTGTCCCAAAAAACTTCGAATACTGTGACGCCCCCAAAATAGGTCCACACGACCCATTCTGAGTTGCCAGATATCATACTATAAAAATCACATACAAACTTCATTTATACAACTGTTGAACTGTCGTACAGAGTACGACAACACATAAGCTATGAGTTTTAATAAAATATTGTCTCGTAGACAGTATCCAAACTCAAATTGTTACAATGCCATATAAATACAACATCAAATATTTTAAGACCCCAAAGAAGAATGAGAAGATTACTATCATATTTATTCTAATGAGGTGCACTTTTGACGCTTTCAAAGTCGGGTTCTCATCACCCTATTGTTGTTTGCCAAAATTAATTATTAAGTGACGTATAAAATATGACACACACATCTTAGGTCCTTAATACAATTATCTGTTGCATGTCATGCCATTTTATAATGTATTGAGAAACTTCGACAGTCTCGGACCATCACACTATTTCCCTGTTATCCTCGCTCGACCCAGCTACACTCTTATTACCTGAAAGGAATTGTGAAGCAAAGGGTGAGCACAAATAGCCTAGTAAAGAATATCATGACTAAAGATAATTAAATTATCAATAGCCTTCGTCAATAATAAATCAAAGATTTAGAACATATGGTAGATGATAAAACTTTTCAACCATAGTTGCAGTGGAACGAGCAATCCATTAGAAGAGTCAAAAAGACCATCAGGTCTATTATCTTCTCCATGTTAAAAGTCCTCCAATAATGTTTTATCACTGTAACATCAATCAACAATTCCTGTCTACAATCATATGAATAACTAATAATCATAATTGTGATTCTAAATTCCTTTTCGCACCCAGGACGAAGATAATTTTCATCACCTATCTTCACCTGAAACATCAAAAATCATGGTTATACCAAATCATAATTCCTGCTCACAATCATACTAATAAATTCATCTTTGCACTACAGGCCAAAGACATACAACTGTATTTTAGAAGAGTCAAGTAGAACATGATATCTACTATCTTTTACGAATTAAAAGTGTAAAATCAATATTTTATCGCTGAGACTCAGCTTAATAAATAATCCACATTATCGAATCATCCCTACGCTATGGCCAAGGATATTCATGTAATCCTCAATGGTCATGATTATACCGAATAATCCCTGGTTATAATCATACCAATAACTGTCCATTAATGCACTACGGGCCAATGAGGAGTTTTACCACAGCATCTATAACATTAAGTGTTATAATTATACCGAATGATCCCTGGTCATAATCATACCAATAAACAGTTCATATATGCATATAAGCCAAAGATACTCATCAATCAATAGTCCATCTTTGCACGTAAGCCAAAGATATACAACTGTAAAACCAATAATCAGCAGAAGTCCATCTTTGCACATAAGCCAAAAATATACAACTGTAAAACCAATAATACAGTCCATCTTTGTACGTAAGCCAAAGATATACAACTGTAAAACCAATAATCAACAGTCCATCTTTGCACGTAAGCCAAAAATGACTTTCATCATAATATAAGCATGAGGATGATGACAATGATATAAGTATTAATCAAACGAAAATAAGGATAAATATTAAAGACTTTAAATTTATCCAAATATTATCAATCACTTAATAAACTCATAATCTAATATTATTAATATTATAAATATTTTAATCACTTCTTAAACTTATAAATAATTTATTTCAATTGTTTACACTTTACTAAATAATGCATTTAATCATTCAAAAATGCCATACCCATAAGATTTCATCACCAATGATCAAATCCCTCATCAGAAATCTACATATACCCTATATAGGATTCCCAAGCCATAAAATTCTATTTTCTAATTTTGTTACTTCACATAACATATTTAATTCATTTACTCATAACCAGTTCATTTTCATGAGAAATACCAAATCAGTCCCAAAAATATTTCTTTTCTGGGATTTAACAGAATATAGTCCCATATTGAACATATATTTTTCTCGTAATTTTTAAAATTCATTTACTATTTTTCATATGGCCAAAACTGCCGAATATTTAGACATTTATCATAAATTGTACTTTTGTCCAAAAATTCCAAAATTTACAGGGTATACTCCCGTTATATACATGTACTCCCAATAAAAATTTTACCAATTTAGGAGTTAACCACAAGGAGTTATAAGGGTTTACTTTTAAAATAATCTTTTCCCATAAAATCCATAACTCTTAATCTATAAATCCAAAAATCGCCATCTTTGGACACAATATAGAAAACTCATCAAATTATCATTTCAAATTTTTCAAGAATTTTTAAGGGTCAGAAAAATTATGAAACTATAAATGGATTTTCACCCGCCATGCGGTAATCCACGTAGACAGATCATTTCCACAATTTAATAAGGAATGAATACAAAGGATCATTCACCATGCATGCGATAATCCACATGTAGGCGAGTTATTCCAACGTAATAATAAAGAATGGAACTGTGTCATGCGTAAACCGCATGCATGTGATATTCTAATAGAATAATAAAGAATGGAATAACAATGTAAATCACCGGGCATGCGATAATAGCACATATAGGTTAGTCAAACGTAATAATAAAGAATAGAATTAGGTCATAAATAAAACCGCATGCATGGATATTCAACGAGTAATAATAAAGAATGGAATAACAACGAAATCACCGGGCATGCGATAGATCGCATGCACGGTGTTATTCCAACGTAATAATAAAGAATGAAACGAAACCAGTCACGCGTAAACCGCATGCATGTGATATTCCAAATGAATAATAAAGAATTGAATAACAACAAAATCACCGGGCATGCGATAAACCGCATGCATACGAGTTTATTCCAACAGAATAATAAAGAATGGAACCAGTGTCATGCGTAAACCGCATGCATGTGATATTCAAATGTAATAATAAAGAATGGAATAACAACGAAATCACCGGGCATGCGATAGACCCGCGCATGCATGTTTATTCCAATAGAATAATAAAGAATGGAACTGTGTCATGCGTAAACCGCATGCATGTGATATTCAAATGAATAATAATGAATTGAATAACAAAGAAAATCACTGTGCATGCGATAAAACCGCGACAAAAAAAGTTATTCCAATGAATAATAAAGAATGGAACTGAGTTATCGTAAACCGCACGCATGTGATATTCCAATAGAATAATAAAGAATGGAATAACAACATAAATCACCAGGCATGCGATAGACTACAAAGACAGGTTTTCCAACATAATAATAAAGAATAGAATAACAGAAGAATTTCACCATGTATGCGGTACTTCGTATAGACAGGTTATTCTAACATAATAATAAAGAATGGAATAAAAACCCTTATGAGTATTGAAATAAGATAACTCTCTTCATGAATACGAAAGAATAATACCCCTTACCTCAAAAGAAGACTGGATACTGGAATAGTGAGGTAGTAGACTTCTCTTCTTCTTTCTCTCAATAATTTCTCTCTATAATAATTGCTCTATAGGTTTAGTGAATTGGTGAGAAATGAAGGAAGAATGAGCTTCTATTTATAGGAAAATATAGTTTCGATAATTACACGTTTTGGGGCTCGAAATATTACAGTACAATACCTTCAACTTTTCTTTCATTTTTAATTTAGCCCTGCAAGTATTATCAAACTTGCACTACCTCCCCTAATAATAAATCATATGAATTAATAGTTCATTCATGTGACTTAATGTGAGATCCCAGATTTTACGAATAAAGATTTAATTTTCTCGAATTTTTTTTTGAATATTATGGTGTGAATTTGAGATAATGTTATAGTTGTGGGTAGTATTTATAAATTCGACAAAGTATGCAAGTTGTTATAAAATATTCGTTTGGTCGGGGAATATTCTTTTTGTCAGAGAATATTCGTACGACGGCATAATCATTAGTGGACCCCACAACGAAAGTACTGTCGTCGTAGTTAGAAAACGACAAAAATATTTTATAAAAATAACGATGGAGGTTTTACCGTTAATACTGTTGAACTACCCGGTAGTAAAAGTACAGTAATACGTGTGGTTGCATAGTAGCATACGGTATTAATTATTGATGCTTACGTGAGAAGTCACTCAGTTATACTCAATTATTGCTATAGTAATTGATGCATCATATCTCTCATATTATTGATTCGATTATTGTAATAATATCATCTACATTATATGATATATTATTAAATCAATAATTGAGATGACAAAGTTATTCATATTATTAAATTGCAATATTTACAATGTCTAGAAGTTCTGTCGAGGAGAGGTTTGGTCACCTAATTGTGCGCCAATAAGGAGAAATCCTTATTGGAAAGCCCCTTTTTTCCTGGGAACGACCTGGTTGTTAAATATTGTGAGTTATGATATTAATGATGAATAAGTTCGTGTTGATTAAAGATGAATTCGATAGTTCCATTGTGTTGAGATTATTGGTGTTAGTTGAAATCGACATCTATTCCGATGATAATTGATGTCTGGGGATTATATTGATAAAATGGGTAATTAATTGGGTAAATGAGCAATTAATTGCTACTAATTCACATGCTCATATAACTATTTGTTCACATGTGTGTACTATGGAATCACATTCTTATACTATTAGGGGAGTTGGTGCAAGATTGATGATACTTGTATGACTAAGTTAAAAATGGAGGTATAGATGGAGGTACTATATTGTAATTAATTTTTTCACATGTTTAAAACTATTGAGTCACATGATTTACTATTGATTTACATGATTTACTATTAGGGGAGGTGGTGCAAGTTTGATAATACTTGGATGACTGAATTAAAAATAAAAGAAAAGTTGGAGGTATTGTACTATAATTTTTTGAGCCCCAAAACATGCAATTATCGAAACTATATTTTCCTATAAATAGAAGCTCATTCTTCCTTCTTTTCTCACCAATTCACTAAAGCTTTAGAGCCATTATTATAGAGAGAAATTATTGAGAGAAAGAAGAAGAGAAGTCTGCTCCCTCACTATTTCAGTATCCAGTCTTCTTTTGAGGTAAGGGATATTATTTGTTGTACCTGTAAGGGGTATTATTCTTTCGTATTCATGAAGAGAATTACTTCTTTCAATACTCTTAAGAGTTGTTATTCCATTCTTCATTATTATGTTGGAATAACTTTGTTTATCTGGGTACCGCATACACGGTGAAATTCTTCTGTTATTCCATTCTGTATTATTATGTTGGGATAACTCGCTTATGCTAAGTACCTCATACATGGTGAAATACTTCTATTATTCCATTCTTTATTATTCTCGTTGAATATCCCGCTTGGTCTTAATTTCACTTTGACACGGTTCCGCTTCTTTATTATTCTATTGAATAACTCATTATCTAAGTACCGCATACATGGTGAAATTCTCATTTGTTATTCCATTCTTTATTATTCTCAAAATATCCTCGTCTTCATGCGTTTACACACGACCGGTTCCATTATTTATTATTCCACATTTATTATTCTCAGTCGAAATATCCTCGTGCGTGCGCTTACGCCTGACTCGGTTCCATTATTTATTATTCGCTGGGAATAACTTTCTGCATGCGGGCCTATATCGCATGCATGGTGAATCCTTTATATTCATTCCTTATTAAATTGTGGAAATGATCTTGTTACGTTGATTATGATGAGAGTCATAATAAAAGCTTTGGACTGATGAAAATCATGGGTATATGATGTATTAGTAAGTGTTATGATGAGTTATGTTGGTTATTATGTGAAAACATGAAAGTTTCTTAGAAATCACAAAGGGTTAAAAATCAGATTTTGGTGAAAATGGAACATGAAATTCAATTGACCATATCTCCTATTATATTTTGAACTTTTGAGTGTGGTCAAGTTCTAGAGTTAGATCTATGAGTTTTGTAGCATCTCCAAATGGAATCACTGAAAAAAGTGTTGTAGATTTTCGTGTGGACTGATTTTAGCAAAGGAGTCAAAAGCTGGAAATTACCAAAATGATACTGTCTAGATTTTAGAAGGGCTGTTTCGGCCACTTAAATTATGAGAAAAATTCTGGCCTTTTGGGACATGAAATTATATGGTATAAAGAACCTCATGTCCAAAAATGAGCTCATTCTGACTTAAAATGAGCAAGTTATAACCATTTCAATATTTAGGTTTTTTTGACGAAAAATGCTATAACCGAAGTTCTATAACTCCGATGACCATGAAATTTAAACTAGAGACTCACGTTAACATGTGTAAGATCCTGCCAAGATTTGGTAATTTTTTGAGTTAAACTTGAGGTAGCTAATTTCTTAAGGAATTAATTGGAAATTGATTTTTGAAAAATAGTAAATGAATTTTAAAAATTCCGAGAAAAATATATGTTCATTATGGGACTATATTCTGCTAAATCCCATAAAAGAAATATTTTTGGGACTAATTTGGTATTTTTCATGAAAATGGTTTAGTTACGAATATATGAGTTAAATATGTTATGTGAAGTAACAAAGTTGGAAAATAGGATTTTATGGCTTAGAAATCCTATATAAGGTATATGTATATTGTTGAGAAGGGATTTGATCATTGGTGATGAAATCTTATGATTATGGCATTATTTGAATGATTAAATGCATTATTTGGTAAAGTGTAAACAATTGAAATAAATTGTTTATAAGTTTAGAGGTGATTAAAATATTGTAATGATATTAATAATATTAGATTATGAGTGGTTGATAATATTTAGATAAATTTAAAGTCTTTAATATTTATTCTTGTTTTAGTTTGATTAATGCTTATATCATTGTCATCATCCTCATGCTTATATGGTGATGAAAGTTATCTTTAGCTTACGTCCGAAGATGGACTGTTGATTATTGAATTGTATATCTTTGGCTTACGTGCAAAGATGGATTGTTGATTACTGGTTTTCTTGTTGTATATCTTTGGCTTATGTGCAAAGATGGATTGTTGATTATTGGTTTTATTGTCGTATATCTTTGGCTTACGTGTAGAGATGGACTTGGTATGATTATGACCAGGGATTATTCGGTATAGTTGTGACCATTGATGATTTAATGAATGTCTTTGGCCCGTAGAGCAGGGATGATTCGATGATGTGGTTTATTTATTAAGCTGAGTCTCAGCGATAAAAATTGATGAAAAACCTTTTTAAATCATAGAAGATAGTAGATTTTATTCTCTACTTGACTTTTCTAATGGATTGCTTGTTCACCGGAGTTAAACTTGATGTCTATTGTATTTTATCAGTTTAACATTGTTGAAGACTAATGATAATTTATTCTCGCATTATCTTTGTCATAATATTTCTTCTTCGGGCTAGTTGAGCTCACCCTTTCCTTCACCGTTCTCTTCAGAAATGAGAATATAAATTTGGGACGAGTCGGGAACGAAGCGAAGTACGGTCCGATGATGATAGCATTAGTAGTCCTCACTATTATGTTAAATAGTGTGACAATAAATGTAACGAGGATCGAATTTGAGTTTGTATATCTGCCTATGAGGACTCCATTGAGAATGGATATTGTCTAGAAAGGCGATTCTTGTTTAAACTCTCGCTTTATGTTTTGTCGTATTTTACACGACAGCTGTATAGTTAAGTTTGTATTTGTATTTTGTACCATGTATTTGGCGACTCAGAATAGGTGATGTATACCTATTTTGGGGGTGTCACACTTAATAGTTATAATCATGTGAAAATACGAATTACAGTATAGTACCTCCATCTATACCTCCATTTTTAACTTAGTCATGCAAGTATTATCAATCTTGCACCACCTCCCCTAATAGTACATGAATGTGAATCAATAGCACACACATGTGAAAAAATAGTTATAATCATATGAATTAATAGCAATTAATTGCTCATTTATTCGATTAATTACCCGATTGGTCAATATAACCTCCAGACATCAATTATTATCGAAATAAATGTCGATTTCCACTAACACTAACAATCCCAACACAATGGAAATATTTTTCTCAAAAATTTCATTTTTGAAATTTCAAAGTTTGACTTTTTCCAAAAAAGTCAACTGTTGACTTTTTGACCAAAAAGTCAACCCCGACAAATTTTGTGTTTATAGTCTATTTTTACTAATTTCATCGTTTCAGACTCAAATATCACATCCGCGTCTCCAAATTCAACTCCGAATTCAAATTCAATTTTTAATAACATTCATTATTAGTATTCTAACTCACAATATTTAATAACCAGGTCGTTTCCAGGAAAGAGGGGGCTTTCCGATAAGGATTTCTCCTTATTGGCGCGCAATTAGGTGACTAAACCTCTCCTTGACAGAACTTCTAGACATTGTCAATATTGTAAATAATAATATGAATAACTTTGTCGTCTCAATTATTGATTTAATAATATAAAATATTATGCGATGATAATCTTTGTGACAATAATTGAATCAATAATATGAGAGATATGATGCGTAATTATCAGTAGCAATAATTGAGTATAACTAAGTGACTTCTCACGTAAGCATCAATAATCAATACCGTAATGCTACTATGCAACCACGCCAGATTCTTCGTATTTTTATTACCGAAGTAGTTCAACAGCTTTTTAATTCTGTAACACTTTCATTGCTTTTTTTTTATAAAAGATAATTACATGCGTTTTCTTACTACTTACAATAGTTTAGTTATTAGGGTCCACCAATGATTGTGCCGTCCTACAGATATTCCCCGACCAAACGTATATTTTATAACAACTTGCATACTTTGAAAAAATTTCAGATATCACCCTTAACTTTAACCTTTTATCAATTTAACCATTTACTAAATAGAATAATTATAAGAAAATTGCATACTTTCATTTCATAAAATTTGGGGTCTCACAAATACCCTTTACTGAAATAGGTGGTGGCAGGCTCTCAATGGTTTCGATCTTGGCTCTATCAACCTCAATTCCTTTTGATAACATTCGATGACCCAAGATTATTCCCTCTTGAACCATAAAATGACATTTCTCTCAGTTTAAAACCAAATTCGTCTCCATACATCGTTTAAGCAAGAGAGTGAGATTTTCCAAACAATAATCAAACAAATCGCCAAAAATTTAAAAATCATCCATAAATACCTCAAGATTTTGTTCGATCATATCGGAAAAAATAGCCATCATACACCGTTGAAATGTCACCGGCGCATTACATAATCCAAAAGACATTCTGCGAAAAGCAAAGGTACCATATGGGCATGTGAATGTCGTCTTCTTCCGATCCTCAGGTGCAATGGCAATCTGGTTATAACCTGAGTATCCATCCAAGAGACAATAATACTAATGCCCAGCAAGCCTGTCCAATATCTGATCTATGAATGATAGAGGAAAATTGTGACGCCCCAAAAATAGGTATACATCACCCATCTTGAGTCGCCAAATACATGGTACAAAATTCAAATACAACTTAATTATACAACAGTCGTGTGAAATACGACAAAACATAATCTAAAAGTTTTAATAAGAATATTTTCATCTAGACAATATCCACACTCAATGGAGTCCTCATTATATTTATTATCACACTATTTAATGTAATAGTGAGGACTACTAATGCTATCATCGGGGACCGCCACTCCGCTTCCCCAACTAGTCCCAGGCTATGTTCTCATTTCACGAAGAGAATAATGAAAGAAAGGTGAGCTCAACTAGCCCGATGAGAAATATTATGACTAAGATAATGCGAGAATAAATTATCATTAGTCTTCAACAATGTTAAACCGATAAAATACAATAGACATCAAGTTTAACTGCAATGAATAAGCAATCCATTAGAAGAGTCAAGTAGAGCATGATATCTACTATCTTCTATGATTTAAAATATTTTCATCAATTTTTATCGCTGAGACTCAACTTAATAAATAAACCATATCATCGAGTCATCCCTGCACTACGGGTCAAGGATATTCATTCAATTATCAACGGTCATGACTATACCGAATAATCCTTGGTCATAATCCTACCAAAAATTCTCCATCAATGCACTACAGGCCACTGATGACTTTCACCACATCATTCGACACATTACGGTCATGATTATACCGAATAATCCCTGGTCATAATCATACCAAGTCCATCTATGCACGTAAGCCAAAGATGACTTTCATCACAATATAAGCATGAGGATGATGACAATGATATAAGTATTAATCAAACGAAAACAAGGATAAATATTAAAGACTTTAAATTTATCCAAATATTATCAATCACTTTATAAATTCATCATCTAATATTATTAATATTATAACAATATTTTAATCACTTCTTAAACTTATAAACAATTTATTTTAATTGTTTACACTTTATCAAATAATGCATTTAATCATTCAAAAATGCCATACTCAAAAGATTTCATCACCAATGATCAAATCCCTCATCAAAAATCTGCATATACCCTATATAGGATTCCCAAGCCATAAAATCCTATTTTCCAATTTTGTTACTTAACATAACATATTTAATTTGTTTACTCATAACTAGTTCATTTTCATGAAAAATACCAAATCAGTCCCAAAAATATTTCTTTTCTGGGATTTAGCAGAATATAGTCCCATATTGAACATATATTTTTCTCGAATTTTAAAATTCATTTACTATTTTTATATGGCCAAAACTCGCGAATATTTAGACATTTATCATAAATTGTACTTTTGTCCAAAAATTCCGAAATTTATAGGGTATACTCTTGTTATATACATGTACTCCCAATAAAAATTTCACCAATTTTGGAGTTAACCACAAAGAGTTATAAGGGTTTACTTTTAAAATAGTCTTTTCCCATAAAATCCATAACTCTTAATCTATACATCAAAAAATCTCCATTTTTGGACACAATCTAGAAAACTTATCAAATTATCATTTCAAATATTTTCAGAATTTTTTAGGGTCAGAAAAATTACGAAACTGCCCCTGGAAGAAACCCCTTTTGAATAAAAATACTATTCATATGAATACAAAGGATCATTCACCATGCATGCGGTAATCCCCATAGACATGTTATTCCAATATAATAATAAAGAATGGAATAATGTAAGAATTCACCATGCATACTGGTAGTCCGCGTGAGCAAAAGTTATTCCAACATAATAATAAAGAATGGAATAATGTAAGAATTCACCGAGCATGCGATAGATCCACGCATGTGTTATTCCAATGTAATAATAAATAACGGAACCAGTCATGTGTAATTCACACAGACAAGATATTCTAACAGAATAATAAAGAATGGAATAACAATAGAATTAACCAGGCATGCGATAGACCGCACAAACAAGTTATTCCAACAGAATAATAAAGAATGGAACCATGTCATGCGTAATTCGCACAGATAGGATATTCCAACAGAATAATAAAGAATGGAACCAGGTCATGCGTAATACGCACAGACAGGATATTCCAACAGAATAATAAAGAATGGAATAACAGAAGAATTTCACCATGGATGCGGTAATCCCCATAGACAGGTTATTCCAACAGAATAATAAAGAATGGAATAACAGAAGAATTCACCATGCATGCAGTAGTCCTCGGAGATAGGTTATTCCAACAGAATAATAAAGAATGGAATAACAGAAAAATTCACCAGGCATGTGATAGACCGCACAAACAGGTTATTCCAACAGAATAATAAATAACAGAACTAGGTCATGCGTAATTCGCACAGACAGGATATTCTAACAGAATAATAAAGAATGGAATTACAACAGAATTCACCAGGCATGCGATAGAATCGCATGCATGTGTTATTCCAATGTAATAATAAAGAATGGAACCGTGTCGTAAGTAATTTGCACGCAGGATATTCTAACGTAATAATAAATAATAGAATCGTAATGCGTAATACGCATGTATGGCAGTAAACAATCCTAAATTCAAATTGTAATATTAAATATTTATTAAATTATATAAATATTTTATTGATGTAGTTATTATTATTAAATATTTATGAATTAAATTTATTAGATAATATTCTAAACTAATTTGGTTTATAATTTAGAGAGTTGTAATATAACATGAGATGTTATATTGTTGTTTTAATTTAATAATTATAGTGATATGTTAATTTATTAAATAAAATTATAATGAGATTATAATTTTGTGATATTTGGATTAAGTGGAAAAATTTGTTTAGTATGTTGTAATTGGTTATTTAACTAATGTTGAATATGGAGGTATAAGTAAGAGATTTTAAACTATAGTGTAAGTGGTTTATTAAAATAAAATTAAAGTAATTTTTAATTGATTTAACCAAACAAGGCTTAAAATATTAAGTCTTTATTTTAAAGACTTTTTGCCAAACAAGCCTTATGGCTTTTAGATTTCTAATTTTTGAATTTAAATAAAATAAATTAAAATAATAAATATAATATATTTATGTTATATACGTTAGTAACTGAAATTGAAATTAGTAATAGTACTAAGGTTTATCAGTTTTTTTTCTTTGCGCTTAAGTGCTAGCTAGACTACATAACTTGGTATTTGGCTTAAGCTAAGAACTAAGAAGAGAGAAGAGCCTGAGAATTTATAGAGCTTGACAGAGTGAAACTTGAGAGAGATTGAGAGGAAGCTTAAGGATTTCAAAGCTAATTCATTGGTGTTTGCAAGGAATTATTACGCTAATTGAAGGTATTTTCCCTAATTATATATGAATATGCATATATGAGCGTACGACAAAATTTTATATACTCTATGATTTTAAAATTTGTTGAATTGTTGTTATACAATGGGTTACTTGTGATTATATGAGTTTATGATGATTAGAGGTAGTGCTTAAACGAGAATTGCATGCTAAATTCGTTTGACAGTAGGAAGAAATAATGTCAGTATATGTAATTCTTATGTGGCTTATGTAAGTAACAACTATGATGATCAATTTAGTGTGTGAAATTGAACTGTGACTATGTTAGTTAGTTTGTTAAGAGTTACAGAGAACTTAGTTCAAAAGAATCAAATTGGTGTATCATTATGATTATAGTGTTCACTGTGTCAAGAAATATCAAAAATAGAGTTTTTGGTTTTAAAATATTCTATTCCAGTATTTAATATTTCTAGAATTATGGTTTAAGTTGTGTTAATTAAGTATTTGTATGCTTGGTGAAGTTTATGTGTAATTTGCATAAGTTATACATGTTAATTGGTGTTAGAAATTAAGACATAGTAGCTTGATTTTGTTTCTTGTTTTGGGTGTTCTGTAATTCGGAGCCCCAACACCAAATTTCGCGCCCTAGCGCCAAAAATAGGCCAGAAGTTCGCGCCCCAGCGCTAGAATTCGTGCCCCAGCGCTGGAAAAGTGGTCTAGGTCGGACAGTTTTGACCTCTTGTAGTAAAATGGCCATAACATTTTCATACGAAATCCGATTGAGGTGATTCAAGATGATTCGGAAAGAGGACGAATAGACCTATAACTTTTATTCTTTAAGGTTTTCAATTTGAAATCGTTATTAAGGGTCAAAATGGACATCTTTAAGACTGTTGTGTATTTGGAGCCAATAAGAGGGCGTCGGGATGCGCGAATGCAAGTTCAATCCTTTGTGTGTTAGTATAACTTAATGATAATGTGTTGGACATGTAATAGGATGTTGTATAAAGTTGTTAATGTGTATGTGGTGCAATGACATGATTACTTAAGTAGTTGTAATAAAGCTAAAAAGTAATGTTCATGAAAAGATGTGGTGTTATTTAAACTTAACTTAGTTAGTAGCTATACTAAAAGTAAGAAAACAACTCATGAAGGTAATGTTAGTGTAACTAATGTGTATTGTCAATACATATTGTATGTGTAGGACTTGGGGTGAACGTGAGTAGTGATTGTTTAACCTACGCACGAGGCAAGTTCCCTAACCTTTGCTACTTTATTATTCAGCAAGGTTACTTTTCACTGTTATGTTATACTTATGCAAATTCTCTATTTTTAATCTCTTGTTTAACGATTTATTGTCATGCAAGTTCTTTAACCCTCATTTAATGTTAAGCAAGTTAGTTAATCTTTGTTTCTTTATTCCAGTCGAGATTACTTTGGTTATTCAAAGTCTGTAATTTTAATGTAAGAAGTGTGTTTATTCAGCTACTAATAACTGTTGTTTGATCCTCGTTCTTCAATATCATTATACCATCTTACATTATTGTACTGAACTCTAAGTTGCTTAGCGATTCTTTACCAATTCAACTATTTTTTTAGTTAATGAATATTCTAAACTCTAAATTACCCTTGAAGTCAACCCAAACCAATCTTCCTTTGGTTTGTTTATGTACTCACACACAACTTTGAAAGCATGTTGTCAATGATAAGATTTGTTCAACTTAGAAATTGTTAATATTCTAGCCTTATTGATTCATCGATATACCTTATTCATGAAGATATTATAATCAAACCCTTGAATAGTTATTGGTTCCTATTTGATTCAACTAGTACTTGGTTGATGAACGTTCTAAAAATCTAGACTTCCTTTGAAGTTAATTCCCAGCCAAACTTCCTTTGGTTCGGAACTTGATAATCTAAGCTGAGATGAACAACCCTACATCATGGGATTATTTTAGAGCTACGCAATAGCGTTAAAATGTTTGCGCAATATATAGTACAAAGGGCTGATCACCTGGAGTACGAAATTATGGTCCATATAGTCGTTTAAATTGTTAAAGGTTACAGTAGAAACACCTGTGAACCTAGGACATAGATGATGATTATAGTCTTTTAGACTATTAAAGGTTAAAGTAGAAATACTTGTAAACCTAGAATAAAGTTCGTGGTCTTGTGACCCTCAGTATATTCTTTGATGTTGTTATCTATTATTAACTTAAACGTTCATTATTCCTTTGAACTCATAGCTGTTGAATTAATTTTCTTGTTCCGGTAACAATACTTTACCATTGAAAGCTCAGTTAATTGTCATTCATAAAACGTTATTGTATATTATCATTCTTGAGGGCAATTGTTTGCTCACTCTTGCACAAAATAATGCAGATGAAGTTACGAAGTTTGAAAAGCTTTATACAAGAAAGGGCAAGGACAAAGTGCTTGATTAGACGACAACGTTTAATTTATATTTTATTTATGAAGCTTATGTAATATATTTAGTTATAATCATGCTTTAATTTTTCGCGAATGATTGTAATAAAAGTTAGATGACCTGGGATTTATTTTAGATGATGTAACCCTTTAATGGGAGATTAATTGTTTAAACTTTTTAGTTTAATTATATCCTTTGTTTATGGGTAGTTAGTTATGATTTATTTGGACAGTGAACAACAAATCTGTAGGTTTGAAGTGCCCGGATTTGGGGGTGTCACAAGTTGGTATAAGTTTTAAACAGTAAGATGCCGCCTAGAAGAAGACAACAATGTCAGCAGAGACCCAAGGAATATGCATACAATAGGGAAGTTAACGTAAATCCAGTGCCGCAATTGGTGAATTTACTAATGGGAGCACTGGCAAATCAACTGAACTTCTGGCTATACAATCAAATCTCGATGTTCCAACCAAATTCATTCACAACAGAGTTGGAAAGAACGATTGATGTAGACGAGGAAGATAATAAGCTGGCATACAATCAAGAGCAGAGGGGAAAGAAGAGTGAAGATGATAAGGTGGATGATAGTTATACCGGTAACGCCTGGAAAAGAAAGTGGGACAATAATATTAACGCTGAAAATCAGCAACGGAAGGAAAAGAAGAAGGTGGAGGCGTGTAGCAATTGCGAAAAGAAACATGTAGGTGTTTGTTTGAAGGGAAAAAGGGTGTGCTTTAATTGTGGTTCGAAGGGCCACATTGCACAAAAGTGTTCAAGACCGAGGAAGGAAGCCTGCTTCACGTGTGGATCGAAGGAGCACTTGGATCGAGAGTGCCCAAAGAAAGCGGTAGGAAAAGAAAGTGGAAGCAAAGGGGGTAGTGGAAAACTGGTTATTATGGAATTAGCTCCGCCAAGTGGACCAACTGAACAATCATCCAACATGAAGATCCAGGACGCAATGCAAGGTATGGTTTCGATCAGTTATCTATACGGCTACGAGTTAATTAATTCATGTGCCACTTGATAATTTTTCCTGGTGAATTCGTTTAGAAATTAGATTCGCTTTAGGAAGAGTTAGACTATTCCCTAAATATGGAAAGTGTGAAAATTGATTCTTTTAAGTTGATGTGTAGAATTTCTGTATTGGAATTAATATGGCACCTGTGATGTCTCTACCATATAATATAGGAATGTTGTGTTGTATAGCGACACATCCTATAATATACTAGGCTATGTGTTTAGGCAGAACGACAGGGTCATCTCATATGCCTCGCGTCAGTTAAAATTTTTATGTGAAAGGATATCCGACTCATGATTCTGAGCTAGAGCTGATAGTGGTTGCCATGAGGATTTAACGATATTACTTTTGGATAGTAGTGTGAGATATAAACAAACCATAAGTGTCTAAAGTATATAGGGGTATTTAAGCGTGCGTTGAAGTGATAGTAGGAGTTGATCAAGGATTGTGAATGTAAAATCCTAAACGATCGTGGTTGCCGGTGTCTTAAGAAAAAAGTAGTAGTTATTATTGTTAACTGTGCAAGATGGGTTCATAATAGAAATGACTAATATGTGGTAGGAGGTAAGATATATGAAAAGTCAGAGAAGAAGCTATTCAGGTGGAAAACCGTACAACTCTGCTAGACAGAGTAAAGGAGGAGTAGCTCCAAGATGAGGGTGTCAAATTCAAAATCGATACTGAAGGATAGTTGAAAGTAGAAGGAAGAAACAGGGTTTCACTAATATAAGGAATTGAAAAAAAAAGTTTTGCATAAAATTTATATGTTGAATCAACTAGGAAGGGCAAAAAAATATATATTGCCTTCGATAATACTATTGGTGGAAAGAGATGGTGATAGATCCTATGGTATGTTGAACTTAGCATATTACCTACCAAACAGTGTGTGAAGCTGTATGTTAACAAAATTGTTTCAAGACACGGTGTTTCAGGATCAATTGTGTCGAACCGAGATTCGCGATTTACATCGAATTTTCAAAAAGGTTTGCAAGAACATGTGGAACGTAATTAGAAATAAGTATGTCATATCGTTGCAAATCGATTGCCAAACTAAAAGGAAATCTAGACATCGGAAGGCATGCTAAGAGTACGAGAAGTTTTTGATAATGTCATACGAGGAATCCGCATTGAGCAAGTTATGGGCAAGTTAAAAATAAGTTAAGAGTAAGGTAATGTTAGGTGGGATTTTAATTGAGGACTCATATGGTAACTAAGTCGTACAAACTTTTGTATGGGCAGAGGTTTTGGTGCATATACTTGGTTTATCACATTGATAATCATTGGAATATCGGTATCGCGCTATCCATGTATATGTGGTGGAAAGGTGATTCTTTTCTCATGTACATTTTTGATAGTTAGATTATATTAGGGTTAGGTTCGGTTCTTAAAACTAAAGCATATGGTAAGTTCGTGACTCATAATCATATGGTATGTTTTGAACCCCTCAGCGAATGGACGCCTATGGTCTGACTAGGATAAGTTCCTAAACTCATATGATTATGGCAAGTTACTGAATTTCCAAAGTGTGGTAAGTTTGATGAACTATATTGGGTATAATACGGTTATGGTGTAGGAAGCATTGATGAAGCTGAAAAAATGGTTTTGAGGTAGCCTTACCTCTATAGTTAGAGCACATTCGTAATATCTTTCATGTTTCGGTGATATAATTGAACAAGCCCGACTACAATCATGGGATGGTTACGAACCGTTATGGTTGTTCTACTAGGAAATTACTATCCAGTTAGTCGGCAGAAAAGAACAAATGCTCAGGGATAAGGTAATACCTTCTGTGAAGGTGATATGGAGGAACCATAGCGTCGAAGATGCTACGTGGGAACTCGAAACTGAAATGATGAAGAATTACCCTGAGTTATTTGTTTAATCTATGTCTTCGATTCTGAGAACAAAATCTTTTTAAGGAGGGAAGAATGTGACGAACGAATTGTTTGAGTTGTGTTTTGGGGACAGAATCCTTGTAAGGAGGGAAGGATGTAACAATCCAAGATTTTATTTGTAATTTAAAATATTTATTAAATTAAATAAATATTTTATTGATGAAGTTGTTGTTTTATAATTTAAAATATTTCTTAAATTAAATAACTGTTCTATTTATGTGGTTGTTATTAGTATGTATATGTGAATTAAATTTATTAGATAACAATCTAATAAATATTTTATTGATGTAGTTATTATTATTAAATATTTATGACTTAAATTTATTAGATAATATTCTAAACTAATTTGGTTTATAATTTAGAGAGTTGTAATATAACATGAGATGTTATATTGTTGTTTTAATTTAATAATTATAGTGATATGTTAATTTATTAAATAAAATTATAATGAGATTATAATTTTGTGATATTTGGATTAAGTGAGAAAATTTGTTTAGTATGTTGTAATTGGTTATTTAACTAATGTTGAATATAGAGGTATAAATAAGAGATTTTAAACTATAGTGTAAGTGGTTTATTAAAATAAAATTAAAGTAATTTTTAATTGATTTAACCAAACAAGGCTTAAAATATTAAGTCTTTATTTTAAAGACTTTTTGCCAAACAAGCCTCATGGCTTTTAGATTTCTAATTTTTGAATTTAAATAAAATAAATAAAATAAATTAAAATAATAAATATAATATATTTATGTTATATACGTTAGTAACTGAAATTGCAATTAGTAATAGTATTAAGGTTTATCAGTTTTTTTTTTTGCGCTTAAGTGCTAGCTAGACTACGTAACTTGGTATTTGGCTTAAGCTAAGAACTAAGAAGAGAGAAGAGTCTGAGAATTTATAGAGCTTGACAGAGTGAAACTTGAGAGAGATTGAGAGGAAGCTTAAGGATTTCAAAGCTAATTCAGTGGTGTTTGCAAGGAATTATTACGCTAATTGAAGGTATTTTCCCTAATTATATATGAATATGCATATATGAGCCTCACGACAAAATTTTATATACTCTGTGATTTTCAAAATTTGTTGAATTGTTGTTATACAATGGCTTACTTGTGATTATATGAGTTTATGATGATTAGAGGTAGTGCTTAAACGAGAATTGCATGCTAAATTCGTTTGACAGTAGGAAGAAATAATGTCAGTATATGTATTTCTTATATGGCTTATGTAAGTAACAACTATGATGATCAATTTAGTGTGTGAAATTGAACTGTGACTATGTTAGTTAGTTTGTTAAGAGTTACAAAGAACTTAGTTCAAAAGAATCAAATTGGTGTATCATTATGATTACAGTGTTCATTGTGTTAAGATATATCAAAAATGGAGTTTTTGGTTTTAAAATATGCTATTCCAGTATTTAATTTTTCTAGAATTATGGTTTAAGTTGTGTTAATTTAGTATTTGTATGCTTGGTGAAGTTTATGTGTAATTTGCATAAGTTATACATGTTAATTGGTGTTAGAAATTAAGACATAGTAGCTTGGTTTTGTTTCTAGTTTTGGGAGTTCTGTAATTCAGAGCCCCAACGCCAAATTTCACGCTCCAAATATTGAATTACGCCCAATACAACTGCCTCGTGCCTCAAATTGCTAGAAAAGTGGTCTTGGTCGGACAGTTTTGACCTCCTGTAGTAAAATAGCCATAACATTTTCATACGAACTCCGATTGAGGTGATTCAAGATGATTCAGAAAGAGGACGAATAGGCCTATAACTTTTATTCTTTAAGATTTTAAATTTGAAATCGTTATGAAGGGTCAAAATGGACATCTTTAGGACTATTGTGTATTTGGAGCCAATCGGAGGGCTGATCACCTGGAGTACAGAATGATGGTCCATATAGTCGTTTAGACTGTTAAAGGTTACAGTAGAAACACCTGTGAACCTAGGACATAGATGATGATTATAGTCTTTTAGACTGTTAAAGGTTAAAGTAGAAATACTTGTAAACCTAGAATAGAGTTCATGGTCTTGTGACCCTCAGTATATTCTTTGATGTTGTTATCTATTGTTAACTTAAACGTTCATTATTCCTTTGAACTCATAGCTGTTGAATTAATTTTCTTATTCCGGTAACAATACTTTACCATTGAAAGCTCAGTTAATTGTCATTCATAAAACGTTATTGTATATTATCATTCTTGTGGGCAAGTGTTTGCTCACTCTTGCATAAAGCAATGCAGATGAAGTTACGAAGTTTGAAATGCTTTATACAAGAAAGGGCAAGGACAAAGTGCTTGATTAGACGACAACGTTTAATTTATATTTTATTTATGAAGCTTATGTAATGGATTTAGTTATAATCATGTCTTAATTTTCCGTAAATGATTGTAATAAAGGTTAGATGACCTGGGATTTATTTTAGATGATGTAACCCTTTAATGGGAGATTAATTGTTTAAACTTTTTAGTTTAATTATATCCTTTGTTTATGGGTAGTTAGTTATGATTTATTTGGACAGTGAACACCAAATCTGTGGGGTTGAAGTACCCAGATTTGGGGGTGTCACAGATAGGATATTCCAACAAAATAATAAAGAATGGAATAACAGAAGAATTTCCCCATGTATGCGGTACTTCGCATAGACAGGTTATTCCAACAGAATAATAAATAGTTGAACCAGGTCATGCGTAATACACACAGACATGATATTCCAACAGAATAATAAAGAATAGAATAACAGAAGAATTTCACCATGTATGCGGTACTTCGCATAGACAGGTTATTCCAACATAATAATAAGGAATGGAAAAACAATAGCTCTCTTCATGAAAATAAAAGAAATAATACCCCTTACCTCAAAAGAAGACTGGATACTGGAATAGTGAGGTAGTAGACTTCTCTTCTTCTTTCTCTCTATAATTTCTCTCTATAATAATTGCTCGAAAGCTTTAGTGAATTGGTGAGAAATGAAGGAAGAATGAGCTTCTATTTATAGAAAAATATAGTTTCGATAATTGCAAGTTTTGGTTCTCGAAATATTACAGTATAATACCTTTATCTTTTCCTTCATTTTTAATTTAGTCATGTAAGTATTATCAAACTTGCACCACCTCCCTTAATAGTAAATCATGTGAATCAATAGTTCTAATCATGTGAAAAAATTAATTATAGTATAGTACCTTCATCTATACCTCCATTTTTAAATTAGTCATGCAAGTATTATCAATCTTGCACCAACTCCCCTAAGAGTACAAGAATGTGAATCAATAGTACACAAATGTGAACAAATAGTTATAATCATGTGAATTAATAGCAATTAATTGCACATTTATCCGGTTAATTACTCGATTGGTCAATATAACCTCCATACATCAATTATTATCGAAATAAATGTCGATTTCCACTAACACTAACAATCCCAACACAATGGAAATATTTTTCTCAAAAATTTTATTTTTGAAATTTTGAAGTTTGACTTTTTCCGAAAAAGTCAACTATTAACTTTTTTTGACCAAAAAGTCAACAAATTTTGTGTTTATAGTCTATTTCTACTAATTTCATCTCTCTGGACTCAAATATCACGTCCGCGTCTCCAAATTCAACTCCGAACTCAAATTTGATTTTTAATAACATTCATCATTAATATTATAACTCATAACATTTAACAATCAGGTCGCTCCCAGGAAAGAGGGGGCTTTCCGATAAGGATTTCTCCTTATTGGCGCGCAATTAGATGACCAAACCTCTCCTTAACAGAACTTCTAGACATTTTAAATATTGCAATTTAATAATATAAATAACTTTATCGTCTCAATTATTGATTTAATAATATAACATATTATGCAGATGATACTGTGACAATAATCGAATCAATAATATGAGAGATATGATGCAACAATTATTGTAGCAATAATTGAGTATAACTGAGTGACTTCTTACGTAAGCATCAATAATCAATATCGTGTGCTACTATGCAACCACGCCAGACATCGCATTTTTTACTACTACCGGTAGTTCAATAGTTTTAAAAGTAACACTTTCGTAGTTATTTTATAAAAGATAATTACGCTGCTTTCTAAATACGACAATACCTCCGTTAGGGGGTCCACTAATGATTGTGACAATCGTATTTAATATTCCTCGACAAAAAGAATATTCCCCGACCAATCGAATATTATATAACAACTTGCATACTTTGCAAAATTTATAAATATTATCTACAACTATAGCATTATATTAAATCCACACCATAATATTAAAAAAAATATTTTGAGAAATTTAAATCTTTATTCATAAAATTTGGGGTCTCACAATCTCCCCTCCTTATGAAATTTCGCCCTCGAAATTTATGTACGTACTTGGTATGCCGAAGAGATGAGGATACCTTGACTTCATTTCAGATTTTAACTCTTGAGGTATAACCTTTGAGTTTTGAATACGATCCATCTTATCTAAGATTTTAACACGTATCTCTTCATATGTTAAATCTTCTGCTATCTCATCTAGTTCTAATTTAATAATGTGGTTCGGGGCATCCACATATTTACGTAACATCGATACGTGAAAAACATTATGAACACGCGACATACTTGGCGGTAAAACGAGTCTATAGGCCATAGTTCCTACTCCATCGAGGATTTCAAATGGGCCAATTAAATCGATGGTTGAGATAACGCCTTCTTGAACCTTCTTCTTCACATTCATCAGATTCGGGTGTGTAGCTTGAGCGGCTTTGACTTTATCGATTAAAGTCGATTCTACTCGTTTATTTGATATCACCATGTGGGTCCTTAGAGTCTTTAACTCTATCTTCATCATTTGTAAGTTATACGAAATGGGTTTTGTACTGGGGTCAATACAAAATTCGATTTCACGCTCTAGGGGTAAACTAAGAAGTCTTCAGGAATACGTTAGGAAATTTATTAACAATAGAAATATCATTCAAAATAGTGACCCTCATCCAAGACTTGGATAACACGTCACATTGATATATATCAACTTGCCACCGTTATTCACGACGTCCCCTATAGATATTCTAGCTTCGGTGTATTCCAAGACTTGGAAGTCACCAGCGAAAGGCTCAGGGCTCTTTACTTATGGCTTGATATGACAATGATTGACTTTAGTGGTTTGGTTTCTTGAATTCACATAACAGGTTGGTTAGGAATATGAAAGCTAACAACCTTACGAAAATAATCGATTTTAGCATGATGAGTAGTTAACCAATCAATCCCTAAAATCACATCAAATGCAAGTGTTTTCAAAGAAATAAGATCGACATGTAACGTGAAAGTGTTGATTTGAATTAAACAAGATTTATAAATAGTGGAGGTAACGAATGTTTCTCCTAACAGAGTTTCAACAGATAAAAGAGCCAAGTTCAAACATTGAACACCACTAGGTGAAATAAAAGAGTGGGTAGAACCGGTATCGAATAAGGTATAGACTTCGCAAGAGTTTATGATTAACTTACCCGTGATAACTTCATTCGGGTTCCTCGATAAATGCTCTCACTTAAACTACCGAGTTTGACTTGTCTGGGACATCCTTTGGCGTCATCATCCCAGTTGGACTTAAATTTGCTATAGAGTACATTCCACCCTTAATTGCTTCGCCACATTCCTGATCCATGATTCAAATCATTACTCCCCGATCCATATCGAATTGGGGTTGACCGTTCTGCACCAGGTAATTCTGAATTCGATGTTGGATTCTCCCAATTGCTGTCCAAAAAGCAAAATCCATTTCATATATTTTGGCCTTATTAGATCAGACGTCTTTTTCTACAATATCAATGCGTCGTGCAGCTTTTACCCATGTATCATCTATTCTCATTCATTCATTTGCTTCTTCTTTCATCAAAACCTTGATCATAGCATTCTCAGATTCCAACTCTAATATCTTATACTCTGCCAAAGAGTGCTTCTGTTCAAGCATCGCACATCGGGTAACACGATTTTGAATTGTTTCATCCCTTTGCTCCACGACCACTTGCGGTTCTTCAGCCTGCTCTTCTAACTCATGAATACGATTTTGTAATTCTAAATTTCGATCATAAAATTCTTCTAATAAATTCTCCTCATGTTCCTCTTCTTCCTCACTCTCAGCTGCTACCTCTGCGACTAGTTCGGGTGCAGCTATTAGTTCTTCACTCACCATGTAGATATCTCAAATTTCTTCTTCGTCTGACATCACATTAACCTGGTTGGTGATTAAAGGTGTCTCAACGATCTCATGTGCTTCATTGCTGATCTCAACATTTTTAGATGCCATTTTCAAACACTGCCACAAAATAAGGGTTAATTAACATATCACATATTATCCCTATACTTTGACTGACCAATTAAATACCAAATAAACTTAGGTAGGTCATAATAGCGAAGGAATTCCCCGTCTCTCCCCTCCTAGTTCTTGTCTCACATCTCAACCACGGATCATATCCCTAAGCTTTGATACCAACTGTGATGCCCCCAAAATAGGTATACATTACCCATCTTGAGTCGCCAAATACATGGTACAAAATTCAAATACAACTTAATTATACAACAGTCGTGTGAAATACAACAAAACATAATCTAAGAGTTTTAATAAGAATATTGTCATCTAGACAATATCCACACTCAATGGAGTCCTCATTACATTTATTGTCACACTATTTAACAGAATAGTGAGGACTACTAATGCTATCATATGGACCGTCACTCCGCTCCCCGACTAGTCCCGCCACGCTCTCATTTCCTCAAGAGAACAAAGGAAAGAAAGGGTGAGCTCAACTAGCCCAGTAAGAAATATTATGACTAAGATAATGCAGAATAAATTATCATTAGTCTTCCACAATGTTAAAATGATAAAATACAATAGTCATCAAGTTTAACTGCAGCGGGATAAACAATCCATTAGAAGAGTCAAGTAGAGCATGATATCTACTATCTTCTATGATTTAAAATGTTTTCATCAATTTTTATCACGTGAGACTTTTTAATAAATAAATCACATCATCGAGTCATCCCTGCACTACAGGCCAAGGATATTCATTAAATCATCAATGGTCATGACTATACCGAATAATCCCTGGTCATAATCATACCAAAAATTGTTCATAAATGCACTACAGGCCACTGATGACTTTTACCACATCATTTATAATATTACAGGTCATGATTATACCGAATGATCCCTGGTCATAATCATACCAAGTCCATCGATCTATGCACGTAAGCCAAAGATGACTTTCATCACAATATAAGCATGAGGATGATGACAATGATATAAGCATTAATCAAACTAAAACAAGGATAAATATTAAAGACTTTAAATTTATCCAAATATTATCAATCACTTAATAAACTCATCATCTAATATTTTTAATAGTATAACAATATTTTAATCACTTCTTAAACTTATAAACAATTTATTTCAATTGTTTACACTTTACCAAATAATGCATTTAGTCATTCAAAAATGTCATACTCATAAGATTTCATCACCAATGATCAAATCCCTCATCAAAAATCTGCATATACCCTATATAGAATTCCCAAGCCATAAAATCCTATTTTCTAATTTTGTTACTTCACATAACATATTTAATTCATTTACTCACAACTAGTTCATTTTTATGAAAAATACAAAATCAGTCCCAAAAATATTTCTTTTCTGGGATTTAGCAGAATATAGTCCCATATTGAACATATATTTTTCTCGGAATTTTTAAAATTCATTTACTATTTTTTATATGGCCAAAACTGCCGAATATTTAGACATTTATCATAAATTATACTTTTGTCCAAAAATTTTGAAATTGACAGGGTATACTCCTGTTATATACATGTATTCCCAATAAAAATTTTACCAATTTTGGAGTTAACCACAAAGAGTTATAAGGGTTTACTTTTAAAATAGGCTTTTCCCATAAAATCAATAACTCTTAATCTATACGTCCAAAAATCGCCATTTTTGGACACAATCTAGAAAACTCGTCAAATTATAATTTCAAATTTTTCTAGAATTTTTGAGGGTCAAAAAAATTATGAAATTGCCCCTGGCAGAAACCCCTTTTGAATGAAAATACTATTCATATGAATACAAAGGATCATTCACCATGCATGCGGTAATCCCCATAGATAGGTTATTCCAACAGAATAATAAAGAATGGAATAACAGAAGAATTCACCATGCATACGGTAGTCCGCGTAGATAGGTTATTCTAACAAAATAATAAAGAATGGAATGATAGAAGAATTCACCAGGCATGCAATAGACCACACGGAAAGGTTATTCCAACAGAGTAATAAATAACGGAACCAGGTCATGCGTAATTTGCACAGACTGGATATTCCAACAGAATAATAAAGAATGGAATAACAACTGAATTCACTAGGCATGCGATAGACCGCACAGACAAGTTATTCTAACAGAATAATAAATAATGGAACCAGGTCATGCGTAATTTGCACAGACAGGATATTCCAATAGAATAATAAAGAATGGAATCAGGTCATGCGTGTATACGCATGCATGTGAGATATTCAAATGTAATAATAAAGAATGGAATAACAGAAGAATTTCACCATGTATGCGGTAATCCCCATAGACAGGTTATTCCTTCAGAATAATAAAGAATAGATTAACAGAAGAATTCACCATGCATACAGTGGTCCGCGTAGACAGGTTATTCCAACAAAATAATAAAGAATGGAATAACAGAAGAATTCACCAGGCATGCGATAGACCGTACAGATAGGTTATTTCAATAGAATAATAAATAACGGAACCAGGTCATGCGTAATTCGCATGCATGTGATATATTCAAATGAATAATAAAGAATGGAATAACAACAGAATTCACCAGGCATGCGATAGATCGCACAGATAGGTTATTCCAACAGAATAATAAAGAATGGAACCAGGTCATGCATAATTCGCACAGACAGGATATTCTAACAGAATAATAAAGAATGGAATAACAACAGAATTCACTAGGCATGCGATAGACCGCCTAGATAGGTTATTCTAAAAGAATAATAAAGAATGGAACCAAGTCATGCATAATTCGGACAGACAGGACATTCCAACAGAATAATAAAGAATGGAACCAGGTCATGTGTAATACGCACAGACAGGATATTCCAACAGAATAATAAAGAATGGAACTAGGTAATGCGTAATACGCACAGACAGGATATTCCAACAGAATAATAAAGAATGGAATAACAGAAGAATTTCACCATGTATGCAGTAATCCCCATAAACAGGTTCTTCCAACAGTATAATAAAGAATGGAATAACAGAAGAATTCACCATGCATACAGTAGTCCGCGTAGACAGGTTATTCCAACAAAATAATAAAGAATGAAATAACAGAAGAATTCACCAGGCATGCGATAGACCACACAGATAGGTTATTCCAACAGAATAATAAATAACGGAACCAGGTCAAATACGCGAAATCGCATGCACTAGATATTCCAATGTAATAATAAAGAATGGAATAACAACGAATTCAAAGAGGCATGCGATAGATCAAGACCGATAGGTTATTCTAATAGAATAATAAAGAATAGAACCAGGTCATGCGTAATTCACACAGACAGGATATTCCAACATAATAATAAAGAATGGAACCCGGTCATGTAATAATACACACGAATTCGGATATTTCAACGAATAATAAAGAATGGAATAACGTAAGAATTTCACCATGTATGCGGTAGATTGTGATATATTGGTTATTCCAACGTAATAATAAATAGTGGAACCGTGTCAAATGCGTAATACGCATTGCATAGATATTCTAACGTAATAATAAAGAATAGAATAATAGAAGAATTTCACCATGTATGCGGTATTGCCGCATGAGACAAAGTTATTCCAACATAATAATAAGGAATGGAATAACAATAGCTCTCTTCATGAAAATGAAAAAGAAATAATACCCTTACCTCAAAAGAAGATCGGATCTTTGGAATAGTGAGGTAGTAGACTTCTCTTCTTCTTTTTCTCTATAATTTCTCTCTATAATAATTGCTCTAAAGCTTTAGTGAATTGGTGAAAAATGAAGGAAGAATGAGCTTCTATTTATAGAAAAATATAGTTTCGATAATTGCACATTTTGGGGCTCGAAATTTTACAATACAGTACCTTCAACTTTTCTTTCATTTTTAATTTAGTCCTGCAAGTATTATCAAACTTGCACCACCTCCCCTAATAGTAAATAATGTGAATCAATAGTTCAATCATGTGAATCAATAGTTATAATTATGTGAAAATACGAATTACAGTATAGTACCTCCATCTATACCTCCATTTTTAACTTAGTCATGCAAGTATTATCAATCTTGCACCAACTCCCCTAATAGTAGAAGAATGTGAATCAATAGTACACACATGTGAACAAATAGTTATAATCATGTGAATTAATAGCAATTAATTACTCATTTATCCGGTTAATTACCCGATTGGTCAATATAACCTCCAGACATCAATTATTATTGAAATAAATATCGATTTCCACTAACACTAACAATCCCAACACAATGGAAATATTTTTCTCAAAAATTTTATTTTTGAAATTTTGAACTTTGACTTTTTCTAAAAAAGTTAACTGTTGACTTTTTTTGACCAAAAAGTCAACCCCGATAAATTTTGTGTTTATAGTCTATTTCTATAAATTTTATCGCTCCGGACTCAAATATCACGTCCGCGTCTCCAAATTCAAATCCGAACTCAAATTCAATTTTTAATAACATTCATCATTAATATTATAACTCACAATATTTAACAACCATGTCGTTCTCAAGAAAGAGGGGGCTTTTTGATAAGGATTTCTCCTTATTGGCGCGCAATTAGATGACCAAACCTCTCATTGACAGAACTTCTAGACATTATAAATATTGCAATTTAATAATATAAATAATTTTGTCGTCTCAATTATTGATTTAATAATATAACATATTATGCAGATGATACTGTGACAATAATCGAATCAATAATATGAGAGATATTGTGACGCCCCAAAATCTGGGTCCCTTCGAATCATGGATCCGGTCCGCCACGATAATACTATCGTTAAACTATTTATATCACTTATTCATAACTTAATGAATATAACTTTGCTTATTACAGTTTAGAATATAAATTCTTTCTATTTCCAGGATCTATGTAATGACCCCAACTTTTATAAGTTTCTAATCTTGGTCATTTACCATTCTTGTCTTACATCATATTCGATGTTATAAAAATATGCGGAATAATTTAAACTTTTTCAATCTCCTTTGAAAAATAAATCTTTTATTGATATCTTAATTCGAATAAATTACAAATCCCTGAATTACGTATAAATCTTTACATCTCAATTTGAATTTCTCTATGTATCACATAATACAACTTTACGACACAACATGTATTACACATTATAAACTACTATCATGTACATCTACTAGAACCTCAACATGGTTCAAGACCATCTAGTTAAATAATAAATCAATCTCCTTCAATACCATTAAACTTTATCAATCAAATAGCACATAACCTTTACCATGTATCCTTAACCTGCAAAAGTGGTTATTTGCAAGGGTGAGCTCGACAGCCTAGCAATTCTAACAGTTTTCATGCAACACGTAGCATATAATAACATATACAATTCATTGCATTCATAATCGATCAATATTTACTACGCATGTTACTTCTCACATAACAGTCATATAGATTTATATCACAAGCATATCATCAAAGACCAACTTTCACATTTCATACATATCTCATATGCATTTCATATATATACATCAACATTCTCATGGCATAATATAACTTATAGTTATCAAATTCATCTAACAAATAGGAACTGAAAGACTTGCCTAATTCGTAGTTTATGAACTACGACTTAACTGCTTAAAGCTTATCTGCACTTCGTGTATTCCTACACAGTTATATAATCATGGATTTACATCCATTAGTCACATAATTCATAAATTCTTAATGTAATAATAGTGTTACATTATTTCATAACTAGGTTCGTAAAACCTACATTTCACTTCCTCATTCTACTCTTAGAATAGCTAGGTATGTCTAGGTATACCTTAACCACTCGTTTATGACATCAACATTCATATATAGCTACCATACACTTGACTCGCTATGTGTTTGACACATATTTAAAGTTTATCGATACGTGATCCACATCATTCTTACATTTTGCAAACTTTAATAAAATTAGCAAATTTGGGTTTTATATAACCATTACATGCTCACATGCTTAAAACATCATTTATGTCAAGTTTTATAGCTTTAGACATTCATTATACATATGCTTTAAAGTTCAGATCAAGGTTAAAATAGTCAGGCATCATCGCTTACAAGCGCAATTGCTATTTCTAATTAGGCTCGGATAAAGCGCATTTACTGTCAATCCCTAGCTGCACCAAAATTGAGTATTTATTTTCTAGTTTCATCAGAGTCCTTAGCATACATGACTGTTAACACATAACTTTCCCACACGTTAAGAGGTCTTAGCACAAGTTGGGTATCTCTTGTGTTTTACTTTAAGTTGTTTTCACTAAGTAGGTTCATGTATAATGAATGAATTATCTTAACCATTTCATCACGTAAGGAGCTTAAATGCCTATAACGCGTATGCTCGTATATATTCAACTCATTAGTTCATCATTTAAGAAATCATCACAATTCATACTTGCACGACTTATATGGTGTCTAAATAGATGAGCACACATGTAAGCCATGTTTATAAAAGCTTAGTTTCGCAAGGCGTTCAAATTCACTTTTTAAAATTCATTCTAGGCCAAGCTAAAGCAACTAGGTACAACTTTAAATCTCATTTCATAGCTAACTAAGACATGTATGTATGTTATTACATTTAGAACTTTAAGTCCATAAGTTACTTTAAGTTCGTTCTCAGAGTTTCAAGTTTTCTTTAGAAAACATTTTCAACTAAGCTATTGTAAGTTGATAATAAGTAAAGCCACTTTAAATCACTTCTCATGCTTAGGTATACTCATATCTCAACAATAGGTATGTGTTAGAATATCCTAACTTCAAAGACTCAATGTTCGTCAACATTCATTTTTCAACATTCCAAGTTTCTTTTCAAAACACATACTAAGTTATGCTAAAGAATTCCATTATGAGTAAAGTAATCTTAGCTATATGACATGTCTATTATCATGCATTTTCATGTTATATCACTTAGAATAACATATTCCATCGTCGGGAGCAATATACTTGTGTATGTGCTCGCTCAATGCCCTATGATCGCCTCCAAATATGTAACAGTCACAAAGATGACTATTTTAACCCTTCCTAACTACCTCAAATTGAAAATCTAAAAGAACAAAAGTTGTAGATCTATTCTTCCTCGTTCCGGATCATCTTGAATCACCTAAATCAGAGTTCGTATGAAAATGTTATGCTTAATTTACTACAGCAGGTCATAGCAGTGCACCAGACACTGATGTCCGGCGCAGCTGCGCCCTAAATGTCCTTGGGGGCAGCGCAACTGTGCCCCAAGTCACAGAACAGGCCCCCAGGCTCTGCTCTTCACGATTACACAGACCCTTCCTCCTTCTAATGATCATAACATGAGTTATACTCATCCAATTCAACCCATCTTCGATTCTATAGGTTTGTAACTCATAAAACTATAACACACCAAATAATCAACCATTAACATAAACATTAACTAACCCAAACATCAATCTAAAACTCATGCTCATACTTAGTTTTCATATTTTGAAAATTTTAGCGAATTCATTCACTACGAATTCGTTTCTCAACCAAATCGGTTCGTTTAACTTTCGTTGATTTCGCATATGACTATATTAACAATACCTAGCATCAATTCATGGATTATAACAATCCTTAGCCATTAATTTTTGGACTAAGCACTGTTTCTATATACTTTTCTAGAAATTCAAAAGTTAGGAATTCAAAAGCATATATGTTAGAATCATTACCTTTTGGAGCTTAGTTTGCTTAACTTCTATCTTCTGCAATTGCTAATCTTCACTTTAAACCACAACCCACTCACTCTCAAGTTATCAGTGTTTCATGAACCAAAACAAAGCACTATGAAAACTGAAAATGGTCTGCCATATATAGAGGAAACTTGCACTGGGCAATTTCATTACACTAATGTTGAATTCATGGTGTAATGGGAAGAAACAAAGGTTGCTAGAGAGTTTCTCAACCACCCTTACTAGCCATCTTCCTAGCAAATGATCACCTATTCCATAGCCATTTGGAAATTACGCAAACTAGCCTCTAAGTCACTGTTCATGTCCTTGTGTCACTCATTTTGGGACAAAAGAACTCTCAGCAACACTTAGCCTACACACTTGTACACATTTTTACTCTTATGTTATATCAACCATATATTATAACCTAATGTCACCATATGACTAAACATTTCAAGTTAGTAGGTGCTACGTAATATATATATAATCCATGTACATTAAATACACGCATTAAAATAACGCAGTTAGGCATTATTGCCCGAGTAGTTCCAAAATTATTTTTACTACTCACATAACCACATTATAACATTATTTAATATTTATTCAAACATTTAATCTCCTACACAGTTTCTAGAATACACATATATTTAATTATTTCTATATTAACACTACATATGACTTCATTGTATCACTTGGTACCTTATATCATTAGTCTTAATTAAATGTCACACTTCACGTATTCTTAAGCCGTGGATATTTTATATCACTACTACCCACATTTTCCATATTACCCATAGTAATACTATTTAATGATAAGGTCCTCATTAATATTCTAATTGGGCTAAATATCATTTAGTTGGGTACTTTACCCACACAATAATTAATTAATATTAAACATTTCTCTTCAATAATTATTATTCATTCCCTAGATTAATAGAATAATATTCCATAATATCACTTAATTAGCCACTAATCAATTCGGGTTAATTAGTTAAACCTTATTCAAATCCATTCATGGACAACTTAACCATCATTTAGGAGTTTATTATCCTTATGAGTCCTTAATACCCATTCCTTAGATTTTAAATTCCAAAAACTGATATTACAGACCGGCGCTTGGTAATGGCGCAGCTGCGCCATACCAAATTCTTAGGTAGACAAGTTCTGCCTTAGCAGAAATGACACCTTACGCTTCTAAATACTTTACACAATCTTCTTAAGTGTTAACTCGTCTAACATTAATCCCCTCTTTGGTTTCACACCATTCGTTACTATTTTCCTTAACAATTTAAGAATCACACTTCGAGTTTTAAAAACTCTATTTCCCCAACTATACATCTCCTTTACGGTTTCTCACCACTAACAACACAATACTCGAATATAACACATGCATGCATACCTTTAATCCTCACTTCTCGCCATGAATCAATTTACTCAATAATTCTCTAATCACTTTAAAGGTATATCGATTCTCTTCTCTCACTAACAACGTACATATATACAAGTCCAAACCTAACACACCTCAAGTCTTTAATAGTATTCAATATAGTATACTGAGTGGTTTCCCACAAACAACTAACAAATTAGTTTCCGTCTCGTCTACACTATTTTCACAGTGAGTTAGATCGGTTACCAATTCGTATATACCTCCGCTCTCTGAAGGAATCGTTTAGCCCAGCTCCTATACGTCAACCATTAAAGAATAAGATGGCACTACCTTACACTTGATATACACTCGTACAAACACTCAAGAAATTGGTGATTATCAAAGATATATTTTAATGTCACCAACTTACTACTATAAAATAATTCTATAAATTATTAAATGTCGATAGATAAATCTTATCCATCTTCATATAACTTCATCTCTATAATTTCTAACAAATATATAATAATGGTATATATTTATTTAAACACCACATTACTTATTACATAGCTCATATTACCCTATGTAACACAATACCATATACCTGGTAACACATTATATATTTTTATTTGTACCCTTCACAAGCCTTAAGAATTTTTATTCACTAAATTCTTATTTTAATATTTTCTAAAAATTCGGGTTCTTACAGATATGACGCAGCAATTACTGTAGCAATAATTGAGTATAACTGAGTGACTTCTTACGTAAGCATCAATAATCAATACCGTGTGCTACTATGCAACCACGCGTATTACTGTACTTTTACTACCGAGTAGTTCAACAGTTTTAACAGTAACACTTTCGCCGTTATTTTTATAAAAAGATAATTCTGTCATTTTCTAAATACGATAATACCTCCATTGTGGGGTCCACCAATGATTGTGCCATCGTACGAATATTTCTCGACAAAAAGAATATTCCCCGACCAATCGAATATTATATAACAACTTGCATACTTTGCAAAATTTATAAATATTACCCACAACTATAACATTATATCAAATCCATACCATAATATTAAAAAAAATATTTCGAGAAATTTAAATCATTATTCATAAAATTTGGGGTCTCACAAAAATGGTCCTTACGAGTGGCCTTGTTCAACTTTCTGTAATCCATACACACCCGCCAACCCGTGAATCGCTTAGAGTCGGGATCAATTCATTATGCTCATTTGCAACTCTTTATTATTCCCCCTTCTTTGGCACACATTGAACCAGACTTACCCATGAGCTATCTCGAGATAGAGTAGATAATTCCCGTGATCCAACCATTTAATGATTTCCTTTTTAACAACTTCCTTCATGATGGGATTGAGTCTTTGTTGTTGTTCAATAGTCGGTTTCGCTTCATCTTCCAACAAAATCTTATACATGCAAATTGATGGGCTTATCCCCTTGATATCTGTAAAGAGTCCACCCAAGAGCAAATGTATTATTGTCAAGTACCCTTAGTAGCTTTTCTTCTTGAACCTTATCAAGTGATGCAGAAATAATAACTGAAAAGGAGGAAGAAGAACCAAGGTAGGCATACTGTAGATGGTTAGGCAATGGTTTAAGTTCCAAGGTAGACAGTTCTTCTAAGGATGATTTTACCTTTTCATCTGGCATTCCCCAATAACCCAGAGGTTCAAATTTTTGCAAACATCATGTGAACTTCGGAGCTGAATCTAACATTTGAACCCATTCTAGCATAGTTGAATCATCAAAAATAATTTCACTAACCAATGCGGTTTCAAGAGGGTCTTCATTCACATATTCACTAAATACCTCTCTAGTTGCTTCTTCAATCAGATCAACTCTAAAGCACTCTTCTTCTCCCTTTAGAAATTTCATAGCCTTGAAAATATTAAAAGTTACTTCTTCATCTTGGACTCCCATTGTTAATTCTCCCTTTTGTACATCAATTAATGTCCTTCCAGTGCCTAAAAATGGTCTTCCAGGGATAATAAGTATGTCTTTATCCTCTTCATAGTCCAACACTATGAAATTGGCTGGAAATATAATGAATTTGTCCACCTTCACTAATATGTCTTCCACAATGCCCCTAGGGTATGTCACTGATCTATCTGCGAGTTGTAAAGATATATTTGTTGGCTTTGGTGCTGGTAGTCCCAACTAAGTGTAGATCAAAAGTGGCATCAAGTTAATACTCGCACCCAAATCACACAAACATCTATTAAAGAACTGGGGTCCAATCTTGTATGGTATAGTGAAGCTACCCGGATCCTTCAACTTCGGTGGTAACTTTCTTTGCATAATTGCGCTACATTCTTCTGTCAACGCTACATTTTTGAACTCCCCTAGCTTCCTCTTTCTTGCTAAAATATCTTTCATGAATTTTGCATAGCTAGGCATTTGTTCTAAAGCATCTGCGAATGGAATGTTGATTTGCAGCTTTTTGAACACTTCTAAAAATTTCAAAAACTGTCTATCTAATTTCTGCCTTTGCAATCTTTGAGGAAACAACACAGGTGGTACGACTGCTGTTTACTTATCTTCTTGTTGTTTTTTCATAACTTTTTCTCCATATTTACTTTCCATATTTCCACTCTCTTTTTCACCATCTTCAGCAGAAATTATTTTCTTTTATCCGTTTAAATCTATAGTTAACTCCTTCCCACTTCTAAGTGTAACTACCTTACATTATTCATTTCCATCATTCCTTGGATTTTTCTCCGTATCACTAGGTAAAGAACCAGGAGTTCTAGTATTCAAAGCACTAGCTATCTGCCCAATTTGTTTCTCAAGGTTCTTTATTGCAGCTGATTGGTTTTTCGTTGTGGCTTCAAACTGAGTTGCCAATCTTGCCAACATTTCTTCCATTTGTTATAGATTATCAGGTTGTTGAGGTTGTGGGTGTTGTTGAGATTGTTGATGTGGCTAAAATCCAGGTGGATATGATTGCCTTGGAGCTTGTGCTTGAGCATGTGACTGATTATTACTCCAAGAAAAATTTGGGTGGTTTCTCACTCCTGGATTGTAATTATTTGGATAACTTCCCTACTGCCTGTTATAACTGGAAACAAACTGGACTGACTCAGGATTTATTGCACATTGATCACTTGAGTGGCTACCCGCACATATTTCACATATCATTTCCATTTTCTGAACTGGTTGTAGTACCCCAAGTGCATCTATTTTCTTTTTAAGAGCAAAAATCTGAGCTGTCACTTGAGCTGACAATGTTGTCATCGCATCCACTTCATAAACCCCGACTATCCTTAGCTGAGCCGTTCTTGTTGTTGGCCACTGATAATTATTAGTTGCCATGGTTTCAAGCAACTGATACCCCTCATCACAATTCTTAGCCATAATGACTCCTCTCGCTTTAGCATCTATACTCGATCTCACTGTACCGAATAAACCGTTATAAAAAGTTTTCACCTGAAGCCATTTAGGAATCCCATGGTGTGGACATTTTCGCAATGAGTCTTTGAATCTCTCACATGCTTCATATAGTGATTCTGAATAGTGCTGAACGAAAGAGAAGATATCGTTCAACAACTTTACTGTTTTTGCAGGCGGGAAAAACTTTGCAACAAATTTCTGGGCTAGGACGTTCTATGTAGTAATCGAGCCTGGTGGTAGTGAATGGAGCCAACTCTTAGCCTTATCTCTGAGAGTAAATGGAAACAGCCTTGGCCTTATTACATCCTCTGACACATTATTGTACTTGAAAGTATTGCAGGTTTCTATAAAGCTGACTATGTGATCGTTCGGATCATCATTGATGAACTCAAATCAAACCGACATGAATTTTGAATCATCTCAGATTGTCCCCGGTTTTATCTCAAAACTTGTAGCCAATGGCGGCCTCTCGTAATACTCGATTGAATTTCAAAGAACACGCAGCATAATAGCATAATCTCATGATTGCTTTTTTGCTCTTCTTCAGCCATAGTATCTTTCTTATCAAGTGCCTCTTTGGTTTCTTTAACCCACTTATGCAACCATTGAAACTTTTTTTCGATGTCTTCCTCGTAAGGTAATAAATCTGGCTTCTTCGATCGCGTTTGCATACACTAGTTAAGAACACCTGAATAGAACAAAAAAGAAAAATATTTAAATTAAGATTAACTCGACCAAAATTAATATTGACAAAATATTAAACTAATTTCCCCGGCAACGGCGCCAAAAACTTGTTGCCTAATTTCTTAATAACAATTTAACATGCAAGCATACGCATTCAATTGTAATATTTAGCAAGCAAGGATATCGTTCCCACGTGGAAATAGACTAATATTTATCGATTATTAATTCAAATGCAATTAATCATATTTTAAACCACGAAATATTATGTGATTTGAAAATTAAACTTAACAAAACTAATAATTAAAATCAGAATTTCACAAGAGTAACTGCAGATTTAACAGGTTAGGATTACAACTTCCCTTGGTATTTCATTTAAACAAATTTACTTCCCATTTAAATCAATTAATTAATATGAATTATTAACCAAGAATGTTTTATAGTGCTCATGCACTTCTTCCAAAGACACGTGAACAAATCCTCCTAAACCGGATCTTTAAGATACAGAATTACAAGGAACACCCTAGTTAATTATTTCACTATATTCCTATGTGAATCAAGTTAATTAGGATTTTACGCACAAATTCTTTCAATGGATACAAAAGACACATATGTATATTCCTATCCTACATGCTAATCATATTAACCCTATTCAGATTATATGAACATATGTTATCATATCCAGATCTCAATCTATACTCCATCTTCCAATTTTATATAGATTATTATAATAATTGTTGGCCAAACAATTAATCAATAAACATAAGATATGATAAACAATTCAATAAAAACCAACTTTCATTTAATGGGAAGGTTCAATTTAAACTACATGCCAAGCTCCATTGCAATCTTAATGAAAATTTAGTTCATGATAATAATAAAGAAAAACATGCATCATCCAGATTAATAATCCAAACATCCCAGATAATTATAAAAGATAAAACTAAAGAAGAGAAGAAGAAACTCTGAATTTGCTCAAATACTCTCTCTTTGATCTTCAGCCTTTGCAATCCTCCTTCGTGTTTTTCTTCGTTGTTCTCTCTTCAAATCTCTTGAAAAATTAAGTGATACGTCTTTTCTAAAGTCTTCTCCTATTTGTATTGGTCTCAGCCCTCATTCAGATTCCTTTTTAGCTTCAAAAACCCAGTTAGCAGTAGAAAAAATCCTTCTCTAGCCGCACATGAGCGCCTAGACGCTCAACCCAGGTCATTTCCAAGCGCCTAGGCGCTTGACCATTACCACATAATTACAAAAATGCCACTCAACTCTAATTTTAATGATGTTTTAATCCTTTTCTTCTTCCAAATGACCAATTTGTCCCTCAAGCTCCAACCTACAAGAAATAAACACAAAACACATAAAAAGATACTAAAAACAATTAAAGATAACAATAATCAAATTTAATAATATCGGATTCATAGGTATAAAACCTACTCATCATAACGCGAGTGATTCAGAAGATGGTGGTGACTACGACAATGGTGACAGTGATGAAATTAAAGTGTTTGCGGATTCGAGTTAAGGGAGGAATTGTTCGGAAACTCCTCGAATTCTATTCAGTTATGAAGTTGAAGTACTTCCGGGGATGAATTATTAGGATACCCCTCGAATCCTTTCAAAAAAGAATTGCTAATATAGAAAGGAAAAAAAAATCCTATTTCTAATAGGAGTATTATTTTAGAAAGAAATCTATTTGTAGTAGAATTTTATTTTGGAAGTTTCCTATTTTGAATAGGAAGTGTATAATTGTGGGTACTCTATAAATAGAGTATTATGTTGAGTTGTTGTGGGGTAACACAATCAAAATTTATATAGCATCTTAAGAATTGAGAGAGGGTGTGAGTGGCTTTGTGTCTGCGTGAGGGAGAGGGTTTTTGCAGCTTTTAGTCTGTACAAAAAGTTGTGTCATGGTGTTGTGGAACCTCAAGTTTTAGGGCGTAAAACTTGGAAGAATTATTGTAAGTCCATTATTTTGATATAGTGAAGATTTGGAGTTTGACCTGTGATTTTTCTCTTTAAGAATTTTTCACATTAAATATTGTGTTGTTTTATCTCTCTTTATTTTATTGTATGGTTTGCGTTGACTTAATTCTAACAGAAGAAATATCATTTCAATATTGGTGCATGACACAAATTGGCCGTACAAAGAAATAAAGTACAAGCAGAGAGCTCCCAATAAAAGTTCATTTTACTTATTTTCTAGTATGGTCAGAATTAGTCTATTTAAAATAAAAAATCACACCCATATAATAATTACTAAACTTAGAAATTATTTTTAGGGGTAAAGGTAAAAGTATAACACATTTTTAATTTTTGTAAATCCTGTAAGTGGAACGGAATAAGTAAATTTTGTAGTTGATAATATTTGAAGTCTAATCAAGAGAAGATGATGGATTTTATTTTTAAGAGCAAAAATTTTTTTCCCCATGATTCATGCATTAATTCTCTCTCTCTCTCTCTCTCTATATATATATATATATATATATATATATATATATATATATATATTTAGTAACTCACTCATTCAATGACCACATAAGATGGTGAACAACAGCCACATACAAATTTTGTTACCACCCGCATGCGGGTGGTACTTACCAGAAGGGGGATATATATATATATATATATATATAGTCCGCTTCCTATTCGGGTGGTCTGCTTCCTATGAGGACTACCTTTAGCAATGGATAAAACCGTTGCTAAACTTGTCGGCATAGGATCTGAACCGGGCTATAACCAGAGGCGGAAATAGGGGAGCGGGGGGGCATCTTCCCCGAAGTGGCAATGGGTCCAAGCACAACTAAGGTCTAGGGAGGAGGGGGGGGGGGGGGGGCGGCAACTTGCTTCCTTATGCCATCATCTTTTTTTTCTTCTTCTTCTTCAGTGTTGTGTAGTATAAATTGGTAGTCAACTGATCTTCTGGACTCGTCTTGGGATCCTGTCAAGCTTTCATTCTTGTCCTCCAGTTTATGTAGTATATATCCCCACTCTGCTAAAAGCCAAAACAGAGGAAAACTTACTTTCCAATTCACACACACACAAAAACAAAGAAAAAATATGTAAAATTAATTGGTTATGTAAAATAAGTTTATAGAAATTGGATAGAATATATTTGTTATTGATGTGAAATTGGTTGTGGGAGTTTTAGTTATGGAACCATGAAGGGTTCAGATGATATAAGGATGAAATATTATATGGAGGTTATGTGTTTATATGTTTGGATTTCATGAAATTAGGATTTTTAAAGCTTGCATACCATGTGTTTGTATAAATGTAATAAAGAGGTTAATTTGGTTAAAACATGAAAATTAACGGGTTCTGTCTGTTAATTGATGTACATACATGAGTTATAAGTTAACTCAAGTTGTTTGAGTGCTTCATCAGTTAAAAAAAAATTCATAAATTTCATTTGTTGGAAGTCCGACACCAAGTTTCTTGTTTACATAATCTTAAAATGTGTGGATACACAAGTAATTTTCTAGAGTTTTTTTTCCAACTTCCTTCTGAGCTTTTATGGCCGCTTTAGCGGCCATTTTCTCTGCCAACTTTTTCTTCCTCTCTAACGCCTGCTTAGTTTTAGCCATCTATTCAGATTGTATTGTAGCTCGTATCGCCGCCGTTATGATTTTGCAAGTATATTTTGACCCCTCTCTCAAAAGTTTCTGCTTCCGCCATTGACGGTTTTGTCCATCGTTAAAGGTAGTACGCATACGAACCACCCGTATAAGAAACTCTCTCTATATATATAAGTTTTATTTATATATATTTTTTATTTTTTTGCAAAAGGCATATGAACTTTTATTACTGAAAATCCATATTTTAAAAGTTATGGATTAAGGATTAAAACTAGTGCAATCCATCAGAACCTGAACTTTCTAAAATTAAGGAAGTTCAACGTTTCTAATTTTGTTTTTTAAATTACATAATGGAACTTCTTTTTTGTTTTTAACCATGTCCATATATCCTCAGCTATTGTTAGTTAAATTCTGATATGTAAGACTATTTTATTTTTTAAATTTAATTTGTTATTATAAAGGGTGAATTTTTTTTATATAAAAAACAAACTCAACCTTATTGTGAAAAAAAATAGTATAAAGCTCAAAACCCTAATCACTCTAATGAAAGTATGCAAGGGTGAAAATATTGTGTCATTTCAAGTAGAGTTATTGATTTTATTTTTCGCTTATATACAAAAAAAATATTGAAAAAAAACTATACTAAGGGAATGGAAAAGGATTTAATGAATTTGGCAGAAAGTGAGACTCAACCCGTATCCAAGGCATTTTATTAACACAATCGCAAAAAAAAAAAAGAGGATAAATAGAAAGTAAATAATATCCAATGCATTCAGGTTCATTAAGTTGTGGCTAGTCATGCATATCTCATGCATTTATTAATCATCACAAACTATACAATAATACTACCTCTGTTCCTTTATATAAGTAGTTTTAGAATATAAATCGTTTGAGAATTTCAATTAAGCATTAATTACTTAGTTTTCAATATTATACAAAGTATTAAATGTAAATACAACAAACATGGTTTATTTGCAACTAAAAACTCTAATTGTTATAATATGACCTCAAACTCATCAGGCCCAAAATATTAAATAAGCATAAGACCAGAACCAGACTGCTAAGCCTAATTATTATGCATGATGCTTTGGCTACCATTCGTAACTGCCATAGGTTGGATCACGAAAAGTATGAGACAATTCCAATATGCATAATTAAGGACTTCGAAACCAACTAAACTGTGTCGGCTCCAATTATGTATTACTGCTAGTACCTTGAGGTCATATTCTTTTAATCCAAACTTTTTCCCCCCTTTTTGAGAAATTTTAATCCAAACTTAAACGGACATGTCTGGCTTGAAAAATACCTCTATAAATGTGAATTTCATTACAGCCACAAGTAGCAACTCTGATCCATATATGATTCTTCCAACGTCAAAATAGAAGGGTATGACAATCCATAACTACCCATGTGTTCCTATATTCAAATTTATCCCTCCATTAATTCTTACACTGTAAATAACCACTAGATATCGAAGCATCATGCTCTCCTTTTGCATAAGTTTACAAAAACTAACTAGTACACACATCTTTTGTTTGCTCTAGCTCTTCCACCCAATCAAACTACCAATACCCACCTCAAATTCTTCCATTAAAAAGGGCATGACCTTTCCCTAAAATACTCCACGCTAACTCTAATTTTTTAACCACAACCTAGCCATGGCCAACAACAAGCTCTCCTGCATTTTCATCTACTTCCTCCTCTTTTTCGTGACATTTTCTAGCGCTTGTGACCCTTGCCAACCCCAGCCAGTGAAACCTCTAATGGCACCCCCAGTGAACCCCGCCAGTTGCCCTAAAGATGCATTGAAGCTAGGTGTCTGTGCTAACCTTCTTGGAGGGCTTGTTAACCTTGTTGTTGGAGCTTCCTCGAGCAAATGCTGCACGTTGATCGCGGGCTTAGCTGATCTTGAGGCTGCTGTATGCCTGTGCACCGCAATTAACGCTAATGTTCTAGGGATTAACCTTAATGTGCCAGTTACCCTAGGTTTGCTCGTTAGTGCGTGTGAGAAATCACTCCCACCAGGCTTCACATGCTAATAGAAAATGTTTGATTAAGCTTTTTGTAAGACCCGATTTTTAATAAATAAAACTTAATTTTCCTTATAATAATTATTATAAACATTAATATGTTAAATTAATAAAAAGTTAAAGTTAAGAGTGATATGTGTAAATTATAAGATAAAAAGTATGTCGAAAAATATTTGTTATATCGGGAAATATTCAGTAAAGTACGATGGCGCTGAAACAACCAATCATTGGTTAGTCCCACAACAAAATAATTGTTGGATACAGAAAACACAAAAATAACCTTTTTAATAAAAAAATGGTGGAACTATCGCATTTAACTGTTAAAATACTCGGTGATAAAGGAATAGTAATATGCGGTACTCTACAGTACCATACATTACTTTACAGTAGTACACTACATTCCACAGCAACACACGGTATTGCGCAGTATTTCGTATTATTGTCACAATAGCAAATGCACAATATTTCATATTATTGAACCAATAATTGTCATAGTAGCAATTGCACAATATTTTATACCAACTGTGACACCCCAAAATAGGTCTACACAATCCATTTTGAATCGCCAAATTCTTACTACAAAATTCAAATACAAATTTTTCTATTTACAACTATTAAAATGTTGTGCAAAATACGACAACACATACTGTGAGTTTAAATACAAATATTGTATCGTATATGATACGACAATATCCATACTCAAATATCCACACACAACTTAAATTCTGTGAGCCCAAGTATAAATGTGCGAGACCCGAGAGAAGCCTCCACGTGTCCCGAGCCAGATGACTCGTGGAGGCGACTCATTTTGGGAATTGATTGAAGGTTTGGATTGGTGGCTAGAAGGACAGGACGATCTGGGCATTACTCTAATGACTAAGGGTAAAGTTGGGATTTCCCCGTGGTCATGTGCCTAGCACATGAACACTCTCTAGAAAACCCTATAAATACCCCTTCCACTCCATTGGGAAAGGGTACTGACTTTTGATTCTTGGACCTATTGGAAGACTAGCAGATTTGGAGATTCTCTCTCAACCCGAAGACTCAAGAAGGCTCTCTGAATCCTTGCTACCCTAACAAGGTTCTCATATTCTAAGAGTTCTGCCACGTGTCGTTGAAGTAATCGCTCGCCTTCTCTTCTCCCCTCTTCAATCAATTAATCAATTCTGTACTTTTCGTGGATTTCTTTCCTCTTCAGCCAACACAAAACCCTAACCCTAGTAAGACACGATTTCTGTGCCCACATTTCTTTAGCGACTCTGCAGGGGAGGCGTAGAATTCGTGAAGGGTATGCCCACAACTCGAAGTGGGAGAACTATAGGAAGAGCTTCACCAACAAATAACATTACCTCACCGAATCCAGTTCCAAGGCAAGCAAATCAAGTTTTCCAAGGCGCAAACCTGGATCTTGACCAGCCAATTATTGAAGACGCTTCGGAAGGGAGTTCAACATCACCATATATGTCTAATCAAAATCAAAAAAACGCAGGAAGGCAAGGCGAGGATGCAAGTGGAGAGCAGGAAAATGTTGTGCAACTGGAGATGCTCAAGGTGTTGAAGGAAGCACGGGAAGGACAAGGGAAGATGATGGCCATAATGCTGGGGATGCAGAGGAAGCAAGAAAAAATGGGGAATTTCCGGCAGCAGTTGATGCAGATCCCCACCTTCAAGGTCATGTTCCCAGGCAGTTTGTAGGGAGAATAAGAAGGAGTGGAAGACAACAACAATGGCAGCAACAACAAAGAGAACCAGATTATTCCTCCATCGACGGAAAATTAGTCGGTTCCAATCATCAACCTGGAGCCCCAGAATAGTGGTGACGCGCCACGACCCAGGTTGGAAGCAAGCCAACCTTAGACAAACATCATCCCAACTGCTCTCCCAGCATTTTCACAGGTGCAGATGCCAACCATCCCAAGCCATGCCCAGCGAGTGAGCCAACAATTACCACCAGCACCAACTTTGCACGATGCAAGTGTGCATCAACAAATCTATTTACCATACACACCGCCGATACAACAGTATATCATAGCACCCTAGAGAGTTCATGCCACGAGCCAGTACGTGACGAAGGATGATATAATCTATGTGATCAATCAACTTCGTAGGCAGACATCCCGACCCTCAGAGTTAGACTTTACTCCACCTTACCCGGCACATATTCGGAGGTAACCTTACCCCAAAAGGTATAATGAACATCCCCCATAATTTCCAAAATACAACGGGGAGAAAGAAAATGACAGGGAACATATTGCCAGGTTCGTATAGTCGATGTCTCCGTGGCTAGGGTATGATGAATTAAACAACCACAACTTGTTGATGAGGGAATTCAACAAAACTTTGACGGATAGTGCCTTCAATTGGTACTATAATTTGGAGAAGGGGTCAGTCCATGATTGGGATGACCTAAAATTACAAAATTTTAACAAATTTTTCTAGGTGCAGAAATAGGTACCCATTGTAGAGCTCATGCGATTCAAGCAGAAGCCGAATGAGGAGCTATCAGATTATGTTGACAGGTTCAGGGCCCATGCATAGAAGTGCACAAAGCCGATTGAAGAAAAGAACTTGGTCAATATTTGCAATAATGGTGCCTTAGATGCCTTCAAGCCCCACCTTATTACCAAGGCTTGTGATTCCTTCGCGACCCTCTCATTTTTTGTACAAGACTTGGGAGGAATCATGACATTGTCTACTAGACATGTGATGGTTACATGGAAGGGCAAGAGGACAGCGACTGTGGCTTTGGCTGACTCTTAGTCAAAACCACAAGGGGCGAGAGAGAGAAGCATGAGAAAATTTTTGAACAAAGCAGAGGAAGGCCTGGAGATAAATATGCAAGAAAGTCAGTCCCGGAGGCTATCACATGCAGTGTGAAGGCATTCAGAGGTCTATACGAACAATGGGTTGAATATGGGGTGGTGAAACCCCCAAGGCCTAGATTCGTAGTGACAAAAGAGATGAAAAGAAGATCGGACTTCTGTGCATACCACCAATACGCGGGACACTCAACTATGGACTGTTACAGCCTGCAGAGGATATACCGTGAGAAGCTAGCAAATAGGGAAATTGAACTAGGAAAGAAAAGCAGTGTCCATGACAAGCCACTGCTAAACTACAAGGGGAAAGAAACATGCAATATTGTTATCCACAGTATAACCCTAGAAGTGGAGATGATGATGGTAGAAAGGGAGGAATATGATCCAGGCCTGCAGGTGACTGCGTTAATGAATGGGGCGAAGTTTAAATTTTTTTCGATCAGATAGGATTGGCCAAGGAAGCAAGGATAGAGGCAACCAAAGCAATCATCAAGGCTACCGAGACGCAAGAGACTTGCATGGCCATAAACAAAGGATTTGTGAAGACAATGGATGAAGAAGAAAATAAGATATCTTTCTCTAAAGCAGATAGAGAGATAAGATGCCTGTACAACAGGCTGTTGTATGTGATAGCAGTAATCAATGACATCGAAATACGGAGGGCGTTCATTGACAATGGAGCATCTATAAATATTATGCCCTACACCATGTTTAAACGGTTAGGCCTGCCAGAGAAGATGATTGTGAAAGAATAAACAAACATTACAGGATTCGCCAACCAGAGTATAAGAACCCTTGGACACATCAAAGTGGATATGCAAGTTGGGAAGATTCAAGGGCCTATAATGTTCCATGTTGTAGAGGTGGATGCAATATATCATGTCTTGCTGGGAAGGGCTTGACAAAATGACTATGGGGTGGTACCCTCTGTCTTTCATCAGTGCCTAAAAGCTATCTAGAAAGGGAGATACGTGAAGGTACCAGCAACTCAGAATCCCTTTGGACCAGAGGAGGCACACATCACCGAAGCAACTTTTTTTGATGTTGTCGCTGAAGAGGGATAGAACTAGATTACAAGGCCTGATTTCCTAAGACTAGCAAGCTGGGAGGAAGTGCAGGAAGATAAGTTTGTGCCTGCAGAAAAAGAGAAGAAGATGACCTTGGAACACGGAGAATGTTCCAAAAATAAGAAGCCAGTGGTAGTAGACCTAGAGAAGGAAAGAAGAGGAGAAAAAAAAGGATAGCAGATCCTGAATATGCCAGAAACATAATAAATGTCAAGCGGATAGCGCAGTCTGAGGATGGCCAAAAGACAAAATTGGAGAGGGTTGTTAAACCCGACGGAAAGGTGGTGTTTCAATTATGACAGTTCAAGGGGGAAGAGCCCAAGGAAGCGTGCGAACCCAATGGCTCAGGAGGTGTCCCCCACTCTAGCAATATTGAAGAAGGAGAAGTTGTGCAGCATGAGGTAGGACCAGCTCTAGAATGCTTTGAGGATAGGCCAAAACCTCAACATAATGAATTAGAAGAAGTTGATTTGGCAACAGATGGAGGAACGCTAAGGCTGACTTATGTCAACTAGGAGCTGGATGCTAACCAGAAGGAGGAGCTTGTGTAATTATTGCGAGAATATAGGGATGTCTTTGCTTAAAATTAAGATGAGATGCCCAGAATTGACCAGGATCTTGTAGAGCACAATCTAAACATAAGCCCGAGAATGAAGCCAGTGAAGCAAACACCTCACAACTATGTACCCGAAGTCGAAACTCAAATAAAGGAAGAGATCAAGAAGTTGTTGGAAGTAGGGTTCATCAAGCCAATCCAACATCTAATATGGCTATCTAGCATTGTCGGTAAAGAAATAAAATGGACAACTACGAATATGTGTTGATTTCAGAGACTTGAATAAGGCATGCCCGAAGGACATGTACCCATTACCCAACATAGATTCTTTGGTAGATGCAATGGCTAATCACGAGATGATGTCATTCATGGATGGGTTTGTGGGTTACAATAAAATAAAATTGTATGTATAAGATGCAGAGTTAACGACCTTTCGTACCCCGTTTGGGAATTTCTACTATGTAGTAATGCCATTCGGGTTGAAGAATGCAGGGAAAACTTATCAAAGGGCAATGCATGCTATATTCATGACATGATTTATGATATAGTGGAGGACTACGTGGACGACATAATAGTGAAATCCAAGAAGGTGACAACTTATGTGGAGGACTTGAGGAAAGTGTTTGAGCAATATCGAAGGTACAAATTGAGGAGGAATCCGAAGAAGTGTGCCTTTGGAATGATGGTTGGAAAATTTTTGGGCTTCTTGGTGCACAACAGAGGTTTAGAGGTGGACCCAAGCAAGGTGAAAGCAATTATAGAGATGCCCCCACCAGACGCAAAAATAGTTAAAGAGTTTTCTAGGGAAAGTTTCGTACATGAGAATATTCATGCCAACATTAGCCGAAGTCATAGAACCTTTCAAAAAATTACTAAAAGGAAAGGCACAATGGGACTGGGGGAAAGACCAACAACAGGCCTTTGAGAAGGTGAAAAGAATTTTGGCTTCAGCATAAATGATGGTAGTGCCACAAAGAGGAATGTCGTTGCAGTTGTACATCACATCTACCAAGAAGTTTATAGGTGAATTGATCACGCATGAGGTGGATGGAGAAGAGAAACCTATGTATTACATTAGCCGGATAATCAGAGGACCAAAAACTAGGTATTCACATGTGGAAAGGCATTGCTTAGCGTTAGTGTTCATTGCGCAGAAAATGCGGCATTATTTTCCAACACACGAAGTGAAGCTTGCAACAAGAACTGATCCGATCAGATATCTATTGACTAGGCCCGCATTAGTAGGAAGACATGATAGATGGATAATGATTCTTTTAAAATACGACATCAATTGTGTGACACCGAAGGCGATCTGAAACCTTCTAGCTCAATTTCCAAATGGAGAATATGAACCTCCTTCTAAGGATCTTCCAGGTGGAGAAGTAGAAGTAATCTACTTGATGGATGAGGGCCCAGAATGGTGGAGTTTGGCTTTTGATGGATCATCTGCAAAAGGTAAAGGCGGAGCAGGAGTGGTGTTGACCACCAAAGAAGGAAAAAAAGTTGCCTTGTCATACAAATTAGATTTTCCTTGCACAAATAATAAAGCAGAATATGAGGTATTTATACTAGGATTGTTGGCGCCTCAAGAATTGGGAGCCAGCCATCTTAAAGTAAAGGGAGATTTAAACCTTATAGTGCAGCAAATAAGAGGCCAATTCGGAGTAAAGGAACCTATCTTGGCGCCATATCGAAGTGTAACACAAAAGGTGATGGAGGATTTCAAGAAGGTGGTGATTGAATATGTGTCAAGAGGACAAAATAAATAACTTGATGCACTAGCAACAGTAGCGTCTCGAGTCTATGTACAAGGGGAAGACTTGGATGTGAAGGTAATGAAGAGAACCCTCCTAACCACGGTGCTAGACTTGTTCCCCAAAGACATGATAGATGATTGGAGACATGACATCTCCCATCAATTACAAATAAAGGAAGGAACAATACCAATTATAGAGCTACAGAAGTACAGCATCATCAAAGTAGTCTTGTATCACAAAGATGTAGATGGTGTATTGACACGATGCTTGGGGAGGCAGGAAGAAAATAAAGTCTTTCTTCAGGTACATGAAGAGAATTCTGAATTAGAAGACATATGCCTGTATCGTAAGCTACAATGCTAAGGGTATTATTGGCCAAAACTGAAGAAGGAAGCAGATACCTTACAACGCCAATGCGTTTTATGCCAAGAATACCATGCGGAGGAGGAATGCACCTTCATTGATGACATAACGAATTGGCGAATCCCTTATGTGGAGTTCTTAAAAAGCAGGAATCTTTCGACCAAAAAGAAGGATGCAATTATAATAAAAAGAAAGTCACAATGATTCTTCTTGCAAAATGGAGAATTATTTAGAAGAGGGTTCAATGGAAAGCCTTTACGGTGCTGCAACTAGGTGAAGCCAAAGATTTGGTTTACCAAATGCACTAGGGTGAACACCAAGGGGGAGCCAAGTTGTACAAATAGCTAATCGATCATGGTTACTACTGGCCAAAGATGGAATGAGATTATCTAGAATTTGTTAAAAAGTTCCACATTTGTCAAATACATGGAAAGTTAATTCATGCTCCCATCGTGTATTTGTGAACCTTAGCAACTCCATGTCCCTTTCATACATGGGGAATGGATCTTATAGTTCCTGTTCACCCTAATTCTAAGGGTAACATCTGGATTTTAACTGCCATCGAGATGTACACAAAGTGGGTGGAAACAATACCCTTGAAGAAGGCTACGGGACCAGTAGTGGAAAATTTTATCAAGGAGCACATCATCTGCCGTTTTGGGATCCCGAAGATCATTTTTTCGGATAATGGAACTACCTTCATCAATAGGGACATCAAAAATTTGATGGAAAGATACTGGGTGAAACACTACAAATCATCACCCTACTACCCAAAAGGCAACGAACAAGCAGAGGCTACAAACAAAACCTTGATAAAAATATTATGAAAAATCCTAGACAATCATCCGAAGACATGGGCAGAACAACTACCAATAGCGTTATAGGCATATCAAACTTCAAAAATAAAGCCTACAGGAGAAACCCCATACACTTTGGTTTATGGTGAAGAAGCTATCTTGCCCGCCGAAATAGAAATCCCTTCGGCTCGAATGAGACTTCAAAGCTTAGTCAAGGAAGAGAACCAACCAGCCGCCCTAGAGGCCTTAGTTGACTTCTGAGACAAAGCTAAAGAAAAGATTGAATGATACCACGAAAGACTGCGATGACATTATAATACCGCGGTGGTACCATGACAGATTCTGATGGGAGACCTGGTGCTCAAAACGATAACTCAAGTTATGAGGGGAACACTAACCACCAAATTTTACCCCAAATGGGAAGGCCCGTATAGGGTACGATAGAAATCCGAAAGCAGGTATAGCAAGATATCTCGTGTGGGATCAGATGCTGTCTCAGGCCCATTAAACTTGAAGTGGGTAAAAAAATATTATACATGAGAAGAGCATCACAAAAAGTTATACTTTTAACTTTAAAAGTAATCGAGGCACCTGAATAACAGCCCTTAGAAGTGACACTTTTCAACTTCAAAAGTGATCAAGGCACCTGACTAGCAGCCCTCGGAAGTTACACTTTCAACTTCAAAAGTGGTTGAGGCACCTGAGTATAAGCCCTCAAACCCGAAAGTTACACTTTATCTTTAAAAGTGGCAAACGTTATGGTTTATTCGACAAAAGCAAGAAAGTTACACTTTATCTCTAAAAGTGGTGAACGTTATGCTTTCTTCGACAAAAACAAGATTTATTATATGAAATGTTATACTTTTCGTTAAAAGAAATTTGATTATCAATGAATTGACAAACTTTCACTTATACTTGAATGCTTTTTTTATTTCTTAAAAAAAAGTATAAATTCAAGTGTTGGTTTTTGGAAAATATATATACATGTTTTTGACAAAATTCATGTTTGCTTGTTTATAATACCTATTGTTGGCTTGGAATATTAATTTGAATAACTTGAGATTCAATGATAAATATTGAGTTTTAAGGAATCATTCAAATTAAAAGTAATCAACAAGGTTAAAGAAAGTACATTTTGATAAATGAAATATGTATAAATGAGTTTCTGAAATAGGAAATCGAAAAAAAAGTATTGTCGATGTCAAAATTTTTATTATCCCTTTTCCATTCTTGTCTTTTGGTGTTCTCATGCTAGGTGAGATTTGTTTGAAAAAACAAGTTGTGAAAAGGTCCGACATGTATATGTCGACGATTGGACTGTAAGAGTAGCCAGTTGGTATTTTTAAATGGTTGCACCAAATCAACGCACTGGATATTATATTCAGGCTCAATCAAACAAAGTTTGATGGTGATAATATATATAAGTATTTATATATATATATATATATATATATATATATATATATATATATATATATATATATATAAAAAGCAAAGAAAATGCTCCTTGATGTAAATCCGTGCTTATCGAATAGAGTTCGACAACAATTTATATATAAGTATATATATATATAAGCAGTAAACGCTCCAGATATAAATCCAGGCTCATCGAATAGAGTTCGACAACAGTTTATATATATATAAGCAATAAACGCTCCGAACGTGAGTCCAGGCTCAATCGAGTCATAACTCGATAATGTTAGTACACACACACACACACACACACACACACACACATATATATATATATATATATATATATATATATATATAAAATGAAATAAAAAGCCATGGATCGAAGTTCGGGCATACACACACAACACGACTCTCAACGTGAATAACTGTGTGTACAGAATATGGAGAAAGGCTTTAAGAAATGTAAGAAGGCTTATAGTGGACTACCAAAGAAAACTTCAATAGCTTTAAATTGATGAACACTCGGTTCCCACTAGGAAAATATAGCAAAATATAAGCTAACACGTGTTTGAAATGAGAAAGCACTCAGTTTATAGTGTGTACAGAGCAAATTGGACAGGGCTTCCTTGCCTTTTTCCCATGTAAAATGGCCACCCCTAGCCCTCTATTTATAGAGAGGAGCCCCAGTGTACTGCTTGGCGTACCACAACCGCAAATCTTTGCGATTGCTCGGGGTTCCCCGGACTCATGGGTTCGCCATTTTTTCAAGTGCGTGCACACATACAACGTGATGTTCGCACGAACTTTCAGAACTTCAATCTGGGCATCCGATTGAGGTGTATAACACCTTTTTTGGAATGCTATTGTCGAGAGTTACACAAATGACATGGGATTAGAGGTTGTACGAAGTCAGGAAGGTGGGGCCATGCCCAAGTCTTCAAGCTTCAAATTCTATCCGGTGTGCTATCTTGTGTAATAGTCACTCAGGATTGAAGCTATGGTTCTTCTAAGACATTGCTATTTAGAATATATGTTGAAATTTTTTTGCAGCGGCGAAATGTGGGATCGAGGTGGAAAAATGATGTTTTTGCCCCTTACCAGGATTATCTCCAGTTTGGGTTGATGTAGCAGTCGTTGCTTAGGGTTATCTCTGAGATTGGGCTGTTGTGAGTACTGAAGGTCCTCAGAGTTATCTCTGAGGTGTTCCTAACCTCCCGGGGTTGTCTTCGGGGTTGGAACTTAGTGCCTTGGGGTTATCTCCGAGGTTAAATTGCACTCCTCGGTGTTATTTTTGAGGTTGGAACTGAAACTCCCGGGGTTATCTCCGGGACTGAGTATCTTAGGGTCGTCTCCGAGATGGAAAACTGATGATTCCGAGGTTATCTCCAGAATTAGAAATGCACTCCTCGGTGTTGTCTCCAAGGTTGAAACTAAAAATCCCGGGGTTGTCTCCGGGACTAGAACTGGGTATCTCGGGGTTATCTTCGAGATGGTAAGAATGATAATTTTTGGATTATCTCCGAAATTGGAGCTGCTTTGTCTTCCAGGGTTATCTTTGAAAGACGATTCCGCCCCTCCTACAATGTTAGTAACAGGAATGCAAAATTTTGAGTGTCTACAAATGCCCCTCTTTATCATATTCATGCAATGTAATGGTATGGATATGATAAAGAATACTAGACACTTGAAATGTGACAAGATAATCATGATGAAATGTACTATAGCATGATGTAAATGCATGATGTATGTGGTTTATTTGATTGTTTTCCAATGGGATGTGATGACTGTTCCCACAGTTTCTGATGGGGATTAGAGTTATCACTGATGTCTTTGATGAACTGCCTGGTCGTGTACTCCAGAGCTCTCAGGAACTTCCAGGATGTTGACATTGGGGTTATCACCAAAGTCTTTAATCCTTGGTACAGACTTCCCATTGAGGATGTACCTCTCATGTACGAAAGACCTGTGGGGATGTGTTTTGTCTGAGGAAAACTTATATAACATATTCCATCATCGGTCCTCCCCGATGAGGATGGTCTTTTCTGATTTATATTTCCAGGTCCTTCAACTACTCTGTCGGAGTTACTGCCAATAGTTTGTGTTGTTAGGGCTGCCTGACCTTCGCTAAAATGTACATCAATGGATGAGATCCCTGCTGTGTATGATGTTAAGGCTGCTTGACCTTCATTAACGTGTGCATCAGCGAATGAGATCATCAGATGGTTTCTAATTCTTCGTTAGATTTACTTGCTAGCGGCTGAATGCTGTCAAGGTTGCTTGACCTTCATTGACGTGTGCACCAACGGATGAAATGGACAAAACCCCCGCTGGGGGGAAGTGTTATGGAGTGACGACCCCAAACTGATGGCATCGGACCTTCGTGAGGTATTACTGAGTGTAGTTTGCAATAATTATGATCATCAGTATAGTAAACCATGTGTTTGGGCGAATACCAATGAATGATACATAGACCCAGAGTTTGGTCTCTAAAAACTAGGATTTCAGGCTTTTCCGCGCAGTCGCGTAGAATCTTTTTTCCTTATTTGAATTTTTCAACTTGTGAGACCTCCTTTGCAACTCATATTGAATCGAGACGGAGGGGTGGGCCCCATATAAAGGAACCGCAGGTACACCTGCGGCCAGCTGTGTGTGGTTTTAAGGCACTTGGTACTTTACGCAAGTCATTTTCATATTGCACCACATAGGAAATCCAAGAGATTTTCTTCAAATCTGCTGAGTTTGGGCATCTTTCTACAAATTCTATCACCGTACAAGTGTTCCAAACTGCCCTGGTAATGTATGCATGTCTTCTTTTCCAGTTTTTATCCGTTGAAAAATGAGTTATCACATGAAAGGCTTCTAAACACATAGTAGTGAATATGCATGCTTATATGACTTGATAAAAAATATTCAACATAGTAAATGTTAGTATTTAACCATGCTGAACATAATGATGTGAAAAAAATTGACTTTTGGAATAGTCAAATTGGCACTTTTTCTGCTATTTCTTATCCTATTTGAGGACAAATGAGCAAAGGTGGTAAAACAAAGTAATCCTGGTAATTAGGCTACCCTTACGGATTATGACTTTGATATTTATACATATAGGATGTTTATGACTGTGGGTAGGTGTGCTACTTAATGGCCACCTAATCATGCCTATATGCATGTGGATAGTCCTGTTTACAAAGGAGACTATGGCAAAAATTTTCCATATTGTAGGTATTGGGTAGTCATGCATTTTTAACTCTACTGTTGGCATATGTTAAAGTAATGCATGCATATAGTCATAAAATGCATTTGGAAAAGCTCCAGGTTAGAGTTTACCACATCCTTTCTAAGGTGATTTGGAGAATTGTGTCTAGATATATGGATACGGATTAGCCGAGTAGTTCCCGCAGGACCACTTCAGGTGTGCGGAGGAGGGATTCTAATGTGCCTCCACCCCCATTCAGTTAGACGGCCTCGTCGTCTCGCGAAGGCCGTGATACGTCTTGTCCAGGTTGAGGTACCGGATGTTGAGGACGAGGAGGAGGATGTACCGGTTATGGACCCCGCTTCTTCTGCTCATGTTCCCCGTAGGGATCTTCAATGTGACACCCCCAAATCCGGGTACTCCATTCCCACAGAAATTGGTGTTCACTATCCAAAACCATTACATCTAACTACCCATCACAAAGGATAAAGACATAATTTAAATAACTTAAACAATAATCTTTCCTATTGAAGGGTTACATCATCATCTCAAAATAATCCCAGGTAATCTAACCTTAAATTTATTACATCAGTTTGAGGAATACATCATAAAATAAAACAAGTCTTTAACATAATTCATTAAAATAAAATTCTCTTAAGTCTTCAACACTTGGACATTTTACCCTTTCCTTTGCTAGTAGATGGTTCATCAACTTTCTCCACTTTAGCTGCAGTGTTAATTGAAAGAGTGAGCAAACAAAAGATCACTGATATAGAAAGTAGTAATGATAACAACATGAGAATGAACAACGAATGCTGAACAATAATGAACTTGTTCTACGAATCAAAAACAGAAAACAAGTTCGAACTTTATTATTTGAGGGTCTTAAGACCACGAACTATGTCCTCGATACTTAGGTATTATTACCCAACCTTAACAGTCATTTAGACTATACGGACCCTTCTTAACGTACTTAGGGGGATCAGCCCTTTGTACCATGTATTTTGCACAAACATCTAAACGTTACACGTACAAAATCCCCCATGTTAGGGTTGTTCGTCTCAATTTGGATTTAGAATTTCTGCTCTAAAGAAGGTTTAGCTCGGGACTAGCTTATCAGTTGTTCTAGAATTTTAGAACACTATTCAATTATAGATCAATTCAATTCAATAAAAGTTTAATTGCTATTTGAAAGTTTAATACAAGAATGTGTAACTGAACAAGGCTATCAAAGTTAAAGATCGAATATCAACAATATATAATTGAATAAACATGATATACATGCAAAGTAATATATTCAAAGAATTAGAACAATCTATCTTGAGACAACGTATTAGAACAATATATGCCTCGAATAATAATAAGGAAAGTGAAACTCGCTCGATGTAACGAATTAGGTTACAAGAGCTTATTCCATTGTACATAAGGATAGAATCAATAGTTATTGCTAAATAAAAGTTTAGGAACTTGCATTAATTAATAAAAGAATGAAGTTAGAAAGCTTGCTCAATTGTAAAGAGGTAAGGTTTAGAAACTTGCCTTTTATGTAAGCTAGACAAGTATAATATTCGTCAATTACCCTACATATATCTTGGAAATCGCAACAATAATTAGTTATATGAATATTAGCTTTAGGGGTTTAAACCATCATTTAGGTCATAACCCTAACCTAGCACCTAACCATGTAGGTTAACATACTTAATGAATCTGAAATCTCATTACGATCCAACATAACTTAATCGTTCATCTCTAACTTTTGAAAACATCACATCTGACTTCATTTCCTAACTTATTTAAATAATTACTTAAAATCTTCACACATTGAATTACAACACATTACAATCTGTTATTATAGTTTATATATTTTATTAACATCATTAGCATACATGCTTAACCAACATAAGTCCATTACTCATGACCTACAAACAAGAAGACTTCACTTGCTTAGGCTCAGAGTACAAGACAACAAGACCTTTGTCTCAAGCTTTGTACATCAAGAATCATACCGATTTTTCAAGTGGTATGCTACAAGATCTATGCCACACACGATAAAATGCGGCAGATTCTATACTACAGCTAAAACCCAATTCAACCCAAAATTCATCGAAAACACCACACTCAACTTCTAAAACTCTGTAGTAACATGGTTACACATGCTAAACATCATTCTATATACAAAAACATCACATATACATAAATTTGAAGAATCAAAACCCCCAATTTCTAATTTTTTTTCATTTTTTACATATTTAACGAATTCGATTGCCACAAACTCGTTTCTTAACCAATTACCATGATTTAAACTACACCGCTTTTGTTTCTTAACATACTAACACGATCCAACCTCAATTTACAGATTATAACACATATATAGGGCATAAAATTTTGTACTTTCTAAAGCCAATTTTCATGTAAAAACATTGTGATTTGAAATCTTCTACTACAACCAATTTACAAGAATTTGATAACTAATACAACACTCATATATGATGACAACAAATTCTACAACATAATCCACATCATATAAACAACGTTTGAAATAACAAATCAACAAAATCACTTACAGAGAACATAAATTAAAAAAAACTAAACTTGGAAATTTAGGAATGAATTATACCTTAATCCTTGATTGTTGAGAAGAAGAATGATAAGAACCTTAATACTCCACACCTTAGCAAAATTTACAGAGTCTTCCTCACAATCTCTCTCACTCTTTCTCTGCTCTTAGTCTTTAGAAGGAAAATACGTGTGAAAATATAACCTGATATGGCCTTACTTCCCACGTAGTCTTTCAGCTAAAAAAACAAAAAGACGTCAGTTGAATAAGCCAAAGGCCACAAGGCCTTGTTTGGCTACCACTTAAACCCTTAACTAGATTATTTAATAATATTTATATTATATAGTTACTTTTGCCATACTTTAATTTGATTAATTTAAATAACTTTAGGTTAGTTAATTTAAATAACTTATAATAATAATAATAAAAATCTTATTATCATTATACTTATAATTAATAAATAATTACATATATCTAATTTAATTAATAAATTAGATTTAAACATTACTTTATTTAATTAAATTATTTAATTTAATTATTTTATTAAATTAAATCCTTAAGTAATACAATTACTATTCATTAATTTAGTTAGCCCCATACTCAACTAAATTATTACATCACAATTCATCAATTATTTATTTTTCTTAATAAATAAATTATTTAAAATATTTATTTAATCCAATAAATATTTAAATTAAATTAAAAATTTCTCGATCGTTACATCCTTCCCTCCTTAACAAGATTCTGTCCCCAGAATTTCTATACAAGATCAAGCAAACAACTGAGGATAATTCTTCATCATAACGCTTTCAAGTTCCCACGTAGCTTCTTCAGCATTGTGGTTCCTCCAGACTACCTTAACAGAAGGTATCACCTTATTCCTCAGTACTTGCTCTTTTCTATCAACAATTTGAACAGGGACTTCTTCATATGACAAATCTTTCTCAAACTGTAAGGGCTCATATTCTATAACGTGTTTATAATCAAGCTTATATGGCCTCAACACTGAGATATGAAAAATATAATGAATATGCTCCAACTCGGGAGGTAAATCTACTTCGTACGCCACTTCACCAACTCGTCGAAGCATTTCAAAAGGTCCTATAAATCTAGGGCTCAATTTCCCCTTCTTGCCAAACCAAATTTTCCCCTTCTAGGGAGACACTTTCAAGAAAACACTTTAAAGAAATTTTGTCGATGTTGATCGGCATATTTCTTCTGTCTATCCTGTGCAGCTATCAATCTCGCTTGAATAACCTTAATGATCTTGACAGTCTGTTGTACCAATTCTGGACCCAATAGCTGACGTTCACCTACCTCATCCTAACATATCGGAGTTCTGCATTTTCTACCGTATAACGCTTCGTATGGCGGCATGCCAATACTCGCGTGATAACTATTATTATAAGTAAATTCCACCAATGGTAAATGGTCATCCCAATTTCCCTTGAAATCCACGATATATGCTCTGAGCATATCTTCTAGTGTTTGGATGGTTCTCTTACTCTGTCTGTTGGTTTGACGATGGTACGCTGTGCTCATTCTCAGCTGTGTTCCCAAGCACTCTTGTAGTCGTTTCCAGAAATTAGATGTGAAACGTGGATCTCTGTCTGATACAATGGACATAGATACACCGTGTCTTGAAAAAATTTCCTTCACGTATATTTTTGCTAACCGATCTAGGTTAAATCTAATCTTGATTGGAAAAAAGTTTTCCGACTTCGTCAGTCGATCGACAATCACCCAAATGGCATCATAACCTTGCTGGGTCATTGGAAGACCTACCACAAAATCCATTGTGATATGCTCCCATTTTCATTCTGGTATCTCAAACGGTTGTAGTAATCCGCTTGGTCTTTGATGCTCAGCTTTAACTTTCTGACACGTTAAGCACTTTGCCACGCACTCCGCTGCATCCTTCTTCATATTTGGCCACCAAAAATGATGTCTAAGATCTTGGTACATCTTTGTACTTCTAGGGTGAATCGAATATCTTAAGTTGTGAGCTTCACTTAGAATTTCCTCTTTAACCTCTGGTACTGAGGGAACCCAAATTCTCCCTTCGAATCGAAGTAACCCTTCTGAATCGATTTTGAATTTGTTTTCCTCACCTTCAGATACTTTCTATTTTATCTTTTCACAGTCTTTATCTTGAAGTTGTGCATTCTTCACCTTATCTACCAGCGTTGAACCGTTTCCCATTTGGAACAATTTTTCATCGGTTTCTGTCGGATATTTAATTTCCAACTCAATCTTAGCCATTTCCGACACTAGCTTCTCCTGAGCAGTAAACATCATTAATGTTTCCCGTCCCTTCCTACTTAAAGCATCAGCAACAACATTCGCCTTTCTGGGTTGATAGAAAATCTCGCAGTCATATTCTTTGATCAGCTCCAACCATCTTCTTTGTCGCATGTTCAAGTCTTTTTGTGTAAATATATACTTCAGACTTTTATGGTTAGTATATATCTCACACCTCTCTCCATAAAGATAATGTCTACAAATTTTTAGGGCAAACACCACCGCCACCAACTCTAAGTCATGAGTCAGATACCATTTCTCGTAATCTTTCAACTAACGTGATGCATACGCAATAACTCTGCACTTCTGTATAAGCACACAACCTAGTCCTTTATGCGATGCGTCACTATACACCACAAAATTTCCTGTATCATCAGGTAATGACAACACAGGTGCTGAACTCAACCTCTTCTTTAACTCTTGAAAACTTTCCTCACACTTCTCTGTCCAAACAAACTTCACTATTTTTTGAGTTAAATTCGTCAATGGAGTCGCGATCTTGGAAAAGTCTTGAATAAAACGCCTGTAGTAACCCGCCAATCCTAAGAAACTCCTTACTTCTGACAGGGTCTTCGGCTGATCCCAGTTTATTACAGCTTCAACTTTTGATGGATCCACCAAAATTTCATGTTTATCAATAACGTGTTCGAGAAACTGTACACCTTCCAACCAAAATTCACATTTTGAGAACTTAGCATACAAATTCTCTTTTCTCAATGTCTCCAACATTACTCTTAAGTGTTCAACATGTTCCTCCTTGGTTTTGGAATATACCAATAAATCATCAATAAACACCACCACAAATTTGTCTAAGAATGGTTTAAACACCCTGTTCATCAAATCCATGAACGATGCAGGTGCGTTAGTTAAACCAAAAGACATAACCAGAAACTCGTAATGACCATAACGAGTACTGAACACTATTTTTGGTACATCCTCCAGCCTCACCTTTAGCTGATGATAACCACTTCTTAAGTCTATCTTTGAGAAATACCTCACTCCTTTCAACTGATCGAACAGATCATCGATTCTAGGTAATGGATACTTATTTTTAATCGTGACCTTATTCAATTCTTGGTAATCAATACAGAGCCATATCGATCCATCTTTCTTCTTAACAAACAACACCGGTGCTCCCCATGACGACACACTCGGCTGAATATACTTCTTGTCGAGCAATTCTTGCAATTGCACCATCAACTCTTTCATTTCTACTGGGGCCATTCTGTATGGTGCTTTAGATATCGGGGTCGTTCCTGGTAGTAAGTCAATCACGAACTCGATTTGTCGATCCAGCGGAAGACCTGACAAATCATCTAGAAATACGTCTGAAAAATCTCTTATGATTGGTATTTCTTCTAACTCCGCACTCTTCTTCTATGTATCGACTATGTAGGCTAAGTATCCTACACATCCTTATCTCAACAACTTCTTAGCTTGCATAACCGTCAGACAACTTGCTTGTCAAGGCTATTTGCTGCCATAGAACATAACCTTTGACGGAGTTATAAGGTTAACACACTTCCTTTGACAATCAATTACTGCTCCGTAATTGAATAACCAAATTCCCAGTATAACATCAAATTGACAAAGTCTAATTGGTATAAAATCTACAATCATCTCGTGACATTTTATAACTACTCGATGATTCCTATATATAAATCTAACAGGAATCACTTCCCTATTCGCGATCTGATACATAAGGGAAATTTTAATTCTTTCTGAGGCAAATCTAAGTTTTGAGCAAATTCATCGGATATAAATGAACAAGTAGTACCCGAATCAAATAGTATATAAGCATTAATACCATTAATCGGAATGATACCTGACACCACATCCTTAGACAATACAGTATCCTGCACGGTCATATTAAAAGTCCTCGCAGTAGGTCGACTTGACTATGTTGGTCCAGTGATAGTTAATGCACCACCACCGTTGTTGTTTCCTTTTCCACCACTTGCATTTCCTGCTGGCTTCTTAGGGCAATCACGAACCATGTGATCCTTCAAACCGCAGGTAAAGAATGCTCCTTTCTTTGGACTAAAATAGTTCGGTGAAATGTGTCCCTCCTGACTATAGTTGAAACACACCCGCTTTCCCTTCAAACATACCCCAATATGGTTCTTTCTGCACGTCGCACAAGCTTCAAATTTCTTCTTTGGTTGACTTCCTTGTTGTCCTCTCGCAGTCGAATTCTAGTTCCACCTCATCTTCTGACGGTTATTTCCAACGTTACTTCCACCAGCCTTATTTTTATTCTCATTTTTCCTCTTTTTCTGTTCTTGATTATACTTGGTCAAGACATCGCTTCCACCTTCTGTGATAATTTCCTTTTCCAGTACCACCACAAATGTATTTAATTGGAATATTGAAACCTTGATTTAAAGCCAGGGTTTCAATCCTTGTTCGAACCTTCTCACTTTACGCTCGTCGGTATTGACTTCATATGTGGCAAACCTTGCCAACTCGTTAAACTTCGCAGCATATTCTGGCACCATCATAGTTCATTGTTTAAACTCCAGAAATTGAACTTCCAACTGATTCTGAGAACTCGCTGGAAAGTACATTTCGAAAAACATCTCCTTAAATCTATCCCAAACTACCACTCCTTGTCCCCCACGAACCTTATTTGCTTGCCACCAGTAGCTAGCTTCAGCCTTCAACATCAACGTTGCGAACGCGGTCTTTTGATCCTCGTTTACTCTACCAACGTCGAACACCTTCTCCATTTCCATGATCCAGGTTTGGGCTTCCACTGGATTCATAAACCCTTGAAACTCTGGCGGTCCAACCGCTTTGAATTCCTTGAAGGTCGTGACTTGGGCTTGCGGTTGATTCACAAGTGCACCCATCAACAGAGCTACCAACTGCTGAACCGGATTAACGTTGGTCTCGTTATTATTATTAGTAGACCCCTCAGGAGGTGCTTGCTGATGTGGTTCTCTTCTTCTAGGAGGCATTTTCTGTTAAAATATACGCTTATTAGTTCATTACTCAACTTCTTGATTATTTGAAGTTTAACTTAAACATTCCAAGATTAAAGCTATAACACAAAACATTTCAAATAAATCAAATATTTTATTCATTCATAACGTTTTAAAACATGTTAAAGATAGCATAACCGCTATTAACATTCACTTTCCTGAACTAGACAAGTTTTAAGATTATATACTCATACTATCCCTTTATTCATCTCAAAATAAGGGATTCATAATTTATTTATTCACATAATTAACCATATATTATTATCAATCTTATTCTATCTAGGCATATTAAGACGTCGTAAGGCTTCTCGACATTCCTCCTCCATAATACGATACTCCGTTCTACGATCCATCACGAACCATGACAAATCTTCAAACTGAGGTGGGTAATAAAAGACTCGATCCTGGGCACTATCAATCGCATAATTAAAGACATAATCCATTTAGTTCATCTTGGCTTTCTTCACTTGGACCTTAGCCTCAGCACGGTCTGCACGTTGAGTCGCCTTCATCCAAGCCTCCTCTACCCTTGCACGCTTAGCTGATTCCTCCTTGAAGTCATCTTTTAATTTCTCCATGTCAGTTTTCATCTTCTCGTTACTGCCAACAGGTCTTCATGCTGACCCTTGGTATGAACTAGGTCCCACTCCTGGTTTCCAAGGTGTGAGTTGAGTTCCTGAATCTCTAGATCCTTCTTCTCCATCGTAGCATGATGCATCTCAACCATCTCCTTCAACTCCTCAACTTTGTCCTATAATTCTATGTTATAGTCGTACAGAGCGTCATACATCTCAGCTGATATGGAGTTTGGTGGAAACTCTTCAGGGTCCTCTTCCTCATCATCATCATCCTCTATCTCCTCAGAACTATCCTCCTCGGGATCGGTCACAGGCTCGTCCTCCTAGATCAACTATTCTCGCACAACATGAATATCACGGGGTTCATCATCTCTAGGTACCTGAGGTATCACTTTCCTAGCTGGACTAGATCCTCCTTCGTTAGACATCCTGACAACAAAATATTTTAAGTTTTACTTAACATTTTTTGATACTCGCGAGCACATAAGTTATTAACACATAGCACAAAGTGTCTTTTATTATTTAGCTTCAATGGATACCTTAATCCATTCCTTAATACTAGATAAGAGTTGGACACCTCTATGTTTTCTGTTTCCTTAAAGGTTACTTCCTAAGGTTTACCCCACCTAAGGTTCATAACATAAGGCTCTGATACCAACCTGTGACACCCCCAAATTCGGGTACTCTATTCCCAAAGAATTTGGTGTTCACTATCCAAAACCATTACATCTAATTACCCATCACAAAGGATACAGACATAATTTAAATAACTTAAACAATAATCTTTCCCATTGAAGGGTTACATCATCATCTCAAAATAATCCCAGGTAATCTAACCTTAAATTTATTACATCAGTTTGCGGAATACATCATAAAATAAAACAATTCTTTAACATAATTCATTAAAATAAAATTCTCATAAGTCTTCAACACTTGGACATTTTGCCATTTCCTTTGCTAGTAGATGACTCATCAACTTTCTCCACTTTAGCTGCAGTGTTAATTGCAAGAGTGAGCAAACAAATGCTCACTGATATAGAAAGTAGTAATGATAACAACATGAGAATGAACAACGAATGCTGAACAATAATGAACTTGTTCTACGAATCAAAAAACAGAAAACAAGGTTGAACTTTATTATCTGAGGATCTTAAGACCACGAACGATATCCCCAGTACTTAGGTATTATTACCCAACCTTAACAGTCATTTAGACTATATGGGCCCTTCTTAACTTACTTAGGGGGATTAGCCCTTTGTACCATGTATTATGCACAAACATCTAAACGTTACACGTATAAAATCCCCTATGTTAGGGTTGTTCGTCTCAGTTGGAATTTAGAATTTCCGCTCTAAAGAAGGTTTTGCTCGGAACTAGCTTATCATTTGTTCTAGAATTTTAGAACACTATTCAATTATAGATTAATTCAATTCAATAAAAGTTTAATTGCTATTTTAAAGTCTAATACAAGAATGTGTAACTGAACAAGGCTATCAAAGTCAAAGATCGAATATCAACAATATATAATTGAATAAACAAGATATACATACAAAGTACTATATTCAAAGAATTAGAACAATCTCACTTGAAACAATGTATTAGAATAATATATGCCTCGAATAATAATAAGGAAAGTGAAACTCGCTCGATGTAACGAATTAGGTTACAACATCTTATTCCATTGTACATAAGGATAGAATCAATAGTTTTTGCTCAATAAAAGTTTAGGAACTTTCATTCATTAATAAAAGAATGAAGTTAGAAAGCTTTCTCAATTGTAAAGAGGTAAGGTTTAGAAACTTGCCTTTTATGTAAGCTACACAAGTATAATATTCGCCAACTACCCTACATATATCATTAAAATCACAACAATAATTAGTTGTATGGATATTAGCTTTAGGGGTTTAAACCATCATTTTGGTCGTAACCCTAACCTAGCACCTAACCATGTAGGTTAACATACTTAACGAATCTGAAATCTCATTATGATCCAACATAACTTAATCGTTCATCTCTAACTTTTGAAAACATGACATTTGACTTCATTTCCTAACTTATTTAAATAATTGCTTAAAATCTTCACACTTTGAATTACAACACATTACAATCTGTTATTATAGTTTATATTATGTCTTAACATCATTAGCATGCATGCTTAACCAACATAAGTACATTACTCATGACTTACAAACAAGCAGACTTCACTGCCTAGGCTCGTAGTGCTGCAATGGCAATTTATTTTCGCTTTATAGATACCGTGCAAGAATTGCCTACACACGATAGAAACTGTCATACAGACTCATATACTACTACACAAACCCAATTCAACCCAAAACTCACCGTAAACATCACACTCAACTTCTAAAACTCTGTAGTAACATGGTTACACATGCTAAACATCATTCTACATACAAAAACATCACATATACACAAATTTGAAGAATCAAAACCCCCAATTTCCAAATTTCTTCATTTTTTTACATATTTAGCGAATTTGATTGCCACGAACTCGTTTCTTAACCAATTGACATGATTTAAACTACGTCGCTTTCGTTTCTTAACATACTAACACAATCCAACCTCAATTTACAGATTATAACACATATAGGGCATAAACTTTTGTACTTTCTAAAGCCAATTTTCTTATAAAAACACTGTGATTTGAAATCTTCTACTACAACCAATTTACAAGAATTTGATAACTAATACAACACTCATATATGATGACAACAGATTCTACAACATAATCCACATCATATAAACAACGTTTGAAACAACAAATCAACAAAATCACTTATAGAGAACTTAAATTAAAAAAAACTAAATTTTGAAATTTAGGAATAAATTATACCTTAATCCTTGATTGTTGAGAATAAGAATGATAAGAACCTTAATACTCCACACCATAGCAAAATTTACAAAGTCTTCCTCACAATCTCTCTCACTCTTTCTCTGTTCTTAGGCCTTAGAAGGAAAATATGCGTGAAAATATAACCTGATATGGCCTTACTTCCCACATAGTCTTTCAGTTAAAAAAACAAAAAGACGTCAGTTGAATAAGCCAAAGGCCACAAGGCCTTGTTTGGCTACCACTTAAACTCTCAACTAGATTATTTAATAATATTTATATTATATAGTTACTTTTGCCACACTTTAATTTGATTAATTTAAATAATTTTAGTTTATTTAATTTAAATAACTTATAATAATAAAAATAAAAATCTTATTATCATTATACTTATAATTAATAAATAATTACATATATCTAATTTAATTAATAAATTAAATTTAAACATTACTTTATTTAATTAATTTATTTCCTTTAATATTAAAATTTATTTAATTTAATTATTTCATTAAATTAAATCCTAAAATAATAAAATTACCATTCATTAATTTAGTTAGCCCATATACTCAACTAAATTATTAAATCACAATTCATCAATTATTTATTTTTCTTAATAAATAAATTATTTAAAATATTTATTTAATTTAATTAATATTTAAATTAAATTACAAATTTATCGATCGTTACATTCCAGGCATTTAGGTGACGATCCCAGAGCTTCTGGGTGATTTGAGTCGACACCCCTCGGTTTACTTACATACAAATGAGGTACAAGCTGTATTTGATTTTCCTTTTTCCTATTGATGAGGACGAAGGATTCTGATGTTGATTTGCTTTGTGATGTAGGTTCCTGGCTTTACGCAGCCTCGAGGGAACTGGTTCAACATTCACTCCACATATCAGGCTCTGCATCCCGATTATCGAGCGATTATGCATGGATGGGGCTTCGAGGCGTTATTTTCCATCCTCCCCCGACGTTGTCCCTGGGGTTATCTCAGGGCATTACCTGAGCGCTGGTTTCACCAGACTCAGTCTCTCCAGTTGTTAGATTGTGAGGTGATGATGATGCTGATGGATTTGCGATTTATCACCGGAATGGAGTTTGGAGGGATGCCAGTGCCATGTACGGCGGATATTACCCCGAATGCCGTTAGATCCTTAATAGGAGTCCCGGCTGAGGCACTCGAGGGCAGGACAGTCTGTACAGGTCCTTTGAGCGTAGATACTATGAGCGGGCTATTGAGTGAGTCCATTCCCGATGATGTGAGAGTCAGGGATCGTATTCTTTGGCGGTTGTTCCTGATAATCATTAAGGGCTACTTCATAGTGGATAACTCTTCCACGGTATCATTTGCTTTAGTGAGCGGCACACGGGATGTGGACCGTATTCGAGAGTATGATTAAGGCTCCTACACCTTCGCCTATTTCCTCAAGGGCATGCGCATACATTCACAGGGCTTAACGGAGGCTTTGCTAGGATTTTACCCATTTCTGTTAGTGAGTATTTCTCTTGTGATTTCCCATATACAGGTTAAGAGTGTTGACTGACAACAGATGTTTGCCTTTGTGTTGGCAGTTCTGGGCCTATGAGAGGCTCTCATATTTGTGTCTTGTGAGTGTGTTAGGTTTAGATACTTATCGACGAGGACGGCGATGACATCACTCCATACTGGTAGAGGTTTCTGTAGCTGAGGGTTTCACCCATTGTCCTCTACAGTTGGAGTTGTTGATAGCTGATGCTATCACTTGGATTACCTATTCCAGGGAACATTGACCGTTAAGTTTGAGGATGGGTACCCGACTGGTGTCGAGTACGTGATATCCACCCGTAGGATTCCTCTCTTCACAGATGGAAGATGAGAGTTTTATTTAGGAGAGCGTCCTATTAGGAGCACCATAAGGGAGATTTGTGTATCGATCTTGCCTCTTGCAAGGCATTATTGGCCTGTATTATAATCACCCGTCATTGATATCCCATTGATGGGCATTGACGACTTTACACTGTCAGAGGATCTATATACTTAGGATATGTTCCATTGCTGGTGGTCCCCTTGTACCATCTGAGCCCAGACCTGCGCCACTCAGTTCATGGGGGATATGGTTTCTAGATTCGTGATGATGACAAACTGGATGGCATGTGTCCGAGATCCGACTCATTTGACACAGATTGACAGTTTGACCAAGTAGTTTGATCGGTCACATTTCTTTATCCGGCACTTGGGCAGAGATCCTTCAGAGGCAGATACTTTTGATCCTTCCAGCTCTAGGGTTGGCCCTTCAGGTGACCCATATGGTTTTGCCGACGCAGATCCTCCATTGTATAGGCCTTCCATCCCTCATGGCGGAGACCCAGTGACTCAGGAGGAGTTACATTAGGTGGACATGATTGATGATGTAGACATTGACATCATTGTCTTCTTCTGATGTGTATTCTCGATATATCTTTTGGTAGGCCTCTTTTAGATACTGGGTGGTTGTGCCCCATTCTCGTTATATCTTTTGATAGGCCTCTGTTAGTTATTGGGCATCTGTGCCCCATTTCTCTATATTTTTAGCTGTACAGAGATTATGTATTAGATGATGATGTACTTAGGAATGTATATACTATTTTCCATTCCCTACATCATATTGTCATCTATTATTTATCATGCATGTATTATTTTATGCATATATGTATGTCTAGAGATTTTCAACATTGACCCCTGGATGATCTTCTGATACGGCCCACACAGATGTCTTCTTCGACAATCAGTCACATTGATCACACCCCACCAGCATTGGTAGCCTACCATTTGAGGTTATGGTATGATAGTTTGTCACCTCCAGATCGGGTGATTATACATCAGTTGTTACAGCATTCCATGACCCTCTTGATGTTCCAGTTCCTGTGGGCTTTGTAGATGGTATGCTGGAGCATTGGGTACCGGAGAGGTAGATTTTCCAATTCGGGACCCAAGAGTTAACTCCAACCTTAGAGGAGTATGCACGATTGACGGCGCTGCCACTGGACAGACCTTATGCGCGGATGGCTATCGGCGACATGAGCTGACAGTTTATGACCCTCACCGGTCTGAGGCGTAGAGTAGTACATGATGAGATTATATTCGGCCATGTGATCTACCAGCATTTTCTGATTGATAGATTTGGCTCAGAGGATAGTTATGTACAATATTCCAAAGATTTCACCACATCGGAGGATCAGTGGCATCTTGCCAGAGTAGATGTACTCATGATGTGCATAGTGGCTTATGTGTACATGCCACTGTACATGGATGAGCTGGACATCGGTGTTGTCATGACATTGAGAGCTCTCAGGGAGGGTCATACCATTATGCTGATGATTGTGACAGAGACATTGAGATCCACCACGTATTGTCATACCTATCCCATAGGGGTATTCATAGGTATCTTAGTCATGTTTTATGTGTGGTTCATGTCACACCTAAGACTGATTGGCAACTTTCGACGACATGGGTATTATTTTTCCCATAAGATAGCCATATCTTACTCCTTTTAGCCAGCGGAGTGTACATATGCTGCATCTTGGTCGATGTTTGGCAGGGATCAGAGATCCATTTGACATTTTTCTATGTACAGGGCTCAGTTCACCCTACAGCTTCATTTCTCATGCACCTGACATGGATTATCTTCCTCTAGCTGGTTTGAAGGGCATTGTGAGATCCCAAATTTTATAAAATAAAAGTATTCAATTTTCTTATAATTATTATTCTATTTAGTAAATGGTTAAATAGATAAAATGTTAAAGTTAAGGGTGATATTTGATTTTTTTAAAAGTAAATAGGTTGTCATGAAATACCCGGTAGTAAAAATACAGTAATACGTGTGGTTTCATAGTAGCACACGATATTGCTTATTGATGCTTACATGAGAAGTCACTTAGTTATACTCAATTATTGCTACAGTAATTGCTGCATAATATCTCTCATATTATTGATTCAATTATTGTCACAGTATCATCTGCATACTATTTATTATTATTAAATCAATAATTGAGACGACAAAGTTATTCATATTATTATTTGCAATATTGACGATGTCTAGAAAGTTCTGTCGAGGAGAGGTTTGGTCACCTAATTGCGCGCTAATAGGGGAAATCCTTATCGAAAATCCCCCTCTTTCCTGGGAATGATCTGGTTGTTAAATATTATGAGTTATAATATTAATTATGAATAAGTTCGTGTTGATTAAAGATGAAATTGATAGTTCCATTGTGTTGGAATTATTATTGTTAGTGGAAATCGATATTTATTTCGATAATAATTGATGTCTGGAAGTTATATTGACCAATCGAGTAATTAATTGGATAAATGAGTAATTAATTGCTATTAATTCACATGCTTATAACTATTTGTTCACATATGTGTACTATTGATTCACATGCATGTACTATTAGGGGAGGTGGTGCAAGATTGATAATACTTGCATGACTAAATTAAAAATAGAGGTATAAATGAAGGTACTATACTGTAATTATTTTTTTCACATGTATAGAACTATTGATTCACATGAATGTACTATTAATTCACATGATATACTATTAGCGGAGGTGGTGCAAGTTTGATAATACTTGCAGGACTAAATTAAAAATGAAAAAAAAGATGAAGGTATTTTACTGTAATATTTCGAGCCCAAAAACGTGCAATTATCAAAACTATATTTCCTATAAATAGAAGCTCATTCTTCCTTCATTATCACCAATTCACTAAGACTCACAAGAGCATTTATAGAGAGAAACTGTAGAGAGAAAGAAGAAGAGTATTCTACTACTTCACTATTCCAGTATCCAGTCTTCTTCTAAGGTAAGGGGTATTATTTATTTCATATTCTGAAGAGATATTATTTTTCGTATTCGTATGAATATTATTTTCGTTCAATATTCATAAAGAATATTATCTTAGTTCAATATTCGTAGGAATATTATCTTCGTTAAATATTCGTTGGAATATTATTTTCGTTCAATAGTCGTAAGGGGTATTATTTATTTCATATTCTAAAGAGATATTATTTTTCGTATTCGTATGAATATTATTTTCATTCAATATTCGTAAGGAATATCATCTCCGTTCAATATTCGTAGGAATATTATTTTCATTCAACAGTCGTAAGGGGTATTATTTATTTCATATTCTGAAGAGATATTATTTTTTCGTATTCGTATGAATATTATTTTTGTTCAATATTCGTAGGAATATTATTTTCGTTCAACAGTCGCAAGGGGTATTATTTATTTCATATTCTGAGGAGATATTATTTTTTGTATTTGTATGAATATTATTTTCGTTCAATATTTGTAAGGAATATCATTTTCGTTCAATATTCATTGTCTTTGTTTAATATTCGTAAGGAATATTATTTTTGTTCAATATTCGTAAGCGATGTTATTTATTTCTTATTCGTAAAGGTTATTATTTCTTACTATTCACTCGAATACTATTTACTCGAGGTACTATTCACATGGTACTATTCACTCGGGTACTATTCACTCGGAGTATTATTTATGGGGTACTATTCACTCAAGTATTATTTACTCGGGGGTACTATTCATGAAGTACTATTCACGAAGTACAATTCACGAAATACTAATCATGAATTACTATTCATGGGATACTATTAACGAAGTACTATTCACAGGATAATTCACGAAGTACTATTCATGGGGTGCTATTCACGACAAAAAATTGATTCTTTTCTGTCCAAATTAATTTTTGATATATGAATATTATTCTTGAATTTTACTCCACAATTGGTGATCATGTTAACAATTTAGATATTCTTGAACTCTAGATAAATTGTATTATAAATATTTAATATTTATCCTTTATCTCATTTGATTGATTCTTTATATCATTGTCATGATACTCATGCTTATATTACATTAAAAGTCATCTTTGGCCCGTAGTGCATAGATGGACTGTTGGTTATTGGTTTTACACTTGTATGTCTTTGGCCTGTAATGCAAAGAAGAACTATTGATTGATATCTTTGGTCGTAGTGCAAAGATGAACTGTTGATTGATAGCTTTGGCCCGTAGTACAAAGATGGACAGGTGTATGACATGATCATGACCACTAGTGATACTAACGAATATCATTGGCCGTAGTGCAGGGATAATTCGATGATGTGATTGGTAGGATCGTGACCATTAGTTAACAGTTGAATGTCTTTGGCCGTAGTGCACTGACAGACAATTGATTGGTATGATCATGACCATTGGTGTGACGCCCCCAAAATAGATATACATCACATATTCTGAGTCGCCAAATACATGGTACAAAATACAAATACAAACTTAACTATACAGCTATCGTGTAAAATACGACAAAATATAAACTGAGAGTTTAAACAAGAATACTGCCTTCTAAACAATATCCATTCTCAATGGAGACCTCATAGACAGTATACAAACTCAAATTCAGTCCTCATTACATTTATTGTCACACTATTTAATATAATAGTGAGGACTACTAATGCTATCATCTGGACCGTCACTCCGTTCCCCGACTCGTCCCAGCTATATTCTCATTTCCTGAAGAGAACAGTGAAGGAAAGGGTGAGCTCAACTAGCCCAGTAAGAAATATTATGACTAAGATAATGCAGAATAAATTATCATTAGTCTTCACCAATGTTAAACTGATAAAATATAATAGACATCAAGTTTAACTACAGCAGAACAAGCAATCCATTAGAAAAGTCAAGTAGAGAATAAAATCTACTATCTTCTATGATTTAAAAAGGTTTTTCATCAATTTTTATCATTTGAGACTCGACAATAAATAAACCACATCATCGAATCATCCCCGCTTCTACTAGCCAAGGACATTCATTAAATCATCAATGGTCATTACTATACCGAATAATCCCTGGTCATAATCATACCAAGTCCATCTCTGCACGTAAGCCAAAGATATACAACAATAAAACCAATAATCAACAATCCATCTTTGCACGTAAGCCAAAGATATACAATTCAATAATTAACAGTCCATCTTCGTACGTAAGCTAAAGATAACTTTCATCACCACATAAACATGAGGATGATGACAATGATATAAGCATTAATCAAATTAAAACAAGGATAAATATTAAAAACTTTAAATTTATCTAAATATTATCAACCACTCATAATCTAATATTATTAATATCATAACAATATTTTAATCACCTCTAAACTTATAAACAATTTATTTTAATTGTTTATACTTTACCAAATAATGCATTTAATCATTCAAAGAATGCCATAATCATAACATTTCATCACCAATGATCAAATCTCTTATCAACAATCTACATATACCTTATATAGGATTTCCAAGCCATAAAATCCTATTTTCCAACTTTGTTACTTCACATAACATATTTAACCCATACGTTCGTAACTAAACTATTTTCTTTAAAAATACCAAATCAGTCCCAAAAATATTTCTTTTCTAGGATTTAGCAGAATATAGTCCCATAATGAACATATATTTTTCCCATAATTTTTAAAATTCATTTACTATTTTTCAAAAATTAATTTCCAATTAATTCCTTAAGAAATTGGCTACCTCAAGTTTAACTCCAAAAATTCCCAAAATCTTGGCAGGATCTTACACATGTTAACGTGAGTCTCCAGTTTAAATTTCATGGTCATCGGAGTTATAGAACTCCGGTTATAGCGTTTTTCGTCGAAAAAACCTAAATATTGAAATGGTTATAACTTGCTCATTTTAAGTCGGAATGAGCTCATTTTTGGACAGGAGGTTCTTTATACCATATACTTTCATGTCCCAAAAGGCCAGAATTTTTCTCACAATTTAAGTGGCCAAAACAGCCCTTCTAAAATCTGGACAGTAGCATTTCGATAATTTCCAGCTTTTGACTCCTTTGCTAAAATTAGTTCACACGAAAATCTACAATACCTTTTCCAGTGATTCCACTTGGAGATGCTACAAAACTCATAGATCTAACTCTAGAACTTGACCACACTCAAAAATTCAAAATATAATAGGAGATATGGTCAATTAAATTTCATGTTCCATTTTTACCAAAATCTGATTTTCAACCCTTTGTGATTTCTAAGAAACTTTCATGTTTTCACATAATAACCAACATAACTCATCATAACACTTACTAATACTTCATATACCCATGATTTTCATCATTCTAAAGCTTTTATTATGACTCTCAACATAATCAACGTAACCAGATCATTTCCACAATTTAATAAGGAATGAATATAAATGATCATTCACCATGCATGTGGTAATCCACATAGACAGGTTATTCCAGCAGAATAATAAAGAATGAAATAACATAAGGATTTACCATGCATGCGATAGAGACCGAAAAGACAGGTTATTCCCAACAGAATAATAAATAATGGAACTAGGTCCGGCGTAAACGCACAGACAGGATATTCCGATAGAATAATAAATGTGGAATAATAAATAATGAAACCAGGTCCGGCGTAAACGTACAGACAGGATATTCCGATAGAATAATAAATGTGGAATAATAAATAATGGAACCATGTCCGGCGTAAAACGCATAGACAGGATATTCCGACAGAATAATAAAGAATGGAATAACAATAGAATTTCACCATGTATGTGGTACTTCGCATAAATAGGTTATTCCAACAGAATAATAAAGAATGGAACCAGTGTCAAAGTAAATTGCATGCAAAGAGGATATTCCAATAGAATAATAAAGAATGGAATAATAGAAGAATTTCACCATGTATGCGGTACTTCGCATAAACAGGTTATCCCAACATAATAATACAAAATGGAATAATAGAAGAATTTCACCATGTATGCGGTACTTCGCATAAACAGGTTATTCCAACATAATAATGAAGAATGGAATAACAACTCTTACGAGTATTGAAAGAAGTAATTCTCTTAATGAATACGAAAGAATAATACCTCTTACGGGTACAACAAATAATACCCCTTACCTCAAAAGAAGACTGGATACTGGAATAGTGAGGGATCAGACTTCTCTTCTTCTTTCTCTCAATAATTTCTCTCTATAATAATGGCTCTAAAGCTTTAGTGAATTGGTGAAAAATGAAGGAAGAATGAGCTTCTATTTATAGGAAAATATAGTTTCGATAATTGCACGTTTTGGGGCTCGAAAAATTACAGTATAATACCTCTAACTTTTCAATATAACCCCCAGACATCAATTATCATCGGAATAGATGTCGATTTCAACTAACATCAATAATCCCAACACAATGAAACTATCAAATTCATCTTTAATCAACACGAACTTATTCATCATTAATATCATAACTCACAATATTTAACAGCCAGGTCATTTCCAAGAAAGAGGGGGCTTTCCAATAAGGATTTCTCCATATTGGCGCGCAATTAGGTGACCAAACCTCTCCTCGACATAACTTCTAGACATTGTAAATATTTTAATTTAATAATATAAATAATTTTATCGTCTCAATTATTTATTTAATAATATATCATATAATGCAGATGATACTGTAACAATAATCAAATCAATAATATGAGAGATATGATGCAATAATTACTATAGCAATAATTGAGTATAACTGAGTGACTTCTCATGTAAGCATCAATAATCAATACCGTGTGCTACTATGCAACTATACTTATTATCTTGTGCTTTTACTTTACTACCGTAGTTCAACAAAGATTAATTCGGTAAAACCTCCGCCGTTATTTGCATAAAATATTTTTGTCATTTTCTAACTACGACGACAATACTTCCATTGTGGGGTCCACTAATGATTATGTCGTCGTACGAATATTCTCCGACAAAAAGAATATTCCCCGACCAAACGAATATTTTATAACAACTTGCATACTTTGCAGAATTTATAAATACTACCCACAACTATAACATTATCTCAAATGCACACCATAATATTCAAAAAAAAATTCGAGAAAATTAAATCTTTATTCGTAAAATCTGGGATCTCACAATTGGTCTTATAGTTGAATATCTTTGGCACGTAGTGCAAAGGTAGACAACTGATTGGTATGATCATTGTTATTACATTTGAATATCTTTAGCCTTTGGGGTAAGAATATTGAGTAAACGTTCTATTAAGCCTTTGTGGCAAGGAGAAACTGTTGATTTACATGATTATAAATATGAATTATGGATTTAACTATAATATTTGGTGGTTCAGGTGAAGATAGGTGATGAGAGTTCTTTTTATCTTGGGTATAACAAAGAACTGTTGATGAGTATTACAGGAATGAAATATTAACAATGGGCTTTTAATCTAGAGGAGATAGTAGATATTATGTTCTACTTGACTCTTCTAATGGATTACTTATTCCGCTACAGTTGTTGATCTAAAACTTGTTGTCTATTGTATTCTATCAGTTGTTATATTTTTGAAGGCTAAGGATAATTTATTCTGCATTATCTTAGTCATAATATTTCTTACTGGGCTAGTTGAGCTCACCCTTTTCTTTCACTGTTCTCTTTAGGAAATGAGAATATAGCTGGAATTAGTCGGGGAATGGAGTGATGGTCCGAGATGGTGGCTATAGTAGTCCTCACTATTTTTATAAAATAGTGTGATAATAATTATAATGAGGACTCCATTGAGTGTGGATATTGTCTAGAAGACAATATTCTTGTTTAAACTCTCAACTATGTTTTGTCGTATTTTACACGACAGTTGTATAAAAGAAGTTTGTAGTTGTATTATGTACCATGTATTTGGCGACTCAAGATGGGTGATGTATACCTATTTTGGGGGCGTCACAGGCATGATTATTTACCACCCATTGCCCGTGATGTCACAATTTTACCAGTTTCAGGATTTCCATCCTTTTGAGGGGACATTGGGTCAGCACTTGGCGTCTCACCACTTGTCATTAGAGGACAGATCCAGAATGTATGCCTGTTGGGATCAGCCTGAGCTAGCTGAGTTTTCTGTTAGCCATCCGGGCTGTTCGACAGAGTATTCTGCATAAATGGAGACAGAGACCACATCGGCTGCGGTTGTATCCACAGAGGCGTGGATTGATTCGGAGGGTGGAGAGCCCATAGAGGACATTGATTTTCCTGTCGAGGAAGAGCTTTTTGCTGGGTTGCCAACAGCTTTGATGGATTCTCCCACTGTGACCCCGCATTCAACACAGTATTTAGAGCAGAGTCTTCATTTGATGACATTTGAGAGTGATCAGGTTAGGGCCTTGATGTTGATAGCTCTTGCTGGGAGAGATGTCGCTCTGTTGGAGAGAGATGATGCGTTAGCTTATAGGGACACCGCTATTATTGAGCGGGATCAGGCTAGATCATCCAGAGATGCATTGATTGTTGAGCAGGATGGCACTATATCTGCCCGGGACGTAGCCGTTACAGATAGTACTACAGTGAGATCCTTTATCACCGGTATTATTACTGAGATGAGTGCATACATTGATGAGCACCATGTCACCATGCAGTTGGCTGTGGATTTGTTGGCTCGTGTAGATACCCTTGCGCAGGAGCTCACAGTGTTACCTCCTTCTTCGGAGAGAGATGTCATGTTGGACTTGATAGCTCGCATATACACTGATTTGTAGATAAGCTTGTATTTTCTTACACAAACTAGCTTAGCCATTTTGTCATGTACATGACATATTGTATATATCAAACAACATTATATATGAAAGGGAAATATATTTTGATTCACTTCCCTTTTAATTATGCCTTGTTACTTTGCTTGATATTTTCATGCTTCTTCAGGACTTGTGATCTTGATGTGTTCTGAACTCATCCTTGATGCGTGGACATTGAGATGTCTCGGGATCTTTCAGAATAGATCGTTGATCTGTGTGTATCCCTGCCTTTTGGTGTCTTGGGACTGGTTTCTATATGTAGTAATGGAGAGGAGTATGGCTTTTCTCTCTAAGATTGACCGCACCACAGATGGTCACCGGTATTCTTTTGTATGAGGGAGCCCAAGTAGTTCCATCCCTTATCGATTGTTGTTTCTCGTTGAGGACTCAACCGCAGCTTAAATGGTCGCCAATTCTCCCATTTGTGTGGGGAGATCAGTTAGTTCCATCCCTATTGGCCCGCAATTAGGTGACCAAACCTCTCCTCGACAGAACTTCTAGACATTGTAAATATTGCAATTTAATAATATGAATAACTTTGTCGTCTCAATTATTGATTTAATAATATATCATATAATGCAGATGATACTGTGACAATAATCGAATCAATAATATGAGAGATATGATGCAACAATTTCTATAGCAATAATTGAGTATAACTGAGTGACTTCTCACGTAAGCATCAATAATCAATACCGTGTGCTACTATGCAACCACACTTATTATTGTACTTTTACTATCGGGTAGTTCAACAGTATTAACGGTAAAACCTCAGCCGTTATTTGCATAAAATATTTTTGTCATTTTCTAACTACAACGACAATACTTCCGTTGTGGGGTCCACTAATGATTATGCTTGAGTAATTTAATATTCTCTCGACAAAAGAATATTCCCCGACCAAACGAATATTTTATAACAACTTGCATACTTTGCAGAATTTATAAATACTACCCACAACTATAACATTATCTCAAATGCACACCATAATATTCAAAAAAAAAAATCGAGAAAATTAAATCTTTATTCGTAAAATCTGGGATCTCACAATCTCCCCTCCTTATGAAATTTTGCCCTCGAAATTTACATACGTACCTGGTATGCCGAACAGATGAGGATACCTTGACTTCATTTCATATTCTAACTCTTGAGGTATAACCTATGAGTGTTGAATACGATCCTTCTTATTCAAGATTTTAACACGTAATTCCTCATACGTTAAATCTTCCGCTGTCTCGTTCGGTTTTAAATCAATAATGTGGTTCGGGTTGTCCACATATTTACATAACATCGGTATGTGATAAACGTTATAAAGACGTAATATATTTGGCGGTAAAACGAGTCTATAGGCCACAATTCCTACTCGATCAAGGATTTCAAATGGGCCAATAAAATCGAGGGTTGAGATTTCCTCTCTTCGTCGATTCTTGCTTCTAGAATAACACCCTCTTAAACCTTCTTTTTCACATTCATCAGCTTCGGGTGTGTAGTTTGAGCGGCCTTTATCTTTATCGACTAGAGTCGATTCTACTCGTATATTTGATATCACCACGTGGGTCCCTAGAGTCTTGAACTCTATCTTCATCATTTGTAAGTTATACGAAATGGGTCTTTGTGTTAACAACTTTGTACTCATAAATGCATACGATCTTCTACTCAACACGTCAGCTACCACGTTCGCTTTCCCACGATGGTATTAAATGGTACAATCGTAATCTTCAACAGCTCAAGTCAACGTCTTTGGCGCATTATACGTTCATTTTGGTTGAAGAAATATTTATGGGTTGAAGAAATGGGTTTTGTACTGGGGTCAATACAAAATTCAATTTCACGCTACGGGGTAAGCTAAGAAGTCTTCAAGAATACGCCAGGAAATTTATTAACAATAGAAATATTATTCAAAACTGACTCTCATCCAAGACTTGGATAGCACATGTAATGAAGGTTTCTCCTAATGGAGTTTCAACCGATAAGTCAAAGTCTAATTTCTTCGGAGTCAAATTTAATTATTGAACGCAAGTAAGAGAGATAAAATAATGGGTAGAACCGGTATCTAAAAAGTATAAACTTCGCTAGCGTTTATGATTAGCTTACCCGTGATCACCTCATTTGGATTCCTCGCTTTTTGGGAGGTTACTACAAACGCTCTCCCTCGAACTACCAGTTTTGTCTTGTCTGGGACACCCTTTGATGCCTCCATCCCAGCTGGACTTGACTTTGGTGCACGACAAAATCGGGCTAGGTGGCCTTCTTTTCCACAACTAAAACATACCTTGGAAGGCTGTGAACAGTTTAGACTTGTGTGTCCTTCCCCTCCACATTTGTAACAAACGACCGGCGGTCGTTCTCCTTCCTTAACAACGGGTGCTGGTGCTGATGTCTTTCCATCTTTGCTAAACCTTCTCTTCTTAAACTTTCCACTCCTATTGTCTTGGCCATGATTACCACCGAAGTGGTTATCATTTCTGGCATGCTGATTCCCTCCACATTTGTTGTCACCGCTTCGATGACTGCTACCACTGGTATTATCGACTTGTCGGTTGTTCTCTCTGGGTTGGGTTGACTCATTATCGCGTTCCAATAACTGAGCCCTATTCACAACATCTGAATACAAACACAGTTTATGAGAGATAAGGTATTGACGTATCTCAGGTTTCAAACCTCTTAGAAACATCCACGTAATTCTCTCCTCATTATCAACCAAGTGGGATGCAAACCGAGACAACTCGGAAAACTTAGCTTCGTACTGCGCCACGGTCATATTATTTTGCTCAAGCTTGATGAACTTTACCTCCTTCATGTGACGAATACTTTTAGGAAAGTACTTGTCGTTGAACAGCTCTTGAGACTTCTCCCAAGACATCTTTAGTGCGGCAGGTTGAGTACGCTTTACAGATTCCCACCAGTAATCTGCCTCTACACGCAACATGAAGGTGGCAAAAGGAACCTTTTGCTCCTCGGAGCATCCCAAGACATCAAATATCTTGTTGATCTTCTTTATCCACGTCTCCGCCTTAAGTGGTTTTGGCTCTCCAAAAAACTCCGGTGGTCCCAGTTCCTTGAACTGTTTAACGGTGACCGTCTGATAGTTGTCAGTGTTTCCACCTGCATTTTGGACAGGAGCCGCTTTCGCCTGATGTTGTATAAATTGCATAAAGCCTCTGACCATCCCATCGTTCACCATTTCATCGGTGTTATTATTTACCTGAGGATTATTGTCTTCCTGTTGCACATTACCCTGGGTATTGATCGTTGGTGACTCAACGGTCTCATGTGCTTCATTGCTTATCTCGGCCATTTTCAAATATTTCCACAAAACAAGGGTTAATTAAATCACATATTATCCCTATACTCTGATCGACCAATTAAATACCAAATAAACTTAGGTAGGTTATACTAGCGAAGGAATTCCCCGTCTCTCCCCTCCTAGTTCTTACCTCACATCTCAGCCAGGGATCATATCCCTAAGCTTTGATACCAACTGTGATGCCCCCAAAATAGGTATACATCACCTATTCTAAGTGGCCAAATACATAGTACAAAATACAAATACAAACTTAATTATACAGCTGTCGTGTAAAATACGACAAAACATAAACTGAGATTTTAAACAAGAATACTGCCTTCTAGACAATATCCATTCTCAATGGAGTCCTTGTAGACAGTATACAAACTCAAATTCAGTCCTCGTTACATTTATTGTCACACTATTTAACATAATAGTGAGGACTACTAATGCTATCATCTGGACCGTCACTCCGTTCCCCGACTCGTCCCAGCTATATTCTCATTTCCGGAAGAGAACAGTGAAGGAAAGGGAGAGCTCAACTAGCCCAGTAAGAAATATTATGACTAAGATAATGCAGAATAAATTATCATTAGTCTTCAACACTGCTAAACTGATAAAATAAAATAGACATTAAGTTTAACTGCAGCGGAACAAGCAATCTATTAGAAAAGTCAAGTAGAAAATAAAATCTACTATCTTCTATGATTTAAAAAGGTTTTTCATCAATTTTATCATTTGAGACTCGACAATAAATAAACCACATCATCAAATCATCCCTGCTCTACGGGCCAAGGAAATTCATTAAATCATCAATGGTCATGACTATATCGAATAATCCTTGGTCATAATCATACCAAGTCCATCTCTGCACGTAAGCCAAAGATATACAACAATAAAACCAATAATCAACAATCCATCTTTGCAAGTAAGCCAAAGATATACAACAAGAAAACCAATAATCAACAATCCATCTTTGCACGTAAGCCAAAGATATACAATTCAATAATCAACAGTCCATCTTCGCACGTAAGCTAAAGATAACTTTCATCACCATATAAGCATGAGGATGATGACAATGATATAAGCATTAATCAAACTAAAACATGGATAAATATTAAAGACATTAAATTTATCCAAATATTATCAACCACTCATAATCTAATATTATTAATATCATAACAATATTTTAATCACCTCTAAACTTATAAACAATTTATTTTAATTGTTTATACTTTACCAAATAATGCATTTAATCATTCAAAGAATGCCATAATCATAAGATTTCATCACCAATGATCAAATCCCTTATCAACAATCTACATATACCTTATATAGGATTTCCAAGCCATAAAATCCTATTTTCCAACTTTGTTACTTCACATAACATATTTAACTCATATGTTCGTAACTAAACCATTTTCATAAAAAATACCAAATCAGTCCCAAAAATATTTCTTTTCTGGGATTTAGCATAATATAGTCCCATAATGAACATATATTTTTCTCAGAATTTTTAAAATTCATTTACTATTTTTCAAAAATCAATATCCAATTAATTCCTTATGAAATTAGCTACCTCAAGTTTAACTCCAAAAATTCCCAAATCTTGGCATGATCTTACACATGTTAACGTGAGTCTCCAGTTTAAATTTCATGGTCATCTGAGTTATAGAACTCCGGTTATAGCATTTTTTGTCGGAAAAATCTAAATATTGAAATGGTTATAACTTGCTCATTTTAAGTCGGAATGAGCTCATTTTTGGACAGGAGGTTCTTTATACCATATACGTGTATTTCTAAAAAGGCTAGAATTTTTCTCAGAATTTAAGTGGCCGAAACAACCCTTCTAAAATCTGGACAGTAGCATTTTGGTAAATTCCAGCTTTTGACTCCTTTGCTAAAATTAGTTCACACGAAAATCTACAACACCTTTTCTAGTGATTCCACTTGGAGATGCTACAAAACTCATAGATCTAACTCTAGAACTTGACCACACTCAAAAATACAAAATATAATAGGAGATATGGTAAGACCAGTAACGAAATCCATAGTAATGTGCTCTCACTTCCATTTTGGAATTTCAAGTGGTTGCAATGGACCTTTTGGTACTTGATGCTCTGCCTTAACTTGTTGACAAGTTAAACACCTTGAGATAAACAAATAAGTATCTCTCTCTTCATATTGCCCCACCAAAATGTATGTCAAGATCATGATACATTTTGGTACTCCTGTGATGGATTGCAAACGGTGTGTTGTGCGCCTCCATCATGATTTTATACTTTAAATCAGGGTCGTTAGGAACACAAAGTCTGGAGTTGACTCAAAGTATTCCTTCTTCATCGATTCTTGCTTTCGGCATAGCACCATCTTGTACTTTCTTCCTCATATGCATCAGCTCCAGGTCTGTAGCTTGAGCAACTTTAACTTTATCGATTAAAGTCGGTTCTACTCGTATATTCGCCATCATCACGTGGGTCCTGGATTTCTTTATCTCTATCTCTATCCTTTGCAAGTAATACAAAATGGGCCTCTCGTGATTGACAATATCGCACTTTTCATTCTGCAGATATGATCTTCTACTCAATGTGTTAGCTACCACGTTTGCTTTTCCAGGATGGTATTGGATGGTATGATCATAATCTTTCAACAGTTCAAGCCAACGTCGCTGTCGTATGTTAAGTTCTTTTTGAGTGAAGAAATATTTTAGGCTTTTATGATCCGTAAAGATCTCCACTTTCTCCCCATACAAGTAATGCCTCCAAATTTTAAGTGCGAAGATAACAAATGCTAACTCTAGATCATGAGTAGGATAATTCCTCTCATATTCTTTTGAGTTGTCGAGAGGCATAAAGCTATGACTTTCCCATGTTGCATGAAAACACATCCTAACCCTTTGCTCAAGCATCACTTTGAGATGACAAATCCCTCCGAGCCGATGGTATTGTCGAACAGTCTTTGAAATGAGTCTTCTCTTGAGTTCTTGAAAACTCTTCTCACATTCCTCGCTCCAACCGAATTTTGTATCTTTCCGAGTCACCGAGTTAAGGGAGTAGCGATTCGAGAAAACCTTCTACGAATCTCCGATAATAACATGCTGTTTAGAAAGCTACGCTTTTCCACGATTTAGGTTTCTCCCAACTTTGAATAGCTTCAATCTTTCTTTGGGTCAATGATATTCCATGACTTAATACCACGTGCCCAAGGAATGCTACTTCCTCAAGCCAGAACTCGCATTTCTTCAACTTGGCATAAAGCTTATATTCACGAAACTTTTGAAGTATCAGCCTCAAGTGTTGCTTATACTCTTCTTCTTTCTCTCTATAATTTCTCTATCTAGAGTTTCAGTGAATTCGTAAGAAATAATGAAGGAATGAGCTTCTATTTATAGAAGAATGGACTGAATAGTAACTAATCCATGAATGGTCCAAATTGATTTACTTTTAATCGGACGGTCCGTAAAATATTCTAATAAAACAAAACTTTTAAATAAAATATTATATATATATATATATTATATATATATATATAACATGAGCTAAAAAAAAAGTCACAGGATGATCCCCCCCCTGTGAATCCATTTTGAAGTCCTTCTGCCAACTTTTTCAAAACATATATATATATATATATATATATATATAAGATTACCTTATATATACGTAACACATTTCCCCCACTCCATTTTCATTTTTTCTTCCCCCCACCCCACACCTCATTTTCACACACATCCTTATCACATATATCCTTATCACACACAAATATTATATATACATACTAAATCATCTTCTACCAATTATTTTGAAAAATGGGTAATTGGGGGGGTCCAAATAATACGTCAATATTTACAACAAATACTTCATAAAATCACCTCAATATTTTTAACAACATTTATCATCATTATTATAATTCACAATATTAATCGACCAGGTCGTTCCCAGGAAAGAGGGGGCTTTCCAATAAGGATTTCTCCTTATTGGCGTGCAATTAGGTGACAAAACCTCTCCTTGGCAGAACTTCTAGACATCGTTAATATTGCAAATTATAATATTAAAAACTCTGTCATTTCAATTATTGATGTAATAATATATAAAATATCTACAATAATTGAATCAAATAACGTGCGATACTATGCAACAATTACTGTGACAATAATTAAACAAAACTGAGTGACTTCTCATGTAAGCATCAATAATCAATACCGTGTGCTACTATACAACCACGCGTATTCCTGTACTTTTAACACCGGGTGTTTCAACAGTTAACGGTTAAACTTCCACCGTTATTTTTAATAAAATATTTTTGTCGTCTTCTCAATCCGACAATAATTCTGTTGTGGGGTCCACCAATAATTGCGCCGTTGTACGAATATTCCCTGCTAAAACTAATATTCTCTGACTAATCGAATATAATATAACAACTTGCATACTTTGAAAAATTTATAAATATTACCCTCAACTATAACATTATATCAAATTAATTCCATAATATTTAAAAATGATAATTATAGAAAATTCATCTTTATTCATAAAAGTTGGGGTCTTACATGATGTGTCCATTTTAGGAGTATTATCCTACAAAACGGATGTTAGCTGTTTGTAAGATAGCATGACAAAAAGGGAATGCATGTACACATTCTCCTTCATTCTTTCCTTTACATAGAGATTGACATGGAATGAAATTACCAGTAATTGAATTTACAAGTAATTGAAATGGGAAAGTATGGAGAAACTTCCCTCTGCGTTTGGTTTATCAGAGGCTGACCTAACTTAGGTTACTCTCATGGTTTTTTGGCATGAAGGTTCCCAGATCATCGCAATTTACTCGACTGAAAGTTAATCCGGTCTTTCAACTAGAGCGAATCTAGGTGGTGCCTTTCCTGAGCCTCGTTGGAGTTAGTCTCCCTACGAGTCCAATAATCAAACACCAACAGGATAGCCTCCTGGTGGAGGGACCACACAAAACATTCACAACGTGTCTCACCGTTATGGAAATGATGACATGTGCGAAGCACTTTAATATCATAAGTAGATATAGTGCGAACCACTAAGTGCAGTAAGTAAATGCATTCGTACATATTTTAAATGTAAATGAAACATCCACACACAAGCAGATAACAGTTTGAAAAGTTTATAATAGCGACTTAAGCCCTCTTACTGGATGTCCCCAGCAGAGTCGCCACCTGTCGACGTCGGGATTTTTACTGTCCCTTTTCTATTCTTGTCTTTTGGTGTTCTCATGTTAGGTGAGATTTGTTTGAAAAAATAAGTTGTGAAAAGGTCCGACATGTATATGTCGATGATTGGACTGTAAGAGTCGCCAGTTGGTATTTTTAAATGGTTGCACCATCTCAACCGAGAAAAGGTTTGCACATTGACCCAGTGATGTGACACTATTTAACAGGTCTATAAATAGAGATTCGTTAGGGTCCGGGGGCTTGATTATACGGAGGGAAGGTGTTAGGCATCCCCTGACATCTGTGTTTCCACGGTGACCGCCACTTTTCAATTAAACTATTATATGAATGTGTGTGTGTGTGTGTGGGTCAATGTGCAGTTATATGGAAGTAGTGTTATGCCTCGTTTGCACCTATATACAAAGGGTTTGAATTTTGTATAAAAGTTCAATTTTAACAAGATATAGCAATGATATTTTGTAAAAGAGGTTTTTCAAACTCTTATGCTCAATAGCAATTAAGGCCTTTGATACCTCCATTTTATTATATGTCGGCTTGATTGCATTTATTTTTGAGATGCGAGGCATCATCGAGAAAATAATATACATAGCAGCGCCGAACTCCTTATGGGCATGATAGCCATCTAAGGAAATTCAAATACTGTGAATAATTTACAAGCTGATTACAGCTAAAAAATGTCCATCACGGGAACTGAATCTAGATTCAGGAGACTGAATCTGTGATCACATGATTCCTAGGCTCACATGATGTAGCAGTTTATATTAAAGTTGTAAGCAGTTATATATATATATATATATATATATATATATATATATATAAACGATCAAGCACCACAAAGCACCTCCATGGGGGACGAAAAGTAAATAAAGTTGTAAATGGCCACGAAATAAACTCCAGGCCTGACAAAAATGTAAATATATATATATATAAGCGGTAAACGCACCGAATATTATATCCAGGCTCAATTAAAACAGAGTTTGATGGTAATATATATATATATATATATATATATATAGAAGTAGGATAAAGTCCGGGAGTCCGGACCTGATAAAAGCCACGGACCGAAGTCCAGGCATACGCACACAACACAACTCTCAACGTGAATAATTGTGTGTGCAAAATATGGAGAAAGGCTTTAAGAAATGTAAGAAGGCTTATAGTGGACTGCCAAAGAAGACTTCAATAGCTTTAAATGAATGAACACTCGGTTCCCACCGGGAAAATATATCAAAATATAAGCTCATAAGTGTTTGAAATGAGAAAGCACTCAGTTTATAGTGTGTACAGAGCAAATTGGACAGGGCTTCCTCGCCTTTTTTCCTTGAAAAATGGCCACCCCAAGCCCTCTATTTATAGAGGGAGGAGCCGCAGGTGTACCTTCGACAGCCGCAGATGCTGCGGCTGCCTAGGGTGCCCCGGGCTCTGCGGGTCCCGTCATCTCAAAGTATGTGCACTCAAGAAATGTGATGTTCGCTCGAACTTTCAGAACATCAATTCGGGCATCCGATTGAGGTATATAAGACCTTTTTTGGAATGATGCTGTCGAGAGTTACAAAAATGACATGGGATTAGAGGTTGTACAAAGTCAGGAAGGTGGGGCCATGCCCAAGTCTTTGGGCTTCAAATTTTATCCGGTGTGTTGTCTTGTGTAATAGTCACTCGGGATTGGAGCTCTGATTTGTGTAGGACATTGCGGTGTAGAATGTATGTTGAAATTTTGTTGCGACGACGCAATGTGGGATCGAGGTGGCAAAATGACGATCTTACCCCTCAGCAAGGGTTATCTCCGGTTTGGGCTGATGTAGCAGTCGTTGCTCAAGGTTATCTCTGAGATTGGGCTGCTATGAGTACTGAAGGTCCTCAGAGTTATCTCTGAGGTGTGCCCGACCTCCCGAGGTTGTCTCCAGGGTTGGAACTAAGTGCCTCGGGGTTATCTCCGAGGTTAAAGCTGACTGCAAGGGTTGAAATGAGCATTTCCCGGGTTATCTCCGGAACTGCAACTGCACTCCTCGATGTTGTTTTTGAGGTTGGAACTGGAACTCCCAAGGTTGTCTCCAGGACCGAGTATCTCGGGGTTGTCTCCGAGATGGAAAACTGATGATTTCGGGGTTATCTCCGGAACTGGAAATGTACTCCTCGAGGTTGTCTCCGAGGTTGAAACTAAAAATCCCGGGGTTATCTCCAGGACTGGAACTGGGTATCTCGAGGTTGTCTCCGAGATGGTAAGACTGATAATTCTGGGGTTATCTCCAGAATTTGAGCTACTTTGTCCTCCAGGGTTATCTCTGAAAGACGATTCTGCCCTCCTGCAATGTTAGTAACAGGAATGCAAAATTTCGAGTGTCTACAACTACTACAACAAGTTATGATCTAAAGGCCAAGACATATCAAACTTAAGTGGAGGCATAACTAAAGCTTCCAAGTCAGTAATGGAAGTATCTCGAATCTTAAGATTTGCAACTTTCAGCTCCCTAACCTGTCGGGTAGTTGACTCTAAGTCCCGTCGCTGGCACTCTAGATCCTGAAACTTGGCCTCTAGATCCCGAAGCTTGTCCTCTAAATCTTAAGATTGGATCTTTGATTTGTTTGCGAATTTGTCAAGCTCAGAAAGATGTACTGAAAAGGATTCATCTTCACACTTACGTACTGCAACCTCCGAACGCAGTAGAACAAGATTAAAACTTGACTTGAGAAGATCCAGCCTAGCACAAAAAGGAGACATGTCAACACCCACGGCTTCAAGGTCGTCCACATCATCACTAAACTTTTTCAAGTCCTTGACTCGCAAGGAATATAAAGACAGAGTGTGCAACCCAAGAACAAGGCATGTGAGTTGATCTAGGAAAAAGGTTTGGGCGGAAGCTGTCTTAATAATCAACCGGTCAATTATCTGCGGGAACTGAGCTAGTAGACGCTCCAGACTTTCCTAACTAGAAGATGATATCTGGAAACCCCTCCAAGAAACAAGATCCTCACTTAGATTGAAGGAAGCTCTAGAAGGAACTATTTTGGAAGCAGCTATAGAATTCATCGAGATAAAGGATGAAGGAGCAGGAGGTTGTTGTACTGCTGATGATTTCGTGAAGCCTTGACCATCAGGAGGATAACCAAGGTCACTATATGGCGAGGTGGCAACATCCGGATGGAGAGCATAAAATAAAGTGAGTGCCTCAATAGGCAAAGGCAAATCTTTCATTTTCTCGCTCTGAAAACAAAATGTCAAAGCATAATATATTATGGAAAAAGAGAGGAAATTCAAGAAGAATTATATGTTGACTAAAGAAAGATACTAACAATATAACCAATGGAAAAAAAGTCAGGAGATGCCACAGAAATGGGATTTTTATTTAACCCACCCAAAGTACTATCAATAATGCCCTCTCGAGCAATCACCAACTCGACAGAATCCTTCTAGGGAGGATGGACATCAGCAATAGTCTTAGAAGGATTCCCCCTTAAGGAAGTAGGAGTCTCATCATCATCTTCAGGCTTATTAGGTGGAGAAATTATAGGAAGGTTTGAGGAAATCGCTGTATCACCCACAGCGAGACTTGGGCTTACATCGAATAAAGTGTCTTTAGCATCAAGGCTAACACAATCATTATTCGAAGAAGACAACTTGACACCGATAAGGATAGGTTGGGGAGGCTCACAACTGGTAGAAGCCGCTGCAGCTACCTCATTTGCAGTACTAGAAATAAATCCAAAAGGAACATCATCATCTTCTTCACCGACCTCTGCAATCTGAAAGTCAAGAAAATAAATACATAAGGAAACACGAAAGCAACTATACGAGGGAAAAAGATAAAAAATGGAAATGTTGCAAAAATTTACAAAATTTCGGCGTTGCTTCTTGACCGGATCCTCGACTACCGGCATACTAGAACCAGCATCGTCAAGAGGGCATTTCGATGATGACTTTAAGCAGAGCCTAATAACGGGACGACTAACCGGGACCACGATAGAAGTAATAGGAGTGGCCAGCTCAGAATCAGTAGTGGCAGATGCTCTCGCTTTAGAAAGAGTGATTCTCATTTCCTCAGCACCAGAGCATCCCTGGGAGGAGATGGAGGAGGTATCTGTGATAGAGATACCTGAGACAAAGCCCGTGGTGGAAGACTCCTAAAGGTAGTAGGGGCCTGTGCGGGAAGAATATTTCAGTCACTTCAAGGATGAATGTCTACTGACTGAGGATGAAAAGACTTAGGCATCAAACCCTCACGCTCAATAAGCCAACTACTGGTTAGCAAACATTCTGAATCGACATTGGTCTTAGGAGAACATAGCATCCTGGCCCATTGGAGACGTTCGAGAATAGAAACTGGTAGAGAACAAATCAAAGTATGATCCTCCCACCTTTTGAGATTGACTTGCCAATAATTACGCTCGCTGGTAGTATATCGCCCAATCCGAGAATCATTTGGTATGACAAAAGGAAGGGATTTATGAGGAGCATTTGGAGGCCTTGGAAATGCCCATGTAAAAGAAGGAGAGGTGGGGACGAAGTTAAGAAGGGCAGTCTTGTGACTCCCCCAAAATAAGTCCAATCCACCCAACCCCTTCTATGTCGCCAAATACATGGTACAAAAAACAACTACAACTTTATTATTACAATTGTCATGCAAAAAATGACAACACATATACTGTGATTTTTAATACCAACTATGACTCTCATCCCTTTACTTGGATAGCACCTCACATTGATACCTTATGTAAATGTATAGTCAATAACTATTTTAGAAATTAAAATCTTTGGAAAATGCTCAAGGAAACCTTCGTACGTGGGAGGCCATGCATCTAAGTTATAGTAGATATCATATGACTCGAGAATTATCCTTGGTTGACCCAATAGACCCCAAAGAAAATCGAGAGGATTACTATCATGTTCTTTCCAATGGTGAGTCTTCTCTTGCCATGTAATTATATCCATTATCTTCAATTGAGAATTATATTTCAACCAAACTCCAATATTATATAGGTAGTGCTCATAGATATAATCAGCAAGTGGATGTGCACAACTCTGTCTTATGATAACACGAAGTCGTATGTCATTAGACATCTTGTATGATAGTGGCAAAACACCCTTCCAAAGTTGGGCTCACCTCACCCTATTCGGTTCACTAAAATCAACGGTTACATGACATATAAAATACGACACACTTATTTAAAATTCTCGATAAAATTATTTCCATACTGTTTTAGGGGAAACCTCAACAACTATAGACCACCGTTCTATTCCCCTCATTACCCCGCCGCACTTCAACTCCACAATACACTCCTATTACCTGAAAGGAATTATGAAGAAAAAGGGTGAGCACAACTAGCCCAGTAAATAATATCATGACTAAAGATAATTAAATTATCAATAGCCTTCATTAGTAATAAATCAGAGATTTAAAACATATGGTAGATGATAAAACTTTTCAACCATAGTTGCAGCGGAACGAGCAATCCATTATAAGAGTCAAATAGACCATAAAGTCTATTATCTTCTCCATGTTAAAACTCCACCAACAATGTTTTATCCCTGTAACATCAATCAACAATTCCTGTCCACAATATAATCATAATTGTGGTTCTAAATTCCTCTTCGCACCCAGGATAAAGATAATTTTCATCACATGTCTTTTACCTGAAACATCAAAGATCATGGTTATATCAAATCATAATTCATGTTCATAATCATAATCATACTAATAAATTCATCTTTGCACTACGGGCCAAAGATATTCATCAACTGTGACGCCCCCAAAATAGGTATACATCACCTATCTTGGGTCGCCACTTACATGGTACAAAATTCAAATAAAACTTAATTATACAACAGTCGTGTAAAATACGACAAAACATAAACTGAGAGTTTTAATAAGAATATTGTCATCTAGACAATATCCACCGTTTTATTCCCATGTTACCCCTACTCGACCCAGCTACACTCCTATTACCTGAAAGGAATTGTGAAAAAAAAGGGTGAGCACAACTAGCCCAGTAAATAATATCATGACTAAAGATAGCCTTCATCAGTAATAAATCAGAGATTTAAAACATATGGTCGATGATAAAACTTTTCAACCATAGTTGCAGCGGAACGAGCAATCCATTAGAAGAGTCAAATAGACCATAAAGTCTATTATCTTCTCCATGTTAAAACTCCACCAACAATGTTTTATCCCTATAACATCAATCAACAGTTCTTGTCCACAATATAATCATAATTGTGGTTATAAATTCCTCTTCGCACCCAGGATGAAGATAATTTTCATCACATGTCTTTACCTGAAACATCAAAGATCATGGTTATACCAAATCATAATTCATGTTCATAATCATAAAATACTAATAAATTCATCTTTGCACTACGGGCCAAAGATATTCATCAGCTGTGACGTCCCCAAAATATGTACACATCACCCATCTTGGGTCGCCACTTATATGGTACAAAATTCAAATAAAACTTAATTATACAACAGTCGTCTAAAATACAACAAAACATAAACTGAGAGTTTTAATAAGAATATTGTCATTTAGAAAATATCCACACTCAATGGAGTCCTCATTTAATTTATTATTACACTATTTAACAGAATAGTGAGGACTACTAATACTATCTTCTGGACCGTCACTCCGTTCCCCGACTAGTCTTAGCTACGTTCTCATTTCCTGAAGAGAATAGTGAAAGAAAGGGTGAGCTCAACTAGCCTAGTAAGAAATATTATGACTATGATAATGCAGAATAAATTATCATTAGCCTTCAACAATGTTAAACTGATAAAATACAATAGACATTAAGTTTAACTGTAGCGAAATAAGCAATCCATTAGAAGAGTCAAGTAGAGCATGATATCTACTATCTTCTATGTTTTAAAATGTTTTCATCAATTTTTATCGCTGAGACTCAGCTTAATAAATAAACCACATCATCAAATCATCCCTGCACTATGGGCCAAGGATATTCATTAAATCATCAATGGTCATGAATATACCGAATAATCCATGTTCATAATCATACCAAAAATTGTCCATCAATGCACTACAGACCACTGAGGACTTTTACCACATCATTTATAACATTACAGGTCATGATTATACCGAATGATCCCTGGTCATAATCATACCAAGTCCATTTATGCATGTAAGCCAAAGATGACTTTCATCACAATATAAGCATGAGGATGATGACAATGATATAAGCATTAATCAAACGAAAATAAGGATAAATATGAAAGACTTTAAATTTATCCAAATATTATCAATCACTTAATAAACTCATCATCTAATATTATTAATATTATAATAATATTTTAATCACTTCTTAAACTTATAAACAATTTATTTCAATTGTTTACACTTTACCAAATAATGCATTTAATCATTCAAAAATGCCGATTTCATCACCAATAATCAAATCCCTTATCAAAAATCTGCATATACCCTATATAGGATTCCCAAGCCAAAAAATCCTATTTTCCAATTTTATTACTTCACATAACATATTTAATTTATTTACTCATAACTAGTTCATTTTCATGAAAAATACCAAATCAGTCCCAAAAATATTTCTTTTCTGGGATTTAGCAAAATATAGTCTCATATTGAACATATATTTTTCTCGAAATTTTTTAAATTCATTTACTATTTTTCATATGGCCAAAACTGCCGAATATTTAGACATTTATCAAAAATTGTACTTTTGTCCAAAAATTCCAAAATTTGCAGGGTATACTCCTCTTATATACATGTACTCCCAATAAAAATTTCACCAATTTTGGAGTTAACTATAAAGAGTTATAAGGGTTTACTTTTAAAATAGTCATTTCCCAGAAAATTCATAACTCTTAATCTATACATCCAAAAATCGCCATTTTTGGACACAATCTAGAAAACTCATCAAATTATCATTTCAAATTTTTTCAGAATTTTTGAGGGTCAAAAAAATTACAAAACTACCCCTAGTAGAAACCCTTTTTAAATGAAAATACTATTCATATGAATACAAAGGATCATTCACCATGCATGCGGTAATTCACACAGACAGGTTATTCCAACAGAATAATAAAGAATTGAATAATAGAAGAATTCACCATGCATGCGATAGACCGCACAGACATGTAATTCTCAACAGAATAATAAAGAATGGAACCAGGTTATGCGTAAATCGCACAGATAGGATATTCCAATAGAATAATAAAGAATGGAACCAGGTCATGCATAAACCGCACAGACAGGATATTCCAAAAAAATAATAAAGAATGGAATAACAGAATAATTTCACCATGCATGCGATAGACAACACAGACAGGTTATTCCAACAGAATAATAAATAATGGAACCAGTCATGTGTAATATGCACGCATGTGATATTCCAACATAATAATAAAGAGTGGAATAACAGAAGAATTTCACCATGTATGTGGTACTTCGCATAGACAAGTTATTCCAACAAAATATTAAGGAATGGAATAACAATATCTCTCTTCATGAAGATGAAAGAAATAATACCCCTTACCTTAGAAGAAACTGAATATTGGAATAGTGAGGTAGCAGACTTCTCTTCTTCTTTCTCTCTATAATTTCGCTGTATAATAATTGCTCTATAGCTTTAGTGAATTGGTGAGAAATGAAGGAAGAATGAGCTTCTATTTATAGAAAAATATAGTTTCGATAATTGCACGTTTTGGGGCTCAAAAAATTACAATACAATACCTCCAACTTTTCTTTTATTTTTAATCTAGTCCTGCAAGTATTATCAAACTTGCACCACCTCTCCTAATAGTAAATAATGTGAATCAATAGTTCAATCATGTGATTCAATAGTTATAATCATGTGAAAATACGAATAACAGTATAGTACCTCCATCTATTCCTCCATCTTTAACTTAGTCATGCAAGTATTTTCAATCTTGTACCAACTCCCCTAATAGTACATGAATGTGAATCAATAGTACATACAAGTGAACAAATAGTTATAATCATGTGAATTAATAGCAATTAATTCCTCATTTATCTGATTAATTGTTCGATTTATCAATATAATCCCCAGACATCAATTATCATCGGAATAGATGTCGATTTCCACTAACACTAATAATTCCAACACAATGAAACTATCAAATTCATCTTTAATCAACACGAACTTATTCATCATTAATATTATAACTCACAATATTTAACAACCAGGTCGTTCCTAGGAAAGCGGGGGCTTTCCGATAAGGATTTCTCCTTATTGGTGCGCAATTAGATGACCAAACCTCTCCTTGACAGAACTTCTAGACATTGTAAATATTGCAATTTAATAATATGAATAACTTTGTCGTCTCAATTATTGATTTAATAATATAACATATTATACAGATGATACTGTGACAATAATTGAATCAATAATATGAGAGATATGATGCAGCAATTACTGTAGCAATAATTGAGTATAACTGAGTGACTTCTTACATAAGCATCAATAATCAATACCGTGTGCTACTATGCAACCATGCGTATTACTATACTTTTACTACCGAGTAGTTCAACAGTTTTAACGATAACACTTTCATTGTTATTTTTATAAAAAGATAATTCTGTCATTTTCTAACTACGACAATACTTCCGTTGTGGGGTCCACCAATGATTGTGTCGTCGTACGGATATTCCCTAACTAAAAGAATATTCCCCGACCAATCGAATATTATATAACAACTTGCTTACTTTACAAAATTTATAAATGTTACCCACAACTATAACATTATCTCTAATCTACACCATAATATTCAAAAAAATATTTCAAGAAAATTAAATCTTTATTCATAAAATTTGGGGTCTCACATCAACAGTTCATATTTGCATTATTGGCTAAAGATATTCAACAACATATCTTCTTTGCACTATGGGCCAAAAATATTCAACAACAGGTCATCTTTGCACTACAGGTTAAAGATATTAATATCTCAAAGAAATATATAATCATTTCAGAATTTATATAAACAATAATTATAACCATGTTGATCAATTCACATTTGCACTTAAGCTAAAAGTATTCAATTGTAAATTCAATGGTCATGATTGTACCAGTCAACCATTCATCTTTGAACTACTGGCCAAAGAGAACCCATAGTCAGGATTATACCAATAATCTACCCATCTTTACACTCAAGTGAAAGAAAAATTTTCTCACCAGGATTATCAAAATGTTAAATATGATAATAAAAACAATATAATCAAAACATGGATTTAATTTTAAGAGTAAGATTCATAAATCAACGATAATTTGGACAGAAAAAGAAAATAATTTTTGTCGTGAATAGTATCCCGTGAATATTAGTACCCCATGAATAGTACCCCGTATTCATAAATAGTATCATATACGTAAATAGTGTCGTATACATAAATAGTGTCATATACATGAATAGTATCGTATACGTGAATAGTGTCATATACGTGAATAGTAACTCCGACACGAGAACGGTAAACTTTCACAATAAAATTTATATTTATATTTATGTATAATGATATTAAAGGAAATAATATCATTTATGAAAAAATAACATCCCTTACCATCCCTTACCACAAAAGAACAGCACTTCTGACTGGAATATCTGATATAATATCGAAGGAAACTTGCACTGAATAGCAACACTCAAGATATCTAAATACTCACAAAAATACGCTCGATATTATAGAGAGAGAAAACTTCTGATTCTAGTGTAATTTTCAATTCTAACTTAAGCACCCTATTTAGAGGAAAATACTTAGAACGATAAAGTAGAAAATTTAATAAAATAATATTGTATAAAAAAAATTTACACCCACCTTTGAAATTTTGATTTCAACACAATAGTGGGGCCCACTAACATTAAAAAAAAGTTTTTTTTCAAAAAAATATTTAAAACTCCAAAAATTAATTATTTCGAAACTTCAACGATTAATAATAAATAACCCTTTTATCAGAAAAATTTGAATCTTATGTTTGTTCCATAGGAAATATAATTCTCTACAAGTTTGTAGAAGAAAGTTTTTCCAAATTCCAAACGAAAAATGACTGAAATCCACATACGGATGATTTTACAGGCTATAATCAAATTTCAGTCAAAAATGGGGCCCACCAACATATTTAACGTGTTTTTTTTTGTAACAAAAATACTCCGGACCCAATTTGCTCTCTTCCTCCTCATTTATTCATATATCGTGCATTCATTGTAAAAATATCACCTTTATTACATCATACACCTATAATATAATATTACAATAATATATTTGAATGAATTATTTTATCAAAGAAAATATCAACTCTTAATAATATAGATAAATTATCAATTTTCAATAATTGCCACTTTTCTAAAAATTTCTAAATTCCAACAAAATACTGATAAAACACCTCAGCATTAATTCCTTCATTTATATCCACATAAAATAAATATTTTCTTATCATTTTTATCAATAATTAATTATTCACAAATAATATTACAGGACCACAATATGACAATCAGGTCATTCCGAGGAAAGAGGGGGCTTTTCGATAAGGGTTTTTCCTTACTGGCGCGTAATTAGGTGACCAAACCCTTTCCTGCATGTAACTTCCTTAGACATTGCTAATAATGCTATCTAATAATATTATTCAAATAATATGAATTATTGATCAGATAATGGGAAATAATGTGTAGTGACAATTATTGAATTAACAATAATATAAAAATATTATGCAATACTGTGTGATACTGTACAACAATGCGTATTACTTTACTTTATCCACCGGGTATTTCAACAGCTTTTAATTCAGAATCACATACTGCCATTATTATTAAAAACTCATTCGTGTCGCTTTTTTCTTCATCCGACATTTTTCCGTTATGGGGCCAATAAATAGTCATAGCCAGTCAATATTTAATATTCCCCACATCAAGAATATTTCACGACCAAATGAATATTCCCCGACAACAATGAATATTTTATAACCACTTGCTTATTTTGAAAAATTTACATATATCACCCTTATCTTTAAAATTTTATCAATTTAACTATTTACAAGTCATCATGATTTCTCCATTGCTCATTCAAGAATATAACTTCAAAACAAAGGTTAATTGACATATCACAATTTTTTAACTTATTAAGTAAGAAATTTCAGCTTAGGTATGTCAAACACTAGCGAAGTATATTACTGATCTCTCCCCTCCTAGTTCTAGACTCAAATCTCCACCAGCGACCATATCCCTAAGCTCTGATACCAACTGTGACTCCCCCAAAATAGGTCCAATCCACCCAACCCATTCTGAGTCGCCAAATACATAGTACATAAAATAACTAAAACTTTATTATTACAATTGTCATACAAAATACGACAACACATATACTGTGAGTTTTAATACCAACTGTGACTCTCATCCCTTTACTTGGATAGCACCTCACATTGATACCTTACATAAAGGTACAGTCAATAACTGTTTTAGAAATTAAAATCTTCGGAAAATGCTCAAGAAAACCTTCGTACATAGGAGGCCATGCATCTAAGTTATAATAGATATCATATGACTCGAGAATTATCCTTGGTTGACCCAATAGACCCCAAAGAAAAATGAGAATATTACTATCATGTTCTTTCCAATAGTGAGTCTTCTCTTGCCATATAATTATCTCCAATTGAGAATTAAATTTCAACCAAACTCCAATATTATATAGGTAGTGCTCATAGATATAATCAGCAAGTGGATGTGCACAATCTTGTCTTATGATAACACGAAGTCGTATGTCATTAGACATCTTGTATGATAGTAACAAAACACCCTTCCAAAGTTCGGTTCACCTCACCCTATTTGGTTCACCAAAATCAACAGTTAAATGACGTATAAAATATGACACACTTATTTAAAATTCTCGATAAAATTATTTTTATAGTGTTTTAGGGGAAACCTCAACAGCTATAGACCACCGTTCTATTCCCCCGTTACCCCTGCTCGACCCAGCTACACTCTTATTATCTTAAAAGGAATTGTGAAGCAAAAGGGTGAGAACAACTAGCCCAGTAAATAATATCATGACTAAAGATAATTAAATTATCAATAGCCTTCATCAGTAATAAATTAGAGATTTAAAACATATGGTAGATGATAAAACTTTTCAACTATAGTTGCAGCGAAATGAGCAATCCATTAGAAGAGTAAAATAGACCATAAATTCTATTATCTTCTCCATGTTAAAAGTCCACCAACAATGTTTTATCCCTGTAACATCAATTAACAGTTCATGTCCATAATATAATCATAATTATGGTTTTAAATTCCTCTTCGCACCTAGGACGAAGATAATTTTAATCACCTATCTTTACCTGAAATATCAAAGATCATGGTTATACCAAATCACAATTCTTGTTCATAATCATACTAATAAATTCATCTTTGCACTATGGGCCAAAGATATTCATCAACAGTTCATCTTTGCACTATTGGCCAAAGATATTCAACAACAGATCATCTTTGCACTACAGGCTAAAGATATTCAACAACATGTCATCTTTGCACTACAGGTCAAAGATATTAATATCTTAAAGAAATATATAATCATTTCACAATTTATATAAATAATAATTATAACCATGTTGATCAATTCACCTTTGCACTTAAGCTAAAGATATTCAATTATAAATTCAATGGTCATGATCATACCAGTCAACCATTCATCTTTGCATTACTGGCCAAAAAGAACCCATAGTCACGATCATACCAATAATCTACCCATCTTTACACTCAAGTGAAAGAGAAATTGTCTCACCAGGATTATAAAAATGTTATATATAATAATAAAAACAATATAATCAAAACATGGATTTAATTTCAAGAGTAAGATTTATAAATAAACGATAATTTGGTTTAAAAAAGAAACTATTTTTTGTCGTGAATAGTTACTCCCTGTGAATAGTACTTCATGAATAGTACCCTGTGTGAAGCCCCCAAAATAGATATACATCACCCATCTTGAGTCGCCAAATACATGGTACAAAATTTAAATACAACTTAATTATACAACTATCGTGTAAAATACGACAAAACATAATCTGAGAGTTTTAATACGAATATTGTCTTCTAGAAAATATTTAAACTCAAATGGAGTCCTCAATATATTTATTATCACACTATTTCATAGAATAGTGAGGACTACTAATGCAAACATCTGGACAGTCACTCCGTTCCCCGACTAGTCCCAACTATATTCTCATTTCCTAAAGAGAACAATGAAAGCTAAGGGTGAGCTCAACTAGCCCAGTAAGAAATATTATGACTAAGATAATGCAAAATAAATTATTGTTAGCCTTCAACAGTGTTAAATTGATAAAATACAATAGATATCAAGTTTATGATTTAAAAAGTTTATCATCAATTTTATCGCTGAGACTCAGCTTAATAAATAATCCATATCATCGAATCACCCCTGCACTTCGGCCAAAGATATTCATTAGTATCACGACCATAAATTATCCATGCACTACGGGCCAAGGATATTCGTGTTTTCATCAATGGTCATGATCATGCCAACAATTGTTCATCAATGCACTACGGGCCAATGAGGACTTTTACCACATCTTTTGTAACATTACGGTCATGATTATACTGAATAATCCCTGGTCATAATCATACAAAATCCATCTATGGCCACAGATGACTTTCATCATAATATAAACATGAGGATAATGACAATAATATAAGAATTCAATTAAATGAAAGCAAAGGATAAATTTTTAATGATTTATAATTTAATTTATCCAAAAATCAATAACGTTCAAATTGTCAACATGATACTGCTTTGTGGAGTAAAATTCAAGAATAATATTGTACCAAAAATAATTTGGACCGAAAACGAATCAATTTTTATCATGAATAGTACCTCGGGTGAATAGTACCCCATGAATAGTACTTCATGAATAGTAACCCATGAATAGTACTCTGACATGAAAACAGTTAAAGCTTATCAAGAATGCTCAGAATAATATTTCCATAAAAAGATACTGGATGAAACACAAATTTTAAGGATATTCTACTAATTTCATGGAGTATAGAAGCCAAAACTTTAACCAAATGAGTATAGAATTTGAAATTTGAAACAAAATAATATTACTTAAATACTACAGAGTATGGAAGAAAATATTATTTCAAGCGAATATTGAACAAAAATAACATCTCTTACCTTGAAAAGAAAAGTATTTCAACTTGTATAGCGGAGATATTCTTGAAGAAAACTTTCACTATTTTCTACACTCAAAGCTTCCTAAAACTCGAAAGAAATACGCTCAATATTATAGAAGAATAATTCTTTGATTTTGGTGTGATTTTCAATTCTAACTAAGCATCCTATTTATAGGAGAATGGAAAGGATACTATTTGGAAAAGTAATCATGGATGCAACAATAGGGGAATCATGAGTTTTTTAAATCGTCTGAAATTTTTTTATAGTTTACTATGCAAACACTATACAGGCACTATGCAAACACTATGCATAATAAAATATAATATATTCTATTTTTCATAAAAAAAACAAAACTTATTATAATATATATATAATATATATAATATTAATAATATAATAACTCCCTTCAATTCAGGTTATGTACTCCCCCCCCCCCCCCTTTCGACAATTCATAACAATTCACATGTGGGCCCACCTTTATAATATAAAAATACTGAATAACTTTCTACCGATTATTTTGAAAAATAGATAAAGGGGGGGGTCCATAAATACAACAAATACTTCATAAAAAATCCCCTCAATATTTTTAACAACATTTATCATCAATATTATAATTCGCAATATTTAACAACCAGGCCGTTCCCAGGAAAAAGGGGGTTTTCCAATAAGGATTTCTCCAAATTGGCGCACAATTAGGTGATCAAACCTCTCCTCGATAGAACTTTCTAGACATCGTCAATATTGCAAATAATAATATGAATAACTTTGTCGTCTCAATTATTGATTTAATAATATATAAAATATTGACAATAATTGAATCAAATAATGTGAGATACTATGCAGCAATTACTGTAGCAATAATTGAACAAAACTGAGACTTTTTACGTAAGCATCAATAATCAATACCGTATGCTACTATGCAACCACGCGTATTACTGTACTTTTACCACCAGGTATTTCAATAATTAATCTTTATTCATAAAATTTGAGGTCTTACAATCTCCCCTCCTGTTAGAGTTTATGCCCTAGAGGCCAATTATTTGATATAATTGCTTAACGTTTTGATATTATATTTGATTGAATAAATGAATGATTTTATTATGATTTTATTTACTGCGTTATATAATTGTTAACATAATAAAATTTCTTAGAATAGTGATACAAATTATATGGTTTCAAGTATGTGACTTGAACATGAGATTATATAATTACAATTAGTATCATTGTTCTTAAATGTCCCTAGTCGAGTATCATTGTTGATGGGACAACATTGATGCATTGGGACTAGTATGTGGATTGACTGATGACCAAATATCATTGGTCATAAATATATGAGATATTAAGTCAATGTATAGGTACATGTTAGAGAACGATGTACTGGACAGACCCACCATGAGAATTCTATGTGGAGCATTATGCGAAGTGTCATTAGAAATTCTCATAGTGATAATGATGTAATGGTCCTCCGACCTGAAATCACTATATTACTACACGGGAATTTATGTACTTTGATATCATCAAATGTCACCTTTAATAGGGTGGACTATAAAGGTGATTATTGGGTACATCATGAATCGTGTGAGGAATATGAGTGATCTAGATGGAATTTAACCCTCCTATATATTAGGGGTGATATCCATAGGCCTCTTGATTGAGTAGGACTATGAAATGCATGGCCATGCTCAAATAGTGATTTGTTTCATATAGTCTACTCATTGATCAATAAAACTCAGATTAAATTATGAAGAGTATGACACATTCCATGACTCGAGTTTAATCTAGGATATTAAGGTTAAAAGGATTAAATTGCATTGAAACATTGGTCACGAAAAGGTTGCATCGAATCATCGATCTTATTATTACTTGGGTAGCAGTGATGCATTACTATATGCCGCTCACTGTTTATAATTTTATAATATGATTTTAAAATTATTGCCAACGTAATAATAACCTATAGGGTCACACACATAGAACGTAATTTAAAATGGAATTAATTTAAATTTTAAGGATTTAAATATATTAATATGATTAATAGTATTTAAATCACGAATTTAAATTAAAAGGATAATTTGTATATATGTATATTAATTAAGTCAGACTTAATTAAGATATATATATATATATAAATTCGGATTTTATAAAATTAGGTTTTGATTAATCCCCTTTTTAACTATTATATATATGATATAGTAGCCACTTAGGGTTATATCATAACATCGTAACCCTAGCCGCTCTTAGAGAGAGACTAGAGAGAAACAGTTCTAAAATCCATTCCTTTTGGTGGCTAGTACCGCAGTTCTGTTTACTGCAGATCGTATGACGGTTCGTGGGGCGTTCGTGTGGATACCGTAGAGGCGCGATTCGTTTGGATTGCGTTGGAGATTCGAGTGCATCAATTTCAGAAGCATTTTCATATTCGATATAATTTCTAACCACTGAATTAATTATTTTCGTATGGATCCTGTTTAGGGTTTCGAAAATTGCTCTAAATTGTTCTATTTCCACTGTGCATTTCTGTGTCGAAACCCTACACCTCCTTATGAAATTTCGCCCTCGAAATTTACGTACGTACCTGGTATATCGAAGAGGTGAGGATACCTCATCAGATTCTAACTCTTGAGGTATAACCTTTGAGCGTAGAATATATTTCTTCTTATATAAGATTTTAACATGTATCTCCTCATACGTTAAATCTTCTGCTATCTCGTCCGGTTCTAAATCAATAATGTAGTTCGGGTCGTCGTAACATCGATACATGAAAAATGTTATGAATACGCAACATACTTGGCGGTAAAACGAGTCCATAGGCCACAGTTCCTACTTGATCGAGGATTTTAAATAGACTAATAAAATTGAGGGTTGAGATTTCCTCTCTTTGTTGATTCTTGCTTCTAGAATAATGCCTTCTTGAACCTTCTTCTTCAGATTCATCAGCTCTGAGTCTGTAGCTTGAGCAACTTTAAATTTATTGATTAAAGTTGATTCTACTCGTATATTTGACATCATCACGTGGGTCTCTAGAGTAAGTTGTATGAAATGGGTCTTTGTGTTAACAACGTCGCACTCGTAACTGCATACGATCTTCTACTCAACGCGTTAGCTACCACGTTCGCTCTTTTACAATGATATTGAATGGTATGGTCGTAATCTTCAACAGCTCGAGCCAACGTCTTTGGCGCATGTTACGTTAATTTTGGGTGAAGAAATATTTGAGGGTTTTGTACTGGGTTCAAGGTAGATTCAAAATTTGATTTCACGCTCTGGGGGTAGGCCAGAAATTTATTCAGGGAATACGTCAGGAAATTTATTAACAATAGAAATATCATTCAAATTTGACGTATTTTTATTTAAATCCGTAACATGGGCTAAGAAAGCTTAACATCCATTTTTCAATAAAAGAATGGCTTTATGGCTTGAGATTACAGTGATTGATTTTAATGGTTTGGTTGCTAGAATTCGTATAATAGGTTGGTTAGGAACATGAAAGCTAACAATCTTACGAATACAATCAATTTTTTCATGATGAGTAGTTAACCAATCATTCCCTAAAATTACGTCAAATGCAAGTATTTTCAATGAAATAAGATCGACAGGTAATGTGAGGGTACCGATTTGAACCAAACAAAACTTATAAACAGTGAATGTAATGAAGGTTTCTCCCAATGGAGTTTCAACAAATATGTCAAAGTCTAATTTCTCCAAAGTCAAATTTAAACGTTGAGCGCAAGTAGGAGAAATAAAAGAGTGGGTAGAACCGGTATCGAATAAGGTATAAACTTCGCAAGATTTTATGATTAGCTTACCCGTGATAACTTCATTTGGGTTACTCACTTATTGGGAAGTCATGACAACCGCTCTCCCTTAAACTACTCGGCTTTGACTTGTCTGGGGCAGCATTTGGTGTCATCACTACCGTTGGAATTGACTTTTCTATAGGGCATATTCCACCCTCAACTGCTTTGTCTTACTCCTGATTCATGATCTGAATCATCAATCTTTGATCCATACCAAATTGAGGTTGACCGCTCTGTATAGGGTAATTCAAAACTCGATGTTGGGTTTTCCCAATTGTTGTCCAAAAAGAGAAATACACATCATCCATTTTAGCCTTTTTGGATCGGACGTCTCTTTGTACAATATCAACATGTCGTTCAGCTTTTACCCATGCATCCTTCATTCTCACTCATTCAGTTGCTTCTTCTTTCAGCTAATCCTTGACATTTGAATTCTCAGATTCCAGCTTTGATATCTTACACTCTGCTAAAGAGTGCTTCTGTTCAAGCATCACATATCGGGTAATACAATTTTGAATTGTTGCATCCCTTTGCTCCACAATCGTTTTCCGTTCTTCAACCTGTTCTTCTAACTCGTGAATATGATCTTGCAGTTCTATATTTTGATCAAAAAATTCTTCTAATAAATTCTCCTCAGGTTCCTCTTCTTCCTCACTTTCAGCTTCTACCTCTGCGACTAGCTCAGGTGCAACTATTAATTCTTCCCTCACCACAAGAATATCTCTAATTCCTTCTTTGCCTGACATCACATTATCCTAGTTGGTGATTAGAGGTGTCACTACGGTCTCATTCACTCCATTGCTAACATTTTTAGCTGTCATTCTCAAATACTGCCACAAAACAAGGGTTAATTGACATGCCACATATTATCCCTATATTTTGACTGACCAATTAAATAACAAATAACTTAGGTAGGTCATGCTAGCGAAGGAATTACCCGTCTCTCCCCTCCAAGTTCTAATCTCACATCTTAGCCAGGGATCATATCCCTAAGCTCTGATACCCACTGTGACGCCCCCAAAATAGGTATACATCACCCCTTTTGAGTCGCCAAATACATGGTACAAAATTTAAATACAACTTAATTATACAACTGTGGTGTAAATACGAATATTGTCTTCTAGACAGTATTCAAACTCAAATGGAGTCTTCAATACATTTATTATCACACCATTTCACAGAATAGTGAGGACTACTAATGCAAACATCTGGACCGTCACTCCGTTCCCCGACTAGTCCCATCTATATTATGATTTCCTGAAGAGAACAATGAAAGAAAAGGGTGAGCTCAACTAGCCCAGTAAGAAATATTATGACTAAGATAATGCAGAATAAATTATCGTTAGCCTTCAACAGTGTTAGACTAATAAAATACAATTTAACTTTAGCGGAACAAGCAATCCATTAGAAGAGTAAAGTAGAGCATGAAATCTACTGTTTTCTATGATTTAAAAAGTTTATCATCAATTTTATCGTTGAGACTCAGCTTAATAAATAATCCACATCATCGAATCACCCTTGCACTTCGGCCAAGGATATTCATTAGTATCACGACCACAAATTATTTATGCAATACGGCCCAAGGATACTCGTGTTTTCATCAATGGCCATGATCATGCCAACAACTGTCCATCAATGCACTACGGGCCAATGAGGACTTTTACCACATCTTTTGTAACATTGCGGTCATGATTATACCGAATAATCCCTGGCCATAATCATACCAAGTCCATCTATGCACTACGGCCACATATGACTTTCAACATAATATAAACATAAGGATGATGACAATGATATAAGAATTCAATTAAATGAAAGCAAATGATAAATTTTTAAAGATTTATAATTTAATTTATCAAGAAATCAATAACGTCCAAATTGTTAACATGATACTGCTTTATGGAGTAAAATTCAAGAATAATATTGTACCAAAAATAATTTGGACCAAAAACGAATCAATTTTTATCATGAATAGCACCTCAGGTGGATAGTACTCGAGTGAATAGTAAGCCATGAATAGTACTTCATGAATAGTAACCTGTGAATAGTACTCCAACATGAAAAAAGTTAAAACTTATCAAGAATGCTCAGAATAATATTTCCATGAAAAGATACTAGATGAAACACAAATTTTAAGGATATTCTACTAATTTCATGGAGTATAGAAGCCAAAACTTTAACCAAATGAGTATAGAATTCGAAATCTGAAACGAAATAATATTACTCACATACTACAGAGTATGAAAGAAAATATTATTTCGAGCGAATATTGAACAAAAATAACACCCCTTACCTTGAAAAGAAGAGTATTTCAACTGGTATAGCGATGATATTCTTGAAGAAAATTTTCACTATTTTTTACACTCAAAACTTCCTAAAACTCAAAAGAAATACGCTCAATATTATAGAAGAAGAATTCTCTGATTTTGGTGTGATTTTCAATTCTAACTAAGCATCCTATTTATAGGAGAATGGAAAGGATACTTTTTGGAAAAAGAAATCACGGATGCAACAGTAGGGGAATCACGAGTTTTTTAAATCGTCTGAATTTTTTTTATATTTTACTATGCAAACACTATGCAGGCACTACGCAAATACTATGCATAATAAAATATAATATATTCTATTTTTCATAAAAAACAAAACTTATTATAATATATATATATATATATATATATATATATAATATCTATAATATAATAACTCCCTTCAATTCAGGTTATGTACTCCCCCCCCCCCCCTTTCTGACAATTCATAACAATTCACATGTGGGCTCACCTTTATAATATAAAAAAATACTGAATAACTTACTACCGATTATTTTGAAAAATGGATAAAGGGGGGTCCATAAATACAACAAATACTTCATAAAAAATCCCCTCAATATTTTTAACAACATTTATCATCATTATTATAATTCGCAATATTTAACAATCAGGTCGTTCCTAGGAAAGAGGGGGCTTTCCAATAAGGATTTCTCCATATTGGCGCGCAATTAGGTGACCAAACCTCTTCTCGACAGAACTTTCTAGACATCGTCAATATTGCAAATAATAATATGAATAACTTTGTCGTCTCAATTATTGATTTAATAATATATAAAATATTGACAATAATTGAATCAAATAATGTGAGATACTATGTAGCAATTACTATAGCAATAATTGAGCCAAACTGAGTGACTTCTCACGTAAGCATCAATAATCAATACTGGTAGCTACTACTATCTGCCAAGCGTATTCTTTATTTCTTTTACTATCGTCGTATTTCAATAGTTAATGGTAAAACTTTCGCCGTTATTTTTATAAAAAGATATTTATGTCGTTTTCTCATTCCGATAATAATTCCGTTGTGGGGTTCACCAATGATTGTGTCGTCATACGAATATTCCCTGTTAAAAAGAATATTTCCCGACCAATCGAATATTTTATGACAACTTGCATACTTTGCAAAATTTATAAATACTAACCACAACTATAACATTATATCAAATTCACACCATAATACTTAAAAAAATATTTTGAGAAAATTAATCTTTATTCATAAAATTTGGGGCTTACACCCCGTGAATAGTATCCGTGAATAATACTTTGTGAATAGTACCCCGTATTCATAAATAGTATCATATACGTAAATAGTGTCGTATACATAAATAGTGTCATATACATGAATAGTGTCGTATACGTGAATAGTGTCATATACGTGAATAGTAACTCCGATGCGAGAACGGTAAAGTTTCACAATAAAATTTATATTTATATTTATGTATAATGATATTAAAGGAAATAATATTATTTATGAAAAAATAACATCCCTTACCATCCCTTAACACAAAAGAACAACACTTCTGACTGGAATATCTGATATAATATCGAAGGAAACTGCACTGAATAGCAACACTCAAGATATCTAAATACTCACAAAAATACGCTCGATATTATAGAGAGAGAAAACTTCTGATTCTAGTGTAATTTTCAATTCTAACTTAAGCACCTATTTATAGGAAAATACTTAGAACGCTAAAGCGTAAAAATTTAATAAAATAATATTGTATAAAAAAATTTACACCCACCTTTGAAATTCGATTTGACACACACCAAGGGGGCCCACTAACATTAAAAAAATATTTTTTTCCAAAAAAATATTTAAAACTCCAAAAATTAATTATTTTGAAACTTCAACGATTAATAATAAATAACCCTTTTATCAGAAAAATTTGAATCTTATGTTTGTTCCATAGGAAATATAATTCTCTACAACTTTGTAGAAGAAAGTTTTTCCAAATTCCAAACGAAAAATGACTGAAATCCACATAGGGATGATTTTACAGGCTATAATCAAATTTCAGTCTAAAATGGGGCCCACCAACATATTTAACGTGTTTTTTTTTTGTAACAAAAATACTCCGGACCCAATTTGCTCTCTTCCTCCTCATTTATTCATATATCGTGCATTCATTGTAAAAATATCACCTTTATTACATCATACACCTATAATATAATATTACAATAATATATTTGAATGAATTATTTTATCGAAGAAAATATCAACTCTTAATAATATAGATAAATTATCAATTTTCAATAATTGCCACTTTTCTAAAAATTTCTCCATTCCAACAAAATACTGATAAAACACCTCAGCATTAATTCCTTCATTTATATCCACATAAAATAAATATTTTCTTATCATTTTTATCAATAATTAATTATTCACAAATAATATTACAGGACCACAATATGACAATCAGGTCATTCCGAGGAAAGAGGGGGCTTTTCGATAAGGGTTTTTCCTTACTGGCGCGTAATTAGGTGACCAAACCCCTTTCCTAGACAGAACTTCCTTAGACATTGCCAATAATGCTATCTAATAATATTATTCAAATAATATGAATTATTGATCAGATAATGGGAAATAATGTGTAGTGACAATTATTGAATTAACAATAATATAAAAATATTATGCAATACTGTGTGATACTGTACAACAATGCGTATTACTTTACTTTATCCACCGGGTATTCCAACAGTTTTAACGGTAACTGTTACGCCGTTATTATTAAAAACTCATTCGTGTCGTTTTCTTCATCCGACATTTTTCCGTTATGGGGCCAATAAATAGCTGCGCCGTCGTACGAATATTCCCCGACATCAAGAATATTTCACGACCAAATGAATATTCCCCGACAACAATGAATATTTTATAACCACTTGCTTATTTTGAAAAATTTACATATATCACCTTTATCTTTAAAATTTTATCAATTTAACTATTTATTAAATAGAAAAATTGAATACTTTTATGTCATACATTTCGGGGTCTTGCAATCTCCCCTCCTTATAAAATTTTGTCCCCGAAATTTAAGTACCTGGTATTTCGTAGAGTTGAGAATACATTGCTTTCATTTCAGGTTCCATCTTACAAGTCATCATGATTTCTCCATTGCTCATTCAAGAATATAACTTCAAAACAAAGGTTAATTGACCTATTTATAGGAAAATACTTAGAACGCTAAAGCAGAAAATTTAATAAAATAATATTGTATAAAAAAATTTACACCCACCTTTGAAATTCTGATTTCAGCACACCAGTGGGGCCCACTAACATTAAAAAAATGTTTTTTTTTTCAAAAACATATTTAAAACTCCAAAAATTAATTATTTTGAAACTTCAACGATTAATAATAAATAACCCCTTTATCAGAAAAATTTGAATCTTATGTTTGTTCCATAGGAAATATAATTCTCTACAACTTTGTAGAAGAAAGTTTTTCCAAATTCCAAACGAAAAATGACCGAAATTCACATACGGATGATTTTACAGGCTATAATCAAATTTCAGTCAAAAATGGGGCCCACCAACATATTTAACGTGTTTTTTTTGTAACAAAAATACTCCGGACCCAATTTTCTCTCTTCCTCCTCATTTATTCATATATCGTGCATTCATTGTAAAAATATCACAGTTATTATATTATTACATCATACACTTATAATGTAATATTACAATACTATATTTGAATGAATTATTTTATCGAAGAAAATATCAAATTTTAATAATATAGATAAAATATCAATTTTCAACAATTGTCACTTTTCTAAAAATTTCTCCATTCCAACAAAATACTGATAAAACACCTCAGCATTAATTCCTTCATTTATATTCACATAAAATAAATATTTCCTTATCATTTTTATCAATAATTAATTATTCACAAATAATATTACAGAACCACAATATGACAACCAGGTCGTTCCGAGAAAAGAGGGGGCTTTTCGATAAGGGTTTTTCCTTACTGGCGCGCAATTAGGTGACCAAACCCCTTTCCTAGACAGAACTTCCTTAGACATTGCCAATAATGCTATCTAATAATATTATTCAAATAATATGAATTATTGATCTAATAATGGGAAATACTGTGCAATGACAATTATTGAATTAACAATAATATAAAAATATTGTGCAATACTATGTGCTACTGTGCAACAACGCGTATTACTTTACTTTATCCACCGGGTATTCCAACAGTTTTAACGGTAACCGTTACGCCATTATTATTAAAAACTCATTCTTCCAACAGTTTTCCGTTATAGGGCCCATAAATGGCTGCGCCGTCGTATGAATATTTCCCAACATCAAGAATATGCCACAACCAAACGAATATTCCCTGATAAAAATGAATATTTTATAACCAATTGCTTATTTTAAAAAATTTACATATATCACCCTTAACTTTAAACTTTTATCAATTTAACTATTTACTAAATAGAAAAAATGAATACTTTTATGTCATAAAATTCGGGGTCTTACAAGTCTCATAAGTCTCCCGACAAGTTTGGCCAAAGGGACGCTCCTGGTCAAATCCAAACTGCCTCATGAACCTGTGAGGAGAATAAAGCACAATGCCAAAACCATTATCTTCCACGAAATAGGGAAGCTCTGCAGCCCGAAGGAAGATGGACTAGGACAACGAAGAACCACTCAATTCGTTAATATTTGAGTAGGAGCGAAAGTTACGCCTATAGAAGTGTGGCAAACGACCGCCACTTTCTAAAACAATAGTGTAGGTACGAGCAGTGAAGCATGAAGAATCATCGATAAAAAGCCGTATATCTGAACTAGATCAGTGATCAATCCAGCGAGCTGTGCGGGGGACGATGTTGGGTGATGAAAAAGGATCTGAATACTTCTTTTTCTTCTTAGGAGGATGTGCATAAGTAGAATATCTCAAAAAGTGCTCAAAGAGAAAGAGCTGAAGAATGGAGCAGGGAACGAAGAAATTTATGTCATAACTGAGTAAATGAATAAAAAGATTGATAAGAGAAAAAGAAGAGAAAAAATGCAGTGTGAAAGACAGTTAATAAAAATACAAAAATGAATACCTCCCAACAGATTCCCTCATAGCAAGAATGGTTTCGTCCAAACGACGATACAATGTTCCTAAGAAAAGAGGAGCAATAGGAACATTTAGACCTCGAGATAACAAAGAAGCTAAACCAAATAGGCTGGTTGAATGACCATTTATAGAAGATCCGAGAAAGATGAAGTGGGACAACCACATAGCCAAATAAGCAGCCAAGGGAAAAGGGCAAGGCTCCTCATGGAGAGCGAGGACAGATTTATTGTAGTCAGAACTATTCTCGTGGTTGGGCCTGTAATCCCTGAAGAGGTAGCGTACCCAAGATAACCAGGAATTCTTTTGCCGGTTAGAGGTCTCAAAGTTTGGAAGGAGCATGTCACCCTGAAATCGCGAGATGTAATTGTGAGCCCGCTTGAAAGCTTCCGTCAAGTAAGTAATGCACTCAACATCTCTAGGAGACAAGCTAGATATGCTACAGGAAGTCGAGACAACAATAGGAAGGTTACAAGATATAATCCAGAATGAGTTCATAATCTAAAAAAATGAATGAAATAGAAAAGAGGATTACTGGCAAATGGCATAAAAGTCCTCTAAAGTTGGGGTGAACTCCCCCCAAGCAGTGACAAATGTACATTGGAAGAACACCAGCATGAAATCAAGATGGTAAGAGCATCATGGTCTTGTTGGATGCGAAGATCCCTGCATAGCTGAATGAAACATAGAATGCCGGCCTTTTCCAGTATATCCTCATAATCAGAATTTGCAAGAACCTCGTCGGTCCAATGTTTCCACCCCTGAAGACGATTGGATGAGTCGGATAGGAAATGAATGGGGTTGTAGGGGTACTCCTGTTTTTCTATACACATATGGGGAATGCGAGCAGAACAGGGAAAACTGTCTAAGATTGCGCAAGCCGTATCATATAGAAATAAAGCTGATTTCTTATAAAGGGAAAGACTGTATGATCATAATTCTTCACTTGCTCCCAGAAAACATCAGAAGACCCATAAAAAGGAGCTTTTCCCTACTCGCTGATGAAGGGAACTTCCTTAGTAGTTTTCGGATCTATAGAACGTTCGCTGAAATTGGCCTGCAAAAAAAAAACTTAACATGAGAATTCTGGAAGCAAGGAAAGAAAGTGAATAAGCATTTGAAATTAAGTGTTTACCATAACAAGAAAGAAAGTATGAAACTTAAATAAGAAGACTTGACTCGGGAAAGAGAGATCACAGACACCTGAAAGAAGAAGCAAAAAAAGAGCACAAGCATTAGGAGCTATTCAAATAAAAATAAGGCAGAGGAAGAACGAAAAAATGTGAAGGAGGAGGCCATTAGGTTGGTCTCTCTAGGGGTTGGCCCATAGGGTTTAGCCACCTAAGGAGCTCTCTCCTCTTACATTTAACTTCTTCTTGCTCGTTGAATCAATTGATTGGAATAAATGCTACTTCGCTGGAATATCCGAGCCAAGATCCTTGTTAAGGTGAAATGGCCCGGAATAAATTCTTCCTCGTTGCGGTGTTTCCTCTTTTCTTTGAGAATATCCAAGCCAAGATCCTTGTTAAGGTGAAATGGCCCAGAATAGATACTTTCTCCTTGCGGTATTGCCTTTTCTTTGAGAATATCTGAGCTAAGATCCTTGTTAAGGTGAAATGACCCGAAATAGATGCTTCTTCCTTGCGGTATTGCTTTTTTTTCTTTTTCTTTGTGAATATCTGAGCCAAGATCCTGTTAAGGTGAAATAGCTTGTAAAAGAAACATTACGATCAGCTAAAAAGAAAAGAAATCCATGAAGAAATCAAAAAGAATTCAAATATAAAAAAAACCATATATAATGCTAAAATCAGCGTGCTTGCTTCGATTCCGAAACTACGTTTAGCTAGAAGGCACCAAAATTGTTATACAAAAAAAGCCTACCGCCTGAACTCTTAAGGAGTTTTGATTCGTGATTACAACGTATTTATGTTGCCTTCAAAAATTTTGATCCGTGACTACACAGAGATTAGCACGTGATTTGGGGTCACCAATTTATGTTTCATAAAATTCAATGGCCTATTAATATGGGACAAATAAAGGCTATGTGTACATCTTATTTTTTAACATGAGCCTGCACTAGCCATTTACCATGAACTGAAGTGGGGACTTGGTTATTAGAAATATATATATATATATATATATATGGTTTCCATGGGTTCACATATACCTATTAAAAAATATAAACCTACCAACTGATTCCTAAACAGCCTCCCTTATTACATATATAATCAGTGATCATGACACATCTTTTTTTCCATGCAAACATATATGCTTCTCAAAACAGTTCATATGTAATAACCCAATATTTCCTATATAAATAAATGAGAAATTTTGCATATAGTTTTTTTTATTTTATTTTAATGATGGGAATATGTGCCGAGTAATGTGTATGTATATATGTGATAAATAAAATTTATTTATTACATGAAGGATTTCAAATAATTGTATTTTAGAATTATTGATAATTATAAAGTATATTCTTATAATAATTAATTTAGTAGTAGAAATGTTTTTATTATTTATTTTCCATGAAAATATAATTTTATATTGTTTAAATAATATATGAAATGATTATAGAATTATTATAATAATTATATTATTTTATTATATGAATTTTAGTTCAAATTATTTAATTTAATTATTTTTAACTTAATTAATAATGTTATATATGAAAGATAAATCGAGATATGGAATCCAAACCCTAATTTTGGATTTTGAGCAATGAGTGAGAATAATAATATGATATTAAATATGATATTGTTTTTTAGTGTTATAAACATATACAGTATATGTGTAGACTGATAATGGTCAGACAATTATGGTGTATCACGACAAACCCTAGTATTAATTACTGTCATAAACCATAATTGGAAACTCAAAACTGGAATTTAAGATCGGTCAAAAATTGTGTTATATGAATTATGTTGAATATTATAGAATTACTGTTAATTAATTAGGAAATCCTAATTAAAATTTGAAAACCCTAATTTGCTAATTAGGAACCCTCATTGCTAAAATTAGAAACCCTAATTATTATTTTAGTAAATGGAATTATTAATTTGGGAACCCTAATAATATTAAGGAACCCTAATTATTTAAAACCCTAATTTCTATTAAAAACCCTAATTTTAATTAGTGTGTTTTAAATTAAAATTTTATTACACTTTAATTTTTAATTTTTCAAACCCTAAAAATTAATTGAGAAGCTTTAAGGTTTAAAATCTAGTGATTAAACCCTAGATTTAAGTACCATGGACAAGAATACCATTAATTTGATAACCAATTTACCATTATACCCTTTTTGTCTCATTTGGTGAATTATTGCTAGAAAATCTAGCAAGATCTTGGCAAGCCACCCTAACCTAGCTATGAGCTATAGCACTCCTGATCTCAGCCATGTCATCATCCAATACATTGTATACAAGTTATACATGTAGATTAAGAGAGAGAAAGCTACTAAAGTTGCTCTTTTAGGCTATCTAACTCTCAAATAATTTTTCTCTCTCCCAAACATCCAAAAATATTAGTGATTCAGTCCATATCTAAGTCCCCAGAACACCCAAGCACAATCATCAAAGATAATATTCAAGAATCAAGGTATAAAAAGGTACAAAAACCTTAACTAAAAAATTATGTGATTTGATGTTAGATGCTAAGATTTTGTGTTAAAACATGTTGTATGTAGTATATATTGATGACCTGGGTTGCTAGATGTTAGATCCATAACATCTAGAGGCTCGGATTTGATATTTTACAAAAACTAGAAAATATTGTTTTTGATGTCTGACAATGAATGTCAGACCTTCTAGATCTCATCCTATTTATGTTTTTGGTTGGTTTAAGCTTTGATCTTGTAGTTTGCTATGAGATCTTGGATCTGAAACTTGAATCAGGTTTAGATCTAACATAGATTGAAAGTTATTGATGGTCAAAGTCGGTTGACCGACCATGACCAAGCTTTTCTAGGTAACCCAAAACTTACCTAGATGGCTCTAATAGGAAGTTCATGTCCTCAGATCTTGCTCATGTTTGTTGTTTTGATTTTGTTGTTGTAACCATGTTGTAGAGTGTTAGTTTAACTATAGAATAATGTTATTATATCACCTAAACGTCAACCAGGATTCTTACAGTGGCCGGTCGAACCAGGTAGCAGGATCAGAACACACGCTTTCTGGGTAACCTAGAAAGCTTATGAGTGTGAGTTCTGACACTGTTTGACCGAATCGTATCTGCTTGCAGTAATGTTGTTATATGTCGTTTAAGTGATGTATCTCTTCCTTATCATGATGGCTACAAACTGCACCCACTATATCACACAAATGTTACAAGACTATTATGTAGTGGAAACCCAAAGTAAGACCCTCGATCTGTTCTTCATTTCTGGGTAACCCGGAAATGAAGAAAAGCCTCTGACAGCTGTGACACCCCCAAATCTAGGTACTTCATTCCCACAAGATTTGGTGCTCACTATCCATACATTCATACTATCTACCCAAATAATTAATATTTAAACCATAATCCTCCCTTTAAATAGGGTTACATTATTAAATTCAAAACATCCCAGGTTATCTAACCTTTAAACATCATTCAAGTGCGAATTAAATTATTACATTACATCATTATTAAAAGTCTATGATCATAATGAAGAATCAAAAGTACAAATCAAAGATCACTTGTACATCTTTCCCTTTCCTTTGCTAGTTGAAGGCTCATCTACCTTCTCAACTTTAGCTGCAATGAGTATATAAATATGCAAGAGTGAGCAAAACAATTGCTCACTGGATATAACAATGAATCAATAGGAGAATAATAATAATAACTGCCAACAATAGGCTCATCAAGATTGAATAGTACTCTAACAATGATAATCAGAAACTGGAATCCAAAAATATGGAATATATATAACTGAGGGTCATAAGACCATAAACTATGTCCACAGTTGCGAGTAATCTTTCAAATCCAACTTTAACAGTCATAAGACTATAAGAACTCCTCGTACTTAGGGGGGTCAGCCCTTCGTACAATGTATTATGCACAAATATTTCAACGCTAAGCGTAAATTATCCCCTAATAATAATAGGGTTATTCATCTCAGTATTTAGAGTATAAGTCTGCACCAAAGAAAGTTTAGTTTGGATAAGCTTTCAAGGGTAATTTGAAGTTTAATGAACATCAACTAGAGAACTAGTTGAATCAATAGTGTTTGATAACAAAATCGTTGATCAATAATAACATAATATGAAACAATGAATGAGTGTAAGAGAACTAACTATATTTTAAACTTATGCTTAGAAACAACTACAAAGCACAAGTGTTGAATGACAATAAACTTTGCTTGAATAAAATTAAGCTATGACTATGAATTATTGAATAAACATTAAGTAATAGCAATCTGAAAATAAAGCTCACTAATTATGAGAATGTGTTAAGTAAATGAACTAAGATAATTCAACATTATAAATTAGAACTCAATAAAACTGCATTCATAATATTCGAATGACAATAAAGAAACTTGTCTAACAATAAACAAGCTAGAATGCATCAATAAATATTGGAATTTCAAACTTGTTCGAATAAAATAAGGTCATAGCTCGCTTGTTCAAATCATGACTAAGACTACAAGAGTTCGTTTAATGAAACTTTAAAGTAAGAACTTGCTCAATCAAAAGAATGAAGTTATACAATGTAATAATAGAACTAACTCAACAAAAGTGTAGAGTTGGAAAACTTACTCAATGTAAAAAGATAGGGTTTAGAAACTTGCCTTGAGCGTAAGCTATAAAATTAAACTCACGATCACCTACACATAATTTTAGAACCATCATCTATTAGATATACTAACATTCACGTTCCATCAGAACACGCATTTCTAGTTAGACCTGTTATGTTAACACAAGTCTTAAGCTACTATTCAAATATTAGAAAATCCAAGTGTTAATCTTCGCAACACCTATTCACTATTTATCATGCTTAATAAATCAAAACACGTCCCTTTCATAGTTTACCAACTTTTACAACATTCGAATTACTAACCACATTTCATTATGTTGATGTAACCTTGTCATTACTCATATGACATGTTAACACAACCCTAACCCATGATATGTTGCTATTCCAAGTCTGCAGCAGTTAAAGAGAAAAATCAAGATATCTTAAACTAAGGTATGGCGCAATGCGCCGCATACAAAGTTAGGGGACCGACGTAGGTGTTGTAGTAGTCATAGGTAGTGTTCGAGTTCAGACGCAGAGAGAAGGCTAATGAACGATGGCAAACTTTAGCACAACAAACACAAATTTCACCCACCAAACAGTGAAATTAACACGTAAAATAAATATACAACTATCATAAACATGATTCTTAACATATTCAACCACTTAGCACAATTTAACAACAACTAAAACTATTTTAATTTCTCAATTTTCGTGTTTTTCATATAAAACTCCATTTTTGATATTCATCCCAAAAATCATCACTGTAAATTCATTATTTGACCAAATCACTCCATTCAAATTACTCTATGCTCGTTTCTTAACGAACTACCATATACAAGACTCAATTTACAGTTTAACATATGAATTGGCCATCAAATTTTGTACTTACATGAGCCATATGAAAAATACACACAAACATACACTGTCAAAATTTTCTTCTACTGTAAACCAAAATTAGCATGCAATTATTGTCTAAACATAATATCTAATCATCATAAACACATGTAATCATCATAACTAATTCGAGAACATCAATTCTAAACATATAAAATTCACATAGTATGAAAATTATTATCGTAAAACTCATATATATGCTTATAATATAGAGATTATGGAACATACCTTTAATTTCTAAGATAATCCTTGCTAAAAATCATTGGAATTGCTGTGAAAATATGTAACTCTCTCTCAATTTTCTCTAAAGCTCTCAAACTCACTCAATTCTCTTTGCTTTAGCAAATAGAATGCATAAAATAAAACCAACTGGTATGCGTAATGATATAATACAAAACTGATAACCCTTAATAATACTACTAAATGTATTATCAGTTACTAACGTATATAACATAAATATATTTTATTATTTTAATTTATTTTATTTGTTTATTTTTAATTTTTAAAATTAGAAATACCAAAAGCCATAACGCTTGTTTGGCAAAACCATTTAAATTTTAAAGAATTAAAATACTTAAGCCTTGTTTGGCAAAAAAACTAAATTAAACCCTTTTTAATTTATTTTAATAAACACTTTAGTTTATAAATTATAATCACATATTATTTATTTGAATCTCCATATCCAATATTAACCAATTAAATTAATCACATACTATATTTTAATTAAATATAATATTTTATTAAATATCACAAAATTATAATTTTCATTATAACTTTATTTAATAATTTAATACACCATCTAAATTATTAAATCAAAACAACGGTATAACATCTCATGTTATTTTACAGCTCTCTAAATTATAAATTAATTTAATTTAGAAAAATTCTCTAATAAATTTAAATTCATCAACCATCACATCAATAAAATATTTATTCAACAATAAACACCTCAAATAATATTTATATAACTCAATAAATATTTAAATTACAATTTAAAATTTCGGATCGTTACAACAGCCACTTTGTTGGCTTAGATCTTTCTTCTTGTTAATGTTTAGGCTTTAACATTGATCAAACTAGATACCCTGTTAGTTACTCTACACTGCCCGGCGTCTAGAACACCTTTACAATGGATAGATTTCATAATATTAGGCTTTGAAAAGCGTTGACCGGCCATGACAAGCTTTTCTAGGCAGCCCATAAACACGATGAACATGTCTGACAGTTAGTTTGTTGGCTTATAACTTTCGATTGTGATGTTCTATGACCTTGTTAGTTGTTTTATCATGTAGTGTTACACTAGTACTACAAAAACAATGTTTTAGCTTGCCCAGAAACCTCATAGATTGGAATTTATCAATGGTCAAACTACCCAACTCGAAAACTAACTTTGAAGGCTCAAGAACACATTACACTACACTTTCTGTCGCTAAAGACCTATAGCAACAGTTTTATTATTTTTAATTAATTTACTATCTAAACAACATTTAAAAATAGAAAATAATTTCTGAAAATTACAAAAATAATTTTAAAAAATAATTTTAAGTTATAGAAATTAACTTTTAATAATTTGACATATTTTTCATAAATATTAATATTTATTTGGATATTATTGGTATTTAATTTATTTAATAAATGCATTAAAAAATTAATTAAAATGATTTTATTATATTAAAAATCATTTTAAATGATAATAAGGTATTTAAAAATATTTTAAGTTATAAAATGTAACTTTTAATATTGTAAAAGCGAATTTCATTAATTATTTAATATTGATGATATTAGAATTATTTAATAATTATATTAAATAAAGTAATTTAAAAATGATTTTAATATTAGAAAAATCATTTTAAATGAAAATAAAGTGTTTAAAGATATTTTAAGTTATAAAACATAAATTTTAATATTTAAAGGATAATTTCATTAATAACCTAATATTAATGATATTAATTTAATATTTATGATATTAAATTTATTTAATAATTATATTAAATAAATAGTTTTAAAATGCTTTTAATACTTTAAAAATCATTTAAAAGGGATATAAATGGATTAAAAATATTTTAAGTTATAATTAATGACTTTTAATATTTTGATGAATAATAGATTAATAATTAAATATTAATGGTAATTATTTAAAAATGATTTTAAATATTTTAAAAATCATTTAAGGGTAATATTAATATTTTAAAATATTTTTTGAGTTATTATAAATAACTTTAATATTTTGGCAATGGTTTCATTAAGAGTTTAATATTAATTAAATATTAATGATAATAGAATTATTTAATATTTAAATAATTTAATAATAGTTCCAGTGTTTGAAAAAAATCATGAAAAATTATAATAATTATTTAAAAATTATTATAAGGCTATGAAAAACAATATGGCTGATATTTAAAATATCTAAACGAATATTGAACTACACGATAGAGTCTTAGACTTAATAATTACCCGATAAAGCTGTCGGTACACCGAAATATTTCAGAAATTGATCTAGACTTAAATAATTTGATTAGATACGTATTTATTTGTGATGCAATGACTGTTAAACATATGTGACAATGTAATTATGTTATGTGCTGACTACAATTAGCAGTACTATGTGATATAATATATTATTCTAATCGAACGAATGATCTTATTAATGATAGGTTTCGGTATAAAAGATTAATCTAAGTTGCGTTATTGTAAGCAGCGGCTCAGGCAAGTATCCTACATTTGCATTTACTTTATGCAATGGACATTAGTAAGAATATTTCAGAATCTTATTATTATTATTGTGCCAGATTATGAACTCTATTGTTATCGATTATGTATCCAGTCATTCATATTCATACAAGTTATTAAATTATCCGATCATTGTTTATCAACACAATATTATTGTATAATTCAGATATTTATTCTGTTCGTTGATTTCTAAATATGGTTATACAAGTGTTTTCACTTGGATAATCATTGTATTTAATCACATGTTGATACATACCTATTGATTTCTGGTATGTATACATTAATTAAAAGTTGTCTAAGCTACTTGACCCAGCTAGACACAAATTTAGAAATATCGTTGATCATGATAGAACTTTATTGTATCCAACCAGATTGTTTTGGTTCAGATTCCCGACTATGTATGAACATCCCGAACATGGGAAAACTTTGTGCACCTAAGGTGGATAAAGTGAACGATAATATCGTTCTTGCATATAGTATTGGTCAATACAGGGCGCATTGGGATGATCACCCCCGTGCCCGTAAGTTATGACGGTTTGTGGATGATGTTCTGCTAAACCTTAGCGAAAATTAAAAACAATGTTCATAGTCTGTCGACTAATCTTCAGTTATAGTCAGAACATAGTTTCAAAAATTTGATATAGAATTGATATGTTGTTATTATTGGTTCAGCTTACTTAACAACTGTTGATTCGTTGTAGAAGTGTCATTCAAATAAAACATTTAATCTTTTCAGCTTATATTTATTGTTGTTATTACTTGCTGGGCAATCAAATGCTCATTCTTGCTTTAAATTTAAATATTTTCAGCTAAGCATGATCAACCGGAATGTTCAGGCCAGAACAAGGGAAAGGAAAGCAAACAGAATAATCTTATGTTATCTTTTGTAATAGTTATAGTATTAAGATAATGATATTTTTGATTATCATTATCATGTTTTCACCTGTACCAGAAGCATGCAGATTATTGATCGTTTTTGAAGGAGAATTCAATCCTGGAGCTCAGAATTATATATATATATATATATATATATATATATATATATATATTCGATTGAAGGATGAGAGCTTGAAGCTGGAGGATAAAGAAACTAGAGAGAAAATTATACTCAGTGGTAAAGAACTTGAGGCAATTGTTAGTGTCCTTGAAGGAAGTCAATTATAACGTAGCTTGCAATCCTGACTTGCATAACTTTTGTTTCATTTATATGGAATATTTTGCAATAACCAATCACAATTTCACAAGGAATTCCTGCAAAAGCTAAAAAAGTGATTTGGTTTTGAAAATGAAGCCTGCGTTCACAGGTAATCAAATCTTCAATTGAAAAATATATTATATAATGTTCACATGCGGGTAATCAAATCTTCAATTGAAAAATATTATATATATATATATATGTAATATTTAATATTATTTTCAACTAAAAATAAGAAAAGATTTGATCTTGTGTCCAAAATAAAATAAGAAAGAATTTGATTTTATTTCCAAAATAAAATAAGATTTTATTTTGTAATATATATTTTATTTAATTTATCTTGATTTAGTTTCCAAAATAATATGAATGATTTGATTTTATATAAAGGAAGATTTTATTTTATTTTCCAAAATAAAATAAGATTTTATTTACTTAGTAATATATATATATATATATATATATATATATATATATATATATATATATATATATATATATATTATTAAGGAAGCAAAATTGTGCAAGGTTTGGAAAGATGTCCAATATATCTCTGGAGATGTGACAACCCCAAAATAGGTATACATCACCATTTCGAGTCACCAAATATATGATACAGAATACAACTACAACTTAATTATATAACTGTCGTGTAAAATACGATAAAACATAGCTTAGAGTTTTAACACGGATATTGTCTTGTAGACAATATCCACACTCAAATTTAATCTCATTACAATTATTATCACACTATTTCACAGAATAGTGAGGACTACTAAAACAACCATCTGGACCGTCAATCTATTCCCCGACTAGTCCCAGCTATATTCTCATTTCTTGAAGAGAACAATGAAAGAAAAGGGTGAGCTCAACTATCCCAATAAGAAATATTATGACTAAGATAATGCAGAATAAAGTATCCTTAGCCTTCATCAGTATAACAATTGATAGAATATAACAGACAACAAATTTTAGATCAACAACTGTAGCGGAATAAGCAATCCATTAGAAGAGTCAGGCAGAACATGATATCTACTATCTTCTATGATTTAAAAGTTTACCATCAATTTTATCCCTGTAATACCCATTAACAGTTCTTTATTATACTCAAGACAAAGAGAACTTTCATCACATGTCTTCACCTAAACCACCAAAAATTTTAGTTAAATTCACAATTCATGTTTATAATAATGTGAATCAACAGTTCCTCCTTGCCACAAAGGCTAAATAAACCGTTTACTCAATATCCTTACCCCAAAGGCTAAAGATATTCAAATGTAATAACAATGATCATACCAATCAGTTGTCTATCTTTGCACTACGGGCCAAAGATATTCAACTATAAAACCAATGGTCATGATCATACCAATCAATTGCCTGTCAGTGCACTACGTCCAAAGACATTCAACTGTTAACTAATGGTAATGATCCTGCCAATCACATCATTGAATTATCCCTGCACTACGGCCAAGGATATTCGTTAGTATCACTAGTGGTCATGATCATGTCATACATCTGTCCGTCTTTGCACTACGAGCCAAAATTATCAATCAACAATTCATCTTTGCACTAAGACCAAAGATATCAATCAACGGTTCTTCTTTGCACTACAGGCTAAAGACATACAACTGTAAAACCAATAACCAACAGTCCATCTATGCACTACAGGCCAAAGATGACTTTTAATGCAATATATACATGATGATCATGACAATGATATAAAGAATCAATCAAATGAGATAAAGGATAAATATTAAATATTTATAATACTATTTATCCAGAGTTCAAGAATATCTAAATTATCAACATGATCACCAATTGTGGAGTAAAATTCAAGAATAATATTCATGTATCAAAAATTAATTTGGACAGAAATGAATCAATTTTTCGTCCTAAATAGTACCCCGTGAATAGTATTTCATGAATAGTACTTCATGAATAGTACCCCGTAAATAGTACTTTATGAATAGTACCTCGTGAATAGTACTTTGTGAATAATATTTTATGAATAGTACATCGTGAATAATACCCCATAAATAATACCCCGAGTGAATAGTACCCGAGTGAATAGTAAGAAGTAATAACCCTTACGAATAAGAAATAAATAACATCCCTTACGAATATTGAACAAAAATAATATTCCTTACGAATATTAAATGAAGACAATGAATTTTGAACGAAAATGATATTCCTTACGAATATTGAACGAAAATAATATTCATACGAATAGGAAAAATAATATCTCTTCAGAATATGAAATAAATAATACCCTTTACCTTAGAAGAAGACTGGATACTAGAATAGTGAAGTAACAGAATACTCTTCTTCTTTCTCTCTATAGCTTCTTTGTCTATAATTGCTTTTGTGAGTCTTAGTGAATTGGTAAGAATGAAAGAAGAATGAACTTCTATTTATAGGAAAACATAGTTTCGATAATTGCACGTTTTGGGGCTCGAATTATTACAGTATATTAACTTCATCTTTTCTTCCATTTTAAATTTATACCTACAAGTATTATCAAACTTGTACCACCTCCCCTAATAGTACATGCATGTGAATCAATAGTACATGCATGTGAATTAATAGTTCCATTCATGTGAACAAATAGTTATATGCATGTGAACTAATAGCAATTAATTGCTCATTTATCCGATTAATTACCTGATTGGTCAATTTAACCTCCGAAAATCAATTATTATCAAAATAAATGTCGATTTCCAATAACACTAATAATCCCAGCACAATGGAAATATCAATTTCATCTTTAATCAACACGAACTTATTCATCATTAATATTATAACTCATAGTATTTAACAACCAGATCATTACCAGGAAAAAGGGGGCTTTCCGATAAGGATTTCTCCCTATTGGCGCGCAATTAGGTAACCAAACCCCTTTCCTCGACAGAACTTTCTAGACATCGTCAATATTACAAATAATAATATGAATAACTTTGTCATCTCAATTATTGATTTAATAATATAAAATATTGTGACAATAATTAAATAAAACTGAGTGACTTCTCACGTAAGCATTAATAATCAAAGATAATGTACAATACCGTGTGCTACTATGCAACAATGTGTATTACTGTACTTTTATCATCGATTATTTTATGACAACTTGCTTACTTTGAAATTTTTTTCACATATCACCCTTAACTTTAACCTTTTATCAATTTAACCATTTACTAAATAGAATAATAATTATAGAAAAATTGAATACTTTCATTTCATAAAATTCGGGATCTCACAGGAGAGCTCCCTTAGGGGTTGCCTTTCTTACAAGTTTTCATTTTTGAGACTTGCAAGATCAAACTCTGCGAATTTTTCAGAAATTTGAAACAGGACTCAAAGACTCGAAGTACTTTGCACGATCGCTACTCCAAAGGTGTGACTTACATGTAAGGGGCAAATGTGAGCCCAAGTACAAATTAGGGTTCACATACGACCTAAACAATTGAATGAGAAACAAAAAAGTCGAAAATAAATATGTGAGACCCGAGAGAAGCCTCCATGTGTCCTGAGGCAGAAGACTCATGGATGCGACTCATTTTGTGAATTGATTGAGAGATTGGATTGGTGGCTAGAAGGACAGGACGATCTGGGCATTACTCTGATGACTAAGGGTAAATTTAGAATTTTCCCGATCTCCAGAAAACCCTATAAACACCCCTTCCACTCCATTGGGAAGAGAACCTGACTTTTGACTCTTGGACCTTTTGGAAGACTAGCAGATTTGGAGATTCTCTCTCAACCCGAAGACTCAAGAAGACTTTCTGAATCCTTGCTACCATAACAACGTTCTCAGATCTAAGAGTTCTTCCACGTATCATTGGAGTAATCGCTCACCTGTTCTTGTCCCCTCTTCAATCAATCAATCAATTTCGTACTTTTCTTGGATTTCTCCCCTCCTCAGCCAACACGAAACCCTAACCCAAGCAAATTATGATTTCCTTGCCATAAATTCTAAATATAATTATTGTCACACTATTTTATAATGTATAATACTTTTACAGTTTTGAACCATCACTCTATTTCTCGGCTAGTCTCAGCGACACTCTCATTTACTAAGAAGAACAATGGAACAAAAAGGAAAAAGGTGAGCTCAAATAGCCCAGTAAAGTATATCATAACTAAGATAATATATAAAGAATAAATCAGAGATTTAAAGATAATATAAGTTTTCAACAATAACTGCAGCGGAATAAGCTATCCATTAGAAGAGTTAAGTAGAGCATGATGTCTACTATCTCCTATAATTTAGAAGTCCATCATCAATATTTTATCCTTGTAACACCAATCAACAGTTCCTGCTTATAATTATGTAATTTAACAGTTTATTTTTGCACTACGGGCCAAAGATATTCATTTGTATCACAATGTGGTCATGATCATGCCAAACACCAGTCAATCTTTGCACTACGGGCCAAAGAGAACTTTCACCACAAGCCTTTATCTGTAACACCAAAGGTCATGATTATACCAATACACAATTCCTGGTTATAATCATACCAATTAACAATTCATATTTGCAATACGGGCCAAAGATAACTTTTCACCACAATTTAAGTCTGAGGATGATAACAATGATATAAAAGATTAATACAAATAATAAGAACAATAAGATCAAGAATAAACATTAGAGATTTATAATTTAGTTTATCCAGAGTCCAAGAATGTTCAAATTGTCAACACGATATCCAAAAATTTGATTAGAGTTTTAGAATAGAATGAAGATTCACAATTCATCTATAACGTGTAAAATGAAATAGGAAGATTCAAGTGAAAAGATATTAGATGAAGTGCAAACTATTAAGAAAGTTCTAAATAGTTTAAGCATTTTCACCGTTTAACGAATAACAACTTCTTACCATAATATGGAGTATGAAAGAAAATGATATCTTGAAAAATGATATCCCTTGACGAATATGAAAGAAATGACATCTCTTGCCTTAGTAGGAGATTGGATACTACAATAGTGTAGTAGCTAAACTTGTGTTATTGGTGTGTGCTTGTTTCTCACATACTCTTGTTCTTTCTCTCTTAGTCTCTCTCTATAGCTTTCTTTCTATGAGCCCAATTATAAATTAGGGTTCACATGTGACCTAAAAGAATTAAATGGTAAACGAAAAAGCTGGAAATAAATGTGTGAGACCCGAGAGAAGCTTTCACGTGTCCCGAGGTAGAGGACTCATAGAGGCGACTCATTTTGGGAATTGATTGAAGGATTGGCTTGGTGGCTAGAAGGGCAGGACGATCTGAGCATTACTATGGTGACTAAGGGTATTTCTGGAATTTCCCAGAGGTTATGTGCCTAGCACATGAACACATTCCAGGAAATCCTATAAATAACCCTTCAAATTTTTGAAGGAGATGGACTCTCTTTGGACTTTGGACTTAGACTCTTGGAAGATTAGAGGACTTAGACATTCTCTCAACTCAAAGCACTCAAGAAGGCTCTTGGAATCTCTGGTACCCTAATAAGGTTTCCGAATTCTAAGAGTTCTGCCATGTGTCATTGGAGTAATCGATCACTTATTCTTTTCTCTTTTTCAATGCATCAATCAATTTCGTGCTCTTCGTGGATTTCTCTACTCCTCAGCCAACATGAAACCCTAACCCTAGTAAGGTATGATTTCCTTGCACATTTCTTTGGTGACTCTGCTGGGGAGTTGTAGAATTCGTGAAGGGTATGCCCACAACTCGAAGTGGGAGAACTACAGGAAGAGTTTCACCGACAAATAATATTACTTCACTAGATCCAGTTCCAGGGCAAGCAAATCAAGCTTTCCAGGGCGTGAATTTCCATAAACCCATCCTTGAAGACGGTTCAGAAGGAAGTTCAACATCAGCATACATTGCTGATCAAATGAATGTCAAGCAGACATGCAAGGGAAGGCAAGGTGAAGATGCAAGCAAAGAGCAGACAAATGTTGTGCAACTGGAGATGCTCAAGGCATTAAAGGAAGCACAAGAAGGACAAGGAATGATGATGACTATGATGCTAGAGATGCAGAGGAAGAAAGAGGAAATGGGGAATTTTTGCCAACAGTTAATGAAAATTCCCACTTTCAAGGCCATGTACCCAGGAAATTTGCAGGGAGAACAAGCAGGGGTGGAGGACAACAGTAACGAAAACAACAACAAAGAGCATCAGACTATACTTCCATTGATGAAGAATCAGCCAGTTCTGATCATCAACTTAGAACCCCAAAACAGTGGTGATGTGCCACAAACTAGACTGGAAGCAAGCAAGCCTCAGACGAACATTATCCCTACCACTCTCCCTGCATTTTCATAAATGCAAATACCAACTATCCCGAGCCACGTCCAATGAACAAGCCAACCAGTACAACCAACACAAGCTTTACCCGATGCAAGTGTACATCAGCCAATTTCTTTCCATACACACCGCCAATGCAGTAATATATCACAACACCCCAAAGAGTCCATACTACGAGCCAATACATGACAAAGGATGATATGATCGACGTGATCAATCAACTTCGCAGGCAGACATTTCAACCTTTGGAGTTATACTTTAGTCCACCTTACTTGGCACATATTCGAAGATAACCTTACCCGATAGTGTATATCGAGCATCTCCTGCAATTTCCAAAATAAAATGGGGAGAAAGGAAATGTCAGGGAACATATTGTTAGGTTTGTGGAGTCGATGTCTCCATGGTTAGGATATGACGAAGTGAAAAATAACAATTTGTTGATGAGGGAATTCAACAAGACTTTGGCTGATTGTGCCTTCAGTTGGTACTACAATTTGGAGAAGGGGCTAGTCCATGATTAGGATGATCTAAAATTATAATTTTTTAAGAAATTTTTCTGTGTGCAGAAACATGTAACCATTGTAGAGCTCTTGCGATTCAATCAAAAGTCGAAAGAGGAGCTGTCAGACTATAGGGACAAATTTAGGGCTCAAGCACAGAAGTGTTCAAAGCCAATTAAAGAAAAGAACTTAGTCAACATATGCAACAATGGTGCTTTAGATGCCTTCAAGCCCCATCACATTACAAAGGTCTGTGATTCATTTGCAACCTTCTCATCTTTTGCACAAAACTTGGGAGGAATTATGACATTGCCCACCATCCATGCGCGGTTACATGGAAGGGCAGGAGGACAGCAAATGTGGCTTTGGCATATTCTCAGTGAAAACCATAAGGGGGAAATAGGAAAAAGAATGAGAAAATTTTTGAACAGAGCAGAGGAAAGCCCGAGGATAAGTATGCAAGAATGCCAATCCCAGAAGCTATTACATGCAGTGAAAAGGCATTCAGGAATCTGTATGAACAATGGGTAGAGCACGAAGTGGTGAAAACTCCAAGACCCAGATTTTTTGTGACGGAAGAAATGAAAAGTAGACCAGAATTCTGCGTGTACCATCAACATGCAGGACACTCCACCATGAGCTATTACAATTTGCGAAGGATCTACCACGAGAATTTAGCAACAGGTAAAATTGAATTGGAAAGGAAAACATCGTGCTAAACATGCAACTGGCCAAACATCTTATCAGATAATAGAACTCACTCCATCAATAGAGACGTCAAGAATCTGATGGAGATATATACATGGTGAAACACTATACATCACCACTTTATTACCCAAAGTCAACGGACAAGCAAAGGCCACGAACAAAATCTTGATCAAGATTCTCTCAAAAATTCTTGATGATCACCCGAAGACATGGGAAGAACAGTTACCAATATCATTATGGGCTTATCAAACTACAAAAAAGAAAGCATACGGACGAACCCCCATACGCTTTGGTATACAGTGAAAAAGTTGTCTTGACCACAGAAATAGAAATTCCTTCGGTTAGAATGAAATTCCGAAGCTTAGTCGAGGAAGAGAACATACCGGCTGCTCTAGAGACCTTAGTCGACTTCCAAGATAACGCAAAAAATAAAAGTTTAAACAGAACCATGAAAAGCTGTGATGGCAATACAATACTGCGGTAGTACCAGGAAAAATTCTAGTGGGGAACTTGGTGCTAAAAACAACGAATCAAGTCATGAGAAGAACACTAACTACCAAATTTTTTCCCCAAATGGGAAGGCCCATATAGGGTACGAGAGATCTCTAAATGTGGGTATTGGAACATATCTTGTGTGGGATCAGATGCTATCTTAGGGCAACTAAACTTGAATGGGTAATGAAATATAACACATGAGATGGTCATCACAAAAAAAGTTATAATTTCAACTTCAAAAGTAATCGAGGCACCTGACTATAAGTCCTCGAACAAAAAAGTTATACTTTCAACTTCAAAAGTAATCGAGGCAGCTGACTTTAAGTCCTTAGACCAAAAAAGTTATACTTTTAACTTCAAAAGTAATCGAGGCACCTGATTATAAGTCCTTAGACAAAAAAAAGGTTATACTTTCAACTTCAAAAGTAATTGAGACACCTGACTATAAGTGCTCGAACCAGAAAAGTTATACTTTTAACATCAAAAGTAATCGAGGTACCTGACTATCAATCTTCAGACCAGAAAAGTTATAATTTCAACTTCAAAAGTAATTGAGGCACTTAAACATAAGTCCTCGGACACGAAAATTTAAACTTTCAACTTTAAAAGTGATTAAGGCACCTGGGTATAAGCCATCTACCTTGAGAAAGTTACACTTTATCTCTAAAAGTGGTGAACGTTGTGGTTTCTCAGACAAAAAGAAAAGATTTATTATGAAAATCTGAAACGTTATGCTCTTCATTAAAAGCAATCAAATTATCAATAAAATGCCACACTTTCACTTATATATATATATAATATGTTCTGATGAAAGAATTCATATTTTCTCTTATGAAATGCATGAGTTTTTTGAAACAGAAAATGAAAACATACAAAAGGTCATGATCTAGAGGCCATGATATATCAAACTGAATAGGGGGCATAACTTAAGCCTCCAAGTTAGAAATGGCGGAATCCTAATTTTTTGTATTGAAGACAATCATCCCTTTAAGGTCTCGAGCAGCAGACTCGAATTCTTAAAGTTTGGTCTGAGATTCTTTCAACCATAAAACTTAACAAGGAGCAAATACTATTATTGAGTGCCATGTTCAGGAGGTTTGGTTCTTCAACTTATTAATATTATCCTTGACCTTTCCAAGATTGAGTCAGAGGTATGAAGCTGGAAGCTATCAAATTCAGGCCAAGAAAGGACATGTAACCAACGACGTCCTAGTGGAGTTGATTGGAGTTTTTCTACGAATCCGCCAAATTCTCACCAACTTGAGCTGCAAAGCAATCAAGTTTACTCATGAGGAAAAGGTTGAGATAAAGCTTTACATTATACTTGACTCATGTGTTGGGGTAATTAAAAGGTCTTCAACCGAAAGAAACATGGGAAGTCGACATCTCGGCTGAATTCTTCTTGGGAGGACGGAAATTAGCAATGGGCTCTGAAGGATTCTCCCTTGGGGGAGGAGGATTCATGGCAATAGTATCGTCCGTATCAACAGGAGTATCATCAGTACCCTCGAGGTCGTCATAAGGAGATGATGTATATGGTCATAAAGAAGGAATTGTACTATCTACAGCAGGACCCGAGATCACATCAAACAAGGAATCATCTTCATCAAGACTGACACGATCATTATGTGGTGAAAAGGACTTGACAAAAATTAGAATAGATCGGAGAGGCTCACAAGTGGTGGACGCTGCCACCTCACTTATCGTACCCGTAACAAATCTAATAGAAACATCATCATCATCATCGGCAACCTGAACAATAAGGCAATTATGAAAATATTTGAAAGAGACAAATAACATAAAGCTTATCAAAAGTTTCATGCATCTCTTAACTAGATCCTCGATTATCGGTATGCTAGAACTAATATCATCATGTGGGAGCTTTGACAAAGGCTTCAAGATAGGTGAGATCTTTTTCATCGTTTGCCTATGATGTCATAACCAACTGGATCTACAATAGAACCTATGGGGGACACCACCCTAGAAATAGTAAGTGGGGGTCTTTGCCCTAGAGTGAAAATTAAACTCTCATCTTCTCGCCAGCAGATGATCCCCGAGGAGGAGTTCAAGAGGAAGTAACCGAGATGAAACTCGTGGGGAGGACGCCTAGAAGTGGCAGGAACATGAACTAACGAATCATAAAATGCATTTTAAAGGAGATACTTTGCCGAAAGAAGCTAATGGGACTGAAAGGGTACTCTTTTTCTCTACTCATATGCGGGGAATGTGATCGGAATGGAGAAAGTCATCCCAACCTTCGAAAGCCGCAACATATAGAAACAAGTCTCCTTTCTTTAGTAGAGGAAAAGTTGTACGGTCATAAGTCTTGACTTGCTCCCAGAAGACGTCAGAAGGCCCATAGAATGGAGCCCTTCCCTAATCAATGATGAATGGGGACTCCTTGGTGGTTTTGGGTCTGTAGAACGTTCAGTGGAAAGGGCTTGTAAGCAAGAAAAATTCAGCACAAGGAATCTACAGAGCAAGGAAATGATGTCAAAGAAAGTGTTTGAACTAAAGTGCTTACCATGGCAAAGAAGAAAGTATGAGATTTAAGCCTAAGAACACTTGCAAAGAAGAAAAAACAAAGTCAAAAAAAGTTAGAAATCACAATTATTCAAGAAATAGTTTTCCGAAAAAACTTCGAACAACCCAAAGGCATTCTTCGGATACTCTTTTGGACTTAGAAGAGTATGCGTCATGGCCAAAGGATATGATTTTTGTAGAGCTCGTCGCTAACTTCGTTTTGATATATTATAGAGCCCGTAATTCGAAACGGATCAAAAGTTATGGTCAAAATAACGACAACCCTTCTCGGACTCAATTTTTTTCCTTCATTTGATAATTTCTTCCCCTAGGGTTCGACCACTTAGTGTTCGACCATCTAGGGTGGTCCTGCTAAGGAAAAATGCCAATCTCTCTTTATATTCCGAGGAAAAAAACCAAGATATGATCAAGGTAATGGGGCTCGGAAAACAAAAGAAAGAAGGAGCATTTTTTTCTTCGTGGTTTGTCGGAAAAACGTCAATTTTTTTTTATGATCCGAGGGAGAAAACCAAGATATGATCAAGGTAATGGGGCTCAGAAAACAAAAGAAAAATTAGAATTGCCTGAAAGAAGAAGCAAGAAAAAGTACAAACAAAAGAAGTCATTCAAATGGAAGAATAACGGAAGAACGAAAAAGAAAGAGACAAAAGTTATTGTTCATCACCGAACACTGTTCACGGCGGAGCAGTATTCATGACAGAACATTGTCCATGCTTAACACTATTCACACTTGCACAATTGGATATCGACAGACAGAGGAAGAAGAAAACCAACACATACCTTGTAGTGGTCCTGCTAAACGTTGAAAAATGAGATAAGTTATTCAACTCTCTTTCTCTACGGTTCTATTTGTTTTGCTTTTATGATTCATATATATGAGTTAACTAATATTCATATAAAAATTACAAACATTCAACCAATACATGACAGAGCACATGAGTGAGAGGCCAAGGTACCCGCACTCACCGTCTTCTCACATGAAACTTAAAAAATAACTACAAAAATAAGGAGAAGCGAAGATAAACATACATTAGTTGTTTTCCTCCTCAAATATGTGAATCTTTAGAATTGATGTCATTTTTTTTATTCTGCGCCGGGAACCGTGTCCATAAAAAGTTTCTTATGAGAACTCCTTTTGTGAACTCGGTTGGCTTTTGAAGGGCTGGGCTAGACATATATATTCACTGATCTTGCCAAATGAATTTCTTTTACTCATGCCAACACCACTTATTCTGACAAAATTACAATTAATATATATATATATATATATATATATATAATATTATTAGTGCACTCACATGTGATAGAGTAAGGGGATTAGCATGTGATTGGGTACTAATTTCACTCCTGCAAAGGTGGTGTCCGCGTTCACATTGTCCCGCACATGACACACATGTATTTCTATTTCCAGAAATGGTGCTCCCAGCTTTTGAAAAAAATAAATATATTATATTATAAAAATTAAATTTCTAATCTTCAGCCATGTGACTACCAATTAGGAGTGAGCAAAAAACGGATAAAACCGAATTACCGAACATAACCGAATTTTTTCGGTTATTCGGTTTTTTTGATAATTTCGGTTATATCCGATTTTTTGTTGAGTATTCGGTTTCGGGTTCGGCAATAAAAATCAAGCTATTCGGATACCAGAATAACCGAATTTATTAATTAAAAATAATTATTTTATATTTATATGTATTCTATTCACCACCAAAGTCTTCCTACATTATACGTCATTCTCTTCCTTGGAAATAGGAATAGCAGACTGCACTAACCCTTTTCAATTTTCATTTCCCAAATTCTCATCTCACTCTTAGTCTCCTGCCTCTCCGCCTCTCTCAAGTCTCATCCCAAATCCCAAATTTCCGGCCTCCGCCTCTCACTTCTCACTTTCTCAGCCTATCCGCCTCTCATCCCAAGGTATTGAAGGAGAACATCCAAGGTATCACCAATCGCCATCGAAAATTTGGGGAGGGTCTAGATTTGGTTACGACGACAAGAATCAAGATGGTGTGGTCGTGTGGGTACGAAGCTGGAGCTTGGAGGTGTGATTGTATTCCTACATCTTGATTGTATTCATACATGCTTCTAATTTTCGGTCATCATCTGTGCCCAGAAGCAATTGCTCTTTCTTTGTTAAAGTTTTGGTGTAGAAATATCCTTTTGTATCTAATTAATTGTTTGTATCCCAACCCAGATTTTGTTACTTACTTTTGCAGTTTGCTAGGTATGAACTCCTCTGCATCCTTTGTTTTGCCAGAATATCTATAATCCGATCTTTTTCCAACATTAACTGCAATAAGATTGAAAATTTGTTTCAATCTCACTGCATGTGACTCTTCAATTTTGGTATGGATAACATCAAAGTCGATTTAGGCATTTTGTGGAATCATTTTTGGGTGTTATTTTTTATTGCAGTGTTCAGTTATTACCCAAAATACCGAATTTACAATTAGGTAATTCGGTATTCGGTTATTCGGTTATTACAAAAATTTGGTTATTAGTTCGGATATTGAAAATATGAATATTTCGATATTCGGTTATAACCGAATAGCCTATTCGGTTCGGTTACAACCGAATGATCAGTCCTACTACCAATAGTATATATCACGAGTTCCTCTATACAGACAGGAATATGGGACAGGGATATTGGATAGGAGGTATATTTAACTTTCAACTATTTATATTTTTACCCCTATTAAGGGTCAAAATATAAATAGATAAAAGTTACATACACTCATGTCCAATATTCCTGTCCCATTTTCCTGTCTGCCTAGACTTTTTGATATATCACGGATTCTGAAAAGAAAAAATGGGGCCAAGATGATTGGAGCATTTCTGACCAACCCCATTGAATATTAATTGTATATAATTAATTTGATTAAGATAAATATGGTTCGTGAGCTGGATAAAATATAAATGTGGCTAAACTTTAGGTGTTTTTGGGTATTGAGTTAAATTTTTTTTGGTTAACTCAAATCAAGTCCATTTCTCTTCAAATATTTGGATATCTAGTTCTTAGATGCCACATATGCGTTGACCTGTCTACGTAGCACATATGGTAGCGCTGACATATACTTTTTCAAAATTAATTCCTAAAATATGTTACTCCAAATATTTGAACCCACGACCTCCAATTTGAAATTTTGGTAAGAAAAAACAATCAAGCACCACATGTCTTCTTGTTAGACTATCTCTGTGAGATCCCGAATTTTATGAAATAAAAGTATTCAATTTTCTTATAATTATTATTTTATTTAGTAAATGGTTAAATTGAGAAAGTGTTAAAATTAAGGGTGATATTTGAAAATTTTGCAAAGTAAGAAAGTTGATATAAAATATTCGTTGTGTTGGGGAATATTCGATTGGTCGGGGAATATTCGTTTTAACAGGGAATATTCGTACGACGACACAATCATTGGTGAACCACACAACGGAGGTATTGTCGTGGTTATAAAATGACTACAATATTTTTTAAAAATAACGGCGAAAGTTTATCATTAAACTGTTGAACTACCCGATAGTAAAAGTACAGTAATACGCGTTGTTGCATAGTAGCACACGGTATTGATTATTGATGCTTACGTGAGAAATCACTTAGTTTTATTCAATTATTATCACAATATTTTATATTATTAAATCAATAATTGAGATGATAAGTTGTTCATATTATTATTTGCATTATTGATGATGTCTAGAAAGTTCTATCGAGAAAAGGGGTTAGGTTATTTAATTACGCGCCAATAGGGAGAAATCCTTATCGGAAAGCCCCTTCTTTCCTGGGAACAATCTGGTTGTTAATATTGTGAGTTATAATATTAATGATGAATGTTATTAAAAATTGAATTTGAGCTCAGAGTTGAATTTGGAGACGCGAACGTGATATTTGAGTCCGGAACGATGAAATTAGTAAAAATAAACTATAAACACAAAATTTACCGGGGTTGACTTTTTGGTCAAAAAGTCAACAGTTGACTTTTTCAAAAAAAGTCAAACTTCAAAAATTCAAAAATGAAATTGTTGATAAAAATATTTTCATTGTGTTGAGATTATTAGTGTTGGTGGAAATCGACAATTATTTCGATAATAATTGATGTCTGGAGGTTATATTGACCAATCGGGTAATTAATCGGATAAATGAGCAATTAATTGCTATTAATTCACATGCTTATAACTATTTGTTCATATGTGTGTACTATTAATTCACATGCATGTACTATTAGGGGAGGTGGTGCAAGATTGATAATACTTGCATGACTAAATTAAAAATGGAGGTACAGATGAAGGTATTATACTGTAATTATTTTTTTCACATGTATAGAACTATTGAGTCACATGATTGTACTATTGATTCACATGATATACTATTAGAGGTGGTGGTGCAAGTTTGATAATACTTGTAGGACTAAATTAAAAATGAAAGAAAAGATGAAGGTATTATACTGTAATATTTCGAGCCCCAAAACGTGCAATTATCGAAACTATGTATTCCTATAAATAGAAGCTCATTCTTCCTTCATTCTCACCAATTCACTAAGACTCACAAGAGCAATTATAGAGAGAGAAGCTATAAAGGGAGAAGCTATAGAGAGAAAGAAGAAGAGAAGTCTGCTACTTCACTATTCCAGTAACCAGTCTTCTTATGAGGCAAGGGGTATTATTTATTTCATATTCTGAAGAGATATTATTTTTTCGTATTCGTATGAATATTATTTTCATTCAATATTCATAAGGAATATCATTTCGTTCAATATTCATAGGAATATTATTTTCGTTCAACAGTAGTAAGGGGTATTATTTATTTCATATTCAGAAGAGATATTATTTTTCGTATTCGTAAGGAATATTATTTTCGTTCAATATCCGTAAGGGATGTTATTTATTTTTTATTCGTAAGGGGTATTATTTCTTACTATTCACTCGGGTACTATTCACTCTGGATATTATTTACGGGGTACTATTCACCTGGGTTGTGACAACCCGAGAATTTAGAAAATTACTAAAATCACAATTGATTAATTTAAGGTACAATATTAGAACCTAGACTGAAAATAAGTGTATGGAATTGTCAATTCTGTAATGAAATTTTTTTGGAAAAGACTTGACTAATTTGGTAGACTGTAAGTGATAGTCTAGTAATGAGGTATAAGATTTTGGTTGATTTAAAATTCTTGTGAAGAAATATCAGGTTTAAGTATCTAAGTGTATACGAGTCGGTATATGTAATCATATATGTGAACAGTAAATTTTTATGTGTATAATTTGTGGATAAGGATCAAATCTTGATCAGATAAGTTACATAGGTGACAAACCCTAAAATTATAATGAGAACGTTACGGTAAAATTATTAAACCCTAATCAGTAAATTTTTATGTGTACAATTATGATTTCAGATCAAGGATTTATCAGATGAGTTGTAACTTTAACAAACCCTAAAATTATGTTAAACATATGTTTATTAAGTTAGAAAACTCTAACGAATTGTTAGAAACCCTAACGATACGCTCAGAAACCCTAATTTTAGTTTCGAGAATTTGAAACCCTAATTCGGATATTCAAAACCCTAATTTGTAAATTCAAAAGCTAAGTTTAATTGGATAAGTGTTAATGTTATGGGATATGTTTGAAATGTCCATAATACCTTTCAAGTTACAGGGAAAATGATAAAAATACCCTTAGTGGGTGCGAAATGAGAAAAATACCCTTTTTCTTAAAACTTAAGCAAAAGATTTGTGAAATCTTGGTGAGACATTGCTATAGTTTATCCCATGTGCTTAAAAATCTTACCAAATCTGATATTTGTGGACACCTTGCACATTTGGATACATTGAATCAAAGAAATCAAAAGTTAAAAGTTAAATATTAAACTTACTTTACTTCTCATTCTATCCAACACCTCTCTCTCTCTCTCTCTCTCTCTTCACTTTTGAAACTTAGAGTGAGAGAATGTGAGAAACATAGCCAAGATCAGCTAATAACAAGTCAAGAACAAGATCAAAGATCATATTCAAAGGAATCAAAACCTAAGAGGTATAAAACCCTAATCTTGCAAATCCATGTGTTTCATGTTATATATTGTTAGTTTTTGTTTAAAGTTGTGTTAAGGGATGTTATTTAGTGATCCAAGATGTAACATCAAGGATCCATAACATCTAGAAGCCAAAAAATCAAGTTTTCAAACTAACTTAGAACCCTAATTTATGGTCTGACAGCCTAATGTCAGGGCCCATAGAGCTGTGTATGTTAATGATATGTTATGTTTTAAGTTATAGATTTGTTCTCTGTCATGAGGAGAGTATACTGGAAGTGGAATCACATCCATACCATGTTTAGATCTCAAGTTATAATCAGTCAAACATGGTTGACCGACCATGGAAATCAGTTTCTGGAAAACCCAGATTTTTCCAGGTAGGCCTGACAAGCTTTTGCAGGCCATGAATCTTGTTGTTGTTTGTTAGTTTGGCCAAGTTGTTGTTATTATGTTGTGGACTGGTATGTGAACTACACATATAAGTCATTAGAACACCTAGAACCATTACAGAATTAAAATTAATCTCGGTCAAATATGCGTTGACCAACTGCCTTGGACAAATTCTGGAAAACCCAGAATTCGTTGAAGAACAGTTCATGTCATGTATTTTGACCGGCTCAGATCTTGAGCTGGTAATGTTGTAAAGCTATAACGTGTTATATTATTGTACCCTGACATCAGGGCTACAAGATAGAACCTCTAAATCACACAAACTAAGCCTAGAAAACAAAGATTTAAGGTGGCTAAATAGGAACCTTTAATTCTGGAAAACCCAGAAAACCCAACAAGCCTCTGACAACAACTTTACAAGCTTGGATCTTGCAACTGTGATGCTTAATGACTTTGATGATGATATATACTTGTAGTATTACATAAATACTACCAGATCAATGTCTTAGCAAGCCCAGAAACTTTATAACCAAGAAATTAGAACTGGTCAAACCAAGCCACTTGAACACTGACATGAATTCTTGGTTTTGGTTAAGAACACCTATAGTGACGGTTCTATCGCTATAGGGCCCTTTAGCGACAAATAATTTTGAAAAATTAATTATTTTAATTAATAATTAGAGAAAATAGATTTTAATTATAAAAAATACAAAATAAATTCTTAAAAATTAAAGTCTGAAAATTAGTTTTTAATTATTTTGAGTATATTTCATAAATATTTAATATTTTTGAATATAAATGGTATTTAATTTATTTAATTATAATATTAAATAAAATAGTTAAAAATGATTTTAATATTTGAAAAAAATCATGAAAAATTATATTATGGTGTTAAAAAATATTTGAAGTTATTTTTAATAATTTTTGATATTTTGTGATGAAATTTATTAATAAATTAATATTAATTGTAATGGATTTATTTAATAAATATATTAAATAAATTATGGAAAATTAGAAATTTATACTTTAAAAATCCTACAAAAATGATTTAAGAGTTAGAAAAATATTTGAAGTTATAAAATATAACTTTTGATATTTTGGTCATGAAAATATTAATATTTTAATATTAATAGCAATTATCGGATAATGGATTTAAAGGTTTAGAAATCATATAAATGAGAAATTAAAGTATTAAAATACTTTGATATATTATAAATATATTATAATATTATGACATGTATTTCATTAATATTTAATATTAAATAAATATTAATGATAAGAGAATAATGTGGTATTTATATAATATAAATACGATATAAATGATTGAAAAATCATGATAAATGGTAATAATTATCTGAAAATTATTACAAGCCTATGAAAATTATTTTGATTGATAATAAATTATCTAAGATATTTGTGAACTAGTTTAGACCGAGTCTTAGTGATTTTAGACTCAAGCATTATCCGACTAGACCGTCGGGATGTTAGAATTGTACCGAACTCAACTCGGACTGCAATGGTTTGACTTGAGGATAGGTGTTATGTGTTATATAGACAGATAGGGTTATGTGTTATGTGTTTAGGTTATTTTAAATATTGTGATGATATTATGCTAATTTGTATATCGATATTATTTATATATTAGGTCTTCGGATAAAGCGTTATAAACCGTAGTGAAGAATCGATCGAATCAATACGCAAGTTACTAAACTTGAACTCTTAATTATTGTGCAAGTTTTTTCGACTCGATTTCTCGAGTTGTTTATTCAATATGTTTGTGGTTAATCATTTCGATTGCCATGTCTAAGAATTATTAAATTGCACTCATGTGCATACCGCATGTATCAAAAGGAAAGGTCGATAACCTTCATTACCATTCTCTTTAGATATATATATATATATATATATATATATATATATATATATATATATATATATATATATATATGGTCATGTCCAATGTTTGTTCAGTCAAAAGTTTGTTCGTGCAAAATTCACAACTATATTGTTGAATTATAGCTAGCTTATTATTCCAATTATATCCTCAAATATACTTAAACTTGCTGGGCAAACTTATGCTCACCCTTGCTATATCATGATAAAATATTGCAGATTGAGGCGAATACGTTGAATACAAGGAAAGGTTAAAGACTGTTTCAGCTTTAAGTTAATGTGTTCAGCTATATTTGTAACAGTTATGTATGCTAATAATGTTATATGTTAGATAAGTTATGAATTATGTATAAGTTAAGGTTACTCGACCATGGGGAATAGTGTGTAAAGTTTATTTTATAAACAATTTATGTTTATATCTTTCGCAATAGTTATAGAATGATTGTACCAGATCCGTGGTGATTTAGGACTCGGATTTGGGGCTCTTACACAGGTACTATTCACTCAGAGTATTTTTTACGGGGTACTATTCATTCGGGTATTATTCACTCGAGGGTACTATTCACGAAATATTATTCACAAAGTACTATTCACAAGGAGTAATTCACAAAGTACTATTCACAGGATACTATTCATGAATTACTATTCACAGGGTACTATTCACGATGTACTATTCACGGGATACTATTCACGATGAAAAAATGATTCTTTTCTGTCAAAATTAATTTTTGATACATGAATATTCACCACTAAAAAAACAAGAATACGTGACAGAACTTTGTGACAGTTTTTAAAAACAATGACAAAAGATAGTAATTTGTGATGGGCTTTTTAAGCAATCACAAAATAATAGTATATATGATGGCTCTTAGTGATGATTAATCTTGTCATCAATGTATTAAGATTGTGATGGCCATGTCAATCACACCAATTTTTTCACGTAAAATAAATTTTTTTTGTGACGAACTAAGTCATCACTTATAGAGATACCCTTTTCGTGATTGTATTTAAGCTATCACTATATATTTTAATGTATGAAATAATCAAAATAATATTTTATGACGGCCGTGACAATCATTAAAAAGATAGATTTTTGTGATGACTTTTATTTTCAATTACAAAAAGAAGGTATTTTGTGATGGAATTTTCAAGCCATCACAAAAAAATAAAATATATGATGGCTATCAGTGATGACTAATTTACCATCATTATAGAGTATTTGTGACTGTCATTACAATCACCTAATATTATGTGGAAGTAATTTTGTTTAGTAAGTCAACTCACATATGTTTCCTTTTATATTTTGTTTTAAAATTATAATCATGATCTGGGCTTTGGTGTAGTGGTATTACTCGTTATTTAGTTTGCAAATGGGGGGAGGGTTCGAATTCTACAAGTATCATTTGATACAATTAATATAGATACAATTAATATAGTGAAATAAATTATACGTAAATAGAGATTCACGTTCTTACATTTGATCCCTAAAGTCTTGTTTTTTTTTTTTGCGATGACTTTGACAATCACAATAGATTACGTGTTAATGTGATTGTATTAATCATCATAACAGCACTAAGCGTTTACCTGATTGCCAAAACCATCACGTAAAACCTTTCATGATGGGTGTATACAAGACGACCATTGTGATGCTTAAAGCCATCATATAAACCTTTCGTGATGGTTTTCCTACTTTTTGTGATAAATTTTGGCCGTCACAAATGACCATTTTTATAGTAGTGATTATTCTTGAATTTTACTCCACAATTGGTGATCATGTTGACAATTTAAATATTCTTGAACTCTGGATAAATTGTATTATAAATGTTTAATATTTATCCTTTATCTCATTTGATTGATTCTTTATATCATTGTCATGATCCTCATGCTTATATTGCGTAAAAAGTAATCTTTGGCCCGTAGTGCATAGATGGACTGTTGGTTATTGGTTTTACAGTTGTATGTCTTTGGCCTGTAGTGCAAAGAAGAACTGTTGATTGATATCTTTGGTCGTAGTGCAAAGATGAACTGTTGATTAATAGCTTTAGCTCGTAATGCAAAGATGGACAGGTGTATGACATGATCATGACCATTGGTGATACTAACGAATATCCTTGGTCGTAGTGCAGGGATAATTCGATGATGTGATTGGCAGGATCATGACCATTAGTTAATAGTTGAATGTCTTTGGCCATAGTGCACTGACAGGCAATTGATTGGTATGAACATGACTGTTAGTTTTATAGTTGAATATCTTTGGCTCGTAGTGAAAAGGTAGACAACTGATTGGTATGATCATTGTTATTACATTTGAATATCTTTAGCCTTTGGGGTAAGAATTGTGACGCCCCCGAAATAGGTATACATCACCCATTCTGAGTCGCCAATTACATGGTACAAAAAATAACTACAACTTTATTATTACAATTGTCGTGCAAAATACGACAACACATACTGTGAGTTTAAATACAAATATTGTCTTCTAGAAAATATCCACACCCAGATAAAGTCCTCATTACAATTATTGACACACTATTTTACAAAATAGTGAGGAATGCTAAACAACTGTCTAGAACCATCATTCCACACCCCGACTACTTCCCGCTATGTTCTCGCTTCCTGAGAAGAAAAATGGAACAAAAAGGAAAATGGTGAGCTCAACTAGCCCAGTAAAGAATATTATGACTAAGATAATATACAACAAATTATCCATAGTCTTCAACAGAAAAAAATCTAATAGAATACAATAGACAACAAGTTTTAGATCAACAACTGCAACAGAAACAATAATTCATTAGAAGAGTTAAGTAAAGAATGCAATCTACTATCATCTATGAATTTAAAAGTCCATCATCAATATTTTATCCCTGTAACATCGATCAATATACATCTTGCATCAAATATTCATCTTTGCACTACGGGCCAAAGATATTCATTTGTATCACCAGTTGGTCATGTTCATCTTCAACACTGTTCATCTTTGCACTATGGGCCAAAGATATTCATCAGGTAATCATTCATCTTTGCACTATAGGCCAAAGATATTCATCAAGTATCACCATTAAGGACCGAGGATGATGAAAAACATTTAAGAGAACGAATCTAGTGAGACAGAAGGATAAATATTAGGGATTCATATTTCGGTTTATCCAAATTCAATAAATCTCCATAATAATCAAGTGTGAAGTAGAATAAAGATCAAAACATGGATACAATCAAGGATCGTAACCATAAAAGACATCTGGGACGAAAAAGAGAAAATTTCATTTTTCGGTGAATAGTGCCGCATACGTAAATAGTAACCCCGACACAAAAGTTCCAAATTTGATTAAAAAGTTCAAACCAACTTTTCGACATAATGATATTGAAGAAACTAATATCATTTAAGAAGAAAATAACATCCCTTACCTCAAAGAAACAGTACTTCAGAATGAAAGGTTAGAAGTGATGCTTAATGAAACTTGTACTGAACAAAAACTCTCAAAGTATCTAAATACTCACAAAATACGCTTGATAATATATAGAGAGAGAGAGCTTATGTTTCTGGTGTGATTTTCAATTCTAACTTAGCCCTCTATTTATAGGAAAAAGTTAGCCCGCCGAAGCAGACTTGACCTGCTACCTGATGGATTTACCTGCTACTATTGCCACAAACCACATTTGAAATAAAATTCAGCACATTTCTTCATCAACCACAAGTGGGGCCCACTTAATTCTAGAATTTTCCACCAAAATCAATTATAACCCTAATTTCTGAATCAGTCACCTCTTAAAATTTATAACATATCATTCGTTCATTTTTAACGGTTCAAAATTTGTGGACATATACTCAACTTATACATGTATAACATATCCAAAAATCACAACGATCCAACGGTCAGATTAAAAATTATAACTCACGTAATATATCTCAAGGATAGTGATTTAATTTTTAATACTTCCATTACGACAAAAACACCTCAACATTAATTCCTTCAATTATATTAATATAAAATAAATATAACCATCAATTATAAAATAAATATTTTCTTATAAATCAATAATTAATTATTCACAAATAATATTACAGAATAACAATTATGATAATCGGCCGCTCCTGTGAAAGAGGGGCTTTCGATAAGGATTTCTCCTTCATCGCCGTAAGCAATTAGGTTACCAAACCTCTCCTTAGATAGAACTTTCTAGACATTGCCAATAATGCTATCTAATAATATTATTCAAATAATATGAATTATTGATCTGATAATGGGAAATACTATGCAGTGACAATTATTAAAACAACAATAATATAAAATATCAACGCAAAGAATTATTAAATCAATAAAATAGAATATTAAAAAGTAATTATCAGAATAATTATTGAGTAAGTGCCTTTCACGTAAGAATCAATAATTCAAAATACTCAGCAATACCGTGCTATCACAAGAACCACGCCAGACATCAGTATTTTAACCACCGGTAATCCAACAAGATTCATAGTAACATCTACGCCTTATTTATAAAAACTCAAACTTGTCGCTTTCTTCATCCGACAATTATTCTCATATAAATGGTCATACCAGTAAATGCGAATATTCCCTACAAAGAAGAATATTCCACGACCAAACGAATATTCTCCGACAAAAATGAATATTTTATAACCACTTGCTTATTTTATAAAATTTGCACATTTCACCCATAACCAAAGTATTATATCAAATTAACTCCTAATTATTTCATGATAATAAATAGAGAAAATTTAATATTATTCATAATAAGTTGGGGTCTTACAACCTCCCCTCCTTATGAAATTTCGTCCTCGAAATTTACGTACATACCTGGTGTTTCGAAAAGGTGAGGGTACCTCGTTTTGGCCAGTCATGACAAACGCCCTTCCTTGAACCATCGCCTTTATTTTGTCCGTAGTCGCCTTTGGTGCCGCCGTCCCAGTTGGACTTGACTTTGCTATAGGACATAATCGGGCTATGTGACCGTCTTTTCCACAATTGAAACACACCTTGGAAGGTCAGGAACAGTTTGGACTTATGTGTCCCTCCTCTCCGATCTCAGAAGCATCTAACCGGTGGTCGCTTCTCCTCCCCTATGATTTGTTGTTGGTCTTTAATCGATGTCTTTCCGTCATTGTTGAATCTCCTCCTTTGAAATTTCCACTGACTCACCTCTCCTATTGTCATGGCCATGATGACCACCCGAGTGGTTACCGCTTTTGTCCGTATTCTTCCTCCTCACCGGTTATCATCGCTCCGATGATCATTCGCCACCGATATGACCTCGTTTGTGATCCCTCGGTTGAACATACTCATTATCACGCCTAATAATTGAGCCTCATTTTACAACATCCTAATATAAAGAAAATTTATGAGAGATAAGGTATTGTCGAATCTCGTGTTTTAGACCTCTCGAAACATCCGCGTCATACGTTCCTCATTTTCTACCAAATGAGGTGCAAACCTGGATAACTCCGCAAACTTTGCCTCGTACTGGGACACCGTCATGTTGTTCTGTTTTAGTCTAATAAACTCTACCTCCTTCATATGACGAATACTTTCAGGAAAATACTTGTCATTGAATAGTTTCAGAAATTTTTCCCAAGACATGTCGAGTGCAAGTACCGGGTCATGCACGCTTACGATTCCCACCAAGAATCACCTCACCACGAAAACATAAAGGTTGCGAATGGAACCTTCGTTCCCGCATGTACAGCCCAAGACATCGAATATCTTGGTCATTTTCTTAACCCACGTTTTCGCCTTAATCGGATCGGGCTTTCCCCAGAAATCTGGTGGTCCGAACTCCTCGAACTGCTTGGCTATGACAGACCACACGTTGCTATCATTTCCACCCGTATTTTGTACACAAGTCTCCCTCCTCTAATTTTGCATAAACTACAAAAAGCTTCTAAATATCTCATCATTCATCGTTTGCTCGGAAGTGTTGTTTACAGGAGGAATATTGCCTTCCTGTTGCACGTTCCCTTGGTTGGTAATCAAAGGTTGTTCCACAGTCTCATAGACTCCATTGTTAACATTTTCAGCTGCCATTCTTAAAACTGCCATAAAATAGGGGTTAATTAAACAAATTAACATATCACATAATATCCTTATATTATGACCGACCAACAAGTAAGCTTAGGTAGGACATACTAGCGAAGGATTTACTTATCTCTCCCCTCCTAGTTCTATTCCCCGATCTCCGTCAGAGACCATATCCCTAAGCTCTGATACCAACTGTGACGCCCCCAAAATAGGTATACATCACCCATTCTGAGTCGCCAAATACATGGTACAGAAAATAACTACAAATTTATTATTACAATTGTCGTGCAAAATACGACAACACATACTGTGAGTTTAAATACAAATATTGTCTTCTAGACAATATCCACACCTAGATAAAGTCCTCATTACAATTATTGACACACTATTTTACAAAATAGTGAGGACTGCTAAACAACTGTCTAGAACCATCATTCCATACCCCGACTACTTCTCGTTATGTTCTCGCTTCCTGAGAAGAAAAATGGAACAAAAAGGAAAAGGGTGAGCTCAACTAGCCCAGTAAAGAATATTATGACTAAGATAATATACAACAAATTATCCTTAGTCTTCAATAGGGAAAAATCTAATAGAATACAATAGACAATAAATTTTAGATCAACAACTGCAGCGGAAACAACAATTCATTAGAAGAGTTAAGTAGATAATTCAATCTACTATCATCTATGAATTTAAAAGTCCATCATCAATATTTTATCCCTGTAAAATCAATCAATATACATCTTACATCAAATATTCATCTTTGCACTACGGGCCAAAGATATTCATTTGTATCACCAGTTGGTCATGTTCATCTCAACACCTGTTCATCTTTGCACTACGGGCCAAAGATATTCATCATGTAATCATTCATCTTTGCACTGCAGGCCAAAGATATTCATCAAGTATCACCATTAAGGACTGAGGATGATGAAAAATATTTAAGAGAATGAATCTAGTGAGACAGAAGGACAAATATTAGGGATTCGTATTTCGGTTTATCCAAATTCAATAAATCTCCATAATAATCAAGTGTGAAGTAGAATAAAGATCAAAACATGGATACAATCAATGATAGTAACCATAAAAGACATCTGGGACGAAAAATAGAAAATTTCATTTTTTGGTGAATAGTGTCGTATTTGTGAATAGTGTTGTATACGTGAATAGTTTCGTATACGTAAATAGTAACCCCGACACAAAAGTTCCAAATTTGATTAAAAAGTTCAAACCAATATTTCGGCATAATGATATTGAAGAAACTAATACCATTTAAGAAGAAAATAACATCCCTTACCTCAAAGAAACAGTACTTCGGAATGAAAGGTCGGAAGTGATGCTTAATGAAACTTGTACTGAACAGCAACTCTCAAAGTATCTAAATACTTACAAAATACGCTCGATAATATAAAGAGAGAAAGAGAGAAAGCTTATGTTTCTGGTGTGATTTTCAATTCTAACTTAGCCCTCTATTTATAGGAAAATGTTAGCTCGCCGAAGCAGACTTGACCTGCTACCTGATGGCTTTACCTGCCACTATTGCCACCCACCATATTTGAAATAAAATTCAACACATTTCTTCACCAACCACAAGTGGGGCCCACTCAATTCTAGAATTTTCCACCAAAATCAATTATAACCCTAATTTTTGAATCAGTCACCTCTTAAAATTCATAACAAATCATTCGTTCATTTTTAACGGTTCAAAATTTGTGGACATATACTCAACTTATATATGTATAACATATCCAAAAATCACAACGATCCAACGGTCAGATTAAAAATTATAACTCACGCAATATATCTCAAAAAATGTTGATTTAATTTTTAATACTTCCATTCCGACAAAAACACCTCAACATTAATTCCTTCAATTATATCCATATAAAATAAATATAACCATCAATTATAAAATAAATATTTCCTCATAAATAAATAATTAATTATTCATAAATAATATTACAGAATCACAATTATGACAACCAGGCCGTTCCCAGGAAAGAGGGGACTTTCCGATAAGGATTTCTCCTTACTAGCGCGCAATTAGGTGACCAAACCTCTCCTTAGATAGAACTTTCTAGACATTGTCAATAATTTTATCTAATAATATTATTCAAATAATATGAATTATTGATCTAATAATGGGAAATACTGTGCAGTGACAATTATTAAAACAACAATAATATAAAATATCAACGCAGCAATTATTGAATCAATAAAATAGAATATTGAAAAGTAATTACTGTAACAATTATTGTGTAGTGCCTTCTTACGTAAGAATCAATAATTCAAAAATATTATGAAATACCGTGTGCTACTGCGCAATCACGCGTATTACTGTATTTTAACCACCGAGTAATCCAACAATATTCACAGTAACAACTACGCCGTTATTTATAAAAACTCAAACTTGTCATTTTCTTCATCCGACATTATTATTCATATAAATGGCTACGCCAATTGCATTTAATATTCCTCGGCAGCCAGAATATTCCACGACCAAACGAATATTCCCCGACAAAAATGAATATTTTATAACCACTTGCTTATTTTGTAAAATTTGCACATTTCACCCATAACCAAAGTATTATATCAAATTAACTCCTAATTATTTAAAGATAATAAATTGAGAAAATTTAATATTATTCATAATAAGTTGGGTTCTTACAAGAATATTGAGTAAACGTTTTATTAAGCCTTTGTGGCAAGGAGAAACTGTTGATTTACATGATTATAAATATGAATTGTGGATTTAACTATAATCTTTGGTGGTTCAGGTGAAGACAGGTGATGAGAGTTCTTTTTGTCTTGGGTATAACAAAGAACTATTAATGGGTATTACAGGGATAAAGTTGATGAAAAACTTTTTAAATCATAGAAGATAGTAGATATCATGCTCTACATGACACTTCTAATGGATTGCTTGTTCTGCTGTAGTTAAACTTGATGTTTATTGTATATTATCAGTTTGACACTGTTGAAGGCTAACAATAATTTATTCTGCATTATCTTAGTCATAATATTTCTTACTAGGCTAGTTGAGCTCACCCCTTGCTTTTATTGTTCTCTTTAGAAAATGAGAACGTAGCCGGGACTAGTCGTGGAACGGAGTGACGGTCCAGATGTTTGCATTAGTAGTCCTCACTATTCTATGAAATAGTGTAATAATAAATATATTAGGACTCCATTTGAGTTTGAATACTGTCTAGAAGACAATATTCGTATTTAAACTCTCAACTTATGTTTGGTCTTATTGTACACGACAATTGTATAATTAAGTATATATTTGATTTATGTACCATGTATTTGGCGACTCAAGATGGGTGATGTATACCTGTTTTGGGGGCGTCACAATCTCAAGAAATAAGATTTGTACTAAATAATGATAACCATAATAATAGTAATAGTGATAGTAATAAACAATAAATATTATTATTATTATTATTATTATTACTATTATTATTATTATTGTTATTATTATTATTATTATTATTATTATTATTATTATTGTGACGCCCCCAAAATAGATCCACACGACCCTTTTTGAGTCGCCAGATATCATATTATAAAAATCAAATACAAACTTCATTTATACAACTGTTGAACTGTCGTGCAGAATACGACCACAATTAAACTGTGAGTTTTAATACAAATGTATGTAACTCTCATGGTGCCTCGACCATAACCTTACAATGGTACCTTACATAAAAGTACAGTCAATAACTATTTTAGAAATTAAAATCTTTGGGAAGTGGTCAAGGAAACCTTCGTACATGGGAGGCTATGCGTCTAGGTTATGATAGATATCATATGTCCACAAAATTATCATTGGCTGACCCATTAGTCCCCAAAGAAAAACAAGAAGATTGCTATCATCTTCTTTCTAATGGTGAGTCTTCTCTTGACATACAATTATCTCCGTGTCTCCAAGTGAGAATTATATTTCAAATAAACTCCAAGATTATATAGGTAGTGCTCGTAGATATACTCAGCAAGTGGATGTGCACAACCCTATCTTATGATAACACGAGGTTGTATGTCATTAGACATCTTGTATGATAGTGGCAAAACACCCTTCTAAAGTTGGGTTCACCTCACCCTATTCGGTTCACCAAAATTAAATATCAAATGACGTATACAATACAACACACTTATCTAAAGTTCTCAATAAAATTATTTCTATACTATTTAGGGAGAACCTCAACAGCTATAGACCACCGTTCTATCCTCCTGTTACCCTCGCTCAACTCAGCTACACTCTTATTACCTGAAAGGAATTGTGAAGCAAAAAGGGTGAGCACAACTAGCCCAGTAGAGAATATCATGACTAAAGATAATTTACATCATCAATAGCCTTTATCATTAATAAATAAGAGATTTAGAACATATGGTAGATGATAAAACTTTTCAACCATAGTTGCAGCGGAACGACCAATCCATTAGAAGAGTCAAATAGACCATAGGGTCTATTATCTTCTCCATGTTAAAAGTCCACCAACAATGTTTTATCCTCAGAACATCAATCAACAATTCCTCATCCACAATCATGTGAATAACTCATAATCATAATTGTGATTCTAAATTCCTCTTCGCACCCAGGACGAAGATAATTTTCATCACCTGTCTTTACCTGAAACATCAAAAATCATGGTTATACCAAATCACAATTCTTGTTCATAATCATATTAAAATTCATCTTTGCACTACGGGCCAAAGATATTCATTAACAATTCATCTTTGCTCTACAGGCCAAAGACATACAACTGTATTATAAAAGAGTCAAGTAGAGCATGATATCTTCTACGAATTAAAAGTGTATTATCAATATATTATCTCTGAGACTCGGCTTAATAATTAATCCACAGCATAGAATCATCCCTGCTCTACGGCCAAGGATATTCATTAGTATTACGACCATAAATTATCCATGCACTACGGGCCAATGATATTCGTGTTTTCAACAATGGTCATGATTATACCGAATGATCCATGTTTATAATCATACCAACAACTGTCCATTAATGCACGTAAGCCAAAGATATACAACTATAAAACCAATAATCAATAGTCCATCTTTGCACGTAAGCAAAAGATATACAATTGTAAAATCAATAATCAACAGTCCATCTTTGCACGTAAGCCAAAGATAACTTTCATTACAATATAAGGATGAGGATGATGACAATGATATAAACATTAATCAAACGAAAATAAGGATAAATATTAAAGACTTTAAATTTATCCATATATTATCAATCACTTAATAAACTCATAATCTAATATTAATAATATTATAACAATATTTTAATCACTTCTTAAACTTATAAATAATTTATTTTAATTGTTTACACTTTACCAAATAATACATTTAATCATTCAAAAATGCCATACTCATAAGATTTCATCACCAATGATCAAATTCCTCATCAAAAATCTGCATATACCCTATATAATTAAGATTCCCAAGCCATAAAATCCTCTTTTCCAATTTTGTTACTTCACATAACATATTTAATTCATTTACTCATAACTAGTTCATTTTTATGAAAAATACCAAATCAGTCCCAAAAATATTTCTTTTATGGGATTTAGCAGAATATAGTCCTATATTGAACATATATTTTTCTTGAAAATTTTAAAATTCATTTACTATTTTTCATATGACCAAAACTGCCGAATATTTAGATATTTATCATAAATTGTACTTTTGTCCAAAAATTATGAAATTTATAGGGTATACATGTACTCCCAATAAAAATTTCATCAATTTTGGAGTTAACCATAAGGAGTTGTAAGGGTTTACTTTTAAAATAGTCTTTTTCCATAAAATTCATAACTCCTAATCTATACATCCAAAAATCGCCATTTTTGACACAATCTAGAAAACTCATCAAATTATCATTTTAAATTTTTTCAGAATTTTTGAGGGTCAGAAAAATTACAAAACTGCAAATAGATTTTCACTCGCCATGCGGTAATCCACGTAGACAGATCATTTCCACAATTTAATAAGGAATGAATACAAAGGATCATTCACCATGCATGCGGTAATCCACATAGACAAAGTTATTCCAATGTAATAATAAGGAATGTAATAACAAAAGAATTCACCATACATGCGATAGACATGCATGCATGTGTTATTCCCAAATGTAATAATAAAGAATGGAACTAGGTCATGCGTAATCCGCATGCATGTGATATTTCAATGTAATAATAAAGAATGGAACCAGTGTCATGCGTAATTAAGATGCATGGCAGATATTCCAAATGTAATAATAAAGAATGGAACCAGTCATTCGTAATCCAGATAGGATGTGATATTCAAATGTAATAATAAAGAATGGAATAACAACGAAATCACCGGGCATACGATAGACCGCATATGAGCAAAGTTATTCCAATGTAATAATAAAGAATTGAATTAAAGAAGAATTTCACTATATATACTAAGATTGCCATGTATGAAGTTATTCCAACAATAAAGAATGGAATAACAATAGAAATCACCAGTGCATGCGATAGACCACACGCATGTGAGTTATTCCAATGTAATAATAAAGAATGAAATAACAGAAGAATTTCACCATGTATGCGGTACTTCTCATAGACAGGTTATTCCAACATAATAATAAAGAATGGAATAACAACCGTTATGAATATTGAAAGAAAATAACTCTCTTCATGAATACAAAAGAATAATACCCCTTACCTTAGAAGAAACTGGATATTGGAATAATGAGGTAGTAGACTTCTCTTCTTCTTTCTCTCTATAATAATTGCTCTATAGCTTTAGTGAATTGGTGAGAAATGAAGAAAGAATGAGCTTCTATTTATAGAAAAATATATTTTTGATAATTGCATGTTTTGGGGCTCAAAATATTACAATATAGTACCTTTCTCTTTTTCTTCATTTTTAATTTAGTCTTGCAAGTATTATCAAACTTGCACCACCTCCCCTAATAGTAAATAATGTGAATAAATAGTTCAATCATGTGAATTAATAGTTATAATCATGTGAAAATACGAATTACAGTATAGTACCTCCATCTATACCTCCATTTTTAACTTAGTCATGCAAGTATTATCAATCTTGCACCAACTCCCCTAATAGTACAAGAATGTGAATCAATAGTACACACATGTGAACAAATAGTTATAATCATGTGAATTAATAGCAATTAATTGCTCATTTATCCGATTAATTACTCGACTGGTCAGTATAACTTTCAGACATCAATTAATATCAAAATAAATGTCGATTTCTACTAACACTAACAATCCCAATACAATGGAAATATTTTTCTCAAAAATTTCATTTTTGAAGTTTGACTTTTTCCAAAAAAGTCAACTATTGACTTTTTTGACCAAAAAGTCAACCCCGACAAATTTTGTGTTTATAGTCTATTTCTATTAATTTCATCGTTCCGAACTCAAATATCACGTCCACATCTCCAAATTTAACTCCGAATTCAAATTTGATTTTTAATAACATTCATCATTAATATTATAACTCACAATATTTAACAACCAGGTCGTTCCTAGGAAAGAGGAGGCTTTTCGATAAGGATTTCTCCTTATTGGCGCGTAATTAGGTGACCAAACCTCTCCTTAACAGAACTTCTAGACAGTATCAATATTGCAAATAATAATATGAATAACTTTGTCGTCTCAATTATTGATTTAATAATATATAAAATATTATGCAGATGATACTGTGATAATAATTGAATCAATGATATGAGAAATATGATGCAGCAATTATTGTAGCAATAATTGAGTATAACTGAGTGACTTCTCACATAAGCATCAATAATCAATATCGTGTGCTACTATGCAACCACGCGTATTACTGTATTTTTATCAATTTAACCATTTACTAAATAGAATAATAATTATAAAAATTGAATAATTTCATTTCGTAAAATTCGGGGTCTTACATTATTGTTATTATTAGTGTTATTATTATTATTATTATTATTATTATTATTATTTTATAATAATAAATAATAAATTATATAATAATAATAATAATAAATAATAATAATAATAACAATAAAATAATAATAATAATAATAATAATAATAATAATAATAATAATAATAATAATAACAATAATAATAATAATAATAACAACAACAATAATAATAAAAATAATAATTCTAATAATAATAATAACAATAATAATAATAATAATAATAATAATTATTATTATTATTATTATTATTACTATTACAATTATTATCATTATCATTATTTAGTACAAATCTTATTTATTGGGAAAATCTAATAGTTAGACATGTGGTGTTTGGGTGGTCTTTTGACCAAAATTTCTAATTGGAGGTCGTGGGTTCAATTCTTTGGAGTAAAATATTTTTGGAATTAATTTTGAAGTTGACCAAAAGAAAGGAACTCAATATCGAAAAATACCTAAAATTCAGTGGCAACATTTATATTTTACCTTTTGTGAGCATGTCAAGAAATACCATCTTGGGAATCAAATCAATTGGAAAATTAAATAGTAGTACTTACTTATTTTAGGCGATTCTTGTTGGCATGTACTCCATTCATCCCTAATTATTTGACATTTTAGAGTTTTTTATTTATCCCTAATTATTTGACGTTTATTCAAATCTAAGATAATTAATGATAATTTTTCCAAAATTATCCCTCATTACTCTGCCTATTTTTTTGATGTTTTAAACACTTTCTCTCTCCTTATCCTAACAAAACTCTCTTTATTCCAACAAAAGATTTAAGGATATTATAGACAATTGAGTACTATATTTATTGATTTCCAATCATTATCTTAATTCTTGTGTCCACCTCTAAAACGTCAAATAATTAGGGACGGAGGGAGTAAGTCTTAATTTACTATACCCACATGTTCCCACTCTTTCTCTCTCCACTGTTATCACATTTAATTCATCCACATTATCGTGATTTACGGATGGAACAAGATTTGTACTCTGTCTCTTCCAAAATAAATGTCCTAATTGATTTTGATACACTAATTAATAATTTTTTTAACTTAAATTACCCTTTTAATTACTTATTAATTGAAGTATTTCTTCACTTTTCTAGTATCTCAATAATTGCTCTTTCACTTTTCTATGATCCTAATAATTGCTCTATCACAAGTCATTTAATTCTCTAAATACATTTTCTTGTAACTCTCACATTCCCAATAAGTATATTAAATAGATTATGAGGGTATAAGAGGAAGACTGAAGTAAATATAGTTACTAATATAAAAATAGGATTTTTTAAAACATCTAAAAAAGAAATTAGGACATTTAATATGAGACGGAGGGAGTAATATATAAAATATATATGTTTCCATTAATATATGTTTCCCTAACCATGTTTCCACTGGTTTTGGTATGATATTATCTAAAATTCGAGAGCATTTAGTCGCCAAAGCCAGAAATTCCATCCAACAATGTTAGAAAGTGAAATTTTAATACTTGAAGTATTTTGCACGGCCGTCACTCCAAATGCGTGACTCACGTGCAGTGGAAAAATGTGAGACCAATTATAAATTAGGATTCACATGTGACCTAAAAGAATTAAATGGTAAACAAAAAAGCTGAAAATAAATATGCGAGACCCGAGAGAAGCCTTCACGTGTCTCGAGGCAGAACACTCATAGAGGAGACTCATTTTGGGAATTGATTGAGGAATTGGATTGGTGGCTAGAAGGGCATGATGATCTGGTCATTAATCTGGTGACTAAGGGTATTTTTGGAATTTCCTTGAGGTCATGTGCCTGACACATGACCACGTTCCAGGAAACTTTATAAATACCCCTTATATTCTATGAGGGAGAGGGACCTCTCTTTGGACTTTGGACTTTGGACTTCGACTATTTGAAGATTGGAGGACTTGGACATTCTCTCAACTCGAATCACTCAAGAAAGCTCTTGGAATCCCTGCTACCCTAACAAGGTTTCTGGATTCTAAGAGTTCTGCAACATGTCATTGGAGTAATTTCTCACCTGTTCTTCTCCCCTCTTCAATCCATCAATCAATTCCGTGCTCTTCGTGAATTTTTCTTCTCATCAGCCAACACGAAACTCTAACCCTAGTAAGGTACTATTTCCTTGCCCACACTCTCTATAGCTTTCTCTTTTCAGTTGTAAGTAAAATATGAAGAATACTTGCTTCTATTTATAGAACAATTCTAGCTTGACCCTTGCAATGTGAAGAGGCAAGTGGCTTGACTCTTGGCAGTGTGAAGATACAATTAGTTTGATCCTTGGCAATGTGAAGAGACAATTGGCTTGACCCTTGGCAATGTGAAGAGACAACTAGCTTGAGCCTTGGCAATGTGAAGAGACAATTAACTATTTGTGAAAGTAAATCTTAGCACTGTGAAGAGACATGTGGCTCTTAGATGACCTGTGGGTCCCACAGAAGTGTCCCACATAAATTAAATAAAGTTGTGGGTCCCACAGAAGAAAGTTGTGGGGTCCCATGAACAAGTCGAACTAACAAAACGCCACATATCACCAATATTTCCTTCAATAAGTATTCACCATTGATATTATAGACTCACAATACTGACAACCAGATCGTTCCTAGGAAAGTGGGGCCTTTCCAATTCGGATTTCTCCTTATTGGCGTGCAATTATATAACCTAATCCCTTTCCTTGACAGAACTTTTAGACATTGCTAATAGTGCTGACTAATAATATCCTTTCAAATAATATGAGTTCATCGTGTCATGACAATTATTGATTCGTGAAGAGACATGTGGCTCTTAGATGACCAAGAGTCCCACGGAAGTGTCCCACATAAATTAAATAAAGTTGTGGGTCCCACAGAAGAAAGTTGTGGGGTCCCATGAACAAGTCAAACAAACAAAACGCCACATATCACAAATATTTCCTTCAATAATTATTCACCATTGATATTATAGACTCACAATACTGACAACCAGATCGTTCTCAGCAAAGTGAGGCCTTTCCAATTCGGATTTCTCCTTATTGGCGTGCAATTATATAACCTAAACCCTTTCCTTGACAGAACTTTTAGACATTGCTAATAGTGCTGACTAATAATATCCTTTCAAATAATATGAGTTACTATGTCATGACAATTATTGATTCTGTGAAGAGACATGTGGCTCTTAGATGACCTGTGGGTCCCACAGAAGTGTCCCACATAAATTAAATAAAGTTGTGGGTCCCACAGAAGAAAGTTGTGGGGTCCCATGAACAAGTCGAACTAACAAAACGCCACATATCACAAATATTTCCTTCAATAATTATTCACCATTGATATTATAGACTCACAATACTGACAACCAGATTGTTCCCAGGAAAGTGGGGCCTTTCCAATTCGAATTTCTCCTTATTGGCGTGCAATTATATAAACTAAACCTTTTCCTTGACATAACTTTTAGACATTGCTAATAGTGCTGACTAATAATATCCTTTCAAATAATATGAGTTACTATGTCGTGACAATTATTGATTTAATGATGTGGAATACTATGTAGTTGTTATTGTGATAATTATTAAATCAATAATATAAAATACTATGCAATTATCAATATACTAATTATTAAGTCAATAATATAAAATACTATGCAATTAATACTGTAGCAATTATTAAATCAATAATCAGAAATATTGTACAATACCGTGTGCTACTATGGAATAATGTGTATTACTGTACTTTTATCACCCGATATTTCAACAGTTAACGGTAAAAGTTTTGCCGATAATTTTTAAAAAGGTTATTTCTGTCGCTTTCCTTATCTAACAGTTATTTCGTTGTGGGGTCCACCAATGATTAGTTATTTCGGCGCCGTCGTACGAATATTGTAATAGCCGAGAATTCCAAGTTACTTTGTAAATAGATATATTAATTAAATATTAATGATATCAAAAACTTTGTGATGTGTGTGGAATGATTAGGAAGTAATATAAATATGTGAATTGTAATTATGTATATGTGTTATTTATTTTATAAATTAAATTAAAAGGAAATGTTTCATAAACCTAATTATACATTAGGTATGAAAATTTAAATAACCCAAGGATTATGGTGTGGGAGAATAATAATATTTAAAATTATACTAATTTAAGAGATATATTTTACTATTTCAATTTATTAATTTTTATAACTTAATTTAAGCAAGTCTAATTGGGTTATAAAATTTAATGTACAAGAGTAATGATTTAAATTCCAAATGTGTGGAATGGAAAAATAATTAGTGTAGGATAAAATGGAAAGTATTGGAATATGTTAATTTTCCATGGGCCAAAGAATCAAATTGAAATCCCAAAAGATTAAAATAGTTGCCCAAATTTGTAGCCCAATTAAAATGAGCATTTTGGACATTTAGTATACTAAATAGAGCATTAAAAGAAAGTACAACTTGGAGAAAAATTGGCCACATAGCCAACCATATGTGGAGAGAAAATGGGGGGGGGGGGGCATTTCATCATTACAACTGTGACACCCCCAAATTCAAACCACATTTATCTCAAATTTGGTTATCACGTACTAACTCTAATAATAAATCATCATCTTATACAGCAGAATAATAGAATAAATTACATAGATATAACATAATTATTCTTGTCCCAAGGGTTCGTAACTTAAATATCTCTTACATAGCTCAATAATAATCAAACACTGACTGGACATAACTGATACATAATACAATACCATTTAACTTAAACATAGCTTAATAAGTTCTTCTACAACCAAATCATAATACATTCTTAGCAATCTAGAAATAACTACTCCAAAACCTTTTCTTTACCCATGTCATTGCCAGAGGGTTCACCACGTTCTGCCTTCACTGAAAGTTTTAGGGAAAGCAAAGATGAGCAACAATTTTGCCCATCAAGTAATATAGCAAAGAGGGTAATAAACATGTTTTAAATTTCTCAAGGGTATATGATAATTCAAGATAACAAGAAGTATCGATGATTAACAACAATGATCGCTATGGACAATAATATTCAATGATTAAATCAATTAAAGTTTTCAAAGCAATAGATACTGAGCAATCACTAAGGACTATAAACTACTCCTAGAATTAACAGTAATAGACTGATAATTCTACAAAATGAGTACAGTAGGTGATCAACCTAAAGTAGACCATGTCATGCATACCATTTAGTCTTTCTCATATGCGCACGTCGGTTCCCCGACAATATATAATTCCCCTACTAAGAGGGTTGTTCTTCTCAGTTATAAGAGTCCGCACCAAGTTAATTTGGTTTGGATAGCTTTTGATCAATTATCAATAGTGTAGCCAAATCAATGGCTTAGACAGCTCTTTCACAATATATATATATATATATATATATATATATATATATATATATATGAACAATTATCGTTTAAATCAAAGTTTGAAATTTCATTACGACATATTGTTTCTTCAAAGTTCTACATGTACGATCAATAATTGCACAAGTTCAATAATGCTCAATAAAGAGTAAGGTTCAATTACTTGCATTCAATATACAAATAAAATGAAATTTGAAAACTTGCACAAAATTCAAAGTTGTGTAAGTTGGGAAACTTGCCTCAAGCGTAGTTTACCAAAGTAAATCTTAATACCCTCTTTCAGATCCTAACATAATATATTTACACGTATAGGATTTTCAATAGTTACATAAACTCATATATGCAAGTTCAAACGTACACTTAAACATCCAACCTAGTTGTAACTTCATACTTACTACATCACATATCCTACATCTTCATAACACAAATCAGATTGTATATCACCACAAAGTCAAACAACGTATCATTGCTTTATAGCTAGTAAACATTCGTTTGGACTCAACATTTGAAAGTTATAATTACTCATTAAACATTCAACTCTATCACCTAACATGCTTCTTAACACATTACATAGTTTATTGTTCATATAATCCAAGTTAAAGTAATCATATAAGTATGCTTCGAACATCAAATCAGAAATAAAAACTAGACATAATCGCAAGTTAAGCGCTTCATATACTGCCTAAGCTTAGGATTTGCGTGAATCAAGGCCATCCCCGCCGCACCGAGTTAAGCTTTGTATTCCTATTTTTGTCCCATCCTTTAGTATACTCAATTAATCATAATTAACATGTACACAAGCTAAAGTACTTTATATAAATGTATGACCATTCTTGAATTCACTTTTACAAGTTTTTAGTTTATAACTTTCCATGGAATTAAAGCATAAAAGGTCATGTAATCATCATCCCTTATAACTTTGGCCATAGGTTTACCTAGAGAGGTCTCACAATCTGTTTAATACATATAATCATGGTGTTCATATTGTTTATTCACAACTATCATTGTTTAACACTTCAAAACATGCTTTAAACTAGTGTTTGATTAAATTATCTTTATGTCCATCACCTACGAATCCTGTTTAAATACATAATAAAACATAACATGACATCTCAAGCTTTTAGAATCTAAATACTCATATTTAATGCAACTTAAGTTGAAAACATGCTCGAGGTTGCCTTTGAAATCATTTTACATGAATGATGCAATATAGCACATATAAAATAACTTTAAAACTCTTACCATAAGTAACTAAGTCATGTTAACATCTTTTTAAGTTCAGAAACTATATCTTGTAGCATTCATGACCATTAGCTTATTATCCTAAGCTTTTCTTTTAAAATAATTTCTAACACAATTCTTATCAAATTGGTCATGAGTATAATAACTATGAATCATATATCATACTTATTTATGTTCTAAATCAGTCATGTATGTAACATACTAAGTTCAGAACTTGTAGATCATGTATTACTTCAAAGTTTGTTTTTAAACTTTAAGTTTTGATTACAAATCTCTCACTAATTTATGTTGATTTCTTTATACTACATAAGAAAGCTTTATATCTCATGTTATTCCCCTTTTTAGGTATATATTTAAGTCATAACACTAATTTCACCACACATTGTATACAAAAAATTAGTAACTGATTCTAGGGTACGGCTCAGCTGCACTGCACCCTAGTACAAATCGGGCGCAACTGTTGGGTAAAATCTAATTACGCACAACACGCAAGTATACATGGTCATAGAGTATCGTTCCCACGAGGAATTATTAATACAAATTACCAAATATTAACTCTTAACTAAACTAATTTTATTTAAACAATCAATTTAATATTATGAATTAAATTATTTAATTAAACTAATTCTAATTATCACTAATTACAAATCAGATTATGAAGATTTAAGATCATAACTTCACTTATTGCTTCATTTAAGTTAACACACTTCTCATCAATTATTCTCTATTCTGAATTGTTAATCAAGAACACTAAAGTAGATAAAACCACCTCTCAATGCATAATACCCATACTCACTTAAATCCACATATGATAGAATTAAGCAAGACACCCTAATTAACTAATCCACTATATCTCAATGTGAATTACAATTAAAAAGGATTTAAAGCACAAGTTCTCTATAAGATTACATATGGCATAAAGACATATCTCTAACCTAAACACGAATCATGAATTCCATCTATGGATAAATCAAAGACACATGCTATTATGATCAGATCTAAATCTAAACTTCATCTCTCGAGTTCATATAGATTATCACGGTAATTGATGGCCAATCAATTAAACAATTAATTCCAAATCACAATAGACAATCCTCACAATAGAACATAATAATTGATAGCGAAGCATGTTAAAATAAACTACACAATAAGATCCATTGTAATCTCAAACAAAGAATTAGTTCATTGAATTAAAACTAAGAATCCACAATTGAATAAACAATAAAAGACAAAGATAGAAGAAGTTAAGAAGATAGAATCTATTGTCTGTAGATTTGATGCTCTCTCCTTGCTCCTACTTTGAATCTTCAAAGGTCACCAAATCGCTTCAATCTCCAAATCTCATAAAAACTAGTGTTTTCTCCTATTATACTATAATCTAATCTAATGGAATCCTCTCTCTTTCCTCTAATCTATGTGATTCTCTTTCTTTTATATATCTCTTTATGTGTCTTTAAGTCCTCTTGGAAGTCCTTAACTCAATCAGATCGAAACAATCCTTCTCCAACTAAAATACCCGCCCCGGCGGGCATTTTGTGAAGGGAAAGCCCGCTTCGGCGAGGGTCACTTTTCTGCTCTAACATCCTTTGGTAAAATGGCCATAACTTTTGATCCGGGAGGATTTACGAGGCTTTCCACCTATCAAATCGAAGCTATCGACGAGATCTACAACTTTCATTCTTTGAGAATTGAGAAATTATGGCCGGAACAAGATCGAAATCGAGCTTGAAGTAGATACTGTGTAAATTGCAAGCATGAGAACTCTTAGCTTTGATCTTCATTGATAAAAAGGCCATAACTCTCGCATCCAAACTCCGATTGGGATGATTCAAGATGTTTTGGAAAGCTAAGAAGAAGCTCTATAGTATAATCCAAGTTTCAAGTCAAGAACATGCATCCAACTTGGTGTTAAAAGCCCTGCAATCTCCCCTTCTTTTATTTGCTTGCATATTTTTGCCCAAAAGATGTCTGAATTGCTTTTCCTTGCTTCTTCATGCCAATTTTTTGTCATAGCCTACAAAATAACATAAAATATATGAAAAGTAACTATAAAACATAGGTTTAAGCAACTAATTCAAGTAATAAATACTGGATAAGTTGGTATAAATCCTACTTATCAAATACCCCAAACTTAAACCGTTGCGTGTCTTCAAGCAAAAACACAAAACAACAATGCTATGCAATGCAACTAATCTACATGCTTACGAACCCAGCAGTAATGACAGAAACAAGTCTAATCAATCGGCCTTAGAGAAATCAAGTAAATATGATAATACATCATATCAAAACAAATCAATAATTTTCCAATCAATCATTAAATCTTAGACTGTTATCACTAATATAGTGCGTTTGTGCTCCCCAACAATGTTAACTGATATAAAATCAAATTTAACACATAACAAGTCTCTTCGAAGGTATCATATAGTGTAAACTCAAGAAATCCAAAAACAAGCTAGATCCAACTAAAATCAAATAATTACCAATATCGAGGGTCAACATGGGATACTTATGCTTTATTTTTCATCTACGGGGGATTTTTGCTCTTATTTCCCATTTTATTAATTTTTTTATTTTTTTTATTTTATATACACATAGCTATGCAATGTCTTATTCCCTTAGGCTTTTCAATGCTACCTTAACGAGCTTTCGACCAACGACTCTCAGACCATTAAGACCTTAGGGCGCTAGGTGTAAAGACAATCCCCTCGGGCTTACTTACTCAAGTAACAAAGGTCACAAAATTAGACAAGCACGCCACGGTGTTTATTCATACTTTTTTTCTTTTTATAGCTTATATACCCTAAATATTCCCCCAAATTTAGGTTCTTGTCTAACTTTAGCCATCACTACTTATTCTTGTCATTCTTTCATTCAAACTAGCATTATCCTTTAGAGTCCCATTATGTATCAATTTAAACTCAATCAATCAATAAGTTGTTTTTACTGTGCTATCCTTATTATACAAGTTTCAAACAGAAAAAGACTCAATTCCTAACAAGAAATCACATCAAAGCTCTAATAGTCAGTACTATTTTTGTCTACCCAATTCTAATCTCATCATTGGCCAAAACAAACTATAAATATCAAACAGCTGGACTCGTGCAAGATGTACTTAATGCTATATAAACATAGTAAACTAACAACTATTTTTGAAAATTTTCAATTTTTTTAAAGAAACTGAATGTAAAAACTAAATGTAACTATACGAACTACAATGTAAATAACTAACTATATGTAATACGACACTAAAATGCCCCCATACTTAAACTAGACATTTTTCTCAATGGCTAAAATAGAAAAAAGTAAAGCAGAGGACTTCCCCGAAAATATAGCAATCCTCCTCCTTGTCCGCTAAGTTTGGAGAATAGATTAGGCACATGGAATAAATTGGCACCACACTTGAATTGGACTTGAATAACTTTTTTATAATCTTCTGCTTGTCCATTATACCTCCAATACCTGCAATTAAGAGAGACAATATGGATTAGAATAGCACTTGGATTGGTAAGAGAACTTAATAAGCAAATTAATTCCTATCTACTAAATAAACTAGTAAAGCATATAAATATAAAAATTCCTAGGTTGCCTCCCAGTTAGTGCTTGAATTACAGTTTTTCAGCCTGACTTTGTCTAGTCAATGCTATCCAATTTGTGAGACCCCAAATTTTATGAATAAAGATTTAAATTTCTCGAAATATTTTTTTGAATATTATGGTGTGGATTTGATATAATGTTATAGTTGTGGGTAATATTTATAAATTTTGCAAAGAATGCAAGTTGTTATAAAATATTCGTTTGGTCGGGTAATATCTGTACGACGGTACAATCTTTGGTGGACCCCACAACAGAAGTATTGTCGTAGTTAGAAAACGACAGAATTATCATTTTATAAAAGTAACGGCAAAAGTGTTACCGTTAAAACTGTTGAACTACCCGGTAGTTAAAGTACAGTAATACGCGTGGTTGCATAGTAGCACACGGTATTGATTATTGATGCTTACGTAAGAAGTCAATCAGTTATACTCAATTATTGCTACAGTAATTGCTGCATCACATCTCTCATATTATTGATTCGATTATTGTCACAGTATCATCTGCATAATATTTTATATATTATTAAATCAATAATTGAGACGATAAAGTTATTCATATTATTAAATTTCAATATTTACAATGTCTAAAAGTTGTGTCAAGGAGAGGTTTGGTCATCTAATTACACGCCAATAAGGAGAAATCCTTATCGGAAAGCCCCCTCTTTTTCTGGGAACGACCTGGTTGTTAAATATTGTGAGTTATAATATTAATGATGAATAAGTTCGTGTTGATTAAAGATGAAATTGATAGTTCCATTGTGTTCGGATTATTAGTGTTAGTGGAAATTGACATCTATTCCGATGATAATTGATGTCTAGGGGGTTATATTGATAAATCGGGTAATTAATCGAATAAATGAACAATTAATTGCTACTAATTCACATACTTATATAACTATTTGTTTAATGTGTGTACTATTGAGTCACATTCATTTACTATTAGGGGAGTTGGTGCAAGATTGATAATACTTACATGACTAAGTTAAAAATGGAGGTATAGATGAAGATACTATACTGTAATTCGTATTTTTACATGTCTAGAACTATTGATTCACATGATTTACTATTGATTCACATGATTTACTATTAGGGGAGGTGGTGCAAGTTTGATAATACTTGCAGGACTGAATTAAAAATGAAAGAAAAGTTGAAGGTATTGTACTGTAATATTTCTAGCCCCAAAACATGCAATTAACGAAACTATATTTTCCTATAAATAAAAGATCATTCTTCCTTCATTTCTCACCAATTCACTAAAGCTATAGAGCAATTATTATAGAGAGAAATTATAGACAGAAAGAAGAAGAGAAGTTTGCTACCTCTCTATTCCAGTATCCAGCTTTATTCTAAGGTAAGGGGTATTATTTCTTTCGTATTCATGAAGAGAGCTTCTATTAATCCATTCTTTATTATTATGTTGGAATAACCTGTCTATGCGAAGTACCGCATACATGGTGAAATTCTTTTGTTGGAATATCCTGTCTGTACGGATTACGCTAGACCTGGTTCCATTCTTTATTACTCTGTTGGAATAACCTGTCTGTGCGGTCTATCGTATGCATGGTGAATTCTTTGTTATTCCATTCTTTATTATTATGTTGAAATATTCTGTACGTGTGGTTTACTCATGACCTGGTTCCATTCTTTATTATTCTGTTGGAATATCCTGTTTGTGCGGTTTACGCATGACCTGGTTCCATTCTTTATTATTCTGTTGATAATAACCTGTTTGTGCGGTCTATCGCATGCATGGTGAATTCTTCTGTTATTTCATTCTTTATTATTATGTTGGAATAACCTGTCTATGTGGATTACCGTATGCATGGTGAATGATCCTTTGTATTCATATGAATAGTATTTTCATTCAAAAGGGGTTTCTGCCAGGGGCAATTTCATAATTTTTCTGACCCTAAAAAATTCTAGAAAAATTTGAAATGATAATTTGATGAGTTTTCTAGATTGTGTCCAAAAATGGCAATTTTTGGATGTATAGATTAAGAGTTATGTATTTTATGGGAAAAGACTATTTTAAAAGTAAACCCTTATAACTCTTTGTGGTTAACTCTAAAATTGGTGAAATTTTTATTGGGAGTACATGTATAAAACAGGAGTATACCCTGCAAATTTTAGAATTTTCAGATAAAAGTACAATTTATGATAAATGTCTAAATATTCGGCAGTTTTGGCCATATAAAAAATAGTAAATGAATTTTAAAAATTCTGAGAAAAATATATGTTCAATATGGGACTATATTCTGCTAAATCCCAGAAAAGAAATATTTTTGGGACTGATTTGGTATTTTTCATGAAAATGAACTAGTTATGAGTAAATGAATTAAATATGTTATGTGAAGTAACAAAATTAGATAATAGGATTTTATGGCTTGGGAATCCTATATAGGGTATATCTGCATTTTTTGATGAGGATTTGATCATTGGTGATGAAATCTTACGAGTATGGCATTTTTGAATGATTAAATGCATTATTTGGTAAAGTGTAAATAATTGAAATAAATTGTTTATAAGTTTAAGAAGTGATTAAAATATTGTTATAATATTAATAATATTAGATGATGAGTTTATTAAGTGATTGATAATATTTGGATAAATTTAAAGTCTTTAATATTTATCCTTATTTTCGTTTGATTAATGCTTATATCATTGTCATCATCCTCAAGCTTATATTGTGATGAAAGTCATCTTTGGCTTACGTGCATAGATGGAATTGGTATGATTATGATCAGGGATCATTCGGTATAATCATAACCTGTAATGTTATACATGATGTGGTAAAAGTCCTCAGTGGCCTGTAGTGCATTGATGGATAATTTTTGGTATGATTATGACCAGGGATTATTCGGTATAGTCAAGACCATTGATGATTTAATGAATATCCTTGGCCCATAGTGCAAGGATGATTCGATGATGTGGTTTATTTATTATGCTGAGTCTCAGCGATAAAAATTGATGAAAACATTTTAAAACATAGAAGATAGTAGATATCATGCTCTACTTGACTCTTCCAATGGATTGCTTATTCCACTGCAGTTAAACTTGATGTCTATTGTATTTTATCAGTTTAACATTGTTGAAGACTAATGATAATTTATTATGCATTATCTTAGTCATAATATTTCTTACTGGGCTAGTTGAGCTTACCCTTTCTTTCACTCTTCTCTTCAGGAAATGAGAACGTAGCCGGGACTAGTCGGGGAACGGAGTGACGGTCCAGATGATAGCATTAGTAGTCCTCACTATATTCTGTTAAATAGTGTGACAATAAATGTAATGAGGACTCCATTGAGTGTGAATATTGTCTAGATGAAAATATTATTATTAAAACTCTTAGATTATGTTTTGTTGTATTTTACACGATTGTTGTATAATTAAGTTGTATTTGAATTTTATACCATGTATTTGGAGACTCAAGATGGGTGATGTACACCTATTTTGGGGGTGTCACAGTTGGTATCAAAGCTTAGGGATATGATGTGAGACCCCAAATTTTATGAATACAGATTTAAATTTCTCGAAATATTTTTTCAAAATTATGGTGTGGATTTGAGATAATGTTATAGTTGTGGGTAATATTTATAAATTTTGAAAAGTATGAAAGTTATTGTATAATATTCGTTTGGTCGGGGAATATTCTTTTTGTCGGGGAATATTAAATGCATTTACACAATCATTAGTAGACCCTACAACGGAATTATTGTCGGATTGAAAAATGACAAAAATATTTTTATGAAAATAACAAATGGAAGTTTTACTGTTAAAAGTGTTGAACTACTCTCAGTAGTAAAAGTAATGTCTACGCCAGTGAGTTGCATAGTAGCATACCAGTATTGATTGTTGATGCTTATATGAGAAGTCACTCCGCTTTGTTCAATTATTGATACAAGAATTGTCGATAAGATATCATCATTTATTTGATTCAATTATTGTCGATATTTTATATATTATTAAATCAATAATTGAGACGACAAAGTTATTAATATTATTATTTGCAATATTAACAATGTCTAGAAGTTCTGTCAAAGAGAGGTTTGGTCACCTAATTGCGCGCTAATAGGGAGAAATCCTTATTGGAAAGCCCCCTCTTTCCTGGGAACGACCTGGTCGATTAATAGTGTGAATTATAATAATGATGATGAAGTTTGTTTTATTATTATTATAAATGTAATAAAACAGAAAACTTTTTATATAAAATAGAATACTTTTATAAAGTTATTTGTTTTATTAGACTATAAATAGAATATAGTATATTCTATTATGCATAGTGTTTACATAAAGGCTCTGCATAGTTTTTGCATAGTAAAATCTTTTATATAAAAATGTAATACTTTTATAAAGTTATTTGTTTTATTAGACTATAAATAAAATATATTATATTCTATTATGCATAGTATTTGCATAGTAAATTTTTTTTATATATAAAATGTAATACTTTTATAAAGTTATTTGTTTTATTAGACTATAAATAGAATATATTATATTCTATTATGCATAGTGTTTGCATAAAGGCTCTGATAGTATTTGCATAGTAAAATCTTTTTATTAAAATGTAATACTTTTATAAAGTTATTTATTTTATTAGATTTTAAATAATATATATATATATATATATTATAAATAGAATATATTATATTTTATTGCATAGTATCCTTTATATTTTCCTATAAATAGGATGCTTAGTTAGAATTGAAAACACACCAGAAGTTCAGAGAATTCTTCTTATATAATCTTGAGCATATTTCTTTAGAGTTTAAGAAAGCTTTGAGCGTAGTGCAAGTTTTCTTCAAGTATATTCCTGCCCTACCCATCGGAGTACTCTTTTTTATCATGTAAGGGATATTATTTGTTGTACTCGTAATGTGTATTATTTCTTTCGTATTCATGAAGAGAACTTCAGTTATTCCATTCCTTATTATTCTGTTGGAATAACATCTATATGCGAAGTACCGCATACATGGTGAAATTCTTCTGTTATTCCATTCTTTATTATTATGTTGGAATAACGTGTCAATGCGAAGTACCACATACATGGTGAAATTCTTCTATTATTCTACTCTTTATTATTCTGTCGGAATATCATGTCTGTGCGTTTTCGCATGACCTGGTTCCATTATTTATTATTCTGTAGAAATATCTTGTCTGTGCGTTTATGCATGACCTGGTTCCATTCTTTATTATTCTGTTGAGAATAACCTGTCTGTGTGGTCTATCGCATGCATGGTGAATTCTTCTGTTATTTCATTCTTTATTATTCTGTTGGAATAACCTGTATATGTGGATTACCACATGCATGGTGAATGATTCTTTGTATTTCATTCCTTATTAAATTGTGGAAATGATCTGTCTACGTGGATTACCGCATGGTGGGTAAAAATCCATTTGCAGTTTTGTAATTTTTCTGACCCTCAAAAATTCTGGAAAGTTATAATATAAGCATTGGATTGTTGATTATGATGAAAGTCATAATAAAAGCATTGGACTGATGAAAATCATGGGTATATGTAGTATTAGTAAGTGTTATGATGAGTTATGTTGGTTATTATGTGAAAACATGAAAGTTTTTTAGAAATCACAAAGAGTTGAAAATCAGATTATTGGTGAAAATGGAACATGAAATTCAATTGACCATATCTCTTATTATATTTCAAATTTTTGAGTGTAGTCAAGTTTTAGAGTTAGATCTATGAGTTTTCTAACTTATCCAAGTGGAATCACTGGAAAGGTGTTGTAGATTTTCGTGTGGACTGATTTTAGCAAAGGAGTCAAAAACTGCAAAGTACCAAAAAGCTACTGCCCATAAATTTAAAAGGGCATTTTCGGCCACTTAATTTGTGAGAAAAATTCTGGCCTTTTGGGACGTGGAAATATATGGCATAAAGTACCTCCTGTCCAAAAATGATCTCATTCCGACTTAAAATGAGCAAGTTATGACCATTTCAATATTTAGATTTTTTTGACGAAAAAACGCTTATAAATCAAGTTCTATAACTCCGATGACCATGAAATTTAAATCGAAGCTCACATTAACATGTGTAAGATCCCGCCATGATTTGGGAATTTCTCGAGTTAAACTTGAGGTAGCTAATTTCTTAAGGAATTAATTAGAAATTGATTTTGAAAATACTTAAGAGAGTTGAAAAATTATAAAAAAATACTTGTTGTATGAAATATATGTATATATGTTTGGACAAAGGATAGAAAAATAATAAGTTGATTTGGTAACTTTTCATGAAAATGGTTTAGTTTCAAACATATGAGTTAAATATGTTATGTGAAGTTGAAGAATTGGTAAATAGGATTTTAGGGCTTGAAAATCCTATATAAGGTATATGCAGATTTTTGATGAGTGATTTGATCATTGGTGATGAAATCTTATGAGTATGGCATTTTTGAATGATTAAATGCATTATTTGGTATAGTGTAAACAATTAAATTAAATTATTTATAAGTTTAAGAAGTGATTAAAATATTGTTATAATATTAACAATATTAGACTATGAGTTATTTAAGTGATAGATAATATTTGGATAAATTTAAGGTCTTTAATATTTATCCTTGTTTTCGTTTGATTAATGCTTATATTATTGTCATCATCCTCATGCTTATATTGTGATGAAAGTCATCTTTGGCTTACGTGCAGAGATGAACTTGGTATGATTATGACCAGGGATTATTCGGTATAATTATGATCGCAATGTAACGAATGATGTGGTAAAGTCTTCATTAGCCTATAGTTCATTGGTGGACAGTTGTTGGTAAGATTATGACCAGGGATTATTCGGTATAATCATGACCATTGATGATTACATGAATATCCTTGGCCGTGGTGCAAGGATGATGTGGTTTATTTATTAAGCTGAGTATCAGCGATAAAGTTTATGAAAACATTTTAAAACATAGAAGATAGTAGATATCATGCTCTACTTGACTCTTCCAATGGATTGCTTGTTCCACTGCAGTTAAACTTGATGTCTATTGTATTTTATCAGTTTAACATTGTTAAAGACTAAAGATAATTTATTCTGCATTATCTTAGTCATAATATTTCTTCTTTGGGCTAGTTGAGCTCACCCTTTCTTTCACTATTCTCTTCAGAAATGAGAATATAAAGGGACTTAGTCGGGGAACGGAGTGACGGTCCAGATGATAGCATTAGTAGTCCTCACTATTATGTAGAATAGTGTGACAATAAATGTAACGAGGACTCCATTGAGTGTGGATATTGTCTAGATGACAATATTCTTATTAAAACTCTCAGTTTATGTTTTGTCGTATTTTACACGATAGTTGTATTATTAAGTTGTATTTGTATTTTTGTACCATGTATTTGGCGACTCAAGATGGGTGATGTATACCTATTTTGGGGGCGTCACATATGATCCCTGGCTGAGATGTGAGACAAGAACTAGGAGGGAAGAGACGGGGAATTCCTTCGCTAGTATGACCTACCTAAGTTTATTTGGTATTTAATTGGTCTGGCGAGTATAGGGATAATATGTGATATGTTAATTAACCCTTGTTTTGTGACGGTGTTTGAAAATGGCATCCTAAAATGTTGAGATTAGCAATGAAGCACATGAGACCGCTTGAGTCACCAACGATCAATACCAAGGATAATGTGCAACAGAAGACAATAATCCTCGTGTAAATAACAACATCGATCGGATGATGAACGATGGGATGTTCGGAGGCTTTATGCAATTCATGCAACATCGTAAGAGAGACTCCTGCTCAAAATATAGGTGGAAATAATGGCAACCCACTCATTTGGGCACCTAAAGTAGTTCAAGGAGCCGGGACCACTTTGGAGTTTTTGGGAAAGCCGTAACCACTTAAGGTGGAGACGTGGTTAAAGCAGATCACCAAGATATTTGATGTCTTGGGATGCTCAGAGAGAAAAGGTTCCTTCCGCCACCTTTATGTTGTGTGAAGAGGCGATTCTCGATGGGAATCAGAAAACGTACCACCTGGCCTTCAAGATGTCTTAGGAGAAGTTCCAAGAGCTGTTCAACGACAAGTACTTTCCCGAAAGTATTCGTCACATGAAGGAGGTGGAGTTTATCAAGTTGGAGCAAAATAATATGACCGTGTCGCAATACAAGGCTAAATTTGCGGAGTTATCCCAGTTTGCATCCTATTTGGTCAATAATGAGGAGAGAATGACGCGAATGTTTCTAAGAGGTTTGAAACCCAATATACGTCAATACCTCATTTCTCACAAATTGTGTTTGTATTCAGATGTAGTGAATATGGCTCAGTTATTAGAGCGCGATAATGAACCAGCCCAACCAAAAGGAAACGATAATAATTGTACCGGTGGCAACGGCCATCAGAACAATGATAACCATCGTGGGGGAAATTATCATGCCAAGAATGGTAACCACTTCGGTGGTAATCATGGCCAAGATAATAGGAGTGGAAATTTCAAGAAGAGGAGTTCAACAATGATGGAAATATGTCAAGACCAAAGACTGCTTGTTAAGGAAGGAGAACGACCGCGATTCGTATGTTACAAATGCGAGGGAGGGACATATCACCAAAAGTGTGTGATGTAGTCCAAAGCATGTTATAATTGTGGAAAGAAGGTCACCTACCCCGATTTTGTCGCACCAAAAGTCAAGTCCAAATTGGGACGGTGGCACCAAAGGCGATACTGGACAAAACAAAGTCGGTGGTTTCAAGAAGAGCGTTTTTTGTGACTTCTCAAAAAGCGAGTAACCTGAACGAAGTTAGTATGGGTTAGTTAAATATAAATTCTTACGAAGTCTATGCCTTATTAGATACTTGTTCTACCCATTATTTTATCTCTCTTGCTTGCATTCAAAGTTTAAATTTGACCCTTGAGAAGTTAGACTTTGACTTATTGGTTGAAACTTCGTTAGTAGAAACCTTCACTTCATGTGTTATCCAAGTCTTGGATGAGAGTCACAGTTTTTTTTTCTATTGTTAATAAATTTCTTGATGTATTCTCTGAAGACTTCTTAGCCTACCCCCAGAGCGTGAAATCGAATTTTGTATTGACCCCAGTACAAAACCCATTTCTAAAACCCTTAAATATTTCTTCAACCAAAATGAACGTATTATGCGCCAAAGACGTTGGCTCGAGCTGTTGAAGATTACGACCATACCATTCAATACCATCGTGGGAAAGCGAACATGGTCGCTAACGTGTTGATTAGAAGATCATATGCGGTTACGAGTGTGATGTTGTTAACACAAAAACCCATTTCGTATAACTTAAAAATGATGAAGATAGAGTTAAAGACTCTAAGGACCCACGTGAAGATAACGAATATACGATTAGAATCAACTTTAATCGATAAAGTTAAAGCCGCTCAAGCTACACACCCAGAGCTGACGAATGTGAAGAAGAAGGTTCAAGAGGGCGTTATTCTAGAAGCAAGAATCGATGAAGAGAGGAAATCTCAACCCTCGATTTTCTTGGCCCATTTGAAATCCTTGATCGAGTAGAAACTGTGGCCTATAGACTCGTTTTAATGCCAAGTATGTCGCGTGTTCATAACGTTTTTCACGTATCGATGTTACGTAAATATGTGGATGACCCGAACCACGTTATTAAATTAGAACTAGACGAGATAGCAGAAGATTTAACGTATGAGGAGATACATGTTAAAATCTTGGATAAGAAGGATCATATTCAACACTCAAAGGTAATACCTCAAGAGTTAGAATCTGAAATGAAGTCAAGGTATCCTCATCTCTTCTAAGATACCAGTATCGTCGTAAATTTTGAGGGCAAAATTTCATAAGGAGGGGAGATTGTGAGACCCCAAATTTTATGAATAAAGATTTAAATTTCTTCAAATATTTGTTTGAATATTATGGTGTGGATTTGATATAATGTTATAGTTGTGGGTAATATTTATAAATTTTGCAAAGTATGCAAGTTGTTATAAAATATTCGTTTGGTCGGGGAATATCTATACGATGACACAATCATTAGTGGACCCCACAATGTAAGTATTATCGTAGTTAGAAAACGGCATGTAATTATCATTTTATAAAAATAACTACGAAAGTGTTACCGTTAAAACCGTTGAACTACCCAAGAGTAAAGTACGATGAATACGCGTGGTTGCATAGTAGCACACGGTATTGATTATTGATGCTTACGTAAGAAGTCAATCAGTTATACTCAATTATTGCTACAAAGAATTGTCAGATATCATATCTCTCATATTATTGATTCGATTATTGTCACAGTATCATCTGCATAATATTTTATATATTATTAAATTAATAATTGAGACGACAAAGTTATTAATAATATTAAATTGCAATATTTATAATATCTAGAAGTTCTGTCAAGGAGAGTTTTAGTCATCTAATTGCGCGTCAATAAGGAGAAATCCTTATCGGAAAGCCCCCTCTTTCCTGGGAACGATCTGGTTGTTAAATATTGTGAGTTATAATATTAATGATGAATAAGTTTGTGTTGATTAAAGATGAAATTGATAGTTCCATTGTGTTGGGATTATTAGTGTTAGTGGAAATCGACATTTATTCCAATGATAATTGATGTATGGGGGTTATATTGATAAATCGAGTAATTAATCGAATAAATGAGCAATTAATTGCTACTAATTCACATGCTTATATAACTATTTGTTCACATGTGTGTACTATTGAGTCACATTCATTTACTATTAGGGGAGTTGATGCAAGATTGATAATACATGCATGACTAAGTTGAAAATGGAGGTATAGATGAAGGTACTTTACCGTAATTCATATTTTCACATGTCTAGAACTATTGATTCACATGATTTACTATTAGGAGAGGTGGTGCAAGTTTGATAATACTTGCAGGACTGAATTGAAAATGAAAGAAAAGTTGAAGGTATTGTATTGTAATATTTCGAGCACCAAAACGTACAATTATCGAAACTATATTTTTCTATAAATAGAAGCTCATTCTTCCTTCATTTCTCACCAATTCAATAAAGCTATAGAGCAATTATTATAGAGAAAAATTATAGAAAGAAAGAAGAAGAGAAGTCTGCTACCTCTCTATTCCAGTATTCAACTTTATTCTAAGGTAAAGGGTATTATTTCTTTCGTATTCATGAAGAGAGCTTTTGTTATTCCATTCTTTATTATTATGTTGGAATAACCTATCAATGCGAAGTACCGCATACATGGTGAAATTCTTCTGTTATTCCATTCTTTATTATTCTGTTGAAATATTCTCAGACGCAAGCGCTTTACTTTGACCGGTTCCATTCTTTATTATTATTATTCTCGTTGGAATATCCTCACATCTGTCAGACGGTTTACGCACGACCGTGGTTCCATTCTTTATTATTACATTGATAATAACTTTGTTTAGCGCGGCCTATCGCATGCATGGTGAATTCTTCTGTTATTCCATTCTTTATTATTATGTTGGAATAACCTGTCTATGTGGATTACCGTATGCATGGTGAATGATCCTTTGTATTCATATGAATAGTATTTTCATTCAAAAGGGGTTTCTGCCAGGGGCAATTTCATAATTTTTTTGACCCTAAAAAATTCTGGAAAAATTTGAAATGATAATTTGATGAGTTTTCTAGATTGTGTCCAAAAATAGCAATTTTTAGATGTATAGATTAAGAGTTATGGATTTTATGGGAAAAAACCATTTTAAAAGTAAACCCTTATAATTCTTTGTGGTTAACTCCAAAATTGGTGAAATTTTTATTGGGAGTACATGTATATAACAGGAGTATACCTTGCAAATTTCAGAATTTTTGAACAAAAGTATAATTTATGATAAATGTCTAAATATTCGGCAGTTTTGGCCATATAAAAAATAGTAAATGAATTTTAAAAATTCTGAAAAAAATATATGTTCAATATGGGACTATATTATGCTAAATCCTAGAAAAGAAATATTTTTTGGATTGATTTGGTATTTTTCATGAAAATAAACTAGTTATGAGTAAATGAATTAAATATGTTATGTGAAGTAACAAAATTGGAAAATATGATTTTATTGCTTGGAAATCCTATATAGGGTATATGCAGATTTTTGATGAGGGATTTGATCATTGGTGATGAAATCTTACGAGTATGGCATTTTTGAATGATTAAATGCATTATTTGGTAAAGTGTAAACAATTGAAATAAATTGTTTATAAGTTTAAGAAGTGATTAAAATATTGTTATAATATTAATAATATTAGATGATGAGTTTATTAAGTGATTGATAATATTTGGATAAATTTAAAGTCTTTAATATTTATCCTTGTTTTCGTTTGATTAATGCTTATATCATTGTCATCATCCTCATGCTTATATTGTGATGAAAGTCATCTTTGGCTTACGTGCATAGATGGACTTGGTATGATTATGATCAGAGATCATTCGGTATAATCATGACCTGTAATGTTATAAATGATGTGGTAAAAGTCCTCAGTGGCCTGTAGTGCATTGATGGACAATTTTTGGTATGATTATGACCAGGGATTATTCGGTATAGTCATGACCATTGATGATTTAATGAATATCCTTGGCCCGTAGTGTACGGATTATTCGATGATGTGGTTTATTTATTATGTTGAGTCTCATCGATAAAAATTGATGAAAACATTTTAAAACATAGAAGATAGTAGATATCATGCTCTACTTGACTCTTCTAATGCATTGCTTATTCCCCTGCAGTTAAACTTGATGTCTATTATATTTTATCAGTTTAACATTGTTGAAGACTAATGATAATTTATTCTGTATTATCTTAGTCATAATATTTCTTACTAGGCTAGTTGAGCTCACCCTTTCTTTCACTATTCTCTTCAGGAAATGAGAACGTAGCTGGGACTAGTTGGGGAACGAAGTGACGGTCCAGATGATAACATTAGTAGTCCTCACTATTCTGTTAAATAGTGTGACAATAAATGTAATGAGGACTCCATTAAGTGTGGATATTGTCTAGATGACAGTATTCTTATTAAAACTCTTAGATTATGTTTTGTCATATTTTACACGACTGTTGTATAATTAAGTTGTATTTGAATTTTGTACCATGTATTTGGCGACTCAAAATGGGTGATGTATACCTATTTTGGGGGCGTCACACAATTCCTCTTCGATAATTGAGGAACCCTCCATCCATTGAAAATAATATAGCTTTTGGTAGGTTCCCATTTGTGATTGCTAATGCATCAAAGTCACCTAACATGCTCTGATTTGGTATGATCTCAATTAAGAACATCCCACAACTAGGTGTTTTCTCCATTGTGTATGTGATCACTTTGGGGCATGGAAACTTGCCACACACAATGGGCTCTTCATCTATCTTCTCTTTCTCGTCCCACCATGGATTCAAAATTGTACTCTCTCTTATGTCATCAAGAGCTTCGCCGACAACATGACTTCCAAGTGGGCATGATTTTGCAAATCTAACTGGACCCTTGAACTTTGGCGGAGAAGGAACTTGGGGTACTAATAACATCGGCTCATCCTTGTTAGTACTTAGAGTTAGTTCTTCACGGACCTTTTCATTATCCCCACTTGTCTCCTCTTTTTCAACATCTCGTGGCTCATCCAGTTGTAGATTTGGCTCGAGCACTTCATCAATCTCGGAATCCTCGTCATAACACCAATTATTTGGAGGACGATTATTTACGACTTTGGTCATTTAATCTATCTTATTTTGAAGATTCTGAATTAACTTCTCTTGATTAATCCTTCTCTCCTCATTTGATGCTATAAACTTGGACAACAATTCCTCGAATCTTGAATTATCTATCTCAGTTTTGGAATCCATGTATTGAGGACCATGAGTTGAAGTGGTGATGAGTTGTTCCATCTGGTGCTGAAAATTGTGGCTCGATATTTCTTGTCTCATCATCCTCTCCTCTTGGTTTGCTATGACCTTTGACAGTAATTCCTCCAACTTTGACTTTTCTTCTTTTAATGGAGGTTGATATGAGAATTTTGGCGTGTATGTTGGATTTGGAGTAGAGTATTGATCTTGATAATTATAGCTCCTTGAAGAATCTGGGTGATACCCCCAAACTTGATTATAACTAGGATAAGAATAGTTGTTGAGGAAGTTACCACCATATTGTACCGGCCCAAGACGAATGGTGAATTGATTACTCGGGTGATTGCCAGCACAATAATTGCAAGTAACTGCTATCCTTAGATTACGATGGGCTGCAACAACGTCCAACCTCCTCGAAAGTGTCTCAAGTTGTGCTGATAATTCATAAAATGCATTGAGTCCATCAATTCCTGTGTCCCTTAGTGGAGTCATATTCGAATATGACCTTTGATAATTGCATCCAACCATGGTACCTGAAACGAGAGAAAAATAAGAAGATAATAAAATAAAATAAAAATAAAGAAAGAAAAAAATGTTTAAATTAAGACTAATTTTATTGAAGCTAACATTGGAAAATATATATTAAACTAATTCCCCGGCAACGGTGCATAAAACTTGTTGGGTAAAATCTAATTACGCACAACACGCAAGTATATGTGGTCAACAAGTAATACGGTGAAAGTAGAGTATCGTTCCCACGAGAAATTATTAATACAAATTACCAATTAACTCTAAACCAAACTAATTTTATTTAAACAATAAATTTAATATTATAAATTAAATTATTTAATTAAACTAATTCTAATTACCACTAATTACAAATCAGATTATGAAGATTTAAGGTCACAACTTCACTTATTGCTTCATTTAAGTTAACACACTTCTCATCAATTATTCTCTATTCTGAATTGTTAATCAAGAACACTAAAGCAGATAAAACCACCTCTCAATGCATAATACTCATAGTCACTTAAATCCACAGATGATAGAATTAAGTAAGACAACCTAATTAACTAATCCACTATATCTCTATGCGAATTACAATTAAAAAGGATTTAAAGCACAAGTTCTCTATAAGATTACATATGGCATAAAGACATATCTCTAACCTAAACACGAATCATGAATTCCATCTATGCATAAATCAAAGACACATGCTATTATGATCAGATCTAAATCTAAACTTCATCTCTCGAGTTCATATAGATTATCAGGGTAATTGATGGCCAATCAATTAAACAATTAAGTCCAAATCACAATAGACAATCCTCACAATAGAACAAAATAATTGATAACGAAGCATATTAAAATAAACAACACAATAAGATCCATTATAATCTCAAACAAAGAATTAGTTCATTGAATTAAAACTAAGAATCCATAATTGAATAAACAATAAAAGACAAAGATAGAAGAAGATGAGAATATAGAATCTATTGTCTGTAGATTTGATGCTCTCTCCTTGCTCCTACTTTGAATCTTCAATGGTCTCCAAATCGCTTCAATCTCCAAATCTCATAAAAACTAGTGTTTTCTCCTATTATACGCTAATCTAATCTAATGGAATCCTCTCTATTTTGTCTAATCTATGTGATTCTCCTCCTTTTATATGTCTCTCTATATGTCTTTAAGTCCTCTTGGAAGTCCTTGAGTCAATCGGATCGAAACAATCCTTCTCCAACACAAATTCGGGCAAAAAAATGACTTTTCTGCGCGTACTCCCACGACGGGTTATAAAACTAAAGGGCCCGCCCAATGGGTCCTTCTTTATTTTTTGTAAGCTGGCATGCCGCCTCGTGGGTATTTTGTGAAGGGAAAGCCCGCCCCGGCGGGGGTCACTTTTCTGCTCTAACGTCCTTTGGTAAAATGGCCATAACCTTTTATCCGAGAGGAGTTACGGGGACTACCACCTATCAAATCGAAGCCATCGACGATAAGACCCCAACTTTTATGAATAAAGATGAATTTTTCTATAAATATCATTTTGAATATTAAAGTGTGAATTTGTTATAATGTTATAGTTATGGGTAATATTTATAAATTTTGCAAAGTAAAAAAGTTGTTATATAATATTCGATTGGTCGGGAATATTCTTTTGTCCATATATATGTAGAATATTCGTGATGAATTTTTCTATACAATCATTGGTGGACCCCACAATGTAATTATTATATATAAAGTTAGAAAAAGTTGTTACAAAATTATCTTTTTATAAAAATAACGCACGAAAGTTTTACCGTTAATCGCTGAAATACCCTTTTATGATAAAGTAAGTTTTAAAGAAATACGCGTAAAAATTGTATAGTAGCATCACATTAATATTAATTATTGATGCTTACGTAAGAAGTCACTCGCTTTTGTTCAATTATTGCTACAAAGAATTGTTGCATAGATCTCACGTTATTTGATTCAATTATTGTCGATATTTTATATATTATTAAATCAATAATTGAGACAATACAGTTATTCATATTATTATTTTCAATATTGATGATGTCTAGAAAGTTATGTCGAGGAGAGGTTTAGTCACCTAATTGCGCGCCAATAGTGAGAAATCCTTATTGGAAAGCCCCCTCTTTCCTGAGAATGATCTGTTTGTTAAATATTGTGAGTTATAATATTAATGATGAATAAATGTTGAAAGATTAAATATGTGTTGATTGAAGATAAAATGATTTGTGGTATTTATTCAATCTTTGATATAAATAAGAAGTCTCATTATGAGACGCTTTGTGGTAAGTTTGGTTTATTCTATGGGGGCCCATATGTCATCATCTAAGAGTCACTTTCGCCAATAGTAATTGCTTTTTTACCGTACGCCAAACCACTTGTCGCTTTATATTACAAAAGGCCGAACCAATTGTCGCTTTATATTACATTACAAAAGGCCGAACCAATTGTCGCTTCACATTACAAAGCGCCGAACCAATTGTCGCTTCACATTACAAAGGCCGAACCAATTGTCGCTTTCACATTACAAAAGGCCAAACCACTTGTTGTTTCACATTACAAAAGGCCAAACCACTTTTCTTTTCACATCACTAATCGTCAAAGCCACTTGCCTTTTCACATTGCAAGGGCTAAGCTAGAAATCTTCTATAAATAGAAGCCTATTTCTTCATTATTTTTCACCAATTCATTCAAGCTATAGAGAGAGAAAGTATAGAGAGAATAAGAGAGAAAGAAGAAGAGTATTCTGTTACTACACTATTGCAGTATCCAATCTCCTACTAAGGTAAGGGGTATTATTTCTTTCATATTCATGAAGAGAGTTATTTCTTTCAATACTCGTAAGGGTTGTTATTCCATTCTTTATCATTCTATTGAATAACCTCGCCTACGCGACTACCATGCATGCATGGTGAAATCTCGTTGTTATTCCATTCTTTATCATTCTCGTTGAATAACTCCGCTCACGCGACTACCGCATGCATGGTGAAATCTCGTTGTTATTCCATTCTTTATTATTCTATGAAAATAACTCGCTCACGCGACTACCGCATGCCCGGTGAATAACCCTTCAGATTCATTTGGTATTAAATTATGGAAAGGATCTGCCTCACGCGACTCACCGCATGACGCTTGAAAATCCATTTGCGCTTCAGATATTGTTCATTTCAGATTCCTAACTCTAAACTTACTATGGTAAGTATTGCTTTCTATAATTCCTAAATGATCAAAAATTTTTTGATATTTGCGCTTCATCCAAAGATCTTTCATGGAAATATTATTCGAGCAAGCCTTTTGATAAGTTTTAACCTTTTCATACCGGGGTACTATTCATGACAAAAATTGATTTCTTTTATGTCCAAATCATTTTTGATACGATATTATTCTTGAATTTTACTCCACAAAGCAAAGATTGTTGATAATTTGGACTTTATTGAATTCTTATATCATTGTCATCATCCTCATGTTTATATGGTTATGAAAGTCATCTTTGGCCCATAGAGGCATAGATGGACCGTTGATTGGTATGGTTATGACCAGAAATCATTTGTATAATCATGACCTCGTAATGTTACAAATGATGTGGTAAAAGTCCTCATCGCCCGTAGTGCATTCGATGGACAATTGTTGAGATGAACATGACCAATTGTGATAATAATGAATATCCTCGCCCGTAGTGCATGGATAATTCAAAGGATGTGGATTATTTATTGTCGAGTCTCAAATGATAAAATTGATGATAAACCTTTAAATCATAGAAGATAGTAGATATCATGCTCTACTTGACTCTTCTAATGGATTGCTTGTTCCGCTGCAGTTAAACTTGATGTTTATTATATTTTATCAGTTTAACACTGTTGAAGGCTAACGATAATTTATTCTGCATTATCTTAGTCATAATATTTCTTATTGGGCTAGTTGAGCTCACCCCTTTGCTTTCATTGTTCTCTTCAGGAAATGAGAATATAGTTGGGACTAGTCGGGAAACGGAGTGACGGTCCAGATGTTTGCATTAGTAGTCCTCACTATTCTGTGAAATAGTGTGATAATAAATGTATTGAGGACTTATTTTGAGTTTGAATACTGTCTAGAAGACAATATTTGTATTAAAACTCACAGCTCATGCCAGATATTTAAGTTTGTATTTGTATTCTGTACCATGTATTTGGCGACTCAAAATGGGTGATGTATACCTATTTTGGGGCGCCAACAGTATATCAAAGCTTAGGATATGATCCCCGCTAAGATGTGAGACTAGAACTAGGAGGGAGAGAGCGGTAATTCCTTCGCTAGTATGACCTACCTAAGCTTATTTGTTATTTAATTGGTCTGGTCGTAGTATAGGATAATATGTGGCATGTCAATTAACCCTTGTTTTGTGGGCAAAGTTTGAAAAATGACATCCGAGAATGTTGAGATAAGCAATGGAGCACATGAGACCGCTGAGTCACCAACGATCAATACCTGTGATAATGTGCATCAAGAAGGCAATAATCCTCGTGTAAACAACAATACCGATCAAATGATGAACGATGGGATGTTCGTAAGCTTTATGCAATTCATGCAACATCAAAGTAGAGCGCTCTCCTCCCCAAAATGCAGTGGAAACACCGACAACTCTCGACGGTCACCGCTAAGCGCTTCAAGGAACTGGACCACCGAGTTTATTGGAGAGCCAAAACCACTTAAGGCGGAGACGTGGATAAAGTAGATCACCAAGATATTTGATGTCTTGGGATGCTCCGAGGAGCAAAAGGTTCCTTTTGCCACCTTCATGTTATGAGGAGAGGCAGATTACTGGTGGAAATCAGTAAAGCGTACTCAACCCGCCGCACTAAAGATGACTTGGGATAAGTTCCAAGAACTGCTCAACGACAAGTATTTTCCCGAAAGTATTCATCACCACATGAAAGAGGTAGAGTTCATTAAACCGAGCAAAACAACATGACCGTGTCGCAAAGACGGGCCAAGTTTGCCGAAGTTGTCCCGGCTTTGCATCCCACTTAGTTGATAACGAGGAGAGAAATGACGCGATGTTTCTAAGAGGTTTGAAACCCGAGATACGCCAATACCTTATCTCTCACAAACCGTGTTTGTATTCTAATGTTGTAAATAGGGCTCAGCTTATTGAGCGCCGATAATGAGTCAACCCAACCAAGAGAGAGCAAAAATGACAAGTCGATAATACCAAAGTAGTAGTAGTCATCAAAGCTTGACAACAAACAAACGTGGAGGAAATCAACATGCCGTAAATGGTAACCACTTTGGTGGTAATCATGGCCAAGATAATAGAAGTGGAAATTTCAAGAAGAGGAGATTTAATAATGATGGAAAGACGTCAAAGCAACACCTATTTTTAAGGAAGGTGAACGACCGCCGGTCATATGTTACAAATGCGAAGGGGAGGGACACATCACTCCAAACTGTACGCAGCAGTCCAAAGCATGTTACAATTGTGGAAAAGAAGGTCACCTAGCCCAATTTTGTCATGCACCAAAGTCAAGTCCAAATTGGATGGAGGCATCAAAAGCAATCCCAATAAGACAAAACCGTAGTTTCAAGGAGAGAGCGCTTGTCGTGAACCTCCCAAAAAGCGAGGAATCCAAACGAGGTGATCACGGTAAGCTAATCATAAACTCTAGCGAAGTCTATACCTTATTTGATACCGGCTTCTACCCATTCTTTTATTTCTCCTACTTGCGCCAACGCTTAAATTTGACTCGAGAAATTAGACTTTGACTTATCTCGTTGAAACTCCATCGGGGAAACCTTTATTACATCCACTATTATAAGTCTTGTTTGATTCAAATCGGCAACCGCATCGCTACTTCGTCGATCTTATCTCTCTTTGAAAATACTTGCATTCGATGTGATTTTAGGGATTGATTAGTTAACCACTCATCATGCTAAAATTGATTGTTTTCGTAAGGTTGTTAGCTTTCATATTCCTAACCAACCTATTATGCGAATTCAAGCAACCAAACCATTAAAGTCAATCACCGCTATCTCAAGCCATAAAGCTATTCGCTTATTGAAAAAAATGATGTCAAGCTTTCTTAGCTCATGTCACGGATTTAAACAAAATACGCCGCCTTTGAATGATATTTCTATTGTTAATAAATTTCCCGACGATTCCCCAAGAACTTCCCCGCCTACCCCAGAGCGTGAAATTGAGTTTGGTATCGACCTTTTGAACCCGCACAAAACCCATTTCCAAAGCCCCATATCGAATGGCTCCTATTGAACTTCGTGAGTTAAAAACTCAATTCGCAGGAGTTGTTAGACATCGGCTTCATTCGGCCCCAAGACGCCTCCTCGGGGTGCTCCTGCTTCTATTCAGAAAGAAGAAAGATGGGAGTATGCGACTTTGTATTGATTATCTGGAGTCAATCACGCCACCATCAAAAATAGGTACCCATTGCCTCGTATTGATGACCTGCTTGACCAACCAGCAAGGCGCCAAATTCTTTTCAAAAATCGATCTTCGCTCCGTGATATCATCATTGAAGATTAAAACTCGATGACATTCCAAAGACTACTTTCGTAACTCCTAAGACGGCATTTATGAATTCCTAGTTATGTCTTTTTTGATCGACTAATGCTCCCGCCGCCTTTCATGGATATGATGAACCGAGTATTCAAGGAATATTTGGATCATTTTGTGGTTGTCTTTATTGATGACATCCTCATTTACTCCAAAAGTCATGAAGATCATGAGCAACACTTGAGGTCGATACTCCAAAAGCTCCGTGAAAACAAGCTTTATGCCAAGTTGAAGAAATACGAAGTTCGCTTGAGGAAGTAGTATTTCTTGGGCACGTGATATCAAGTCACGATATATCCGCTGACCCAACAAAGATTGAAGCAATACAAAGTCGGGAGCAACCTAAATCAAGGATCAAAGTAGTACGTAGCTTTCTCGCTTAGCCGGTTATTATCGAGATTCAGAGAAGGGTTTTCTCTCATCGCTACTCCATTAACTCAAATTGACTCGAAAGATACAAAATTTGGTTGAGCGAGGAATGTGAGAAGAGTTTTCAAGAACTCAAGAGGAGACTCATTTCAAAGACTGCTCGACAATACCATCCGCCTCTGAGGGATTTGTCATCTATAAAGATGCTTCGTGCAAAGGGTTAGGATGTGTTCTCATGCAACATGGGAAAGTCATAGCCTATGCCTCTCGACAACTCAAAGAATATGAGAGGAATTATCCTACTCATGATCTAGAGTTGGCAAACAATCGCTTTTTCAGCACTTAAAACTGGAGGCATTACCTCAGATGGGGAGAAGGTGGAGATCTTTACGGATCATAAAAGCCTCAAATATTTCTTCACCCAAAAGGAACTCAATATGCTAAAACGACGCTGGCTTGAATCGTTGAAAGATTATGATCATACCATTCAATACCACCCCGAAAAAGTTAAACGGTAGCCGACGATCGAGTAGTAAGATCATATGCAGTACGAAAAGTGCATTATTGTCAACGCAAAGGCCCATTTTGTATGACTTGCAAAGGATGGAGATAGAGTTAAAGACTCTAGGGACCCACGTGATGATGGCAAACATACGAGTAGAACCGACCTTAATCGATAAAGTTAAAGCTGCTCAAGCTACAGACCTGGAGCTGATGCGCATGAAGAAGAAAGTGCAAGAAGGTGCTATTCCGGAAGCAAGAATCGATGAAGAAGGAATACTTAGAGTCAACTCCAGACTTTGTGTTCCTAACGACTCTGATTTGAAGTATAAGATCATGATGGAGGCGCACAACACACCGTTTGCAATCCATCCTGGGAGTACCAAAATGTATCGTGATCTTCGACATACATTTTGGTGGAGCAATATGAAAAGAGAGATAGCAGAGTTTATCTCAAGGTGTTTAACTTGTCAACGAGTCAAGGCGGAGCATCAAGTGCCAAAAGGTCCATTGCAACCACTTGAAATTCCAAAATGGAAGTGGGAGCACATTACCATGGATTTCAAGTATCGGTCTTCCCAAGGTTTCTCAAGGAATTGATGCAATTTGGGTCATTGTTGATAGATCGACCAAATCATCATTCATTTCTTACCTATACGAGAAACTTATTCACTTGAACGCCTTGCTCAGATGTACATAAACAAGATTGTAAGACTCATGGTATGCCAAGATCCATAGTTTCCGATCGAGACCCAAGATTCACTTCACGATTTTGGGTTAGTTTGCAAAAAGCCATGGGCACGGATTTACGATTTAGTTCGGCATATCATCCTCAAACCAGACGGACAATGGAGAGGACTATTCAAACTCTTGAGGATCTATTAAGACTCTATGTCCTCGACTTCAAAGGAAGTTGGGACAAGTTCTTGCCATCAGTGGAATTCTCCTACAACAACAATTATCAAGCAAGTATCGCATGGCTCCATTTGAGGCGCTATATGGAAGAAAGTGTCGCTTCCAAAGATGTCGGGATGAGGTGGGTGAAGCAACGTTGTTGGGACCGAGTTGGTACGTATGACTACTTAAAAAGATTCAAATGATCCGACAACGATAAAGACCTCACAAGATCGACAAAAGAGTTATGTTGATCTTCATCGAAAGGACGGGAATTCAATGTTGAGAACATGTGTTGTTACGCGGGCTCCATGGAAAGGAGTTACAAGATTTGGAAAGAGAGGAAAGCTCAATCCTCGATTCATCGGCCCATTTGAAATCCTCGACCGAGTAGGAACTGTAGCCTATAGACTCGCTTTTACCGCCAAGTATGTCTCGTGTTCATAACGCTTTTCATATATCCATGTTACGTAAATATGTGGAAGACCCGAACCACATTATCGAAGTTAGAACCGATGAAATAGCTGGAAGATTTAACGTATGAAGAGGTTCCCGTTAAAATCATGGATAAAAAAGAACATATTCTATGCTCTAAAGTTATACCTCAAGTCAAAGTTTTGTGGAGAAACCACGATGTTGAGGAAATGACTTGGGAGTTAGAATCTGAAATGAAATCAAGGTATCCTCACCTCTTCGTCATACCAGGTATGTACCCTAATTTCGAGGGCGAAATTTCATATGAAGGGAGGTTGTAAGACCCCAACTTTTATGAATAAAGATGAATTTTTCTATAAATATCATTTTTGAATATTAAAGTGTGAATTTGTTATAATGTTATAGTTATGGGTAATATTTATAAATTTTTCAAAGTAAGCAAGTTGTTATATAATATTCGATTGGTCGGAGAATATTCTTTTTGTCGGGGAATATTCGTACGACGACACAATCATTGGTTGACCCCACAACATAATTATTGTCGAAGTAGGAAAACGACAAAATTATCTTTTTATAAAAATAACTGTAAAAGTTTTACCATTAATTGCTGAAATACCCTATGATAAAAGTACAAGAATACGCTGTGGTTGCATAGTAGCACACCTATATTAATTATTGATGCTTACGTAAGAAGTCACTCAGCTTTTGTTCAATTATTGCTATAAGAATTGCGTATAAGATCTCACGTTATTTGATTCAATTATTGTCGATATTTTATATATTATTAAATCAATAATTGAGACGATATAGTTTATTCATATTATTATTTACAATATTGACGATGTCTAGAAAGTTCTCGTCGAGGAGAGGTTTGGTCACCTAATCATGCGCCAATAGGAGAAATCCTTATTGAAAGCCCCTCTTTCCGGGAATGATCCGTTGTTAAATATTGTGAGTTATAATATTAATGATGAATAATTGTTGAAAGATTAAATATGTGTTGATTGAAGATAAAATGATTTGTGGTAATATTTATTCAATCTTTGATATAAATAAGAAGTCTCATTATGAGACGCTTGTGGTAAGTTTGGTTTATTCTATGGGGCCCATATGTCATCATCTAAGAGTCACTTTCGCCAATAGTAATTGCCTTTTACCGTACGTCAAACCACTTGTCGTTTACATATAAAAGCGCCGAACCAATTGTCGCTTTCATATTACAGCATCGAACCAATTGTCGCTTCACATTACAAAGGCCGAACCAATTGTCGCTTCACACATTACAAAGGCCGAACCAATTGTCGCTTTCACATTACAAAGCGCCAAACCACTTTTCTTTTTCACATCACAAAAACCACTTTTCTTTTCACATCACCACCAAGCCACTTGCCTTTTCACATCAGCAAGGGCTAAGCTAGAAATCTTCTATAAATAGAAGCCTATTTCTTCATTATTTTCACCAATTCATTCAAGCTATAGAGAGAGAAAGTATAGAGAGAATAAGAGAGAAAGAAGAAGAGTATTATCACACTACACTATTGCAAAGATCCAATCTCCTACTAAGGTAAGGGGTATTATTTCTTTCAGATTCATGAAGAGAGAGTTATTTCTTTCAATACTACGTAAGGGTTGTTATTCCATTCTTTATCATTCTCGTTGAATAACCTCGCTCACGCGACTACCGCATGCATGGTGAAATCCTGTTGTTATTCCATTCTTTATCATTCTGTTGAAATAACCTGTCTACGCGGACTACCGCATGCATGGTGAAATCCTGTTGTTATTCCATTCTTTATTATTCTGTGGGAATAACCTGTCTACGCGAACTATCGCATGCCTGGTGAATAACCCTTCGTATTCATTTGGTATTAAATTATGGAAAGGATCTGTCTACGCGGACTACCGCATGACAGTTGAAAATCCATTTGCAGTTTCGTATATTGTTCATTTCAGATTCCTAACTCTAAACTTACTATGGTAAGTATTGCTTCTATAATTCCTGAAATGATCAGAAATTCTTTGATATTTGCGCTTCATCCAGTATCTTTTCATGGAAATATTATTCTGAGCAGTCTTGATAAGTTTTAACCTTTTCATACCGGGGTACTATTCATGACAAAAATTGATTTCTTTTATGTCCAAATCATTTTTGATACGATATTATTCTTGAATTTTACTCCACAAAGCAGTATCATGTTAACAATTTGGACTTTATTGAATTCTTATATCATTGTCATCATCCTCATGTTTATATGATTATGAAAGTCATCTTTGGCCCGTAGTGCATAGATGGACTGTTGATTGGTATGGTTATGACCAGGAATCATTCGATATAATCATGACCTGTAATGTTACAAATGATGTGGTAAAAGTTCTCATTTGCCTATAGTGCATTGATGGACAATTGTTGAGATGAACATGACCAATTGTGATAATAATGAATATCCTTGGCCCGTAGTGCATGGGATAATTCAAAGGATGTGGATTATTTATTGTCGAGTCTCAAAGATAAAAATTGATGATAAACCTTTTAAATCATAGAAGATAGTAGATATCATGCTCTACTTGACTCTTCTAATGGATTGCTTGTTCCGCTGCAGTTAAACTTGATGTTTATTATATTTTATCAGTTTAACATTGTTGAAGGCTAACGATAATTTATTCTGCATTATCTTAGTCATAATATTTCTTACTGGGCTAGTTGAGCTCACCCTTTGCTTTCATTGTTCTCTTCAGAAAATGAGAATATAGCCGGGACTAGTCAGGGAACGGAGTGATGGTCCGAGATGTGTTTGCATTAGTAGTCCTCACTATTCTATGAAATAGTGTGATAATAAATGTATTGAGGACTTATTTTGAGTTTTAAATACCGCCTAGAAGACAATATTTGTATTAAAACTCACATACTATGTCAGATATTTAAGTTTGTATTTGTATTATGTAACATGTATTTGGCGACTCGTAATGGGTGATGTATACCTATTTTGGGGGAAGTTCATGGTTAATGGAAGAAAACATTGGTTAATTTAGAGTTGGCCAACCACAAATTCTCTAGCCATCATCACTACATAATTCTAGCCTTTATGATTTGCTGAGTTTTACGCAATAGAGAAATAGCCCACTGTTCATGTACTTGGAGGGTCACTCATTTTGGGACAAAAATCAATTCTCAGCAACAAGCTTAGTTTATTTACTTTAACTCCCAAAAATATAATCTTAATGTACAATAGTTACTATATTAGGAATTTAGGGATTATTTATGTACTCACATCATATAATCCATGTACATTAAATATGCGCAATAAAATAGAGCAGTTAGGTATTATTGTCCGGGTATCTCCCATAATTATTCTTACTACTCACATAACCACATAATAACATCATTTAATATTAACTGTTTAGTTTACACACGTAATTTCTTTCCCAATTTTTGGAATACACATATATTTAATTATTTATGTATTTAATTTACATATGATTTTATTGCACTACTTGATATTTCATATCATTAGAATGTATTCTTATCATATGATTTTATTCATGTCACACTTTACATTAATGTTCCATTTCATTTCCACAGTAGAAAACTAACTTTTGCCAGATTGGCCAATGGCATATGTGAGATCCCGAATTTTATGAAATAAAAGTATTCAATTTTTCTATTTTGGAAAATAGTTATATTTATAAAACTTTAAAGTTAAGGGTGATATTTGAAATTTTTTCAAAGTAAGCAAGTTGTTATAAAATCTTCGTTGTGTCGGAAAATATTCGTTTGGTCGAGGAATATTCTTTTTGTCGGGGAATATTCGTACGACGACACAATCATTGGTGGACCCAAATGGAATAACCGCATGATATAGAAAGCGATGTAAATAATCTTTTTATAAAAATAATTCACAAAGTTTTACCGTTAGATCATTTGAAATACCCGATGGTAAAAGTACAGTAATACGCGTGGTTGCATAGTAGCACACAATATTGATTATTGATGCTTACGTGAGAAGTCACTTAGTTATACTCAATTATTGCTATAGTAATTGTTGCATAATATCTCTCATATTATTGATTCAATTATTGTAATATTATCATCTGCGTAATATTTTATATTTTTAAATCAATAATTGAGACGACAAAGTTATTCATATTATTATTTATAATATTGACGATGTCTAAAAAGTTTGGTCGAGGAAAGAGGTTTGGTTACCTAATTGCTCGTCAATAGGGAGATATCCTTATCGGAAAGCCCCCTCTTTCTTGTGAATAATCTGGTTGTTAAATATTATGAGTTGTAATATTAATGATGAATAAGTTCGTACTGATTAAAGATGAAATTAATATTTCCATTATGTTGGGATTATTAGTGTTAGTGGAAATCGACATTTATTTCGATAATAATTGATTTATGGAGGTTATATTAACCAATTAGGTAATTAATCGGATAAATGAGCAATTAATTGCTATTAATTCACATGTTTATAACTATTTGTTTACATGTGTGTACTATTGATTCACATGCATGTACTATTAGGGGAGGTGGTGCAAGATTGATAATACTTGCATGACTAAATTAAAAATGGAGGTATAGATGAAGGTACTATACTGTAATTATTTTTTTCACATGTATAAAACTATTGATTCACATGATTGTACTATTGATTCACATGATGTAGTATTAGAGGAGGTGGTGCAAGTTTGATAATACTTGCAGGACTAAATTAAAAATGAAGGAAAAGATGAAGGTATTATACTGTAATATTTCGAGCCCCAAAACCTGCAATTATCAAAACTATGTTTTCCTATAGATAGTAGCTCATTCTTCCTTCATTCTCACCAATTCACTAAGACTCACAGGAGGAATTATAGAGAGAGAAGCTATAGAGAGAAAGAAGAATAGAAGTATGCTACTTCGCTATTCCAGTAACCAGTCTTCTTTGAAGGTAAGGGATATTATTTATTTCATATTCTGAAGATATATTATTTTTCGTATTCGTATGAATATTATCTTCATTAAATATTCGTAGGAATATTATTTTCATTCAAAAGTCGTAAGGGGTAATATTTATTTCATATTCTGAAGAGCTAATATTTTTCATATTCGTATGAATATTATCTTCGTTCAATATTCGTAGGAATATTATTTTCATTCAACAGTCGTAAGGGGTATTATTTATTTTAGATTTTGAAGAGATATTATTTTTTGTATTCGTATGAATATTATTTTCGTTCAATATTCGTAAGGAATATCATCTCCGTTCAATATTCGTAGGAATATTATTTTCGTTCAACAGTCGTAAGGGGTATTATTTATTTCATATTCTGAAGAGATATTATTTTTCGTATTCATAAGAATATTATTTTCGTTCAATATTCGTAAGGAATATCATATTCGTTCAATATTCGTAGGAATATTATTTTCGTTCAACAGTCGTAAGGGGTATTATTTATTTCATATTCTCAAGAGATATTATTTTTTGTATTCGTATGAATATTATTTTCGTTCAATATTCGTAAGGAATATCATCTTCGCTCAATATTCGTAGGAATATTATTTTTTTAGCTCAACAAATGTAAAGGGTATTATTTATTTCATATTCGAAGAGATATTATTTTTCGTATTTGTATGAATATTATTTTCGTTCAATATTTGTAAGGAATATCATCTTCGTTCAATATTTGTAGGAATATTATTTTCGTTCAACAGTTGTAAGGGGTATTATTTCTTTCGTATTCATGAATGGAGTTATTTTCTTTCAATACTTGTAAGAGTTGTTACTCCATTCTTTATTATTCTGTTGGAATAACCTATCTACGCGAACAACCGCATCCATGGTAAAATTCTTCTGTTATTCCATTCTTTATTATTCTGTTGGAATAACCTGTCTACGCGGAGTACCACATATATGGTGAAATTCTTCGGTTATTCCATTCTTTATTATTCTGTTGGAATACCCTGTCTACGCGGACTACCACATGCATGGTGAAATTCTTCTGTTATTCCATTATTTATTATTCTCATTGGAATAACTCCGCTCACGCGACTACCGCATGCATGGTGAAATTTTTTCATTGTTCCATTCTTTATTATTCATTGGAATAACTCGCTCACGCGGACTACCGCATGCATGGTGAAATTTTTCTGTTGTTCCATTCTTTATTATTCTGTTGGAATAACCTATCTACGCGGACTACCGCATGCATGGTGAAATTCTTATGTTGTTTCATTCTTTATTATTCTATTGGAATAACCTGTCTACGCGGACTACCGTATACATGGTGAAATTCTTCTATTATTTCATTCTTTATTATTCTGTTGGAATAACCTGTCTACGCGGACTACCGCATACATGGTGAATGACCTTTCATATTCATTCTTTATTAAATTTAGGAAATGATTTGTCTATGTGGATTACCGCATGGCAGGTGAAAATCTATTTGCAGTTTCGTATATTCTATTATAGTCGTATGAGATATCATTTCTTTTGTACTCATCATGGAATATCATTTTTTTTGTATTTTCATTTTATGAGTACTATTCATGGAGTACTATTCATAGGTACTATTCACGTATACGATACTATTTACGAATATGAGTTACTATTCACGAGTTACTATTCACAGGGTACTATTCCTGAAGTACTATTCACGGGGTACTAAAAATATATTTCTTAAAGTCTTTAATATTTATCCTTGATTTCATTTGATTAATGCTTATATCATTGTCATCACTGTGACACCCCCAAAATAGGTATACATCACCCATCTTGAGTCGCCAAATACATGGTACAAAATACAAATAAAAACTTAATTATACAACTGTCATGTAAAATACGACAAAATATATGCTATGAGTTTTAATACAAATATTATCATCTAGAAAATATTCACACTCAATGGAGTCCTCATTACATTTATTATCACACTATTTTATAGAATATTGAGGACTACTATGACACCATCTCGGATCATCACTCCGTTCCCCGACTAGTCCCGGCTACGTTCTCATTTCCTGAAGAGAACAATGAAAGCAAAAGGGTGAGCTCAACTAGCCCAGTAAGAAATATTATGACTAAGATAATGCAGGATAAATTATCATTAGCCTTCAACAATGTTAAACTGATAAAATACAATAGACATCAAGTTTAACTGCAGCGGAATAAGCAATCCATTAGAAGAGTCAAGTAGAGCATGATATCTACTATCTTCTATGATTTAAAAGGTTTTTCATCAATTTTTAACGCTGAGACTCAGCTAAATAAATAAACCACGTCATCAAATCATCCCTGCACTACGGGCCAAGGATATTCATTAAATCATCAATGGTCATGACTATACCGAATACTCCCTGGTCATAATTATACCAAAAACTGTCCATCAATGCACTACAGGCTATTGAGGACTTTTACCACATCGTTTATAACATTACAGTGTCATGATTACAATCAATGATCCTCGTCATAATCATACCAAGTCCATCTCTTGCGCATCGTACGTAAGCCAAAGATATACAACTATAAAACCAATAATCAACAGTCCATCTTTGCACGTAAGCCAAAGATAAATTTCATCACCATATAAGCATGATGATGATGACAATGATATAAGCATTAATCAAACGAAAACAAGGATAAATATTAAAGACTTTAAATTTATCCAAATATTATCAACCACTTAATAAACTCATAATCTAATATTATTCATATTATAACAATATTTTAATCAGTTCATAAACTTATAAACAATTTATTTCAATTATTTACACTTTACCAAATAATGCATTTTATCATTCAAAAATGCCATACTCATAAGATTTCATCACCAATGATCAAATCTCTCATCAAAAATCTGCATATACCCTATATAGGATTCTCAAGCCATAAAATCCTATTTTCCAATTTTGTTACTTCACATAACATATTTAATTCATTTACTCATAACTAGTTCATTTTCATGAAAATACCAAATCAGGTCCCGTAAATATTTCTTTCTCCGGATTTAGCGAGAATATAGTCCCATATTGAACATATATTTTCTCGAAATTTTAAAATTCATTTACTATTTTCATATGGCCAAAACTGCTTAATATTTAGACATTTAACATAAATTGTACTTTTGTCCAAAAATTATGAAATTTACAGGGTATACTCCTGTTATATATATGTACTCCCAATAAATATTTCACTAATTTTGGAGTTAACCACAAAGAGTTATAAGGGTTTACTTTTAAAATAGTCTTTTTCCATAAAATCCATAACTCTTAGTCTATACATCCAAAAATCGCCATTTTTTGACACAATCTAGAAAACTCATCAAATTATCATTTTAAATTTTTCCAGAATTATGAAACTGCCCCTGGCAGAAACCCCGTTTGAATGAAAATACTATTCATATGAATACAAATGATCATTCTCCATGCATACGGTAATCCACATAGACAGGTTATTCCAACAGAATAATAAAGAATGGAATAACAGAAGAATTCACCATGCATGCGATAGACCGCACAGATAAGTTATTCTCAACAGAATAATAAAAATGGAACCAGGTCATTCGTAAACATCACATACAGGATATTCAAACAGAATAATAAAGAATGGAACCAGGTCATGCGTAAACCGCACAGACAGGATATTCTAATAGAATAATAAAGAATGGAATAACAAAGAATTCACCATGCATGCGATAGACCGCATAGACAAGTTATTCCAACAGAATAATAAAGAATGGAATAACAGAAGAATTTCACCATGTATGCGGTACTTCGCATAGACAGGTTATTCCAACATAATAATAAAGAATGGAATAATAGAAGCTCTCTTCATGAATATGAAAGAAATAATACCCCTTTCCTTAGAATAAAGCTGGTTACTGGAATAGAGAGGTAGCAAACTTCTCTTCTTCTTTCTTTCTATAATTTCTCTCTATAATAATTGCTCTATAGCTTTAGTGAATTGGTGAGAAATGAAGGAAGCATGAGCTTCTATTTATAGGAAAATATAGTTTCGATAATTGCACGTTTTGGGGCTCAAAATATTACAATATAATACTTTCAACTTTTCTTTCATTTTTAATTCAGTCCTGCAAGTATTATCAAACTTGCACCACCTCCCCTAATAGTAAATCATATGAATCAATAGTAAATCATGTGAATCAATAGTTCTAGACATGTAAAAATACGAATTACAGTATAGTACCTTCATCTATACCTCTATTTTTAACTTAGTCATGCAAGTATTATCAATCTTGCACCAACTCCCCTAATAGTAAATGAATGTGACTCAATAGTACACACATGTGAACAAATAGTTATATAAGCATGTGAATTAGTAGCAATTAATTGCTCATTTATCCGATTAATTACTCGATTTATCAATATAACCCCCAGACATCAATTATCATTGGAATAGATGTCGATTTCCACAAACATTAATAATCCCAACACAATAGAACTATCAATATCATCTTTAATCAAACACGAACTTATTCATCATTAATATTATAACTCACAATATTTATCAACCATGTCATTCCCAGGAAAGAGGGGGTTTTCGATAAGGATTTCTCCTTCTTGGCGCGCAATTAGATGACCAAACCTCTCCTTAACAGAACTTCTAGACATTGAAAATATTGCAATTTAATAATATGAATAACTTTGTCGTCTAAATTATTGATTTAATAATATATCATATTATGCCGATGATACTGTGACAATAATCGAATCAATAATATGAGAGATATGATGCATCAATTACTATAGCAATAATTGAGTTTAACTGAGTGACTTCTCACGTAATCATCAATAATCAATACCGTTTGCTACTATGCAACCATGCGTATTACTGTACTTTTACTACCGAGTAGTTTAACAGTTTTAACGGTAAAACTTCTGCCGTTATTTTTATAAACATATTTATGTCATTTTCTCATTTCGACAATAATTCCGTTATGGGGTCCACCAATGATTGTGCCGTTGTACGGATATTCCCCGACAAAAAGAATATTCCTCAACCAATGGAATATTATATAACCACTTGCATACTTTTCAAAATTTCTAAATATTACCCACAACTATAACATTATCTCAAATCCACACCATAATTTTGAAAAAAATATTTTGAGAAAAGTAAATCTTTATTAATAAATTTGGGATCTTACAATCATCCTCATGCTAATATTGTGATGAAAGTCGTCTTTGGATTATATGCAAAGATGGACTGTTGATTATTGGTTTTATAGTTGTATATCTTTGGCTTATGTGTAAAGATGGACTGTTGATTATTGGTTTTACAGTTGTATATCTTTAGCTTACGTGCAAAGATAAACTGTTGATTTATAGCTTTGGCCCGTAGTGCAAAGATGGACAGGTGTATGACATGATCATGACCACTGGTGATAATAACTAATATCCTTGGCCCGTAGTGCTTGGATAATTCGATGATGTGATTGGCAGGATCATGACCATTAATTAACAGTTGAATGTCTTTGGCCGTAGTGCACTGACAGACAATTGATTGGTATGATCATGACCATTGGTTTTATAGTTGAATACTTTTGGCCCGTAGTGCAAAGGTAGACAACTGATTGGTATGATCATTGTTATTATATTTGAATATCTTTAGCCTTTGGGGTAAGGATATTGAGGAAACGTTCTATTAAGCCTTTGTGGCAAGGAGAAACTGTTGATTTACATGATTATAAATATGAATTGGATTTTAACTATAATCTTTGGTGGTTCAGGTGATGAGAGTTCTTTTTTTCTTAGGTATAACAAAGAACTGTTGATGAGTATTACAGGAATGAAATATTAATGATGGACTTTTAATATAGAGGAGATAGTAGACATTATGTTCTACTTGACTCTTCTAATGGATTGTTTATTCCGCTGCAGTTGTTGATCAAAAACTTGTTGTCTATTATATTCTATCAGTTGTTATATTGTTGAAAGCTAAGGATAATTTATTCTGCATTATCTTAGTCATAATATTTCTTACTGGTCTAGTTGAGCTCACCCTTTTGCTTTCATTGTTCTCTTCAGGAAATGAGAACGTAGCCGGAACTAGTCGGGGAACGGAGTGATGGTCTGAGATGGTGTCATAGTAGTCCTCACTATTCTACGAAATAGTGTGATAATAATTATAATGAGGACTCCATTTGAGTTTGGATATTGTCTAGAAGACAATATTCGTGTAAAAACTCTCAGCTCATGTTGTATAATTAAGTTTGTATTTGTATTTCTGTACCATGTATTTGTCGACTCAAGATGGGTGATGTATACCTATTTTGGGGGTGTCACAGTTGGTATCAAAGCTTAGGGATATGATCCCTGGCTAAGATGTGAGGATAGAACTAGGAGGGGAGAGACGGGTAATTCCTTCGCTAGTATAACCTACCTAAGTTTATTTGTTATTTAATTGGTCGGTCAGAATATAGAGATAATATGTGGCATGTCAATTAACCCTTATTTTGTAACTATATTCTAGAATAATATCTGAAATACAGGAGATGAGAAATGGGAAAATCATGATAGAGAGGAAATAATCGGGAAGGTATAATCCAAAAAGAAAGCAAGGTATTCTCATCTCTTCGAACTTCCAGGTACATAAATTTCGAGGGCAAAATTTCATAAGGAGAGGAGATTGTGAGATCTTGAATTTTATGAAATAAAAGTATTCAATTTTTCTATTTTGGTAAATAGTTAAATTAATAAAAGTTTAAAGTTAAGGGTGGTATTTGAAAATTTTGCAAAGTAAGTAAGTTGTTATAAAATATTCGTTGTGTAGGGAAATATTCGTTTGGTTTGGGAATATTAAATGCACGACACAATCATTAGTGGACCCATGAATGGAATAATTGTCGATATATAAAGCGGCGAAATAATCTTTTATAAATACCCGATGGTAAAAAGTACGATGTCTGCTGTGGTTTCATAGTAGCACACAGTATTAATTATGTATGCTTACGTGAGAAGTCACTCAGTTATACTCAAATATTGCTACAATAATTACTGCATAATATCTCTCATATTATTGATTCAATTATTGTCATAGTATCATCTGCATAATATTTTATATTTTTAAATCAATAATTGAGACAACAAAGTTATTCATATTATTGTTTGCAATATTGACGATGTCTAAAAATTTCTGTTGAGGAAAGAGGTTTGGTCACCTAATTGCGCGCCAATAGGGAAAAATTCTTATCGGAAAGCCCCTCTTTCCCGGGAATAATTTGGTTGTTAAATATTGTGAGTTGTAATATTAATGATGAATAAGTTCGTACTGATTAAAGATGAAATTAATATTTTCATTGTGTTGGGATTATTAGTGTTAGTGGAAATCGACATTTATTTCGATAATAATTGATGTTTGGAGGTTATATTGACCAATCGGGTAATTAATCGGATAAATGAGCAATTAATCGCTATTAATTCATATGCTTATAACTATTTGTTCACATGTGTGTACTATTGATTCACATACATGTACTATTAGGGGAGGTGGTGCAAGATTGATAATACTTTCATGACTAAATTAAAAATGGAGTTATAGATGAATTTACTATACTGTAATTATTTTTTTCAGATGTATAGAACTATTGATTCACATGATGTACTATTAGGGAAGGTGGTGCAAGTTTGATAATACTTGCATGACTAAATTAAAAATGAAGGAAAAGATGTAGGTATTATACTGTAATATTTTGAGCCCCAAAACGTGTAGTTATCAAAACTATGTTTTCCTATAAATAGAAGCTCATTCTTCCTTCATTTTCACCAATTCACTAAGACTCACAAGAGCAATTATAGAGAGAGAAGCTATACAAAGAGAAGATATAGAGAAAAAGAAGAATAGAAGTCTGATACTTCACTATTCCAGTATCCAGTCTTCTTCTAAGGTAAGGGGTATTATTTATTTCATATTCTGAAGAGATATTATTTTTTGTATTCGTATGAATATTATCTTTGTTCAATATTCGTAAGAATATTATTTTCATTCAACAGTCGTAAGGGGTATTATTTATTTCATATTTTGAAGAGATATTATTTTTCATATTCGTATAAATATTATCTTCGTTCAATATTCGTAGGAATATTATTTTCATTCAACATTCGTAAGGGGTATTATTTATTTCATATTCTGAAGAGATATTATTTTTTGTATTCATATGAATATTATTTTCGTTCAATATTCGTAAAGAATATCATCTTCATTCAATATTCGTAGGAATATTATTTCGTTCAACAGTCGTAAGGGGTATTATTTATTTCATATTCTGAAGAGATATTATTTTTCGTATTCGTATGAATATTATTTTTGTTCAATATTCGTAAGGAATATCATCTTCGTTCAATATTCGTAGGAATGTTATTTTCGTTCAATAGTCGTAAGGGGTATTATTTATTTCATATTCTGAAGAGATTATTTTTCGTATTCGTATGAATATTATTTTCGTTCAATATTCGTAAGGAATATCATCTTCGTTCAATATTCGTAGGAATATTATTTTCGTTCAACAGTTGTAAGGGGTATTATTTCTTTCGTATTCATGAAGAGAGTTATTTTCTTTCAATACTCGTAAGGGTTGTTGATGATTGGGTAATATACCCATGAATCAGATATAATTGGGCTTAAATTATTGTATTCTCAAGGTGTTTAGATGCATTTTTACTGTGTTTAGTTGTTATTTTGCAGATTCGGGAGCTGAAAGGGCAATTGAGGAAGTTCACAATAATGAACGTGTAGTACTTGTTTATGGACTGCTAGGTAAACATGGGCTCTAGTGTTATACAAGCAGGAAAGCTGATCAAGAGACTAGAGTCAGGGCCCCGGCGCTATAATCTCTCTCTCTCCCAGCGCCCCGGCATGCAATGTCATTATTTGTTCATCAGCATCAGCGCCCCGGCACCCATTCCACACATAAACATAGCGCCCCGGCGTTAGGAGTGATTACACGATTCTGTAGACCAACGCTTCGGCGCTCTATGACAAGTCCTTTCCAGCCCCCCGACGCTAGCCCTCGGTATAAGACATCAGAGAAATACCTCCCGTGGCATAATCACGATCAAAACCACGCCCGTATTACGGGGTCAGTTTTATATTCCTACTTTGATTCAAACTCTACGACTTCCCCATTTTATTTCAACTTCTCCCACGTGCATACACTGAACCATTATCATACGTTTTGTGTGTAACCGCCATTCACACTTCAAGTTAAATACGCTGTACATCTTGATTCCTAAAAACATCGTATTTCACTTGAATCTCTTTGATTAATTGTTATATTCCTTCTCTTGCATGCGTAGGATTTCAATGGTGATTGTAAGATTGGGGTGTGAATTGCTAGAAAAATAGGAGTTTTTCAAGCAAAATAGTAATTGCCCACAAGGTGTTTGCTGTTTTGCCTGACTCACTGTTCAGGGCTAAGTACGCACAAAGCCATATCCAACCCTGACTGTAATTGCATGTTACTTGCATTCTTGCCATTCCAAAGCCATATGACTACTGTTAAATGGATATATCGCTAGTATGGAAGGGGGCTCCACTGTGTTGCTAATTACTTGGAGTCATATCTCTATGGGGATCTTGTTTGTCAAATTTGCACATCCATTGACTATTTAGTTGGAATTGCTCAAAATTTTAATCTACATAGTGTTCCAACCCCCATGCACTGAATTTATACAATTGGTTGCCATAATAATTGTTATACGTCCCACCATTTGGGCAGATCATGCACTTCTTTGACCAATCATGCTATAAAGATATAAAATTCGACTACTTGGTCCAATTTAACTTTCTTGCTATTATATGTTTCATTACATATGTCCATCTTCGAATAATACTTATGAATGCAATTTTTTGCAGAATTTTCTAATGGCTTCAAAGCGTTAACGCGGCGAAGGTTCAGGGACCTCTTTGACTCCACCTCCAAAATTTGACAGCCGACGTTTTGTCAGTGTCGTGGCTCAAGAATGCTATAACCGCATGGCTACCTGCTCATTAGTCCCCAAACGCGGTTTACGGCCTGATCAAGCCAAGGATGGGGACATAGCACTCATGATCACTGAGAGAAATTGGTTCACACTCACCGCGCAACCCGATCCAGCCGTCATTGTAGTAGTCAATGAGTTTTACGCTAATGTATCCGAACATTTCCACTATGGGGTATATGTGAGAGGCAAAACTGTGGAGTTTGGCAAAGAAGACATTAACGGGTGCTATCAACTACCGTTAGAGGGACATAATAATGAGTATGCTAGTCTTGTGAGTGACGGGCCAGACTATGAAAAAATAATTCGCGAGCTTTGTCAACCCGACACCACATGGACATTGCATGAACGAGGCAGCATGACCTTCCCGCTTTCTCACCTCAGTTTATATGGGAAGGTGTGGTATGCCTTTATATGCGCCAAACTAATGCCCTGCACACATGTGAGGCATGTTACCAAAGAGAGGGCTGTACTGCTATATTCCATTATTCAAGGATTGAAGATAGATGTCGGTCATGTTATTCAACAATCAATTTTGCGGGCTGCTAGGGGAGGAACCACAGGGGTTTTACCCCATCCATATCTCATTTGCGTGTTATGTGCAAAATTTGGGGTCAAATGGAAATCAGATGAAATGATTCAAACTCCTATGCCGATGTTGGACCATAAGCTGATCAGTAGGTATAGAGTATAGACAGGTGGGGAGAATCACCCTAGGGGATTGGGTTTTATAATTCCCCAAGTTGAAGTTCCATAAGTTCCACCACCTCAAGCTCCACCTAGTTATGGTCCTTCCTCCGACTTCTGGTACCGTGTGGTACTTGGTCGCATCCAATGGAAATTGATGGGTGGTTCTATAATCTTGAAGCTCAGAATATCCGCCTGTCGAAACGCCAAGATGTTATCTATAAGTACTTGGTTGACCAATTTGCGTGTTCTGTAATGCCAAGAACGCCTAACCGTTCTTTCCCGGCGTTAATCTTAGGCGCCCCTATTGCTCCCGATTCTCGCCAAAGATTTCATAAGACCCCAACTTTTATGAATAAAGATTAATTTCTCTCGAATTATATTTTTGGATATTATGGTGTGGATATTATTTAATGTTATAGTTGTGGGTAATATTTACAAATTTTGCAAAGTAAGCAAGTGGTTATATAATATTCGATTGATCGGGGAATATTCGTTTTAACAGGGAATATTCGTACAACGACACAATCATTGGTGGACCCCACAACGGAAGTATTGTCGTAGTTAGAAAATGACATAATTATCTTTTTATAAAAATAATGGCGGTAGTTTTACCAATTAAAACCGCTTGAACTACCCGGTAGTAAAAGTACAAGAATAATGCGCTGGTTGCATAAAGTAGCACACGATTTGATTATTGATGCTTACGTGAGAAGTCACCAGCTATACTTAATTATTGCTACAAAGATTGGTCGTGATCATATCTCTCATATTATTGATTCAGTTATTGTCACAGTATCATCTACATAATATTTTATATATTATTAAATCAATAATTGAGACGACAAAGTTATTCATATTATTAAATTACAATATTTACAATGTCTAGAAGTTCTGTCAAGGAGAGGTTTGGTCACTTAATTGCGTGCCAATAGGGAGAAATCCTTATTGGAAAGCCCCCTCTTTCCTGGGAACGACCTAGTTGTTAAATATTGTGAATTATAATATTATTGATGAATAAGTTCGTGTTGATTAAAGATGAATTTGTTAGTTCCATTGTGTTGGGATTATTTATGTTAGTAGAAATCGACATTTATTTCAATAATAATTAATGTCTGGAGATTATATTGTTCAATCGGGTATTCAGGGCACTTTTCATGTCGGAGTACTATTCACAAGTTACTATTCACGAGTTACTATTCATGAGTTACTATTAGGGGAGTTGGTGCAAGATTGATGATACTTGCATGACTAAGTTAAAGATGGAGGTACTATATTGTAATTAATTTTTTCACATGTTTAGAACTATTGAGTCACATGATTTACTATTGAGTCACATGATTTTACTATTGATTCACATGCTTTACTATTAGGGAGTTGGTGCAAGATTGATAATACTTGGAGGACTAAATTAAAAATGAAAGAAAAGTTGGAGGTATTGTATCGTAATATTTCGAGCCCCAAAACGCAATTATCAAAACTATATTTTCCTATAAATAAAGCTCATTCTTCCTTCATTTCTCACCAATTCACTAAAGCTTTATAGCCATTATTATAGAGAGAAATTATAGAGAAAGAAGAAGATAAGTCTATTACATTTCTATTCCAAAGATCCAGCTTTTCACTTTTGAGGTAAGGGTATTATTCTTTTCAGTATTCATGAAGAGAATTATTTCTTTCAATACTCATAAGAGTTGTTATTCCATTCTTCATTATTATGTTGAATAACCTATTTATGCTAAGTACCGCATACATGGTGAAATTCTTTTGTTATTCCATTCTTTATTATTATGTTGAATAACTCTGCTTATCACAAGTACTGCATACATGGTGAAATTCTTCATTATTTCATTCTTCATTATTATGTTGAATAACCTGCTTATGCAAAGTAAAATCGCATACATGGTGAAATTCTTCTATTATTCCATTCCTTATTATTATGTTGAATAACTCTGTGCTATGCGCAGTACCGCATACATGGTGAAATTCTTCTATTATTCTATTCTTTATTATTCTCATTGGAATATCCCGCTTGCAAATTTTGTTGGACTGGTTCCATTATTTATTATTCGTATTTATTATTCTATCGTAATATCCTCGCCTGCAAGCGCTTTTACGCCGGACCGTTCCATTATTTATTATTCCGCATTTATTATTCTCGCTTAATATCCTCGTCTCAGTATTTCTTACGCCGGACCGGTTCCATTATTTATTATTCTGCTGGGAATAACTCGTCAGCATGCGGTCTCTATCGCATGCATGGTGAATCCTTCAGTTATTCCATTCTTTATTATTCTATTGGAATAACCTGTCTATGTGGATTACCACATGCATAGTGAATGATCCTTTGTATTCATTCCTTATTAAATTGTGGAAATGATCTGTATACATGGATTACCACATGGCGGGTGAAAATCTATTTGTAGTTTCATATATTCTTTATTATACTAAGTTGGTTAAAGTTTTGACTTCTATACTCCATGAAATTAGTGGAATATCCTTGATATTTGCGCTTCATCCAGTATCTTTTCATGGAAATATTCTACTTAGCATTCTTAAATTTTACTCTACAAAGAAGTATCATGTTGACAATTTGGATGTTATTAGTTCTTGGATAAATTAATTCTTGAACTTGTTTTATTGAATTATTATGTCATTGTCAACATCCTCATGCTTATATTGTAATGAAAGTCATCTTTGGCTTACGTGCATAGATGGACTTAGTATGATTATGACCAGGGATCATTCGGTATAATCATGACCTGTAATATGTTATAAATGATATGGTAAAAGTCCTCAGTAGCCTGTAATGCATTGATGGACAGTTTTTGGTATGATTATGACAAGGGATTATTTGGTATAGTCATGTCCGTTGATGATTTAATGATTATCCTTGGCTCGTAATATACAGGGATGATTAGAAGATGTGGTTTATTTATTAAGTTGAGTCTCAGCGATAAAAGTTGATGAAAACATTTTTAAATCATAGAAGATACTAGGTTTTATTCGCTACTTGACTCTTCTAATGGATTGCTTATTCCGCCGCAGTTAAACTAGATGTCTATTGTATTTTATCAGTTTAACATTGTTGAAGACTATTGATAATTTATTCTGCATTATCTTAGTCATAATATTTCTTACTAGGCTAGTTGAGCTCACCCTTTCTTTCACTGTTTTCTTCAGGAAATGAGAATATAGCTGGGACGAGTCGGGGAAAGGAGTGACGGTCCAGAAGATAGCATTAGTAGTCCTCACTATTCTGTTAAATAGTGTGACAATAAATGTAATGAGGACTCCTTTGAGTGTGGATATTGTCTAGATGACAATATTCCTATTAAAACTCTTAGTTTATGTATTGTCGTATATTACACGACGGTTGTATAATTAAGTTTGTATTTGTATTTTGTACCATGTATTTGGCGACTCAAGATGGGTGATGTATACCTATTTTGGGGGCGTCATAGTTGGTATCAAAGCTTAGGGATATGATCCCCGGCGAGATGTGAGATAAGAACTAGGAGGGAGAGATGGGAATTCTTCGCTAGTATGACCTACCTAAGTTTATTTGGTATTTAATTAGTCAATGTAATATAGGGATAATATGTGATATATTAATTAACCCTTGTTTTGTTGCAGATTTGAAAATGGCATCCAAAAATGTTGAGATAAGCAATGAAGCACGTGAGACCGCTGAGTCACCAACGATCAATGCCTGTGGTAATGTGCAACAGAAAGACAATAATCCTCATAAAAAAATAACACCAATGAAAATGGTGAATGATGGATGGTCAAAGGCTTTATGCAATTCATGCAACAACAAAGCAAAGCGCTACTCTCCCGTCCAAAATACAAATGGAAACACCGACAACTCTCTTGACGGCCACCGCTAAGTAGTTCAAGGAGCTCGACCACCGGAGTTTTTTGGAGAGCCAAAACCACTTAAGGCGAGACGTGGATAAAGCGTATCAACAAGATATTTGATGTCTTGGGATGCTCCGAGGAGCAAAAGGTTCCTTTGCCACCTTCATGTTGCAAGTGGTAGAGGCGATTCATCGGTGGGAATCAGAAAGCGTACTCAACCTCGCCGCATCAAGATGTCTTGGGAGAAGTTCCAAGAGCTATTCAACGACAAGTACTTTCCTAAAAGTATTCGCTACATGAAGGAGGTAGAGTTCATCAAGCTTGAGCAAAACAATATGATCGTGGCGCAAAGACGGTTAAGTTTGTTGAGTTATCTCTGGCCACGTCCCACTTGGTTGATAATGAGGAGAGAATGACGCGGATGTTTCTAAGAGGTTTGAAACCCGAGATACGTCAATACCTTATCTCTCATAAACTGTGTTTGTATTCAGATGTTGTGAATAGGGCTCAGTTATTGGAGCGCGATAATGAGTCAACCCAACCAAGAGAGAGCAGCCGACAAGTCGATAATACTAATGGTAGTAGTCATCGGCTGGTGACAACAAACGGAGGAATCAAGATGCTGTAAATGATAACCACTTCGGTGGTAATCATGGCCAAGACAATAGGAGTGGAAAGTTCAAGAAGAGAAGGTTCAGCAAAGATGGAAAGATGTCAACACCAGCACCCGCTGTTAAGGAAGAAGAACGACCACCAATTATATGTTAGAAATGTGGAGGGGAAGGACACATAAGTCCAAACTGCACGATGCAGTCCAAAGCATGTTATAATTATGGAAAAGAAGGCCACCTAGCCCGATTTTTTCGCACCAAAGTCAAGTCCAGCTGGGATGGAGGCATCAAAGGGTGTCCTGCATAAGACAAAACCGTAGTTCAAGGAGAGCGCTTTGTCGTAACCTCCCAAAAAGCGAGGAATCCGAACGAGGTGATCACGGTAAGCTAATCATAAACTCTAGAGAAGTTTATACTTTATTTGATACCGGCTTCTACCCATTCCTTTATTTCTCCTACTTACGCCAACATTTAAATTTGACTCCTAGAAATTAGACTTTGACTTATCTCGTTGAAACTTCGCTGGGAGAAACCTTCATTACATCCACGGCTTATAAGTCTTGTTTGATTCAAATCGGTAATCGCACATTACCTATCGATCTTATTTCTTTGAAAATACTTGCATTCGATGTGATTCTAGGGATTGATTGGTTAACTACTCATCATGCAAAAATTGATTGTTTTCATAAGGTTGTTAGCTTTCATATTCCTAACCAACCTATTATGCGAATTCAAGCAACCAAACCATTAAAATCCATCATCGCTATCTCAAGCCATAAAGCTATTCATTTATTGAAAAATGGATGTCAAGCTTTCTTAGCCCATATCACTTGATTTAAATAAAAATACGCCGATTTGAATGATATTTCTATTATTAATAAATTTCCGACGATTCCCCTCAAGAACTTCCTGGCCTACCCCATAGCGTGAAATTGAATTTTGAATCGATCTTGAAACCGGTACAAAACCCATTCCAAAGCCACATATCGAATGGCTCCTATTAAACTTCAGGAGTTAAAGACCCAACTTCAGGAATTGTTAGACATAGGTTTCATTCGGCCCCTAGACGCCTCCTCGGGGTGCTCCTGCTCTATTCGTGAAGAAGAAAGATGGAAGTATGCGACTTTGTATTGATTATCGGAGTTGAATCATGTCACCATCAAAAATAGGTACCGCTACCTCATATTGATGATCCGTTTGACCAACTTGCAAGGCGCCAAATTCTTTTCAAAGATCGATCTTCGCTCGATATCATCAATTGAAGATTAAAATTGATGACATTCCAAAGATCGCCGTAACCCCTGACGGCATTATGAATTCTAGTCATGTCTTTTGATCGACTAATGCTCATATTGCTTTCATGGACATGATGAACCGAGTATTCAAGGAATATTTGGATCACTTTGTGGTCGCCTTTATTGATGACATCCTCATATACTCCAAAACCCGTGAAGACCATGAGCAACACTTGAGGCTTATACTTCAAAAGCTTCGTGAAAATAAGCTATATGCCAAGTTGAAGAAATGCGAGTTCTGGCTTGAGGAAGTTACATTCCTTGGGCACGTAATATCAAATCATGGAATATCATTTGACCCGGAAAAGATTGAAGCAATTCAAAGCTGGGAGCAACCTAAGTCAGTGATCGAAGTACGTAGCTTTCTCGGCTTAGCTGGTTATTATCGGAGATTCGTAGAAGGGTTTTCTCGAATTGCTACTCCATTAACGCAGCTAACTCGAAAAGATACAAAATTTGGTTGGAGCGAGGAATGTGAAAAGAGTTTTCAAGAACTCAAGAGTAGACTCATTTCAGCACCTGTTCTGACAATACCATCTGGCACGGAGGGATTTGTCATTTACAGTGATGCTTCAGGCAAAGGGTTAGGATGTGTTCTCATGCAACATGGGAAAGTCATAGCCTATTCCTCACGACAACTCAAAGAATATGAGAGGAATTATCCTACTCATGATCTAGAGTTAGCCGCTATCGTTTTTGCGCTTAAGATTTGGGGGCATTACCTGTATGGAGAGAAGGTGGAAATCTATACGGATCATAAAAGCCTCAAATATTTCTTCACTCAGAAGGAACTCAACATATGGCAACGACGTTGGCTTGAGCTGTTGAAAGATTATGATCATATCATCCAATACCATCCTGGAAAAGAGAACGTAGTAGCGACGCATTGAGTAGAAGATCATCATACGCGGTACGAAAAGTGATATTGTCAACGCAAAGGCCCATTTTGTATGACTTACAAAGGATGGAGATAGAGTTAAAGACTCTGTGGACCCATGTGATGATGGCGAATATACGAGTAGAACCGACTTTAATCGATAAAGTTAAAGTCGCTCAAGCTACGCACCGGAGCCGATGCGTATGAAAGAAGAAAGTGGAAGAAGGTGCTATTCCTAAGCAAGAATCGATGAAGAAGGAATACTTCGAGTCAACTCCGCACTTTGTGTTCCTAACGATTCGACTTGAAGTATAAAATCATGATGGAGGCGCATAACACACCGCTTGCAATCCATCTCGGGAGTACCAAAATGTATCGTGATCTTCGCCATACATTTTGGTGGAGCAATATGAAGAGAGAGATAGCGCTATTTATCTCAAGGTGTCTAACTTGTCAACGAAGTCAAGGCGAGCATCAAGTGCCAAAAGGTCCATTGCAACCACTTGAGATTCCGAATGGAAGTGGGAGCACATTACCATGGATTTCAATCGGGTCTTCCCAAGGTTTCTCAAGGCATATATGCGATTTGGGTCATTGTTGATAGATTGACCAAGTCCGCTCATTTCTTACCGATATGAGAAACTTTTACACTTGAACGTCTTGCTAGTATGTACATAAATGAGATTGTAAGATTGTATGGTATGCCAGTATCCATAGTTTCTGATCGTGACCCAAGATTCACTTCAAGATTTTGGGTTAGTTTTCAAAAAGCTATGGGCACGGATTTACGATTTAGTTCAGCATATCATCCTCAAACGAACGGGCAGTCAGAAAGGACTATTTAAACTCTTGAAGATTTATTAAGACTCTATGTCCTTGACTTCAAGGGAAGTTGGGACAAGTTCTTACCATTGGTGGAGTTTTCCTACAACAACAATTACCAATCAAGTATTGGCATGGCTCCATTTGAGGCGTTGTATGGAAGAAAGTGTTGTTCTCCAGTATGATGGGATGAAGTGGGTGAAGCAATGTTGTTGGTACCAGAGTTAGTACGTATGACTACGGAAAAGATTCAAATAATCCGACAACATATAAAAACCTCAGAAGATCGACAAAAGAGTTATGCTGATCTTCATCGAAAAGACGTGGAATTCAATATGGGAGATCATGTGTTGTTATGTGTTGCTCCATGGAAAGGAGTTACAAGATTTGGAAAGAGAGGAAAGCTCAATCCTTGATTCATTGGCCCATTTATAATCTTCGAGCGAGTAGGAACTGTGGCCTATAGACTCGCCTTACCGCCAAGTATGTCTCATGTTCATAACGTTTTCCACATATCTATGTTACGTAAATATGTGAAAGACCCGAACCACATTGTTGAATTAGAACCAGACGAGATAGAGGAAGATTTAACGTATGAAGAGTTACCTGTTAAAATCTTGGATAAGAAGGATCATATTCTACGCTCCAAGGTTATACCTCAAGTCAAAGTTTTGTGGAGAAACCACAATGTGGAAGAAATGACCTGGGAGTTAGAATCTGAGATGAAGTCAAGATATCCTCACCTCTTCGATATATCAGGTACGTACCCTAATTTTGAGGATGAAATTTCATAAGAAGAGGAGGTTGTAAGACCCCAAATTTTATGAATAAAGATTAATTTCTCTTGAATTATATTTTTGGATATTATGGTGTGGATATTATTTAATGTTGTAGTTGTGGGTAATATGTATAAATTTTGCAAAGTAAGCAAGTGGTTATATAATATTCGATTGGTCGGGAAATATTCTTTTTAACAGGAAATATTCGTATTTACCAAGATAATCATTGGTGGACCCCACAACCAAGTATTGTCGTAGTTAGAAAATGACAAAATTATTTTTTATAAAAATAACGGCAGAGGTTTTACCGTTAAAACTATTGAACTACCCTAGTAGTAAAAGTACAATAATACGCTGTGGTTGCATAGTAGCACACGATATTGATTATTGATGTTAACGTGAGAAGTCACTCAGTTATACTCAATTATTACTACAGTGATTGCTACATCATATCTCTCATATTATTGATTCAGTTATTGTCACAGTATCATCTGTATAATATTTTATATATTATTAAATCAATAATTGAGACGACAAAGTTATTCATATTATTAAATTACAATATTTACAATGTCTAGACGTTCTGTCAAGGAGAGATTTGGTCACCTAATTGTGTGCCAATAGGGAGAAATCCTTATTGGAAAGCCCCCTCTTTCCTGGGAACGACCTGGTTGTTAAATATTGTGAATTATAATATTAATGATGAATAAGTTCGTGTTGATTAAAGATGAATTTGATAGTTCCATTGTGTTAGGATTATTTGTGTTAGTAGAAATCAATATTTATTTCGATAATAATTAATGTCTGGAGATTATATTGTTCAATCGGGTATTCAGGGCACTTTTCGTGTCGAAGTACTATTCACGAGTTACTATTCACGAGTTACTATTCATGAGTTACTATTTATGAGTTACTATTTATGAGTTACTATTCATTAGTTACTATTGAGTCACATTCACTTACTATTAGAGGAGTTGGTGCAAGATTGATGATACTTGCATGACTAAGTTAAAGATGGAGGTATAGATGGAGGTACTATATTGTAATTAATTTTTTCACATGTTTAGAAATATTGAGTCGCGTGATTTACTATTGAGTCACATGATCTTACTATTGATTCACATGATTTACTATTAGGGGAGTTGGTTCAAGATTGATAATACTTACAGGACTAAATTAAAAATGAAAGAAAAGTTGGAGGTATTGTACTGTAATATTTCGAGCCCCAAAACGTGCAATTATCGAAACTATATTTTCCTATAAATAGAAGCTCATTCTTCCTTCATTTCTCACCAATTCACTAAAGCTTTAGAGCCAATATTATAGAGAGAAATTATAGAGAGAAATAAGAAGAGAAGTCTGCTACATTTCTATTCCAAAGATCCAAATTTTTTTCTAAGGTAAGGGTTATTATTCTTTCAGTATTCATGAAGAGAATTATTTCTTTCAATACTGTAAGAGTTGTTATTCCATTCTTCATTATTATGTTGAATAACGTGTTTATGCGCTTTTTTTTGTTATTCCATTCTTTATTATTATGTTGGAATAACCTTTTTATCTGAAGTACCGCATACATCGGTGAAATTCTTCTTCATTATTCCATTCTTCATTATTATGTTGAATAACTCGCTTTATGCGGCACCGCATACATGGTGAAATTCTTCATTATTCCATTCTTTATTATTATGTTGAATAACTTTGCTTTATGCTAAGTACCGCATACATGGTGAAATTCTTCTATTATTCCATTCTTTATTATTCTGTTGGAATATCCTGCTTGGTCAAGTAATTTCACGACCTAGTTCCATTATTTATTATTCCGCATTTATTATTATGTTTAATATCCTGTCTGTCTCAGCATTTTACGCCGGACCGGTTCCATTATTTATTATTTCGCATTTATTATTCTCGTCGAATATCCACATGCAAGCTTATGCCTTTAACCGGTTCCATTATTTATTATTCGCTGGGAATAACTCGTCTGCGTGTAGGTCGCGCATGGTTAATCCTTCTATTATTCCATTCTTTATTATTTTGTTGGAATAACCTGTCTATGTGGATTACCACATGCATGATGAATGATCCTTTGTATTGATTCCTTATTAAATTGTGAAAATGATCTGTATACATGGATTACCACATGGCGGGTGAAAATCCATTCACAGTTTCATATATTCTTTATTATACTAAGTTGGTTAAAGTTTTGACTTCTATACTCCATGAAATTAGTGGAATATCCTTGATATTTGCGCTTCATCCAGTATCTTTTCATGCAAATATTCTTCTTAGCATTCTTAAATTTTACTCTACAAAGAAGTATCATGTTGACAATTTGGACGTTATTAGTTCTTGGATAAATTAATTCTTGAACTTGTTTTATTGAATTATTATGTCATTGTCATCATCCTCATGCTTATATTGTAATGAAAGTCATCTTTGGCTTACGTGCATAGATGGACTTAGTATGATTATGACCAGGGATCATTCGGTATAATCATGACCTGTAATGTTATAAATGATATGGTAAAAGTCCTCAGTAGCCTGTAATGCATTGATGGACAGTTTTTGGTATGATTATGACCAGGGATTATTTGGTATAGTCATGTTCGTTGATGATTTAATGAATATCCTTGGCTCGTAATATGGGATGATTAGAAGATGTGGTTTATTTATTGTCGAGTCTCAAATGATAAAAGTTGATGAAAACATTTTTAAATCATAGAAGATAGTAGGTTTTATTCTCTACTTGACTCTTCTAATGGATTGCTTATTCCGCTGCAGTTAAACTTGATGTCTATTGTATTTTATCAGTTTAACATTGTTGAAGACTATTGATAATTTATTCTGCATTATCTTAGTCATAATATTTCTTCTCGGGCTTAGTTGAGCTCACCCTTTCTTTCACCGTTTCTCTTTAGGAAATGAGAATATAGTCGGGACGAGCCTGGGAAAAGGAGTGACGGGTCCAGAAGATAGCATTAGTAGTCCTCACTATTTTGTTAAATAGTGTGACAATAAATGTAATGAGGACTCCTTTGAGTGTGGATATTGTCTAGATGACAATATTCCTATTAAAACTCTTAGTTTATGTATTATCGTATATTACACGATGGTTGTATAATTAAGTTTGTATTTGTATTTTGAACCATGTATTTGGCGACTCAAGATAGGTGATATATACCTATTTTGGGGGCGTCACAATTTCCCCCTTCCGATCTAGAGATGAGCAAGGATGATGATGCTCCACCTGAGGAATAAGCTCGTTAGGGAAGTCCTCTGTTTTATATTGTTATATTTTTCGCATGAGGACATTGCTCTTGTTAAGTTTGGGATTAGTTAATTTTTATTTTCTTTAGTAGACTATAGTAGTTTGAGGATAATTTGGATTTTTATTGTGATTAAGTGTTGCATCTTAGGATTGCATGTTAATTCCAGCTGTTTGATAGTTACGTATGTTTGGGGCCAATGATGAAATTAAAATTGCATGAACACGTCTAGTAAGGATTGTGAAGTTAGTGATATGATTTTCTTGATATAAGTGAAATCTTTATCTGTTTGACACTAATATTATCAGGATAGCACGTTTTGAAAAATGACCATGTTGGCTAAGAAAGTTTAAATGGATAGATAATAGAGTTCTAAGGGATGAATGCTAGTGAAATGAAGGACTTAATGGCTTGGGAGTCGTTGGTCGAAAAGCTCGTTAAGGTAACAATCGAAAAGCCTAAGAGAATAGGACAATGCATAGTCATATAAAATAAATAAATAAATAAAGCGGGAAAAGTGCAAAAAACCCCCGTTAAGTAAAAAAAAATAATATAAAAAAGAAGAAGCATAAGTATTCCATTTTGACCCTTGAGCTTTGGTAAGTGTTTGATTTTAGTCAAAGCTAGTTTATTTAAGGAGTTTTTGAATGGCACTGTATGATGTCTTCTAAGAAATCTATTATCTTTCATATTTTGCTTTTCAATGGTTAGCATAGTCGTTAACACACACACACACGATATCAATTATAACAGATTTAGATTTATTGATTGTTGGGTTATTATTGATCTGCTTTAATATGATGTATTAGCATGTTCATGTGATTTTTCTGAGGCCTAATGAATATAGTGTGTGCTATTTGATTACTAGAATTAAGAACATATAGATAGCCTGCATTTGCATGATGTTTTAGTTTTTCGTGTTGTTTTGTGTTTTGTTACTTGAGGACAAGCAACGATTTAAGTTTGGGGGTATTTGATGATTGGGTAATATACCCATGAATCGGATATAATTGGGCTTAAATTATTGTATTCTCAAGGCGTTTAGATGCATTTTAAATGTGTTTAGTTTTTATTTTACAGATTCGGGAGCTGGAAGGGCAATTGAGGAAGTTTGGAGCAGAGAATGGCAATTTTGTAATTAAAGCAACTTATAGCTATTTGAAGCGCTTACATTCAATATTAATCCCAAATTGGAAGTATACTAGTCATCATGGTGATTGACGACTGTGCACGCCGCTTTGACCATCCATTTGACTTGGCTTTGCAGATTTAATTAGAAGTTGAATTGAGAAAGGATTGTGGTGAGATGAGGAGAATATATAAAGTCTATTTAGCTGAATTTGAAAAAGAAAACTACACAATTGGAAGCTAAGTCTTTAATTAAGCTTTCAATTGAACCTTTTATGGCTATAAATTTGTTAGTCAATTTATTCCAATTATTTGTGTCTAAGTTAATTGTTTATCTTGCCTTATGCTTATTGATTAATTATCTGATCAGTAATTACCTTGTTACGCTAGAAGGAATTGAAAGAGGAATTCTAGGGTTAGAACTGGGCATGATAACATGTGACTTAGTTATTTGCATAGCGAATAATTAGGATGATGACAAAGATAACTTTATTATCCATTCTTTATTATTTTGTTGGAATAACCTATCTACGCGGACTACCGCATGCTTGGTGAATGACCCTTTTGTATTCATTCTTTATTAAATTGTGGAAATGATCTGTTTACATGGATTACCGCATGGCAGGTGAAAATCCATTTGCAGTTTCGTATATTCTATTATACTCATATGAGATATCATTTCTTTTGTACTTGTCATGGAATATCGTTTTCTTTTGTATTTTCATTTTATGAGTACTATTCACGGAGTACTATTCATAGGTACTATTCACGTATAAGGTACTATTTACGAATACAAGTTATTATTCATGAGTTACTATTCACGGGATATTATTCTCGAAGTACTTTTTGTAGGGTACTATTTACGAGGTAATATTCACCCGAAAATATATATTTCTTAAAGTCTTTAACATTTATCCTTGATTTCATTTGATTAATGCTTATATCATTGTCATCATCCTCATGCTTATATTGTGATGAAAGTCATCTTTGGCTTACGTGCAAAGATGGACTGTTGATTATTGGTTTTACAGTTGTATATCTTTAGCTTACGTGCAACGACGAACTATTGATTGATAGCTTTGGCCCGTAGTGCAAAGATGGACAGGTGTATGACATGATCATGACCAATGTTGATAATAACGAATATCCTTGGCCAGTAGTGCATGGATAATTCGATGATGTGATTGGCAGGATCATGACCATTAGTTAACAGTTGAATGTCTTTGGCCGTAGTGCACTGACAAACAATTGATTGGTATGATCACGACCATTGGTTTTATAGTTGAATATCTTTGGCCCGTAGTGCAAAGGTAGACAACTGATTGGTATAATCATTGTTATTACATTTGAATATCTTTAGCATTTGGGGTAAGGATATTGAGGAAACGTTCTATTAAGCCTTTGTTGTAAGACCCCAAATTTTATGAATAAAGGTTTAATTTTCTCGAAATATTTTTTTTCAAAATTATGGTGTGGATTTGAGATAATGTTATAGTTTTGGGTAATATTTAGAAATTTTGAAAAGTATGCAAGTGGTTATATAATATTCGATTGGTCGAGGAATATTATTTTTTTCGGTGAAGATACGTACGATGGCACAATCATTGGTGGACCCCACAACAGAATTATTGTCGGAATGAGAAAATGACAGAAATATTTTTATAAAAATAACGGCGGAAGTTTTACCGTTAAAACTGTTGAACTACTCGATAGTAAAAGTACAGTAATATGCGTGGTTGCATAGTAACACACGGTATTGATTATTGATGCTTACGTGAGAAGTCACTCAGTTATACTCAATTATTGCTACAGTAATTGTTGTATCATATCTCTCATATTATTGATTTGATTATTGTCACAGTATCATCGGCATAATATGATATATTATTAAATCAATAATTTAGACGATAAAGTTATTAATATTATTAAATTTCAATATTTACAATGTCTAGAAATTCTGTCTAGGAGAGGTTTTGTCATCTAATTGCGCGCCAATAAGGAGAAATCCTTATCGGAAGCCCCCTCTTTCCTTGGAACGACCTGGTTGTTAAATATTGTGAGGTATAATATTAATGATGAATAAGTTCGTGTTTGATTAAAGATGAAATTGATAGTTCCATTGTGTTGGGATTATTAGTGTTAGTGGAAATCGACATCTATTCCGATGATAATTGATGTCTGGGGGTTATATTGATAAATCGGGTAATTAATCAGATAAATGAGCAATTAATTGCTACTAATTCACATGTTTATATAACTATTTGTTCACATGTGTGTACTATTGAGTCACATTCATTTACTATTAGGGGAGTTGGTGCAAGATTGATAATACTTGCATGACTAAGTTAAAAATGGAGGTATAGATGAAGGTACTATACTGTAATTCGTATTTTCACATGTCTAGAACTATTGATTCACATGATTTACTATTAGGGGAGGTGGTGCAAGTTTGATAATACTTGCAGGACTAAATTAAAAATGAAAGAAAAGTTGAAGGTATTATACTGTAATATTTCGAGCCCCAAAATGTGCAATTATCGAAACTATATTTTCCTATATATAGAGGCTCATTCTTCCTTCATTTCTCACCAATTCACTAAAGCTATAGAGCAATTATTATAGAGAGAAAGAAGAAGAGAAGTCTGTTACCTCACTATTCCAGTTTCCAATTTTGTTCTAAGGTAAGGGGTATTATTTCTTTCGTATTCATGAAGAGAGCTATTGTTATTCCATTCCTTATTATTATGTTGGAAAAACTTTGTCTGTCTGGAATCTTTGCATACATGGTGAAATTCTTCTATTATTCTATTCTTTATTATTCTGTTGGAATATCCTATCTGTTCAGATTACGCATTACCTGGTTCCGTTCTTTATTATTCTGTTAGAATATCCTGTTTGTGCAGATTATGCGTGACCTGGTTCCATTCTTTATTATTACATTTGGAATAACTTTTATGCATGCGCTTTATCGCATGCACGGTGAATTACATTGTTATTCCATTCTTTATTATTACTGTTGGAATATCACATGCATGCGGATTACGCATTTGACCTAGTTCTATTCTTTATTATTCTGTTGGGAATAACTTGTCTGTGCGGTTTATCGCATGCATGGTGAATTCTTCTGTTATTCCATTCTTTATTATTCTGTTGGAATAACTTATCCATTTGGATTATCGCATGCATGGTGAATGATCCTTTGTATTCATTCCTTATTAAATTGTAGAAATGATCTGTCTACGTGGATTACTGCATGGCGGTGAAAATCCATTTGCGGTTTAAGTAATTTTCTGACCCTCAAAATTCTGGAAAATTTTGAAATGATAATTTGATGAGTTTTCTAGATTGTGTCCAAAAATGGCGATTTTTAGATGTATAGATTAAGAGTTATGGATTTTATGGGAAAAGACTATTTTAAAAGTAAACCCTTATAACTCTTTATGGTTAACTCCAAAATTGGTGAAATTTTTTTTGGGAATACATATATATAATAGGAGTATACCCTGTAAATTTCAAAATTTTTGGACAAAATTACAATTTATGATAAATGTCTAAATATTCGGCAGTTTTGGCCATATAAAAAATAGTAAATGAATTTTAAAAATTTCGAGAAAAATATATGTTCAATATGGGACTATATTACATTAAATCCCAAAAAGAAATATTTTTGGGACTGATTTGGTATTTTTATGAAAATGAACTAGTTATGAGTAAATGAATTAAATATGTTATCTGAAGTAACAAAATTGAAAAATAGGATTTTATGGCTTGAGAATCCTATATAGGGTATATGCAGATTTTTGATTAGGGATTTGATCATTGGTGATGAAATCTTATGAGTATGGCATTTTGAATGATTAAATGCATTATTTGGTAAAGTGTAAACAATTGAAATAAATTGTTTATAAGTTCAAGAAGTGATTAAAATATTGTTATAATATTAATAATATTAGATTATGAGTTTATTAAGTGGTTGATAATATTTGGATAAATTTAAAGTCTTTAATATTTATCCTTGTTTTCATTTGATTAATGCTTATATCATTGTCATCATCCTCATGCTTATATGGTGATGAAAGTTATCTTTGGCTTACGTGCAAAGATGAACTGTTGATTATTGAATTGTATATCTTTGGCTTACGTGCAAAGATGGACTGTTGATTATTGGTTTTATAGTTATATATCTTTGGCTTACGTGCAGAGATGGACTTTGTGTGATTATGACCATGGATCATTCGGTGTAATCATAACCTGTAATGTTATAAACGATGTAGTAAATGTCCTCAATGGCCTGTAGTGCATTGATGGACAGTTTTTGGTATAATTATGACCAGGGATTATTCGGTATAGTCATGACCATTGATGATTTAATGAATATCCTTGGCCCGTAGTGCAGGGATGATTCGATGACGTGGTTTATTTATTTAGCTGAGTCTCAGCGATAAAAATTGATGAAAATATTTTAAATTATAGAAGATAGTAGATATCATGCACTACTTGACTATTCTAATGGATTTCTTATTCCGCTATAGTTAAACTTGATGTCTATTGTATTTTATCAGTTTAACATTGTTGAAGGCTAATGATAATTTATCCTTTTGCTAATGGATTGCTTACTGGGCTAGTTGAGCTCACCCTTTTGCTTTCATTGTTCTCTTCAGGAAATGAGAACGTAGCCGGGACTAGTCGGGGAACGGAGTGATGGTCCGAGATGGTGTCATAGTAGTCCTCACTATTCTATAAAATAGTGTGATAATAAGTGTAATGAGGACTCCATTGAGTGTGGATATTGTCTAGATGACAATATTTGTATTAAAACTCACAGCATATGTTTTGCCGTATTTTACACGACAATTGTATAATTAAGTTTTTATTTGTATTTTGTACTATGTATTTGGCAACTCAAGATGGGTGATGTATACCTATTTTGGGGGCGTCATAGTTGGTATCAAAGCTTAGGGATATGATCCCTGGGAGAGAAATGAGATAAGAACTAGGAGGGTAGAGACGGGGAATTCCTTCGCTAGTATGACCTACCTAAGTTATTTGGTATTTAATTGGTCGGACATAGTATATGGATAATATGTGATATGTTAATTAACCCTTGTTTTGTGGCAGTTGTCGACGTCGAGATTTTTTAGTGTCCCTTTTCGTTACTTATTCTTTGGTGTTCTCATGTTATTGTGAGATTTGTTTGAAAAAATAAGTGAAAAAGGTCCGACATGTATAATGTTGATGATTTGACTTTAAGAGTCGCCAGTTGGTGTATTTAACTGGTTGCACCAACGCAAACAAAAAGGTTTGCACATTGACCCAATGATGTGACAACGCTAAGCGGATTGCAATGAAACCGAGATTCATTTGAGTTCGGGGCTTGATTATGCGGAGGGAAGGTGTTAGACACCCCCCGACATCCGTGTTGCCACGGTGACCGCCACTTTTCAAAGAAACTGTTATATGAATGTGTGGGTGTGTGGGTGTGTGGGTGTGTGTGTGTGTGTGGATCAATGTGCAATTATTTGGAAGTAGTGTTGTACCTCGTTCGCACCTATATACATAGTGTTTGAATTTATGAAAAAATCAATTTTTAAACAGGATATAGCAATGAAGTTTTGTAAAAAGAGGTTTTTCAAACCCTTTGATCAATAGTAATTGAGGCCTTTGATACTTCCATTTTATTATTAAATGTTAAAAACATTTGCTTTTATTTTAGAGATCTGAAGCATCTTCGAGAAAATAATATCTGACGATCTTAACTCCTCATCAAGCATAACAACTATCTAAGGAAATTCAAACACTGTAAATAATGTACAAATTGCTTATAGTTGAAAAAGCTCCATCATGGGAACCGAATCTAGATTCGGCAAACTGAATATGTGATCACATGATTCCTAGGCTCACATGATACTGCAATTTGTATGGAAAGCAGTAAGCAGTTATATATATAAAAGCTATAAATATATATATACAGACTTGATCAACCACCACGAAGAAACTCCATGGGGGATCGGAAATATAAATAAATAAAAGCGGTATATATATATATATATGGACATGATCAACCACCACGAAATAAACTCCAGGTGGGACGAAATGTGAATAAAGCTGTAAAAACGATCAACTGCCACGAAGTAAACTCCAGGCAGGACAGAATGTAAATAAAGCTGTAAAAGTGATCAACTGCCACGAAGTAAACTCCAGGTCTGACAAAAATGTATATATATATATATATATATATATATATATAAAAGAAGTAAACGCACCGGATGTAAGTCTAGGCTCATCAGACAGAGTTGACCACAATTTAATTATATATATATATATAAGCGAATAAACGCTCCAGACATAAGTCTAGGCTCAATCGAGGCATAACTCGATAATGTTAGTCCATATATAAAATATATACATATATAAGTATATATATACAGACAGAAATGAAAACCACGGACCGAAGTCCGGGAAAACACACACAACACGACTCTCAATGTGTATAACAGTGAGTGCTAATATGAAAAGAAAGGCTTTATAGAATGTAAGAAGGCTTATAGTGGGTATTTGCCATGTGTAGACTTCTACGACTCTATGTGGATAAACACTCGGCTCCCATGGATAAAAGTATAGCTATATGTGAGCTAACAGGTGTTTAAACTGAGGAAACAATCAATATGGGTGTATACAGAGTAAATTGGACAGGGCTTCCTCACCTTTTCTCTCTCCTCCTCCCTCTCAAATGGCTGACCCCAAGGTCTATATTTATAGACTGATGGCCGCATGTATACCTACGGCAGCCGCAATTACACCTGTGGCTGGTTGAGGTGTCTCTGGGCTTCGCGGGTCCCGTCGTCTCGAAGTACGTGCACTCGTGCACTGTAATGTCCGCTAAAACTTGCAGAACTTCAACCGAGCATCCGAACGAGGTATATAAGACCTTCTTCGGACTACTTTTGTCGAGAGTGTGACAACCGAGATTTTGTAATTTAATTTTTTAATATTTATTAGATTGAATAAATATTTTCGATGAATTAATTATTAGATTAAATAATTAATTGATGAAGTTGTGGTAGATTAATTTAATTATATTTGTTATATTTATTAAATTAATGCGGAGAATTTTATTATTCGAAGTATGTGATTATATGAGCTTATTGTATTAAAAGAAATATTTAATAAGCTTAATGTTATTTTTTAATTAATTTAATTATTAATTAGAGATTTAATAATTTGATATTATTATTAAATGAGAAATTTAATTATGTGACTATGTGCATTATTGAGAAATTATTATATTTTATTTAAATAAATTAAATAAGATATTGATTTATTTTATAAAGGAGTGTGACATTATTTAAACTATATGATAAGGTTTTATTAAATTAAATAGTTTTAAATCCCATTCTTGCTAGCCAAACATGGCACTAAGAGAGGTTGGAAGCAGTTACACATGATAGGTAACCGACCTCCATCATGCGCGTCAGTTCAATTATTTAGTATACTTCTTCTTTTTCATTTTTATTATTGCCTAAGTCTAGAAAAGTAGAAGCAGAGAGAGTCTCAGAGAGAAATTGAGAAGTGTTGAGGGAGAATTGTGATAGAAGAAGGTTTGGGAAGGGTTTCAATTCATCTCCTATTATTTCACTATACGCTTGGGTAATTCTCTTCAACCCAATTTCTTTTTACGTCATGTAGTTTTTATAAAAAAATGGCTTTCATAATTTCTGTGAGTCTCTGTAAATTGGGAAAACTATGTTAGTGATATATGTAATAATTCGTGTAGCATAGCATGTTTTATATATATTGTATATGATTCCATATCATAAGTTTCATAATATTATGACTTGTTGTTTCAAAAAATTTACAGAGTATGTTATTTGGCCATATGGCCCTTATACGTAATTTTAATATGTCAACGATAAATTTTCTACAAAATTTCCACTTATATGTGATTATGCATGATAAATCGAACAAAACGAAATTTGAATGGTTGAATTTGGTGCTATATCGAATCTATGGCGTTGAATTTTAGAATTTATTTTCAAAACTTCAAGAACATCAAGAACAGTACAATTTGCATAATTTAATTCTGTGATTATGTGTTTTAATGGGTTAAAATCACTCTATAAATGTTGGGTATTGATTATATATGAATTCTAACATGTGGGTATGTTTAAATTGGGGAATTAATGATTATGTAATGTTTAATTATTTGAACTCTGTTCTTCATGAATCTGAAACCTTATACGCCCATGACTTCATTTCTCCAGTAGCATGGCCACAAATACGAAGACCTAAAATACAATAGTGGCGTATAACGCAACGCTTGACTTAGCGAAATGTCCGAAAAATGTTTTTTTTTAGTATTCAAGTATAGAAATGTGATAGCAACTTAGTCTAATGATTATAAAAACTTGTTAGACATATAATGAGGTGTTAGAATAAATTCTTAGCATGTCCATAATACAATTACGTGTGAATTAAATGATCAAGTGCATAGTTACCTTATTGTTTGTGAAGTCTTAATTTTTTGACAATAAGTGTAGTAATTGACTAAATGTAGTCATGAATTGAGTTAGACAAGGAATAAACTTGTGAGGTTTGGTACGTTATAATTTACTGGTATTATGAACATGAATGATATGTAGGATTTAAATCAAAGAACGAGTTTTATTAATGCGTAATCTACTCACGAGGCAAGTTTCCTAACCCTACTTGTTATCATTGAGCAAACTCTCATTATTATTGATTAAGTCTGTTTCGTATATTAAAGCTTATTAATCCTTCAAGCATGATGTTGTTATACAATAATTATTCTATTGTATACTTTTGAGATTTTATCCTAGTTAAATTATCAGTTAACCCTTATTGATTCGACTAGTCCATAGTTGATGAGTGTTCTAAATTTCAGAACTCTTGATGAATTATCCAAACCAAACTTCCTTTGGTGCGGACTCGAATGTCAAACTGAGATGAACAACCCTGTATAGGGGATTACTTACGCGTTAGCGTTAAGATATTGTGCACAGTATGGTACTAAGGGCTGATCCCCCTAAGTATGAGAAGAAGAGTCCATAGTCTTATAACTGTTAAAGGTTTCAAGTATAAACACTTGACAACCTAGGACATAGTTCAAGGTCTTATGACTCTCAAGATTTCTTTTGATTCTTGTTATTCATTCTTGATTCAAAAGTTGAGCTTTTATATCAGAAGTTGTTAATTCATTCGCATGTTAATATTAATCATTTGTTATATTGTTATACTTCTGGGCAAACGTGCTCACTCTTGCGTAATAATAACATTGCAGTTAAGAACGAAAGAGAAGACAAACCTTCCACTAGTAAGGGCAAGGGAAAGATTAGGAAGTAATGAAGACTGATTATTTATGTGGTTATGTAATGTTATTTAGAATTGATGTTATTTAAGACTTATTTGTTTATGTTTCCGCACAGATGATTTAAGGTTAGAGTAATCTGGGATTTATTTATTATGCAGTTGATGTAACCCCATAAGGGGAGAGATTTATTATTTATTATTCTATCTATTGCATGGTATGCATTTATTTATGGGTATATAGATAGATGATGTTTGTACAGTGAACACCAAATCCTGTGGAAATGGAAGTATCGAATATGGGGGTGTCACAGAGAGTTACGCAATGACATGGGATTTGCCCTTTTTGATTCGAGGAAGATGGGTCCATGATCAAAATAGCATTCCTGGGTCTTCGTTAGGCAATTCGGTAAGCTGTTTTGTGTAGTTTGCACTCCAAAGTTAAGATATGGTTCTTGTGGGTCTTCTTTTGAAGAGATTTGAGTTGAAATGAGTGTATTTGACTTGAAGTGAAGTTGAGTTAGCAAAATAGCCATTTTACCCCTCCCAAGGTTATTTCCAGGTTTCGCACAGTTGAAGTGAAGTTGAATCAGCAAAATGACCATTTTTCCCTGGGTTATATCTGAGATTGTCATGTTGTTGACTCTTAATGTACTCAGGGATATCTCTGAGGTTGGAATTGATGTTGTGGTCCTCTAGGATTACCTCTGGAGTGTGAAAAAGATGCTTTTTCCCTCCTACACAGTTAGTAACAAAGAAAGAAAATTTCGAGTGTCTACAGATGCCCCTCTTTATCATGTTCATAAAATGCAATGGAATGGACATGATAAAGATTAGTAGACACTTGAAACATGATAATGTGTTTTTAATGATGCAGATCACAATGTAGTGAATGTAATGATGAATGTTTAAAATGTTTTTTACAAATCGCGATTCATGAAATCGCACATCGCATTTACGCGCCGCATTTTCGCTTTTGGCCAATCACACTTCGCAACTCGCATATCGCATTTCGCATATTGCAAATCGCAATGTAATGAATGTTATGATGCATGTTTAAAATGTTTTTGCAGATCACTTTACCTTTACCGGGGATTGCTAATGTCTATGTTGGTGTTGACTACAACGGCTTGGCTTTTTGTCAGTGCCGCTAATGCCTGTTTGATGAAGAGAAATTGAGATGTCGTCGATGTATACGCTGGTAGTTTACAATGGTGTCTACCCTGATGGTAGTTTGATAACAGATTCTACCCTGTTGGTAGTTGACATCGCCCAGCTATTTTGGTTCCCACTCAAACGGTAGTATACAAAGCTTTCATTGCTGGACTGCCTTGATGTAGCACTAAATTGATACCAATGGTTTCGAATACCAGATCTCCCGATACCTTCGCTAAAGTAATATTCAAAGGTTTGCTTCGCTAGATTCTGCCTGATGTTACGCTGGATAGAGATGTACGTTGATGTAGTGCCTCACCCTTTTTGAGGTGATTTGTAGTTTCCTTTCGCTGTTGAGTGCTTGTGCCCTATTTCCTTGAATATTTGATTCACAACCCGGCTGAACTGATGATCTGAATGCCGCTGATATCCCTAGGGGGTGCAGTTTGTACTTTTGCTGCCGAACTTTGAACTTTAGTGTAGAGGCCTCAACTTATGAGGATTTGGCATAAATTAACATGTTTGATGGTGTAGATTTCATTCGCCAGACCCTTTGTTATTGGGCTTCTGCTCTTAAGTTAAGAACTTTGTTGAGAATTTTTCCCTTCGTTTAGGGGCAAGCTAATGTGGCCATGATTCTTTTCAGAAGTTTTCCTTCTTTTGATGAGAGGCCTGATCCCGCCTTAAAATCCTTCGCTTTTCTAGAATCGAAAAATGCCCCAGTCCTTTCGCATACTGATGTCGGGGATTCATACAAAAAACTTTCTTTGTTGATGCAGTCGCAAGTGAGTAATATCCAAATCGCTAGTGAGCTGATGTGAGGGAAGCTTTGATGATGATGGACCATGCTGATGGTGTTGACTGGGGAATTTTCCTCTTTAGGATGGTTGATAAATGCCCCAATGTTGAGTTATCGCTATTTCTGAGATTGCCCAAGTCTTGTTGTAGGTGTCGCAATATCGGGTTGTCGTCGATTTTGAAATTGCCCCAGCCTTGCTTGTTGTATGGGATAGTCACTTTGTGAGATGGGGTGATAAGATCTTTGAGATCGCAAGAGGCTTTTACCTGCATGCGGATGGTGAGCAGACGATGAGAGTTGGGCTTTGATGCCTTCAATCATTATTCCTGACTTGTTTACGTAATCGGACTTGATTATTTTCTTTTTATTTGATGAAGCCTTGTGATTGAGGGTATCGGCTCTTTGAAGGTCCTCGCTACTGGTTGTCTTGGCGTATCGCTGTTTCTTCCTTTTTGGGATTTGTGCCAGTTTTGATGGAGTGACATTGAAGTGTTGTTGGGTTTTCTCCACATGGGTCGCTGACTTGGAGGGTTGTTTGGGTTTGGATGTTTCTTTTGAGGATCAGACCGCACCACTGATGGTTGCCTATATACTCCTGTATGTGAGGGAGATCAGGTCTGCGTAGTTTTGGCTTGATAAGATAAACGGTTTGACAAGTGCTTGTTTGAGAAGTGTTTGTTTGAGAAGTGTTTGTTTTGGGAGTGTTTGTTTGGGGTTTTTGTTTGGTTTGACCACACCATAAATGGTTGCCTACGTACTCCCATTCATGAGGGGAGATCAGGTCTTTCGTAGTTCAGGCTTGATGAGCTGAAACCTGAATGACTTGATTTTTTTTAATTTTTTTAATTTTTTTTTCTTTTTTCTTTTTCTTTTTATCTTTTTATCTTTTTTTTCTTTTTCTTTTTTTTTTGTTTTTGTTTTGTTGTTTGTTTTTTTTTTGTTTTTTTTTTCGATACATGCATGGAAAATAAAAAGCATACTGGGAAGGAAGTGATATCGTCCCAACATCTTCTGGAACTCGCAGCTTTATCACATGGATTTACATCTTTTTGGCTAGTTGATGTCTGATAGTCCAGTTGTCAGTGGTTGTGTTGCCTTCAAGGCTCGCAACAGAGGTTACTTCTTGGTTTTGAATGTCTTTACTTATGGCCATAACTTGATCGCTTCCTAGTTCAGTACATTCCTCAGGGATGCTTGAGCTGGACCCATCGCAAAAAGGTATGAAATCTTGATTCTTTGATGGGTTGGTTTCCCCAACAACCTCACCACCTTTTCCTTCATCTGTTCCTTCACGCTTTTCCTGGGCTTGAGAGGATTCGACCATGAAATCTTCCTCGAACTGTTATCATATTTCTTGTAAGAAACTTTCCTTTTTTACTTTTTCTTCCTTGGAAAAGATCAGTATTTCCTCCGCATCATCCAAGGTTATAAGATCTGGACTGTGGTTGAGATCTTTGGACCATAGGATGTTGGAGGTTGGTGGAGGAATCTCCTTTGTCATTTCCTGCATTAGGATCATTCCATCTTGGGTTCTACCAGGATTATCGCTTATAGCCTTCACCTCATTTGCAATGCTTGTCTCGAGTAGACATCTTAAGCTTTTTATTGCCTTTTCGCCTTTTTTGGTCATGGGAATTTCTATCTCCAGCTCTCCATTTTTAATGAGATCTTGGATTTTATGTCGCAAAGCCCAACATTCCTCATTCGTATGTCCAAGTGAGTTAGAATGGTAGAGACATATCTTGGTGGAATCATAGCTCTTTATCTTGGGATTTATAGGAGGCAGCAACTCAGTAATCCTTCCTTCGCTTATCAGAAAGTGTAGCATTTCTTCATTGGATTTGCTTAGAGGGGTGAATTTTTGAACTCTTGTGGAGGTTGTTTGATCTTTCTTCTTTGAGAGTTCGCATTCCCCCAAGCGATTTTTCCGTTGGCGAGGTTTGCTAGCAATTTTATCATCCCCCTTTTCTTGGCCTTCTGATAGTTGAGTGAAGAAATGCCTCGTATCATGATGTTGGCATACTATCAGCTTAGCTAGTAGATTTACTTGGTTCTGGATCGTCTCTAATTTTTGCATTACTATGATACCTTCCTCCGAGTTTTCCCACTTTAGGACATTTGTTCTGTGCCTTTAGGGGTAGTCCTCTATCCTTTGTATGCACTTACGAATTGGATACATTTCAGCACTTCCTGACCCGATCATGTTTACTTCCCCCGTATCATGCTGCAACGGAAGGTTGGTGTTAACATTCTGTTGATCAGGTTGCTGAACCACAATATTGCCACTTTCGATCAGATTTTGAATTTTATGCTTTAAGGACCAACAATCTTCCGTATCATGTCCTGGAGACCCTAAGTGGTAAGCACATCTTTGGCTTGGATTATATCTTTTGCTCCCTGGTTCTAGAGGTGGATCCAGTTCGGTAATTTTCTTGTGATCCATTAATATTGCCAATACATTTTCAAGGGAATCGCCCAGTGGAGTGAACACCCAATTTTCTGATCTTTCAAATTTTCTTTTCCTATCTGGGTATTGGTTGAATGTAGCCTATGGTTGAGATGGAAGATTGTCTTGCATTTTCCAAATGGGGGGACTGTAGGTTGGTCTCCTAATTTTCCCCTGTACAACAAGGGATACATCTTCATTGCCTTTATCGAGTACACCCTTGGGAGCGCTCGCATACTTGCCAGTCTGTATATGCTTGGCGACTACTTCTAAGGCAGTGAAGTCTTTAATCTTGCCTGCCTTCAGGCCCATCTCTGCTATTTTCTCCGTGTTTGATCATTTCTAAGAATGGCTTTCCTATGCCTGCTAGGATCCTCTCATAGTATGACGCCTCTAGAATGTTAATAAACGTCATTACCATCTTAGTTTTCGTTATTGATGGAATGACTTGCGCTGCGAGATGTCTCCACCTTTGGGCATATTCTCAGAAAGATTCAGTACTTTGCTTTTTGACTTTAGTCACTTGGTCTCGATCAGGTGCCATTTGTGACTGAAAACTGTACTGACTTAGAAAGGCGTGGGCCAATTCTTCCCAGTTGTGGATTTTAGCATTGTCAAGTTGGGCATACCATGTCTTAGCCTCTCCAGTGAGACTCTTTTGAAAAAGATGCATTCTGAGGCTTTCATCTTCAGCATAAGATCCTAGTTCGCCAATGTACACTTTCAGGTGCGTATAGGGATCGCCTTCCCCATTGTACTTTTCAAACTCGGGAACTTTGAATTTGGTAGGATATCGAGCCCCTGAGAATATGCAGAGATCTGAATAAGTGACACTCCCATAATTTCCAGTCCCTTTGATTGACCGGATGGTCTCCTCCATTTGTTAGACTTTCTTTCTTAGATCCCCAGTTTCTCGATCATCCCTGAGATTTGTGATTTCTTTATAGGAATGAGGTTTAGGTATCTGGGTTTCCATCTTTTTGCCAATACCCTGACTGCCCCCTGGTGTGGATGACTCTGGTTGAGTAGGCATTGTTTGGCCCTAGATTCCTCCATGTGCCTAGGATTTTAGGTGGATGGGTATTTGTGTACCCTGAGTGGATTGGTGTAGTTCTTTGAGCATAACAACCAACTCTGTAATTTGATAGCTTAGTCTTTCGAACTCCTCGCGAGAAACAGGATTAGACTGGTCAGATGAAGACATGATTGGTTGTAGGCTCGTGGCCTTTTTGGATTTTGAGCTCGTAACAGGCTAAATTGCTTCCCTACAAAAGACTTATGTAGTTTAGTCTTAGGGTAATGTAAATATTATCATAACATGTTCGTTTTAGGAATATTGTCCTGCAAAACCGGGTGTTAATTGATAACATGCATGCATAGATAATCTTCATATATTACATAAAGATGAACATGGAATAAAATTACAAGTAAATGCTTTTACAAGTAATTGAAAATGGAAAGCATGAAGAGACTTTCCTCCGCATTTGGTTTATCAGAGGTTGACCTATCTTAGGGTTACTCTCGCAGCTTTTGGCATGAAGGTTCCCAGATCATCGCAATCTACTTGACGGGAAGTTAATCCGGTCTTTCAACTGGAGCGAATTTGGGTGGTGCCTTTCCTGAGCCCCGTTGGAATTATTCTTCCTACGAGTCCAGTAATCAAACACCGACAAGATAGCTTCCTGGTGGAGGAACCACACAACATACATTCACATACAACGTGTGTCACCGTTTATGCAAAATTATGATATATGCGAAGCACTAATATCACAGATAGGTATTTAGCGATCTGATAAGTAAGATGCATTAGTACACATTCATCATAAATGTAAATGCAATATTCACACGAAGCATATAACGAGTTTTGAAAAGCTTGTAATAGCGACTTAAGCCCTCTTCTTTGGAGTCCCCAAAGAGTCGCCACACAATCGACGTCGGGATTTTTAGTGTCCTTTTTTATTTTTTGTTCTTTGGTGTTCTCATGTTAATGTGAGATTTGTTCGAAAAAATAAGTGAAAAAGGTCCAACATGTATAATGTCGACGATTTGACTTTAAGAGTCGCCAATTGGGGTATTTAATCGGTTTTACCAACGTTGAAATCAAAAGGTTTGCACATTGACCCAAAGATGTGGCAATCGCTAAACCGGTGATGTGGAAACCGAGATTCATTTGAGTTCGGGGGCTTGATTATGCGGAGGGAAGGTGTTAGGCACCCCCCGACATCCGTGTTGCCACGGTGACCGCCACTTTTCAAAGAAATTGTTATATGAATTTGTGTGTGTGTGTGTGTGGATCAATGTGCAATTATTTAGAAGTAGTGTTGTACCTCGTTTGCACCTATATACACAGGGTTTTAATTTATGAAAAATTCAATTTTTAAACAGGATATAGCAATGAAGTTTTGTAAAAAGAGGTTTTTCAAACCCTTTGCTCAATAGTAATTGAGGCCTTTGATACTTCTATTTTATTATTAAATGTTCGGCTTATTTGCTTTTATTTTCGAGATGTGAAGCATCTTCGAGAAAATAATATACAGCAGTGTCGAACTCCTCATGGGCATGACAGCAATCCAAGGAAATTCAAACACTATAAATAATGTACAAGCTGCTTACAACTGAAAAAGGTCCATCATGGGAACCGAATCTAGATTCAGCAAATGTAATCTATGATCACATGATTCCTAGGCTCACATGATACTGCAGTTTGTATGGAAAGCAGTAAGCAGTTATATATATAAAAGTTGTAAATATATATATATACAGACTTGATCAACCACCACAAAGCAACTCCATGGGGGATCGAAAATGTAAATATATAAAAGTGGTAATATATATATATATATATATATGGACATGATCAACCACCACGAAGTAAACTCCAGGTGGGACGAAATGTAAATAAAAGTCATAAAAAGCGATCAACTGCCACGAAAGTAAACTCTAGGCAGGACAGAATATAAATAAAGCTGTAAAAGCGATCAACTGCCACGAAGTAAACTCCAGGCAGGATGGAATGTAAATAAAGCTGTAAATGGCCACGAAGTAAACTCCAGGCCTGACAGAAATATGAATAAATAAATATATATATATATATATATATATATGTACATATATATATAAGTAGTAAACGCACCAGATGTAAATCCAGGCTCATCGGATATGTCCGACAATAATTATATATATATATATATATATATATAAAAGCGAGTAAATGCTCTTGATATAAAATCCGGGCTCATCGAGATATATGTCGACAATGATTATGTATATAAGTATATAAGTATATATATATATATATATATATATATATATATATATATAAAAAGCAAATAAACACTCCAGACATAAGTCTAGGCTCAATCGAGGCATAACTCCGAGCCCTGACAGAAATATGAATAAATATATATATATATATAAGTAGTAAACGCACTGAGATGTAAATCCGGGCTCATCGGATATGTCCGATAATAATTATATATATATATATATATATATATATAAAAAGCAAATAAACACTCGAGACATAAGTCAGGCTCAATCGAGGCATAACTTTCGATAATGTTAGTCCATATATAAAATATATACATATATAAGTATATATATATATATATATATATATATATATATATATATATATATATATATATATATATATACAGAGATAGAAATGAAAACCACGATCAAGTCCTGCAAACAACACAAAACACGACTCTCAATGTGTATAACAGTGTGTGCTAATATAAAAAGATAGGCTTTATAGAATGTCAGAAGGCTTACAGTGGGCTACCAATGTAGACTTCTATGACTCTATGTGGATAAACACTCAGCTCCCGCCGGATAAAAGTATAGCTATATGTGAGCTAACAGGTGTTTAAACTGAGGAAACACTCAATATGGGTGTATACAGAGTAAATTGGACAGGGCTTCCTCGCCTTTTCTCTCTCCTCCTCCCTCTCAAATGGCTGACCCCAATGTCTATATTTATAGGCGATGGCCGGCATGAGTGTACTGCTGCGGCCATAATGATACATCATCGGCACCGCAATTACACATCTCTGGCACTGCAATTACACCGCTGGTGGTCGAAGTGTCCTTGGGCTTCGCGGGTCCCGCCATCTAGAAGTACGTGCACTGTAATGTCCACTCGAACTTGCAGAACTTCAATCCGAGCATCCGAACGAGGTATATAAGACCTTCTTCGAACTGCTTTTGTCGAGAGTTACGCAATGACATGGGATTTGCCCTTTTTGACTCTCGGAAGATGGGTCCATGACCGAAATAGCATTCATGGGTCTTCGTCAGGCAATTCGGTAAGCTATTTTGTGTAGTTCGTGCTCTGAAGTTAAGATATGGTTCTTGTGGGACTTATTTTGAAGAGATTTGAGTTGAAATGAGTGTATTTGACTTGAAGTGAAGTTGAGTTGACAAAATGACCATTTTGCCCCTCCCGGGGTTATTTCTGGTTTTTGCACAGTTGTAGCGGGTTTTTCCCAGGGTTATCTATGAGATTGTCATGTTGTTGACTCTGAATGTACTCAAGGATATCTCTAATGTTGGAATTGATGTTGTGGTCCTCTAGGATTACCTCTGGAGTGTGAAAAAGACGTTTTTGCCCTCCTGCACAGTTAGTAACAGAGAAAGAAAATTTCGAGTGTCTACATCAGTATTTGAAAATGGCATCCGAAAATGTTGAGATAAGCAATGAAGCACATGAGACCGTTGAGTCACCAACGATAAATACCCAGGGTAATGTGCAACAGGAAGACAATAATCCTCATATAAACAATAACACCGATAAAATGGTGAACGATGGGATGTTCAGAGGCTTTATGCAATTCATGCAACATCAGGCGAGAGAGACTCCTATTCAAAATGCAAGTGGAAACAATGGCAACCCATGGTCGGTCATTTCTAAACAGTTCAAGGAGCTGGGACCGCCGAAGTTTTTGGGAAAGCCAGAACCACTTAAGGCGGAGACGTGGTTAAAGCAGATCACCAAGATATTTGATGTCTTGGGATGCTCAGAGGAGCAAAAGGTTCCCTTCGCCACCTTTATGTTGCGTGAAGAAGCAAATTACTGGTGGGAATCAGAAAAAGCGTACTCGACTGGCCTTTCAAGATGTCTTGGGAGAAGTTCCAAGAGTACATTCAACGATAAGTACTTTCCCAAAAGTATTCGTCACATGAAGGAGGTGGAGTTTATCAAGTTGGAGAAAAACAATATAAGCGTAGCCATGTCTGAGGCTAAATTTACGGAGTTATCCGGTTTGCATCCCATTTGGTCGATAATGAGGAGCGAATGACGTGAATATTTCTAAGAGGTTTAAAACCCGAAATACGTCAATACCTCATTTCTCATAAATTGTGTTTGTATTCAAATGTAGTGAATAGGACTCAGTTATTGGAGCGCGATAATGAGCCAGCCTAACTAAAGGATAATGAGCAACAACATGATAATAATCGTACCGGTGGAAACGGCCATCAGAACAATGATAACCATCGTGGGGGAAATTATCATGCCAAGAATGGTAATCACTTCGGTGGTAATCATGGACAAGATAATAGAAGTGGAAAATTCCAGAAGAGAAGGTTCAACAATGATGGAAAGACAGCAGCATCAACACCCGTTTTCAAGGAAGGAGAACGACCACTAATTGTATGCTTCAAATGCGGAGGGGAGGGACATATCAATCCAAATTACGTGATGCAGTCCAAAACATGTTACAATTATGGAAAAGAAGGTCACCTAGCCTGATTTTGTCGTGCACCAAAGTCAAGCCCAGCTGGGACGATGGCACCAAAGGAGGATACAAACAAGACAAAGTCGGTGGTTTCAGGGAGAGCGTTTTTCGTGACTTCTCAAAAAGCGAGTAACCCGAATAAAGTTAACACGAGTTAGTTAATTATAAATTCTTGCGAAGTCTATACCTTATTAGATACCAGTTTTACGCATTCTTTTATCTCTCTTGCTTGTGCTCAATGTTTAAATTTAACTCAGGAGAAATTAGACTTTGACTTATCGGTTGAAACTTCGTTACGAGAAACCTTCGTTAGCTCCACTGTTTATAAATCATGTTTGATTCAAACCGACACTTTCACGTTACCTGTCGATCTTATCTCTTTGAAAATACTTGCCTTTGATGTGATTTTATGAATCAATTGGTTAACTACTCATCATGCTTTTCGTAAGGTTGTTAGCTTTCATATTCCTAAACAACCTGTTATGCGAATTCAAGCAACCAAACCACTAAAGTTAATCATTGTCATATCAAGCCATAAGTAAAGAGCCCCGAGCCTTTCGCTGATGACTTCCAAGTCTTGGAATACACCGAAGCCAGACTTTCTGCAAGCGATGTCGTGAATGACGATGGAAAGTTGATAGGTATCAATGTGATGTACTATCCAAGTCTTGGATGAGGGTCACAGTTTTGAATGATATTTCTATTGTTAATGAATTTCCTGACGTATTCTTGAAGGCTTCTTAACTTACCCCTAGAGCGTGAAATCGAATTTTGTATTGACCCCAGTACAAAACCCATTTCTAAAACCCTCAAATATTTCTTCAACTAAAATGAACGTAACATGCGCCAAAGACGTTGGCTCGAGGTGTTGAAGATTACGATCATACCATTCAATATCATTGTGGAAGAGAGAACATGGTAGCTGACGCATTGAGTAGAAGATCGTATGCGTTTACGAGTGCGATTTTGTTAACACAAAAACCCATTTCGTATAACTTATAAGTGATGAAGATAGAGTTAAAGACTCTAAGGACCCACATGGTGATATCAAATATATGAGTAGAATCGGCTTTTCGATAAAGTTAAAGACGCTCAAGCTACACACCGAATCTGATGAATGTGAAGAAGAATGTTCAAGAAGGCGTTATCTCAACTCTCGATTTAATTGGCCCATTTGAAATCCTCGATGGAGTAGGAACTGTGGCCTATAGACTCGTTTTACCACTAAGTATGTCGCGTGTTCATAACGTTTTTCATGTATCGATGTTACGTAAATATGTGGATGACCCGAACCACGTTATTAAATTAGAACTAAACAAGATAGCAGAAGATTTAACGTATGAGGAGATACGTGTTAATATCTTGGATAAGAAGGATCGTATTCAACACTCAAAGGTTATACCTCAAGAGTTGGAATCTGAAATGAAGTCAAGGTATCCTCACCTCTTTGGCATACCAAGTACGTACGTAAATTTTGAGGACGAAATTTCATAAGGAGGGGAGATTGTAAGACCCCAAATTTTATAAATAAAGATTTAATTTTCTCGAAATATTTTTTTCAAAATTATGGTGTGGATTTGAGATAATGTTATAGTTGTGGGTAATATTTAGAAATTTTTAAAAGTATGCAAGTGGTTATATAATATTCGATTGGTCGAGGAATATTCTTTATGTCGGGGAATATCCATACGATGGCACAATCATTGGTGGACCCCACAACAGAATTATTTTCGGAATGAGAAAACGACAAAAATATTTTTATGAAAATAACGGCGGAAGTTTTACTGAAAAAAACCTGTTGAACTACTTTCGGTAGTAAAAGAAATGCGATGTCTGGCGTGATTGCATAGTAGCACACGGTATTGATTATTGATGCTTACGTGAGAAGTCACTCAGTTATACTCAATTATTGCTACAGTAATTGTTACATCATATCTCTCATATTATTGATTCGATTATTGTCACAGTATCATCGACATAATATGATATATTATTAAATCAATAATTTAGACGACAAAGTTATTCATATTATTAAATTTCAATATTTAAAATGTCTAGAAGTTCTATCAAGGAGAAGTTTGGTCATCTAATTGCGCGCCAATAAGGAGAAATCCTTATCAGAAAGCCCCCTCTTTCCTGAGAACGACCTAGTTGTTAAATATTGTGAGTTATAATATTAATGATGAATAAGTTCGTGTTTGATTAAAGATGAAATTGATAGTTCCATTGTGTTGAGATTATTAGTGTTAGTGAAAATTGACATCTATTACGATGATAATTGATGTTTGGGGGTTATATTGATAAATCGGGTAATTAATCTGATAAATGAGCAATTAATTGCTACTAATTCACATGCTTATATAACTATTTGTTCACATGTGTGTACTATTGAGTCACATTCATTTACTATTAGGGGAGTTGGTGCAAGATTGATAATACTTGCATGACTAAGTTAAAAATGGAGGTATAGATGAAGGTACTATACTGTAATTTGTATTTTCACATTTCTAGAATTATTGATTCACATGATTTACTATTAGGGGAGGTGGTGCAAGTTTGATAATACTTGCAGGACTGAATTAAAAATGAAAGAAAAGTTGAAGGTATTATATTATAATATTTTGAGCCCCAAAATGTGCAATTATCGAAACTATGTTTTTCTATAAATAGAAGCTCAATCTTCCTTCATTTCTCACCAATTCACTAAAGCTATAGAGCAATTATTATAGAGAGAAATTATAGAGAGAAACAAGAAGAGAAGTCTGCTACCTCACTATTCCAGTATCCAGTTTTCTTTTAAGGTAAGGGGTATTATTCTTTTGTATTCATGAAGAGAGCTATTGTTATTCCATTCCTTATTATTATGTTGGAATAACTTTGTCTGCCGCAATCTTGCATACATGGTGAAATTCTTCTATTATTCCATTCTTTATTATTCTGGTGGAATATCCCGTCTGTGCGGATTACGCTTGACCTGGTTCCGTTCTTTATTATTCTGTTAGAATATCCTGTTTGTGCAGATTATGCATGACCTGGTTCCATTCTTTATTATTACATTGGAATAACTTTTATGCATGCACGGCCATATCGCATGCACAGTGAATTACATTGTTATTCCATTCTTTATTATTTTGTTCGAATATCCTGTCTGTGCGGATTACGCATGACCTAGTTCTATTCTTTATTATTCTGTTGGGAATAACTTGTCTGTGCGGTTTATCGCATGCATGGTGAATTCTTCTGTTATTCCATTCTTTATTATTCTGTTGGAATAACTTATCCATGTGGATTACCGCATGTATGGTGAATGATCATTTGTATTCATTCCTTATTAAATTGTAGAAATGATCTGTCTACGTGGATTACCGCATGACGGGTGAAAATCCATTTGCAGTTTCGTAAATTTTTCTGACCCTCAAAAATTCTGGAAAATTTGAAATGATAATTTGATGAGTTTTCTAGATTGTGTCCAAAAATGGCGATTTTTAGATGTATAGATTAAGAGTTATGGATTTTATGGGAAAAGACTATTTTAAAAGTAAACCCTTATAACTCTTTATGGTTAACTCCAAAATTGGTGAAATTTTTATTGGGAGTACATATATATAATAGGAGTATACCCTGTAAATTTCAAAATTTTTGGACAAAATTACAATTTATGATAAATGTCTAAATATTAAAGCGCTTTGGCCATATAAAAAATAGTAAATGAATTTTAAAAATTTCGAGAAAAATATATGTTCAATATGGGACTATATTCTGTTAAATCCCAAAAAAGAAATATTTTTGGGACTGATTTGGTATTTTTTATGAAAATGAACTAGTTATGAGTAAATGAATTAAATATGTTATCTGAAGTAACAAAATTGAAAAATAGGATTTTATGGCTTGAGAATCCTATATAGGGTATATGCAGATTTTTGATGAGGGATTTGATCATTGGTGATGAAATCTTATGAGTATGGCATTTTTGAATGATTAAATGCATTATTTGGTAAAGTATAAATAATTGAAATAAATTGTTTATAAGTTCAAGAAGTGATTAAAATATTGTTATAATATTAATAATATTAGATATGAGTTTATTAAGTGGTTGATAATATTTGGATAAATTTAAAGTTTTTAATATTTATCCTTGTTTTCGTTAGATTAATGCTTATATCATTGTCATCATCCTCATGCTTATATGGCGATGAAAGTTATCTTTGGCTTACGTGCAAAAATGGACTGTTGATTACTGAATTGTATATCTTTGGCTTACGTGCAAAGATGGACTATTGATTATTGGTTTTATAGTTGTATATCTTTGGCTTAGGTGCAGAGATGGACTTGGTATGATTATGACCAGAGATCATTCGGTGTAATCATGACTTGTAATGTTATAAACGATGTGGTAAAAGTCCTCAATGGCCTGTAGTGCATTGATGGACAGTTTGTGGTATGATTATGACCAGGGATTATTCGGTATAGTTATGACCATTGATGATTTAATGAATATCCTTGCCCCGTAGTGCAGGGATGATTCGATGATGTGGTTTATTTAATTAGCTGAGTCTCAGCGATAAAAATTGATGAAAACATTTTAAATTATAGAAGATAGTAGATATCATGCTCTACTTGACTCTTCTAATGGATTACTTATTCCGATGCAGTTAAACTTGATGTCTATTGTATTTTATCAGTTTAACATTGTTGAAGGCTAATGATAATTGGGGTTAGTAAGTTCAAAGTTGTAAAAATGGTTAGTAAATCGAGAACGCATTATATGGTAACTTTGTGTACATAATGAGCGTTAGACAAGTGTTGCGAAGTAAAACACTTGGATTCTCTAAAATGTAAATGGTAATGAAGAACTTGTGCTTAAATGATAAATTTAGCTAGAAATGAACATGTTTTGGTATGTTAGCATATCTAATAGATAATGTGGTTCTAAACCAATGTGTAGGTGAACATGAGTTTAATATTGTAGCTTACGCTCAAGGCAAGTTTCTAAACCCTATCTTTTTACATTGAGAAAGTTTCTAACTCTACACCTTCGTTGAGTTAGTTCTATTACTATATTTTGTAACTTTATTCTTTTGATTGAGTAAGCTTTCTATCTTGGCTATTGTTGAATAAGTCAATTGTTCCTAACATTTATTCAAGTGAACTTTAACTCTAATGTTATTTGAAATTCTCATTTGGTTGATTCATTCTAACTTGTTTATAGTTAAGCAAGTTTCTTAAGTTCTATTATTGTATAATGTACGTAGTTTTGAACTCTTGTCTCTATTATTGAACTGTTTTTAATCCTTGCATGAATTAATACCATGTTGGGCAAGTTTTTAGTTTCCAGCTTGCTATCAGTTAATGTATGTTCAGTAATTTCATTTCTAATGTTATAAGACTCTAACCTTAGCTTATTTATTGTTCAAGCAAAGGTTTACCATTTTATTCGTTTTATTGAATACTTATGCTCTATAGTTATTTCAAGCGTGAGTTGAATATGTATAATCAGTTCATCTATGATTCTCAATTGTCTATGTTATGTTGTGATTATCAAAAACTATTGATTCAACTAGTCCTCTAGTTGATGTTCGTTAAACTTCAAATTACCCTTGATAGCTTATCCAAACCAAACTTTCTTTGGTGCGGACTTGTACTCTAAATACTAAGATGAACAACTCTATTATTATTAGGGGATAACTTACGCGTAGCATTAAAATGTTTGTGCACAATACATTATACAAAGGGTTGATCCCCCTAAGTACGAGGAGTCCTTATAGTCTTATGACTGTTAAAGTTAGAGTGGAAAGATTACTCGCAACTGTGGACATAGTTCATGGTCTTATGACCCTCAGTTATATATATTCCATATTTTGGATTTCAATTTTTGATTATCATTGTTAGAGTACCATCCAGTTTTGATGAGCCTTGTCGACGTCGGGATTTTTGAGTGTCCCTTTTCGTTACTTGTTCTTTGGTGTTCTCATGTTAATGTGAGATTTATTTGAAAAAACAAGTGAAAAAGGTCCGACATGTAAAATGTCGATGATTTGACTTTAAGAGTCGCCAGTTGGTGTATTAAACTGGTTGCACCACACACAATAGAAAAAGTTTGCACATTAACCCGATGATTTGACAACGCTAAACGTCTGGTGAAACCGAGATTCATTTTGAGTCCAGGGGGCTTGATTATGCGAGAGGGAAGGTGTTAGGCACCCCCCGACATCCGTGTTACCACGGTGACCGCCACTTTTCAAAGAAAATATTATATGAATGTGTGTGTTTGTGTGTATGTGTGGATCAATGTGCAATTATTTGAAAATAGTGCAAGGCCTCGTTCACACCTATATACACAAGGTTTGAATTTTATAGAAAAATTCAGTTTTAACCAAGATATAGCAATGACATTTTTTGTAAAAGAGGTTTTTCAAACCCTGTGCTTAATAGGAATTGAGACCTTTTCATACTTCCATTTTATTGTTAAATGTCCGCCTTGTTTCCTTTTATTTTCGAGATGCGAAGCATTCTCGAGAAAATAATATACAACAGTGTCGAACTCCTCATGGGCATGACAGCCATCCAAACAAATTCAGACACTATAAATAATGTACAAGTCGCCATACCTGAAAATGTCCATCATGGGAATCAGATCTAGATTGATGGCCCAATCTGTGATCACATGATTCCTAGGCTCACATGATACTGCAATTTGTATGGAAAATAATGGCGATTATATATATATATATATATATATAAAGCTTTAAATATATATATATATATATATATATATATATATATATATATATGTGTGTGTGTGTGTGTGTGTGTGTGTGTGTGATCAACCACCACCACGAAACTGAACTCCATGGGGGATCAAAATGTAAATAAAGCAGTAAATGCTATCAACCGCCACGAAGTGAACTCCAGGCGGGACTTGAATGTAAATAAAGTTGTAAAAGCGATCAACTGCCACGAAGTAAACTCCAGGCAGGACAAAATGTAAAGAAAGCTGTAAAAGGCCACGAAGTGAACTCCAGGCCTGACAGAAATGTAAATATATATATACACACACATATATATATAAAAGCAGTAAATGCACCGGATATAAAATCCAGGCTCATCGGATATGTCCGATAACAATTATATGTATATATATATATATATATATAAAAGAAATAAACGCACCGGATATAAAATCCAGGCTCATCAGATATGTCTGACAACAATTATATATATAAGTATATATATATAGAAAAGCAAGTAAACGCTCCAGACATAAGTCTAGGCTCAATCGAGACATAACTCGATAATGTTAGTTTGTATAAAAATATATATATACAGACAGAAATGAAAACCACAAACCAAAGTCTGGGCAAACGCACATAACACGACTCTCAATGTGTAGAATAGTATTTACAAAGATGAAGAGAGAGGCTTTATAGTGTGTAAGAAGGCTTACAGTGCACTACCAAAGAAGGCTTCTATGACTCTAGATGGATGAATACTCAGCTCCCGCCGGTAAAAATATGACAGAATATAAGCTCAAAAGTGTTTGAAATAAGCAAATACTCAATTTATGGTGTGTGCAAAACCAATTAGACAGGGTTTCCTCGCTATTTTCTCTCCCAAATGGCTGACCCCAAGCCCCATATTTATAGAACTAATTGCAGCAGTGAACTGCCACGCCTTTGCTGCTTCTTAAGCGCCCAAGCTACCAAATAGCGGTGTGGGTCCCGCCAGTAAGTAGTTTCGTGCACTCGAACAACACTGCTTGCTTCATTCGATTGTTCATAACTTTCAATCCGGGAGTCCGATGGAAGCGTTCCATACCATTCTGGAAAGCTCTTTCCGAGATCTAAAAAATGACATATGATTTGCCCTTTTTTGATTCTGGGAAGATGGGTCCATAACCAAAATAGCATTCCCGGGTTTTCGTTAGGCAATCCGGTGAGCCGTTTTGCGTAGTTTTCGCTCTGAAGTTAAAATATGAGTCTTGTGGGACTATATTGAATCAACTTGAGTTGACATGAGTGTATTTGATTTGAAGTGAAGTTGAGTTGGCAAAATGACCATTTTTCCCCTCCTGGGGTTATCTCCGATTTTCACACATTTGTAGCCGTCTTTTCGTAGTGATATCTTTGAGATTGTCATTTTGTTGACTCTGAATGTCCTCAGGGCTATCTCTGAGGTTAGCTTGACCTCCTGGGGTTGACTCCGGGCTTTGCACTTAATCTCCCGAGGTTATTTCTGGGGTTAAAACTGACTTTCCCGGGGTTATTTCTGGGGTTGGCAACTGATTTGCCGGGGTTATTTTCGAGGTGGAAAAATCTCTTTCCCGGGCTATCTCCTGGGTTAGAATTGACATTGTGGTCCTCTAGGGTTATCTCTAGAGTTTCAAAAGGACGCTTTTGCCCTCTTGCATAGTTAGTAACAGGGAAAGAAAATTTCGAGTGTCTACAAGCCTCTTTGTTGGCAGATATTATTGTTATTCTCCGGGTGATTCAGTATTATATCCAGTGAGTAATTGTTTTGCTCACTCTTCCATATTTATATACTCATTGCAGCTAAAGTTGAGAAGGTAGATGAACCTTCCACTAGCAGAGGAAATGGGAAAATGTACAAGTGATGCTGATTTATACTTTTGATTACTGTTATAATCTTAGACTTTTTAATAATAATGTAATGAAAAAATTTAATTCCGCACTTGAATGATATTTAAAGGTTAGATAACCTGGGATATTTTGAATTTAATATTGTAACCCTATTTAAAGGGAGAATTATGGTTTAAATATCATTTGTTTGGGTAGATAATATGAATGTATGGATAGTGAGCACCAAATCTTGTGGGAATAGAGTAACTACATTTGGGGGTGTCACAACATGAGTCACCTCTATCTTCTAAGTTCTCCTAAGTTATAATCTAAGGACTCTCGCTCCTAAGGTTTATAACTACAGCTCTGATACCAACCTATGACACCCCAAAATTCAGACCACACTTTTCTCAAATTTGGTCGCCACGTACTAACTCTAATAATAAATCATCATCTTATATAGTAGAATAATAGAATAAATTACATTAATATAACATAATTATTCTTGTCCCAAGGGTTCATAACTTAAACATCTCTTACATAGCTCAATCATAATCAAACACTGACCGGGCATAACTGATACATAATACAATACTATTTAACTTAAACATAGCTTAATAAGTTCTTCTACAACCAAATCATAGTACATTCTTAGCAATCTAGGAATAAATACTTTAAAACCTTTTCTTTACCCTTGTCCTGGCCAGAGGGTTCACCACGTTCTGCCTTCACTAAAAGTTTTAGGGAAAGCAAGGATGAGCAACAATTTTGCCCAGCAAGTAATATAGCAAATAGGGTAATCAACATGTTTTAAATTTTCTCAAGGGTATAGGATAGTTCAAGATAATAAGAAGTATCAATGATTAACAATAATGATCGCTATGGACAATAATATTCAATGATTAAATCAATTCAAGTTTTCAAAGCAATAGATACTGAGCAGTCACTAAGGACTATGAACTTCTCCTAGAATTAATAGTAATAGACTAATAATTCTACAAAACAAGTACAACAGGTGATCAGCCTAAAGTACCCTATGTCATGCATAACATTTAGTCTTTCTTATGTGTGCACGTTGGTTCCCTGACAATATATAATTCCCATACTAAGAGGGTTGTTCTTCTCAGTTATAAGAGTCTGCACCAAGTTAATTTTGTTTAGATAGCTTTTGATCAATTATCAATAGTCTAGCCAAATCAATAGCTTAGACAGCTCTTTCAAAATATATATATGAACAGTTATCATTCGAATCAAAGTTTAAAATTTCATTATAAAATATTGTTTCTTCAAAGTTCTCCTTGTACAATCAATAATTGCACAAGTTCAATAATGCTCAATAAAGAGTAAGGTTTGAGTACTTGCATTCAATATACGAATCAAATGAAATTCAAGAACTTGCACAAAATCCAAAGTTATGTAAGTTAGTAAACTTTCCTCAAGCGTAGTTTACCAAAGTAAAACTTAATACCCTCTTTCGGATCCTAACATAATATATTTACACATATAGGATTTTTATTAGTTACATAAACTTATATATGTAAGTTCAAACGTACACTTAAACATTCAACTTAGTTGTAACTTCATACTTACTGCATCACATATCCTACATCTTCATAACATAAATCAAATTGTATATCACCACAAAGTCAAACAACGTATCATTACTTTATAGATTGTAAACATTCTTTTAGACTCAACATTTAAAAGTTATAATTACTCATTAAACATTCAACTCTATCACCTAGCATGTTTCTTAACACATTACGTAGCTTATTGGTCATATAATCCAAGTTAAAGTAACCATATAAGTATGCTTCGAACATTAGATCAGAAACAGAAACTAGCTATGAATGCAGGATGGCCAAGAACAAGACCTCGCTAGGCTTAGGGATCAGTGCGATTCTTATTGTCCCTAACCCGAATCGAGGTTGAGATTTGCATTCCTGTTTTTGTCCCATCCTTTAGTATAGTCAATTAATAATACTTAACATGTACACAAGCTAAAGTACTTTATATAAATGTATGACCATTATTGAATTCACTTTTACAAGTTTTTAGTTTATGACTTTCCATGGAATTAAAGCATAAAAGGTCATGTAATCATCATGTCTTATAACTTTGGCCATAGGATTACCTAGAGAGTTCTCACAATATGTTTAATACATATGATCATGGTGTTCATATTGTTTATTCGCAACTATCATTGTTTAATACTTCAAAACATGCTTTAAACTCATGTTTGATTAAATTATCTTTATGTCCATCACCTACGAATCATGTTTAAAGACATAATAAAACATAACATGGCATCTAAAGCTTTTAGAATCTAAATACTCATATATAATGTAACTTAAGTTCAAAAATATGCTCGAGGTTGCCTTTGAAATCATTTTACATGAATGATGCAATATAGCACATATAAAACAACTTTAAAACTCTTACCATAAGTAACTAAGTCATGTTAACATCTTTTCAAGTTCAGAAACTATATCTTGTAGCATTCATGACCATTAGCTTATTGTACTAAGCTATTCTTTTAAAATAATTTCTAACACAAAGCTTATCAAGTTGGTCATGAGTATAATAACTATGAATCATATATCATGCTTATTTAGGTTCTAAATCAGTCATGTATGTAACATACTAAGTTCAAAACTTGTAGATCATTTATTACTTCAAAGTTTGTTTTTAAACTTTATGTTTTGATTACAAATCTCACACTAATTTATGTTGATTACATTATAATACAAAAGAAAGCTTTATATCTCATGTTATTCCCCTTTTTAGGTATACATTTAAGTCATAACACTAATTTCACCACACATAGTATAACAAAAATCGATGGCGATTAAAAGTGCAGGCAGCATTGCAATTTCCCTAGTATAAATAAGCCGTAGCTGCTCCATGCCTAGAACAGAAGCAGTGACTTACTCTATTTTGTAGAGCATCAAACAACAATGATTCTTCTTGGTTTAAACATGTTTAATTTCATCAATAAGGGTTCCATATATGTACACATACTTCCTAAACATGTGACGCCCCCAAAAGAGGTATACATCACTCATTTTGAGTCGCCAAATACATGGTACAAAATTCAAATACAACTTAATTATACAACAGTCGTGTAAAATACGACAAAACATATGCTGTGAGTTTTAATACAAATATTGTCATCTAGACAATATCCACACTCAATTGAGTCCTCATTACATTTATTATCACACTATTTAATGAGAATAGTGGCGACTACTAATGCTATTATTCTGGGCCCGTCACTCCGCTCCCCGACTAGTCCCCTCGCTACGTTCTCATTTCACAGAGAACAATGAAAGTAAAAAGGGTGAGTTCAACTAGCCCATGAAATATTATGACTAAGATAATACAAAATAAATTATCGTTAGCCTTCAACAGTGTTAAACTAATACAATATAACAAACATCAAGTTTAACTGCAGCGGAACAAGCAATCCATTAAAAGAGTCATGTAGAGAATAAAATCTACTATCTTTTATTATTTAAAAGGTTTTTCATCACTTTTATCGCTGGGACTCAGCTTAATATATAATCCACATCATCCCTGCACTACGACCAAGGATATTCATTAGTATCACAACCACAAACTATCCATGCACTACGGGCTAAGGATATTCGTGTATTCATCAATGGTCATGATCATGCCAACAACTGTCCATCAATGTACTACGGGCCAATGATGACTTTTACCATATCATTTGTAACATTACGGTCATGATTATACCGATTAATCCCTGGTCATAATCATACCAAGTCTATCTATGCACTAAAGGCCACAGATGACTTTCAACATAATATAAACATGAAAATGATGACAAAGATATAAGAATTCAATAAAACAAGTTCAAGAATTAATTTATCCAGGAACTAATAACGTCCAAATTATCAACATGATACTGCTTTGTGGGGTAAAACTCAAGAATGCTCAGAAAAATATTTTCATGAAAAGATACTGGATGAAGCGCAAATATCAAGGATATTCCACTAATTTCATGGAGTATAGAAGTCAAAACTTTAACCAACTGAGTATAATAAAGAATGGAATAACAAAAGAAATTACCAGGCATACAATAGACCGCACAGACAGGTTATTCCAATAGAATAATAAATAACCGAACCAGGTCATACGTAAATTCACAGACAGGATATTCCAACAGAATAATAAATAATGGAACCAGGTCAGGTGAAATTCGCACCGATAAGATGTTCCAATAGAATAATAAATAACAGAACCAGGTCATGCGTAAACGCACAGACATGATGTTCCAACAGAATAATAAAGAATAGAATAACAGAAGAATTTCACCATCTATGCGGTACTTCGTATAGACAGGTTATTCCAACAAAATAAAAAGAATGGAATAACAGAAGAATTTCACAAAGTATGCGGTACTTCACATAGACAGGTTATTCCAACATAATAACAAAGAATGGAATAACATAAGTTCTCTTCATGAAGACAAAAGAAAGAAATAATACCCCTTACCTTATAACAAACTGGATATAAGAGTAGTGAAGTAGCAGAATACTTTTCTTCTTTCTCTCTATAGTTTCTCTCTCTAGAGTTTCAGTGAATTCGTAAGAAATGATGAAGGAATGAGCTTCTATTTATAGGAGAATGGACTGAATAGTAACTAATTCCTGAACGGCCTAGATTGATTTACTTTTAAACGGACGGTCTAGATTGGTTTACTATAAAATATTCTAATAAAACAAAATCTTTTAAATAAAATATAATATATTCTATTTATAATCTAATAAAACGAATAACTTTATAAAAGTATTCTTTTTTATATAAAAAGATTTTACTAGGCAAAACACAATGCAGACACTATGCAAACACTATACATAATATAATATAATATATTCTATTTATAGTTAATAAAACGAATAACTTTATAAAAGTATTCTGTTTTATATAAAAAGCTTTTCTGTTTTATTACATTAATAATACTAATAAAACAAAACTTCATCATCATTATTATAATTCACACTATTAATCGACCAGGTCGTTCCCAGGAAAGAGGGGCTTTCCAATAAGGATTTTTCCCTATTGGCGCGCAATTAGGTGACCAAACCTCTCCTTGGAAGAATTTCTAGACATCGTTAATATTGCAAATAATATTATTAATAACTTCGTCGTCTAAATTATTGATTTAATAATATATAAAATATCGACAATAATTGAATCAATTAACGTGAGATACTATGCAACTATTACTGAAGCAATAATTGAACAAAACTGAGTGACTTCTCACGTAGGCATCAATAATCAATACCGTGTGCTACTATGCAATCACGTGTATTCCTGTACTTTTTACACCGGGTGTTTCAACAGTTAACTATAAAACTTTCGCCGTTATTTTCATAAAATATGTTTGTCGTTTTCTCAATCCGACAATAATTCCGTTGTGAGGTCCACCAATGATTGTGCCGTCGTACGAATATTCCCTGTTAAAACGAATATTCCCCGACCAATCGAATATTATATAACAACTTGCGTACTTTGAAAAATTTATAACTATTACCCACAACTATATCATTATATCAAATTCATTCCATAATATTCACAAAATGATAATTATAGAAAATTCATCTTTATTCATAAAAGTTGGGGTCTTACAATCTTCCCTTCTTATGAAATTTCTCCCTCGAAATTAGGGTACGTACCTGGTATATCGAAGAGGTAAGGATACCTTGATTTCATTTCAGATTCTAACTCCCAGGTCATTTCCTCAACATCGTGGTTCCTCCATAAAAGACTTGAGGTATAACCTTGGAACGTAGAATATGTTCCTTCTTTTCTAAGATTTGAACAGGAACCTCTTCATACGTTAAATCTTCCGCTATTTTGTCCGGTTCTAACTCAATAATGTGGTTCGGGTCTTTCACATATTTACGTAATATGGATATATGAAAAATGTTATGAACATGAGGCATACTTGGCGGTAAAGCGAGTCTATAGGCCACAGTCCCTACTCGATCGAGGATTAAAAATGGGCCAATGAATCGAGGATTGAGCTTTCCTCTCTTTCCAAATCTCGTAACTCCTTTCCATGGAGCAACACATAACAACACATGATCTCCAATATCGAATTCCACGTCCTTTTGATGAAGATCAGCATAACTCATTTGTCGGTCTTGTGAGGTTTTTATACGTTGTCGGATCGTTTGAATCTTTTTCGTAGTCATACGTACCAACTCCAGTCCCAACAACGTTACTTCACCCACCTCATCCCAGCATACTGGATCACGACACTTGCTTCCATACAACGCCTCGAATGGAGCCGTGCTAATACTTGTTTGATAACTGTTGTTGTAAGAAAACTCCACTAATGGTAAGAACTTGTCCCAACTTCCCTTGAAGTCAAGGACACAGAGTTTTAATAAATCTTCAAGAGTTTGAATAGTCCTCTCTAATTGTCCGTCCGTCTGAGGATTATATACCGAACTAAATCATAAATCCGAGCCCATAGCTTTTTGTAAACTAACCCAAAATTGTGAAGTAAATCTTGCGTCTCGATCAGAAACTATGGATATTGGCATACCATGAAGTCTTACAATCTTGTTTATGTACATACGAGCAAGACATTCAAGTGTATAAGTTTCTCGTATTGGTAAGAAATGAGTAGACTTGGTCAATTTATCAACAATAACCCAAATTTCATCTATGCCTTGAGAAACCTTGGGAAGACCAGTAACGAAATCTATAGTAATGTGCTCCCAATTCCATTCTGGAATTTCAAGTGGTTGTAATGGACCTTTTGGTACTTGATGTTCTGCCTTGACTCGTTGACAAGTTAAACACCTTGAGATAAACAACGTTATCTCTCTCTTCATATTTCCCCACCAAAATGTATGTCGAAGATCATGATACATTTTGGTACTCCCAAGATGGATTGCAAACGGTGTGTTGTGTGCCTCCATCATGATTTTATACTTTAACTCAGGATCATTAGGAACACAAAGTCTGGAGTTGACTTGAAGTATTCCTTCTTCATCGATTCTGTCTTTCGGCATAGCACCTTCTTGTACTTTCTTCCTCATATGCATCAACTCCAGGTCTGTAGCTTGAGTAGCTTTAACTTTATCGATTAAAGTCGGTTCTACTCATATATTTACCATCATCACGTGGGTCCCTGGAATCTTTATCTCTATCTCCATCCTTTGTAAGTCATCCAAAATGGGCCTCTGCGTTGACAATATCGCACTCGTACCCGCATATGATCTTCTACTCAATGTGTCAGCTACCACGTTTGTTTTTTCAGGATGGTATTGGATGGTATTATCATAATCTTTCAACAGTTCAAGCCAACGTCACTGTCACATGTTGAGTTCCTTTTGAGTGAAGAAATATTTGAGGCTTTTATGATCCGTAAAGATCTCCACTTTCTCCCCATACAAGTAATGCCTCTAAATTTTAAGTGCGAAGACAACAGCTGCCAACTCTAGATCATGAGTATGATGATTCCTCTCATATTCTTTGAGTTGTCGAGAGGCATAGGCTATGACTTTCCCATGTTGCATGAGAACACATCCTAACCCTTTGCACGAAGCATCATCAGTAGATGACAAATCCCTCCGAGCGGATGGTATTGTCGAGCAGTCTTTGAAATGAGTCTTCTCTTGAGTTCTTGAAAACTCTTCTCACATTCCTCGTTCCAACCGAATTTTGTATCTTTCCGAGTCAGCTGAGTTAAGGGAGTAGCGATTCGAGAAAACCCTTTGACGAATCTCCGATAATAACCAGCTAAGCCGAGAAAGCTACATACTTCGGTCACTGATTTAGGTTGTTCCCAGCTTTGAATAGCTTCAATCTTTGCTGGGTCAACAGATATTCCATGACTTGATACCACGTGCCCAAGGAATGCTACTTCCTTAAGCCAGAACTCGCATTTCTTCAACTTGGCATAAAGCTTATATTCACGAAGCTTTTGAAGTATCAGCCTCAAGTGTTGCTCATGATCTTCACGGCTTTTGGAATAAATAAGGATGTCATCAATAAAGACGACCACAAAGTGATCCAAATATTCCTTGAATACTCGGTTCATCATATCCATGAAGGCAGCAGGAGCATTAGTAAATCCAAAAGACATGACTAGGAATTCATAATGCCCGTACCGAGTTCAGAAAGCCGTCTTTGGAATGTCATCGATTCTAATCTTCAATTGGTGATATCTGGAACGAAGATCAATCTTTGAAAAAAATTTGGCGCCTTGCAACTGGTCAAATAGGTCATCAATACGAGGCAATGGATATCTATTGTTTGATAGTGACATGGTTCAACTCCCGATAATCAATATAAAGTCGCATACTCCCATCTTTCTTCTTCACGAATAGAACAGGAGTACCCCAAGGAGACGTACTAGGATGAATGAAACCGATGTCTAACAATTCCTGCAGTTGGATCTTTAACTCCTAAAGTTCAATAGGAGCCATTCGATATGGGGCTTTGGAAATGGGTTTTGTACCGGGTTCAAGGTCGATACAAAATTCAATTTCACGCTCTAGGGGTAGGCCAGGAAGTTCTTCAGGGAATACGTCAGGAAATTCATTAACAATAGAAATATCATTCAAAACTGACGTATTTTTGTTTAGATCCGTGACATGAGCTAAGAAAGCTTGACATCCATTTTTCAGTAAACGAATAGCTTTATGGCTTGAGATGACAATGATTGATTTTAATGGTTTGGTTGCTTGAATTCGCATAATAGGTTGGTTAGGAATATGAAAGCTAACAACCTTACGAAAACAATTAATTTTTTCATGATGAGTAGTTAACCAATCAATCCCTAGAATTACGTCAAAAGCAAGTATTTTCAATGAAATAAGATCGACAAGTAATGTGAGGGTACCGATTTGAACCAAACAAGACTTATAAACAGTGGATGTAATGAAGGTTTCTCCCAATGGAGTTTCAACAGATAAGTCAAAGTCCAATTTCTCCGGAGTAAAATTTAAACGTTGAGCGCAAGTAGGAGAAATAAAAGAATGGGTAGAACCGGTATCAAAGAAGGTATATACTTCACTAGAGTTTATGATAAGCTTACCTATGATGACCTCATCCGGGTTCCTTGCTTTATGGGAGGTCACGACAAACGCTGTCCCTTACACTACTGGCTTTGACTTTTCTGGGACGTCCTTTGGTGCCTCCATCCTAGCTGAACTTGTCATCGGTGAACGACAAAATCGGGCTAGGTGACCTTCTCTTTCACAATTATAACATGTTTTGGACGGTATCGCGCAGTTTGGACTGATGTGTCCCTCCCCTTCGCATTTGAAGCATATGATAGGTGGTCGTTCTCCTTCTTTAACAACGGGTGCTGGTGCTGACGTCTTTCCGTCATTGTTGAATCTCCTCTTCTTGAAATGTCCATTCTTATTATTTTGGCCATTATTACCACCGAAGTGGTTACCATTTCTGGCATGTTAATTCCCTCCACGCTTATTGTCACCGCTTTGATGACTGCTATTACTAGTATTATCATTTCTTTGGTACGCTCTCTTTTGGTTGGGTTGACTCATTATCGCGCTCCATAATCGAGCCCTATTAACAACATCTGAATACAAACACAGTTTATGAGAGATAAGATATTGACGTATCTCGGGTTTCAAACCTCTTAGAAACATTCGCGTCATTCTCTCCCCATTATCAACCAAATGGGACGCAAACCGGGACAACTCGGCAAACTTGGCTTCGTATTGCGACACGGTCATGTTGTTTTTCTCCAGCTTGATGAATTCTACCTCTTTCATGTGAGGAATACTTTCGGGAAAGTACTTGTCGTTGAACAGTTCTTGGAACTTCTCCCAAGACATCTTCAATGCGGCAGGTTGAGTACGCTTTATAGATTCCCACTAGTAATCTGCCTCTGCCCGCAACATGAAGGTGGCAAAGGGAACCTTTTGCTCCTCGGAGCATCCCAAGATATCAAATATCTTGTTAATCTACTTTATCCATGTCTCCGCCTTATGTGGTTTTGTCTCTCCAAAAAACTCTGGTGGTCACAGTTCCTTGAACTGCTTAGCGGTGACCATCCAAGAGTTGCTAGTGTTTCCACCTATATTTGCATAGGAGCCGCTCTTGCCTGATGTTGTATAAATTGCATAAAGCCTCTGAACATTCCATCGTTCATCATTTGGTCAGTATTGTTGTTTGCTTGAGGATTGTCGCCTTCCTGATGCACATTATCCTGATTATTGATCTGTGGAGACTCAACGGTCTCCTATGCTCCATTTATGTTCTCAACATTCAGGGATGTCATTTTCAAATACTACCACAAAACAAGGGTTAATTAACATATCACATATTATCCCTATACTCTGACCGACCAATTAAATACCAAATAAACTTATGTAGGTTATACTAGTGAAGGAATCCCCCGTCTCTCCCCTCCTAGTTCTTGTCTCATATCTTAGCCAGGGATCATATCCTAAGCTTTGATACCAACCGTGGCGCCCCAAAATAGGTATACATCACCCATCTTGAGTCGCCAAATACATGGTACAAAATTCAAATACAACTTAATTATACAACAGTCGTGTAAAATACGACAAAACATATGCTGTGAGTTTTAATACAAATATTGTCTTTTAGACAATATTCACACTCAATTGAGTCCTCATTAAATTTATTATGACACTATTTAACAGAATAGTGACGACTACTAATGCTATTATCTGGACCGTCACTCCGTTCTCCGACTAGTCCCTGCTACGTTCTCATTTCCTGAAGAGAACAATGAAAGTAAAAGGATGAGCTCAACTAGCCCATTAAGAAATATTATGACTATGATAATACAGAATAAATTATCGTTAGCCTTCAACAGTGTTAAACTGATACAATAAAACAAACATCAAGTTTAACTACAGCGGAACAAGCAATCCATTAAAAGAGTCAAGTAGAGAATACAATCTACTATCTTTTATGATTTAAAAGGTTTTTCATCACTTTTATCGTTGGGACTCAGCTTAATAAATAATCCACATCATCCCTGCACTACGGCCAAGGATATTCATTAGTATCACAACCACAAATTATCCATGCACTACGAGCCAAGGATATTCGTGTATTCATCAATGGTCATGATCATGCCAACAACTGTCCATCAATGCACTACGGGCCAATGAGGACTTTTACCACATCATTTGTCACATTACGGTCATAATTATACATATTAATCCCTGGTCATAATCATACTAAGTCCATCTATGCACTACAGGGCACAGATGACTTTCAACATAATATAAACATGAGGATGATGACAAAAGATATAAGAATTCAATAAAACAAGTTCAAGAATTAATTTATCCAGGAACTAATAACGTCCAAATTATCAACATGATACTGCTTTGTGGGGTAAAACTCAAGAATGCTCGGAAGAATATTTCCATGAAAAGATCTTTGGATGAAGCCGCTTAAATATCAAGGATATTCCACTAATTTCATGGAGTATAGAAGTCAAAACTTTAACCAAATTTGAGTATAATAAAGAATGGAATAACAAAAGAAATCACCGAGCATGCGATAGACCAAGATGCAGACGGAGTTATTCCAACGAGAATAATAAATAACGAGAACCCAATTCATACGTAAACGCATGCGGATAGGATTCCAAAAGAATAATAAATAACGGAACTCGAGTCGAGCAAAATTGCACCGAAGCGGATGTTCCAATGTAATAATAAATAACGAGAACCAGGTCATGCGTAAACGCACAGATAGGATGTTCCAACAGAATAATAAAGAATAGAATAACAGAAGAATTTCACCATCTATGCGGTACTTCGTATAGACAGGTTATTCCAACATAATGAAAAGAATGGAATAACAGAAGAATTTCACCAAGTATGCGGTACTTCACATAGACAGGTTATTCCAACATAATAACAAAGAATGGAATAACAGAAGTTCTCTACATGAAGACAAAAGAAAGAAATAATACCCCTTACCTTAGAACAAACTGGATATAAGAGTAGTGAAGTAGCAGAATACTTTTCTTATTTCTCTCTATAGTTTCTCTCTCTAGAGTTTCAGTGAATTCGTAAGAAATAATGAAGGAATGAGCTTCTATTTATAGGAGAATGGACTGAATAGTAACTAATTCCTGAACGGCCCAGATTGAATTACTTTTAAACGGACGGTCCAGATTGGTTTACTATAAAATATTCTAATAAAACAAAATCTTTTAAATAAAATATAATATATTCTATTTATAATCTAACAAAACGAATAACTTTATAAAATTATTCTTTTTTATATAAAAAGATTTTACTAAGAAAAACACAATGCATGCACTATGCATAATGTAACGACCCCAAAATAGGTCCATTCCATCCAACCCATTTTGATTCGCCAAATACATTGTCTGAAAACAACTACAACTTTATTACAACAATTGTCTTGCAAAATACAACAACACATATCTTGTGAGTTTGGATACAAATATATATCAATTGTGACTCATGTCCCAACCCGTGGAATGACACCTCATAATGACACCTTAAATAAAGGTATAGTCGAAAATGTTTTTAGAAATTAAAATCTTTGGGAAGTGCTCAAGAAACCTTCGTATACATGGGAGGCCGTGCGTATAGGTTATTATAGATATCATATATGGCCGCAGAATTATCCTTGGTTGACCCAATAGACCCCAAAGAAAAACTAGAAGATTACTATCATATTCTTCCCAATGGTGAGTTTTCTCTTGACATATCATTATCTCTACTGTCTCTAATTGAGAGTTAAATTTCAAATAGACTCCAAGATCATATAGATAGTGCTGGTAGATATACTCAGCAAGTGGATGAAACACAATCTTGTCTTATGATGACTCGAGGTTGTATGTTATTAAACATCTTGTATAATAGTGACAAAACACCCTTCCAAAGTTGAATTCACCTCACCCTCAACATCTATAGACGCTTGGATTCTATTCCCTGTTATTCCCCACTTGTCCCAAAATTTACACTTTTATTACACGAAAGGAATTGTGAAGCAAAAGGGTGAAACCTGACTAGCTCGATAAAAATATCATGACTAAAGATAATTAAATTATCAATAGCCTTCATCAATAATAAATCGAGATTTAGAACATATGGTAGATGATAAAAAAAATTCAACCATAGTTGCGTGAACAAGCAATCCATTAGAAGAGTCGAATAGACCATAAAATCTATTATCTTCTCCATGTTAAAGTCCATCAACAATGTTTTATCCTGTAACATCAATCAACAATTCACATCCCACAATCACATGTATAACTTCATAATCGTAATTGTAGTTCTAAATTCCTTTTCTCATCCGGGACAAAGATAATTTTCATCACGAAACATCAAAGATTATGGTTATACCAAATCACGGTTTATGTTCATAATCCTACTAATAAATTCATCTTTTGCACTTTCTGACAAAGATATTCATCAACAAGTCATCTTTGCACTTTGTGGGCCAAGATATTCATCAACAAGTCATCTTTGCACTCTGGGCCAAAGATATTCATCAACAGTTCATCTTTGCACTTCTGAGGCCAAAGATATTCAACAACAGTCATCTTTGCTACGACCCAAAGATATTCATCCACAATTCATCTTTTGCACTACTGGCCAAAGATATTCCTCAATAGACCAAATATATTAATATCTCAAAGAAATATATAATCATTTTAGAATTTATATAAACCATAATTATAACCATATATGTTGATCGATTCACCTTTGCACTTAAGCTAAAGATATTCAATTATAAATTCAATGGTCATGATCATACTAGTCAACAATTCAACTTTGCACTCTTCGGCCAAAAGAGAACCTATAGTCACGATCATACCAATAATCTATCCATCTTTACACTCAAGTCGAAGAAATATCATCATTAGAGTTATAAGAATGTTATATAAAAACAATATAATCAACATATAGATTTAATCTCAAGAGTAAGATTCATAAATCAATGATTTCATAACAACTTAATCAAAATGTTATAAATCACTTAATAATCTCATAATCTAATATTATTAATACTACCACAATATTTTAATCATTTCTTAAACTTATAAACAATTTATTTTAATTGTTTACACTTTTTACTAATAAATGCATTTAATCATCTTAAAATGCCAACCTCATAAGATCTCATCACCAATAGCCAAAACCCTCATCAAAAATCTGCATATATCTCATATATAATTCTCAAACCATAAAATCATATTTTCCAATTTTCTTAATTCACATAACATATTTAATTCATTTACTCATAACTAGAACATTTTCATGAAAAATACCAAATCAGTTTTAAAAATATTTTTTTTCTGGGATTTAGAAGAATATAGTCCCATATTGAATATATATTTTTCTCAAAATTTTTAAAATTCATTTACTATTTTTCACATGGCCAAAACCACCGAATATTCAAACATTTATCATAAATTGTACATTTATCCAAAAATTCTGAAATTTACATGGTATACTGATATTATATAGATGTACTCACAATAAATATTTCATCAATTTTGGAGTTAATCACAAGGAGTTATAAGCATTTATTTTTAAAATAGTCTTTTCTCATAAAATCCATAACTCATAATCTATACATCCAAAAATCGCCATTGTTGGACACAATCAACAAAACTCATCAAATTATCATTTCAAATTTTTCCAAAATTTTTGAAGGTTCAGAAAAATTTCGAAATAATAACCCTTAAAATCCTTATTATCCACTTACCTTAAAAAGCGATACTTACATTTGGAATAACGTTGAGCGAACTTGCATAGTATAGCAATACTCAAAGTATACTCAAAATACTCACAAGAATAAACTCGTTAATATAGAGAGAAAACTTGAGTTTAAATGTGAATTTCAATTATAACCTAAGCACCTATTTATAAGAAATTGCTTAGAACACCAAAGCGAAAAATTTAATATAATATTAATATATTATATAAATTTCTCGCACACATTCTAAAATCTGAACTCAGCCATCTTGCACATGCTAAATGAGGGAACCAAATGAAAAAAACGTTTTTGTAAATAAAAATATTTTAAACTTCCAAAAATCAATTATTTCGGAGCTTCGGAACTTCAATAATTCATAATAAATAGCCTTTTTATCAGAAAATTCGAATCTCGCGAGTTTTTATAGGAAATTCAATTCTCTACAACTTTTCATAAGAAAGTTTTTCCAAATTCTAAATAGAAATTGACAGAAATCCACAAACGGGTGATTTTACAGGTTATAATCAAATTTCGATCGATAAATGGGGTCCACAACATGTTTAACATGTTTTAAACATTTATTGTAACAAAAATACTCTTCCTCCTCGTATACTCATATATCCCACATTCATCATAAAAATATCATCATTAATATATTATTAAAATAATATATTTAATTAAATTATTTTATCAGAAAAAGATAAAATATTAATTTTCAACAATTGTCACATTAAAAATTTTCTCCATCTATATCCTCATAAAATCAATATTTTCCTCATCGTATGAATCAATAATTAATTATTCACAAATAATAATCTGAGAATCACAATATTGACAATCGAGGCGGTTCAGGGAAGAGGGGCTTTCGATAAAATTTCTCCTTCTTGGTAGCATTGATTAGGTGACCAACCCTCTCCTTAGAGAACTTTCTAGACATTGCCAATAATGTTATCTAATAATATTATTCAAATAATATAAATTATTGATCTGATAATGAAAAATACTGTGTAGTGACAATTATAAAATATCAACGCAGCAATCATTGAATCAAAAATAAAATATTGAACAGTAATTACTGTAACAAAAATCATCATGCTTCATGAATAGTATTTGTGAATAGTAACTCATGAATAGTAACTCATGAATAGTAACTCGTGAATAGTAACTCATGAATAGTAACTATAAGAAAATTTGAATACTTTTATTTCATAAAATTCGGGGTCTTACACATAACAAAATATAATATATTCTATTTATAGTCTAATAAAACGAATAACTTTATAAAAGTATTCTATTTTATATAAAAAGCTTTTCTATTTTATTACATTAATAATACTAATAAAACAAAACTTCATCATCATTATTATAATTCACACTATTAATCAACCGTGTCGCTCCTGGAAAGAGGGGCTTTCGATAAGGATTTCTCCCTATCATGCCGCGCGATTAGGTGACCAAACCTGTCTTTGGCAGAACTTCTAGAAATCGTTAATATTGCAAATAATAATATTAATAACTTCATCGTCTCAATTATTGATTTAATAATATATAAAATATCAACAATAATTGAATCAATTAACGTGAGATACTATGCAACAATTACTGAAGCAATAATTGAACAAAACTGTGACTTCTCACATAAGCATCAATAATCAATACCGTGTGCTACTATGCAACCACACGTATTCCTGTACTTTTAACACCGGGTGTTTCAACAGTTAAGGATAAAACTTTCTCCATTATTTTCATAAAATATTTGTCGCTTTCTCAATCCTACAATTATTTTGTTGTGGGGTCCACCAATGATTGTGCCGCCGTACAAATATTTCCTGTTAAAATGAATATTCCCCGACCAATCGAATATTATATAACAACTTGGGTACTTTGCAAAATTTATAACTATTACCCACTACTATATCATTATATCAAATTCATTCCATAATATTCAAAATTGATAATTATAGAAAATTTATCTTTATTCATAAAAGTTGGGGTCTTACAAAACACATGATAGCATGGTAATTCACATTTATTAACAGATAATTTCAAGAAATTCTAAGAATTTGGCAAAACCCAACTAAGTACTAAAGTTAGGATTTTTATACCTCTTGAAGCTTAGTATACTTAGTTTCTTCTTCTGAGATTGCTAGCCTCTTCTTTGAACCGAGACTCACTCACTCTCAAGTTATCAAAGTTTCAATAGCCAAGAACAACAATGTAAAACTAAAAATGGTCTGTTATTTATTAAAAAAAAACTTGGACTAGGCATTTGTATTACACTGAGGTTAAAGTTCATGGGTAATGGAAGAAAACATTGGTTAATTTAGAGTTGGCCAACCACAAATTTTCTAGGCATCATCACTATATAATTCTAGCCTTTTTGATTTGCTGAGTTTTACGTAATAGAGAAATAGCCCACTGTTCATGTGCTAGGAGGGTCACTCATTTTGGGACAAAAATCAATTCTCAACAACAAGCTTAGTTTAGTTACTTTAACTCCCAATAATATAATCTTAATGTACAATAGTTACTATATTAGGAATTTAGGAATTATTTATGTACTCGCATCATATAATCTATGTACATTAAATACGCGCAATAAAATAACGCAGTTAGGTATTATTGTCCAGGTATCTCCCATAATTATTCTTACTATTCACATAACCACATAATAACATTATTTAAAATTAACTGTTTAGTTTACACACGTAATTTCTTTCCCAATTTTTGGAATACACAAATATTTAATTATTTCTATATTTAATTTACATATAATTTTATTGCACTACTTGATATTTTATATCATTAGAATGTATTCTTATCATATGATTATATTCATGTCACACTTTACATTAATGTTCCATTTCATTTCCATAGTAGAAAACTAACTTTTCCCAGATTGTCAATTGATAAGCAGCAAGGCTTGCTTGATTTATCTTCTTTGGGGGCGCAATTCTTGGGTCCATGGCAAGATGCTAAACCGGTTTAGCTCTAAGTCAGTTCCAACTTCTATCATTGTACTAGTTTTACATGACATGAATTAACTTCTATATTGGTAATATTACTAGTTAAAAGCTTATTCATTCCATATATGGAATCACAAAATTATACACAATTAATCTTCCTCTTAATAACTATTTCTCTTTTAATTTACTTAGTGAATTTCCTCATTCCACACTATGCCACACAAGGCATTTCACAATTCTCATCGTCAATTCCACACTTCTCAATTCTCATATAAATTCACTTTGCACTAATCGAATTATTCATTGTACGACACATCAATATTTATATCAAATAAATACTCATTATCTTATAATATTGAAATAATTATTTATTCCTGAAATTCTTGGTTCTTACAACAACTCCATATTTTCCAAAAGATATTTACCAACTTAGCTAGGTGTCAAAATTATTAAGGAGCCACCACATTTAATTAGATTAGTAAGTAATTTTGTAATAATTAAAGAGAGAGAAAGGGAAAGAAGGTGGGGAAAATACATCTCATCTAATTTAATTCTCTTTCATCTTTTCTTTCATTTCATTTTCTACTTTTAACTAACCAAGCAAAGCTAGAGAGAGAGAATTCGGTGGGGAAGAGGAGAGGAAGAAGAAGGAGTTTCACCATTGATTCACCCAAAGTTTATCTCATACTTTGGAAGAGAAAGAAGAGTAGCCTAAAAAGCAAGGTATAAACTCTAATTTTAAAGCTTTTATTTTCATTTCTATTGGTTGTTTAATGGAATATGGAGTTTGTGTTTTTCAACTTGAAAACTATAGATCTATATAGTTTATAGTGTTTCATCTTTAGATCTAACATATTCGAGTGTTAAAAAGTGAATTAAAAGGAGAGAAAAGAAACTAGTTTATTTTAAGTTAGAAAATCCTTGTTTTCTCTTCCTTTGGTCAACTACCGTTTCTAATCTACACCTTCTTTTTGCAATCCTTCAAAGAGAGGTGCTAGATATGTAAGTTAAATACTAAACCCAAGTGGTAGCACTCAAAAATGTTGAGTTCTCAATCCGTAGTGGCTGTTTTAGCCAAAACAGTTTCGTTTTTAGAAAGAGAAACAAACTGTATTGGGCCAGTCACTACCAAGGGCAGTTTCATCATTTTTCTGAAATTAAAAATTTTTGGAAAAAATTAGGATTATAATATGATGAGTTATCTTTCAAACCCAAGTGGAATCACTGAAAAAGGAGTTGCAGATTTTTGTATGGACTATTTTTTGCAAAGTAGGTAAAAGATGAAAATCCCAAAAACAAACTGCCCAAGATTTTGAAAGGGTAGTTTCGGCCATTAAATTTTTGAAATAAATTCTGGCCTTTTTGGGACATATATGATATAAAGTAGCTCATGTCCTAAAATGAGCTCATTCCGACTTAAATTGACCAAGTTATGGTCATTTCAAAATTTTGGTTTTTTTGACGAAAACTACTATAACCGGAGTTCTATAACTCCAATGGCCATGAAATTTAAACTGGAGGTTCACGTTAAAACATGTAAGATTATGCCAAGAGATGTGAATTTTCGGAGTTGAGCATGATAGGGCTAATTCCTTAAGCTACGAACTAAAAATGATTTTTGAAAAATACTAAAGGGAGTTGAAAAATTATAGAAAAATTCTTTTTGTGTATGTAATATAGGTATATATATTTGGTCAAAGGATAGAAAAATAATAAATTAATTTGGTATTTTCGTGAAAAGAATTAAAGAATCCAGGTTGCTGGGATTGAAAAACAGTTTACTAAATTGATGATTAGTGAATCCAGGTTGCTGGATTGGAAGTCAGGTGAATCTAGTTTGTTGGATTGGAAAACAATTATCTGAATTAAAATTCAGTTTGAATCCAGGTTGCTGGATTGAAGGAGTAATGAATCCAGTCTGCTGGATTGGTCAATCTAGGTTGTTGGATTAGTCAATCCAGGCTGCTATATTGGTATGTTGAAATAATTCAGATTATAATATTAGTATTCAGCTTATTGGATTATAAAGAAGAACTTATAATATAAAAGATTAAAGTGTAAAATCATAATGTATATGATATAGTGATTGAAAAAAAAAATTCAAAGGACGATAATAATACTAATGTGTTAGGGTGTTATCTAATATTTGATTATGTGGTTAAGTATTAGTCAATTTGCTTATAAGTAGTAGTATGATGAGATATACTATGATATTCTAATCGAAAGATCAATTATAGGTCTTTTCACTAAGAAGTAAACTAAATTGTGTAGCAGTAGACAGCAGTAGAAGCAAGTTCTCTAACTCAAACTTAAGTTATTATTTTCAAAACATGTTAGTGAATAATTATCGTTGATTATTCACATCTATACTGATTATTGATACTCGCACTTGGTGCAAATAAATTCATGTTCTATTATTATTGAACTGTGAATTATTTAAAGTTCTTTCATTCATGAACTATTTAAGACATGAATCTATGCTAATTATATCAGCTAGATCAAGTATGTTTAAATTTGTTAAATCAAATATGCTTTAAAAGTTGTTCTTCACCAATTGATTTGGCAAGGACTCAAGACTTAGAAGAACAATTTGATTAAAGCATTATTGAAAAATAATTATTACTCTTCTATTAAGTGTTTATGCATAATACACCAGGTATGAAAGGCTGATCCCCTTGATTACCAAAATTTATTAAAAAGACCAGTTTAAATACTGACAACCTTCGCATATGTTCATGGTCATTATGACCACTCAGCATCTATTATTCAATTATCTGAATATTTAATTATCAAGACTTAATTCATGTTCTTTCACAATTGATTTCTATTGTTGGACATTGAATGATAAATTCCTTACTAATTATGATATATCTCCCTTGTATTTAAACTTGCTAAGCAAATTCGTTGCTTACCCTTGCTATATCATGACATTTATTTCAGCTAAGCTGGAGATGTTCAAGAAGGACAAAGGCAAAGGAAAAGTGCAAGAATAGATAATTTGAAAGTTTATGAATTATATTATATTATATACTTTTGTATTGTAAACCTTTTGTGTTACTAAGGTTAACTTAAGTAAGGTATGTTTAAGTTAAGGTTAATAGACCTTGAGATATTGTTGTATGACTTTATTATGATGAACACTGTATGTTTATTATTCCGTAATAGATTATAGAATGTTTATTATGACAATGGATCTTGAGCACCGAACCCGAGGTTAGAGAACCCGGATTTGGGGGAGTCACAACTATTCCCCAAAAAACGAATATTCCCTGACAGAATGTCCATTTCATATAATTTGCACATATCACCCATAACTATAATATTTATTAAATAAACACCTTACTATTTAGAAGAAAAAAAAATAAATCTTATTCATAAAAAATTGGGGCCTTACAACCTCCCCTCCTTATGAAATTTCATCTTCAAAATTGATGTATGTACCTGACATTTTGAAGAGGTGAGTATACCTTACTCTCATTTCAGATTATAACTCCCAAGTCATTTCCTCTATATCATTGTTTCTCCATAAAACTTTAACTTGAGGTTTAACCTTTGAGCATAGAATTTGTTCCTTCTTATCCAAGATCTTGACAGGTACCTCCTCATACGTTAAATCCTCTATTATCTTGTTTTGTTCTAATTTAATAATGTGGTTTGGGTCTTTCACATATTTATATAGCATGGATATGTGAAAAATGTTATGAACACGAGACATGCTTAGCGGTAAAGCGAGTCTATAGGCCACAGTTCCTACTCGGTCGAAGATTTCAAATGGACCAATAAATCAAACATTTAGCTTTCCTCTCTTTTTGAATCTCATAACTCCCTTCAATGGAGCAACACGTAATAATGCATGGTCCCCAACATTGAATTTCACGTCCCTTCGATGAAGATTAGTATAACGTTTCATCGATCTTGAGCTATTTGTATACGTTTTTAGATCATTTGAATCCTTTTTATAGTCTTGTGCACCAAATTTGGTCCCAACAATGTTGCTTCACCCACCTCGTTCTAGCATACTGGAGAACAACATGTTCATCCATACAACGCCTCGAATGGAGCCATGCCTATACTTGCTTGATAAATGTTGTTGTAGGAGAATTCCACCAATAGTAAGTACTTGTCCCAACTTCCTTTGAAGTGTAGTACACAAAGTCTCAATAGATCTTTAAGAGTTTGAATAGTACTTTTCGATTGCCCATCTGTCTGGGGATGGTATGCAGAACTGAATCGTAATTCAGTGTACATAACTTTTTGCAAGCTGACCCAAAATCGTAAAGTAAATCTAGGGTCTCGATCAAAAACAATAGATATTGGCATACCATGCAGTCTTAAAATCTCACTTATGTACATACGAGCACGCTCAAGTGAATAGTTCTCTTGTATCGGCAAGAAATGAGAAGACTCAGTTAATCTACCGATAATGACCCAAATTGCATTTGAGAAACCTTAGGAAGACCAGTCATGAAATCAATGTTGATGTATTCCCACTTCCATTCTGGAATCTCAAGTGGTTACAATGGACCCTTTGGCACTAGATGCTCTGCCTTGACACGTTGACAAGTTAGACACTTTGAAAAAAACTCTGCGATCTCTATCTTCATATTTCTCCACTAAACTTTTTCTCGAATATCACGATACATTTTGGTACTTCCTGGGTGGATTGCAAATGGTGTATTCTGTGCCTACATCATGATTTTATACTTCAAAACAGAGTCGTTAGGAACACAAAGCCTAGAGTTGATTCGAAGTATTCCTTTTTCGTTAATTATTGCTTCTGGAACAACACCTTCTTGTACTTTTTTCTTCATATTCACCAGCTTTGGGTATGTAACTTGAGCAACTTTGACATTATCGATTAAAGCTGAATCTACTCGTATATTTGTCATCTTTACGTTGGTCCCTGGAGTCTTTAACTCAATCCCCATCTTTTGTAAGTTATATAACATGGGCTTTCGAGTTGACAATATCGCACTAATACCAGTATATGATCTTCTACTTAACGTATCAGCTACCACGTTCGCTTTTTTAGGATGGTTGGTATGGTCATAATCATTCAACAGCTCAAGACAACGTCGTTGTCGCATATTGAGTTCCTTTTTTGTGAAGAAATATTGAAGGCTTTTATGATCTGTATAGATCTCCACGTTTTCCCAATATAGATAGTGTCTCTTTAAGGAAAAAATGATTGTTGCCAACTCTAGATCATGTGTAAGATAATGCCTCTCATATTTTTTGAGTTATCGAGAGGCATAGGCTATGACTTTTTTGTGTTGCATGAGAACACAACCTAGACCTCTGCCTGACGCATCACTGTAGATGAAAAATCCTTCTGATCCTGATGGTATGGTCAGAACAGGTGCTAAAATGAGTCTCCTCTTGAGTTCTTGAAAGCTCTTCTTAGATAACTGAAAGTAGTGCACACAGAGAGTCAGACCTAACCTTTAAGATAGAGGAGTTGGAAAAGACAATCTTAATGTGGAATCGTTCCTCTTCATCAATGGACTCCTTAATCACAAGTTAGAGAGCTATCTCTGATCGATCAGGATTGGGATTTGGGCATTTTTCCTGAGATCCAACTCTAGAAAAATTATTGAAAATTAGAAATAACAATACTTCTTTTTCCCATAAAGGCATTGTATTTATGAAATCCAAAGAAGTTTTTGAGCTCAATCTCTTCAGATCATATTGTTGTTCCCAAGAATAACGGGTCACGTAATGGATTTGGTTTTGTGAAATCGCTAAGTAAGTTAAAGTCTAAAGTCAAGCCTGGAAGGATCTTAGAGTCAGGTAAAACTAACTCTACGAACCAAGCAGGCCTGAAATGTAGAGTTTACTTCTACTCTATGAGATGATACCACAAAATCGTAGAACGTTATGGAAGTAGAGAGATTTCCAACAAAGAAGAAAGGCTGGAAATAACTATTATCCACACATGTCTCCCATGAGAAGATATCCACACACACTCACACATACATCATATAAAATGATATACCTATCATGAGTAAGGTCATGTAGCTGCCATGTGTCTTTATAATGATTATCATCAAGCATATTATATAACCAAGATCAAGCAGATATGGATCCTGAAGGGTACTAACAAGGCTGGTGTAAAGCCCCAAAAATAGGTCCACACAACACATTTTGAGTCGCCAATTACATACTACAAAATCCAAATACAAACTTTCTTATTTACAACTATTAAACTGTCGTGCAAAATATGACAACACGCATATTATGAGTTTCAATACAAATATCGCACCACGTATAGTACGACAGTATTCAAACCTAAAATATTATAATACCGCATATAATACGATAACACATGTTTTAAGTTCTCAATACAATTATTGTTATACTATTTTACAACATGGTAAGGACTACTACAGAAACTAACTCGGACCATAACTCTATTCTCCGGCTAGTCCCAGCTACACTCTCATTTCCTAAAAAGATCAATGGAACTAAAAGAAAAAGGGTGAGCTCAAATAGCCCAGTAAAGTATATCATGACTAATATAATAAAGAATAAATTATCTTTAGCTTTCAATAATAATAAATTAGAGAGTTATGATAATATAAATTTTTAACAATAACTGCAGAGAAATAAACAATCCATTATAAGAGTCAAGTAGAACATAATGTTTACTATCTTCTCCTATTTGAAAAACTCACCATCAATATTTTATCCCTATAACACCAATCAAAATTTTCTATTTGGATCCATTTCAAAGAGAACTTTCACTACCTGCCTTTGCATGTAACTCTAAGAATTATGATTTTATGAATACACAGTTCCTATTCATAATCATACAAATCAACAATTTATCTTTGCACTACGGGCCAAAGATATTCAATTATAGCAGCAATGGTCATGATCATGCCAATCAAAAGTCCATTTTTGCACTACGATCCAAAGAGAACTTTCACCACGTGTCCATGCTATACCGACCAAACACACCAAATAATATATCGTCTTTCTACCCAGGCCAAAGACTTTCAGCATAACTTAATTCTTTGATGATTGGTACAAGTAACAACAAATAAAGAATGAACAGAAGTTGTATGAATAATGAGATAAAAGAATAAACATTCAAGGTTTAACATTTAATTTGTTAAGAGTCCGATAATGTCCAAATTGTCAGCATGATGACCAAAATGTGGAATCAAATTCAAGAATGATATTCAAGATTCATATTTCAATGATAATGATTAAAATTCAATAAAAAGATTCAGGTAAATGAAATGATACTAGATGGAGCGCAAACCTCCAAGGAATTTCTAATCATTTAATGAATCATAGAAGCAATACTTACCATAGTAAGTTTAGATTTAGGAGTATGAAAGAAAGTGATATCTCTTACAAATATGAAATAAATGATATACTTACAAATATTAAAGAAATGGCATCATTTACTTTAGTAAGAGACTAGATCTGACTGGTATAAATGAAATTATCTTGAGGAAATCTTGCACTATTAGCTACACTTAAAGTATCCTTATACTTCAAAAAATACGCACAATACTATAGAAGAAGAATTTTGTGGTTCTGGTGTGAGTTTCTTACCTCAACTAAGTAACCTATTTATAAGAAAATGCTTAGCACACCACGTTTGACTAATTCATTGTTAGAGAACACCAATGTTGAATTCGATCGTCTAATTTTTTTACATATAATATAATATTCTAATAAAATATATAATTTAATATATAATATAATATATTCTAATTATATTATGATAAAACAAATAACTTTATAAAAGTTTTCTATTTTATATAAAAAGTTTTTTGTTTTATTACTATTATAATAATAATAATAATAAAATAAATGCTGAAAAAACTTTATGCCGACGGTTTGACAATTTGGCAAGTGGTGGGTCCATGGAATAATAAGTTAAACTTACAAAAAAACACCTCATGCTACACCCCTCTATTTGTAATAAAAATTGGACAAACATCTACCACACAATAATTATCCTTAATCAATACTTTCTATTCTTCAATTATTATTCATAATAAATATTATAGACTCACAATATTGATAACCAGATCATTCCCAGGAAAGAGGAGGCCTTCCATTTAAACAGCTACCAACTAACCCCTTTCCTCGACAGAACTTATGAACATTGTCAATAATGCTAAATGGTTTAATCATATCAAATAATATGAGTTACTATGTCATGTTATTAATAATATAAAATATAATGCAGATGTTACTGTAATAATTATTGAATCAATAATATGAGATACTATGCAGTACCTATTATGACCATTATAAAATTAATAATATAAAACATTGTGTGACTACTACTGTATCAATTATTTAATAATAAAAAATATGGTGAATTATTGTGTACTACTATGGAGTAATGCGTGCTATTGTGGAATAACGTGTATTACTGTACTTTTATCAACGAGTATTTTAACGGTTAACAGTAAAAATTTCACCGCCAATTTTTTTTAAAAATACTTTTGTTTCCTTCTATATCCAAAAATTATTTTGTTATGGGGCCCACCAATGATTGGTTATTTCAGCGCTGTTGTACGAATATTCCTCGACAAATCTAATATTTCCCAACAGACTATTTACTTTGTATAATTTGCACATATTACCCATAACTATAATATTTATTAAATCAACACCTTACTATTTAGAATAATATTAAAAAAAATTAAATCTTATTCATAAAAAGTTGGGGTCTTACAACCTCCACTCCTTATGAAATTTCATCCCCAAAATTGACGTAGCTGGAAAATGATTGGATGAAGAAAACGATAAGTATTAGTTGTTTATAAATAAAGGCGTAGTTGTTACTGTTAATACTGTTGAAATACTCGGTGGTTAAAATACAGTAGCACACGGTATTGCACCAATTATTTATTGTTACATAAGAAGGCGCTACTCAATAATTGTTACAATAATTACTGTTCAATATTTTATTCTATTGATTCAATAATTGCTTCTGTAAGACACCGACTTTTATGAATAAAAATGAATTTTCTATAAATATCATTTTTGAATATTATGGAATAAATTTGATATAAAATTATAGTTGTAGGTAATATTTATAAATTTTGAAAAGTGCATGAAGTTGTTATATAATATTCGATTGGTCGGGGAATATTAAATGCGACGACACAATCATTGGTGGACCCACTAATGTAATTATTATTCGGATTGAAAAGCGACAAAAATATTTTTATAAAAATAACGGCGGAAGTTTTACTGGTTGATCTTTGTTGAACTACTCATTAGTAAAAGTACAAAGAATACTGCGTGGTTGCATAGTAGCACATGGTATTGATTATTAATGCTTATGTGAGAAGTCACTTAGTTTGATTCAATTATTGTCGATATTTTATATGTTATTAAATCAATAATTGAGATGATGAAGTTGTTAATATTATTATTTGCATTATTAACGATGTCTAGAAGTTACGCTTGATGAGAGGTTTGGTCACCTAATTAAGGCGCCCATAGGGAGAAATCCTTATTGAAAGCCCCTCTTTCTTGGGAGCGACACAGTCGATTAATAGTGTGAATAATAATAATGATGATGACATTTTGTTTTATTCATATTATTAACGTAATAAAACAGAATACTTTTATAAAGTTATTTGTTTTATTAGGCTAATAGTAAAATCTTTTTATATAAAAGCAGAATACTTTTATAAAGTTATCTGTTTTATTAGACAATAATTAGAATATATTATATTTTATTATGCATAGTATTTGCATAGTGCTTGCATAGTGGTTGCATAGTAAAATCTTTTTAAAAGTTATTCATTTTATTAGATGATAAATAGAATATATTATATTTTATTTAAAAAAATTTGCTTTTAAATATGGATAGTCAGATTAAAGTAAATCAATCTCGACCGCTCATGGATTAGTTACTATTCATTCCATTCTTCTATAAATAGAAGCTCATTCCTTCATTATTTCTTACGAATTCAATTTGAAACTCCGGAGAGAGAAACTATAGAGAGAAAGAAGAAAAGTATTCGCTACTTCTTCTACTCGATATCAAGTTTCTTTTACTAAGAAATTATTATTTCTTTTGTATTCATGAAGAGAACTTCTATTATTCCATCTTTATTATTACATTGGAATAACTTTTGTATCTGCTGAGCTACCTATACTTGGTGAAATTCTTACATATTCCATTCTTTATTATTTTGTTGGAATATCATGTTCATGCTTTCTTCTTAGGACTGGTTCCGCCTTTATTATTCTATTGGAATATCTTGTATGTGCTTTATATGGGACTGGTTCGGTCTTTATTATTTTGTTGGAACATCCTGTTGGTGTGAATTTCACACGACACGGTTACATCATTTAGTATTACATTGGAATAACTTTGTCTATCAATCACAAATGCATGGTGATTTCTTTGTATTCCATTCTTTATTATTCTCATTGGAATATCCTCAGCTTGTCGTATTCACGCTGACACAGTTCTGTTATTTATTATTCTGATGGAATAACCTGTCTATGAGAAGTACCGCATGCATGGTGATTTCTTTTGTTATTTCATTCTTTATTATACTTAGTTGGTTAAAGTTTTGACTTCTACACTCCATGAAATTAGTGGAATATTCTTGATATTTGCGTTTCATCCAGTATCTTTTCATGGAAATATTCTTCTGAGCATTCTTGAATTTTACTTTACAAAGAAGTATCATGTTGACAATTTGGGCGTTATTAGTTCCTGAATAAATTAATTCTTAAACTTGTTTTATTGAATTCTTATATCATTGTCATCATCCTCATGTTTATATTATTTTTGAAAGTTATATGTGGCCTGTAGTGCATAGATGGACTTGGTATGATTATGACCAGGGATTATTCGGTGTAATCATGAACGTAATGTTACAAATGATGTGGTAAAAGTCCTCATTGGCCCGAAGTTCATTGATGGAAAGTTGTTGGTATGATCATGACCATTGATGAATACACAAATATCCTTGGCCTGTAGTGCATGGATAATTTGTGGTCGTGACCCTAATGAATATCCTTGGCCGTAGTGCAGGGATGATGTGGATTATTTATTAAGCTGAGTCTAAGCGATAAAAGTGATGAAAAACCTTTTTAAATCATAAAAGATAGTAGATTTAATTCTCTACTTGACTCTTTTAATGGATTGCATGTTCTGCTGCAGTTAAACTTGATGTCTATTGTATTTTATCAGTTTAACACTGTTGAGGACTAATGATAATTTATTCTGCATTATCTTAGCCATAATATTTCTTACTGGGCTAGCCAGGACTAGTCGGGACTAGTCGGGGAACGGAGTGATGGTCCGAGATGGTGTCTTAGTAGTCTTCACTATTCTGTTAAATAGTGTGATAATAAATGTAATGAGGACTAAATTGAGTATGGATATTGTCTAGATGACAATATTTGTATTAAAACTCACAGCATGTATTTTGTCGTATTTTACACGACTGTTGTGTAATCAAGTTGTATTTGAATTTAGTACCATGTATTTGGCGACTCAAAATGGGTGATGTATACCTATTTTGGGGGCATCACAGTTGGTATCAAAGCTTAGGGATATGATCCCTAGCTGAGATGTGAGATAAGAACTAGGAGGGGAGAGATGGGGAATTCCTTCGCTAGTATGACCTACCTAAGTTTATTTGGTATTTAATTGGTCGGTCAGAGTATAGGGATAATATGTGATATGTTACTTAACTCTTGTTTTGTGACAGTATTTGAAAATGGCATCCGAGAATGTTGAGAACATCAATGGAGCACAGGAGACCGTTGAGTCTCCACAAATCAATAATCAGGATAATATGCATCAGGAAGGCGACAATCCTAATGCAAACAATAACACTAACCAAATGATGAACGATGGAATGTTCGAGGCTTCATGAAATTCATGCAACATCAGGCGAGAGCTGCTCCTGTCCAAAATGCAGGTGGAAACACTGGCAACTCTCGGACGGTCACCGCCAAACAGTTCAAGGAGCTGGGACCACCGGAGTTTTTTTGAAGAGCCAAAACCACTTAAGGCAGAGACGTGGATAAGGAGATCAACAAGATTTTTGATGTCTTGGGTTGCTCCGAGGAGAAAAAGGTTCCCTTTGCCACTTTCATGTTGCGGGTAGAGGTAGATTACTAGTGGAAATCTGTAAAGCGTACTCAACCTGCCGCACTGAAGATGTCTTGGGAGATGTTCCAAGAACTGTTCAACGACAAGTACTTTCTCGAAAGTATTCATCACATGAAAGAGGTAGAGTTCATTAAACTGGAACAAAACAACATGACCGTGTCACAGTATGAAGCCAAGTTTGCCGAGATGTCCCGGTTTGCGTCCCATTTGGTTGTTAATGAGGAGAGAATGACGCGAATGTTTCTAAGAGGTTTGAAACCAGAGATACGTCAACATCTTATCTCTCATAAACTGTGTTTGTATTCAGATGTTATTAATAGGGCTCAGTTATTGGAGTGCGATAATGAGTCAACCCAACCAAAAGAGAGCAGCCGACAAAATGATAATACTAGTGATAGCAGTCATCGAAGCGGTGACAATAAGCGTGGAGGGAATCAACATGCCAGAAATGGTAACCACTTCCGTGGTAATCATGGCCAAAATAATAAGAATGGACATTTCAAGAAAAGAACATTCAACAATGATGGAAAGACATCAGCATCAGCACCTGTCGTTAAAGAAGGAGAACAACCACCTATCATATGCTTCAAATGTGGAGGGGAGGGACACATCAGTCCAAACTGTGTGATGCCCTCCAAAGCATGTTACAATTGTGGAAGAGAAGGACACCTGGCCCAATTTTGTCGTGCACCGAAGACAAGTCCAACTGGGATGGAGGCAGCAAAGGCCGTCCAAGACAAGACAAAATCGGTTGTTCAAGGGAGAGCATTTGTCGTGACCTCCCAGAAAGCAAGGAACCTGAACGAGGTCATCACGGGTAAGCTTATCATAAATGCTAGTGAAGTATATACCTTATTTGATACCGGTTCTACCAATTCTTTTATTTCTCCTACTTGCGCTCAACGTTTAAATTTGACTCCGAAGAAATTAGACTTTGACTTATCTGTTGAAACTCCGTTGGGAGAAACCTTCATTACATCCACTGTTTATAAGTCTTGTTTGGTTCAAATCGGTACCCTCACATTACCTGTCGACCTTATTTCATTGAAAATACTTGCATTTGACGTAATTCTAGGGATTGATTGGAATATCATGTCTGTACTTTACGCCGGACCTGGTTCCGTCTTTATTATTCTGTTGGAACATCCTGTTGGTGTGAATTTCACCTGACCTGGTTCCGTTATTTAGTATTCTGTTGGAATAACCTGTCTATGCTAAGTACCGCATACATGGTGATTTCTGTTGTATTCCATTCTTTATTATTACATTTGGAATATCCATGCGGTGCGTATTACTCGACCTTGGGATTACATTATTTATTATTACGATGGAATAACTTTTCTGTCATGCAAGTACCGCATGCATGGTGATTTTTTTTGTTATTCCATTCTTTATTATACTTAGTTGGTTAAAGTTTTGACTTCTACACTCCATGAAATTAGTGGGATATTCTTGATATTTGCGCTTCATCCAGTATCTTTTCATGGAAATATTCTTCTGAGCATTCTTGAATTTTACTTTACAAAGAAGTATCATGTTGACAATTTGGACGTTATTAGTTCCTAAATAAATTAATTCTTAAACTTGTTTTATTGAATTCTTATATCATTGTCATCATCCTCATGTTTATATTATTTTTGAAAGTCATCTGTAGCCTGTAGTGCATAGATGGACTTGGTATGATTATGACCAGGGATTATTAGGTGTAATCATGACCATAATGTTACAAATGATATGGTAAAAGTCCTTATTGGCCCGAAGTGCATTGATGGACAGTTATTGGCATGATCATGACCATTGATGAATACAAAAATATCCTTGGCCCGTAGTGCATGGATAATTTATGGTCGTGACCCTAATGAATATCCTTGGCCGTAGTGCAGGGATGATGTTGTTTATTTATTAAGCTGAGTCTCAGCGATAAAAGTGATGAAAAACCTTTTTAAATCATTAAAGATAGTAGATTTTATTCTCTACTTGACTCTTTTAATGGATTGCATATTCCGCTGCAGTTAAACTTGATGTCAATTATATTTTATCAGTTTAACATTGTTGAGGACTAATGATAATTTATTTTGCATTATCTTAGTCATAATATTTCTTACTGGGATAGTTTAGCTCACCCTTTCTTTCACTGTTCTCTTCATGAAATGAGAAAGTAGCCAGGACTAGTCGGGGAACAAAGTGATGGTCCGAGATGGTGTCTTAGTAGTCCTCACTATTCTGTTAAATAGTGTGATAATAAATGCAATGAGGACTCAATTGAGTGTGGATATTGTCTAGATGACAATATTTGTATTAAAACTCACAGCATGTATTTTGTCGTATTTTACACGACTGTTGTATAATCAAGTTGTATTTGAATTTAGTACCATGTATTTAGCGACTCAAGATGGGTAATGTATACCTATTTTGGGGGCGTCACAGCTGCATTGATATTTTATATTATTGTTGTTTCAATAATAGTTACTACACAGTATTTTTCATTATCAGATCAATAATTCATATTATTTGAATAATATTATTAGATAGCATTATTGGCAATATCTAAAAAGTTCTGTCTAAGGAGAGGTTTGGTCACCTAATTACGCATCAGTAAGGAGAAATCCTTATTGGAAAGCCCCCTCTTTCCAAGGAATGGCCTGGTTGTTAGTATTGTGATTCTGTAATATTATTTATGAATAATTAATTATTAATTATTATGATAAGGAAAATATTTATTTTATGTGGATATAGATAGAGAAAATTTTAAAGTGACAATTGTTGAAAAATTAATATTTTATCTTTTATGTTAAAATAATTCATTTAAATATATTATTATATTTTTATAATATAATAATGGTGATATTTTTACAATGAATGTGGGATATATGAGTACATGAGGAGGAAGAGTATTTTTGTTACTAAAAATATTTAAAAAATGTTTTTCATGTTTGTGGACCCCATTTCTTGACCGAAATTTGATTATAGCCTGTAAAATCGTCCGTATGTGGATTTCGGTCAACTTCGGCTTGGAATTTGGAAAAACTTTCTTCTGTAAAGTTGTAGATAATTAAATTTCCTATGGAATGGACATAAGATTCGAAATTTTCAAATAAAAGGGCTATTTATTATGAATTATTGAAGTTCCAAAGTTTTAGAATAATTAATTTTTTTGAAGTTTTAATTATTTTATTTAAGAAAAACATTTTTCTTATTTATTGTGGGTGGGTGGCTGATGTTGTGGGATGGCGGTGTGCGTAGGAAGTTAAGAAAAATTATATTATTATTATATTAAATTTTCTGCTTTGGTGTTCTAATCATTTTCCTATAAATAGGGTGCTTAGGTTATAATTGAAAATCACACCAGAAACTAAAGATTTCTCTCTACATATTATCAAGCGTATTCTTGTGAGTATTTTGATACTTTGAGTGTTGCTATACGGTACAAGTTCCTTCATCACTATATCCAGTATTCTAGTCAGAAGTACTGTCTTTTCGAGGTAAGAGATGTTATTTTTTTTTATAAATGATATTATCTCTTTCAATATCATTATGACGGAATATTGATAAGATTTTTCTTGTAAAATTCTTATCTTTTAGCGTCGTGGTTACTATTCACGTATATGGCACTATTCACAGAAAAATTAATTTTTTGTGTTTTTTGTCCAAAATATCTATTATGGATACTAGCATTGATTGTATCCATGTTTTGATCATTCTTGAATTTTACTTCACTATGGTTATTTATGAAGTATTTTTGAACTTGGACTGTTTAAAGTAAGAATCCTTATTATTTGTTCTTTTGTTTCACTAGATTCGTTTTCTTTAAAATATTTTTCATCATCCTCAGTCCTAAATGATGATATTACTGAATATCTTTGGCCTGTAGTGAAAAGATGGTTGATTTTCTTATGAATATCTTTGGCCCGTAGTGCAAAGATGTACATGTATTGAGATGAACATGACCAACTGATGAATATCTTTAGCCTGTAGTGCAAAGATGAATATTTGACTTAAGATATATATTGATTGATGTTACAGGGATACAATATTGATGATGGACTTTTAAATTCATAGATAATAGTAGATTTCATTCTCTACGTAACTCTTCTATGAATTATTATTTCCGCTGCGAATATTGATTTAAAACTTGTTGTCTATTGTATTCTATCAGATTTTTCCCTGTTGAAGACTAACGATAATTTGTTCTATATTATCTTAGTCATAATATTCTTTACTGGGCTAGTTGAGCTCACCCTTTTTCCTTTTGTTCCATTTTTCTTCTCAGGAAGCGAGAATGTAGCGAGTACTAGTCGGGGTATGGAGTGATGGTTCTAGAAGTTGTCTTAGTAGTCCTCACTATTTTGTAAAATAGTGTATCAATAATTGTAATAAGGACTTATTTGAGTGTGGATATTATCTAGATGACACTATTTGTATTTAAACTCACAGGTTATGTGTTGTCGTATTTTGCACGACAATTGTATTAATAAAGTTATAGTTGTTTCTGTACCATGTATTTGGCGACTCAGAATGGGTGTTGTATACCTATTTTGGGGGCGTCACATATAAGCTATAGTTTCTACTCGATTGAGGATTTCAAATGGACCAATAAATCGAGGGTTGAGCTTTCTTCTCTTTTCGAATCTCGTAACTCCTTTCCATGAAGAAACAATACATGATCTCTAACATTGAATTTGGAATTCCACGTCCCTTCGATAAAGATCAACATAACTCTTTTACCGATCTTGTGTTGTTTGTATACATTGTCTGATCATTTCAATCTTTTCTGTAGTCATGCATACCAACTCTGGTCCCAACAATGTTGTTTCACCCACCTTATCCCAACATACTGGAGAACGAAACTTTCGTCCACACAATGCCTCGAATGGTGACATGCCTACACTTGCTTGATAACTATTTTTGTATGAGAATTCCACCAATGGTAAGTACTTTTCCCAACTTCTTTTGAAGTTTAGTACGCAAAGTCTCAATAGATCTTCAAGAATTTGAAGTTTCCTTTCTGATTACCCATTCGTCTAGGATGGTATGCAAAACTGAATCGTAATTCAGTACCCATAGCTTTCTGCAAGCTAAAGCAAAATCGTGAAGTTAATCTAGGGTCTCGATCAGAAACTATCTGGCATACAATGCAATCTCATAATCTCGTTTATGTACATACTAGCAAGATGCTCAAGTGAATAGTTTTCTCGTATGGGCAAGAAATCAGCAGACTTGGTTAATCTATCTATAATGACCCAAATTGAGTCTAAGCCTTGACAAACCTTGGAATGACTCATCATAAAATCCATATTGATGTGTTCCCACTTCCATTCTAGAATCTCAAGTGGTTGCAATGGACCCCTTGGTACTTAATGCTCTGCCATGACACGTTGACAAGTTAGACACCTTGAGACAAACTCTGTGATCGCTCTCTTCATATTGCTACACAAAAATTTTTATCGAAGATCACGATACATTTTGGTACTATGAGGGTGGATTGTAAATTATGTATTTTGTTCCTCCTTCATGATTTTATATTTTAAATCAGGGTTGTTAGGAACACAAATTTTAGATTTAACTCAAAGTATCCCTTTCTCGTCGATTCTTACTTCTGGAACAACACATTCTTGTACTTTATTCTTCATATTCACAAGCTTTGGGTCTGTAGCTTGATCAGCTTTAACTTCATTAATTAAAACTGGTTCTACTCGTATATTTGTCATCTTTATTTGGGTCCCTAGAGTCTTTAACTCTATCTCCATCTTTTGTAAGTCATACAAAATGGGTCTTTGTGTTGACAATATCTCACTCGTACCCGCATATGATCTTTTATACACAATGCGTCAACTACCACGTTCACTTTTCCAAGATGGTATTGGAAGGTATGGTTATAATCCTTCAACAACTAAAGCCAATGTAGTTACTGAAGGTTGAGTGCCTTTTGAATGAAGAAATATTTAAGGCTTTTATGATCTGTATTGATCTTAACTTGCTCCCTATACAGGTAGTATTTCCAGATCTTTAATGTGAAAACAACTGTTGCCAAATTTAGATCATGAGTAGGATATTTCCTCTCATATTCCTTGAGTTGTCGAGAGGTATAAGTTATGACTTTTCTATCTTTCATGAGAACGCAACCTTGACCTATGCTTGAAGCATCACTGTAGATGACAAATCCTTCTAATCTTAATGGTATGGTCAGAACAGGTGCTGAAATGAGTCTCCTCTTGAGTTCTTGAAAGCTCTTCTTACATTCCTCGCTCCATTCAAATTTTTTATCTTTTCGAGTCAGCTGATTTATGGAGTGGCATTTCGAGAAAATCTTTTTACGAATCTCCGATAATAACAAGCTAGGCCCAGAAAGCTATACACTTCGGTTACTAAATTAGGTTGCTCTTAATTTAGTAATGCTTCAATCTTTGTTGGGTCAACTGATATTCTATGTTTAGAGATCACGTGTCCAAGGAATGCTACTTCCTCAAGACAGAATTCACACTTCTTTAACTTGGCATATAACTTGTTTTTACAAAACTTTTGGAGTATCAACCCCAAGTGTCGCTCATGATATTCATGACTTTTAGATTATATGAGGATGTCATCAATAAAGAAAGCTTGACATTCGTTTATCAATAAACGAATAGCTTTATAGCTAACGATGGCGATTATTGATTTTAACGGTTTGGTTGCTTGAATTCACATAATAGGTTGATTAGGAATATGTAAACTAACGACCTTGCGGCAAAAATCAATTTTAGAATGATGAGTAGTTAACCAATCAATTCCTTAAATTACATCAAATTCAATTATTTCTAAAGAGATGAGATCAACGGGTAATGTGAGGGTGCCGATTTGAATCAAACAAAATTTATAAACAGCGGATGTAATAAAGGTTTCTCCTAATGAAGTTTCAACAGATAAATCTAAATCTAATTTATTAGGAATCAAGTTCAAACGTTAAGCACAAGCAAGTAAAATAAAGAGTGAGTAGAACCAGTATTTAATAAGGTATAGTCTTCGTGAGAGTTTATAATTAGTTTACCGGTTATGACTTCATCTGGTTTCCACGCCTTTTGGGAGGTTACGAAAAAAGCTCTCCCCTGCACCACAGGCTTTAACTTATCCGTAACAGCCTTTTGTGTCACCATTACAGCTGGACTTAATTTTATTATAGGGCATAATTGAGTTATGTGGCCTTTCTTTCCATAACTGTAACACACCTTGGATTGTTGTGTATAGTTTGGACTGATGTATCCCTTATGTTCGCATTTATATCATCTGACTGGTGGTCATTCTCCTCCCTTTGAAGCTTGTGACACCCCCAAATCTGGGTACCTTAAAACCTGAGTTCGATGCTACACGGTACTTCAACATTCATACATATCAAGCTATATAAGCTTAATGACACGAATGTAATTCAATATATTATTACATTATATACTTTCCAAACTCAAATTCTATAACCATTACATGTTCATCATATTATAATATTACATATTACACAGTAATATTAAGTTATTACCATATCTTCTAGTTCTTCCTCTTTATCCCTCCTCTATCCTTATTGGATTCTTCAATACGTCTGTCCTTAGCTGAAATCATATAGTTTAAGCAAGGATGAGCATTAAATTACTCAGTAAGTATAACATTTCAACAACAAAATCAAGAATCTTATGATTTAATTCAACAATTAAAAAATATTTATGAAACACTTTTAATCGACTGGAATAATACTTTGAATAAACCAGAATAGTACTTTTCTTCACTTTAAAACATTTTTGAAATGACATAAGGGTCATTCACAACAGAATGGTCATAAGACCAAAAACTTTCTTTCTTTCTTTCATTAAAAAGGTTAACCCCAGTAATTAAGACTGTAGATCTGATATCACTTACGAGTACATCTAGGTGATCAGCCCATAGTGTCCTATGTTGATCAACACTCATCCATTAAACGTATTTACATTTAGTCTTGACACCAGTGTGTCTTTCGAAAACTTGACTACATTTGTTTGTTCAATTTCAAACTTACCTTTGAATCCATACCAAAGAAATTGGTTTGGACAACGCTACTGAACATCAATAATATTTCAAAGATTTAATATCAAATCGATAAAATATTTTAACATTTTTCTAGCCGAAACAATTGGCATCGACTCTTCCTTAAATAGTTCATGTCATAGCATAACTTGAATACTTGTATAAATACTAAGATTTTCATAAGTATGGAATTTACAAAATCATACAAGAGTTGTGTTCGTTTTATTTTAAAACATCACATAGGCTTCATACGAATATATTCAGATGAAGTTAAAAAAATGCTCAAATAAATTAGAGTAAGTTTAGGAAATTTGCCTTAAACGTTCTTCTATGAGTTTACGCTAATTTTCCCGTCAAATGGACTACACAATTACGTTTACATATACATACCAAATAGGCACATAATTGATGTCAAATATTGGTTTACACTAACTCTACTTATTACATTTCATATTTGTGTCATTAAACTCGGAGAACTTCTCAAGTTTATTATTACTTGTCACAGTGTCTTGGCGTTCATTCGACGTATGCCCATTACCGACTTCACAAACATTCAAGCCATATGCCTTTGTATATGCTTAACATGATCTCAAAATCTTTTATAACACTTGTTGGTTTAGATAAGTGTTTTACATTTTCTTTACTGCAATCTTATTATTAAAATTGTAACTTCATTCGGTTCATTCCATTCGTTACGGATTTTTGATGCTTATATGTTATACTTAATATCTTGTTATACTAACATCTCAACCATTCACTCGCGTGTATGCTAAGCACGTCCATTCTACACGTATACTAAATGTTTACATCATTTAAAGTATTTTATGTTTACTATTGTTCATCCTTTCAATAAACGTTCAACCTTTAGTTAAGGTTTTAATCACTTGTTATTGTGATACATTAATTGAACATTTATGTTCTTAATTGTTCCTTACAAATTCCCTTCTTTCTGTGTTTAAAACAAAACTTTTATGCACGACGACCTAACCCGATGCTGTGGAGCCAGGTTTTGCCTTGCAACCGGTGCTGCGGTTCCATTCTGTCTGGAGCTACTGCAAGTGGGCGCTGAGGCACCAGTTCTAGGAAATTGTTGCCCAAATCAGTTTTTTACATAAATGATTCTGGCGCTCACTTCGTAAACCCGTAACTTCTTCATCCCACATCGGAATGAATCTGTTCCCGAGCCTATTTCCAGCTTTAACTAAACACTTCAAATTCCCCTAGACAAAATTATTTTCTGGACTTTCTAACAATCCTTTCAATCGGCTAAAAAATCCCATATCGCTAGATTTCTTAACTTAGCGTTCTTGACATTTATTCTTCAGCTCTACGTAACTTACTCATTCGAACCCGTAATGAGTTCGTTCTTGAGCCAACGGCTCATATTTTCTACGTTTTACAACCTTGGTATGAAACCTTAATTATTCAAATTCATTAAATTATATCATATTTTCGTCCAAAAATCATACTAAACCATGATTTCAACGTTTAACGTCCTTTACTTAAATTCTCGCCATAACTTTATTATAGCTTGTTCTTAATCAGATCCACATGGAACATTTCAAATCTAACCTATGATGGTTTTAAACTTGTCCATCAACAACATCTTACATATGGTTTTCAATTTGTTCATCAACAACATCCTACTGATGGTATTAAATTTATCCATCAACAATTTTTACTACGTTCTTCGTTCGTTCTTCATATTTTATCGTTATTTTGATTACAATTCACTTTTTAAATATAAATTAGTGTTTTGAATACACTAATTCTTCCTTGTTTCTTCGGAACAACTACAGATTCATTCGAATCATCCAACCACCAACATGCACTTCATTATCAATCTACAAAGCGATTAAGAGTTGAATAGTTTGAGTTTTTTCATTCTTACCTCTTGATTCTTCTCGTTCTTGATTAACGGATGGATTAATCTTGCGATTTCTTCCTCTAAGACTTGATGATCCGAGTCTCTCACTTATTCTCTTAGATTGTCTAGAGTTTTCTCTTTTGGATTTGATGAATTTATGAAGAAAATGAAGAGAAATGGCTTATATATATATAGAAAACCAAGACTTAGAGAATTTTGGTCATTTTCCATCTAAAATATGGCTTTTTACCATTTTACCCTTGGATATTCCTTAGAATATTCCTTTCATAACTCTTAAGTTTCTTATAGCTTCCTGGAAGCTTCGTTATTTCATGATATTTTAACTAATAAAATTCGCTCCGAAGTCGAAAAACTGTGTTCTCCGTTTCTAAATTTTTTTAGATATTATGTCTTTTCTCTTTATCTTAACATTTATGCATTTGGCTAAAAATTGAAAAACGTAAAAAAATGTTTTTGGTAAATAGTGTTTTTGGCGACCATTTTCCAGAAAATGGTTAACCGATCGAAAAGTCGATAAAAATATTTTTCGTCTTATTATTGCACGTTTTTTGAGAAAAACTTATTAGATAATACGAATTTTCACGACATATTATCGGTAGATCGTGAAATAGAATGTCATTACGACATACAGATCTCTCAAAAAGACTGGTTATTCAAACCCATAGGGTTTAACCCTTAGGTTTCATCGGATGAATAATGTTTTTACGTCTTTTCTCGGGAAATTTTTATTTTCTTATACGAACTCAAATTCGTAAATCCTAACACGTAAACACCTTCGAGGTCATAGAATCGACCTTTAAACCCATAATATAAATAATATTCATAAAATATTACTTTATTCTATAATATTCCAAAAAACTTAATTATTAAGCTAAGTGGAATTTTTCAATCATTACAAAACTAGTGATGGTGTTGCTGCTGCTGCTGCCGGTGTCTTTCCATGGTCATTGTTGAATCTCCTCTTCTTGACATTTTTTTCACTATCTTCTTCTATTATTTGGGCCAGGATTACCACTGAAGTGGTTACCATTTTTGGTGTGATGATTCCCTCCTCGCCGGTTCTCATTATTCCAATGATTATTACCATTGTTACAATTATTATCGTAGCTTCTCTCTCACTGTCGGTCATTATCTTCTGGTTGCAATGTTTCTTTCTCTCATTCCACCAATTGGGTCATATCCACGATATTTGAATATAAACGAAGTTTATGATAAATAAGATGTTGATGAATCTCAAGTTTCAAACCTCGTAGGATCATTCGGGTCATGCGTTTTTCATTATCCACCAATTGGGGCGCAAATCAGAATAGCTCGACAAATTTTTTCTTATATTACAAGACGTTCATATTATTATGTTCGAACTTAATAAATTCCACTTCCTTCATATGGCGAATACTCTCTAAAAAATACTTTTCATTAAATAATTCTTGAAACTCTGCCCAAGATATTTCAGGTGATGAATGATGTGTACACTTCACTGATTCTCACAAGTGATTTGTCTCTCCTCGTAACATAAAGGTATTGAAAGGAACCTTTTGATCATCAGCGCAATACAGCACATTGAATATCTCTATCATTTATTTGAGCCATGTCTCTGCCTTGAGTGGGTTTGATTTTTTGAGAAATTCAGGTGGTCCTAACTCTTTGAACTGCTTAGCTGTGACCATTCGTATGTTACCTGGGTTTCCACCAGTATTATAAGCAGTATTTTCTCTCTTCTAGTTCTGCAAAAATTACATGAATTTCCTAAAAAAATTATCATTCATCATGTTGTTAGCAACATAATTTTCTGAGTTCGCAACAAGATTATTCATAGCTTCCTGATTCTCAGCCATATTTTCCTCAATTCACCTCTTGATTTTAAGATGTCATTTTGAAATGTGGTCACACAAAAAAGGATTAGTTTAAACAAACTAAAATGTCACTTCTTGTCCCCACATCCAAGCCGAATAATTAAATAACAAGATTTAGCTTTGGTAGGACACACTAGCAAAGGATTTTACTCGCCTCTCCCCTCCTAGTTCTAATCACAGATCTCCACTAGAGATCTTATTCCTAAGCTCTAATACCAAATATGGCACCCCAAAATAGGTCCACACAACCCATTTTGATTCACTAATTACATACTACAAAATCCAAATACAAACTTTCCTATTTAAAACTATTAAAATAACGCACAAAATATGACAACACACGTACTGTTAGTTTCAATCCAAACATTGTATCGTATATAATACGACAGTACTTAAACCCAAATTATAACAATACCGTATAAAATACTGTAATAGTTATACTATTGTTATAATTATTGTTATACCATTTTACAACATGGTGAGGACTACTATAGAAACTAACTCAAACCATAACTACATTCCCTGGTTAGTCCAAGCTACACTCTCATTTCCTAAGAAGAATAATGGAATAAAAAGGAAAAGGGTGAGCTCAAATATCCAAGTAAAGTAAATCATTACTAAGATAATAAAGAATAAATTATCTTTAGCCTTCAATAATAATAAATTAAATAGTTATGATAATATAAGTTTTTAACAATACCTGCAGCGGAACAAATAATCCATTAGAATAGTCAAGTAGAACATAATGTCTACTATCTTCTCCTATTTGAAAATCAATATCTTATTCATGTAACACCAATCAACAGTTCCTCATTGCATCCAGTTCAAAGAGAACTTTCACTACTTGCATTTTCCTGTAACACTAAGAATCATGATTTTATGAATACACAGTTTCTATTTATAATCATACAAATCAACAGTTTATATTTGCACTGTGGGCCAGAGATATTCAATTATAGCACCAATGGTTATCATCATGCTAATCAACAGTCCATCTTTGTACAACAGACGAAGAGAAATTTATCATGTGTCCTTGCCATACCGACCAAAGACACAAAATAATATATCGTATTTGCACCCAGGCCAAAGACGTTCACCATAACTTATTTCTTTGATGATTAATACAAGTAAAAATAATATAAAAAATGAACAAAAGTTGTATGAATAATGAGATAAAAGAATAAACATTCAAGGTTTAACATTTAATTTGTTAAGAGTCCAATAATGTCCAAATTGTCAACATGTTGACCAAAATGTGGAGTCAAATTCAAGAAATATATTTCAAAGATAACTATTAAAATTCAATAAGAAGATTTAGGTAAATAAAATGATACTAGATGAAGCGCAAATCTCCAACGAATTTCTAATCATTTTAGAAGCAATACTTACTATAGTAAGTTTAGATTTAGGAGTATGAAAGAAAGTGATATCCCTTACAAATATGAAAGAAATGACATCCATTACCTTAGTAGGAGACTAGATCTGACTGGTATAAAGAAGATTATCTTGAGGAAATCTTGTATTATTAGCTACACTCAAATTATCATTATACTCAAAAGAAATACTTACAATATTATAAAAGAAGAATTTTTTTATTCTAGTGTGAGTTTCACACCTCAACTAATCAACCTATTTATAGGAAAATGATTAACACACCAAGTTTGACCAATTCATTGGTGGAGAACGCCAATGCTGAATTCGATCGTCTTATTTTTTAAAAATAATATAATATTCTAATAAAACAGAAAATTTTATATATAATATATTATAATTATATTCTAATAAAACAAACAATTTTATAAAAGTTTTCTATTTTATATAAAAAGTTTTTTGTTTTATTACTATTATAATAATAATAAAACAAATATTAAAAAAAATTGCCGACGGTTTTACAATTTGGCAAGTGGCAGGTCTATGGAATAATAAACCAAACTTACAACAAACGGCTCATGCTAAACCCCTCTATTTTTAACAAAAATTGGACAAACATCTACCACACAATAATTAGCCTTAATCAACACTTTTTATTCTTTAGTAATTATTCATAATTAATATTACAGACTCACAATATTGACAATAAGATCGTTCCCAGGAAAGAGGGGGCTTCCGTATAAACGGCGTGCAATTAACTAACCCATTTTCTCAACAAAACTTCTAGAAATTATTAATAATGCTAGTTGGTTTAATCATATCAAATAATATAAGTTATTGTGTCGTATTATTAATAATATAAAATATTATACAGATGTTGCTATAACAATTATTAAATTAATAATATGAGATACTATGCAGTAACTACTCAGACAATTATTGAATTAATAATATAAAACATTGTGTGACTACTATTGTAGTAATTATTGAATAATCAGAAATACGGTGCAATATTGTGTACTATGAGGAGTACCACGTGCTACTATAGAATAACACGTATTACTGTACTTTTTTCATCGGGTATTTCAACAATTAACGGTAAAAGTTCTGCCGCCAAGTTTAAAAAAAATATTTTTGTTGCTTTCTATATCCGATAGTTATTCTATTGTGGGGTCAACTAATGATTGGGTATTTCATCGCCATCGTATGAATATTCCCTGACAAAAGAATATTTCCAGACAAAATGAATATTTCTCAACAGACTGTTTACTTTTGTATAATTTGCTCATATTACCCATAACTATAACATTTATTAAATTAACACCACACTATTTAGAATAATATTAAAAAAATTACATCTTATTCAAAAAAATTTAGGGTCTTACAGCTGGACCTAAGAAAGTTTGGGTACCAAAATAAAGATTAAATTTTGATGCAGGTACAGAGCTCCACTAACTCCATCTGGTAACTCGATAGTGGATGCTCAAGGCACATAATTGTCAATAAGGCTCTCATGTCAAACTTCAAATAGAAAGATGGTCCTGTAGTTGTCTTTGGAGGCAAAAACTCTAGAAAGATTAAAAGATATTGTTTAATTGAATATGGTGTTGTTTAATTCAACAAGGTAGCCTATGTAGATGTTTTGAAGCACAACCTGCTGAGCATAAGTCAACTGTGTGACAAAGGACATCAAGTCATCTTCCTCAACAACTAGTGTCAAGTTCGAGACCTAGAACCTAACTCATTAAAGCTAACTAGAACTAGGGAAGGCAATATGTATGTGGTTAATCTCGTAGAGTTCAGTTCATCAAAGATATTTTTCTTCTTCGCTAAAGCCTTAGAAGATGTAAGCTGACTGTAGAATAGGAGATTATCCCACCAGAACTTCAAGAGCATTTCAAAGTTTGCCTTAAACGACCTATTCTCAGGCCTGCCAAAGCTAAGTTTTATCAAAGAAAGACCACGTAAGCCTGTCAGTTTAGAAAGAAAACAAAGAGCTCATTCAAAAGCAAAGTCAACTCTAATTATAGGCACATGCAATTGCAACATGTGGATCTCTTTGGGCCTATCCTAACTGCAAGCCTTAGAGGAAAAAGATACTCACCGGTGATAGTAGATGACTATACCAGGCTAACATGGGTATTTTCTTAAGCTCTAAGGATGAAACCGGCTCTCAACTAATCAAATTCTTTAAGCTGGTTATGAATGAGAAGGGTTAGAAAATCAAGGCAATAAAGAGTGAACATGGAAGGAAGTTTAATTTCTCTGATGTAGATCAATTTTGTAAAGATAATGGTATCCATCATAATTTCTCAGTTCTAAGAAATCTACAGCAAAATGGAGTGACTAGGAGGAAAAATAGATCATTTATAGAAGAAGGAAAGACACTTCTAGCGGAGGCATGTCTCCCTAAATACTTATGGACTAAAGTTGTCAACACTGCTTGCTATACTCAAAATAGATCTCTAACTCACTCAACGCTCAAGAAGACGTTTTACGAGTTATGGAAAAGAAGAAAGCCAAACATCATTTACTTCCATGTGTTTAGTTGTGTGTGTTATATCTTTAACGATGGAAATAAGTTCTTGATCAAGTTTTAACCTAAGTTAGATGAGGTAATATTTCTTGGATAATCTATGGAAAACAAAGCCTAAAGAGTGTTCAATAAGAAATCACTGATTGTTGAAGTTTCTATCCACATCACCTTCGAAGAATCTTTCTTAGGAGAACTAAGCAGAGGATTATAATATGATGAGATCGTGAAGCTGAAGCTAAAGCCGTAGAGCCAGACTTGGCGTAGTGCCAATTAGGAAGATTGTAGAGTTTTTAGTTCCAAATATGTCATGAACCAAATCTTGAAGAGCTTAGACAAGAAGGCATAATGACAGATGTTCCAGTTGGAAGTAAATGGGCAATAGATCACACCCAAGACCTGATCATTGGTGATCCCAATAAAACGATCAGGACAAGGTCGGCTACTCAGAATGAATGTTTCTTCCTAAGTTTTCTCTCTCAGATAGAGCCTAAGAAGATCGAAGAAGCTTTGGAAGATTCAAGCTGGATGGAGCTGAATCAGTTTAAAAGAAGCCAAGTCTGGAGGCTAGTCCCAAGACCTAAATGTGACGCCCCCAAAATAGGTCCACACAACCCATTCTGAGTCTCTAAATATACGGTACAGAATTCAAATACAAACTTCCTTTATACAACTACTAAACTGTCGTGCAAAATATGACAACACATAAGTTGTGAGTTTTAATACAAATAATAGTACTCACACTCCAAATTCATGATACTCTACATAAAGGTACAGTCGATAACTCTTTTAGGAATTAAAATCTTTGGAAAATGCTCAAGGAATCCTTCATACATGGGAGGCCATGTATCTAAGTTATAATAGATATCATAGGACTTGAGCATTAACCTTGGTTGAGCCAATAAACCCCAAAGAAGAACGAGAAGATTACTATCATGTTCATTCTAATGGTGTGTATTTTGACGCTTCCAAAGTCAGGTTCTCATCACCCTATTGTTATTCACCAAAATCAATTATTAAGTGACATATAAAATATGACACACACATCTTAAGTTCTCAATACAATTATATATTGTCATGTTGTTTTATAATGTATTGAGAAACTTCAACAGTCATAGACCCTCATTCTATTCCCTTGTTATTCCCGCTCAACCCGGCTACACTCTTATTACCTGAAAGGAATTGTAAAGCAAAAGGGTGAGCACAAATAGCCTAGTAAAAAATATTATGACTGAGATAATGTAGAACAAATTATCCTTATTCATCAACAGAGAAAATTTTGATAGGATACAATAGACAACAAGTTTAAGATCAACAACTGCAGCGGAACCAACAATCCATTAGAAGAGTCAAGTAGAACATAATGTCAACTATTTCATCCAAATTAAAAGTCCATCATTAATATTTCATCCCTATAATACCCATCAACAGTTCTTTGTTGTACCCAAGACAAAGAGAACTTTCATCACCTGTCTTCACCTGAACCACTAAAGATTTTAGTTAAATTCACAATTCATGTTTATAATAATGTAAATCAACAGTTTTTCCTTGCCACAAAGTTTTAATAGAATTTTCCCTCAATATCCTTGCCCCAAAGGCTAAAGACATTCAAATGTAATAACAATGATCATACCAATTAATTGTTTATCTTTTCACTACGGGCCAAAGATATTCAACTATAAAACTAATGGTCATGATCATGCCAATCAATTGTCTATCAGTGCAATACGGCCAAAGACATTCAACTATAAAACCAATGGTCATGATCCTGCCAAATAATAGTTTATCTTTGCACTACAGCCAAAGATATTTATTTGTATCATCAGTGGTTATGATCATGTTATACACATGTCCATCTTTGCACTACGGGCCAAAGCTATTAATCAACAGTTCATATTTACACTATAACCAAAGATATCAGTCAAAAGTTCTTCTTTGCACTACAGGCCAAAGAGAACATTCATCACAAGTCTTTATCTGTAACATTAAACGTTATGATTATACCAATACACAGTTCCTGGTCATAATCATACTAACCAATAGTTCATCTTTGCACTACAGGCCAAAGACATACAACTATAAAAACAATAATCAACAGTCCATCTTTGCACTACGGGCTAAAGATGACTTTCAAAACAATAAAAGCATGAGAATGATGACAATGATACAAAGAATTAATCAATTGAGATCAAGGATAAATATTAAAGATTTATAATTCAATTTATCCAGAGTTCAAGAGTGTTCAAATGGTTAACATAATGATCAAAACGTGGATTCAATTTTAAGAATAAGATTCGTATATTAAAGATAATTTGGTCATAAAAGAAACCAATTTTGTCGTGAATAGTACCCCTTGAACAATACCTGAATGAATAGTACCCGAGCGAATAGTAACCTATAAATAGTACCTTGAGTGAATAGTATCCAAGTGAATAGTACCAAATGAATGGGAGAAGGTTCAAAAAAGCCCCTGACATTTTCCCCAATGTCTACCGAGCACCCTATACTTTTTTTTCCAAAATTACCTTTAACGTTATGTTTTTGGGTCGATTGTACCCCTACCATTGACAAACATGCCAAATAGACAAACGGGGTTGACAGTTGGACATATTTTGCTGACGTGTCAAATAATTAAAACAAAAAATGCTACTGTTCCATCTGATGTGTATAAAAATAATATTTTATATATATTTGATAATTTATTTATTATGTGTATTTTATTAATAAGTTTTATTTATTAATAATTATATTGTGTAAAATGACCCATGTGAACCACTAGTCCGCCACCAGTCCACCACCACCATCTAATATCGCCACTAGGGACATCAACACCACCAACAAAATTCAGATCCGTATAATCCTCCAACAAAATTCAAATCAACACCAACAAATCCATCACTATTGTGATAACCCGAGAATTTAGACAATTTATAAAAATCTTAAATGATTGATTTAAGGTCAAATATTAGATCTAGACAGAAAATAAGTGTATGCGTTTGATGTTATTAGGATGGAATTTTGAGGATTTCAAAATTCTGTGAAGGATTTAGGTGAATTATTCAGGATTAAGTGTTTATGTGATTAAGTTCTGTGAATATGGTTAATGATGTGTTCAGAATGTGGTTAATGGTCAAGGGTTGACCAGATAAATTATATTTGTAACAAACCCTAAGAATATATTAAGAACAACAATGTTCGGTTAGAAAACCCTAATGTCGGATAAGAAACCCTAGAAATCGGTTACGAAACCCTAGTTTCGATTCCGAATCAAACCCTAATTCTATTGCATGAAACCCTAAATCGGAAACTTAATGGCATAAGAGTAAATAATTAAAAGATTAATTAGGGTTAATCTTAACAAATTGATTACAAAATCCTAATTCCAAATCTGAAACCCTAATTACTTGATCTGAAAACCCTAGTTTCAGATTTTGATAAATTGAAGCCCTAATCTGGGATTATAATGGAGAATTATAATGCTCTACTGCTATTATTATAATATTAATTAGGGTAACGCTTAATTAATTAGCAAACCCTAATTTCAAATTATCGAACTTAAACTTTTCCGTCAGAAACCCTAATGATGGATTTGAAACCCTAATTTATAATTCGGAAAAATGAAAGTGTTAATTTAATATTTTAATGTTAATTAGGATATATTAATTCTAATTTAATGTTAAGTAATTAGAAAACCCTAATCTAATTACGAATATTTAATTTCTATATTAGAAAATTATTTTCTATTAGAAACCTTAAATTGTGGGTTGAAAACCCTAATGACCATTATGACCTACTACTACAGAATTAGCAATTTTAATTAGGATAAAATAGTCCTAATTAGCAAATAATGATTCATGATTAGAAAATTATGATATAATTATGAAGTCCTAATTATAATTAGAAATCAAAATTTTCTATTTTAAAAATTTAATTAGAAATTTTTTGAAATCCAAGTTGCTTAATATTTAAGGGATAAAACCTAAACCCTAAATTTGTCTAAACCCTAAATCTTAGATTGCACAAAACCTAAACCCTAAGGGTTTCATAAAGTTCAAATTCTAGAAAAAATTGAAATGACCTAAATGCCCTTTTGGGATTTTTATATGTTAATTTGCAAAATGGCTATCACTTTATTAGGTCACCAACTCTTTTGACTTTCTGCAACATAAAATCTCAAAGAATCATTAACTCAAATAGAAATTGAAGCAACATGCATGAATCAAAGCATTATATATAAGATTTAGAGAGAGAAAGTTCATAAAACTTAGCCATTTTGCATTTTGCTCTCACCGTTCACGGGAAATGAATTCTGGGTAACCCAGAATTTTCCCAGGAGGTCTGACAAGATGTTCAAAGCTCTTGATCTTGTTGGTTTTTGTTGTTTTGGCCATTGTGTTGGTTAGATATTGTAGACAGGTATAAGGACTATATACTCAAGCCATTAGATCACCTAGATCCGTATCATAGTGATTAGAATATGAGGTCAAACCTCAATTGACCGACTGCTCGGATAAAGATTCTGGAAAACCCAGAATCTTCAAGAACCAACACCTGACATGTAGTTTGACTGGATTAAAATCTCATTTCTTGTTGTTGTTAGTCGATCCATTAATGGGATGTTGTACCCTTACATCATTACTAAAATCATGAACCTTAATATCACTCATAACAAGCTCGAGCGCTTGAAAGTATAAAGATCCAAAGTGGGTACCCTCGATTCTGGTAAACCCAGAAAACGATGAACAGCATCTGACAACGATTTTGAGAGCTTAAATCTCTCTGATCTGATGTTGTATGGACATGAAACAAGTTGGTAATTGTAGTATTACATTAGTACTATAACTTTAACACGAATTCCAAATTTCGTAAATCATTTAGAACAACTTGAAATAAATCCGGCCAAACCACCAACCTGTGTCGACAATGAAGATCTCGAAATTGGCCAAGAACACCAAGAACACAATTAGCGACACTTTTGTCGCCTAAGAACCCTTTAACGACGCTTATTTTCGAAAAATGCAGAAAATTAATAATAAATTGAAATAAATGATTTTAAATTATTAAAAATACTAAATAAATTATGAAAAATTATTTTAAAGCTTGAAAAATAGTTTTTAATTATTTTGGATATATTTCAAAAATATTTAATATTGTTGGGAATATAAAGGTATTTATTTATTTAATTATAATATTAAATAAATTATGAAAAATAGTTTTAATTCATGAGAAATCATGAAAAATAATATTATGGTAAAAGAAAATATTTTAGGTTATTTTTTATGACTTTTAATATTTTGTGATAAATTTCATTAATAATTTATTATTAATGGTAATTATTTTATTTAATAAATATATTAAATAAATTAAGGAAAAATAGAATTAATGTTTTAAAAATCATATAAAATGATTTAAGTGTTATAAGAATATTTTAAGTTATAAAATATAACTTTTGATATTTTGGCATGAAAATATTAATATTTTAATATTAATATTAATTATCTGGATAATGGATTTAAGTATTTAAAAATCAAATAATTATGATTTTAAAGTATTAAAATATTTTGAAATATTATAATTACATTATAATATTATGTAAGGATTTTATTAATATTTTATATTAAATGAATATTAATGATTAAGGAATTATACATTATTTAATTCATTTAAATACGATATTAATGATTGGAAAATCATGATAAATGGTAATAATTATTCAAAAATTATTACGAGCCTAGGAAAATTATTTTGACTGATAAGAAATTATCTGAGATAATTGTTAAGTGTTCAGGAAGAGTTTAATTGAACTTAAACTCGAGTATTGTCCGACTGCACCGTGCGGGATGTTATAATGGTGTTAGTTTTAAGTCGAATTTGAAATAGTTTGACTTGATACTAAGTATTATGTGTTGTATAGACTGATAGGATTATGTGGTAATGTGTTTAGGTTATTCTGTGAATATAAATATAACAGTATTATACTATGATGATATTATTCTAATATTGGAGATCTATATTATTAATATTAGGTCTTCGGGTAAAGCGTTATAAATTGCGTTGCGGTAATCAACGGTTCAGGCAAGTTTGTTCTTACTTAACTCTAATAAGAGTGTTTTATTCAAGCTTATGGTTAAATCTTTCTTTGATTGCCATGAAAATTGTACTCAGACATCTTGCATGTATAAGTCAGGTATGAAAGGTTGATCACCTTCATTACCAGTTGATTCAGAAATGTTTGTTCATGTTTAAAACTTGTTCACTCAAAAGTTTGTTCTTGCTTAGTTCTCAATTATATTGATGAATTATAGCCAGCTTATTATTCATACTCTTCAATCATGATATATCCTTATATTGTTGTATTTAAACTTGCTGGGCAACTTTCATGCTCACCCTTGCTATATCATGATAAAACATTGTAGATAAGACGAAAGCGTTCGGATACAGGAAACGATTAAAGCCAAGTTCAGCTTGGGTTATAAAGTGCAGCTAGTTGTAATAGCGTATTGTGATAAATATTGTTATGTAATAAATAGTTTATGAAATGTGTATAAGTTAAGGTTACTCGACCTTGGGGAATAGTGTGTAATGTAATGTATAAACAATTTATCTTTATATCTTCCGCAATTAGTAATAAAATTAGTGTACTGGATCCGAGGTGATTTGGGGCCCGGATTCGGGGGACGCTACAGTTGGTATCAAAGCTGTTGGTTATGAAGCTTAGATAGGAATACCTGAGACCAATAACCGCAGTGATTAGGATAAGATCTAACTCACATAGAGTTAGTTGGTCGGTAAGATTCAAAGACGAATCTCGGTAAGTTGTTAAGATACAGAGTTCCCTAACTCTGGTAATAAGGTTGAACAGAAGTGGTGAATAGATAAAGTCTAAAAGACTAAAAGTCCAGTGATAGGAGATCGTAAAACAAAACGATCATAGTCATAGAATTGAATCGTAATATATACGATGAGATCACCCCGTGATCTGTTAAGGTTATAATGACCCGGAAAGAATCGGTCGATGATTGAAAAGTTTAAAGCATGATTGTTGTGTGAATGGTGCAGATTCGTAAAAGGATTATGAATACAGATTAAATGAAATTCGTATTGAGAAGGGGGTTAAGTATTAGGTGGGGATTTCAATGAGGACTCGTGTCAACAACTGAGTTGTATGATTTCTTGTATGGGCGGGGAATCGTACTTGGTGTAAAAACTACTTAGTTGGTGGCATTGGTAAGAATTGAAATGTTGTGTCACGCTAGTTGTTATATACAGATAAATAGGTCATAGGTAGAGAATATAGGATTAAGTACGAGTTCTTAGAACTTATACTTATGTGACATTCTTGACTCATAGTTATATGAAATATTTATGAGCCCCTCAGCGAACGGACGTCAAAGGTCAGACTAGGGTAAGTTCGTAAACTCATATAATTGTGGCCAGGTTATGAACTCATAAGTGTGGTTTTATGAACTGGGTATAGTTGTGTGAATGGAGTGTTAAGGATAATAGGAATAGATAGAATGTTTAAGCAAATGATCATTAGTGGAGATTTAGGTTTTCCTAAACCCCTAGCTTTGCTAAACTTCAATTTTTGACATCAAGCTAAATATGCAATATGTGCCTTTAAAAAAAAAAATTGTTTTTATTTATCACTTATGTACCATGTGACTTGAAATGCGAGATGATAAAAAAAAATGATGGAGTTATCAATGCGTAATTACTTGGTGTTGAATGTTATCTAAGGATCGTCACCCACTACAAGTATGATGTATGATAACCTTTTACTCTTGAATTTGGACAATTTATTAAAATCTTAAATGATTGATTTAAGGTCAAATATTGATACCTTTAGACAATTTAAAAAATCTAAGTGTATGCATTTGTGATTTGTTATTAGGATGGAATTTTGAGGATTTCAAAATTTCGTGAAGGATTATAGGTGAATTATTCAGATTAAGTGTTTATGTGATTAAGTTCTATGAATATGGTTAATGATGTGTTCGTAATGTGGTTAATGGTCAAGGGTCAATTTTATAAATTATATCCGTAATAAACCCTAAGAATATATTAAGAACAACAATGTTCGATTAGAAAACCCTAACGTCTGATAAGAAACCCTAGAAATCGCTTCGAAACCCTAGTTTCAGCCTCGAATCCAAACCCTAATTCTAAGGTATGAAACCCTAAATCGGAACTTAATGGCATAAGTGTAAATAATTATAAGATTAATTAGGGTTAATCTTAACAAATTGATTACAAAACCCTAATTCCAAATCAAACCCCTAATACTTGATCCGAAACCCTAGTTTCGCATTCTCGATAAATCAAGCCCTAATCTGGGAAATTAATGGAGAATTATAATGCTCTCATCGCTATTATTATAATATTAATTAGGGTAACGCTTAATTAATTAGCAAACCCTAATTTCAAATTATCGAACTTAAACTTTTCCGTCGAAACCCTAATGATGGATTTGAAACCCTAATTTATAATTAGAAAAAATGAAAGTGTTAATTTAATATTTTAATGTTAATTAGATATATTAATTTTAAATTAATTTAATGTTAAGTAATTAGAAAACCCTAATCTAATTACTTAATATTTAATTTCTATATTAGAAAATTATTTTCTATTTTAAAACCCTAAATTGTGGGAAATTGAAAACCCTAATGACCATTTTGACCCTACTATAAATGCTAATAATTAGCAATTTTTTTAATTAGGATAAAATAGTCCTAATTAGCAAATAATGATTCATGATTAGAAAATTATGATATAATTAGAAGCCCTAATTATAATTAGAAATCAAAATTTTCTATTTTAAAATTTAATTAGAAAATTTTTGAAATCCAAGTTGCTAAATATTTAAGGGATAAAACCTAAACCCTAAATTTGTCTAAACCCCTAAATCTTAGATTGCAGAAAAACCCTAAACCCTAAGGGTTTCATAAAAAGTTCAAATTTAGAAAAAATTGGAAATGACCTAAATGCCCTTTATGGGATTTTTATATGTTAATTTGCAAAATGGCTATCACTTTATTAGGTCACCAACTCTTTTGACTTTGCAACATAAAATCTCAAAGAAATCAAATTTCAACTCAAATTAAATTGAAGCAACATGCATGAATCAAAGCATTATATATAAGATTTAGAGAGAGAAAGTTCATAAAACTTAGCCATTTTGCATTTTGCTCTCACCAACTCTCTCTCTCACAAAACCCACGAAAAATCAAGAGTGGATCACCCCTAGAAACAAATTTCCAAGATCATCCATAAATGTATTGAGAGCCAAGATTAAAATCAAAGCATAAAGAGGTATATGAACCCTAAAATTCAAATCTCATGATTTGTTGTTAAAAGTTGTAATTGATTGTTCAAAGATATGTAATAAGGTGTCAATTGATGATCCGGGTTGATAAATCCATGATCCATAACATTAAAGAGCTCAAATCTTACATTTTGAAAAATCGAAAATTTTTAAAGTCGAGGTCCGACAACGAATGTCGAGCCTCTAGATCTTTTTTCTCGTTAAATGTTTAGTGTGTTTTATGTTATATATGTGTTCTATGTCATGTCGATCGTGTGCTCAAACAAGAAAAATGACCGCATCATAAATGGATCGAGAGATATGACCGCCAAAGACCGCTGACTGCTCACGGAAATGAATTCGGGTAACCTGCAATTCTCCTGTGAGGTCCGACAAGATGTTCAAAGCTCTTGATCTTGTTGGTTTTTGTTGTTTTGGCCATTGTGTTGGTTAGATATTGTAGACAGTATAAGGACTACTATATACTCAAACCATTAGATCACCTAGATCCGTATCATAATGATTAGAATATGAGGTCAAACCTCAATCGACCGATCGCTTGATAAAGATTCGAAAACCCGTAATCTTCAAGAACCAACACCGACATGTAGTTCGACCGATTAAAATCTCATTTCTTGTTGTTGTTAGTCGATCCGTTAATGGGATGTTGTACCTTACATCATTACTAAAATCATGAACCTTAATATCACTCATAACAAGCTCGTAACGCAAAGTATAAAGATCCAAAGTGGGTACCTCGATTCGTAAACCCGTAAAACGATGAAAATGAAAGATCCCGACAACGATTTTGAGAGCTTAAATCTCTCCGATCCGATGTTGTATGGACATGAAATCAAGTTGGTAATTGTAGTATTACATTATACTACTATAACTTTAACAGATTAATTCGTACCGTAAATCATTTAGAAGATGGATAAATGTCGGCCAAACCACCAACCTCTCAAGTCCTCATAAGATTTCAAGATTCGAAATTGGCCAAGAACACCAAGAACACCTATATGACACTTTGCCTGCCGCTTATAGGCCCCTTTAAGCGACGCTTTATTTTCTATTTTCCGAAAAAATTAATAATAAATTAGAAAAAAATGATTTTAAATTATTAAAATACATATTAAATTATGAAAAATTATTTTAAAGTCTCAAAAATAGTTTTTAACTATTTTGAGTATATTTTGAAAATATTTAATATTTTTGGGAATATAAAGGTATTTATTTATTTAATTATAATATTAAATAAATTATTTAAAAATAGTTTTAATTCATGAAAAATCATGAAAAATAATATTATGGTAAAAGAAAATATTTTAAGTTATTTTTGATGACTTTTAATATTTTGTGATAAATTTCATTAATAATTTATTATTAATGGTAATTAGTTTATTTAATAAATATATTAAATAAATTAAGGAAAAATAGAATTAATGTTTTAAAAATCATTTAAAAATGATTTAAGTGTTATAAAAATATTTTAAGTTATAAAATATAACTTTTGATATTTTGGCATGAAAATATTAATATTTTAATATTAATATTAATTATCTGGATAATGGATTTAAGTGTTTAAAAATCAAATAATTATGATTTTAAGATATTAAAATATTTTGAAATATTATAATTACATTATAATATTATGTTAAGGATTTTCATTAATATTTTATATTAAATGAATATTAATGATTAAGGAATTATGTGGTATTTAATTCATTTAAATACGATATATTAATGATTGGAAAATCATGATAAATGGTAATAATTATTCAAAAATTATTACGAGCCTAGGAAAATGTTTTTTCTCGATAAGAAATTATCTCGTGATAATTGTTAAGTTTAGCAAAGAGTTTAATTGAACTTAAACTCGAGTATTGTCCGACTGTATCGCTTGGATGATAGAATGGTGTCGCTTTTAAGTCGACCTCAAATAGTTTGACCTGATACTAAGTCTTATGTGTCAGATAGACTTATAGGTTATGTGTTATGTGTTTAGGTTATTCTGTGTATTTAAATATAACAAAGATTATACCGTGATGATATTATTCTAATATTGAGATCTATATTATTAATATTAGGTCTTCTGCAAAGCGTTATAAATTGCATAAAGCAGAATCAACTGCTCAGCAAGTTTGTTCTTACTTAACTCTAATAAGAGTGTTTTATTCAAGCTTATGGTTAAATCATTGCCGATTGCCATGAAAATTGTACTGTGACATCTCTGCATGTATAAGTCGTATGAAAGGTCGATCACCTTCATTACCAGCTTGGTTCGTAAATGTTTGTTCATGTTTAAAACTTGTTCACCAAAAGTTTGTTCCTCGCTAGTTCTCAATTATATCATGAATTATAGCCAAATTATTATTCATACTCTTCAATCATGATATATCCTTATATTGTTGTATTTAAACTTGTCAAGCAACTTTCATGCTCACCCTTGCTATATCATGATAAAACATTGCAGATAAGACGAAAGCGCTCGGACATGTGAAACGATTAAAGCCAAGTTCAAATTGGGTTATAAAGTGCAAATTAGTTTGTAATAAAGACATTGTGATAAATATTGTTATGTAATAAATAGTTTATGAAATGTGTATAAGTTAAGGTTACTCGACCTTGGGGAATAGTGTGTAATGTAATGTATAAACAATTTATGTTTATATCTTCCGCAAAAAAAGTTATAGAAAGATTAGCAAACCGAATCCAGGGTGATTTGGGGGCTCGATTCGGGGACGCTACAGCTGGTATCAAAGTCGTTGGTTATGAAGCTTAGGTAGAATACCCGAGACCAATAACCGCAGTGATTAGATAAGATCTAACTCACATAGAGTTAGTTGGTTGGCCTGTAAGATTCAAAGATGAATCTCTAGAAGTTGTTAAGATACGTAGTTCCCTAACTCGTAATAAGGTCAATGTATGGTGAATAGATAAAGTCTAAAAGACTAAAAGTTCAAAGATAGGAGATCGTAAAACAAAACGATCATAGTCATAGAATTGAATCGTAATATATACGATGAGATCACCCCGTGATCTCGTAAAGGTTATGACAACCGTAAAGAATCAATCTGATGATTGAAAAGTTTAAAGCATGATTGTCAGTGAATGGTACAGATTCGTAAAAGGATTATGAATACTGATTAAATGAAATTCAGATTGAGAATGGGGGTTAAGTATTAGGTGGGGATTTCAATGAGGACTCGTGTCAACAAATCGAGTTGTATGATTTCTTGTATGGGCGGGAATCGATTTGGTGTAAAAACTACTTAGTTGGTGGCATTGGTAATAATTGAAATGTTGTGTCACGCTAGTTGTTATATACGTATAAATAGGTCATAGGTAGAGAATATAGGATTAAGTACGAGTTCTTAGAACTCATACTTATGTGACATTCTCGACTCATAGTTATATGAAATGTTTATGAGCCCTCAAATGAATCTGGACGCCAAAGGTCAGACTAGGTAAGTTCGGAAACTCATATAATTGTGGCCAAGGTTATGAACTCATAAGTGTGGTTTTATGAACTGGGTATAGTTGTGTGAATGGAGTGTTAAGGATAATAGGAATAGATAGAATGTTTAAGCAAATGATCATTAGTGGAGATTTAGGTTTTCCTAAACCCCTAGCTTTGCTAAACTTCAATTTTTGACATCAAGCTAAATACGCACTATGTGCCTTTTAAAAAAAAAATTTGTTTTTATTTATCACTTATGTACCATGTGACCTGGTGCAGAGATGATAAAAAAAATGATGGAGTTATCAATGCAGAATTACTTGGTGTTGAATGTGATCTAAGGATCGCCAAATTTCACTACAAAGATGATGTAGTATAACAAAGTCACCAAATGATTTAAATCCTCAACTGACCGTTAAATACATAATATAAGATCATCATGACGCTATTCTCAAAAAAATGTTTTTATTGAAAGAAATTTCCCAAACCAAATTGTTTTGTCATGAATCAAATAAGACCGAAAGGTAATAACCTTTATATAAAGGAATATTTTAAATTTGAGTATCTTTGATAGATACCGAGAAATTTGAGTATCTTTCCGTGATAAGTAAGAAATTTGAGTATCTTTTTTCATAGATACCCGAGAAAATAAGTTCATGATCTTATATGACCCCACAAAGAAAATTTTTAAACCTTTTACTCTTGTGAGTGGTGAATTGGGTAGTATGTGATATGTGTGAATGGTGTAAGCTATTTGGTATACTTGTAGGTAGTAAAAGTGAATTTCTGGGACTAAATTTTAGAAGGAGGGGTGAATGTGATAACCCGAGAATTTGGACAATTTATTAAAATCTTAAATGATTGATTTAAGGTCAAATATTAGACCTGTATAGAAAAATAAGTGTATGCGTTTGATGTTATTATTAGATGGAATTTTGAGGATTTCAAAATTTCGTGAAGATTATAGGTGAATTATTCAGATTAAGTGTTTATGTGATTAAGTTCTGTGATATGGTTAATGATGTGTTCGTAATGTGGTTATGGTCAAGGGTCAACCAGATAAATTATATCCGTAAAACCCTAAGAATATATTAAGAACAACAATGTTCGGCTAGAAAACCCTAACGTCCGATAAGAAACCCTAGAAATCGGTTCTCGAAACCCTAGTTTCAGCCTCCGAATCCAAACCCTAATTCGGCATGAAACCCTAAATCGAACTTAATGGCATAAGTGTAAATAATTAAAAGATTAATTAGGGTTAATCTTAACAAATTGATTACAAAACCCTAATTCCAAATCAAAACCCTAATACTTGATCCGAAACCCTAGTTTTCGCATTCTCGATAAATCAAGCCCTAATCTGGGAAATTAATGGAGAATTATAATGCTCTACTCGCTATTATTATAATATTAATTAGTGGTAACGCTTAATTAATTAGCAAACCCTAATTTCAAATTATCGAACTTAAACTTTTCCGCACGTAAACCCTAATGATGGATTTGAAACCCTAATTTATAATTAGGAAAAATTGAAAGTTAATTAATATAATAATTTTAATGTTAATTAGATATATTAATTAATAATTTAATGTTAAGTAATTAGAAAACCCTAATCTAATTACTTTTGAATATTTAATTTCTATATTAGAAAATTATTTTCTATTTTAAAATAAATCCTAATTGTCAAGGTTGAAAACCCTAATGACCATTTCAAAATTGAAATTTTTTTATATTTAAAACCCTAATTTTGGGTTACTACAATTAGCAATTTTTTAATTAGGATAAAATAGTCCTAATTAGCAAATAATGATTCATGATTAGAAAATTATGATATAATTAGGAAGAAGCCCCTAATTATAATTAGAAATCAAAATTTTCTATTTTAAAATTTAATTAGAAAATTTTTTTTAATCCAAGTTGCTTAATATTTAAGGGATAAAACCTAAACCCTAAATTTGTCTAAACCCTAAATCTTAGATCAAGCTCAAAACCTAAACCCTAAGGGTTTCATAAAGTTCAAATTCTAGAAAAAATTGAAAATGACCTAAATGCCCTTTATGGATTTTTTATATGTTAATTTGCAAAATGGCTATCACTTTATTAGGTCACCAACTCTTTTGACTTTGCAACATAAAATCTCAAAGAAATCAAATTTCAACTCAAATTAAATTGAAGCATACATGCATGAATCAAAGCATTATATATAAGATTTAGAGAGAAAAGTTCATAAAACTTAGCCATTTTGCATTTTGCTCTCACCAACTCTCTCTTCTCACAAACCCACGAAAAATCAAGAGTGGATCACCCCTAGAAATGTACCCAAGATCATCCATAAATGATTGGAGAGCCAAGATTAAAATCAAAGCATAAAGAGGTATATGAACCCTAAAATTTCAATCTCATGATTTGTTGTTAAAAGTTGTAATTGATTGTTCAAAGATATGTAATAAGGTGTCAATTGATGATCTGGGTTGATAAATCCATGATCCATAACATTAAAGAGCTCAAATCTTACATTTTTGAAAATCGAAAAAATTTTAAGTCGAGGTCCGACAACGAATGTCGAGAGCTCTAGATCTTTTTTCTCGTTAAATGTTTGTTGTGTTTTAAGTTATATATGTGTTCTATGTCATGTCGATCGTGCTCAAAACAAGAAACATGACCAGATCATAAATGGATCGAGAGATATGACCGGCCAAAGACCGCTGACTGCTCACGGAAATGAATTCGGGTAACCTGCAATTCTCCTGTGGGGTCCGACAAGATGTTCAAAGCTCTTGATCTTGTTGGTTTTTGTTGTTTTGGCCATTGTGTTGGTTAGATATTGTAGACAGGTATAAGGACTATATACTCAAACCATTAGATCACCTAGATCCGTATCATAGTGATTAGAATATGAGGTCAAACCTCAATTGACCGATCGCTTGATAAAGATTCTCGAAAACCCGTAATCTTCAAGAACCAACACCGACATGTAGTTCGACCGATTAAAATCTCATTTCTTGTTGTTGTTAGTCGATCTCATAATGGGATGTTGTACCTTTACATCATTACTAAAATCATGAACCTTAATATCACTCATAACAAGCTCGTAACGCAAAGTATAAAGATCCAAAGTGGGTACCTCGATTCGTCGTAAACCCGTAAAACGATGAACAAAGATCTCGACAACGATTTTGAGAGCTTAAATCTCTCTCGATCCGATGTTGTATGGACATGAAATCAAGTTGGTAATTGTAGTATTACATTATACTATATAACTATCAAAATTAGCGCAGCACTGTAAAATTTAAAATCAATTAAATGTAAATTAAATGTCGGTCAAACCACCAACCTCCTCAAGTCCCATAAGAAGATTTCGAAATTGGCCAAGAACACCAAGAACACCTATATAATGACGGCTTTGCTCGCCATATAGGCCCCTTTAACGACGCTTATTTTCTATTTTCAAAAAATGAATAAAAATTAGAAAAAATGATTTTAAATTATTAAAATACATATTAAATTATGAAAAATTATTTTAAAGTCCTAAAAATAGTTTTTAACTATTTTGAGTATATTTTGAAAAATATTTAATATTTTTGGAATATAAAAAGGTATTTATTTATTTAATTATAATATTAAATAAATTATTTAAAATAGTTTTAATTCATGAAAAATCATGAAAAATAATATTATGGTAAAAGAAAATATTTTAAGTTATTTTTTTGATGACTTTTAATATTTTGTGATAAATTTCATTAATAATTTATTATTAATGGTAATTAGTTTATTTAATAAATATATTAAATAAATTAAGGAAAAATAGAATTAATGTTTTAAAAATCATATAAAAATGATTTAAGTGTTATAAAATATTTTAAGTTATAAAATATAACTTTTGATATTTTGGCATGAAAATATTAATATTTTAATATTAATATTAATTATCTGATAATGGATTTAAGTGTTTAAAAATCAAATAATTATGATTTTAAGATATTAAAATATTTTGAAATATTATAATTACATTATAATATTATGTAAGGATTTTTATTAATATTTTATATTAAATGAATATTAATGATTAAGGAATTATGTGGTATTTAATTCATTTAAATACGATATTAATGATTGGAAAATCATGATAAATGGTAATAATTATTCAAAATTATTACGAGCCTAGGAAAATTTTTTGATCGATAAGAAAATTATCTCGTGATAATTGTTAAGTATTTTAGCAGAGTTTAATTGAACTTAAACTCGAGTATTGTCCCACTAGATCGCTTGGATGATAGAATGGTGTCGCTTTTAAGTCGATCAAAATAGTTTGACCTGATACTAAGTCTTATGTGTCAGATGTACTTATATAGTTTATGTGTTATGTGTTTAGGTTATTCTTTGTATTTAAATATAACAAAGATTATACTCTTGATGATATTATTCTAATATTGAGATCTATATTATTAATATTAGGTCTTCTGCAAAAGCGTTATAAATTGGCTATGAATCAATCTGCTCGTGCAAGTTTGTTCTTACTTAACTCTAATAAGAGTGTTTTATTCAAGCTTATGGTTAAATCATTGTCGATTGCCATGAAAATTGTACTGTATATCTTGCATGTATAAGTCGTGTATGAAAGGTCGATCACCTTCATTACCAGCTTGTTCGTAAATGTTTGTTCATGTTTAAAACTTGTTCACCAAAAATTTGTTCCTCGCTAGTTCTCAATTATATCAATGAATTATAGCCACTTTTTATTATTCATACTCTTCAATCATGATATATCCTTATATTGTTGTATTTAAACTTGTCAAGCAACTTTCATGCTCACCCTTGCTATATCATGATAAAACATTGCAGATAAGACGAAAGCGCCTTGACACAGAAACGATTAAAGCCAAGTTCAACTTGGGTTATAAAGTGCAAATAGTTTGTAATAACAGATTGTGATAAATATTGTTATGTAATAAATAGTTTATGAAATGTGTATAAGTTAAGGTTACTCACCTTGGGGAATAATGTAATGTAATGTATAAACAATTTATGTTTATATCTTCCGCAAAAGTAGTAATAAAGATTAGCAAACCGAATCCGCAGGTGATTTGGGGCTCTTGATTCGGGGACGCTATAGTTGGTATCAAAGTCATTGGTTATGAAGCTTAGGTAGGAATACCTCGAGACCAATAACCGCAGTTGATTAGGATAAGATCTAACTCACATAGAGTTAGTTGGTTGGTAAGATTCAAAGATGAATCTCTAGTAAGTTGTTAAGATACAGTTCCCTAACTCGTAATAAGGTTGAATGTAAGTGGTGAATAGATAAAGTCTAAAAGACTAAAAGTTCAAAGATAGAGATCGTAAACAAAAACGATCATAGTCATAGAATTGAATCGTAATATATATCGATGAGATCACCCCGTGATCTGTTAAGGTTATGACAACCGTAAAGAATCAATCGATGATTGAAAAGTTTAAAGCATGATTGTTTGTGTGAATGGTATAGATTCGTAAAAGGATTATGAATACTGGATTAAATGAAATTCGTATTGAGAAGGGGGTTAAGTATTAGGTGGGGATTTCAATGAGGACTCGTGTCAACAACTGAGTTGTATGATTTCTTGTATGGGCGGGAAATCGTACTTGGTGTAAAAACTACTTAGTTGGTGGCATTGGTAATAATTGAAATGTTGTGTCACGCTAGTTGTTATATACAGATAAATAGATAAATAGGTCATAGGTAGAGAATATAGGATTAAGTACGAGTTCTTAGAACTCATACTTATGTGACATTCTTGACTCATAGTTATATGAAATGTTTATGAGCCCTCAATGAATCTGACGCCAAAGGTCGACTAGGGTAAGTTCAGAACTCATATAATTGTGGCCAAAGTTATGAACTCATAAGTGTGGTTTTATGAATCGGGTATAGTTGTGTGAATGGAGTGTTAAGGATAATAGAATAGATAGAATGTTTAAGCAAATGATCATTAGTGGAGATTTAGGTTTTCCTAAACCCCTAGCTTTGCTAAACTTCAATTTTGACATCAAGCTAAATACGCACTATGTGCCTTTTAAAAAAAAAAAATTTGTTTTTATTTATCACTTATGTACCATTTGACTCGTGCGAGATGATAAAAAAAATGATGGAGTTATCAATGCAATAATTACTTGTGTTGAATGTGATCTAAGGATCACTATTCCACTATGGTATGATGTAGTATAACAAAAATCACCAAATGACGAAAATCCTCAACTGATCGTTAAATACAAGCATGATCATGACGCCATTCTCAAAAAAATATTTTTAAAACTCCAAGTGTTTATCGAAAGAAATTTCCTAAACCAAATTGTTTTGTCATGAATCAAATAAGACCGAGGTAATAACCTTTTATATAAAGGAATATTTTAATTTGAGTATCTTTGATAGAAGAAATTTGAGTATCTTTGATAGATACGAGAAATTTGAGTATCTTTGATAGAAAAAATAAGTTCATGATCTTATACGACCCCACAAAAAAAAATTTTTAAACCTTTTTCTCTTGTGAGTGGTGAATTGGGTAGTATGTGATATGTGTGAATGGTGTAAGCTATTTGGTATACTTGTATGGTGTAAGTAAGGTGAATTTCTGGGACGAAATTTTAGAAGGAGGGGTGAATGTGATAACCCGAGAATTTAGACAATTTATAAAAATCTTAAATGATTGATTTAAGGTCAAATATTAGACCTGATGTAAAAAATAAGTGTATGCGTTGATGTTATTAGGATGGAATTTTGAGAATTTCAAAATTTCGTGAAGGATATAGGTGAATTATTCAGATTAAGTGTTTATGTGATTAAGTTCGTGTGAATATGGTTAATGATGTGTTCGTAATGTGGTTAATGGTCAAGGGTCGACCGTATAAATTATATCTCAGTAATAAACCCTAAGAATATATTAAGAACAACAATGTTCGGTTAGAAAACCCTAACGTCCGATAAAGAAACCCTAGAAATCGGCTCGAAACCCTAATTTCAGCTTCACGGAAATCAAACCCTAATTCTATTGCATGAAACCCTAAATCGAGAACTTAATGGCATAAGTGTAAATAATTAAAAGATTAATTAGGGTTAATCTTAACAAATTGATTACAAAACCCTAATCCCAAATCTGAAACCCTAATTACTTGATCTGAAAACCCTTGTTTCAGATTCTGATAAATTGAAGCCCTAATCTGGGATTATAATGGAGAATTATAATGCTCTACTACTATTATTATAATATTAATTAGGGTAACGCTTAATTAATTAGCAAACCCTAATTTCAAATTATCGAACTTAAACTTTTTCGTCACAAACCCTAATGATGGATTTGAAACCCTAATTTATAATTAGGAAAAATAAAAGTGTAAATTTAATATTTTAATGTTAATTAGGATATATTAATTCTAATTTCTTGTCAAGTAATTAGAAAACCCTAATCTAATTACGAATATTTAATTTCTATATTAGAAAATTATTTTCTATTTAAAACCTAAATTGTGGGGTTATTATAAATTATAATGTACAAATTTGACCCTAAGTGCTTAATTAGCAATTTTAATTAGGATAAAATTAAATCCTAATTAGCAAATAATGATTCATGATTAGAAAATTATGATATAATTAGAAGCCCTAATTATAATTAGAAATCAAAATTTTCTATTTTAAAATTTAATTAGAAAATTTTTTTTGAAATCCAAGTTGCTAAATATTTAAGGGTTAAAACCTAAACCCCTAAAGGGTCAAAACCCTAAACCCTAGATTGCTCAAACCCTAAACCCTAAGGGTTTCATAAAAATTCAAATTCTAGAAAAAAATTGGAAATGACCTAAATGCCCTTTATGGGATTTTTATATGTTAATTTGCAAAATGGCTATCACTTTATTAGGTCACCAACTCTTTTGACTTTGCAACATAAAATCTCAAAAAATCAAATTTCAACTCAAATTAAATTGAAGCAACATAACATGCATGAATCAAAGCATTATATATAAGATTTAGAGAGAGAAAGTTCATAAAACTTAGCCATTTTGCATTTTGCTCTCACCAACTCTCTCTCTCACAAAACCCACGAAAATCAAGTGTGTGGATCACCCTCAAAAAAACTCCAAGATCATCCATAAACAGATTGGAGAGCCAAGATTAAAATCAAAAAGCATAAAGAGGTATATGAACCCTAAAATTTCAAATCTCATGATTTGTTGTTAAAAGTTGTAATTGATTGTTCAAATATATGTAATAAGGTGTCAATTGATGATCTGGGTTGATAAATCCATGATCCATAACATTAAAGAGCTCAAATCTTACATTTTGAAAAACTGGAAAAATTTTAAAAGTCGAGGTCCACACAACGAATGTCGAGCCTCTAGATCTTTTTCTCGTTAAATGTTTAGTGTGTTTTATGTTATATATGTGTTCTATGTCATGTCTAATGTGCTCAAAACAAGAAAAATGATGATCGGATCATAAATGGATCGAGAGATATGACCATCCAAAGACCGTTGACTGCTTTCACGGAAATGAATTATGGGTAACCTGCAATTTTCCTGTGGGTCCGACAAGATGTTCAAAGCTCTTGATCTTGTTGGTTTTTGTTGTTTTGGCCATTGTGTTGGTTAGATATTGTAGACAGGTATAAGGACTATATACTCAAACCATTAGATCACCTAGATCCGTATCATAGTGATTAGAATATGAGGTCAAACCTCAATTGACCGATCGATTTTGGATAAAGATTCTAAAAACCCGTAATCTTCAAGAACCAACACCGACATGTAGTTTGACCGATTAAAATCTCATTTCTTGTTGTTGTTAGTCAGATCTGTTAATGGGATGTTGTACCCTTACATCATTACTAAAATCATGAACCTTAATATCACTCATAACAAGCTCAGAACGCAAAGTATAAAGATCCAAAGTGGGTACCCTCGATTCGTAAAAACCCGAAAAACGATGAACAACATCGACAACGATTTTGAGAGCTTAAATCTCTCTCGATCGATGTTGTATGGACATGAAACAAGTTGGTAATTGTAGTATTACATTATACTATAACTTTAACATCAAAGATTCCAAAATTTCGTAAATCATTTAGAACATGGATTAAATGTCGGTCAAACCACCAACCTCGAAATCGACAAAGAAGATCTCGGAAATTGGCCAAGAACACCAAGAACACAATTAGCTTACACTTTTGTCGCTTATAGGCCCTTTTAACGACGCTTATTTTCTAAAATGCGAAAAATTAATAATAAATTTAGAAAAAAATGATTTTAAATTATTAAAAATACATAAATAAATTATGAAAAATTATTTTAAAGCTTGAAAATAGTTTTTAATTATTTTGATATATTTCAAAAATATTTAATATTTTTGGGAATATAAAGGTATTTATTTATTTAATTATAATATTAAATAAATTATGAAAAATAGTTTTAATTCATGAAAAATGAAAAAATAATATTATGGTAAAAGAAAATATTTTAAGTTATTTTTGATGACTTTTAATATTTTGTGATAAATTTCATTAATAATTTATTATTAATGGTAATTAGTTTATTTAATAAATATATTAAATAAATTAAGGAAAAATAGAATTAATGTTTTAAAAATCATATAAAAATGATTTAAGTGTTATAAAATATTTTAAGTTATAAAATATAACTTTTGATATTTTGGCATGAAAATATTAATATTTTAATATTAATATTAATTATCTGGATAATGGATTTAAGTGTTTAAAAATCAAATAATTATGATTTTAAAGATATTAAAATATTTTGAAATATTATAATTACATTATAATATTATGTAAGGATTTTTCATTAATATTTTATATTAAATGAATATTAATGATTAAGGAATTATGCGGTATTTAATTCATTTAAATACGATATTAATGATTGGAAAATCATGATAAATGGTAATAATTATTCAAAAATTATTACGAGCCTAGGAAAATTATTTTTTGATCGATAAGAAATTATCTCGAGATAATTGTTAAGTGTTTAGGAAGAGTTTAATTGAACTTAAACTCGAGTATTGTCCGACTAGGCATCGTCGGGATGATATAATGGTGTTAGTTTTAAGTCGAATCAAAATAGTTTGACTTGATACTAAGTCTTATGTGTTATATAGACTTATAGGATTATGTGTTATGTGTTTAGGTTATTATTTGTATATAAATATAACAAAGATATATACTCGTGATGATATTATTCTAATATTGGAGATCTATATTATTAATATTAGGTCTTCTGCAAAGCGTTATAAATTGCGTTACGGTAATCAACCTGCTCGAGCAAGTTTGTTCTTACTTAACTCTAATAAGAGTGTTTTATTCAAGCTTATGGTTAAATCATTGCTGATTGCCATGAAAATTGTACTCTGTACATCTTGCATGTATAAGTCAGGTATGAAAGGTTGATCACCTTCATTACCAGTTGATTCAGAAATGTTTGTTCATGTTTAAAACTTGTTCAGTCAAAAGATTGTTCTTGCTAGTTCTCAATTATATTGATGAATTATAGCCAGCTTATTATTCATACTCTTCAATCATGATATATCCTTATATTGTTGTATTTAAACTTGTTGGGCAACTTTCATGCTCACCCTTGCTATATCATGATAAAACATTGCAGATAAGACGAAAGCGTTCGGATACAGGAAACGATTAAAGCCAAGTTCAGCTTGGGTTATAAAGTCTTGACTAGTTTGTAATAGCGTATTGTGATAAATATTGTTATGTAATAAATAGTTTATGAAATGTGTATAAGTTAAGGTTACTCGACCTTGGGGAATAGTGTGTAATGTAATGTATAAACAATTTATGTTTATATCTTCCGCAATTAGTAATAAAATTATTAGCAAACCGAATCCGCGGTGATTTGGGGCTCTGATTCGGGGACGCTTCTGATTGGTATCAAAGTCATTGGTTATGAAGCTTAGGTAGGAATACCTTAGACCAATAACCGCAGATGATTAGATAAGATCTAACTCACATAGAGTTAGTTGGTCAGGTAAGATTCAAAGATGAATCTCGGTAAGTTGTTAAGATACAGAGTTCCCTAACTCGTAATAAGGTTGAATGTAGTGGTGAATAGATAAAGTCTAAAAGACTAAAAGTTCGATGATAGGAGATCGTAAAACAAAACGATCATAGTCATAGAATTGAATCATAATATATACGATGAGATCACCCCGTGATCTCATTAAGGTTATGATGACCGTAAAGAATCAATCGATGATTGAAAAGTTTAAAGCATGATTGTTTGTGTGAATGGTATAGATTCGAAAAGGATTATGAATACTGATTAAATGAAATTCAGATTGAGAAGGGGGGTTAAGTATTAGGTGGGGATTTCAATGAGGACTCGTGTCAACAACTGAGTTGTATGATTTCTTGTATGGGCGGGGAATCGTACTTGGTGTAAAAACTACTTAGTTGGTGGCATTGGTAATAATTGAAATGTTGTGTCACGCTAGTTGTTATATACAGATAAATAGGTCATAGGTAGAGAATATAGGATTAAGTACGAGTTCTTAGAACTCATACTTATGTGACATTCTTGACTCATAGTTATATGAAATGTTTATGAGCCCTCAAATGAATCTGGACGCCAAAGGTCAGACTAGGGTAAGTTCGTAAACTCATATAATTGTGGCCAGGTTATGAACTCATAAGTGTGGTTTTATGAACTGGGTATAGTTGTGTGAATGGAGTGTTAAGGATAATAGGAATAGATAGAATGTTTAAGCAAATGATCATTAGTGGAGATTTAGGTTTTCCTAAACCCCTAGCTTTGCTAAACTTCAATTTTTGACATCAAGCTAAATACGCACTATGTGCCTTTTAAAAAAAAAATTGTTTTATTTATCACTTATGTACCATTTGACACAGTGCGAGATGATAAAAAAAATGATGGAGTTATCAATGCAAGATTACTTAGTGTGAATGTGATCTAAGGATCACTTATTCCATTACAAAGATGATGTAGTATAACAAAATCACCAAATGACGAAATCCTCAATGAACCGTTAAATACAATCTGACATCATGACGTCATTCTCAAAAAATTTTTATTGAAATCGAAAAATTTCCCGAACCAAATTGTTTTGTAAATCAAATTGACCGAAAGAATAACCTTTTATATAAAGGAATATTTTAATTTGAAAGATAGATAACCTTTTATATAAAGGAAATTTGATATTTTGATAATTTGAAATTTGAGTATCTTTGATAGATACCAGAAAATAAGTTCATGATCTTATATGACCCCTCAGCAAAATTTTAAACCTTTTACTCTTGTGAATGGTGAATTGGGTAGTATGTGATATGTGTGAATGGTGTAAGCTATTTGGTATACGGTGTATGGTGTAAGGTGAATTTCGGGGACGAAATTCTTAGAAGGAGGGGTGAATGTGATAACCCGGAGAATTTAGACAATTTTTAAAAATTTTAAATGTTTGATTTAAGTTCAAATTTAGACCTAGACAAGAAAATAGTGTATGCGTTTGATGTTATTAGGATGGAATTTTGAGGATTTCAAAATTACGTGAAGGATTTAGGTGTGAATTATTAGAGGATTAAGTGTTTATGTGATTAAGTTCTATGAATATGGTTAATGATGTGTTCAGAATGTGGTTAATGGTCAAGGGTTGACCAGATAAATTATATCTGTAACAAACCCTAAGAATATATTAAGAACAACAATGTTCGGTTAGAAAACCCTAACGTCGGATAAGAAACCCTAGAAATCGGTTCTGGAAACCCTAATTTCAGTTACGGGAATCCAAAACCCTAATTCGGTGCATGAAACCCTAAATCGAGAACTTAATGGCATAAGAGTAAATAATTAAAAGATTAATTAGGGTTAATCTTAACAAATTGATTACAAAACCCTAATCCCAAATCTGAAACCCTAATTACTTGATCTGAAAACCCTTGTTTCAGATTCTGATAAATTGAAGCCCTAACCCTTATAATGGAGAATTATAATGCTTCATGCTATTATTATAATATTAATTAGGTAACGCTAATTAATTAGCAAACCCTAATTTCAAATTATCGAACTTAAACTTTTTTCTAAACCCTAATGTCGGATTTGAAACCCTAATTTATAATTAGGAAAATAAAAGTGTTAATTTAATATTTTAATGTTAATTAGGATATATTAATTCTAATTTCTAAAATTGAAAACCCTAATCTAATTACGAATATTTAATTTCTATATTAGAAAATTATTTTCTATTAGAAACCTTAAATTGTGGGTTGAAAAATTATAATGACCATTTTGACCCTACTTGCGTAATTAGCAATTTTAATTAGGATAAAATAGTCCTAATTAGCAAATAATGATTCATGATTAGAAAATTATGATATAATTAGAAAGCCCTAATTATAATTAGAAATCATAATTTTCTATTTTAAAATTTAATTAGAAAATTTTTGAAATCCAAGTTGCTAAATATTTAAGGGATAAAACCTAAACCCTAAATTTGTCAAACCCTAAATCTTAGATTGCTCAAAACCTAAACCCTAAGGTGTTTCATAAATGTTCAAATTCTAGAAAAAATTGGAAATGACCTAAATGCCCTTTATGGGATTTTTATATGTTAATTTGCAAAATGGCTATCACTTTATTAGGTCACCAACTCTTTTGACTTTGCAACATAAAATCTCAAAGAATCAAATTTCAACTCAAATTAAAATTGAAGCAACATGCATGAATCAAAGCATTATATATAAGATTTAGAGAGAGAAAGTTCATAAAACTTAGCCATTTTGCATTTTGCTCTCACCAACTCTCTCTCTCTTTCACAAACCCACGAAAATCAAGAAGTGGATCGACCCTAGAAATGCACTCCAAGATCATCCATAAACAGTATTGAGAGCGAAGATTAAAATCAAAGCATAAAGAGGTATATGAACCCTAAAATTCGAAATCTCATGATTTGTTGTTAAAAGTTGTAATTGATTGTTCAAATATATGTAATAAGGTGTCAATTGATGATCTGGGTTGATAAATCCATGATCCATAACATTAAAGAGCTCAAATCTTACATTTTTGAAAATCTGGAAAAGTTTTAAAGTTGAGGTCTGACAACGAATGTCAGAGCCTCTAGATCTTTTTCTGTTAAATGTTTAGTGTGTTTTATGTTATATATGTGTTCTATGTCACATGTCTCATCGTGCTCTCAAACAAGAAAAATGACCGGATCATAAATGGATCGAGAGATATGACCGGTCAAAGACAGATTGCAGACTTCGCTCACGGGAAATGAATTATGGGTAACCCGTAATTTTCCTGAAGTCCGACAAGATGTTCAAAGCTCTTGATCTTGTTGGTTTTTGTTGTTTTGGCCATTGTGTTGGTTAGATATTGTAGATGTATATAAGGACTATATACTCAAACCATTAGATCACCTAGATCCGTATCATAGTGATTAGAATATGAGGTCAAACCTCAATTATTGATCTTCTTGGATAAAGATTCTAGAAAAACCCGTAATCTTCAAGAACCAACACCGACATGTAGTTTGACCGATTAAAATCTCATTTCTTGTTGTTGTTAGTCAGATCTGTTAATGGGATGTTGTACCCTTACATCATTACTAAAATCATGAACCTTAATATCACTCATAACAAGCTCAGAACGCAAAGTATAAAGATCCAAAGTGGGTACCCTCGATTACGTAAACCCGTAAAACGATGAACAAAGATCGACAACGATTTTGAGAGCTTAAATCACTCTGATCTGATGTTGTATGGACATGAAACAAGTTGGTAATTGTAGTATTACATTAGTACTATAACTTTAACACGAATTCCAGCCCAGAAATCATTTAGAACACTGAAATAAATCCGGTCAAACCACCAACCCTGTAATCTGACATGAAGATCTGGAAATTGGCCGAGAACACCAAGAACACAATTAGCGACACTTTTGTCGCCTAAGAACCCTTTTAGTGACGCTTTATTTTCTAAAAATGCGAAAATTAATAATAAATTGAAATAAATGATTTTAAATTATTAAAATACTAAATAAATTATGAAAAATTATTTTAAAGCTTGAAAAATAGTTTTTAATTATTTTGAGTATATTTCAAAAATATTTAATATTTTTGGGAATATAAAAGGTATTTATTTATTTAATTATAATATTAAATAAATTATGAAAAATAGTTTTAATTCATGAAAAATCATGAAAAATAATATTATGGTAAAAGAAAATATTTTAGGTTATTTTTGATGACTTTTAATATTTTGTGATAAATTTCATTAATAATTTATTATGAATGGTAATTATTTTATTCAATAAATATATTAAATAAATTAAGGAAAAATAGAATTAATGTTTTAAAAATCATATAAAAATGATTTAAGTGTTATAAGAATATTTTAAGTTATAAAATATAACTTTTGATATTTTGGCATGAAAATATTAATATTTTAATATTAATATTAATTATCGGATAATGGATTTAAGTGTTTAAAAATCAAATAATTATGATTTTAAAGTATTAAAAATATTTTGAAATATTATAATTACATTATAATATTATGTAAGGATTTTCATTAATATTTTATATTAAATGAATATTAATGATTAAGGAATTATGCGGTATTTAATTCATTTAAATACGATATTAATGATTGGAAAATCATGATAAATGGTAATAATTATTCAAAAATTATTACGAGCCTAGGAAAATTATTTTGACTGATAAGAAATTATCTGAGATAATTGTTAAGTGTTCAGGAAGAGTTTAATTGAACTTAAACTCGAGTATTGTCCGACTAGACCGTCGGGATGTTATAATGGTGTTAGTTTTAAGTCAGACTGAAATAGTTTGACTTGATACTAAGTATTATGTGTTGTATAGACTGATAGGATTATGTGGTAATGTGTTTAGGTTATTCTGTGAATATAAATATAACAATATTATATTATCTTTGTGATGATATTATTCTAATATTGGAGATCTATATTATTAATATTAGGTCTTGAAAAAAGCGTTATAAATTGCGTTACGGTAATCAATTGGTTCGAGCAAGTTTGTTCTTACTTAACTCTAATAAGAGTGTTTTATTCAAGCTTATGGTTAAATCATTCTTTGATTGCCATGAAAATTGTACTCTGTACATCTTGCATGTATAAATCGGTATGAAAAAGGTTGATCACCTTCATTACCAGTTGATTCAAAAAATGTTTGTTCATGTTTAAAACTTGTTCACCAAAAGATTGTTCTCGCTAGTTCTCAATTATATTGATGAATTATAGCGACTTTTATTATTCATACTCTTCAATCATGATATATCCTTATATTGTTGTATTTAAACTTGTTGGGCAACTTTCATGCTCACCTTGCTATATCATGATAAAACATTGCGAGATAAGACGAAAGCGCGTTAGGATCTGAAACGATTAAAGCCAAGTTCAACTTGGGTTATAAAGTCTTGACTAGTTGTAATAGCGTATTGTGATAAATATTGTTATGTAATAAATAGTTTATGAAATGTGTATAAGTTAAGGTTACTCGACCTTGGGGAATAGTGTGTAATGTAATGTATAAACAATTTATGTTTATATCTTCCGCAATTAGTAATAAAATTAGTGTACTGGATCCGAGGTGATTTGGGGCCCGGATTCGGGGGACGCTACAGTTGGTATCAAAGCTGTTGGTTATGAAGCTTAGGTAGGAATACCTGAGACCAATAACCGCAGTGATTAGGATAAGATCTAACTCACATAGAGTTAGTTGGTCGGTAAGATTCAAAGACGAATCTCGGTAAGTTGTTAAGATACAGAGTTCCCTAACTCTGGTAATAAGGTTGAACAGAAGTGGTGAATAGATAAAGTCTAAAAGACTAAAAGTCCAGTGATAGGAGATCGTAAAACAAAACGATCATAGTCATAGAATTGAATCATAATATATACGATGAGATCACCCCGTGATCTGTTAAGGTTATGATGACCCGAAAGAATCAATCGATGATTGAAAAGTTTAAAGCATGATTCTTTGTGTGAATGGTATAGATTCGAAAAGGATTATGAATACGGATTAAATGAAATTCATTATTGTGAAGGGGGGTTAAGTATTAGGTGGGGATTTCAATGAGGACTCGTGTCAACAATCGAGTTGTATGATTTCTTGTATGGGCGAGAATCGTACTTGGTGTAAAAACTACTTAGTTGGTGGCATTGGTAAGAATTGAAATGTTGTGTCACGCTAGTTGTTATATCTGAGATAAATAGGTCATAGGGTAGAGAATATAGGATTAAATACGAGTTCTTAGAACTTATAATTATGTGACATTCTTGACTCATAGTTATATGAAATGTTTATGAGCCCCTCAAATGAATCAGACGTCAAAGGTCGACTAGGGTAAGTTAAGTAAACTCATATAATTGTGGCGGAGTTATGAACTCATAAGTGTGGTTTTATGAACTGGGTATAGTTGTGTGAATGGAGTGTTAAGGATAATAGGAATAGATAGAATGTTTAAGCAAATGATCATTAGTGGAGATTTAGGTTTTCCTAAACCCCTAGCTTTGCTAAACTTCAATTTTGACATCAAGCTAAATCGCACTATGTGCCTTTAAAAAATTGTTTTTATTTATCACTTATGTACCATGACCACAGTGCGAGAGATGATAAAAAAATGATGGAGTTATCAATGCGAGTATTACTTGGTGTTGAATGTGATCTAAGGATCGTTATTCCACTACAAGGTATGATGTAGTATAACAAAGTCACCAAATAGATGAAATCCTCAACTGACATCATGTTAAATCACGTCATTCTAAAAAAAACATCAAAACGTCATTCTCAAAAAAATTATTTTTATTGAAAGAAATTTTCTAAACCAAATTGTTTTCTTTGCGGAATCAAGTAAGAAATTTGAGTATCTATAGATAATAACCTTTTATATAAAGGGAATATTTTAATTTGAGTATCTTTGAAAGATACCCGAGAAAATAAGTTCATGATCTTATATGACCCCTCAGCAAAATTTTAAACCTTTTACTCTTGTGAATGGTGAATTGGGTAGTATGTGATATGTGTGAATGGTGTAAGCTATTTGGTATACGGTGTATGGTGTAAGGTGAATTTCGGGGACGAAATTCTTAGAAGTAGGGGTGAATGTGATAACCCGAGAATTTAGACAATTTATAAAAATCTTAAATGATTGATTTAAGGTCAAATATTAGACCTGAGATGTAAAAAGTAAGTGTATGCGTTTGATGTTATTAGGATGGAATTTTGAGGATTTCAAAATTCTGTGAAGGATTTAGGTGAATTATTCAGGATTAAGTGTTTATGTGATTAAGTTCTATGAATATGGTTAATGATGTGTTCAGAATGTGGTTAATGGTCAAGGGTTGACCAGATAAATTATATCTGTAACAAACCCTAAGAATATATTAAGAACAACAATGTTCGGTTAGAAAACCCTAACGTCGGATAAGAAACCCTAGAAATCGGTTCTGGAAACCCTAATTTCAGTTACGGGAATCCGAAACCCTAATTCGGTGCATGAAACCCTAAATCGAGAACTTAATGGCATAAGAGTAAATAATTAAAAGATTAATTAGGGTTAATCTTAACAAATTGATTACAAAACCCTAATCCCAAATCTGAAACCCTAATTACTTGATCTGAAAACCCTAGTTTCAGATTCTGATAAATTGAAGCCCTAATCTGGGATTATAATGGAGAATTATAATGCTCTACTGCTATTATTATAATATTAATTAGGGTAACGCTTAATTAATTAGCAAACCCTAATTTCAAATTATCGAACTTAAACTTTTTCGTCAGAAACCCTAATGCTGGATTTGAAACCCTAATTTATAATTAGGAAAAATAAAAGTGTTAATTTAATATTTTAATGTTAATTAGGATATATTAATTCTAATTTACTGTCAAGTAATTAGAAAACCCTAATCTAATTACGAATATTTAATTTCTATATTAGAAAATTATTTTCTATTAGAAACCTTAAATTGTGGGTTGAAAACCCTAATGACCATTTTGACCCTACTTGCGTAATTAGCAATTTTAATTAGGATAAAATAGTCCTAATTAGCAAATAATGATTCATGATTAGAAAATTATGATATAATTAGGAAGCCCTAATTATAATTAGAAATCATAATTTTCTATTTTTAAAATTTAATTAGAAAATTTTTGAAATCCAAGTTGCTTAATATTTAAGGGATAAAACCTAAACCCTAAATTTGTCTAAACCCTAAATCTTAGATTGCACAAAACCTAAACCCTAAGGGTTTCATAAAGTTCAAATTCTAGAAAAAATTGGAAATGACCTAAATGCCCTTTATGGGATTTTTATATGTTAATTTGCAAAAATGGCTATCACTTTATTAGGTCACCAACTCTTTTGACTTTGCAACATAAAATCTCAGCAAATCAGCCCAACTCAGCCGAAATTGAAGCAACATGCATGAATCAAAGCATTATATATAAGATTTAGAGAGAGAAAGTTCATAAAACTTAGCCATTTTGCATTTTGCTCTCACCAACTCTCTCTCTTTCACAAACCCACGAAAATCAGTAGTGGATCAGTCCTAGAAACAGCTCCAAGATCATCCATAAACAGATTGGAGAGCCAAGATTAAAATCAAAGCATAAAGAGGTATATGAACCCTAAAATTCGAAATCTCATGATTTGTTGTTAAAAGTTGTAATTGATTGTTCAAATATATGTAATAAGGTGTCAATTGATGATCTGGGTTGATAAATCCATGATCCATAACATTAAAGAGCTCAAATCTTACATTTTGAAAATGCGGAAAAGTTTAAAAGTTGAGGTCGACAACGAATGTCGAGCCTCTAGATCTTTTTTCTCATTAAATGTTTAGTGTGTTTTATGTTATATATGTGTTCTATGTCACATCTCATGTGCTCTGAATCAAGAAAATGACCGGATCATAAATGGATGAGAGATATGACCGGTCCAAAGGACCGTTGCCCGTTCACGGAAATGAATTCTGGGTAACCCAGAATTTTCCCAAGAGGTCTGACAAGATGTTCAAAGCTCTTGATCTTGTTGGTTTTTGTTGTTTTGGCCATTGTGTTGGTTAGATATTGTAGAGCAATATAAGGACTATATACTCAAACCATTAGATCACCTAGATCCGTATCATAGTGATTAGAATATGAGGTCAAACCTCAATTATTGATCGCTTGGATAAAGATTCTAGAAAACCCGAATCTTCAAGAACCAACACCGACATGTAGTTTGGTTTGGATTAAAATCTCATTTCTTGTTGTTGTTAGTCGATCTCATAATGGGATGTTGTACCCTTACATCATTACTAAAATCATGAACCTTAATATCACTCATAACAAGCTCGAGCCAAAGTATAAAGATCCAAAGTGGGTACCCTCGATTCTGGTAAACCCAGAAAACGATGAACAGCATCTGACAACGATTTTGAGAGCTTAAATCTCTCTGATCTGATGTTTTATGGACATGAAACAAGTTGGTAATTGTAGTATTACATTAGTACTATAACTTTAACACGAATTCCAGCCCAGAAATCATTTAGAACACTGAAATAAATCCGGTCAAACCACCAACCCTGTAATCTGACATGAAGATCTGGAAATTGGCCAAGAACACCAAGAACACAATTAGCGACACTTTTGTCGCCTAAGAACCCTTTAACGACGCTTATTTTCGAAAAATGCAGAAAATTAATAATAAATTGAAATAAATGATTTTAAATTATTAAAAATACTAAATAAATTATGAAAAATTATTTTAAAGCTTGAAAAATAGTTTTTAATTATTTTGGATATATTTCAAAAATATTTAATATTTTTGGGAATATAAAAGGTATTTATTTATTTAATTATAATATTAAATAAATTATGAAAAATAGTTTTAATTCATGAGAAATCATGAAAAATAATATTATGGTAAAAGAAAATATTTTAGGTTATTTTTGATGACTTCTAATATTTTGTGATAAATTTCATTAATAATTTATTATTAATGGTAATTATTTTATTTAATAAATATATTAAATAAATTAAGAAAAATAGAATTAATGTTTTAAAATACATATAAAAATGATTTAAGTGTTATAAGAATATTTTAAGTTATAAAATATAACTTTTGATATTTTGGCATGAAAATATTAATATTTTAATATTAATATTAATTATCGGATAATGGATTTAAGTGTTTAAAAATCAAATAATTATGATTTTAAAGTATTAAAAATATTTTGAAATATTATAATTACATTATAATATTATGTAAGGATTTTTATTAATATTTTATATTAAATGAATATTAATGATTAAGGAATTATGCGGTATTTAATTCATTTAAATACGATATTAATGATTGGAAAATCATGATAAATGGTAATAATTATTCGAAAATTATTATGAGCCTAGGAAAATTATTTTGACTGATAAGAAATTATCTGAGATAATTGTTAAGTGTTCAGGAAGAGTTTAATTGAACTTAAACTCGAGTATTGTCCGACTAGACCGTCGGGATGTTATAATGGTGTTAGTTTTAAGTCAGACTGAAATAGTTTGACTTGATACTAAGTATTATGTGTTGTATAGACTGATAGGATTATGTGGTAATGTGTTTAGGTTATTCTGTGAATATAAATATAACAGTATTATACTGTGATGATATTATTCTAATATTGGAGATCTATATTATTAATATTAGGTCTTCGGGTAAAGCGTTATAAATTGCGTTGCGGTAATCAACGGTTCAGGCAAGTTTGTTCTTACTTAACTCTAATAAGAGTGTTTTATTCAAGCTTATGGTTAAATCATTGCTGATTGCCATGAAAATTGTACTCTGTACATCTTGCATGTATAAGTCAGGTATGAAAGGCTGATCACCTTCATTACCAGTTGATTCAGAAATGTTTGTTCATGTTTAAAACTTGTTCAGTCAAAAGTTTGTTCCTGCTAGTTCTCAATTATATTGATGAATTATAGCCAACTTATTATTCATACTCTTCAATCATGATATATCCTTATATTGTTGTATTTAAACTTGCTGGGCAACTTTCATGCTCACCCTTGCTATATCATGATAAAACATTGCAGATAAGACGAAAGCGTTCGGATCACGAGAAACGATTAAAGCCAAGTTCAAACTTGGGTTATAAAGTCTGACTAGTTGTAATAGCGTATTGTGATAAATATTGTTATGTAATAAATAGTTTATGAAATGTGTATAAGTTAAGGTTACTCGACCTTGGGGAATAGTGTGTAATGTAATGTATAAACAATTTATGTTTATATCTTCCTCAATTAGTAATAGAATTAGTGTACCGGATCCGAGGTGATTTGGGGCCCGGATTCGGGGGACGCTACAACTATGCACCGCTACCTCTCAAAATCAAGCCATCAGCAATAGATCCACTACCACCACAACGACATCCAACCGATCTACCACCACATATATATACAGATGCACCCATTCTATCAATACTACAAAAATCTAGAATAAGGGCACTAAATAATCCATTTCAGCAACAAACAAAAAAGAAATCATAGATACTCTCAATTTGAAAAGAAATCACAAATTTGAAGAGGATGAACCGAGGTCAGCAGCGAGGGCATAGTCCACGGCGTTGTTGGAGGAACCGAGGCAGAGGATGAGCCAGGAGCGGAGCCGGCGCTAGGCTACACGAGGGATGAAGGAGAGGGAGTGAAGAAGGACGGCTGAAGCAGTGTCAATCTTGGATTCGATGAGATGGCTGAGGGAGACGTGATGGACAAAAGTGACGCCGGCCAGACAATCATGTTCGAGTGTGGTGTCTTCGTTGCAGTTTAGGGTTACTACCAAGGGGAGAGAAGGAGGAGGATTATGATGGTGTGACATTGTGGCTGGAGATCTGGAAGTAGAATCCCTCTCTCTCTTCACTGTCATCATCTTCTTCCTCCTCCAAATTCCAATCCAATTTCCCTCTCTGTATGTATATATGTGTATATATGATTATAGAAGAATAAGCATTTTAATTCTGATTATGCAATTGAAATTTTCTCTCTGATTATTTACTAAAGATACTAAATATACATATATGTAAACTTACTAAATATACAAAATATAAATATACTAACTGGCAGCCACGTCATCAAATATGTCCAAATGTCAACTCCGTTTGTCTATTTGGCATGTCTGTCAAGATAGGGGTACAATCGACCCAAAAAACGTAACGTTAAAGGTAATTTTGGAAAAAAAAAGTATAGGGTGCTCGGTAGACATTGGGGAAAATGTCAAGGGCATTTTTGAACCTTATCCCCCAAATGAATAGTATCCCATCATGCAAAGTACCCAGAACGAATAATACCCCATCAGGCCAAGTACCCCGACTAGATGAAGTGCAATACTCAAGGATATTATACTAATTTTAAGGATCATAGAAGCAATACTTACTATAGTAAGTTTAGATTTAAGAATATGAAATTAAATAATATACGAAAATTGTAAATGGATTTTCACCTGTCATGCGGTAATTTGCGTAGACAGATCTTTTCACAAATGAAGAATGAATGCGAAGGATAATATCCCTTACAATTATAAAAAGTAATATACCTTACAAAAATAACATCTATTGCGTTAGTAGGAGATTGGATACTGCAATAGTGAAGTAGAAAAATACTTTTCTTTTTTCTCTTTATAGTTTCTCTTGCGAGTCTTAGTGAATTGGTGAGAATAAAAAAAGAAATAAGCTTTTATTTATAGGAGAATAGACTAAATAGTAACTGATTCACGGACGGTCCAGATTGATTTACTATTAAAACCACAACCGACGGTCCATATCGATTTACTATTAAAACCAAAATCGACGGTTCATATATATTTACAATTAAAACCATAACCGACGGTCCATATTAATTTACTATTAAAACCACAACCGATGGTCCATATTGATGTACTATTAAAACCACAACCGACGGTCTGAAAAATTAGTACATCTCCCCATGAAATAATAAGTCAAACTTACAACAAACGCCTCATGACAAACCCCTCTATTTATATCAAAATTGAATAAATATTTACCATATATCACTTATCTTCAATAAACACATTTTTAATCTTTTAACAATTATTCATCATTAATATTATTACTAACAATATTGACAACCAGATCATTCCCAGGAGAGAGGGGGCTTTCCGATAAGGATTTCTCCTTATTGGCGCACAATTAAATAACCTAACCCCTTTCATCAACAGAACTTTCTAGATATTGACAATAATGCAAATAATAATATGCATAAATGTGACGTCTTAATTATTGATTTAATAATATAAAATATTATGCAAATGATATTGTGACAATAATTGAATCAATAATATGAGATAATATGCAGCAACTACTGTTGCAAAAATTGAATAAAACTGAGTGACTTCTTACGTAAGCATCAATAATCAAAGATGTTGTGCAATACTGCGTGCTAATGTGAAACAACACATATTACTGTTGTAGCACCCCCAAATCTGGATATCTACCAACCCGATAGATGGTGCTATACTATACTAACATTTATACATTCATTCAATTGAAAAGCCTCAAAAGAATGAACATCTCTTCTATATTATCAAAATAATATTTACATTGTCCCAAGTTCTAAACCCATTATAAAGGTTCTTTGTCATAATATCAATTACATTATAACATTAAACCTATACTATTACATAGACAGCTTAACGATCTGCCTTAGCTTTTCCTTTATCCTTATTCGATCCTTCGGGACGTTCAGTTTTAGCTGCATTCATATGGTTCAAGCAAGAGTGAGCATAACTAGCTCAGCAAGTATGACAATTTCAATAAACAACATGCTTGACACACACGAATCATATATCTTCAATAACTGAATAATAGTTATGAAGTACTATTGATAATTCAAAATAGCACTTCATCTTCCTTTCAAAATGTTTTACAATAATAACAATATTCAATAAACATTCACTCACTCGATCGAGACCTTGAGCATTTCATTCTTCTTTGAAAAGGACAACCCGGAACTATGTCCGTAAGCCCGATATTACTTACAAGCACTTCTAGGTGATCAGCCTATTGTACTCTATGTTTGTGACACCCCCAAATCCGGGCACTTCAACCCCACAGATTTGGTGTTCACTGTCCAAATAAATCATAACTAACTACCCATAAACAAACGATATAATTAAACTCAAAAGTTTAAACAATTAATCTCCCATTAAAGGGTTACATCATCTAAAATAAATCTCAGGTCATCTAACCTTTATTACATTCATTCGCGGAAAATTAAAACATGATTATAACTAAATCCATTACATAAGCTTCATAAATAAAATATAAATTAAACGTTGTCGTCTAATCAAGCACTTTGTCCTTGCCCTTGCTTGTATAAAGCTTTTCAAACTTCGTAACTTCATCTGCATTGTTTTGTGCAAGAGTGAGCAAACAATTGCCCACAATAATGATAATATACAATAACCTTTTTATGAATGACAATTAACTGAGCTTTCAATGGTAAAGTATTGTTATCGGAACAAGAAAATTAATTCAATAGCTATGAGGTCAAAGGAATTATAAACGTTTAAGTTAACAATAGATAATAACATCAAAGAATATACTGAGGGTCACAAGACCACGAACTCTATTCTAGGTTTATAAGTATTTCTACTTTAACCTTTAACAGTCTAAAAGACTATAATCATCATCTATGTCCTAGGTTCACAGGTGTTTCTACTGTAACCTTTAACAGTCTAAACGACTATATGGACCATCATTTCGTACTCCAGGTGATCATCCCTTTGTACTATGTATTGCACAAACATTTTAACGCTATTGCGTAGCTCTAAAATAATCCCCTGATATAGGGTTATTCATCTCAGCTTAGATTATCAGGTTCCGAACCAAAGGAAGTTTGGTTGAGAATTAAATTCAAAGGAAATCTAGATTTTTAGAACGCTCATCAACCAAGTACTGGTTGAATCAAATAAGAACCAATAACTATTCAAGGGTTTGATTATAATATCTTCATGAACAAGGTATATCGATGAATCAATAAGGGCTAGAGTATTAACAATTTCTAAGTTGAATAAATGTTATCATTGACAACATGCTTTCAAAGTTGTGTGAGTACATAAACAACCAAAGAAAGTTTGGTTTGGATAGACTTCAAGGGTAATTTAGAGTTTAGAACATTCATCAACTAAGGATTAGTTGAATTGGTAAAGAATTGCTAAGCAACTTAGAGTTCGGTACAATAACGTAAGATAGTACAATGATATTGAAGAACGAAGATCAAACAACAGTTATTAGTAGCTGAATAAACACACTTCTTACAATAATAATACAGACTTTGAATAAAGAGATAAAGATTAACTAACTTGCTCAACAATAAATGAGTACAGACTTTGAATAACCAAGGTAATCTTGATTAGAATAAATAAACAAAGATTAACTAACTTGCTCAACAATAAATGAGGGTTAAAGAACTTGCATGACAATAAATCGTTAAACAAGAGATTAGAAATAGAGAATTTGCATAAGTATAACATAACGGTGAAAAGTAACCTTCTTTGAATAATAAAGTAGCAAAGGTTAAGGAACTTTACCTCGTCGTGAGTAAACAATCACTACTCACGTTCACCCCAAGTCCTACACATACCATATGTATTGACAATACACATTAGTTACACTAACATTACCTTCATGAGTTGCTTTCTTACTTTTAGTATAGCTACTAACTAAGTTTAAGATTAAATAACATCGCATCTTTTCATGAACATTACTTTTTGGCTTTATTACAACTACTTAAGTGATCATGTCATTGCACCACATACACATTAACAACTTGATACAACATCCTATTACATGTCCAACATGTTATCATTAAGTTATACTAATACACAAAGGATTGCACTTGCATTCGCGCATCCTGACGCCCTCCGATTGGCTCCAAATACTTAACAGTCCTAAAGATTTCCATTTTGACCCTTCATAACGATTTCAAATTGAAAACCTTAAAGAATAAAAGTTATAGGCCTATTCGTCCTCTTTCCGAATCATCTTGAATCACCTCAATCAGAGTTCGTATAAAAATGTTATGGCCATTTTACTACAGGAGGCCAAAACTATCCGACCCAGACCACTTTTCGGTAATAATACGCCGAATTCCAAAGACTTCAAGTATGCGAACTTCCGCCTATTTTTGGGGTCGAGGCACGAATTTACATTTGGGCGCTGAAATTTGGCGCCTGAGGCTCAAATTACGAAACACCCCGAAACAAAACACAGAACAAAGTTATGTCTTAATTTCTAACACCAATTAACATGTATAACTTATGAAAATTACACATAAACTTCACCAAGCATACAAATACTAAATTAACACAACTTAAACCATAATTCTAGAAAAATTAAATACTGGAATAGCATATTTTAAAACCAAAAACTCCATTTTTGATACTTCTTGACACAGTGAACACTGTAATCATAATGATACACCAATTTAATTTTTTTGAACTAAGTTCTCTTTATTTCATACCCAATTAACAATTCACAATTCAATTTTTTATAATTCGTATACACTTTAACCATCAAATTTTTTACTGTCATAAGCCATGTATAAGAACAAACATATACTGTCAAAATTTTCTACTTTTAATTGTAATTAGCATACGAATTCTTGCCTAACTATATACTCTAACATCATAATGCAATCACCATAAACAGGTTATATAAAAACAATTCGAAAAACAAATGAAATCATAGAGTATAAAATTTTGTCGTAAACTTATATATATATATATATATATATATATATATATAATTCTAATGGTTATGTAAAATTACCTTCACTTAGCTTGTAATCCTCTTTGTTAAACACTGAAAATACTTGGAAATCCTTAGGTTCTCTCTCAATACTCTCAACCCTCTCAAGCTTCTCTGAACTTCTCCTCCTCTTAGGCTAAAAGACAATTCACGCAAAACTAATACACACTTAAGCGTATAGATAAAAAAAACTGATAACCTTAATACGTCTAGTTATTAGAATATCAGTTATAGATATAACGCTTAGGTTATAAATATATTATATTTATTATTTAATTTATTTAATTTATATTATTATTATAATTAAAATTCAAAATTTAAAAATCCAAAAGCCATAAGGCTTTGTTTGGCAAAAAGTCTTTAAAATTAAGACTTAATATTTGTAAGCCTTGTTTGGTCAAAACTAAATTAAACTCCTTTAATTTATTTTAATAAAGATTTCCATATCCAACATTAGTCAAATAAATTAATTACACATACTATATTTTAAATACATATTTCACTTAAACAAATATCACATAATTATAATCTCATTATAACTTTACTTAATAATTTAACATACCACTTTAAATTATTAAATTAAAACAACAATATAACATCTCATGTTATATTACAACTCTCTAAATTATAAATTAATTTAATTTAGAATATTATCTAATAAATTTAATTCATAAATATTTAATAATAATAACCACATCAATAATAAAATTTTTATTTCATCAATTTCAATAATAAACACATCAAATAAATATTTATATAATTCAATAAATATTTAATATTACAATTTGAATTTCCGGATTGTTACAATGTTGATCAACACTACATTCATTAAACGTATGTACGTTTAATTGTGACAACCTCACGTGCTTGTCGTTTACCGACAAAATATTTATTTAACATTTCAGTCTTCTTTTGAAAACCATAACAAGTAGTTGACAAAAGATAACAACGTTTGATAACAGATGAATAGATTATCAATAATCCACTCAATATATCAAGTCTAGCCAAAAGAATTGGCTTTAACTTCATTGTACAACAATTCATGCGTAAGGATACATGAACTTCAAAAACTTGTTCAGATTGAACTGAGACAAGAGTTAGAATACTTGCCTTTAGTGTCTGCTACGGTATAATTACTTTATGATTGAATCTTTCAAGTCTCTACAACACATGATCACATAATGCCTCATATTAGGTCATATAATCAAGTATGTATATGACTATCTTATCCTTCATCTCAATCTAATTGTGTATTAGATTCATTTACTATACGTTCCGGCTTATCATATACTTGCATTCATACTTGACTAGGTTATCTCAACCTTTATACAACATCCTTAAGGTTTAACATATTTTAACAATGTTACTTTATGTCCCTTAAGTTGTGTTTAAATCAATCAACTTTCTTTCTTTGTAATTAAAAACATTCATCACTATCCTTGTTACGAGGGTCAAGTTGCGGCTCAAACTTTATATTTTATCTCTCGTACAAGCACAGAGTTAACAGTAGAGAGGTCCCGGACTTGGCGCCGCTGGCGCTGATTCCTTACTCGATGGGTTTTGCTTTGCAATATACACTCTGTAGAAGGTGTTGTCTTGCGCATGGTGGCTATGGCTTCCATGATTTACACTATGGTTCACGCTGCGGCGCAAATTTCCAGTGTGCTCGGACACTGTTATGGCACTGTGGCGCCATCATTTGGCCTAGGGTTGGCGCCACGGCACCAACTCTGTGCACCAGAAAAAAATTTCAGACTTTAAATTTTGTGAACTTTCCGGACGCATAACTTCTTCGTTATAAGTCCGAATTGGCTCGTTCAAAAGCCTACGGTTCATAAATTATGTAATCTACGCGTTCATACAAGAATTTTATCTATTTAACTTTGTTTGCTAAAAATTCACCTATTGGTTCATTTTTAATGAAAATGATAAACGTTCGTGAACGTTCAACGCTCGTTTCTTCGTTATAAGTCGGAATTCGGTCATTTTTGAGTCCGCAACTCTAGAATGCCAAATATGACTTGTCTCCATCAAAAACCAACATTTTCGAGTTCAAACACAAAATTTGACTTCTAATCCGAGAATTTCACAAATTCGACGTTTAACGCCCAATCGTGAAATTTTCGGCAAATCATCATTACTTATGATTTGTTCATTACTTTCATTGCATTCAATTCATTCTATGAACACATCAATATACCTAATACAACAACTTATTTTCATTATTGGATTTTGACTTCATTCATTCATGAGCTTATAACTTATTAAGTTATAAACTACTTTTAGCTCTATTGTTCATAACTTATGAAAGTTAAAGTCTTTTAATCACCATGCATATATGTTCTCACATATAGTTTCATTCATGTATATATAATACATATTCATACAAATTCTTTACTTTCATATTACTTCTTAAATTAAACTTATAACAAGTTCATATTACTTCTTCATAAGTTCATAACTTATGCTAGTTTAAATGACTTATTACCAACTTATGTGGCTTAAGTTCATTGCTTACTCATTCTTCTTACTTCTTAACATTCATGTTCCTTAATCCAACTTTTCTTATCAACCTATCATGAATAAAGATAGAAGATAATTAGAGAAGGAGTCTTACATTTGAAGTTCTTGTAAAGTAGCTTCTTCTTCTTCTTCTAAATGAAAGTGACTTATTTGTAACTTAAGCTTCCTAACAATTAAGCACTTTATATGAGTTGGATTGTTTGAAAAAGTAACAAATGACTTGCAAACCTTCTCTATTTATAGAACTCAAAAGATTAGGGTAATTTAGTCAATAAACCCCATCCCACCTCCTTAAGTCACCTCCTTACTATTCATTAATTGGCTAGCACAAATCCTATCCTTTTCTTGGCCATTACTTCTTTTACTTGGTCATTACATTACTTGATCACCACATTATCTTGGTCATTACTTCTAACACTTGGTCACCACTCATATAACTTGGTTACCACACATTAACCATATCAATATGGTTTGCCCCATGGGTCAATCAACTCATGGATTCTAGCTTGGCTTAATTAACTTAACCTTTGGGCTTGCTTTAACAAATACTCACTTGCTTACTAATTAACATTAGGCCTTACCATTTAATTTACTTGGGCTTGTACCAATTGTTAACCAATCTTCCAAGTCCATTAACATTGCTTAATACATATACATATTGTCTATGTATTATTCTCGTATTATAATTCGTATACAAATTCATTATATACAATATTCCATCCTTCATACAAACTCGTATAATACTTCGTACTCGTTCTCAATACATTGTACAATACCTAAGTATCATACAATTAGTACTTACTTACTAATACTTCGCTTTTCTTAATATTCTCAAATTAAGTCCGCAAGCGAAATATTACGTTTTCCATACTTAGATTATTATTACATAATTCATCTTACCTTGATATTCTATCATTACGTATTTCTCGGAAATTCAAAAATAATTCCCGAGCAAATACCGATGAATAGTGTTTTTCAGAAAATTTCTCGAAAAACTTTTATTTTCGTCTTGGAAATTCAAACACTTTAATTCTTTCACGTAGCTAAAATACTACGACATTCCAACATCATTAGGTTATAGAATGACAACCATCTTGATATCACATAGAATATAATTTTATTATTATTTAATTTAATAAAATCATTTTACAATAAAATCTGAATTTCTCGGTCGTTACAACTGTACTTTTATCACCGGATATTTCAACAGTTTAACGGTTAAAAATTTGTTGTTATTTTTTATAAAAAAGGTTAATTCTATCGCTTTTTATATCCGACAGTTATTTTGTTGTGGGGTCCACCAATAATTTTGTCATCGTACGAAAATTACCCGACAAAAAGAATATTTTTCGATCAAACAAATATTCCCGACACAATGAATATTTTATATCAACTTGCTTACTTTATAAAATTTTCACATATCACCCTTAACTTCATCCTTTTATCAAATTAACCATTTACTAAATAGAATAATAATTATAAGAAAATTGAATACTTTCATTTCATAAAATTTGGGGTCTTACAATCTCCCCTCTTTATAAAATTTCATCCCCGAAATTTACGTACCTGGTAGTTCAAAGAGGTGAAAATACCTTGCTTTCATTTCAGATTCTATCTTCCTGGTCATATCCTCTGTATCATGATTTCTCCATTGCTCCTCTCTTGGATTTCAGATATCGTTTCAGAATACAGCTTCAAATCAAAGGTTAATTTATATATCACAATTTGTCAACTTATTAAGTTAGAAAATTCAGCTTAGGTAGAACATAAACTAGCGATGGATATTAGTCGTCTCTCCCCTCTTAGTTCTGATCCCAGATCTCCACCAGAAATCATATACTTAAGCTTTGATACCAAATGTGACTCTCATCCCTTTACTTTGATAGCACCTCACATTGATACCTATCAACTTGCCACCGTTATTCACGGTGTCCCCTATGGAAAGTATGGCTTCGGTGCATACCACTCAAGGAAGTCACCAGCGAAAGGCTTGGGGCTCTTTACTTATAGCTTCGATACCAAATGTGACTCCCCCAAAATAGGTCCACACAACTGATTCTGAGTCACCAAATATACGGTATAGAATTCAAATACAAACTTCCTTTATACAACTACTAAACTGTCGTACAAAATACGACAACACATAAGATGTGAGTTTCAATACAAATAACAGTACTCACACTCCAAATTCATAATACTCTACATAAAGGTACAGTCGATAACTGTTTTAGGAATTAAAATTTTGGGAAATGCTCAAGAAATCCTTCATACATGGGAGGCCACGCATCTAAGTTATAATATATATCATAGGACTTGAGCATTAACCTTGGTTGACCCAATAGACCCCAAAGAAGAACGAAAAGATTACTATCATGTTCATTCAAATGGTGTGTATTTTAACACTTTCAAAGTCGGGTTCTCATCACCCTAATGTTTTTCACCAAAATCAATTATTAAGTGATGACACACACATCTTAAGTTCTCAATACAATTATATATTTTCATGTTGTTTTATAATGTATTGAGAAACTTCAACAGTCACAGACCCTCATTCTATTCCTTTGTTATTTCCGCTCGACCCGGCATTACTCTTATTACCTGAAAGGAATTGTGAAGCAAAAGGGTGAGCACAAATAGCCCAGTAAAGAATATTATGACAAAGATAATGTAGAACAAATTATCCTTAGTCCTCAACAGGGAAAAATCTGATAGAATACAATAGACAACAAGTTTTAGATCAACAACTGCATCGAAACCAGCAATCCATTAGAAGAGTTAAGTAGAAAATAATGTCTACTATCTCCTCCAAATTAAAAGTACATCATTAATATTTCATCCCTATAATACCCATCAACAGTTCTTTGTTGTACCCAAGACAAAGAGAACTTTCATCACCTGTCTTCACCTGAACTACTAAAGATTCTAGTTAAATTCACAATTCATATTTATAATAATGTAAATCAACAGTTTTTCCTTGCCACAAAGTTTTAATAGAACTTTCCCTCAATATCCTTTCCCCAAAGGCTAAAGACATTCAAATGTAATAACAATGATCATACCAATTAATTGTTTATCTTTTCACTATGGGCCAAATATATTCAACTATAAACCAATGGTCATGATCATGCCAATCAATTATCTGTCAGTACACTACGGCCAAAGACATTCAACTGTAAAACCAATGGTCATGATCGTGCCAAACAATAGTTTATCTTTGTACTACGGCCAAAGATATTTATTTGTATCATCAGTGGTCATGATCATGTCATACACCTGTCCATCTTTGCACTACGGGCCAAATATATCAAACAACAGTTCATCTTTACATTATGACCAAAGATATCAGTCAACAGTTCTTCTTTGCACTACGAACCAAAGAGAGCATTCATCACAAGTCTTTATCTGTAAAATTAAAGGTCATGATTATACCAATACACAGTTCCTGTTCAAAATCATACTAATCAACAGTTCATCTTTGCACTACGGGCCAAAGATAACTTTCTGTAAAACCAATAATCAACAGTCCATCTTTACACTACAGACCAAAGATATACAACTATAAAACCAATAATCAACAGCCCTTCTTTACACTACGGGCCAAAGATGACTTTCAACACAATATAAGCATGAGAATGATGACAATGATATAAAGAATTAATCAATTGAGATCAAGGATAAAAATTAGAGATTTATAATTCAATTTATCCAGAGTTCAAGAGTGTCCAAATGGTCAACATGATGATCAAAATGTGGATTCAATTTTAAGAATAAGATTCATATATCAAAGATAATTTGGTCAAAAAAGAAACCAATTTTGTCATGAATAGTACCCGAATGAATAGTACCCAAATGAATAGTACCCCAGTGAATAATATCTGAGTGAATAGTACCAAATGAATAGTATCCCGTCATGCAAAGTACCTAGAATGAATAGTACCCTATCATGCCAAATACTCTGAATAAATAGTACCCGAGTGAATAGTATCTTGTGAATAGTACCCCGCATAAAAATATTGAAATTAAAAAGTTCAGACCAATATTCCAATGAAATGATACTAGATGAAGCGTAAAACTCAAGGATATTCTACTAATTTCAGGGATCATAGAAGCAATACTTACTATAGTAAGTTTAGATTTAAGAATATGAAAAGAAATAATATACAAAAACTGCAAATGGATTTTCACCTGTCATGCGATAATTCACGTAGACAGATCTTTTTCGCAAATAAAGAATGAATACGAAGGATAATATCCCTTACAATTACAAAAAGTAACATACCTTACAAAAATTACATCCCTTACGTTAGTAGGAGATTGGATACTGCAATAGTGAAGTAGCAAAATACTCTTCTTCTTTCTCTCTATAGCTTCACTCTCTATAGTTTCTCTTGTGAGTCTTAGTGAATTGGTGAGAATAAAAGAATAAATAAGCTTCTGTTTATAAGAGAATGGACTAAATAGTAACTGATTCATAGACGGTCCAGATGGCAGATTGATTTACTATTAAAACGGATGGTCTATATCGTTTTACTATTAAAACCACAACCGACGATCCATATCGATTTACTATTAAAACCACGACCGACAGTCCGTATTGATTTACTATTAAAACCACAATCGACGGTCTAAAAAATTAGTAAATCTCCCCATGGAATAATAAGTCAAACTTACAACAAATGCCTCATGACAAACCCCCTCTATTTATATCAAAATTGAATAAATATTTACCACATATCATTTATCTTCAATAAACACATTTTTAATCTTTTAACAATTATTCATCATTAATATTATAACTAACAATATTGACAACCAGATCATTCCCAGGAAAGAGGGGGCTTTCTGATAAGGATTTCCCCTTATTGGCGTACAATTAAATAACCTAACCCCTTTCATCGACAGAACTTTCTAGACATTGTCAATAATGCAAATAATAATATGAATAAATGTGATGTCTCAATTATTGATTTAATAATATAAAATATTATGCAGATGATATTGTGACAATAATTGAATCAATAATATGAGATACTATGTAGCAACTACTATTACAATAATTGAATAAAATTGAGTGACTTCTTACGTAAGCATCAATAATCAGAGATAATGTGCAATATCGTGCGCTACTGTGCAACAATGCGTATTACTGTACTTTTATCACCAGATATTTCAATAGTTTAACAGTAAAAGTTTAGCTATTATTTTTTATAAAAAGGTTATTTCTTTCGCTTTCTATATCCGATAGTTATTTCGTTGTGGGGTCCACTAATGATTGTGTCTTCGTACGAATATTCCCCAACATAACGAATATTTTATATCAACTTGCTTACTTTATAAAATTTTCACATATCACCCTTAACTTCAACCTTTTATCAATTTAACCATTTACTAAATAGAATAATAATTATAAGAAAATTGAATACTTTCATTTCATAAAATTCGGGGTCTTACACTAAAGATCATCTTGTTTTCGGCACCAAATAGGTATTCCAAAACAAGAAAGGTGAGAATGGGGTGATCACAAGAAATAAGGAAAAGCTGATGGCCAAAGGTTATTCGTAGGAAGAAGCGATCGATTATGATGAGATCTTTAATTCTATTGCCAGATTAGAAGCCATTAGAGTGTTCATAGCCTATGCAACCCACACAAAGTTTAAAGTCTTCCAATTGGATGTTAAGAGTGCATTTCTAAATGGAGAACTTCAAGAAGAGGTTTATGTAGAACAACCTCCATGTTTTATCAATCCAACCTTTTCTAATTATGTCTATAGATTTGATAAAATATTGTATGGTTTAAAGCAAGCACGTAGGGCATGGTATGAAATAGTCACTAATTTTCATATTGTACTAACCTTTTCTAATTATGTCTATAGATTAGATAAAACATTGTATGGTTTAAAGCAAGCACCTAGGGCATGGTATGAAATAGTCACTAATTTTTATATTGTAAATTGATTTACTAGAGGTAGGGTAAACACAACACTTTCTTAGAAAGCACAAAGATAAAATTCTATTAGTATAAATCTATGTAGATGATATTATTTTTTTTCTATTGATGAAAAGTTCTATAAGAGTATTGCCAAGTTAATAAAGTGTAAATTTGAGATGAGTATGATGGGTGATGTAACTCCCCGAAATCTGATCTATCTTCACACCCAGATTCCGTGCATCATGAGTACATCTCCATCAAAACATACATCATTATATAGCTAAATATAACAACATACATTCTCAAATCCCAGATTCTAATACCTTATAACCTCGTTCATTACAAATAATGATAATTACATTATCCTTTACATATTACAAGAGTGACTTTCATCCGCCACCAATGATACATAACAGTTCATTAAACTATTCTATAGTTTATTTAAACTATTCTACATTGCAAATCTTCACTTAATCTTCACGCTCATTCATATACTGAATGACACTTCTTCTGGATACCGATCAGCTTGATCTTTATGGGATCCTTAAGTTCTTCTACTCGTATGCTGAAAATATTTTTCATTTAAAGCAAGTGTGAGCATTCGATTGCTCAGCAAGTCATAGCAGTTGAATAAATAACTTCAAGAATTTAAACATTCTTTTAAGACTTCAATAACCGAACAAAGGTTATGAAGCAGCTTGAATAATAGGAATAAACTCTGATTCCTATCATTTTAAAACACTAGTCATATTCACTTTGAAATACTTTCATTCTTCTAACTTTTTTCATACACATCATGTCTGGCTAGAATCAATAGCACAGACTTAACAATAACGGTTCAAATAAACAGAACCTTCTCATGTTGAACAGTTTAATCACAGAACAGTTCATCTCATAGAAACATCGAAGTGTTAAAATTATGGCATAAGACCTCATACATTCTACCACCTTGTACAAATATCACACACTTGCACATAGATAAAACTTCTCATGCTCAACATCTGAGAAAGTTTAAGAAACTAGCATTCACTTAAAATATGAATGAAGTTAGGAAACTTGCCTTACGCACAGCTACAGCATACAATTTACGCTGAACTACTCATTCTAATTCCTATATAGCACATAAGGAAATAACACATATACTAATTAGTCATATACTTGACTTTACGCATTGGTTTACTTAACACATATACCAATTTTACACGTTTTTTAAGAAAAAAATTTATCGTCTAACTTAATTTTTCACGACATATTATGGTCAAATCTTTCGACGGAATGTCATTTCGACATACCGAACTCTCGGAAAGGCTTAGGTTATTCAAACCCTAACCTTTAGGGTTTCGTCGGGTGAATAATGCATATTTCATCTTTTTCCTTGAAAATATTTTTGTTCCCGAAAAAATTTTATTTTCGTCTTGAAAATTCTTACTCGTTCAGTCTAGCTCGTAGCCAGAATCCTCCCATAGTATAATCATCCTATGTTCTAGAATGATTAATAAACACATAGCACATAATCTTATTAATAAAAATAATTCATTTTATTAATAATTAATTCTTTAAACTTAAATTCTGGACAATCTAATTTTCCAGGTTGTCACATTCTTCCCCCTTTATAAAAATTTCATCCTCGGAATTTCTTAAAACCACACCCATACCCAGGTCATCACATTCACCCCTTCTTCACAAAATTTCATCCTCGAAATTTTTAACATTCCCTAACCTTCATAACTTATCAAGAATTATGAAGTAGAATGAATAACGAGGAATATAAAAATTCCTTTAAAACATTTCATACTTTTGCTGAGGGGTCAAATCGACACGAACTCTTACTAGGTTGAACAGCATTTCGCCGTAAACCCTTCTTTCACGGTCAGTTTACAATCACCAAGAAAGTAAACTACCTCTTCCATATGTAGGTGATCAACCCATCATATAACCCCATTTCGGGGTGTGTTCACCTCAGACATAATCATTAGATTCCGCACCAAAGCAATTTGGTTTGGCACAACTTCTCAAAGAAAGCTCGATCGATTTCTCTTTAAATATGACATACCATTTGTCTTAGCCAAATCAAATAGCTTAGACCATACCAATAAATTGGACATCAACTTGAAACATTCATCTAGTCAAATCAATTGACATCGACTACTTCTTTAAATTCTTTCACAATACATCAAAACATTTTATGACGTCATGATACCGTATTTTTCACAGTATGTTGAGGACTTCATTAGTTTATGAATTCATCATTATACATCATACCATAGCGGGTTGTTGATCCTAAGATCACATCCAATACTAGGTTCAATTGCATTAATAACTCCATCCTTTTACCATCTTTGCATCAAATGCACTAATGATATAAAATTCATTTTGATATTTCAAATCAACTTCTGTCTAGCCGAAAAGCATAGACATATAAAAAATAGTTCTTTTAAAATCTATTGATTCCAAAAGTTGAACCAATTCTTTCCTTTTTAAAACGTTCAATAAGCACAATTTTAATAAACTTCAAAATCTAGCATAGCTAGATGACTTGCAATATCTTCCTTCATTGTCTTACTTGCGACAATACTTAACCTTCTCTAGCACCTTCAATGCCAAGTCTACTAAAAATACTTCGTTTTCAGTCTAATCATTCCTATACCTTATTATAGTCCGTTAACTTACCACACTTTGTGTGTTTAGGAACTTTCCACAACCATATGTGTTTAAGAACTTATCTTCGCAATATGTAATCCAAGAACAAATCAAGGACTATCCATACGCTCAGGGCTCAGAAACATAGCATATAACTATGAGTCACAAACTTTTCATAAGTATGAGTTTCAAGAACTCGCACCTATCTTAACATTCTCTACCTATCAAGTATATACGTGAGAAAAGATTCACCTTCTCGTCATATACATATTGATAGCGTGACAATACTATTTCAATGATTATCACTGTAATAAGCTAAGCAGTTGTTACACCAAAGCACAAACCTCCGACCATAATAGAGGTTCATACAACTCAGCTATCACATGAGTCCTAAATTGAAATTTTATAACTTATAACTTTCTCTTTACCTAATACGAATCTTCTTTAATTTGTATGCTATCCTTCACAACTCAATCTGAGTTCTTCTTCCCATACTACTTCATAGTACCATTCATTTATAACATTAGCTATAAATCATTCATCGACGATTCAATATAATCACGTGGTGATCTTCTTCCTTAATCGTTTAACTCAACGACTTTCTTATCCTTCTCTCTACGATTATAGTCTTAGGTACTCATACCTAAGGTTTATAACTTGTAACGCCCTGAAATCCGATCTATCTTCACACCCGAATTTTGTGTATCACGAGTATATCTCCTTCCAAACATACATCATTATATAGCTAAATATAACAACATACATTCTCAAATCCCATATTCTAATACCTTATAACCTCGTTCATTACAAATAATGATAATTACATTATCCTTTACATCTTACAAGAGTGACTTTCATCCGCCACCAAGGATACATAAAAGTTCATTAAACTATTCTATAGTTTAATTAAACTATTCTACATTGCAAATCTTCACTTGATCTTCACACTCATTCATATTCTGAATGGCACTTCTTTTGGATACCGATCAGCTTGATCTTTACGGGATCCTTAAGTTCTTCTACTCGTACGCTAAAAATGTTCTTCATTTAAAGCAAGTGTGAGCATTCAATTGCTCAGCAAGTCATAGCAGTTGAATAAAAAACTTCAAGAATTTAAAAATTAAGGTTATAAAGCAGCTTCAATAATAGGAATAAACTCTGATTCCTATCATTTTAAAACCTTAGTCACATTCACTTTAAAATACTTTCATTCTTCCACCTTTTTTCAGACACATCATCTCTGGCTATAATCAATAGCACAGACTTAACAATAATGGTTCACGTATAAACAAAACCTTCTCATATTGAACAGTTCAATCACAGAACAGTTCATCTCATAGAAACACCGAAGTGTTAAAATTGTGGCATAAGACCTCATAAATTCTACCACCTTGTACAAATATCACACACTTGCACATAGATAAAACTTCTCATGTTCAACATCTAAGAAAGTTTAAGAAACTAGCATTCACTATATAGCACATATACATACATCATTATATAGTTAATATAACAACATACATTCTGAACCCTAGGTTCTAATACCTTATAACCCCGTTCATAACAAATAATGATAATTACATTATCATTTACATCTTACAAGAGTGACTTTCATCCGCCACAAAGGATACATAACAGTTCATTAAACTATTCTATAGTTTAATTAAACTATTCTACATTACAAATCTTCACTTGATCTTCACGCTCATTCATATACTGAATGACACTTCTTATGGATACCGATCAGCTTGATCTTTATGGGATCCTTAAGTTCTTCTACTCGTACACTGAAAATGTTTTTCATTTACAGCAAGTGTAAGCATTCAATTTCTCAACAAGTCATAATAGTTGAATAAACTACTTCAAGAATTTAAACATTCTTTTAAGACTTCAATAACCGAACAAAGGTTATGAAGCAGCTTGAATGATAGGAATAAACTCTAATTCAATCATTTTAAAACATTAGTCACATTTACTTTGAAATACTTTCATTCTTCTACCTTTTTCCATACACATCCTGTCTGGCTAGAATCAATAGCACAGACTTAACAATAACGGTTCACGTATAAACAGAACCTTCTCATATTGAACAGTTCAATCACAGAACAGTTCATCTCATAGAAACACCGAAGTGTTAAAATTGTGGCACAAGACCTCATACATTCAACCACCTTATACAAATATCACACACTTGCACATAGATAAAAATTCTCATGTTCAACATCTAGGAAAGTTTAAGAAACTAGCATTCACTTAAAATATAAATGAAGTTAGGAAACTTGCCTTACGCACAGCTACAGCTTACAGTTTATGCTGAACTGCTCATTCTAATTCCTACATAGCACATATGGAAATAACACATACACCAATTAGTCATATACTTGAATTTAAGCATTGGTTTACTTAACTTTACTCGGTAGGGTTCGCGTTCTTATAAACTAAGTTTACGTGACCAACTTTCTTCTATCGCTTTACGGTGTTACGATATACGAAGATGTCTTACTCATGCTATCATCAGCTTTGGTGATTTATATTCTTATCTTCTTCTTATAACTCTTCTAGGACTCAGCACAGATCGTGTCTTTACTAGTAGTCAATTTGGTACTCTGAGTGGTTTCCCACAAATAACTAACAAACTAGTTTCTGTCTCATCTACACTATTTTTCACAGTGAGTTAGATCGGTTGCAAGTTTTGTATATACCTCCGCTCTTTGAAGGAATTTTTTAACCTAGCTCCCATATGTCAACCATCAAAGATTAAAATTGTACCACAACTTAAATTTATCTTAACTTATCTGAACCATTAAAACTATAATATTTGTTAAGTCAATTTCTCATTCCTTATGGCTTTCTGGCAACTAAATACCATACCTCAGGATTTATTCTTTATCATCTAAGTCATACAGTCTTTTCTATACTCAGAACGATTATTCAATATTAATTCTACGCATTCATAGTGTTAAGCATTTTACGTTACTTTATTCATATCTTACAACGTCCGGTTCATTTGACTCGGAACGTCATCCAAGTTATTATCACTACTCGGCTTCTTAACAATATACGTCAATGTCTTTAATTCAGTTCTTCACCGTTCACATGTTTAATCATTATTCTTCATTACCTTACGGTCAAACCATACACGGTGTGTAGGTTCTTCCCATTTAATATTCGCGTACACTCAACCCTTACGTCGGCTAAAGTGTTTAACACTTACATTTCATTCAATCTTTCTCTATCCGACTCACATTCGGACTTTCATTATTCTTATTACCATTCATTATGGCTTTCTTGATTGTTTCATATCTTACTTACTACTTTCATCAACGTCTAAGTCATACAACCAATGTATACTTAGAATGCTCATCCAACGCGAATACGATTCACGAGAATCGTTTACGTATTCAACGTTCACATTGTTCGTCTCTTAATCTCTCATTCAACCTTTACCTAAGGTTTTAATCGCTTTCATTCATTATCCATTACATGAACCCCACGTTCATTATTCTTTCCTTAATGTCAAAGTCATACGGTTCATTGTATGCTCGTTCATCGCAACTATGTTGCGTTTACATTCTTTTCATTCTTTGTCTTTTAATCTCGTTCAACCTTCATTAAAGGTTTAAATTCACTTGATTAAGTGTTACATTAGGTGAACTATATATTCTTTATCTTTCCTTACACTTCCCTCAGGAGTTGAGTAATTAAACTCTCTTCTTTGGGTCTAGCTCTGCACCGGCGCTGCGATGTCGGTTCCTTCCTTTCTTCTCATGCTACAGCGCCACTTACCAGTAGTTGATTTTTCGGGTTGGTGTGGCAGCGCCGCCTCCCAAGGCTTAACTAGCGCTGCGGCGCCAGGCCTCAAACTTTAAAAATCTTTTCTAAGTCTTGAACTGGTTTGAGATGCTTACTTTATAATCTCATAACTCCTTCGTTATAACTCGGAACGAGGTCGTTCCAAAGCCATCTTCATACTCTCATCACATACTTTAACTTCCCTTGGATAGAATTTCATTCTGAATCCATTAGCATGCCATTCGATTGGCTTAAATTTCATTACTCGTTCGTTTTACGTTATTAACGCTCTTCGTTCATTCGTCCGTAGTTCGGTCATCCGAACTTGGAACTTATTTTTTCTTGAGTCCACGACTCATGTTTTCTACGTTCTCTTTTATTCTTATGAAACTCTACACATTCGGGTTCATTTACATACTTTCTATTTCTCATTTGTCTTTTACAAAATTTTTGCCATAACTTTGTTATAGCTAAGTTCAATCTGTTCTTCATGAACGTTTCTATCATTCCTAACCAAGCAATAAGCATCTAACTTATACACGATGGTTTTAAACTTGTCCATCAATAACAACTTATAACTACGATGGTTTTAAACTTGTTCATTAACAACATTCTTCGTGTTCTTCGCGTTCTTCGTTCGTTCTTCATTTTTAATCCATACTTTGATTATGATTTCACTTTTTTTTTAAATTTAGAGTTATAAAACACCATTGCTTACTTATTTCACCGAATTGTTCGTATGATTCATTCAGATCATTCAAATTCATTATGAAATTTATACTTCCTTAAGAAAGTTATAAACTAAACTTCTAATTCTTATTTCTTCGTTTTCTCATGATTTCAACCATATGAAAATCATTCTTAACATCTTTTTCTTCGTCTATTCTCATTAAGCTATGTTTTTAACATAGAAAACTTAAAGAAAATTTAACTTAGAAGTTAGGTTGTGAATACCTTTTTTCTTTATTCTTCTTCCTCTAGACAAAGCTGACGATTTACTAGATTTTCTATTTCTCGATCATCTCTTCCTTCTTCATGCTCTTTCTCTTCCTTCTTCTTCTTCTCCAAGCTCTCAAGCTTTCTCTCTCTCACAAAGTGTTGATTGATTTCAAAGAAATCAACTAACAGTTCTCTTTTATAAATTTTCACGGCTAGGGGCAAAATAGTCATTTTCCCCCTAAAGTTACTATTCACAACTCCTTATTAAATTTCCTTACTATTCACGAAGCTTCTTTTGGAAGCTTCGTGCTTCCGTCTTGTGGAATTCGTCCGACAGTTTGAAAAACTGCGATTCTCGGAATCCAAATATTTTTGGATATTTCATCTTTCCTCTACAGATTAACTTTTACGCATTCTTTAGAACTTTAAAAAACTGAAAAACACTTTTTGATGATAAGCGTTTTCCTTCACGTTTTCTCCTAACGTAGTTAAACGAATGAAAAGTACATAACAATACTTTTCGTCGTTTTTATTTTGCCCAATTTTTGCATATTTTTCGAGAAAAACTTTTATCGGATAACTTAACTTTTCACGACATATTATGGTCAAATCTTTCGACGAAATGTCATTTTGATATACCAAACTCTCGGAAAGTCTTAGGTTATTCAAACCCTAACCCTTAGGGTTTCGTCAGGTGAATAGTGCCTATTTCATCTTTTTCCTCGAAAATATTTTTGTTCCTGAAAAAATTTTATTTTCGTCTTGAAAATTCTTACTCGTTCAGTCTAACTCGTAGCCAGAATCCTCCCGTATTATAATCATCATATGTTCTAGAACGATTAATAAACACATAGCACATAATTTTATTAATAAAAAAATTATTTTATTAATAACTAATTCTTTAAACTTAAATTCTGGACAATCCAATTTTCTGGGTTGTCACAGGTGAGCTGAATTTCTTTCTTGGACTACAAGTGAAGCACACTGATGAAGGGATCTTCATCAACCAAGCCAAGTATATCAAGGATCTACTTAAGAAGTATGGCATGGAATTAGCCACTCCCGTGAAGACTCCAATAGCCTTTGCAACCAAACTTGACAAGGATGAATATGGTAAAATTATTGATATAACTCAATACAGAGGTATGATATGATCTTTCTTATACTTAACTGCTAGTAGACCAGATATCATGTTCTCTACTTATATTTGTGTTAGGTTTCAAGTTAACCCTATGTAATCTCATTTAGTTGCTGTTAAAAGGATTTTTGAATATCTCAAGAGCACTCCATATTTGGAATTGTGGTATCCCAAGGAGTTTCTCTTTGATCTAATAGGATATTAAGATGCAGATTTTATAGGATGCAATATTGATATGAAAAGCACTAGTGATACGTGTCAACTGCTAGGGAATAAGCTTGTCTCATGGTTGAGTAAGAAACAGAATTTAGTATTTACTTCAACTGCAGAAGCTGAGTACATTAATGTTGGTAGCTATTGTGCTCAAATTTTGTGGATGAAGAATCAACTAGCTAACTATGGGTTTGATTTTAAATTTATTCTTATATTTTTTGATAATACTAATGCTATATCTATAACTCATAATCATGTCATGTATTTTAGGACTAAGCATATATTCCTATATTTTAAATTTATTCCTATATTTATTTTTTCTCTCTGTTGTTCTTTGGAATGAGACTTAATTGAGAAACTAGCTGAACCCTTATTTCCACTTTATTTTTCAACTTAGAGTGCACTCTTATACAATGTATACAAACTAAAACATATTTGTTCAATAATAAAATTAATGTATTGCGTTTATTTAGAGTGAAAGAGACACTGCTTGGCCTCATGATCCTCGCTCTAGATGGAGTCTTTGTGTCACAATTCCTTCCTGTGTTATCCTTCCAAAATTAAGAGAAACAAATTCCATAGTGGTACTCAAATTGAATGAATCTCCGGTCCTTATCTATGCGAAGGGTTAGATGTTTTTACACTACAAAGTATATTTTATACTCTATCTATTTATATTAAATGGAATACTTGGAAGGGATTTAATGAAATCATTTGAGACTTGCCACGATTACTTATTAAATTTACTTTTTAATTTTAATGTGTTTTTAACGTCGAACGAGATAGCGATTATCATGCGGACTAGGTAATAAATAAATTTACAAGTAAAGGAACAAGAGATTCACCGAAAAACATGTTGCCTCCTTTTTAGATCTAACAAAAGGACTCTAACTCATGCAAGCATACATGGGTCAACAAGTAATACAGAGTAAGTAAAGTATCGACCCACGGAGAAAGGTTTCAAAATTAAATTATTATGCATCAACTATTTCACTATTTATATATGCTTGAACGAACGCTTATGATTTTGAATTACTCTAAACTCAAATAATAACTAAAAGAAGAAAAATAGAATAATAAATGAAATCTGGAAATAATGGGATTCTAACTTCAATTCATACTTCATCTAAATAATACCCTCATGCAAGATCATTCATGTGTCATGGAAAATTAGCTAAGAGCACAAAGACTAGACATAACCATTTTTCAATGCATTATGACCTACTTACATAACATCCACGTGCAATAGAAATCATGTAATCATCAATAAAACCAACATCACTATATTTCTATGTGACATTGCAATAATACTGACTTGAAGCATAAGCTCTTATATAACTACACACGGTGAAATAGTATATTTCTATCTGGTTCACGAAATATAAAGCTAAATAATTCAGCCTAATAAACGCATGCTATCATGATTACAACCATACTCACATGTCATTTTTCAATTTCATATAAGTACATAAAATGAATGGTGATCAGACATTCATGCAATCAATTCAATCATAATAGAATTTCCATGATAACTACATAATCAAGCATTCAGGCCATTAATATTAGATTACATATCAATATCTGTTAGAATCCCATAATGGAGTTTAGTTCATCGTTGAACTGAAAGCCATTATGGGATTAAAGCAACATATAGAAAATAAATAAAAACAATTGAGAGAAGATAGAATCGATCAAACCCAATTGCTGATTATATTCCAAGAGTTCTGTTCAAATCCTCAATAATCTCCAGCAACATAAAAGTAGTTCGTAATCAATGATTGAATTCTAAAGAAGAAGTAATAAAATATTAAGTCTATGCTTGGATCCTCGTTGGAATTCGTTCAAAGCGTAGAACCCTCGTTCTATATTATGAAAAACTGGTAAAAAGTAAAGTTGATGGTGTCTGGTACCAACCAGAGTAGTTTATACCAACCCAAACACTTCAAATTTCAAAATTACAAAAAAAGTCAACAACTGCAGTCGATGACGCGCGCGACCGCTCGAGATCCCCATACAAAATAGGCGCGGGCACGCGTGTATGCAAAATAAGCTCTTTCCAGTTGATGGCGTGGGTGCGCGTGTTCTAGCTCGTGTAGCCGCGCGGCTTCTGCATTTTGAACCCTCAAGTTCTGCTATTGTTGCTTCCTTGTCATGCTGCTCTTGTTCATTTGACATGCTACTTTTTCTTCTTTGTCCATCAATGCTTAGTTTCTTTTCTCCACTCGACCCTCGTGTTATGCCTTCACTGATCTCATGCCACCTATCAATGCCGAGCTATGACATTTCCTGTACTTTTACACCAGAGGAGTTCTCAGTACATGCAATGCAAAATAACACGAAACGCAACTAAAAACATACTAAAATATACTTGAGATGGGCATAGTTCACGTGAATTGATATCCAATAAATAGGTATAAAACCCACTTCGACACATAATCCACTTCTACCCACTTCAACACATAATCCACTGCGAGCAAGATGTAAAGATTTCCGCAAGAAGAAGCAAAAGGACTCATGAAATCTATCCCCCACACATCAAAAATTTCCACTTCGAGGATTGTGTTTAATGGCATTTCATTTCTTTTCGAAATGCTCCCAACTCTCTGACATCTGTCACATCTCTGGACAAAACTGTACGCATCCTTGAAAATTGTCGGCCAGTAGAATCCTATTTGTAGCACTCTAGCCACTTTTCGCTCTCCACCATAGTGACCCCCATACACAGAAGCATGACAATCCTGCAGAATCCCCTCGATCTCGCTATATGGGATACACCTTCTTATCATCTGATTAGCACATTGTTTGAACAAATATGGCTCATCCTATATAAACCATTTAACATTATATAGGAATTTCTTCTTTTGATGACCCACCAAATCAGAAGGTACCATCTTACTCACCAAGTAATTCGCGTAGTCTGCAAACCATGGCACTTCCCCCCTTTCACCACAAATAACTGGTCATCTGGAAAGGATTCATTAATTAAAACTTTGTCTAGATAAGTGGTCCACCACTTGGTTCTCAGTTCCCTTTCTGTCCTTGATCTCTAAATCAAATTCTTGCAACAATAATATCCATCTGATCAAGCGGGGATTTACATCCTTCTTTGCCACTAAATGTCGAATTGCTGCGTGATCCGTGTACACTATCACCTTCGTACTAATCAGATACGCTCGGAATTTATCAAAGGCATACACAACTGCTAGTAATTCTTTCTCTGTGGTGGTGTAGTTCAACTGAGCATCCGTAAGGGTCTTGCTAGCATAATAGATCACATGAAAAATTTTCTCCTTTCTCTGACCCAAAACAGCCCCCACAGCATAATCACTGGCATCACATATTAACTCAAACGGCAAATCCCAATCTGGTGCAGTAATAACTGGTGCTGAAGTTAATTTCCCCTTCAAGTGCTCAAATGCTGACACGCGGGCCTCATCAAATTTGAACTTTACATCCTTCTCCAATAAACTACATAGTGGTTTAGTTATCTTGGAGAAGTCTTTTATGAATCTGCGATAGAAGCCTGCATGTCCAAGAAAACTGCGAACACCTTTTACTGAAGTAGGAGGTGGAAAATTATCAATAGTTTCTAGCTTAGCCCTGTCCACCTTGAGTCCCTTCTTCGAAACCTTGTGTCCCTGAATTATTCCTTCTTGTACCATAAAATGGCACTTTTCCCAATTCAGTACTAAATTTGTTTCAACACACCTTCTCAAGACCATCACCAAATTCTCAAGGCATAAATCAAAAGAATCCCCAAATACCGAGAAATCATCCATGAATACCTCCACATTTTGTTCCACCATATCCAAAAAAATAGCCATCATGCATCTCTGAAAGGTGGTTGGAGCATTGCACAACCCGAAAGACATCCTTCTGAAAGAAAAAGTGTCGTATGGACATGTGAAGGTTGTCTTTTCCTTGTCTTCTGGAGCTATCACAATTTGGTTATAGCCTGAATATCCATCCAGAAGGCAATAATACTCATGGCCTGCTAGTCTATCCAACATTTGATAGATAAATGGTAGTGGGAAATGATCTTTCCTCGTAACTTTGTTAAGCATGTGGTAGTCCATGCAGACTCTCCACCCCGTCACTGTTCGTGCTGGAATCAACTCATTATTCTCATTAGAAACCACGGTCATACCACCCTTCTTCGGTACACACTGCACTGGGCTCACACATGAACTATCTGAAATCAGATATATTATGCCTGCATCCAGCCATTTCAAAACTTCTTTCTTGACCACTTCTTTCATGATCGGATTAAGTCTTCTTTGTTGCTCTACCGACAGCTTACTATCATCTTCCAACAGGATCTTATGCATGCAAAAAGAAGGGTTAATCCCTTTTATGTCTGCTATAGTCAATCCAATAGCCGACTTGAACTCTCTAAGGACTCGTAACAATTTTTCTTCCTGAAAAGATGTTAGTGCAAAAGAAATAATCACAGGTAGCTTTGAATCTTTATTTAAAAATGCATACCTCAAATGGTCTGGAAGTGGTTTCAATTCAAGTTCTGGAGGTGTCTCAAGAGATGACTTCAATTTTACTGACGTCTCTCCAGCTTTCTTCAATAGCTCAATAGGAATTTTGAATTTCTGAATTGTGGAGTAGTATCAAGAAATTGCACAAGTTCTTCAAATTCCTCATCCTCTAGTTCTGAATTTTCAGCAATAACACTTCTCAACGGTTCATGACCCATCAAACTCTCTACTTCATCATTTAAGACCTGATCCACCAAATCAACCCGGAAGCATTCCTCTTCTTCTTTCGGAAACTTTATTGCCTTGAATACGTTAAAGGTAACCTCTAGATCATGAACACGCATAGTGAGTTCCCCTTTTTGAACATCTATCAAGGTCCTTCCTGTGGCTAGGAATGGTCTCCCTATTATGATTGGTATACTCTTATCTTCTTCATAATCTAAAATGATGAAGTCAGCCAAAAAGATGAATTTATCCACTTTTACCAATACATCTTCAACAATTCCCCATGGATAGGTGATGGATCTGTCAGCTAGCTGCAAAGAAATATTTGTCGGCCTTGGAGCTGGCAATCCCAACTGATTGAATACTGACAAGGGCATCAAATTGATACTTGCCCCAAGATCACACAAACATTTGCTGAAGCTCATCTTTCTGATTGTGCATGGAATTGTGAAACTGCCCGGATCCTTCAGCTTTGGAGGTAATTTGCACTAAAGCACTGTACTACATTTCTATGTCAAGGCCACAATCTCAAAATCTTCTAATCTCCTCTTCCTTGACAAGATACCCTTCATGAACTTTGCATAACTAGGCATCTGTTCCAATGCCTCGGCGAAAGGTATGCTAATCTGCAGCTTTTTAAAGACCTCCAAGAACTTACTGAACTGCTTGTCTTCCCTCTACTTATTCAATCTCTATGGATACGGAACCGGAAGGAGAACTAGTGGTGTTTTACTCACGGGCTTCTCAACTGATCCTGTTTTTTTATCCTCTTCCTGTTGTAACTCAGAACCTTCATGGTTTTCTTTCTCAGCAGACAAATTTTCAACCTCGCGCGGTCGCGCGTCTTCTCTTTGTAAACATGGCACGGGCGCGCCTGGTTGATTTCACACTGCTGTTTCCTGCACTCACAGGTGTGATCGCTTTGACATCGCTCCTTCCTTCTCTTCTTGGATTTGCCTCCGTAGTACTTGGCAATGAACCTTGGGGCCTATTGTTAAGCATGCTCGCCATCTAACCCATTTGAGTTTCCAGATTTTTAATAGCCACTGCTTGGCTTTTGATCATCACCTCTGTATTTTCCATGCACTTCGTCATCATCTCATCCATTTCTGATTTCTTTTCTTGCTGAGGTGCAGCTGGAGTGTGATGTTGTTGTTGAGAAAATCCCAGTGGAAAAGGTGGTCTTGGTGTAAACCGTATGTGTTGGGTGGCGTGGTCGAAATTGGTGATTCTATTTGAAACTAATTTTGTTGATTTCCTTATTTATTTGACCAACTGAAGTTTGGATGGTTGCGGTTGTTGGGGTTGTATGTGTTCTGAAATTGCCCATGATCCTTCCTATAATTGCTCATATACTGCACAGACTCCGAGCTGATAGCACATTGATCCATTGAGTGTGACCCTGCACAAATTTCACACACAAATGCAACTGTCTTCGCCTTACTCTCTGTCAATGAATCAATTTTCTTCGCTATGGATGCCATCTGTGCTGACAACTGAGTGATAGCATCCACTTCCAACAAACCTGCAACTCTGGGCTGTGGCATCCTGGCTGTAGGGTTTTGAAAATCATTCGCTACCATTGTCTCAATAAGGTTATAAGCTTCCTCATAACTCATTGCCCATAACGCTCCTCCTGCAGCTGCATCTACAATCTGCCTTGACTGCCATCCCAATCCATTATAAAATGTGTTGATCACCATCCAATCTGGCATACCATGGTGTGGACACTTCCTTAGCATCTCTTTGTATCTCTCCCAAGCTTTATATAGAGATTCACCCTGTTGTTGCTCAAACTGAGAAATTGTTGTCCTCATCTTCGCAGTCTTAGCCATTAGGAAAAACTTGGCTAAGAATTTCTGTGCTAGGTCCTCCCATGTAGTAATTGATCCCGAAGGTAAAGAGTGAAGCCAACTTCTTGCTTTATCCCTCAATGAAAACGGAAATAGTCTAAGTCAGATAGCATCCTCCATCACCCCATTATATCTAAACGTGTCACAAATCTCAATAAAGCGCAATAGGTGTTCATTAGGATCATCTGTAGCAGCACCCCCAAACTGTACTGAATTCTGCACCATTTGAATAGTGACTGGCTTTATTTCAAAGGTATTAGCTGCTATCGTTGGTCTGACTATGCTTGACTGCAGTCCATTAATGTTCGGCATGGAATAGTCCCTCAAAGCCCTATGCTCCTTTCTTTGACCTTCTCTTTGTCCTTCGACTGCCATATTAGATGTTGTTCCTTCTAATTCTGCTTGTAAATTTTTACACACTTTCACTTTCCAACCTCTCCCGTTTATGTTGTCCTGTACTGGTATCAATTCAAAATTGGATGATCGCGTGTGCATAAAATATATATAAGTACCTGAAACAAAAACAAAGACAAAAATAGAAATGAGATAAGATTAGATTTGTCTAAGTCATACAATATAGCTTAAAACTGATGATAATAATGAAAAATTTAAACGACTTTCCCCGGCAACGGCGCCAAAAACTTGTTGCCTCCTTTTTAGATCTAACAAAAGGACTCTAACTCATGCAAGCATACATGGGTCAACAAGTAATACAAAGTAAGTAAAGTATCGATCCACGGATAAAGGTTTCAAAATTAAATTATTATACATCAACTATTTCACTATTTATATATGCTTAAACGAACGCTTATGATTTTGAATTACTCTAAACTCAAATAATAACAAATAGAAGAAAAATAGAATAATAAATCAAATCTAGAAATAATGGGATTCTAACTTCAATTCATACTTCGTCTAAATAATACCCTCATGCAAGATCATTCATGTATCATGGAAAATTAGCTAAGAGCACAAAGACTAGACATAATCATTTTTCAATGCATTATGACCTACTTACATAACATCCACGTGCAATAGAAATCATGTAATCATCAATAAAACCAACATCACTATATTTCTATGTGACATTGCAATAATAATGACTTGAAGCATAAGCTCTTATACACACGGTGAAACAGTATATTTCTATCTGGTTCAAGAAATATAAAGCTAAACAATTCAGCCTCATAAATGCATGTTATCATGATTACAACCATACTCACATGTCATTTTTCAATTTTATATAAGTACATGAAATGAATGGTGATCAAACATTCATGCAATCAATTCAATCATAATAGAATTTCTATGATAACTACACAATCAAGCATTCAGGCCATTAATATTAGATTACATATCAATATCCGTTAGAATCCCATAATGGAGTTTAGTTCATCGCTGAACCGAAAGCCATTATGGGATTAAAGCAACACATAGAAAATAAATAAAAATAATTGAGAGAAGATAGAATCGATCAAACCCAATTGCTGATTATATTCCAAGAGTTCTGTTCAAATCCTCAATAATCTCCAGCAACATAAAAGTAGTTAGTAATCAATGATTGAATTCTAAAGAAGAAGTAATAAAATATTAAGTCTATGCTTGGATCCTCGTTGGAATTCGTTCAAAGCGTAGAACCCTCGTTCTATATTATGAAAAACTGGTAAAAAGTAAAGTTGATGGTGTCTGGTACCAACCACAGTAGTTTATACCAACCCAAACACTTCAAATTTCAAAATTACAAAAAAAGTCAACAAACAAGCTACGATGATGAAGCGCGACGCATTGAGATCCCCATACAAAATAGGCGCGGGCACGCGTGTATGCAAAATAAGCTCTTTCTAGTTGATGGAGCGGGCGCGCGTGTTCTAGCTCGTGTAGCCGCGCAGCTTCTGCATTTTGAACCCTCAGGTTCTGCTGCTGTTGCTTCCTTGTCATGCTTCTCTTGTTCCTTTGACATGCTACTTTTTCTTCTTTGTGCATCAATGCTTAGTTTCTTTTCTCCACTCGACCCTCGTGTCATGCCTTCGCTGATCTCATGCCACCTATCAACGCCGAGCTATGCCATTTCCTGCACTTTTACACCAGAGGAGTTCGCACTACATGCAATGCAAAATAACACGAAACGCAACTAAAAACGTACTAAAATATACTTGAGATGGGCATAGTTCGCGTGAATTGATATCCAATAAGTAGGTATAAAACCCACTTATCAAAACACAGAGAAAACTTCTCTAATGCTTAAATGTATATTTATCAAAATTAAAGTTGTTTCCATTCAACCCACAAGCCGAGTTTTATAGCTAACAAAACTTGATGTCCAAGTCATAATAGAATTCCTAAAAATACAAAAACAAAATCCTAACAACTTCCTATATTTATGGAAATAAAATTATAATAAGTAACAACTTCATATAAAAGATTTACCTCCTAATAAAATTCTATTACCATAAACGAAATAAACAATAATAATATAATAAAGTTAGTCTGTTGAACTCCCAAAGTCATGATGCCACGAGCCCGAAGACATCCAATCTCCCGAAGTCAATCCTCTAGTCCGAATTCGAAGGTGTCAATGACCTCCACGTACCCTTCGACAATTCTCCAACTCATGATACTCTAAGGCTATCAACATATTATCCGACAGCTCGGTATCATCAGCCTCGGATCATCCTGCATCAGTCACCCCGGATTCGAAAGAACTCGTCCTTGAGTTCACAATTTTATCATCAGACTGCTCAAAACAAGGGCTCAAATGCTTCACGTTTAAAACGTCTGAAGTCCGCAAATGACTAAGAATGTGCAACTGATAAGCATTGTCATTGATCTTCTGTAGAATATCACAAGGACCAATCTTCCGATCCTTAAACTTATTATAATCACCAACAAGAAAACGATCTCGGATTAGTATGTCCCAAACACAATCTCCAACATTAAAAACAATCTGACGACGATGACTGTCAACATGATCCTTGTACTTAGCATTGTTTTATGTAATGAATTTGTACACCTGATCATGAATAACCTAAACATGATCTGCCATTTTATCCGCTTTAGGGTGCACTCGTCCAATCCGAGGAATAGGAACCAAGTCTTGGACCCCGTAAGGGTTCTGGCCACAAACTTTCTCAAAAGGACTCAGGTTAGTAGTCCGGGTATTTTTTACAAATTAAATTTAAATTGGGTTTATTATGAAATTAAATTGGACATTTTAATCCGCACATATTAGGAATATTTAATTCCTTACACTAGGACTTTATCAAAATAAATAAAATTTCATTTATCCATTTACTAGTCCACTAATTTAATTATTTAATAATTCATTTAATTGAATTAGTATATTCCTAACACATTAGTGTACTACAATACGCAATAAAACATATAAGTAACCCATATATATTTAATCAACATAATAACACCAAATAATTATTCTAAAAATAGTTTTTATAAAAATATTTATTTTATTTGATAAATATTTATAATTTTTTAAAAAAAATTACAAGTTTTCTGAACAGAGCCAAATGTTTTTCCTTCCGTGACCGTTCCATGTCAAAGCACTCTATCCAATTTGATTAGTTTGTGATCTTTTCCAATTTGCAATTTTATCCCATTTGGTTGCTAATGATAGGTGTTCTATTTATTATTTATTATATTTTCCTATTGTAGAATTCTTGTGTGTGTATTTTTTTTTTGTTGCTAAATTGTTGTGTTTTTTGTAGTTCTTTCTTGTGGCATGGGACTGATTTTGCGGAAGGTGACGTCAAAGATGAACGGCACCAAATTTAGATTAATTTATAGCAAGGTTACTTTGTTCAATGCCTTCAAATATTGAAATTGTGAATGTTTTTTTTTGTTTTAATTAAGTTGCTTATGTATTTGTAAACTTAGAGGCGTATTCAATTAAGATTTTTAAAAACTTTTTTTAAGTGACAGATTTTTGTAGAATTTATGGGATTTTAATAACTTTCACAAATTTTAAAGACTTTTTTTAAATGACTTTTATAGACTCCATGAAATAAATAACAGATTTTTATAAACTTTTTATCAAGACTGTGATAGATTTTTGTATACTTCTAATATATCTTGCAACTTATATTAATTGTTAATTAGCCCATGTGTACAACCTCTCCCTCTTTTTTCATGAATTAGAGTAAATCTCATTATATTATTGTGGCATGAGATTTTATATATGTTGAAAGCGTTCACATTATTCTACTCATTTCATGATACATTTGGATACTCGAATACCAATAAAACTTTAGAAACTACAGACGCAATACAAAAATTAAGCTCACTTTTTATTGAGCTATATATACTTTATGTCGTACGCTTTTTAGTAGGAATATCAAACTTTGTTTTTTCATAAAATAATATGACAATGAAAATCTATATAATCAAAAGTTGCAAAATTTTATTTTTTTTCCATTGCAGAAAATGAAATTCACACTCATGTAAACGTGTGATTCAATACTATATTGATTACTTTACTAATATGTGTGTGTGTTGATTTGTGTGATTGTGTGATTCTGTCAACCCAATTTTCCATCTTAACTGCTGCTAATTCTGTTTGATTTTGTGGACCTTTTTTATGCGCCTAACATATATCAAAGCAGTGCTTTTTTCCCTTTTTTATAAGGGAAAGATAACGATTCTGTCCAAAGACATACACATACACATCATATGTGTAAAAAATTAACAGTATGGAGGATACACCAAAGACAACATATGTGTAACATATATCAAAGCAGTGCGTGTTTATTTCATTATGATACACCAAAGACACTTGAAGACGAATATGGAGGATGTCTAAAAAATTAAAAGTAATTTCCTTCTTTTAAAATGTCAGAAAACTAAAAAAAAACATACACATACACATCATATATTTTCTATTTTCATATATTATACATACATAATCTTTACAACTGATATGGGAGTTTCATGATTTTATCTCACTTTTGTTGAACAAATAACTTTCCTCTTTCTATTGGAAGCTTTCGAACGGCTGCTTTTTTCCTCACCAATTCAGATTAGGTCTAGTTATTTGTTTACTTATTAATATATCTTGTTAATTCTCTTATTATAATAAATCCAATTTTATTTTTATGGCCCAAATTTTACCAAATTATTTATCCATCACATATTAATATTTATTAGCCCATATAAAATAAATAACTAGTTTGACCCAATAAAAGATAAAGTCCAATTAATAACTAGTTTTATCCACCTTTGTGTTTATTTGGAAGTCTTTAGAAATCTTTAGAGATGAGGTAAGATGTGACGCCCCCAAAATAGGTATACATCACCTATTCTGAGTCGCCAAATACATGGTACAGAATACAAATACAATCTTTAATATACAACAAGAGAGCTGTGAGTTTTAATACAAATATTGTCTTCAAGACACTATCCACTCTCAGAATAAGTCCTCATTACATTTATTGTCAAACTATTTAACAGAATAGTGAGGACTACTAATACTATCATCTGGACCGTCACTCCGTTCCCCGACTAGTCCCGGCTACGTTCTCATTTCCTGAAGAGAACAGTAAAAGAAAGGGTGAGCTCAACTAGCCCAATAAAAAATATTATGATTAAGATAATACATAATAAATTATCATTAGTCTTTAACAATGTTAAACTGATAAAATACAATAGACATCAAGTTTAACTGCAGCAGAACATACAATCCATTAAAAGAGTCATGTAGAGAATAAAATCTACTATCTTTTATGATTTAAAAGGTTTTTCATCACTTTTATCGCTGGGACTCGGCTTAATAAATAATCCACATCATCTCTGCACTACGGCCAAGGATATTCACTAGTATCACAACCACAAATTAGTCATGCACTACGGGCCAAGAATATTCGTGTATTCATCAATGGTCATGATCATGCCAACAACTGTCCATCAATGCACTACGGGCCAATGAGGACTTTTACCACATCATTTGTAACATTACGGTCATGATTACAATCAATAATCCCACGGTCATAATCATACCAAGTCCATCTATACACTACAGGCCACAGATGACTTTCAAAAAAATATAAACATGTGAATGATGACAATGATATAAGAATTCAATAAAAACAATTCAAGAATTAATTTATTCAGGAACTAATAACGTCCAAATTGTCAACATGATACTTCTTTGTAGAGTAAAATTTAAGAATGCTCAAAAGAATATTTCCATGAAAAGATACTGGATGAAGCGCAAATATCAAGGATATTCCACTAATTTCATGGAGTATAGAAGTCAAAACTTTAACCAACTGAGTTTAATAAAGAATGGAATAACAAATGAAATCACCATGCATGCGGTATTGCAGATGCAAAAGTTATTCCAACGAATAATAAATAATGGAACCGGAGTCAGCGTAATACGCACCCCATGGGATATTCCAACGAATAATAAAGAATGGAATAACAACGAAATTGCCATGCATGCGATATTTCGCGATAGACGGAGTTATTCCAATGTAATAATAAATAAGGAACTGTGCCCAGCGAAAAGCATGCATGTGGGATATTCAACAAGAATAATAAAGATTTTAACCGTGTCCAAATAAAAAACGCATGACAGGATATATTCCAAATGTAATAATAAAGAATGGAATAACAACAAATTTCACCATGTATGCGGTACTTCGCATAGACAGGTTATTCCAGCAGAATAATAAATAATGGAATAACAGAAGAATTTCACCAAGTATAAGGTAGACCGCGTATACAGGTTATTCCAACAGAATAATAAAGAATAGAATAACATAAGTTCTCTTCATGAATATGAAAAAAAAATACCCCTTACCTTATAAAAAAGAGTACTCCAATGGTAGGGCGGGGATATACTTGAAGAAACTTGCACTACGCTCAAAGCTTTCTCAAACGCTAAAGAAATACGCTCAAGATTACATAAGAAGAATTCTCTCTATAGTTTTTCTCTCTAGAGTTTCAGTGAATTCGTAAGAAATAATGAAGGAATGAGCTTCTATTTATAGAAGAATGGACTGAATAGTAACCAATCCATGAACGGTCCAGATTGATTTATTTTTAAATGGACGATCCAGATTGGTTTACGATAAAATATAATATATTCTATTTATAATCTAATAAAATGAATAACTTTATAAAAGTATTCTATTTTATATAAAAAGATTTTACTATGCAAACACTATGCATAATAAAATATAATATATTCTAATTATTGTTTAATAAAACAAATAACTTTATAAAAGTATTCTGTTTTATATAAAAAGATTTTACTATTAGCCTAATAAAATGAATAACTTTATAAAAGTATTCTATTTTATATAAAAAGCGTTTCTGTTTTATTACATTAATAATACTAATAAAACAAAACTTCATCATCATTATTATAATTCACACTATTAATCGACCAAGTCGTTCCCAGGAAAGAGGGGGTTTTCCAATAAGGATTTCTCCCTATTGGCTCGCAATTAGGTGACCAAACCTCTCCTTGGCAGAACTTCTAGACATCGTTAATAATGCAAATAATAATATTAACAACTTTATTATCTCAATTATTGATTTAATAATATATAAAATATTGACAATAATTGAATCAAATAACGTGAGATACTATGTAGCAATTACTGAAGCAATAATTAAACAAAACTGAGTGACTTCTCACGTAAGCATCAATAATCAATACAGTGTGCTACTATGCAACCACGCGTATTCTTGTACTTTTAACACTGGGTGTTTCAACAGTTAACGGTAAAACTTCCGCCGTTATTTTCATAAAATATATTTTTATGTTTTTTGTCATTTTCTCAATCCGACAATAATTCCGTTGTGGGGTCCACCAATGATTGTGCCGTCGTACGAATATTCCCTGTTAAAATGAATATTTCCCGACCAATCGAATATTATAAATAACTTGCGTACTTTACAAAATTTCTAAATATTACCCACAACTATAACATTATATCAAATTCATTCCATAATATTTAAAAATGATAATTATAGAAAATTCATCTTTATTCATAAAAGTTGGGGTCTTACATAAGACTTTGGATATGGGTTGATAGTTATAATTCTTCTTTTAAAGTTTGTCAAACTCTACCATTTGATAAAAATCTTTAAAAGCTATGACTTTTTGAATACCAAAATACTTTTATAGACTTTGTAAAAATCTTAATTCAATACCACTAAACTTTTATAAACTCTTTAAATGTCCTGATTGAATACAACTAAACTTTTAAAATCTTTAAAAGTCTTTAAAAATCTTAATTGAATACACCCCCCTTAGTATTATGTGTCAACTTCATATGATAATAGAATACAATTCCTATGACTATGATATGCTTATATATAAAATAGAAACTAATTTGAATTTAGGCTAAAAAGCACAAAGACAATTTAAATTTATTCTAATTGATTTGAGTGAGAAAGTACAAGCACGGTTCAGGTTCATTCTAATTTTCAGTTTATTGAAATGGAAAGAATGGGAGAATTTCGTTACGGTGTGCCTTCAGGTACGGACAATTTCTAGTGCTTATATATTTTTTGTTAAGCAATAAGTAAAGAAAAAAATTTAAAACAGCATTTAAATTTTAGTTTTGTGATTTTTATGTTGTTTTTGGTGGTGTCACATATATTTCAAGATGAAATTTATTTTTGTTTTATTTAGTCCCCTGATATATAAAAATGATTGGCATGCATATGACATATATTTCACTAAATTTAGAAGAAAAAAAGTCAAAATAGTCAAATAACTCAAACGAGCCAAGCTGGTTTTATTTTAATTAATTAAATTTTTTTAATTAATTATGGTCCTAATCCAATTAAAAATATGTGAGAGTACATTTATTAATTAATTCTCAAACTACTTTAGGAATTAAACTAATAATAATAAGGCTCCTCTTATTAATTTATATTTGATATTTCCAAAATATTAAATAATAAATATTAAGTTATTTAATTTATTACATCACCATAGATTAAATTAAATACACTTAACTTATTATTATGATTATGTCCTTCTTAAATAAATATTTTTTTCTTTTGTGGTGTGACTATTTAGGTTCTCCATATTAAATCGATTGTGAATAAATCAATTAGAACAATTTTAATCTTATTTAAATAAATAAATTAAATTATTTAATTCATTTAAATAAATAATATTTATTCTACAATAAGGGTAAGCCCCTTTAGCGATCAATGACTTTTCAAATAATATATATTTCAACATTAATCATAAAAGAACATTTAAGTAAATAGCTACCGTACAATTCAATCATTCTACCATATAATGTCCCAATTAAATATAAGACATGAAATTATTGTCAAGCCTTATTTTATATAATTGTATGTATTTTGATTCCAAAAAATGCACAACTCCAAATAATATAAATTAGAAACTACTTTCTAATTTCATTACACCTTGGCCAAGGATTCCTTGGTTGTCATTTATCGAATCACACAAGATATTCTCTTCTTTTACTAGAAACGGTAGATTCTTTATTGGTCATTCATTATTTCTATATATAACTTATTACGTCCAAACATACCCTTTGATATACCCTAAGAGTCTTGAGGGACATGTCAAAGTACAACTTATCATACACAAGATAATATGATGATCTCAAGTATAAGGATCACTTGTACTACTATCACAACAGGAATTTCTATTGACATGCAAGTAAAACTCCATTAGGTATTCCTTAGCGAGCCACGTTTAGTGAAGTTATTCTCCAATAAACACCTACATACTTGCTTTAGTGTCTCCACACAAATGATTATAATATCAATCATTATCTTCCTAAAACAAGTAACGTATGTACCAATCTATCCGGATTCACTAATCACCTTTTTAGTAACCCAACGATTGAGAATAATTTTGTTTTAAGCTATCTAAGAATTTAGATCTCTTTCGCATGATTATCATCATGATTCTAAAAGTATGGGTTATCACATATTATAAAAACAACACCATGTAGATTAAGTAAAAACCTTTAATAAATAATTTTTTTATTAATAAATGAATAAGATTTTTACAAAGTATATACTTTATCATATCTGTGACACCCCCAAAATAGGTCCACATAACCCATTTTAAATCGCCAGATATACACGGTACATAATCAAATACAAACTTCTTTTATACAATACGACAAAAGCGTAGCTAAGAGTTTTTACACGAATATTGTCTTCTAGACAGTATTCAAACTCAAATGGAGTCCTCATTATATTTATTATCACACTATTTTATAGAATAGTGAGGATTACTATAGCCACCATTTCGGACCATCACTTCGTCCCCCGACTAGAAACTTTCTCATACAACTGTCGTGCGAAATACGACAACACATATGATGTGGATACCAACTGTGACTCTCATCCCTTTACTTGGATAGCACCTTACAGTGATACCTTACAATAGTACCTTACATAAAGGTACAGTCAATAAATGTTTTAGAAGTTAAAATCTTTGGAAAATGTTCTAAGAAACCTTCGTACATGGGAAGTCATGCATCTAAGTTATAATAGATATCATATGACTCAAGAATTATCCTTGGTTAACCCAATAGACCCCAAAATAAAATGAGAAGATTGCTATCATGTTCTTTCGGTGAGTCTTCTCTTGACATATAATTATCTCCATTGTCTCCAATTGAGAATTAAATTTCAACCAAACTCCAAGATTATATAGATAGTGCTCGTAGATATAATCAACAAGTGGATGTGCACAACCCTGTCTTATGATAACATGTAGTCGTAGGTCATTAGACATCTTGTATGATAGTGGCAAAACACCCTTCCAAAGTTGAGTTCACCTCACCCTATTCAGTTCACCAAAATCAACGGTTAAATGACGTATAAAATACGACACACTTATCTAAAATTCTCAATAAAATTATTTCCATACTGTTTTAGGGAAAACCTCAACAGCTATAGACCACCGCTCTATTCCCCTATTACCCCCGCTCGACCCAGCTATACTCTTATTACCTGAAATGAATTGTGAAACAAAAGAGTGAGCACAACTAGCCCAGTAAAGAATATCATGACTAAAGATAATTAAATTATCAATTGTTTTCATCAGTAATGAATCAAAGATTTAAAACATATGGTAGATGATAAAAAATTTTAACCATAGTTACAGCAGAACGAGCAAGCCATTAGAAGAGTCAAATAGACCATAAAGTCTATTATCTTCTCCATGTTAAAAGTTCACCAATAATGTTTTAACCCTATAACATCAATTAACAATTCTTGTCCACAATCATGTGAATAACTCATAATCATAATTGTAGTTCTAAATTTCTCTTCTCATCCCGGATAAAATAATTTTCATCACCTGTCTTTACCTGAAACATCAAAGATCATGGTTATACCAAATCACAGTTCCTGTTCATAATCATAATAATAAATTCATCTTTGCACTACGACCAAAGATATTCATCAACAGTTCATCTTTGCACTACAGGCCAAAGATATTCAACAACAGGTCATCTTTGCACTACGGGCCAAAGATATTCAACAACATGTCATCATTGCACTACGGGCCAAAGATATTCATTAACAATTCATCTTTGCACTACAGGCCAAAGATATTCATATCTCAAAGAAATATATAATCATTTCAGAATTTATATAAACAATAATTATAACCATGTTAATCAATTCACCTTTGTACTTAAGCTAAAGATATTCAATTATAAATTCAATGGTCATGATCATACCAATCGACAATTCATCTTTGCACTACTTGCCAAAGAGAACCCATAGTCACGATCATACCAATATTCTACCCATCTTTACACTCAAGTGAAAGAGAAATTTCAACACCAGAGTTATAAAAATGTTATATATGATAACAAAAACAATTTAGTCGAAACATGGATTTAATTTCAAGAGTAAGATTCATAAATCAACGATAATTTGGTCAGGAAAAGAAACCAATTTTGTCGTGAATAGTATTGTGTGAATAGTAACTCTTGAATAATAACTCATAAATAGTAACTCGTGAATAGTACTCCGTATTCGTAAATAGTATCGTATACGTGAATAGTACCCATGAATAGTACTCCGTGAATAATACTCATAAAAGGAAAATACAAAAGAAAATGATATTCCTTGACGAGTACAAAAGAAATGATATCTCATACGAGTAAAAAAGAATATACGAAACTGCAAATGGATTTTCACCCGCCATGCGGTAATCCACGTAGACAGGTCATTTCCACAATTTAATAAAGAATGAATACGAAGGGTCATTCACCATGCATGCGGTAATCCGCGTAGACAGGTTATTCCAATAGAATAATAAAGAATGGAATAACAAAAGGATTTCACTATGCATGCGATAGTCCACGTAGATAGGTTATTCCAACAGAATAATAAAGAATGGAATAACAACCCTTACGAGTATTGAAAAAAAAATAACTCTCTTCATGAATACGAAAGAAATAATACTCCTTACCAATACAACAAAAAATATCCCTTACAAATATTGAACGAAGATAATATTCCTTACGAATACAAAAAATAATATCGTTAGTGAATATGAAATAAATAATACCCCTTACGAATACAACAAATAATATCTCTTATGAATACAAAATAAATAACACCCCTTACCTTAATAAAAATTTGGAGACTGCACTAGTGTAATAGCATAATACTCCTCTTCTTTCTCTCTATAGTTTCTCTCTCTAGAGTTTCAGTGAATTCGTAAGAAATAATGAAGGAATGAACTTCTATTTATAGGAAAAAGGACTTAATAGTAACTAATTCATGAACGGCCCAGATTAATTTACTTTTAAACAGACTGTCCATATTGATTTACTATTAAAACTTAAAGCAATGGTCCATACTTATTTACTTTAAACCAGCAATCCATATTGATTTACTATTATAACTTTCCACCAGCGGTCCATATTGGTTTACTATTATATCTTCAACTAACGATCTATATTGATTTACTATTATAACTTCAACCAATGGTCTGAAAAATTAGCACATCTCCTCATGGAATAATAAGCCAAACTTATAACAAATACCTCATAACAAACCCCTCGATTTATATCAAAAATTAAATAACAATTTACCACAAATCACTTATCTTTAATCAACACATTTTTAATCTTTCAACAATTATTCATCATTAATATTATAACTCACAATATTTAACAACCAGATCATTCCCAGGAAAGAGGGGGCTTTCCGATAAGGATTTCTCCCTACTGGCGCGTAATTAGGTGACCAAACTTGTGACGCCCCCAAAATAGGTATACATCACCAATCTTAAGTTGTCAAATACATGGTACAAAATTCAAATACAACTTAATTATACAACAGTCGTGTAAAATACGACAAAACATATGTTGTGAGTTTTAATACAAATATTGTCATCTAGTCAATATCCACACTCAATTGAGTCCTCATTACATTTATTATCACACTATTTAACAGAATAGTGAGGACTACTAATACTATTATCTGGACCGTCACTCCGTTCCCCGACTAGTCCCTGTTACGTTCTCATTTCCTGAAGAGAACAATGAAAGTAAAAGGGTGAGCTCAACTAGCCCAATAAGAAATATTATGACTAAGATAATACAGAATAAATTATCGTTAGCCTTCAACAGTGTTAAACTGATACAATATAACAAACATCAAGTTTAACTACAACGGAACAAGCAATCCATTAAAAGAGTCAAGTAGAGAATAAAATCTACTATCTTTTATGATTAAAAGGTTTTTCATCACTTTTATCATTGGGACTCGACAATAATAATCCACATTATCCACCTTGACTTACGACCAGGATAATTATTAGTATCACAACCATAAATTATCCATGCACTACGGGCCAAGGATATTCGTGTATTCATCAATGGTCATGATTATGCCAACAACTCGTCCCATCAATGCACTACGGGCCAATGAGGACTTTTACCACATCATTTGTAACATTACTGGTCATGATTATACCAATAATCCACAGTCATAATCATACCAAGTCCATCTATGCACTACTGAAGCCACGGATGACTTTCAACATAATATAAACATGAGGTTGATGACAATGATATAAGAATTCAATAAAACAAGTTCAAGAATTAATTTATCCAGAATTCAATAACGTCCAAATTGTCAACATGATCTTTGCTTTGTAGAGTAAAATTCAAGAATGCTCGTAAGAATATTTCCATGAAAAGATCTTTGGATGAAGCGCAAATATCAAGGATATTCCACTAATTTTATGGAGTATAGAAGTCAGAATTTTAACCAACTGAGTATAATAGAATATATGAACTGCAAATGGATTTTCGCCCGCCATGCGGTAATCCACGTATACAAATCATTTCCATAATTAATAAGGAATGAATACAGAGGATCATTCACCATGCATGTGGTAATCCACATAGACAGATTATTCCAACAGAATAATAAAGAATGGAATAACAGAAGGATTCACCATGCGTGCGATAGATCGCATGCATGTGTTATTCCCAGCAGTAATAATAAAGAATGGAACTAGGTCATGCGTAAGCGCATGCACGGATATTCCGGCGAATAATAAAGAACGGAACCGAAGTCGGGCAAAATTACAGCACCGATAGGATATTCCAACAGTAATAATAAAGAATGGAATAACAACAAAATCACCATGCATGCAATAATAGATCGCATGCATAAAAGTTATTCCAATGTAATAATAATTAATGGAACCAAAGTCAAGGTATAATCGCACCGACGGATATTCCAACATAATAAAAAGAATGGAATAACGTAAGAATTTCACCATGTATGGGGTATTGATATATCTGAGTTATTCCAACATAATAATAAAGAATGGAATAACAGAAGAATTTCACCATGTATGGGGTACTTCGCATATACAGGTTATTCCAACATAATAATAAAGAATGGAATAACAGAAGAATTTCACCAAGCATAGGGTAGTCCGCGTATATAGGTTATTCCAACAGAATAATAAAGAATGGAATAACAGAAGTTCTTTTCGTGAATACGAAAGAAATAATACCCCTTATCTTAGAACAACTGGATATAGGAGTAGTGAAGTAGCAGAATACTTTTCTTCTTTCTCTCTATAGTTTCTCTCTCTAGAGTTTTAGTGAATTCGTAAGAAATAATGAAGGAATGAGCTTCTATTTATAGGTGAATGGACTAAATAGTAACTAATTCCTGAACGGTCCAGATTGGTTTACTATAAAATATTCTAATAAAACAAAATCTTTTAAATAAAATATAATATATTCTATTTATAATCTAATAAAACGAATAACTTTATAAAAGTATTATGTTTTATATAAAAAGATTTTACTATGTAAAACACTATGCAGGCACTATGCAAATACTATGCATAATAAAATATAATATATTCTATTTATAGTCTAATAAAAAGAATAACTTTATAAAAGTATTATGTTTTATATAAAAAGCTTTTATGTTTTATTACATTAATAATACTAATAAAACAAAACTTCATCATCATTATTATAATTCACACTATTAATCGACCAGGTCATTCCAAGGAAAGAGGGGGCTTTCCAATAAGGATTTCTCCCTATTGGCGCGCAATTAGGTGACCAAACCTCTCCTTGGCAGAACTTCTACGCATCGTTAATATTGCAAATAATAATATTAATAACTTCGTCGTCTCAATTATTGATTTAATAATATATAAAATATCGACAATAATTGAATCAATTAACATAAGATACTATGCAACAATTACTAAAGCAATAATTGAACAAAACTGAGTGACTTCTCACATAAGCATCAATAATCAATACCGTGTGCTACTATGCAACCACGCGTATTCCTGTACTTTTAACACCGGGTGTTTCAACAGTTAATGATAAAACTTCCGCCGTTATTTTCATAAAATATTTTTGTCATTTTCTCAATCCGACAATAATTTCGTTGTGGGGTCCACCAATGATTGTGCCATCGTACGAATATTCCCTATTAAAACGAATATTCCCCGACCAATCGAATATTATATAAAAACTTACGTACTTTGCAAAATTTATAACTATTACCCACAACTATAACATTATATCAAATTCATTCCATAATATTCAAAAAATGATAATTATAGAAAATTCATCTCTATTCATAAAAGTTGGGGTCTTACAAAACCCCTTTCCTCGACAGAACTTTCTAGACATCGTCAATAATGCAAATAATAATATGAATAACATTGTCGGCTCAATTATTGATTTAATAATATAAAATATTATGCAGATGATACTGACAATAATTGAATCAATAATATGAAATACTATGCATTAACTACGTAGCAATTATTCAATGAAACTGAGTGACTTCTCACGTAAGCATCAATAATCAAAGATACTGTACAATACCGTGTACTACTATGCAACCACACGTATTACTATACTTTTACCACCGGGTATTTCAAAAGTTTAACTGTAAAAGTTTTGTCATTATTTTTATAAAAAGATTATTTTTGTCATTTTCTAACTACGACAATACTTCCGTTGTGGGGTCCACTAATGGTTGTGTCATCGTAAGAATATTCCCTGTTAAAACGAATATTCCCAGACCAATCGAATATTCCTAACACAACGAATATTTTTATATCAACTTGCTTACTTTGCAAAATCTTCAAATATCGCCCTTAACTTTAACCTTTTTATCAATTTAACCATTTATTAAATACAAAAATTGAATACTTTTATTTCATAAAATTCGGGATCTTACAATCTCCCCTCCTTATGAAATTTCATCCTCAAAATTTACATACCTGGTATTTTGAAGATTTGATAATACTTTGCTTTCATTTCAGATTCCATCTTCCCTGCCATCCTGATTTCTCCATTGTTCATCTCATGTATTTCAGATATCATTCTAGAATACAGCTTCAAAACAAGGGTTAATTGACATATCACGATTTGTCAATTTATCAAGTAAGAAATTTTAGCTTAGGTAAGTCACACACTAGCGAAGTATATTACTCGTTTCTCTCTTCCTAGTTCTAGACTCAGATCTCCGCTAGCGACCATATCCATAAGCTCTGATACCACGCCCCCAAAATAGGTCCACACAACCCATTCTGAGTCGCCAGATATACACGGTACAGAATAAAATATAAACTTCTTTTATACAATACGACAAAAGCGTAACTGAGAGTTTTTACACGAATATTGTCTTCTAGACAGTATACAAATTCAAATGGAGTCCTCATTTCATTTATTATCATACTATTTTATACAATAGTGAGGAATACTATAGCCACCATTTCGGACCATCACTTCGTCCCCCGACTACAAACTTCCTCATACAACTGTCGTGCGAAATACGACAACACATATGATGTGGATACCAACTGTGACTCTCATCCCTTTACTTGGATAGCACCTTACAGTGATACCTTACATAAAGGTACAGTCAATAACTGTTTTAAAAATTAAAATCTTTGGAAAATGCTCCAAGAAACCTTCGTACATGGGAAGCCATGCATCTAAGTTATAATAGATATCATATGACTCAAGAATTATCCTTCGTTGACCCAATAGACCCCAAAATAAAATGAGAAGAATGCTATCATGTTCTTTCCAATGGTGAGTCTTTTCTTGACATATAATTATCTCCATTGTCTCCAATTGAGAATTATATTTCAACCAAACTCCAAGATTATATAGGTAGTGCTCGTAAATATAATCAACAAGTGGATGTGTACAACCTTGTCTTATGATAACATGAAGTCATAGGTCATTAGACATCTTGTATAATAGTGGCAAAACACCCTTCCAAAGTTGGGTTCACCTCAACCTATTCGGTTCACCAAAATCAACGATTAAATGACGTATAAAATACGACACACTTATCTAAAAGTATCAATAAAATTATTTCCATACTGTTTTAGGGAAAACCTCAACAGCTATAGACCACCGTTCTATTCCCATGTTACCCCCACTCGACCCAGCTACACTCTTATTACCTGAAAGGAATTATGAAACAAAAGGGTGAGCACAACTAGCCCAGTAAAGAATATCACGACTAAAGATAATTAAATTATCAATAGCCTTCATCAGTAATGAATCAGAGATTTAGAACATATGGTAGATGATAAAAATTTTCAACCATAGTTGCAGTGGAACGAGCAATCCATTAGAAGAGTCAGATAGACCATAAAGTGTGTTATCTTCTCCATGTTAAAGTCCACCAATAATGTCTTAACCCTGTAACATCAATCAACAGTTTCTATCCACAATCATGTGAATAACTCATAATCATAATTGTAGTTCTAAATTCCTCTTCTCATCCAGGACGAAGATAATTTTCATCACCTGTCTTTACCTAAAACATCAAAGATCATGGTTATACCAAATCACAGTTCCTGTTCATAATCATAATAATAAATTCATCTTTGCACTACGGCCAAAGATATTCATCAATAGTTCATCTTTGCACTACAGGCCAAAGATATTCAACAACATGTCATCTTTGAACTATGGGCCAAAGATATTCAACAACAGGTCATCTTTGCACTACGGACCAAAGATATTCATCAACAATTCATCTTTGCACTACAGACCAAAGATATTCATATCTCAAAGAAATATATAATCATTTCAAAATTTATATAAACAATAATTATAACCATGTTAATTAATTCACCTTTGCACTTAAGCTAAAGATATTCAATTATAAATTCAATGGTCATGATCATACAAATCGACAATTCATCTTTGTACAACTGGCCAAAGAGAACCCATAGTCACGATCATACCGATAATCTAGTCATCTTTACACTCAAGTGAAAGAAAAATTTCAACACCAGAGTTATAAAAATATTATATATGATAACAAAAACAATATAGTCAAAATATGAAATTAATTTCAAGAGTAAGATTCATAAATCAACGATAATTTGGTCAGAAAAAGAAACCAATTTTGTTGTGAATAGTATCTCGTGAATAGTAACTCGTGAATAGTAACCCGTAAATAGTAACTCATGAATAGTAACCCATAAATAGTACTCCGTATTCGCAAATAGTATCATATACATGAATAGTGTTATATACATAAATAGTACCCATGAATAGTACTCCGTGAATAATACTCATAAAAGGAAAATTCAAAAGAAAATGATATTCCCTTACGAGTACAAAAGAAAATGATATCTCATACTAGTATAAAAGAATATACGAAACTGCAAATGAATTTTCACCCGCCATGCGGTAATCCACGTAGACATATCATTTCCACAATTTAATTAAAAATGAATACGAAAGGTCATTCACCATGCATGCGGTAATCCGCGTAGACAGGTTATTCCAATAGAATAATAAAGAATGGAATAACAAAAGGATTTCATCATCCGTATGAGTGGTCGCGTGAGCAAAGTTATTCCAACAAAATAATAAAGAATAGAATAACAACCCTTACGAATATTGAAAGAAAATAACTCTCTTCATGAATACGAAAGAAATAATACTCCTTACCAATACAACAAACAATATCCCTTATAAATATTGAATGAAGATAATATTCCTTATAAATATGAAAAATAATATCGTAAGTGAATATGAAATAAATAATACCCCTTACGAATACAACAAATAATATCCCTTATCAATACCAAATAAATAACACCCCTTATCTTAATAAAAATTTGGAGACTGCACTAGTGTAATAGCAGAATACTCCTCTTCTTTCTCTCTATAGTTTCTCTCTCTAGAGTTTCAGTGAATTCGTAAGATATAATGAAGGAATTTGCTTCTATTTATAGGAAAAAGGACTGAATAGTAACTAATTCATGAACGACCCAGATTAATTTACTTTTAAACGGACTGTCCATATTGATCTACTATTAAAACTTAAAGCAGCGGTCCATACTGACTTACTTTAAACCAGCGATCCATATTGATTTACTATTATAACTTTCCACCAACGGTCCATATTGATTTACTATTATATCTTTAACCAACTATCCATATTGATTTACTATTATAACTTAAATCAACGGTCTGAAAAATTAGCACATCTCCTCATGGAATAATAAGCCAAACTTATAACAAATACTTCATAACAAACCCTTCTATTTATATCAAAAATTGAATAAATATTTACCACAAATCACTTATCTTTAATCAACACATTTTTAATCTTTCAACAATTATCCATCATTAATATTATAACTCACAATATTTAACAACCAGATCATTCCCAGAAAAGATGGGGCTTTCCGATTAGGATTTTTCCCTATTGGCACGCAATTAGGTGACCAAACCTCTTTCCTCGACAGAACTTTCTAGACATCGTCAATAATGCAAATAATAATATGAATAACATTGTCGTCTGAATTATTGATTTAATAATATAAAATATTATGCAGATGATACTGACAATAATTGAATCAATAATATGAGATACTATGCAGTAACTATTGTAGCAATTATTGAATGAAACTGAGTGACTTCTCACGTAAGCATCAATAATTAAAGATACTGTACAATACCGTGTGCTACTATGCAACCACGCGTATTACTGTAATTTTACCACCGGGAATTTCAAAAGTTTAACGGTAAAAGTTTTGTCGTTATTTTTATAAAAAAGATTATTTATGACGTTTTCTAACTACGACAATACTTCTGTTGTGGGGTCCACTAATGATTGTGACATCGTACGAATATTCCCTGTTAAAACGAATATTTCCCGACCAATCGAATATTCCCCGGTAAAATGAATATTTTTATATCAACTTGCTTACTTTGCAAAATCTTCAAATATCACCCTTAACTTTAACCTTTTTATCAATTTAACCATTTATTAAATACAAAAATTGAATACTTTTATTTCATAAAATTCGGGGTCTTACAATCTCCCCTCCTTATGAAATTTCATCCTCGAAATTTACGTACATGGTATTTTAAAGATTTGAAAATACTTTGCTTTCATTTCAGATTCCATCTTCCCTGCCATCCTGATTTCTCCATTGCTCATCTCCTGTATTTCAGATATCATTCTAGAATACAGCTTCAAAACAAGGGTTAATTGACATATCACGATTTGTCAATTTATCAAGTAAGAAATTTTAGCTTAGGTAAGTCACACACTAGCGAAGTATATCACTCGTTTCTCCCTTCCTAGTTCTAGACTCAGATCTCCGCTAGCGACCATATCCATAAGCTCTGATACCACGCCCCCAAAATAGGTCCACACAACCCATTCTGAGTCGCCAGATATACACAGTACAGAATAAAATATAAACTTCTTTTATACAATACGACAAAAGCGTAACTGAGAGTTTTTACACGAATATTTTCTTCTAGACAGTATTCAAACTCAAATGGAGTCCTCATTACATTTATTATCATACTATTTTATACAATGGTGAGGAATACTATAGCCACCATTTTGGACCATCACTTCGTCCCCCGACTATAAACTTCCTCATACAACTGTCGTGCGAAATACGACAACACATATGATGTGGATACCAACTGTGACTCTCATCCCTTTACTTGGATAGCACCTTACAGTGATACCTTACATAAAGGTACAGTCAATAACTGTTTTAAAAATTAAAATCTTTGGAAAATGCTCCAAGAAACCTTTGTACATGGGAAGCCATGCATCTAAGTTATAATAGATATCATATGACTCAAGAATTATCCTTCTTTGACCCAATAGACCCCAAAATAAAACGAGAAGAATGCTATCATGTTCTTTCCAATGGTGAGTCTTCTCTTGACATATAATTATCTACATTGTCTCCAATTGAGAATTATATTTCAACCAAACTCCAAGATTATATAGGTAGTGCTCGTAGATATAATCAACAAGTGGATGTGAACAACCCTGTCTTATGATAATATGAAGTCATAGGTCATTAGACATCTTGTATAATAGTGGCAAAACACCCTTCCAAAGTTGGGTTCACCTCAACCTATTCGGTTCACCAAAATCAACGGTTAAATGACGTATAAAATATGACACACTTATCTAAAAGTCTCAATAAAATTATTTCCATACTGTTTTAGGGAAAACCTCAACAGCTATAGACCACCGTTCTATTCCCATGTTACCCCCACTCGACCCAGCTACACTCTTATTACCTGAAAGGAATTATGAAACAAAAGGGTTAACACAACTAGTCTAGTAAAGAATATCACGACTAAAGATAATTAAATTATCAATAGCCTTCATCAGTAATGAATCAGAGATTTAGAACATATGGCAGATGATAAAACTTTTCAACCATAGTTGCAGCGGAACGAGCAATCCATTAAAAGAGTCAGATAGACCATAAAGTGTGTTATCTTCTCCATGTTAAAGTCCACCAATAATGTCTTAACCCTGTAACATCAATCAACAGTTTCTATCCACAATCATGTGAATAACTCATAATCATAATTGTAGTTCTAAATTCCTCTTCTCATCCAGAATGAAGATAATTTTCATCACCGTCTTTACTCAAACATCAAAGATCATGGTTATACCAAATCACGCCTTCTGCTCATAATCATAATAATAAATTCATCTTTTGCACTACTACCAAAGATATTCATCAATAGTTCATCTTTGCACTACAGGCCAAAGATATTCAACAACATGTCATCTTTGCACTATGGGCCAAAGATATTCAACAACAGGTCATCTTTGCACTACGGACCAAAGATATTCATCAACAATTCATCTTTGCACTACAGACCAAAGATATTCATATCTCAAAGAAATATATAATCATTTCAAAATTTATATAAACAATAATTATAACCATGTTAATTAATTCACCTTTGCACTTAAGCTAAAGATATTCAATTATAAATTCAATGATCATGATCATACCAATAGACAATTCATCTTTGTACAACTTGCCAAAGAGAACCCACAATAATCTTCCCATCTTTACACTCAAGTGAAAGAGAAATTTCAAAACCAGAGTTATAAAAATATTATATATGATAACAAAAACAATATAGTCAAAATATGGATTTAATTTCAAGAGTAAGATTCATAAATCAACGATAATTTGGTCATAAAAAGAAACCAATTTTGTCGTGAATAGTATCCCATGAATAGTAACTCATGAATAGTAACCCGTAAATAGTAACTCATGAATAGTAACCAATAAATAGTACTCCGTATTCGTAAATAGTATCGAATACGTGAATAGTATTGTATACGTGAATAGTACCCATGAATAGTACTCCGTGAATAATACTCATAAAAGGAAAATTCAAAAGAAAATGATATTCCCTTACGAGTACAAAAGAAAATGATATCTCATACTAGTATAAAAGAATATACGAAACTGCAAATGAATTTTCACTCGCCATGCGCAGAATCCGTCAGACGGATCATTTCCACAATTTAATAAAAAATGAATACGAAGGGTCATTCACCATGCATGCGATAATCCGCGTAGACAGGTTATTCCAATAGAATAATAAAGAATGGAATAACAAAAGGATTTCATCATGCATGCGGTAGTCCGCGTAGACAAGTTATTCCAACAAAATAATAAAGAATAAAATAACAACCCTTACGAGTATTGAAAGAAAATAACTCTCTTCATGAATACGAAAGAAATAATACTCCTTACCAATACAACAAACAATATCCCTTATAAATATTGAATGAAGATAATATTCCTTATAAATATGAAAAATAATATCGTAAGTGAATATGAAATAAATAATACCCCTTACGAATACAACAAATAATATCCCTTATCAATACCAAATAAATAACACCCCTTATCTTAATAAAAATTTGGAGACTGCACTAGTGTAATAGCAGAATACTCCTCTTCTTTCTCTCTATAGTTTCTCTCTCTAGAGTTTCAGTGAATTCGTAAGAAATAATGAAGGAATGATCTTCTATTTATAGGAAAAAGGACTGAATAGTAACTAATTCATGAACGACCCAGATTAATTTACTTTTAAACGGACTGTCCATATTGATTTACTATTAAAACTTAAAGCAGCGGTCCATACTGACTTACTTTAAACCAGCGATCCATATTGATTTACTATTATAACTTTCCACCAACGGTCCATATTGATTTACTATTATATCTTTAACCAACTATCCATATTGATTTACTATTATAACTTCAATCAACGGTCTGAAAAATTAGCACATCTCCTCATGGAATAATAAGCCATACTTATAACAAATACCTCATAACAAACCCCTCTATTTATATCAAAAATTGAATAAATATTTACCACAAATCACTTATCTTTAATCAACACATTTTTAATCTTTCAACAATTTTCCATCATTAATATTATAACTCACAATATTTAACAACCAAATCATTCCCAGAAAAGATGGGGCTTTTCGATTAGGATTTCTCCCTATTGGCACGCAATTAGGTGACCAAACCTCTTTCCTCGACAGAACTTTCTAGACATCGTCAATAATGCAAATAATAATATGAATAACATTGTCGTCTGAATTATTGATTTAATAATATAAAATATTATGCAGATGATACTGACAATAATTGAATCAATAATATGAGATACTATGCAGCAACTATTGTAGCAATTATTGAATAAAACTGAGTGACTTCTCACGTAAGCATCAATAATTAAAGATATCAGCATAATACTGCGGTCTACTTATGCAACCACGCCAGATTATTGTACTTTTACCACCGGGTATTTCAAAAGTTTAATGGTAAAAGTTTTGTCGTTATTTTTATAAAAAAGATTATTTATGTCATTTTCTAACTACGACAATACTTCCGTTGTGGGGTCCACTAATGATTGTGACGTCTTACGAATATTCCCTGTTAAAACGAATATTTCCTGACCAATCGAATATTCCCCGGCAAAATGAATATTTTTATATCAACTTGCTTACTTTGCAAAATTTTCAAATATCACCCTTAACTTTAACATTTTATCAATTTAACCATTTATTAAATAGAAAAATTGACTACTTTTATTTCATAAAATTCGGGGTCTTACAATATCAAATATGATTGACTTGTGTGCATACTACTTTTATGTCATACTTGTTGTAATTAAGCAAATTGAGTTTATCTTTTTTATTTATCTATCCCAAGAGCTTTCAGATAGTAAATGTTTTCTCAAGATTATCTATATTATTTAGTTTCAAGATAATTGAATTTATCTTAATTAAGTTGTATTCGGGAGATAATTTAAACTTTATCACCGAACATTAGTCTTAACAAGAACACAAGTCAAACACTTTAGGTCAGCTTGTCTTGAAACTATCTTCAGTTATTAAGTGGTTAAGAATCAGATTATATCCCCAACTTGATTTGTATTCGAAGCACTCGATTGTAATAATAAATATTACCTACCACGATGGAGTGTATTTGTATTTAGGGCTGAGCAAGTAATCAAAATAGAACTGAAACTGTATTAAAAATCGCACGAACCACATCAATTAAAATTTCACTAACGATTCTGGAGAAGGTTTTAGGTGGATTGAATAACCAAATTTACAGTTCCGGTTTGGTTACTAGCCAAAACTGTAAGCATAACTGCACCATGTGTGTGTGTGTGTATGTATTATCTCTAGTAAATTCTAAAGTTATTTTTCACTTGAATACGCTCAGAGAAAACCCCAGTCTTGCATTATCATTTCTTCACCAATTGAAAGAAGATGGTTAAAGGTTATAGAGTCAAAAATTAAGCATTTGGGTTTTAAAATTTTGGATTTGTTTGATGCGTTACTAGAGGAGCTTATAGCTGAGGGGCCAAATTTGTTGGTTCGAGCACTTGATGCATTGGTTAAGGTCTATACTATAATAGTAATAGTCTAATAGATTATTTTTCAAATTAGGTACAGTTATGATTATATTCTATAAGTCATCTCTGCAATATATAAGATAGAATTTCATTCTATCTCCAGTATATACTTTTAATTTTTAGGAAACTAGATAAAACTTCTTGCTTGTTATCGAATATATGGTCTCCATTGTTTTATATAGAGTATGTTTTAGTTTTAAAACATCATTCCTTTATTATAAATTAAAACTATTTTATGTGTCTCACTATTCTATGATTTGATGGTGAATCTGACATGTTTGGCAAAAGGAGCTTTGGTTTTATACTTAATATAATTCTCATGGCCGACTCTGTCAGTAAGTTATGTGAGCTCTATGTTAAATTCTATTGAAGGCTTAGACCTTTTTTGTTGTTTCAATTGGTTTTGGAACCGAAACCGTACCAATTGAAACCGCACCGCATAGTTTAAAACCGCACCGCACCAATCATAAGCGATTTCATGTGCGATTTTTGATTTGTCAAACCGCATCATGCTGACTCCTATTTGTATTTATGAATGCTCTATTTTCAAAAATAAAACAATCAATATTTGATAGCTCAAAAAATTCAATACCAAAGTATGATACTTTTATAATAAAGCAGTTATAGCAATGTATAACAAATATAGTAATTATAGCAAAGTATAGTAAGTATATCAAAAAAAAGAAGAATAAGCATAAGATTGATCGGAAGAATGTTTGAGAGCAAAAAAAATATAGACAAATATTTATAAGTTTGGCTTGTATGCTTCTTATTATTGAATTATAAAATGAGAATTATGTTTCAATTTATAGAAGTAAAGAGGGAATTTTGAAATTTGAATTTGCTTAACAATTTCTCTAGGCCGGGTCTATTTGGATCCAAAGTTAATTATCTTTTTCAATGTGGATCGGGTCGTATGTAAGATGAATAAGATTTGAAACTTGGACAATTGGTCTTTAAATTTGCCCACTGTGATGCACAGATTCTAAAGGACTTTCATTAGATGCTATGTATTAATAGACCAGTCAATATGATAAGGTATTCTAAAAGCTTTTGTATGGACTTGATTTAGTGAGTACAAAATTTGGGCCGAATTCTTTCTCTACTAATGTACTTAAGCTGCTATAAAAGGAAAATAAGTTAAATAACTTATAAGTTATAATAGTTATATATATATATATATGGGCAATCATCCATAACATGTATTTGTTATGGATCAAAAATTAGCAAATACCATCTCTACTTTCCATAGCAATTATGAATGATTGAGATTAAAAAATCATACTCGTCGTCCACTAGAATTTTTAGCAGTCCAAATCACAACAACATCAATCCGACAGTCAAATCACAACAACATTCCAAATCACAGCAATGTCAAACATACCAAATCCAAATCAAATACATCTTGCACATTGATCATACGTCTCTCTCGCGTTCTAGATTGATTCAAAATTAGTTAATTCGATTCCCCTGCAATTGATGGAGCGACGGACGGAAGAGAACGAGAAGGAAGAAGAAAGTGGCGGCGAAGAGAAGGAGGTAGAGGGGTTTTGGATTTTAGGGCATTCTATGTGCTTGAAGAGGTGAAGGGATAATGAATTCTCTTCATCGTCTTCGTCGTCTTTTAAGCGTTGCGCCTCGATTGATCAACAAGGGTTGAATCTCGGCGGAACGCGGTGAGAGCTTGGGGTAATCAGTCGATGTGTGTGGTGGTTCCTAATGTTTTGGAGATCATGAAGAAGGAGAAGTAGAGGCAGTATAGAGGGATTGAATTGATAGCTTCGGAGAATTTCGTGTGCCAGCCGGTTATGGAAGCTTTAGAAAGCCATTTAACTAATAAGTATTCTGAAGGAATGTCAGATGCTAGGTATTATGGTGGTAATGAATACATCGATCAAATTGGGGGCATAATAGTCCAAAAAAGGCATTAATTCCGTCCGCTAGAATAACTAGCGGATGCGGTGTTCAATTTTCTAATCTCAGTCATTTATCATTAGAATGAACGATTAGGATATATAAAAAATAAATGTTATGGATCATTATATATATATATATATATATATAGATTTTGAAAATCATTTTTCAAGCCAAACTTACTTTCCTTTGCCTTTAAAAATTTGCTAAATAATTTGATTTAAAAAATACAGTTCGATTCAGTTAGGTTATTCAAGTTTATCTTTTTTTTTGCGTAGCATGATCTATAAATAGGATTTTATCCTATTTTTCTAACTAAACTAATATCCTATTGTTTTGGGGATATAATCCCTAAACAATATAATTAATATGAGATGCATTTTAAATATATTTTTGTTATCATCAAAATCAAGTGGTTTGCATTATATATATATATATATATATATATATATATATATATATATATATATATATATATATATATATCCGCTTTCTATGCGAGTGATTTGCATGCGGATCACTTTTAGCGACGGACAAAACCGTCACTAAACCCATCACCATAGGGTCTCGGCAATCTGGCTATAGCGATTTTGCGGACTATCGCAATGGTTCGAACCCTATGACGACGAGCTTAGCGACAATTTTTTGTCTGTCATTAAAGATATTCTCGCATGCGACCACCCACATAGAAGCTCTCTTTATATATATATATATATATATATATATATATATATATATATATATATATATATGGGATTAGCGGCTTTTATTTTAATATAAGGGCCCAACATGGTCAAACATGTTGTCGGTTTGGTTAAACAAAAGATTTTTAATATAATACACCAACCGCTACATGTTGTAGCGACTTGGCCTTCTTCTTTTTTTAAAAGCATTTCCCCCATACATTGTCGTATAATAATAAAATATTTAAGCCGCTACAATTTGTAGCAGTTTACTCTATCCATCCAATGGTGTCCATATAATAAAATAGTTAGTATAATAATAAAGGACTAATAATAATAATAAAATAATAATAATAATAATAATAAGAAGAAGAAGAAGAAGAATTGCTGAATAATAATATGTCTTGCTATAATTTTTTTTTGTTTTTAAGCATTTCCCTCATTATAGTCATGACTCAGCTCATTTGACAAACTTAAAAAAAAAAAAAAAAAAAAACCGCCATAAGTCGTGCTCAAGACCCCAACTTATTATTAATGAAATTGAATTTCCTCTATTTATTATTTTTAAAATAGTAATGGTTGATTTGATTAATGTGGTTAGTTATGGGTAAAATGCGCAAATATTTCAAATAAGCAAGCGGTTATAAAATATTCATTGTTGTCGGGAAATATTCGTTTGGTCGTGGAATATTCTTCTTGTCGGGGAATATTCGTAACCACCAGCAATTTCGTAGGGCCACATAAACTAAAAGCGATTGGATGAAGAAAACGACAAGTATAAGTTATTTATAAATAATTGGCGTGGTTGTTCACAGATTAATCTTTGTTAGAATACCCTATGGTTAAAACACGAGAGCATTACCAGTATTGCACCAATTATTGATTCTTACGTAAGATGGCACTACTCAATAATTGTTACAGTAATTACTATTCAATATTTTATTTTATTGAATCAATAATTGTTACGTTGATATTTTATATTATTGTTATTTCAATAATTGTCATTACACAGTATTTTCCATTATCAGATCAATAATTCATATTATTTGAATAATATTATTAGATAGCATTATTGGCAATGTCTAGAAAGTTCTGTCTAAGGAGATGCTTGGTCACCTAATTGCGCGCCAGTAAGGAGAAATCCTTATTGGAAAGCCCCTCTTCCTGAAACTACACGGTTGTCGATATTGTGATTCGTAATATTATTTATGAATAATTAATTATTGATTATTATGATAAGGAAAATATTCATTTTATGTGGATATAGATGGAGAAAATTTTTAATGTGACAATTGTTGAAAATTGATATTTTATCTTTTTTGATAAAATAATTCATTTTAAATATATAATTATATTTTAATAATATAATAATGGTGATATTTTTTATAATGAATGTGGGATATATGAATAAATAAGGAGGAAGTGTATTTTTGTAACTAAAAATATTTAAAATATGTTTTTCATGTTTCTGGACCCCATTTCTTGGCTGAAATTTGATGATAGCCTGTAAAATCGTCCGTATGTGGATTTCGGTCAATTTCTGCTTGGAATTTGGAAAAACTTAAACTTACAAAGTTGTAGAGAATGGAATTTCTTATGGAATGAATCTACGGTTTGAATTTTTCTGATAAAAAGGCTATTTATTATGAATTATTGAAGTTCGGAAGTTTCAGAATAATTGATTTTTGAAGTTTTAATTATTTTTTTTAAGAAAAACGTTTTTGGTGAGTTGAGTGGGTCCCGCATGTGATATAAATGTGTTGAATTCAGATTCAAAAGGTGGGCGTGACAAAAATTTATATATAATAATATTTTATTAAATTTTCTGCTTTGGTGTTTTAAGCATTTTCCTATAAATAGGGTGCTTATGTTAGAATTGAAAATCACACCAGAAACAAATTTTTTCTCTCTTTCTCTCTCTATATTATCGAGTGTACTCTTGTGAGTATTTTGAGATTTTGAGTGTTGCTATACTGCATACAAATTCCTTCAAAGACTATATCCAAATTCCAAATTAAGTCATCGTCTTTTCGAGGTAAGGGATGTTATTTTTTTTAAAATGATATTATTTCTTCTAATATCATTATGCCGGAATATTGGTAAGATTTTTCTTGTGAAATTCTTGTCTCTTAGTGTCGAGATTACTATTCACGTATACGGCACTATTCACAGAAAAATTAATTTTCATTTTTTGTTCAAGATATCTATTATGGATACTAGCTTTGATTGTATCCATGTTTTGATCATTCTTGAATTTTACTCCACTATGATTATTTATGAAGTATTTTTAAACTCGGATTGTTTAAAGTATTTTTATATAGAGTATGTTTTAGTTTTAAAACATCATTCCTTTATTATAAATTAAAACTATTTTATGTGTCTCACTATTCTATGATTTGATGGTGAATCTGACATGTTTGGCAAAAGGAGCTTTGGTTTTATACTTAATATAATTCTCATGGCCGACTCTGTCAGTAAGTTATGTGAGCTCTATGTTAAATTCTATTGAAGGCTTAGACCTTTTTGTTGTTTCAATTGGTTTTGGAACCAAACCGTACCAATTGAAAACCGCATCAAGATAGTTTAAAACCGCACTGCACTCAATCATAAAAGCGATTTCATATGCGATTTTTGATTTGTCAAACCGCATCATCGTCGAACTCTATTTGTATTTATGAATGCTCTATTTTCAAAAAAAAAAACAATCAATATTTGATAGCTCAAAAAATTCAATACCAAAGTATGATACTTTTATAATAAAGCAGTTATAGCAATGTATAACAAATATAGTAATTATAGCAAAGTATAGTAAGTATATCAAAAAAAAAGAAGAATAAGCATAAGATTGATCGGAAGAATGTTTGAGAGCAAAAAAAATATAGACAAATATTTATAAGTTTGGCTTGTATGCTTCTTATTATTGAATTATAAAATGAGAATTATGTTTCAATTTATAGAAGTAAAGAGGGAATTTTGAAATTTGAATTTGTTTAACAATTTCTCTAGGCTGGGTCTATTTGAATCCAAAGTTAATTATCTTTTTCAATGTGGATCGGGTCGTATGTAAGATGAATAAGATTTGAAACTTGGACCATTGGTCTTTAAATTTGCCCACTGTGATGTTATGTATTAATAGACCAGTCAATATGATAAGGTATTCTAAAAGCTTTTGTATGGACTTGATTTAGTGAGTACAAAATTTGGGCCGAATTCTTTCTCTACTAATGTACTTAAGCTGCTATAATAGGAAAATAAGTTAAATAACTTATAAGTTATAATAGTTATATATATATATGGGCAATCATCCATAACATGTATTTGTTATGGATCAAAAATTAGCAAATACCATCTCTACTTTCCATAGCAATTATGAATGATTGAGATTAAAAATCATCATAAATGCGCCTACTAGAATTTTTAGCAGTCCAAATCACAACAACATCAATCCGACAGTCAAATCACAACAACATTCCAAATCACAGCAATGTCAAACATACCAAATCCAAATCAAATACATCTTGCACATTGATCATACGTCTCTCTCGCGTTCTAGATTGATTCAAAATTAGTTAATTCGATTCCCCTGCAATTGATGGAGCGATGGACGGAAGAGAACGAGAAGGAAGAAGAAAGTGGCGGCGAAGAGAAGGAGGTAGAGGGGTTTTGGATTTTAGGGCATTCTATGTGCTTGAAGAGGCGAAGGGATAATGAATTCTCTTCATCGTCTTTGTCGTCTTTTAAGCGTTGCGCCTCGATTGATCAACAAGGGTTGAATATCGGCGGAACGCGGTGAGAGCTTGGGGTAAATATGGTTGATTTTCTTATGAATATCTTTGGCCGTAGTGCAAAGATGTACAGGTGTTGAGATGAACATGACCAACTGATGAAAATCTTTGGCCTGTAGTGCAAAGATGAATATTTGACTTAAGATGTATATTGATTGATGTTACAGGAATAAAATATTGATGATGGACTTTTAAATTCATAGATAATAGTAGATTTCATTCTCTACGTAACTCTTCTATGAATTATTATTTCCGTTGCGAATATTGATTTATAACTTGTTGTGTATTGTATTTTATCAGATTTTTCCCTGTTAAAGACTAACGATAATTTGTTATATATTATCTTAGTCATAATATTCTTTACTGGGCTAGTTGAGCTCACCCTTTTCCTTTTTGTTCTATTTTTCTTCTCAGGAGGCGAGAATGTAGCGAGTACTAGTCGGGGTATGGAATGAAGGTTCTAGAAAGTCGTTTTAGTAGTCCTCACTATTTTGTAAAATAGTGTATCAATAATTGTAATGAGGACTTATTTGAGTGTTGATATTGTCTGTAAGACAATATTTGTTTTTAAACTCACAGCTTTATGTGTTGTCGTATTTTGCACTGCGGCAATTGTATTAATAAAGTTGTAGTTGTTTACGTACCATGTATTTGGCGACTCGTGAATGGGTGTTGTATACCTATTTTGGGGCGTCACAACTTGATATCGAGCTTAGGATATGATCTCTGGCGGCGAGATCGTGGAATAGAACTAAGAGGGAGAGACGAAAAAATCCTTCGCTAGTGTGTCCTACCTAAGCTTATTTGTTTGTTGGTCGTAATATAGGGATATTATGTGATATGTTAATTTCTTTAATTAACCCTTGTTTTATGGCGATGTTGAGAATGGCAACCGAGAATGTTAATGATGGAGCAAATGAGACCGTGGAGACACCTTTACTCACCAATAAGGAGAACGTGCAACAGGCTGGCAATGTTCCTCTTGTAAAGAACACCACTGATCAGACGATGAACGATGGGATGTTTAGAAGCTTTTTTCAATTCATGCAAAATCAGACGAGGGAGACTCGTGTTCAAAATACAGGTGGAAATGATAGCAAAGTACAGTTTTTCACAGCCAAGCAGTTCAAAGAGTTGGGACCACCAGAATTCTGGGGAAAGCCAGATCCGATTAAGGCAGAGACATGGGTCAAGCAAATTACCAAGATATTTGACGTCTTGGGATGCACGGAGGAACAGAAGGTTCCATTCGCCACCTTTATGTTCGTAAATGAGGCGATTCTTGGTGGGAATCAGGAAGCGCACTCCATCCAAATTCGCACTCAAAGATGTCTTGGGAAACGTTTTAGAAACTGTTCAATGACAAGTACTTTCCTGAAAGTATTCGTCATATGAAGGAGGTAGAGTTTTTTAGACTGGAGCAAAGTAACATGACGGTGTCCCAGTACGAGGCAAAGTTCGCGGAGTTATCCAGGTTTGCACCTCATTTAGTGGAGAATGAGGAATGTATGACGCGGATGTTTCTGAGAGGTTTGAAACCTGGCATACGTTAATATCTCATTTCTCATAAATTTTCTCTCTATTCAGATGTTGTCAACAGGGCTCAATTATTAGAGCCAGATAACGAGTACGTCCAACCGAGGGACCACAACCAGGATCATCATAATTGGATGCGAGCCATCGAACAACGATAACCAAATGGAGAAAGAAAAATACGAACAAAAGTGGTAACCACTCTGGTGGTAATCATGGCCATGAAAATAGAAGAAGCGAGTCGGGGGGAGATTTTAAAAAGAGGAGATTCAACAATGACAATGCGAAGACGTCAGCACCAGCAGCAACTGGTTCTAAAGGAGGAGAACGACCACCGGTCGTATGCTATAAATGCGAAAAGAGGACATATCACCAAAACCGCCCACAATAGTTCAAGGTATTAAGGAAGGACATATCGCTCGAGATTGTCTTCAGAAAAACAAGTCCAATGGGATGGTGACTCAAAAGGTCATTCCGGAAAAGTCAAAGTCAATCGGTTCTCGGAAGAGCGTTTGTCGTGATCGGTCAAAATGCAAGGAACCCAAATGAGGTGATCACGGGTAAGCTAATCATAAATTCTTGCGTTTTATACATTACTAGATACCGTGCTACCCATTCATTTATCTCTCCCGCTTGTGCTCAACGCTTAAACTTGACTCGGAGAAATTGGACTTTGATTTATCTGTGGAGACTCAGTTAGGAGAGAAACTTTCATTACATCCACTGCTTATAAATCTTGTTTGATCCAAGTTGGCACCATCACATTACCTCGCTGATCTTATCTCTTTAAAGATACTTGCTTTTCTTTGTGATTTTAGGGATTGATTGGTTAACTACTCATCATGCCAAAATTGATTATTTTCGTAAGGTTGTTAGTTTTCATATTCCTAACCAACCTATTGTACAATTCAAGCAACTAAACCACTAAAATCAATCATTTGCCATATCAAGTCATAAAGCTATTCGCTTATTGAAAAACGGATGTCAAGCTTTCTTAGCCCATGTTATGGATTTGAATAAAGACACGCCGATTTGAATAATATTCATGTTGTTAGTAAATTTCCGACGTATTTCTGAAGAACTTCCCGTCTACCCCGAACGTGAAGTTGAATTCTTTATTGACCTTGAACCTGGTACAAAGCCCATTTCTAAAACCCCATATTGAATGGCTCCTATTGAACTTCAGGAGTTAAAGGGTCCAACTACAGGAGTTGTTGGACATCGGTTTTATTCGTCCTAGTACATCTCCTTGGGGTGCTCCTGTTTTATTTGTAAAGAAGAAAGACGGGAGTATGCGACTTTGTATTGACTATCGAGAATTGAACCATGTCACCATCAAGAATAGGTATCCGCTACCTCGCATTGATGACCTGTTTGACCAGTTGCAAGGAGCACAATTCTTTTCAAAGATCGATCTTCGTTCTGGATATCATCAGCTGAAGATTAGAACTGAGGAAATTCCAAAGACTACCTTCAGAACTCGGTACGGGCATTATGAATTCTTAGTCATGTCTTTCGGATTGACTAATGCTCCTGCGGCATTTATGGATATGATGAACCGAGTATTCAAGGAATATTTGGATCAGTTCGTTGTTGTCTTTATTGATGACATCCTCATCTATTCCAAAAGTCGTGAAGATCATGAGCACCATTTGAAGCTGGTACTCCAAAGGCTTCGTGAAAACAAGCTTTATGCTAAGTTGAAGAAATGCGAGTTCTGGCTTAAGGAAGTAGCATTCCTTGGGCACGTGGTGTCAAAACATGGAGTATCTGTTGACCCAGCGAAGATTGAAGTAATACAAAGTTGGGAGCAACAGAAGTCGGTGACCGAAGTACATAGCTTTCTGGGCTTAGCTGGTTATTATCGAAGATTCGTGGAGGGATTTTCTCGAATTGCTACTCCGTTAACTCAGCTGACTCAAAAAGATTCAAAATTCATATGGAGCGAGGAATGCGAGAAGAGTTTTCAAGAGCTTAAGAGGAGACTCATTTCGGCACCTGTTCTGACAATACCGTCTGGTTCGGATGGATTTGTTATCTACAACGATGCTTCAGACAAAGGGTTAGGATGTGTTCTCATGCAACATGGGAAAGTCATAGCCTATGCCTCACGACAACTTAAAGAATATGATAGGAATTATCCTACTCATGATCTAGAGTTAGCAAGCGATTGTGTTTCTTGCTTAAAGATCTGGAGGCACTATCTATATGGAAAGAAAGTGGAGATATATTCAGACCATAAAAGCCTCAAATATTTTTTCACCCAAAAGGAACTCAATATGCGGCAACGACTTTGGCTCGAGCTGTTAAAATATTACGACCACACCATTCAATACCATCCTGGAAAAGCGAACGTGGTAGCTGACGCATTAAGTAGAAGATCATATGCGGGAACGAGTGCGATGTTGTTAACACAAAGGCCCATTTTGTGTGATTTACAAAAGATGAAAATAGAATTCAAGACTCCGGGGACCCATGCGATGATGTCAAGTATGCGCGTAGAACCGACTTTAATCGATAAAGTTAAAGTTGCTCAAGCCACAGACCCGGAGCTGATGCGTATGAAGAAGAAAGTACAAGAAGGTGCTATTCCAGAAGCAAGAATCGATGAAGAAGGAATACTTCAAGTCCACTCCAGACTTTGTGTTCCTAACGACTCTAATTTAAAATACAAGATCATGATGGAGGCACACAATACACCATTTGCAATCCATCCTGGAAGTACCAAAATGTATCGTGATCTTCGACATAAATTTTGGTGGAACATTATGAAGAGAGAGATTGCAAAGTTTATCTCGAGGTGTTTAACTTGTCAACGTGTAAATACGGAGCATCAAGTGCCTAAGGGTCTATTGCAACCACTTGAGATTTCGAAATGGAAGTGGGAACACATTACCATGGATTTCGTTACGGGTCTTCCCACGGTTTCTCAAGGCATAAATGTTATTTGGGTTATTGTTGATAGATTAACCAAGTCTGCTCATTTATTGCCGATACGGGAGACTTATTCCCTTGAACGTCTTGCTCGTATGTATGTAAATGAGATTGTGAGATTGCATGGCATGCTAGTATCCATAGTTTCGAATCGTGACCCAAGATTCACTTCACGATTTTGGGTTAGCTTGCAACAAGCTATGGGCACGGATTTACGATTCAGTTCGACATACCATCCTCAAACGGACGGACAATCAGAGAGGACTATTCAAACTCTTGAAGATCTATTAAGACTCTGTGTCCTAGACTTTAAAGGGAGTTGAGATAAGTATTTACCATTGGTGAAATTCTCCTACAACAACAGTTATCAGGCAAGTATAGGTGTGGTCCCATTTGAAGCATTGTATGGACGAAAGTGTCGCTCTTTAGTATGTTGGGACGAGGTGGGTGAAGCAACATTGTTGGGACCAGAGTTGGTACGTATGACTACAGAAAAGATCCAAATGATTCGACAACGTATACAAACAGCACAAGATCGACAAAAGAGTTATGCCGATCTTCATCGAAAGGACGTGGAATTTAGTATTGGGGATCATGTATTATCGCGTGTTGCTCCATGGAAGGGAGTTACAAGATTTGGGAAAAGAGGAAAGCTCAATCCACGATTTATTGGTCCATTTCAGATTCTTGACCGAGTAGGAAATGTGGCCTATAGACTCGCGTTACCTCCAAGTATGTCTCGTGTTCATAATGTTTTTCACATATCTGTGCTACGTAAATATGTGAAAGACCCGAACCACGTTATTGAGTTAGAACCGGACGAGATAGCCGAAGACTTAACGTATGAAGAGGTACCTGTCAAGATCTTGGATATGAAGGAGCATGTCCTACGCACAAAGGTCATACCACAAGTTAAAGTTTTATGGAGGAACCATACTATTAAGGAAATGACCTGGGAGTTGGAAACGAAAATGAAAGCGAGGTATCCTCACCTTTTTGAAACACCATGTACATACGTCAATTTCGAGGATGAAATTTCATAAGGATAGGAGGTTGTAAGACCCCAACTTATTATTAATGAAATTGAATTTCCTCTATTTATTATTTTGAAATTAGTAAGGGTTGATTTGATTAATATGGTTAGTTATGGGTAAAATGCACAAATATTTCAAATAAGCAAGTGGTTATAAAATATTCATTATTATCGAGAAATATTCGTTTGGTCGTGGAATATTCTTACTGTCGGGGAATATTCGTACGACGGCGCAGCCTTGTGTGGGCCACATAACGAAAAGAGATTGGATGAAGAAAACGACAAGTATAAGTTATTTATAAATAACTTGAAGTAATTATTACTGAATTATCTTGTTGGAATACCCGTTGGTTAAAACACGATATAAGCAGCATGTATTGCAATCGATTATTGATTCTTATGTAATAAGGCACTACTCTATAATTGTTACAGTAATTACTGTTCAATATTTTATTTTATTGATTCAATAATTGTTACGTTGATATTTTATATTATTGTTGTTTCAATAATTGCCATTACACAGTATTTTCCATTATCAGATCAATAATTCATATTATTTGAATAATATTATTAGATAGTATTATTGGCAATGTCTAGAAAGTTCTGTCTAAGGAGAGGTTTGGTCACCTAATTGCGCGCCAGAAAGGAGAAATCCTTATTGGAAAGCCCTCTCTTTCCTGGGAACGGCCTGGTTGTCAGTATTGTGATTCTGTAATATTATTTATGAATAATTAATTATTGATTATTATGATAAGGAAAATATTCATTTTATGTGGATGTAGATAGAGAAAATTTTTAATGTGACAATTGTTAAAAATTGGTATTTTATCTTTTTCGATAAAATAATTCATTTTAAATATATTATTATATTTTAATAATATAATAATGATGATATTTTTTACAATGAATGTGGGATATATGAATAAATGAGGAGGAAGAGTATTTTTATAACTAAAAATATTTAAAATATGTTTTTCATGTTTGTGGACTCCATTTCTTGGCTGAAATTTGATCATAGCCTGTAAAATCGTCCATATGTGGATTTTGGTCAATTTCTGCTTGGAATTTAGAAAAAATTAAACTTACAAAGTTGTAGAGAATGAAATTTCCTATGGAATGGACCTAAGGTTTGAATTTTTCTGCTAAAAGGGCTATTTATTATGAATTATTGAAGTTCCGAAGTTCCAAAATAATTAATTTTTGAAGTTTTAATTATTTTTTTTAAGAAAAACGTTTTTGGTGAGTTGAGTAGGTCCCGCATGTGATATAAATGTGTTGAATTCAGATTCAAGAGGTGGGCGTGACAAAAATTTATATATAATAATATTTTATTATATTTTCTACTTTGGTGTTCTAAGCATTTTCCTATAAATAGGGTGCTTAGGTTAGAATTGAAAATCACACCAGAAACAAGTTTTCTCTCTCTTTGTCTCTCTATATTATCGAGCGTATTCTTGTGAGTATTTTGAGACTTTGAGTGTTGCTATACTTGGTACAAATTCCTTCAAAGACTATATCCAATATTCCAATGTAAATCTTGTCTTTTTCGAGGTAAGGGATGTTATTTTTTTTTAAATGATATTATTTCTTCTAATATCATTATCTTTAATATTGGTAAGATTTTTCTTGTGAAATTCATGTCTCTTAGTGTTGTTAGGTTACTATTCATATATACTAAGCACTATTCACGAATCTCTGCACTATTCACGTAAAAATTAAATTTTTCATTTTTTTGTTCAAGATATCTATTATGGATACTAGCTTTGATTGTATCCATGTTTTGATCATTCTTGAATTTTACTCCACTATGATTATTTATGAAGTATTTTTGAACTCGGATTGTTTAAAGTATGAATCCTTAATATTTGTTCTTTTGTTTTACTGGATTCGTTGTCTTTAAAATATTTTTTTCATCATCCTCAGTCCTAAATGATGATATTACTGAATATCTTTGGTCTGTAGTGCAAAGATGGTTGATTTTGTGACGCCCCCAAAATAGGTATACATCACCCATTCTGAGTTGTCAATACACTTAGATGTAAACAACTACAACTTTATTATTACAACAAAGAAAAAGCGTGAGTTTAAATACGAGATATTGCCATCTAAACAATATCCACATACAAATAAATCCTCATCATAATTATTGATACATTATTTTACAAAATGGTGAGGACTACTAAACAACTCTCTAAAACCATCATTCCATACCCCGACTGTACTCACTACATTCTCGCCTCCCGAGAAGAAAAATGGAACAAAAAGGAAAAGGGTGAGCTCAACTAGCCCAAGAAAAAAGAATATTATGACTAAGATAATATACAACAAATTATCGTTAGTCTTCAACAGAGGAAAAATTTAATAGAATACAATAGACAACAAGTTTTAAATCAATACTTGCAAATGGAAAATATTAATTCATAGAAGAGTTACGTAGAGGATGAAATCTACTAATATCTATGAATTTAACACCATCATCAATATTTTTATCCCCGTAACATCAATCAATATATATCCGAATCATATATTCATCCTTGCACTACGTGCCGAGGACATTCACCATTGGTCATGTTCATCTAAACACTGCTCATCTTTTGCACTACGGGCCAAAGATATTCATCGAAATCATTCATCTTTGCACTACAAAAGCCAAAGATATTCATCGAAATCATTCATCTTTGCACTACTGTGCCAAAGATATTCCATAATATCATCATTTAAGACCGAGGATGATGAAAAATATTTTTAAAGAAACGAATCCAAAGGAATCAAAATGACAAGGATTAAGGATTAAGGATTCGTACTTTTGTTTTATCCACGTCCAAAAATACATCAAAATAATCATAGTGGTGTAAAATTCAAGAATGATCAAAACATGGATACAATCAAAGCTAGTATCCACAATAGATATTTTAGACGAAAAGGAAAATTTTTCATTTTTCGATGAATAGTGCCGTATTCGTGAATAGTACCGTATACGTGAATAGTGCCGTATACGTGAATAGTAACTCCGACACCAAAAGTTTTGATAAAAACTTCAGCATAATGATATTGAAGAAATAATATCATTACGAAAAAAAATAATATCTCTTACCTCGGAAAGACAAGATTTTTAACCGGAATCGGATATAGGCTATAACTTGAACTTTCACCGTATAGCAATACTCAAAGTATACTCAAAATACTCACAAGAATACGCTCGATAATATAGAGAGAAAACTTGAGCTTACGGTGTGATTTTCAATTCTAACCTAAGCACCCTATTTATAGAAATTACTTAGAACACCAAAGCGTAAAATTTAATAAATTAATAATATATTAATTAATATTCCTACGCCAACATTTGAAGAACTGAAATCAGTCATTAACATCACATGCAAGACCCACCATTAATGCCAAAAACGTTTTTCTTATTTAAATTATTTTAAACTTCCAAAAATCAATTATTTCGGAGCTTTGGAACTTCAATAATTCACAATAAATAGCCCTTTTGTCAGAAAATTCAAATCTTGCGAGTTTTTATAGGAAATTCAATTCTCTACAACTTTACAGAAGGAAGTTTTTCCATATTCCAAATGCGAAATTGATCAAATCTACAAAACCATTTATTTTACAGACTATAATCAAATTTCAGTCAAGAAATGGGGTCCACCGACATGAAAAACATGTTTTAAATATTTTTGGTAACAAAAATACTCCTCCTCCACATATACTCATATATCCCACATTTGTTGTAAAAATATCACCATTATTAAAATATAATAATATATATATATATATATATATTTAAACGAATTATTTTATCAGAAAAAGATAAAATTTTAATTTTCAACAATTGTCACATTAAAAATTTTCTCCATCTATATCCACATAAAATTAATATTTTCCTCATCATATGAATCAATAATTAATTATTCACAAATAATATTACAAAATCACAATATTGACAACCAGTGCGCCTCCTGGAGAAGGGGGCTTTCCAATAAGAATTTCTCCTTCTTGGCGGCGCAATTAGGTGACCAAACCTCTTTAGATGTAACTTTCTAGATATTGCCAATAATGTTATCTAATAATATTATTCAGATAATATGAATTATTGTTTCGATAATGAAAAATACTGTGTAATGACAATTATTGAAACAACAGCAATATAAAATATCAACGCAACAATTATTGAACCAATAAAATATCGAACAATAATTATCAGTAACCATTATTGAGTAGTGCCTTCTCACGTAAGAGTCAATAATTGCAACAATATGTATCTTCTCGTGCAACAACGTATTCATCGTGTTTTAACCAACGGTATTCCAACAAAGGTAAAACGCGGTAATAACTACGCCATTATTTTTAAACAACTTATATTTGTCGCTTTCTTCCTCCAATCGCTTTCCATTATGGGGCCCACATGCATGGTCGCTATTGCATCATTAATATTCCCCACAAAGATTTAATATTCCACGACCAAACGAATATTCCCACAAACAATGAATATTTTATAACCACTTGCTTATTTTGAAATATTTGCGTATTTTACCCATAACTATCCACATTAATCACATCAACCCTTACTATTTCAAAATAATAATTAGAGGAAATTAAATTTCATTTATTAATTATTTGGGGTCTTAAAGATTTTCTTATGAATATCTTTGGCCGTAGTGCAAAGATATACAGGTGTTGAGATGAACATGACCAACTGATGAAAATCTTTGGCCTGTAGTGCAAAGATGAATATTTGACTTAAGATGTATATTGATTGATGTTACAGGAATAAAATATTGATGATGGACTTTTAAATTCATAGATAATAGTAGATTTCATTTTCTACGTAACTCTTCTATGAATTATTATTTCCGTTGCGAATATTGATTTAAAACTTGTTGTGTATTGTATTCTATCAGATTTTTCCCTGTTGAAGACTAACGATAATTTGTTCTATATTATCTTAGTCATAATATTCTTTACTGGGCTAGTTGAGCTCACCCTTTTCCTTTTTGTTCTATTTTTCTTCTCAGGAGGCGAGAATGTAGCAAGTACTAGTCGAGGTATGGAATGAAGGTTCTAGAAAGTCATTTTAGTAGTCCTCACTATTTTGTAAAATAGTGTATCAATAATTGTAATGAGGACTTATTTGAGTGTTGATATTGTCTAGAAGACAATATTTGTTTTTAAACTCACAGTTTATGTGTTGTCGTATTTTGCACGACAATTGTATTAATAAAGTTGTAGTTATTTCTGTACCATGTATTTGACGACTCAGAATGTGTGTTGTATACCTATTTTGGGGGCGTCACAGTGTCGGCTTACAATAATAATAAAAAAAAATTCTTATTGCCTTTAAAATCATGCTGACGTGGCTCCTTCGAATTATTTCCAAAAATTATTTTTCTTCCCTTGATTCAAACTTAAAACCTCATGCTTCAAACCCTCGTCATATGACCACCCGAGCATCACGGGTCTAGCTGTTCATTTCTCGCAAGGATTAGTCTTTATATTAAAACATTACATTTCCCCCAAAACCATAGAATAAGACATTTTCTCTTGTATTATTTATTTTTATATTAATATTAATAATAAAGTGGGTTTTTTATAATAGTGAAATGTTAATTATTATTATTATTATTATTATTATTATTATTATTACTATTATTATTATTATTATTATTATTATTATTATTATTATTATTAAGTTGTATACTTACTTTGTGTTGAAAAAGTTAAGTATCTTTTAAGAAAAAAGGCAATGATTATTATTATTGATATTAATAATAATAATATTCTTAATATTAATATTAATATAAAAAATATTATATAGCTACCAATGCAAAACATCTATTATTATTATTATTATTAACATTGCATAATAATATTATTGTTAATATTTATTATTATAACATTGCATTTCTCCCAAAATCATACATGATAGAAGATTATAATAATTTATTATATTAATCTTAATATCTACTTTTATATTAATATTAATAATTAAGAATATTATTATATGAAGTCATGCTCCTTTATGAACTTTGTCCATTGAATATTATGAAATAAAAGTAGTTAGTATTTCATATTTGATTTTGTAAATATTTTATGTGATTAAATAATATTAATATTACTAAGTTATGATTTTGAAAATCCCTTACAGTTCAACCAAATAGATATTCTTATTCACATAGTGTATATGAGATAACGCTAGAACATTTTCTATATCTCAGATTCCGGAAGTAATCTTACGAATTTTTTGTAGAGTTCCCACGCGATGCGATAACGAAAGACCGTTACATCTTCTAAGGACCACTTCTGTTCGCAAAGATCAACATTGGCCCTAAAGAAAACGTCAACAAACTTGCATACAAAAATGTCACAGTCTGAGTTGTTATGTTGTTTCGGTCGGCTCTTTGTTACCTGCACATTAGGATTAACGCTAGGCCACTCACGCATCGGATTACCATTTCACAAACAAAATGGTATCAAATGTACATTCATGTACAAAGTAATTGGCTAATAATTTTATAATATATTTGACATTATAAAAGTAAAATATTTTAAAACTATACATACCACGACTTTAACGAATTATGAGTACATTTTCCATAACTTCATATGCTTGGTATCATTGTAGTACGGGTCAATGATAGTAACCATCCAATCTTCAACTGAGAATAGCAACAAGACAAAATGGTTTTGATGTGTACCACACACCGGCATGAATATATACTGGCATTTGTGTATAGGTGGGCCAACATCTTAGTTCACATACGGATTGCAAAAACTCTATTCATGATTCTCTTCAGTTGGGGGCACATAGCTCTGCCAAGATGCATGAAGAATGAATTCATGAAAACAAATTGGGCCAACCTTTTTGTTCCCCGTGACCTGTAGTATTCCTCTCTATCTCGTAATAACAACATATAAACGTCTAGGACATGCTCAAAAATTTCATTTCCAGACCCTAAGAAATGCAATGCACTGTGGTCTAAATCATATAACTGCCGCGGATGTGACAAAGTAAACTGCTACAAATTATAGCGACTTAAACATTTTATTATTATTATTTTATTATTTTATTATTATACGACAATGTATGGGGGAAATGCTTAAAAAAAAGGGGGCTAAGCCGCTACAGCATGTAGCGGTTGGTGTATTATATTAAAAAATCTTTTTATTTAACCAAACTGACAACATGTTTAACTATGTGGGGCCTTTATATTAAAATAAAAGCCACTACAACATGTTTTTCAGGCACAACATGTTGTGGCGGCTGTGTAGATTTTATCTTTTAATTTAAGTTTTCTAATAAGTTGATCACATGTAGTTGTTATAATAATGTCCATGGCAATCGATTCCCATAGATGAAATCCATATATATATATATATATATATATATATATATATATATATATATATATATATATATATATTCTCCGTTGTCCATAGGAATCGTGACTACTCATTTTTATCTTTCTCCTATTTCTCGTGTCTCTCGCCGCTTTTTCAATTAAATGGTGGGATAAATTTGGAGTTGATAGAATAGTAGGCCAAGTTCAAAAAGAATTCTGCTTTCTCTTTTTATCTCCTCCCGCTTAACGCCAATACGCTATTACTACGGCCTCTGCCGTTCGGCTTCCAAGAATCACTCTAAATCACCGAATTAGCAAAATCGCCATTTCACCGCTTCATCACGGATGTTTCTGGTTACTCTAATTCTGAGTTAAGGCGTCTTGCTGACGCTATTCAGTTAAGACTTGATTAGTTACATGAAGAGTCAGACAAAGCTTCTTCTCAGTCTCGAAAAGACAATTCTAGTCAAGACCTTGAAGACGAAGGTAGTTGTGACCCCTATGGCACAATTGCTCTTCAAGATGCTCAAGATCCATTTTCTTCAGCCCCTCTCTAATCAATCAAAGTGAAGATGTGATTCTCCACTTGGCCACCAAAGACTGCCCTCTACAAATTTTAGTCACCTAAATTTTGCTGACTTACAATCTATTCTAACTAAAAATTTCTGATTTAATAAATCTCTCTGAAATTGTTTAATACATAAAACTAGAGATAAAATATCTTTTTTAATAGTACTGTATTTTAATTGTGTAGGATTCCATGCGCCAGAATGGAAACGAACAATCTGTTCATTAGAAGTGGGTGTCAATTTTTGTTTGAGTATGCCACCGAAGCCAACGTCAGAGGCGTCAGTTTCAACTATTTTGAATGCTGAATCATTAGAGATGCCAAGGCAGGGCAAAACCTTAACATATTTTTTAACTTATTGGACGACAGAAGTATGAATGTCAGTCCAAGGAGGAGGATTACTTTGTAAGCGCTGGAAGAGAGGCTTACAAATCTTCCCGAGGTCCTTGTAAATCGGCCAATATAATTGAAATGAGCAAGAAACCTCTCAGAGTGATTCTTGTCGGTAATCTTATCTGGGAACCGGTCGGCGAATTGAATAGCTCTGTCAATTGGCCGCGTGAGTCCATGATAGAGGATTAAACCGAGAAATCTGACTTTAGTCAAAAACAGACTACACTTGGAAGGGGAAAGGACAAGACCATTGGTTTTAACTGTTTTGAAGAATGAATTCATATATATATATATATATATATATATATATATAATAAAACAGAGCGACTCAAATCCCAAGACTTCAACATCCAACGACATCAAATCAATCCCAAGGCTTCAACATCAAACGGTCTCAAATCATTTGGGGCTTCAACATCCGACGACCAATAATTTATCTTTCAAAAATTCAAACACACATCCACTCTCTCACTCTTTCACTTCCCAAAAAAACATCATTATTTGAAGACACACACATTTATAATATAAATTGGCTGCCTATTATGCCTGCCTATTCGTAAACATGTCATTGCACTTTGATAAAATATAATATTGTTGTTACTTTTTTAAATTAATTAATAAATAACTCTGAAACGAAAGGCTTATTCCCCTAACTAATTAATTAGTGGGTCCAACTATTCTCATTAGTAAAATTCACATGATTTATATATAATGAAATGATTATCCATTTTATTGGATTTTCCACTTTTGTCATTAACAAGATCTTTTATTATTTGTCGTTATGGAAGAAATTTGATTAGTTTGAACAATCAATTAATTGCTTAAATAAGCCAAGTGATTTTGATACTATACATTAACTATGTTTTATGAAGAATTTTTTAAAAAATCTTATTTTTTAAATAAGTATTTTTCTCATACAAAAAAAAAGAGGCGGAAAATGATTGTAATTCTCTCCGTGGTAACATCATAGATACATTTTTTTATAGTTAGTCTAAAATTAAAGATATAATTATGTACTCTCACCGTTATTAAAAAAAGAATTTTATTTATTAACCTTTCTCGTCACATAACTAATTAACCTTTGTTATCTTAATTTCATTATCATTTTATCGCACTCAATCAAATAACTAATTAATTATTGTTTATAGGGTAAAGATAGAATAAAACTATATCCTTAGGCTATGTTTGATTGTAAGTATTATACTTGACATGTGACTATTAATCCGGATAATAAAATGACCAAAATGAGGAAGTATTTAGTACCATGTCCAACTATATATCTAGAGCGGCTCAAATCCCAAGGCTTCAACATCCAACGACCTCAAATCAATTTAGGCTTCAACATCCAACGATCTAAAATCATTTGGGGCTTCAACATTCGATGGCCAAAAATTTATCTCTCAAAAATTCAAACTCACATCCATCATCTTACTCTCTCACTCTCTCACTTCCCATAAAACACCATTATTTGAACACACACACTTAAAATGAATCAGTTTTATAAAAAAAATTAATTAACATTGAGAAAAGTGATACTTTAAAGTTAAAAGTAAATTTTGTGAAACTTTGAAAGAGAGAGTTTTAACCCTTAATAGAAAATTTAAAGTAAACAAGACAAGAGTGTATAATAAACTCTAAAATGACCGAAAATAAATTCACGAAAGTAAAAGTAGTAATTTTTTATTATTCTTAAAATAGGCAATTATATTTAAATATAAGGAATTATGAAATTAGTGCAAAAGTAACAATTTTCATAACTTAACTTACTATAATGTATGATGTATTCCAATGACGTATACGCCTATCACGATGAATCCAATCTTCCATTATTTCATATTTCAGATTCCATATTCCATATTCTATAGCCTTCCTAAGTTGGGCGGACGGATAGATAGTAACAAGTCACTCAATTTTAAATTTGATTATAATTTTTTATTTTAATATTACAACGTAGGGTAAAATTCTTAACCTTTTAGTGTATCACATTATCATTATTAAAATTTTAATTAAAAATATTATTTAAATTTTATCTTTAATTTTAAAATTAAAATTAAAAATGAAGAGAAAATTTTGCCAAACTACAACCAACTTTACACTACCCAATTTATTAAATTTCAATGTTAATATAAAACATTTGTGTGTTTATTATCTACACTAATTTATTTCTACCAAGTAATAATTAATTATTATTATTATAATAATTCAAATATCTTTGATATAATTATCATAAATTAATAAATATAGCATGTTGCCTGGATGCACTTTATTATATGTATTTAATCAGAAATACCAATTGAAACTTTGGACGTGTTTGGTAACTGAGAAAGTAGAATAAACTAGCAGAAATTTGATTGAAAAGTTTTGAGTCCTTTCTTTTCCCCTTTTTAGTGGTTATTGTTTTTTGTTCAGTTTTTTTATTTTGATAAATGGATTTATGGGTGTTCTTTATTTTTAAAACAATAAATAGAACTATATTGATTGTTGGGTGTACTCATTATGTTGATTCTGACTTCCCAAGAAAGAATGAAAGAAACAAAATCATAGTTTAGAGTCAAAAGGCTATGTTATGCCTCCTTGGGTGAATGTTTGTCTTCTCTGGTGTCTCAAGGCATGAAAAAAATTTAAGCTTTTCTATATTGTTATTACTTTTATTGCTCATATTCTTAAGCTAACAAAATTTATGTTTGATTGATGTTTCTTATTTTACTGCTACTTCAATTATATCAAGTAATTGAGCCAGCTGGAATTTACCCATTTTTTAAAATTTGTTTGAATACATGTGATTTGAAATTGTAAATTCTTGTTGTTTTTCATCTTCTGTATTTTTTGATCTGGGTTGGAGGAGAACAATTGTTTTTAAAAAAATTTGGCTTGAGATTATATGTTTTTATTGACATGTCCCTGTTGGAGCCCTTGTCATTTTGCCTAGATGGTCAAAGAAAGACTATATATAAGTTTATGTTCCCTCATCCTATTTCCTATTTCCTATTTCTCATTTCCCTTATTTGGAAAAGTTTTTTGTGGGTGACCTCATCTATTGACCTCACTGTGTGCTCTTGTGCCTTCCTTTTGGCATGGATGGATGTGTTTTTTCTTTGGTTGTTTTAAAAAGTTTTGTTTTTGCATGTCTTTTTATAGTTGTTTACCATTATTTGATTGATCTAATGAAGGAAGCTACATGGGTCATCCATATATCTATGGATAAAAATTCATAAAGATTTGATCCTGCAAGCAAGTTGTAAAATTGACCATATAACTTAACCATTAGTCATTCGTCACCTTATTTGTTTGACCTCTCCCTCTCTCTTATTTGTCTTGATTCTTCATTTTAAACTTCGCTCTTTAGATAATTCTAAATTTATATAATGACCGCAATCGGTTTTTTGTATCAAGTTACTACTTCTGCAAAATCAGATACCCATCTACGTGCGACAAAAAAAAATGTTGTTATAACAAGCAAACAATAATTTTAATTATCAAGTTACTATTTAAAAGTTACAATCAATCAAAAAGGCTTATAAATAATAAAAAAAATAAATCTTGAAATATAGTTAAACTTAGTTTAAATTTATGAGAATTTGACTATTAAAGTTGGATATTATTTATTTATTCATTGAAATTTGTCTTCATAAGAATTTTTATTTAAATACTTTGTAGAGTATGTATGGAAAGTGCGGGTGTGTTAAGAATTAATTTTGGCTTTTAATTTAGTGTGTGTCCATATTCAATGCTTTATTTTTGTGTGTTTATGATTTTTTTTTTTTTGAATTATACAAAGGCTTTTTACGCACTTTAAGTTATCGCTAAGATATATATATATATATACTTAAAACCAGGTTGTTTTTTATTTATTGGATTCCTTGTTAATTACCTTCAATTTGACCCATTAGCCATAAAGGTAAAAGCTGTAGGATCCCCATTCCCCGGTGTTGTTGATGGAAGGCTCAAGGCTGTACATATTGAGAAAGGATGTTGGATTTTGGATGCAAAGAAGATGTTGGATGTTTGATTTTTGACGTTGATAAATCTCACTCTCCCAAGTTAGGCTTGGAAAAAGTAATTTTTTTTCTTTAGTTTTGGATTGTGTGGTTTCGTTACAAATTAAAACAATACAACTTCTTGTTAATTTAGGTTTCATAGTTTGACTATATATTATACGCGAAGTTGGAATCAATTTACCTTACTAAGTTTGTATAACTTTATATTGTATTTGATATTAAAAATATTGCATTAACTATTGCAATAAAAAATTATAAAATTTTATCAATGCAATTTTTTGTATACCCAATACAATAATTAACTATAACCACTTAAATGGAGCGAGTTAAACTATTTTATAAGCTTCAAGTTTACTAGGATTATGGGTAAAATTATACTTTCAAATAAAAACTTATGTTTATTTTTATTTTTAGTTTTATTTAATAAATTTAGTAACAAATTTTTTTAAAAAAACTTATAAATATTTTTACCCTTTCTTGGGACCTCCAAAAAAAGGAATGTGGTGATTTATGGGACAGAGGGAGTATAATTTTTTTATTTATTTTTATAAATTCACAAATAATAAAAAAAAAAAGAACCCTTGTTTAAATGTACATTTCAGATTGCTGATCAGATAAGTTAGTCAGCTTATCTCATCGGACAAAATTCCTCTGTTCCTTAGTACTCTCCGTATATCACTCTCTCGATTCTGTCGAAGCATTTAGAGAGAGACACACACTGTTCGCGCGTGGAGTAAAACGTAATCATTTGTCCGAGTGTTAGTCATTTTCCCTTAGCTATGTTCTCTGCTTTTTTTCAATCGCTTCAATCTTTGATTCCTTCGACAAGAAAGTAAGCAAATCTATGTTTGTTTGTTTATAAACATTAAATTCTCAACTGGGTTGCAAAAATATTTTGAGAATATGTATTATTTCTTTCCGTTTGATTAGAGCCCAATTTTTTTTAATTTATTGAGCTATTCTTTTCATTTTACTTGATTTGGTTCATTCAGTGTTCTTGTATGTGCTATTTGATCAGGTTGTTAATCTATTATTCTTTTAGATTTAATTGTAGTCATGTCAATGGATGATGATCGAGATTTCCTTAATCTAATCTATCTGTTGTGAATATTACTATGTTTGTGGACATACATACATACATATAGAATGAGGATCAGGTCCCGAGTCCGGACATGATTAAAATAGGGACCCTATTTTTTTATTTATTTTTTTGTTTTTTTTAAAACAACTAATTTTTTTAATATTTTATGGAATTAGAATTTTTTTCATAATACAGTGTTTTGGGTGTGATTTGGAGATTTGGATACATATAACAAAATATGTATGTCCAGTCTGTACTGTTTTGTTATATGTATCCAAATCACACTCAAAATACTATATTATGTAAAAATTCCAGTTTTATAAAATATTAAACTTTTTTTTAGTTATTTAAAAAAAACAAAAAAAAGAATCCGTATTTTAAGAAAATACGAGAATCCGAATAGGAACCCGATAGTCCGGATAGAAAATGGCTGTACACAGTCTTGTAAATTTTTTTTTACACAGTACATCAAAATGACGTCGTTTGGCCAATTTATTTTAAAAAGAAAAAGACGGTTCCTCTCTTCTCTCCTCTCAAAACACGGATCGAAGTTCTCCCCTCCCAAATCGATCGTGCATAAGGGCTTCTGGTGTCATGCCAGGAGGTATTGCTGGAGGCAAATACATCTGCTTACAAGAAAATAGAGTGAAAGAGTCGCAAATAGAGTGAAAGAAGGATGGATCCAAAGATGACAGAGGTCTCGCAACTATTCGATCGATTCAAAGCTGCTATGATGTGGAACGATTTCGATACTTGTACCAAACTCCTTTCTCAACTCAAGGTATCATCTTCTACTCTCGCATTCCCTACTCCTTATGGTTCATCACGTACCCTTTAGGGATTTGATTTATTAACACAACCACATACACAATTTTTAGGGATTTTGTTTTTGGCTTCTGTTATATATATGGTGGCAAAGGGTGGGGTGCATAAATTTATTTATTTTGATTGGTGAATCGTGTAAAAGGAAAAATAATAGTAAAACCTAGAAACTTAAGACAAAAATGTTAACTGATATACCGATCTTAGCAAATTGACAAGACTGTAACTAAAGGTTTTGTATAGTTGCTATTCAGAACTATATAAGATATATAGGTTTCAGAAATTTAATTATTAAAATTTTATTCCAAATCTATAAGATATATCATACTTATCAAATTAATTGAAGAGTCATATCTCCTCCAACAAGAGTTATGGTTAAGAAAGTGTTAAGGACTCCCAGAGGAATCAAGTGCAAATCAAGGCTAAGATCAGTATATCTAGTCGCCAAGTCTTGTCATAAAGATAGGTTTTTTGTATAGCAACTATATCTATTTTGATCAGGATATCCTCATTAATTTATTGAGAGCCATTGTTTCAAAACTTTTGTATAATAAAACTTTGGTAAGAGAACAAGTCGAGCATAAACATATATGTTACTCCTTTCGTACTACAAAAAAGTTTAATTTGTCATATAGGGATGTAGGGATGTTGGGATGTTGGGGAGTTACACATTAAAAAACCTGATTTTCTTGAGATAGCAAAAACATCACTTAGGAAGGTCAAACAATGATGCGGGTGAGAATAGATGAAGAAAAGAATCATATGAGAAGTTGTTTTTACTTTCCCCCAGTTTTCTTTATAAAAAGCCATCTATGCCGCATGAATTCTTAAGAGAGGGAAAAAAAGGAGGCAAAATTTCACTATGGCAATAATTAGAGATATATATTTGAATGTTTTTCCAAGTGACGAGGAAAGTCCAAACAACAACAATCAATAATTTTTTAGGAATAATTTTGATTTGAATAGATAAAAATTCTGAAGAGAGAACCATTTATCTAATTATTATGCATTCCTGGTAGGATAAATGTGGTTTTTGATTATATGCAATCGTTGTCTTTTCCTAGTTTTCTTTCTTTTCCAGTAAATTAAGTACTTGGTGCTTATGTAGTTGTTTAACTCTTGATTGTTGCAAAGGCCATGATTTCAGCAAATCCGGATTTGGCCCACGCACTGTAATCATTTGCGATCAGGTACTTAGCAATTTCATAATTTTACAAGTGTTCTCAAGTTTCAAGTGCTTATTGATTATACAAAATTGCGTTCATGTTGTGTATAGTGTGAGAAGGAATATCATGTCGGCTGTTTAAAGGAACAGAAAATGGACAACTTAAAGGTGTGCAAGACAGGGTTTCAAACTCATCAAGGAGGTCTGCAAAATAGGGTTCCACCGACACCAGTTGGTGGTCATCAGCGAGCATCCCACAAAGCAAGAATTGGTTAAACGCGCGAATTGACCGAAAAATACGATCACTTCGTCTTCGTCGTACAGAATGCAATAGCATTCACTCTGCTTTGCAAAATCCTGTAGGTGCTAGTGAACCAGCATGAGTATTCCCAATGCAAACTCAAGCAAATAAGTATTTGATATTCGAGTGACTATGGTAATATTTAACTATTTGAAGATAATTAATGTTGAACATGTACTTATTTGGTTTAGTATGGTAATGTTAAATCAAATCCCTAAAGGGTATTTGATATTCAGAGCTGTTTTGTTTCATGTTAGTCATTTCTTGTATAAAGGACTATAGATCCTCCTTGTAGGTTGCTACGTTCTTTTGAAGGATGATTATTCTGTACTAAGTTCATGTGGTGGTTTGCATGACGCGATATATTAGGTGATGAAATGGTTGTGCTTGGTTATTGGTGATTTTGTTAGCGTGAACGCAGTCCACCAGGATTTAACTGTAAAGCTCATCACTGTTTAATGTTGGAAATCCCAGAATTGTGGGGATTTAGCTATGGGCAAGTCATTATGTTGGAATTGCTTATTTATCAAACTTGTGCCCATTATATTGATTTATTTTTAATATAAGTACAACATGGTGTCTAGGGCCAAAACTCAGGACAACCACCTCTCCTACAAAATGCATAGACGAGAAATACCACAACTATTGTTTCTCAACTATTGTATGAACTTCCAAAACAAAAGAGGGCAATTGCTACCAAAAACCGAATGATACAGTAAAAAAAAGATGGATAAATACATAATATGATTGTTTACAAGCTGTATTTTAGGAAATTAAAAAGGACAACATAATGGCTTAACAACAGCCACCCTAGATAAGATTTGCAAGAGGCAACCGAAAGTTGCAGCATATTACATATCCAAAATCGTCCAAACTCAGCATGGATGAACCCTTGAGGCACGATATTGCTGGGAACCACGGGAGGTGAGTGGAGCAAAACCAACCATGAAGAAATGGAGCCTAGGGAAGGGATGAGATTCACAGCCAGCTTTCGAAGGTCAGAATTCAGCTGACCAAGGAATCGTAAACAACATGTGACACCAGACATTGTGGCAGAAATCAAATGGTTGAGATCACCAACTGTTCCAACAAAATCAAAAAATGAATCAATACATGATATCAAATGTAAATATGATATAAACCAAAATGGAGCAAACACTGAACTAAAACCTTACAGCTAGGAGTGGTAAGCTTCAAGGTACCGAAGCAAATGTCATATACAGCTTCATTGTCCAGAACCATGCACTTATCTGCATTTTCAGCTAATTGATGAACCAACGAGGTTGCATTGTAGGGCTCAACAACAGTATCAGAGACCTTAGGAGAAGGGAAGACAGAGAAAGTAAGCATTATACGATCAGGGTATTCTTGGTTAGAAAGTGTAAGTATAGGTTTTTCAACTAACTTGGAATTTTTTTAATTTTCTTCTTGATATTGTAAAGTTTATTAATGTCATGTCTCATCTGTGGCATCATTTTATTTAATCCAGTGCATTCTAAGAGTATATTAAGAGTATACCAGAGTCCTTGAATCAAACCAGTTTTCTGGCAGTGTTCCTTCTGAGCTCGGGAAAGTACCTAATTTGGAATTTTTGTAAGACCTTGTCATATCCTTGAACCAAATTTGTGCAATTTTATGGACCAACTAAACTGTTCATCTGGCTGTATGACTTGGAATTCTAGAATTTTGTCGTCCAATCGATTGATAGGGAGGTTGCCAATGACTTTTGCTAGGCTAACAAAATTAAAAGATTTGTAAGCTTGTCAGTAGAATAATTATGAATTAATCATTATTGTTTATCATACTATTAATTAATTAGCACCATCCATTTTCTTGCAACATGTAGTAGGATCAGTGATAACAACTTCTCTGGACCAATACCTGAATTTATCTATCTAATTAGAGAGTTTTATGTTTTAAGTGATTAACACAACACATGCTCTTTTATTTTCACAGTAGGATTACTGACATAAATGGGCCTATTCAGGGATTTCCTAACTTAAGCAGCAGTACGGGGATAAAAAAATTGTATGGTGAAACGATTTTTACACTTCTGCTACATTATAAGATTTAAAAATTCATACAAACCCACGATTGTTGCAGAAGAGCAGAGGAACAATCGTGGTGAAAAAACCCATTAAAAATTCACCAAATCGTTTTAAAAGGGTCATGTAAACCTAGAAATCATCATACGTTAAACCCTTACCGAATCGAGGTATGAATCAAGGAGGTCTGAAATAGAAGTTGAGATCGAACTGATGAGCAGCGGCATTGGTCTGAAGTCGCGATGGTAATTGCAGCGGCGGTGGCGGCAGTGGTAGGGATTTCTATACACGGAAGAGGATTTGGGAGGAGAAACCTTATGCGACTGTAGAGGATGTATGCGCGATTGAGGAGGAGAAGGGAGGAGAAGCCTTATGCGACTGTGGAGGAGGTATGCGCGATTGAGGAGGAGAAGGAAGCCCTTACGCGATTGAGGAGGAGAAGGATGCACAGCCGTGGTTTTTTTTTTTTTTTAACTCCAAAATGACGTCGTTTTGTATACTGTGTAAAAAAAAAAGAACACAGCTGTGCATACCCATTTTTCCCATATATATATATATTGATGTATTGATTGTTTGAAGGTACAAAGATAGTAGTGTGTGTTTTTGTATGTGTGTATTGTTAGAAACCGGATAAATTAACAACAGTACAACCGACCAACAACAGTAGCAGAAGCAGTGCAATAGCAGTAGCAAAGCAACAACAACAAGAGCAGTTTTAACAAGACTATTAAAGTAACAAATTGGAACAATCATATATGAAAGAAGCAGAGGCATAGCAAAGCTCTTGTCCTAAAAAGTGATTCCGCCCACCGGGTTATATGAACCGTGCAGTTGAGCTCCACGGCGTTCACCCTCCAGGATTCAACGGCAAGCCTTCGATTGCGTGTACTCGCAGAGGAAGACTATGGACTCGTCTTTGTGGATTGCCCCAATCAAGAGAAAATATATGAATAACAGAGAAGAAGCAAGCAAGCACTGATATGATATATGTTTTCAACAGAACAGAGACAGAGACAGTATATATAGAAGAAGAAGAACGAACCAGACTGTTGGGAAGTGAATACACGAACGTTGGAAGGATTTGGGAAATAAATTATTAGAAGAATGTTGGAGAATAAATCAGTAACGTAAAACTAATTAAGGTTTACGTTTTGGGAAAACAGCTAGGGCTAGGAGTAAATAGTATAATAAGAAATTAGGGATTTTATCAAAACAGTGGGCTACCTGGGTGCACCCGCGAAGCACAAATTTTCCGGATCGGCACCCCCCCTGCGCGGGCGTATCGCGCGCACACACGCACTAAGGTTTTCTGTCCGAAAGCCCGAGAACCAAGCTTGGTTTCGCCCAATTCCTTAGCCGTCCTCATGTGCGCGAGCCCATCCCTATTTCCTCAACCATGTTACTAAGCCCATAACAACAAGTACTAATATACACTATGAGAGTTCAAAGAATAGCCAATGTGGGACTTTGCAAAAAACATAAGATTTTGGAGCATAACCAACAATCCCCCACATGATCCAAAATTATCAAAGAGATAAAATTCAAAAAGAAGTGAGAAGGGCAATGGATTTTAGATACATAATGTCGATACCTTATGGGTTTGAATCGGCACTTAGTGGAACAAGCTCATGATTGTAGATTATAGGTGAATTATATTCTTGAACCTATTATCTGTGATACAATCAGTTGAGCTTGCACACATATCTTAAATCCTGAATCCACACAAGTCCGCGGTTGGGCGCGTTCTAGGCCATGCGCCATGTCCCAGATTTTCATAAAGGCTCTAGAGAGTTTGCCAAGGACTCTCATAGGAAGCGGCCTACACTTCCACCTTTATATAGGTGAACCCATCAAGTGTATACTGACATACACCACCCTTTAGGGGCTATGAGTTTCATTAAGAATCTAAACGATTCATCCTTTCACAATTTGTCAGTAAACACTACATGCACACAAGAAGGGATATAAATAATTGTAGTGCTATAATTAAGTAATTACGTGACTTGTTGTTACCCATTGAACCCAATTCATGGGATCTCCAATCACATGGGTTGGGTTTCCATCGCGTATTACTTACTCAAGATATTGGCAATAGTCCCATCCCTCTGGATGCTTCTTGGACTACCTTTTTATTCAATCCCTTAGTAAGCGGATCCGCTAGGTTCTTTTCAGACCTTACAAATTCCATGGAAATAACCCCATTACTGATCAGTCCTCGTACAATATTGTGTCTCAAGCGAATGTGTCTCTGTTTTCCATTATAAACATGGTTCATTGCCCTGCTAATAGCTGCTTGAGAATCACAATGTAAAGAAATAGAAGGAATAGGCTTATACCACAATGGTATATCAGCCAATAAATTCCTTATCCACTCTGCTTCTGTACCTACCAATTCTAAAGCAATAAATTCAGATTCCATAGTAGATCTAGTAGTACAAGTTTGTTTAGCAGATTTCCAAGAAACAGCTCCTCCACCTAAAGTAAACACATAACCACTAGTGGAGTTTGTTTCATCATTATCAGACACCCAATTAGCATCACAATATCCTTCTATAACACTAGGATGACCAGTAAAATGTATACCTACATTAACTGTTCCTTTTAAATACCTCATTAGTCGTGACAATGCATTCCAATGTTCTTGTGAAGGATTATGTGTATATCTGCTAAGTCTACTAATGGCATATGCAATATCAGGACGAGTATAGTTCATTAAATACATTACACTACCAATGATTCTAGCATATTCAACTTGTGCAATACCATTCCCTTTATTTTTCTTTAAATGCACACTAGAGTCATAAGGGGTTCCTAATGGCTCTTCATTAAATAAATCAAATTTCTTAAGAATATTTTCCACATAATGAGACTGTGATAAAACTAAACCATTTACATGTTTATTTATTTTCATGCCAAGAATCAAATCCGCTTCTCCTAAATCTTTCATGTCAAATTTAGAAGATAAAAACTCTTTTGTAGTTTTCACAACTTTCTCATCAGTACCAAATATAAACAAGTCATCCACATATAAACAAATAATCACACCACAATTTCCATTGAATCTACTATAGACACAACTATCAGATTCATTTGTCACAAAATTATTAGACAAGAGAGTTTTATTAAATTTGTCATTCCAGTATTTTGGCGCTTGTTTCAAACCATATAAAGATTTTACAAGTCTACACACTTTATGTTCTTCACCTGGAACAACAAAACCTTCAGGTTGACACATATAAATTTCTTCATTTAACTCTCCATTCAAAAAGGCAGTTTTAACATCCATTTGGTGGATTATCAATTTATGAATTGAAGCCAAAGCAATTAGAATTCTTATAGTTGCTAATTTAGTCACTGGTGAGTAAGTGTCAAAATAATCGAAACCTTCCTTTTGAGTAAACCCTTTTGCTACAAGTCTTGCCTTAAATTTATCAATAGATCCATCAGCTTTTAACTTCTTTTTAAACACCCATTTACTTCCAATAGGTTTACATCCTCTAGGAAAATTAACTAGCTCCCATGTATGGTTAGACATAATAGATTCTAGCTCACTATTAATAGCATCCCTCCAAAAATTTGCATCAATAGATTTCATTGCTTCTTCATAAGTTTTAGGGTCATCTTGAGCCATGAAAGCGAAAAGCGCTATAAAATCTGGACCAAAAGTTTTCTCAAAACGTTGCCTTTTACTTCTAGTAGATACAGGTACAGGATCTTTATCTTTCCTTTTAAGAGGTTCACTAAAAGAAGGATTGCCCTCATCTCTAATTTTCATTGGAAATATATTTTCAAAAAATTCTGCATCCTTTGTTTCCAAAATTGAATTATTTTGATAATTATTAGTTGCATCTTTAATTACCAAAAATCTATAAGCAGCACTATTATAGGCATATCCAATAAAAATACAATCCATTGTTTTAGGTCCAATTTTATTCCTTTTAAATTCCGGTATAGCTACGTTAGCTAGACACCCCCACACTTTAAGATACCCCAAATTAGGTGCATATTTTTCCCATAAATGATATGGTGTAGAGTCTAACTTTTTATGTGGAACTCTATTTAAAATATGATTTGCAGAAAGGCAAGCTTCTCCCCACATATTAGAAGGTAAACCAGAACTAATTAGCATAGCATTCATCATATCTTTAAGTGTTCTATTTTTTCTTTCTGCAACTCCATTGGATTGTGGAGAATAAGGAGGAGAAGTTTCATGTATTATTCCATTTAGTTCACAAAATTTTTAAGACTTCCTGAATCATATTCACCACCACGATCAGATCTAAGTCTTTTAATTTTTCTTTCTAACTGATTTTCAACTTCCGCTTTATATTTAATAAACATTTCTTCCTCTTCATCTTTAGAAGAAAGTAGATAAATTCGAGTATATCTAGACATATAATCCACAAAAGAAATATAATATTTCTTACCACCTCTACTCGTAGTATTTTTAAAATCAGCTAGATCACTGTGAATTAACTCAAGTAATTCAGTTTGTCTTTCAACACTTTTAAAAGGTTTTTCAGCATGTTTTGCTTCTACACAAATTTCGCATTTGTTAAACTCGGTATTTGCAAAATTAGGTATAAGTTCAAGTTGTTTCAACTTTTTAATAGAAGCTACATTCACGTGTCCTAATCTAGCATGCCATATATCCAAAGATTCAACAATATAAGCAAAAGAAGCATTCTTATTATTACATTCAGCAGAAACATCAAGTACAAATAAACCCCCATTACAAAAACCTTTCCCAACAAATTCCCCATTACGAGTAAGTACAAGTTTATCAGACTCAAACACAAGTTTAATGCCAGCTTTGTTCAACAAAGATCCAGACACAAGATTTCTACGAATATCGGGCACATGAAGTACATCTTGTAGGGCAATGGTTTTCCCAGAAGTTAATTTTAGTAAGACTTTTCCTTTTCCCGCAACATTGGTGGCTCGAGAATCCCCCATAAAGATCTTTTCTCTATTAGTCACATTTTCGTAGTTGAGAATTACGTCTCTATTCGCGCAAATGTGTCTAGTGGCCCCGGTATCTACTACCCATTCTGTGAAGTTGTCAACCAGGTTTACTTCCGAGACAACAGCAACGATAACATCATCGGATTCCACTAAGTTCGCTTGGGGCTTAGGCTGAGAATTATTATTTTTGTTATCTTGCCCCTTGCGAAAGTGACACTTCATAGCAATATGGCCAGGTCTGCCACATACGAAGCAATGACCTTTAGTAAAAGGTTTTTGAATTTGATTGGAGTTGTTGAACCTACTATCCTTTCTTCCCATTGATTTTTGATTTTTTCCTTTGTGGTTTTTGGACTGATAATTATAGCTCTTCCATTGTGGCTTTTGTTCCACGAGATTAGCTTTGACAGTTTGATTTGGAACTACATCTCCCCTTTCTTTAGCTCTGTTTTGTTCTTCAATATGGATGTGAGCTACTAGTTCCTGCATAGTGAAATCTTTAGTTTCATGTTTGAGATTCATCTTATAATCTTTCCACGAGGGTGGTAGTTTTTCGATAAGTACAGCAACTTGGAAATTCTCGCATATTTTCATTCCTTCCCCAATGACTTCCCCCACAATTGTTTGGTACGTGTGAACTTGATCTATAACAGATTTTCCATCTTGCATCTTAAAATCTAAGAATTTCCCCGCAACATATTTCTTAAGTCCAGAATTTTCTACAGCATACTTTGATTTTAAAGCTTCCCAAATTTTCTTTGCACTTTCATACGGATAATATATCTCAAATAATGAATTGGACAAATAGTGCAACAAGTATCTACGACATGTGCGATTATCCTTAACATAATCCCTTTTATTCGTATCCGATTTTTCAACAGTTTCAGCAGCAGGAAGAGTAACATCATTAACAGTAACAGCAATAACAGGAGCATCCATATATAAAACATATTCCAAATTTAGGGTTTCCAAATGAAACAGTACATCTTCAGACCATCTCTTATAATTATTACCATCAAACCGTTCAATTTTAGAAAGGTCTAAAGCAGTTTTCATCATCTTGTTAATACCCGAATCACTTTTTAGATTGTTAGAAACCGGATAAATTAACAACAGTACAACCGACCAACAACAGTAGCAGAAGCAGTGCAATAGCAGTAGCAAAACAACAACAGCAAGAGCAGTTTTAACAAGACTATTAGGCGAACAAATTGGAACAACTTAGCTGTTATATGAAAGAAGCCGAGGCATAGCAAAGCTACTGTCCTAAAAAGTGATTCCGCCCTCACTAGTTATTTGAACCGGTACAGTTGAGCTCCACGGCGTTCACCCTCCAGGATTCAACGACAAGCCTTCGATTGCGTGTACTCGCAGAAGACGACTATGGACTCGTCTTTGTGGATTGCCCCAATCAAGAAAAAATATATGAATAACAGAGAAGAAGCAAGCAAGCACTGATGTGATATATGTTTTCAACGAGCGAGCGAGAGCAGTATATATAGAAGAAGAAGAAACGGACGCATCATTGGGAAGTGAATACACGAACGTTGGAAGGATTTGGGAAATAAATTAGTAGAAGAACGTTGGAGAATAAATTAGTAACGTAAAACTAATTACGGTTTACGTTTTGGGAAAACAGCTAGGGCTAGGAGTAAATAGTATAAAAAGAAATTAGGGATTTTATCAAAACAGTGGGCTACTTGGGTGCACACGCAAAGCACAAATTTTCTGGATCGGCACCCCCTGGCAGCAGGCGTGTCGCTACACTGCGCACTAAGGTTTTTCGTCCAAAGCCCGAGAACCAAGCTTGGTTTCGCCCAATTCCTTAGCCGTCCTCATGTGCGCGAGCCCATCCCTATTTCCTCAACCATGTTACTAAGCCCATAACAACAAGTACTAATATGCACTATGAGAGTTCCAAGAATAGCCAATGTGGGACTTTGCAAAAAACATAAGATTTTGGAGCATAACCAACAATCCCCAACATGATCCAAAATTATCAAAGAGATAAAATTCAAAAGGAAGTGAGAAAGGCAATGGATTTTAGATACACAATGTCGATACCTTATGGGTTTGAATCGGCACTTAGTGGAACAAGCTCATGATTGTAGATTATAGGTGAATTATATTCTTGAACCTATTATCGTGATACAATCGATTGAGCTTGCACACATATCTTAAATCTGAATCCACACAAGTCCATGATTTGGTGCGTTACAGGCCATCGCCATGTCCCGATTTTCATAAAGTCTAGAGAGTTTGCGAAGACTCTCATAGGAAGCGGCCTACACTTCCACCTTTATATAGGTGAACCCATCAAGTGTATACTGACATACACCACCCTTTAGGGGCTATGAGTTTCATTAAGAATCTAAATGATTCATCCTTTCACAATTTGTCAGTAAACACTACATGCACACATGAAGGGATATAAATAATTGTAGTGCTATAATTAAGTAATTATGTGACTTGTTGTTACCCATTGAACCCAATTCATGGGATCTCCAATCAAATGGGTTGGGTTTCCATCGCGTATTACTTACTCAAGATATTGGCAATAGTCCCATCCCTCTGGATGTTTCTTGGACTACCTTTTTATTCAATCCCTTAGTAAGCGGATCCGCTAGGTTCTTTTCAGACCTTACAAATTCCATGGAAATAACCCCATTACTGATCAGTCCTCGTACAATATTGTGTCTCAAGTGAATGTGTCTCTGTTTTCCATTATAAACATGGTTCATTGCCCTGCTAATAGCTGCTTGAGAATCACAATGTAAAGAAATAGAAGGAATAGGCTTATACCACAATGGTATATCGACCCGATAAATTCATATCCACTCTTCTACATACTACCAATTCTAAAGCAATAAATTGATTCCATAGTAGATCTAGCGATCTGAGTTTGTTTAGCAGTTTTCGATAAGCGATTTCCAAGAAAGTAAACACTAACCACTAGTGGAGTCCACCATTAAAGTAAACTTTAGCATCACAATATCCTTTCTATAACACTAGGATGACCCGATAAAATGTATACCTACATTAATTGCCCTTTTAAATACCTCATTAGTCGTGACAATGCATTCCAATGTTCTTGTGAAGGATTATGTGTATATCTGCTAAGTCTACTAATGTCATATGCAATATCAGGACGAGTACAATTCATTAAATACATTACACTACCAATGATTCTAGCATATTCAACTTGTGCAATACCATTCCCTTTATTTTTCTTTAAATGCACACTAGAGTCATAAGGGGTTCCTAATGGCTCTTCATTAAAGAAATCAAATTTCTTAAGAATATTTTCCACATAATGAGACTGTGATAAAACTAAACCATTTGCATGTTTATTTATTTTCATGCCAAGAATCAAATCCGCTTCTCCTAAATCTTTCATGTCAAATTTAGAAGATAAAAAATCTTTTGTAGTTTTCACAACTTTCTCATCGATTACCAAATATAAGCAAAGTCATCCACATATAAACAAATAATCACACCACAATTTCCATTGAATCTACTATAGACACAACTATCGAGTTCATTTGTCACAAAATTATTAGACAAGAGAGTTTTATTAAATTTGTCATTCCATTGTTTTGGCGCTTGTTTCAAACCATATAAAGATTTTACAAGTCTACACTTTTGTGTTCTTCACGGAACAACAAAACCTTGAGTTGACACATATAAATTTCTTCATTTAACTCTCCATTCAAAAAGGCAGTTTTAACATCCATTTGGTGGATTATCAATTTATGAATTGAAGCTAAAGCAATTAGAATTCTTATAGTTTCTAATTTAGTCACTGGTGAGTAAGTGTCAAAATAATCGAAACCTTCCTTTTGAGTAAACCCTTTTGCTACAAGTCTTGCCTTAAATTTATCAATAGATCCATCAGCTTTTAACTTCTTTTTAAACACCCATTTACTTCCAATAGGTTTACATCCTCTAGGCAAATTAAATAGCTCCCATGTATGGTTAGACATAATAGATTCTAGCTCACTATTAATAGCATCCTTCCAAAAAATTTCATCAATAGATTTCATTGCTTCTTCAGAAGTTTTAGGGTCATCTTCAGTTATGAAAGCAGTTATAAAATCTGGACCAAAAGTTTTCTCAAAACGTTGCCTTTTACTTCTAGTAGATCACAGTGCTGGATCTTTATCTTTCCTTTTTAAGAGGTTCACTTTAGAAGAAGGATTGCCCTCATCTCTAATTTTCATTGGAAATATATTTTCAAAAAATTCTGCATCCTTTGTTTCCAAAATTGAATTATTTTGATAATTATTAGTTGCATCTTTAATTACCAAAAATCTATAAGCAGCACTATTAGAGGCATATCCAATAAAAATACAATCCATTGTTTTAGGTCCAATATTATTCCTTTTAAATTCCTAAGTATAGCTACGTTAGCTAGACACCCCACACTTTTTAAGATACCCCAAATTAGGTGCATATTTTTCCTATAAATGATATGGTGTAGAGTCTAACTTTTTATGTGGAACTCTATTTAAAATATGATTTGCGAAAACAAAGCTTCTCCCACATATTAGAAGGTAAACGAACTAATTAACATAGCATTCATCATATCTTTAAGTGTTTTATTTTTCTTTCTGACTCCATTGGATTGTGGAGAATAAGGAGGAGAAGTTTCATGTATTATTCCATTTAGTTCACAAAATTTTTAAGACTTCACGAATCATATTCACCTCCACGATCGAGATCTAAGTCTTTTAATTTTTCTTTCTAACTGATTTTCAACTTCCGCTTTATATTTAATAAACATTTCTTCCGCTTCATCTTTAGAAGAAAGTAGATAAATTCGAGTATATCTAGACATATAATCCACAAAAGAAATATAATATTTCTTACCACCTCTACTCGTAGTATTTTTAAAATCAGCTAGATCACTGTGAATTAACTCAAGTAATTCAGTTTGTCTTTCAACACTTTTAAAAGGTTTTTTAGCATGTTTTGCTTCTACACAAATTTAGCATTTGTTAAACTCGGTATTTGCAAAATTAGGTATAAGTTCAAGTTGTTTCAACTTTTTAATAGAAGCTACATTCACGTGTCCTAATCTAGCATGCCACATATCCAAAGATTCAACAATATAAGCAAAAGAAGCATTCTTATTATTCAATTCAGCAGAAGCATCAAGTACAAATAAACCCCCATTACAAAAACCTTTCCCAACAAATTCCTCATTACGAGTAAGTACAAGTTTATCAGACTCAAACACAAGTTTAATGCCATCTTTGTTCAACAAAGATCCAGACACAAGATTCCTACGAATATCGGGCACATGAAGTACATCTTGTAGGGCAATGGTTTTCCCAAAAGTTAATTTTAGTAAGACTTTTCCTTTTCCCGCAACATTGGTGGCTCGAGAATCCCCCATAAAGACCTTTTCTCCATTAGTCACATTTTCGTAGTTGAGAATTACGTCTCTATTCAGCAAAATGTGTCTAGTAACCCCTATCTACTACCCATTCTTTGAAGTTGTCAACAAGGTTTACTTAGAGACAACAACAACAATAACATCATCAGGATTCCACTAAGTTCGCTTGGGGCTTAGGTTTGAATTATTATTTTTTGTTATCTTGCCCTTGCGAAAGTGACACTTCATAGCAATATGGCTGTGTCGCCACATACGAAGCAAGGACCTTTAGTAAAAGGTTTTGAATTTGATTGGAGTTGTTGAACCTATTATCCTTTCTTCCCATTGATTTTTGATTTTTCCTTTGTGGTTTTTGGACCGATAATTTTGGCTCTTTCATTGTGGCTTTTGTTCCACGAGATTAGCTTTGTGATTTTGATTTGGAACTACATCTCCCTTTCTTTAGCTCTGTTTTGTTCTTCATATGGATGTGAGCTACTAGTTCTGCATAGTGAAATCTTTAGTTTTATGTTTGAGATTCATCTTATAATCTTTCCACGAGGGTGGTAGTTTTTCAATAAATCTGATGAACTTGGAAATTCTCGCATATTTTCATTCCTTCCCCAATGACTTCCCCCACAATTTTTGGTATGTATGAACTTGATCTATAATGATTTTTTCCATCTTGCATCTTAAAATCTAAGAATTTCCATAACATATTTCTTAAGTCCGAAATTTTCTGAAGATACTTTGATTTTAAAGCTTCCCAAATTTTCTTTGCACTTTCATACGGATAATATATCTCAAATAATGAATTGGACAAATAGTGCAACAAGTATCTACGACATGTCATGTGATTATCCTTAACATAATCCCTTTTATTATCGACATCCGATTTTTCAACAATTTTAATAGCGGGAAGAGTAACATCATTAATAAAGATAAAATAATAATGAGAGCATCCATATATAAAACATATTCCAAATTAAGGGTTTCCAAATAAAATAGTATATCTTGAGACCATCTCTTATAATTATTACCATCAAACCGTTCAATTTTAGAAAGGTCTAAAGCGCTTTCATCATCTTGTTAATAATCGAATCACTTTTTTAGATTGTTAGAAACCGGATAAATTAACAACAAAGACAACCGACCAACAACAATGAGCGAAGCGTAATAGCAATAAGAAAGCAACAACAACTAAAGCAGAAGCGAAACAAGACTATTAGGCGAACAAATTGGAACAACTTAGTCATTATATGAAAGAAGCGGAAGCGTATGCAAAAAGCTCTTGTCCTAAAAAGTGATTCCGCCTCACTTTGGTTATATGAACCTTAGTGCAGTTGAGCTCCACAGCGTTCACCTCCGAGATTCAACGACAAGCCTTCGATTCGCGTGTACTCATGAAGAAGAAGACTATGGACTCGTCTTTGTGGATTGCCCCAATCAAGAAAAAAAATATGAATAACAGAGAAGAAGAAGAAGCAAGAGATATGATATATGTTTTCAATTTATGTAGAGACAGAGATATATATATAGAAGAAGAAAAACGAACGGAGCGTTGGGAAGTGAATACAGAAACGTTGGAAGGATTTGGGAAATAAATTAGTAGAAGAACGTTGGAGAATAAATCGATGAACGTAAAACTAATTAAGTTTACGTTTTGGGAAAAACTTGCTAGGGCTAGGTTTAGTAATAGTATAAAAAAAAAATTAGGGATTTTATCAAAACAATGGGCTACACAGGTGCACCTGAAAGCATAATTTTCCGGATTGGCACCCCTCACATGCAGGCGTGTCGCGCCGCATTACACACGCACTAAGGTTTTCTTTTCAAAAGTCCGAGAACCAAGCTTGGCTTAGCTCAATTCCTTAGTCGTCCTCATGTCATGCGCGAGCCCATCCCTATTTCTTCAACCATGTTACTAAGCCCAAACAACAAGTACTAATATACCCTATGAGAATGTTTTCAAAATAGCCAATGTGGGACTTTGCAAAAACATAAGATTTTTGAGCATAACCAACAATCCCCCACATGATCCAAAATTATCAAATAGAGAAAAATTAAAAAGAAGTGAGAAGGGCAATGGATTTAGATATATAACGTTGATACCTTGTGGGTTTGAATCGACACTTAGTGGAACAAGCTCATGATTGTAGATTATAGGTGAATTAAATTCTTGAACCCATTATCTGTGATACAATCAATTGAGCTTGCACACATATCTTAAATCCTGAATCCACACAAGTCCGCGGTTGGGCTCGTTCTAGGCCATGCGCCATATCCCAGATTTTCATAAAGGCTCTAGAGAGTTTGCCAAAGACTCTCATAGGAAGCGGCCTACACTTCCACCTTTATATAGGTGAACCCATCAAGTGTATACTGACATACACCACCCTTTAGGGCTATGAGTTTCATTAAGAATCTAAACGATTCATCCTTTCACAATTTGTCGATAAACACATACATACATACAGGAGAAATATAAATAATTGTAGTGCTTTAATAAAATAAATACATGACTTGTTATTATACATTGAATCCAATTCATGGGATCTCCAATCACAAGGGTTGGGTTTCCATCATATATTATTTACTCAAGATGTTGGCAATAGTCCCATCCCTTTGGATGCTTCTTGGACTACCTTTTTACTCAATCCCTTAGTAAGCGGATCCGCTAGGTTCTTTTCAGACCTTACAAATTCCATGGAAATAACCCCATTACTGATCAGTCCTCGTACAATATTGTGCCTCAAGCGAATATGTCTCTGTTTTCCATTATAAACATGGTTCATTGCCTTGCTAATAGCTGCTTGAGAATCACAATGCAAAGAAATAGAAGGAATTGGCTTATACCACAATGGTATATCAGCCAATAAATTCCTTATCCATTCTACTTCTGTACCTGCCAATTCTAAAGCAATAAATTCAGATTCCATAGTAGATCTAGCAGTACAAGTTTGTTTAGCAAATTTCCAATAAACAGCTTCTCCACCTAAAGTAAGCACATAACCACTAGTGGAGTTTGTTTCATCATTATCAGATACCCAATTAGCATCATAATATCCTTCTAAAACACTAGGATGACCAGTAAAATGTACACCTACATTAATTGCCTTTTAATTACCTCATTAATCGTGACAATGCATTCCAATGATCTTGTAAAGGATTATGTGTATATCTGCTAAGTCTACTAATGGCATATGCAATATCGTGTTAAAACTGAGTTCATTAAATACATTACACTACCAATGATTCTAGCATATTCAGTTTGTGCAATACCAATCCCTTTATTTTTCTTTAAATGCACACTAGAGTCATAAGGGGTTCCTAATGGCTCTTCATTAAAGAAATTAAATTTCTTAAGAATATTTTCCACATAATGAGACTGTGATAAAACCAAACCATTTACATGTTTATTATTTTCATGCCAAGAATCAAATCCGCTTCTCCTAAATCTTTCATGTCAAATTTAAAAGATAAAAAATCTTTAGTAATTTTCACAACTTTCTCATCAGTACCAAATATTAGCAAGTCATCCACATATAAACAAATAATCACACCATAATTTCCATTGAATCTACTATAGACACAACTATCAGATTTATTTGTCACAAAATTATTAGACAAGAGAGTTTTATTAAATTTGTCATTCCATTATTTTGGCGCTTGTTTCAAACCATACAAAGATTTTACAAGTCTACACACTTTTTGTTCTTCACCTGGAACAACAAACCCTTCAGGTTGACACATATAAATTTCTTCATTTAACTCTCCATTCAAAAGGCGCTTTTAACGTCCATTTGGTGGATTATCAATTTATGAATAGAAGCCAAAGCAATTAAAATTCTTATAGTTGCTAATTTAGTTCTTTGGTGAGTAAGTGTCAAAATAATCAAACCTTCTTTTTTGAGTAAACCCTTTTGCTACAAGTCTTGCCTTAAATTTATCAATAGATCCATCGACTTTTAACTTCTTTTTAAACACCCATTTACATCCAATAGGTTTACATCCTCTAGGCAAATTAACTAGTTCCCATGTATGGTTAGACATAATAGATTCTAGTTCACTATTAATAAGCATCTTCCAAAAATTTGCATCAATAGATTTTATTGCTTCTTCATAAGTTTTAGGGTCATCTTCATTATGAAAGCGGTTATAAAATCTGGACCAAAAGTTTTCTCAAAAGCGTTGCCTTTTACTTCTAGTGAATCTGATGTGCAGGGATTCTTTATCTTTCCTTTTAAGAGGTTCACTAAAAGAAGGATTGCCTCATCTCTTATTTTCATTGGAAATATATTTTCAAAAATTACGCATCCTTTGTTTCCAAAATTGAATTATTTTGATAATTATTAGTTGCATCTTTAATTACCAAAAATCTATAAGCGACTATATTATAAGCATATCCAATAAAAATGCAATCCATTGTTTTAGGTCCAATTTTATTCCTTTTAAATTTCGGTATAGCTACTTTAGCTAGACACCCCACACTTTTAAGATACCCCAAATTAGGTGCATATTTTTTCCATAAATGATATGGTGTAGAGTCTATCTTTTTATGTGGAACACTATTTAAAATATGGTTTTCAGAAAGACAAGCTTCTCCCCACATATTAGAAGGTAAACCGGAACTAATTAGCATAGCATTCATCATATCTTTAAGTGTTCTATTTTTCCTTTCTGCAACTCCATTGGACTGTGGAGAATAAGGAGGAGAAGTTTCATGTATAATTCCATTTAATTCACAAAAATTTTTAAGACTTCCTGAATCATATTCACCTCCACGATTAGATCTAAGTCTTTTAATTTTTCTTTCTAACTGATTTTCAACTTCCGCTTTATATTTAATAAACATTTCTTCCGCTTCATCTTTAGAGGAAAGTAGATAAATTCGAGTATATCTTGACATATCATCCACAAAAGAAATATAATATTTCTTACCACCTCTACTCGTAGTATTTTTAAAATCAGCTAGATCATTGTGAATTAACTCAAGTAGTTCAGTTTGTCTTTCAACACTTTTAAAAGATTTTTTAGCATGTTTTGCTTCTACACAAATTTCACATTTATTAAACTCGGTATTTGCAAGATTAGGTATAAGTTCAAGTTGTTTCAACCTTTTAATAGAAGTTACATTCACATGTCCTTATCTAGCATGCCACATATCCAAAGATTCAACAATATAAGCAAAAGAAGCATTCTTATTATTCAACTCAGCAGAAGCATCAAGTACAAATAAACCCCTATTACAAAAACCTTTCCCAATAAATTTCCCATTACGAGTAAGTACAAGTTTATCAGACTCAAACACAAGTTTAATGCCAGCTTTGTTCAATAAAGACCCAGACACAAGATTCCTACGAATATCGGGCACATGAAGTACATCTTGTAGAGCAATTATTTTCACAGAAGTTAATTTTAGTAAGACTTTCCCTTTTCCCGCAACCTTGGTGGCTCTAGAATCCCCCATAAAAACCTTTTCTCCATTAGTCACATTTTCGTAGTTGAGAATTACGTCTCTATTTGCGCAAATGTGTCTAGTGGCACCGTTATCTACTACCCATTCCGTGATGTTGTCAACAAGGTTTACTTCTGAGACAACAGCAACAATAATGTCATCGGATTCAACTAAGTTTGCTTGGGGCTTAGGCTGAGAGTTATTTTTGTTATCTTGCCCCTTGCAAAAATGACACTTCATAGCAATATGGCCAGGTCTGCCACATACGAAGCAAGGACCTTTAGTGAAAGGTTTTTGAATTTGATTGGAATTGTTGAACCTATTATCCTTTCTTCCACTTGATTTTTGATTTTTCCCTTTGTGATTTTTGGGCTGATAATTTTGGCTCTTCCATTGTGGCTTTTGTTCTATGAGACTAGCTTTGACAGTTTGACTTGGAACTACATCTCCCCTTTCTTTAGCCCTGTTTTGTTCTTCAATATGGATGTGAGCTACTAATTCTCGTGATAGTGAAATCTTTAGTTTCATGTTTGAGATTCATCTTATAATCTTTCCACGAGGGTGGTAATTTTTTTTGATAAGTCAAAGAACTTGGAAATTCTCGCATATTTTCATTCCTTCCCCAATGACTTCCCCACAATTGTTTGGTATGTATGAACTTGATCTATAATGATTTTCCATCTTGCATCTTAAAATCTAAAATTTCCCGCAACATATTTCTTAAGTCCGAATTTTCAACAAAGATACTTAGATTTTAACGCTTCCCAAATTTTCTTTGCACTTTCATACGGATAATATATCTCAAATAATGAATTTAGACAAATAGTGTAACAAATATCTACGACACGTGCGATTATCCTTAACATAATCTTTTTGCAGATATTCGTATCCGATTTTTCAACAATTTCAATAAAGGAAGAGTAACATCATTAATGAATAAAGAATAACAGAGCATCCATATATAACACATATTCCAAATTTAGGGTTCCAAATAAAATAAGATATCTTCGCACCATCTTTTAAAATTATGAGCCATCAAACGTTCAATTTTAGAAAGTCTAAAGCAGATTTCATCATCTTTTAATAATCGAATCACTTTTTAGATTGTTAGAAACCGATAAATTAACAACAAAGAAACCGACCAACAACAACGATGTTGAAGCGTATAAAATAGCAGAGTAAAGCAACAACAAAGAAGCAGCTATTAACAAGACTATTAAAGTAACAAATTGGAACAACTTAGTCATTATATGAAAGAAGTTTAGGCGTAGCAAAGCTATCGTCCCTAAAAAGTGATTCCGCCTCACCGGTTATAAACCTTGGTGCAGTTGAGCTCCAATGGTGTTCACCCTCCAGATTCAACTAAGAAGCCTTCAATTCATGTGTACTCTGCAGGAAGAAGACTATGGACTCGTCTTTGTGGATTACCCCAATCAAGAAAAAAATATATGAATAACGAGAAGAAGCAAGCAAGCAATATATGACTATATTGTTTAAATTTATGTATATGCTTTTTTTCTTTATAGAAGAAGAAGAATCGAACTTTATAGGGGAAGTGAATAAGAAAATTTGGAAACCATTTGGGAAATAAATTAGTAGAAGAAAGGTTCAATTGAATAAATCAAGAACGTAAAAAAGATTAAGGTTTACGTTTAATGATGAAAACTAGCTAGGGCTATTTAGGTTTAGTATAAAAAGAAATAAAAGGGATTTTATCAAAACAATGGGCTACCTGGGTGCACCCGCGAAAGCATAATCAACCGGATTGGCACCCCCCCTGCGCGGGCGTATCGCGCGCACACACACACTAAGGTTTTATGACTAAAAGTTCGAGAACCAAGTTTGGCTTAGCTCAATTCCTTAGTCGTCCTCATGTGCGCGAGCCCATCCCTATTTCTTCAACCATGTTACAAAGCCTAAGACAACATGAACTAATATACACAAAGAATGTTCCAAAAATAGCCAATGTGGGACTTTGTCAAAACTATGAAATTTTTGGAGCATAACCAACAATCCCCACATGATCCAAAATTATCAAAGAGATAAAATTAAAAAGGAAGTGAGAAAGGCAATGGATTTAGATATATAACGTCGATACCTTGTGGGTTTGAATCGACACTTAGTGGAACAAGCTCATGATTGTAGATTATAGGTGAATTAAATTCTTGAACCCATTATCTGTGATACAATCAATTGAGCTTGCACACATATCTTAAATCCTCAATCCACACAAGTCCGCTGGTTGGGCTCGTTTCTGGCCATGCGCCCATATCCCGATTTTCATAAAGGCTCTAGAGAGTTTGCCAAGGACTCTCATAGAAGCGCCTACACTTCCACCTTTATATAGGTGAACCCATCAAGTGTATATCTTGACATACACCACCCTTTAGGGCTATGAGTTTCATTAAGAATCTAAATGATTCATCCTTTCACAATTTGTCAAGAAACACTACATGCACACACAGGAGAAATATAAATAATTGTAGTGCTTTAATTAAAATAATTACATGACTTGTTATTACCCATTGAACCCAATTCATGGGATCTCCAATCACAAGGGGTTGGGTTTCCATCATATATTATTTACTCAAGATATTGGCAATAGTCCCATCCTCCGATGCTTCTTGACTACCTTTTACTCAATCCCTTAGTAAATGGATCCGCTTAGTTCTTTTCGCACCTTACAAATTCCATGGAAATAACCCCATTATCGATCACCTCGTATAATATTGTGTCTCAAGCGAATATGTCTCTGCTTTTCCATTATAAACATGGTTCATTGCCTTGCTAATAGTCGCTTGAGAATCACAATGCAAAGAAATAGAAGGAATCGGCTTATACCACAATGGTATATCGCCCAATAAATTCCTTATCCACTCTACTCAGACTACCAATTCTAAAGCAATAAATTCAGATTCCATAAGAGATCTAGCAAGACAAGTTTGTTTAGCATATTTCCAATAAATGAACTTCTCCACCTAAAGTAAACACACAACCACTAGTGGAGTTTGTTTCATCATTATCGACACCCAATTAGCATCATAATATCCTTCTAAAACACTAGGATGACCAGTAAAATGTACACCTACATTAATTGCCTTTTAATTACCTCATTAATCGTGACAATGCATTCCAATGATCTTGTAAAGGATTATGTGTATATCTGCTAAGTCTACTAATGGCATATGCAATATCAGGTCGAGCACAGTTCATTAAATACATTACACTACCAATGATTCTAGCATATTCAACTTGTAATACCATTCCCTTTATTTTTCTTTAAATGCACACTAGAGTCATAAGGGGTTCCTAATGGCTCTTCATTAAAGAAATTAAATTTCTTAAGAATATTTTCCACATAATGAGACTGTGATAAAACCAAACCATTTACATGTTTATTATTTTCATGCCAAGAATCAAATCCGCTTCTCCTAAATCTTTCATGTCAAATTTAAAGATAAAAAAATCTTTAGTAGTTTTCACAACTTTCTCATCAAGCACTAAAATATTAACAAGTCATCCACATATAAACAAATAATCACACCATAATTTCCATTGAATCTACTATAGACACAACTATCAGATTTATTTGTCACAAAATTATTAGACAAGAGAGTTTTATTAAATTTGTCATTCCATTGTTTTGGCGCTTGTTTCAAACCATACAAAGATTTTACAAGTCTACACACTTTTTGTTCTTCACCTGGAACAACAAACCCTTCAGGTTGACACATATAAATTTCTTCATTTAACTCTCCATTCAAAAAGGCAGTTTTAACGTCCATTTGGTGGATTATCAATTTATGAATAGAAGCCAAAGCAATTAAAATTCTTATAGTTGCTAATTTAGTTACTGGTGAGTAAGTGTCAAAATAATCAAAACCTTCTTTTTGAGTAAACCCTTTTGCTACAAGTCTTGCCTTAAATTTATCAATAGACCCATCAGCTTTTAACTTCTTTTTAAACACCCATTTACATACAATAGGTTTACATCCTCTAGGCAAATTAACTAGTTCCCATGTATGGTTAGACATAATAGAATCTAGTTCACTATTAATAAAGATCTTTCCAAAAATTTGCATCAATAGATTTTTATTGCTTCTTCATAAGTTTTAGGGTCATCTTCAAGCTTATGAAAGCGCTTATAAAATCTGGACCAAAAGTTTTCTCAAAACGTTGCCTTTTACTTCTAGTAGATACAGTGTGTGTTCTTTATCTTTCCTTTTAAGAGGTTCACTAGAAGAAGGATTGCCCTCATCTCTTATTTTCATTGGAAATATATTTTTAAAAAATTATGCATCCTTTGTTTCCAAAATTGAATTATTTTGATAATTATTAGTTGCATCTTTAATTACCAAAAATCTATAAGCAGCACTATTAGAAGCATATCCAATAAAAATGCAATCCATTGTTTTAGGTCCAATTTTATTCCTTTTAAATTCTGGTATAGCTACTTTAGCTAGACACCCCCACACTTTAAGATACCCCAAATTAGGTGCATATTTTTTCCATAAATGATATGGTGTAGAGTCTATCTTTTATGTGGAACTCTATTTAAAATATGATTTTCGCAAAGACAAGCTTCTCCCCACACATATTGTATAAAACCGTAACTAATTAACATAGCATTCATCATATCTTTAAGTGTTCTATTTTTCCTTTCTCGCAACTCCATTGGATTGTGGAGAATAAGGAGGAGAAGTTTCATGTATAATTCCATTTAATTCACAAAATTTTTAAGACTTCCTAATCATATTCACCTCCACGATTAGATCTAAGTCTTTTAATTTTTCTTTCTAACCCGATTTTCAACTTCCGCTTTATATTTAATAAACATTTCTTCCGCTTCATCTTTAGAGTAAGTAGATAAATTCGAGTATATCTAGACATATCATCCACAAAAGAAATATAATATTTCTTACCACCTCTACTCGTAGTATTTTTAAAATCAGCTAGATCACTGTGAATTAACTCAAGTAGTTCAGTTTGTCTTTCAACACTTTTAAAAGGTTTCTTAGCATGTTTTGCTTCTACACAAATTTCACATTTATTAAACTCGGTATTTGCAAGATTAGGTATAAGTTCAAGTTGTTTCAACTTTTTAATAGAAGCTACATTCACATGTCCTAATCTAGCATGCCACATATCCAAAGATTCAACAATATAAGCAAAAGAAGCATTCTTATTATTCAATTCAGCAGAAGCATCAAGTACAAATAAACCCCCATTACAAAAACCTTTCCCAACAAATTCCCCATTACGAGTAAGTACAAGTTTATCAGACTCAAACACAAGTTTAATGCCAGCTTTGTTCAACAAAGACCCGGACACAAGATTCCTACGAATATCGGGCACATGAAGTACATCTTGTAGGGCAATGGTTTTCCCAGAAGTTAATTTTAGTAAGACTTTTCCTTTTCCCCAACACATTGGTGGCTCGAGAATCCCCATAAAACCCTTTTCTCCATTAGTCACATTTTCGTAGTTGAGAATTACGCCTCTATTCGCGCAAGAAATGTGTCTAAAGGGCAACCAGATATCTACTACCCATTCCGTGAAGTTGTCAACAAGGTTTACTTCTGAGACAACAGCAACAATAATGTCATCGGATTCAACTAAGTTTGCTTGGGGCTTAGGCTGAGAGTTATTTTTTTGTTATCTTGCCCCTTGCAAAAATGACACTTCATAGCAATATGGCCAGGTCTGCCACATACGAAGCAAGGACCTTTAGTAAAAGGTTTTTGAATTTGATTGGAATTGTTGAACCTATTATCCTTTCTTCCCATTGATTTTTGATTTTTCCCTTTGTGGTTTTTGGACTGATAATTTTGGCTCTTCCATTGTGGCTTTTGTTCTACGAGATTAGCTTTGACAGTTTGACTTGGAACTACATCTCCCTTTCTTTAGCCCTGGTTTTGTTCTTCAATATGGATGTGAGCTACGAATTCCTGCATAGTGAAATCTTTAGTTTCATGTTTAAGATTCATCTTATAATCTTTCCACGAGGGTGGTAATTTTTTCGATAAGTACAAAGAACTTGGAAATTCTCGCATATTTTCATTCCTTCCCAAATGACTTCCCCACAATTGTTTGGTATGTATGAACTTGATCTATAATGATTTTCCATCTTGCATCTTAAAATCTAAAAATTTCCCGCAATATATTTCTTAAGTCAAGAATTTTCAACCGCATACTTTGATTTTAAAGCTTCCCAAATTTTCTTAGCACTTTCATACGGATAATATATCTCAAATAATGAATTAGACAAATAAAGGTAACAAATATCTACGACATACGTATTTATTATTATCCTTAACATAATCTCTTTTTGCTTTTATTCGTAATCCGATTTTTCAACAATTTCAATAAGAAGAGAAACATCATTAATAAAGAATAAAGAATAACAGAGCATCCATATATAAAACATATTCCAAATTTAGGGTTTCCAAATAAAATAAGATATCTTCGCACCATCTCTTAAAATTATTAGCCATCAAACGCTCAATTTTAGAAAGTCTAAAGCGATTTCATCATCTTGTTAATAATCGAATCACTTTTTAGATTGTTGAAACCGGATAAATTAACAACAAGACAACCGACCAACAACAAGAGAGCGAAGCGGGTAATAGCGAGTAGTAAGCAACAACAAAGAAGAGCAGCTTTTAACAAGACTATTAGGCAAACAAAATTGGAACAACTTAGTCAAGTTTTATGAAAAGAAGTTTAGGCGTAGCAGAAAGCTACTCGTCCTAAAAAGTGATTCCGCCTCACCGGTTATATGAACCTTGTGCAGTTGAGCTCCAATGCTGTTCACCTCTCCAGATTCAACTAAGAAGCCTTCGATCATGTGTACTCACAGAAAGAAGACTATGGACTCGCTCTTTGTGGATTACCCCAATACACGAAAAAAAAAATATGAATAACAAGAAGAAGAAGCAAGACAATATTGTGATATGATATATGTTTTTTTTCTTCCCGTATGAAATCAGCAATATATATAGAAGAAGAAGAACGAATCGATCATTGGGGAAGTGAATACACGAATGCTGGAAGGATTTGGGAAATAAATTAGTAGAAAACGTTGGAGAATAAATTAGTAACGTAAAACTAATTAAGGTTTACGATTGGGAAAAAACTGACTAGGTAGGAGTAGGTTTAGTATAAAAAGAAATTAAAGGATTTTATCAAAACAATGGGCTACCTGGTGCACCCAAAGAAAGCAAAATTTCAACCGGATTGGCACTTCTCACACAGGCGATCGCTACAAGACACATGCACACTAAGGTTTTCGTCCTAAAAGTTCCGAGAACCAAGCTTGGTTTCGCCAATTCCTTAGTCGCCCTCATGTGCGCGAGCCCATCCCTATTTCTCAACCATGTTACTAAGCCCAAGACAACAAGTACTAATATACACTAAAGAGAGTTCCAAAATAGCCAATGTGGGACTTTGCAAAAAAAATAAGATTTTGAGCATAACCAACAATCCCCACATGATCCAAAATTATCAAAGAGATAAAATTAAAAAGGAAGTGAGAAGGGCAATGGATTTTAGATATATAATGTCGATACCTTATGGGTTTGAATCGGCACTTAGTGGAACATGCTCATGATTGTAGATTATAGGTGAATTATATTCTTGAACCTATTATCTGTGATACAATCAGTTGAGCTTGCACACATATCTTAAATCTTGAATCCACACAAGTCCGCGGTTGGGCGCGTTCTAGGCCATGCGCCATGTCCCAAATTTTCATAAAGGCTCTAGAGAGTTTGCCAAAGACTCTCATAGAAGCTACCTACACTTCCACCTTTATATAGGTGAACCCATCAAGTGTATATCGACATACACCACCCTTTAGGGCTATGAGTTTCATTAAGAATTTAAACGATTCATCCTTTCACAATTTTTCAAGAAACACTACATACACACAAGAAGAAATATAAATAATTGTAGTGCTTTTAATTAAATAATTACGTGACTTGTTGTTACCCATTGAACCCAATTCATGGGATCTCCAATCACATGGGTCAGGTTTCCATCATATATTATTTACTCAAGATATCGGCAATAGTCCCATCCTCCGGATGCTTCTTTGACTACCTTTTATTCAATCCCTTAGTAAATGGGATCCGCTAGGTTTCTTTTTAGACCTTACAAATTCCATGGAAATAACCCCATTATCGATCGGTCCTCGTACAATATTGTGCCTCAAGCTTAATATGTCTCTGCTTTTCCATTATAAACATGGTTCATTGCCTCGCTAATAGTCGCTGAGAATCACAATGTAAAGAAATAGAAGGAATCGCTTATACCACAATGGTATATCACCCAATAAATTCTTATCCACTTTACTTCAGACCGCCAATTCTAAAGCAATAAATTCAGATTCCATAAGAGATCTAGCAAGACAAGTTTGTTTAGCAAATTTCCAAGAAATGCCTTTCTCCACCTAAAGTAAACACATAACCACTAGTGGAGTTTGTTTCATCATTATCGACACCCAATTAGCATCACAATATCCTTCTAAAACACTAGGATGACCAAAGAAATGTATACCTACATTAATCGCTCTTTTTAAATACCTCATTAGTCGTGATAATGCATTCCAATGTTCTTGTGAAGGATTATGTGTATATCTCGCTAAGTCTACTAATGGCATATGCAATATCGTGATTAGTACATACCATTAAATACATTACACTACCAATGATTCTAGCATATTCAACTTGTGCAATACCATTCCCTTTATTTTCTTTAAATGCACACTAGAGTCATAAGGGGTTCTAATGGCTCTTCATTAAAGAAATTAAATTTCTTAAGAATATTTTCCACATAATGAGACCGTGATAAAACTAAACCATTTGCATGTTTATTTATTTTCATGCCAAGAATCAAATCCGCTTCTCCTAAATCTTTCATGTCAAATTTAGAAGATAAAAAATCTTTAGTAGTTTTCACAACTTTCTCATCAAGACTAAATATAAACAAGTCATCCACATATAAACAAATAATCACACCATAATTTCCATCAATCTACTATAGATACAACTATCGATTCATTTGTCACAAAATTATTAGACAAGAGAGTTTTATTAAATTTGTCATTCCATTATTTTTTGGCGCTTGTTTCAAACCATATAAAGATTTTACAAGTCACACACTTTTTGTTCTTCACCGAACAACAAAACCTTCAGTCGACACATATAAATTTCTTCATTTAACTCTCCATTCAAAAAGCGCTTTTAACATCCATTTGGTGGATTATCAATTTATGAATTGAAGCCAAAGCAATTAAAATTTTATAGTTGCTAATTTAGTCACCGTGAGTAAGTGTCAAAATAATCAAAACCTTCCTTTTGAGTAAACCCTTTTGCTACAAGTCTTGCCTTTAAATTTATCAATAGATCCATCACCTTTTAACTTCTTTTTAAACACCCATTTACTTCCAATAGGTTTACATCCTCTAGGCAAATTAACTAGCTCCCATGTATGGTTAGACATAATAGATTCTAGCTCACTATTAATAAAGATCCTTCCAAAAATTTGCATCAATAGATTTCATATGCTTCTTCATAAGTTTTAGGTCATCTTCATTATGAAAAGCGCTATAAAATCCGGACCAAAAGTTTTCTCAAAATGTTGCCTTTTTACTTCTAGTAGAGATACAGTACATGATCTTTATCTTTCCTTTAAGAGGTTCACTAAAAGAAGGATTGCCTCTCATCTCTAATTTTCATTGGAAATATATTTTCAAAAAATTCTGCATCCTTTGTTTCCAAAATTGAATTATTTTGATAATTATTAGTTGCATCTTTAATTACCAAAAATCTATAAGTAGTACTATTAGAGGCATATCCAATAAAAATACAATCCATTGTTTTAGGTCCAATTTTATTCCTTTTAAATTCGTATAGCTACTTTAGCTAGACACACCCCACACTTTAAGATACCCCAAATTAGGTGCATATTTTTTCCATAAATGATATGGTGTAGAGTCTAACTTTTATGTGGAACTCTATTTAAAATATGATTTGCGTAAAGACAAGCTTCTCCCCACATATTAGAAGGTAAACCGAACTAATTAACATAACATTCATCATATCTTTAAGTGTTCTATTTTTTCTTTCTGCAACTCCATTGGATTGTGGAGAATAAGGAGGAGAAGTTTCATGTATTATTCCATTTAGTTCACAAAATTTTTTAAGACTTCCTGAATCATATTCACCTCCACGATCAGATCTAAGTCTTTTAATTTTTCTTTCTAACTGATTTTCAACTTCCGCTTTATATTTAATAAACATTTCTTCCGCTTCATCTTTAGAAGAAAGTAGATAAATTCGAGTATATCTAGACATATCATCCACAAAAGAAATATAATATTTCTTACCACCTCTACTCGTAGTATTTTTAAAATCAGCTAGATCACTGTGAATTAACTCAAGTAATTCAGTTTGTCTTTCAACACTTTTAAAAGGTTTTTTAGCATGTTTTGCTTCTACACAAATTTCACATTTATTAAACTCCTAGATTTGCAAAATTAGGTATAAGTTCAAGTTGTTTCAACTTTTTAATAGAAGCTACATTCACGTGTCCTAATCTAGCATGCCACATATCCAAAGATTCAACAATATAAGCAAAAGAAGCATTCTTATTATTCATTTCAAAGCAGGCTACATCAAGTACAAATAAACCCCATTACAAAAACCTTTCCCAACAAATTCCCCATTACGAGTAAGTACAAGTTTATTAGACTCAAACACAAGTTTAATGCCAGCTTTGTTCAACAAAGATCCAGACACAAGATTCCTACGAATATCGGCACATGAAGTACATCTTGTAGGCAAATGGTTTTCCGGTTAATTTTAGTAAGACTTTTCCTTTTCCCGCAACATTGGTGGCTCGAGAATCCCCCATAAAGACCTTTTCTCCATTAGTCACATTTTCGTAGTTGAGAATTACTTCTCTATTCGCGCAAATGTGTCTAGTGGCCCCGGTATCTACTACCCATTCCGTGAAGTTGTCAACAAGGTTTACTTCCGAGACAACAAAGAACGATAACATCATCGATTCCACTAAGTTTGCTTGGGGCTTAGGTCGAGAATTATTATTTTGTTATCTTGCCCTCATGCAAAAGTGACACTTCATAGCAATATGGCTGTGTCCGCCACATACGAAGCAAGGACCTTTAGTAAAAGGTTTTGAATTTGATTGGAGTTGTTGAACCTATTATCCTTTCTTCCCATTGATTTTTGATTTTTCCTTTGTGGTTTTTGACCGATAATTTTGGCTCTTCCATTGTGGCTTTTGTTCTACGAGATTAGCTTTGATAGCTTGATTTGGAACTACATCTCCCTTTCTTTAGCTCCTGCTTTTGTTCTTTAATATGGATGTGAGCTACTAGTTCTCGTGATAGTGAAATCTTTAGTTTCATGTTTGAGATTCATCTTATAATCTTTCCACGAGGGTGGTAATTTTTCGATAAGTACAAAGAACTTGAAATTCTCGCATATTTTCATTCCTTCCCAAATGACTTCCCCACAATTGTTTGGTATGTATGAACTTGATCTATAATGATTTTCCATCTTGCATCTTAAAATCTAAGAATTTCCATGCAACATATTTCTTAAGTCTAGAATTTTCAACATACTTTGATTTTAAAGCTTCCCAAATTTTCTTTGCACTTTCATACGGATAATATATCTCAAATAATGAATTGGACAATAAGTAACACAAGTATCTACGACATATGCGATTATTATCCTTAACATAATCCCTTTTATTCAGATCCGATTTTTATCAACAATTTCAATTGCAGGAAGAGTAACATCATTAATGAAGAATAAAATAACAGGAGCATCCATATATAAAACATATTCCAAATTTAGGGGTTTCCAAATGAAACAAGATATCTTCGCACCATCTCTTATAATTATTACCATCAAACGCTCAATTTTAGAAAAGTCTAAAGCGCATTTCATCATCTTGTTAATAATTGAATCTCTTTTTAGATTGTTAGAAACCGGATAAATTAACAACAATACAACCGACCAACAACAACAGAAGGTATAAGCGGTAATAGCAAGAGCAGCAAGCAACAACAAGAAGCGATTTTAACAAGACTATTAGGCAAACAAATTGGAACAACTTAGTCATTATGAAAGAAAGCGAGGCGTAGCAAAGCTCTCGTCCTAAAAAGTGATTCCGCCTCACCGGGGTTATATGAACCAAGATAGTTGAGCTCCACTGCGTTCACCTCCTCGGATTCAATTAAGAAGCCTTCGATTGCGTGTACTCGCAGAAAGAAGACTATGGACTCGTCTTTGTGGATTGCCCCAATCAAGAAAAAAATATATGAATAATGAGAGAAGAAGCAAGCAAGCAATCGATATGATATATGTTTTCAATGTAACGCAGACAGAGACAAGATATATATAGAAGAAGAAGAACGAACCAACATCATTGGGAAGTGAATACACGAACGTTGGAAGGATTTGGGAAATAAATTAGTAGAAGAACGTTGGAGAATAAATTAGTAACGTAAAACTAATTAAGAATTTTATCAAAACAATGGGCTACCCGGTGCACCCAAAGCACAAATTTTCCTGGATCAAAACAAAGAAGAGCGCTTTAACAAGACTATTAAGTAACAAATTGGAACAACTTAATCAAGATATATGAAAGAAGCCGAGGCGTAGCAAAGCTATCTTGTCCTAAAAAGTGATTCCTCCTCACCGGTTATATGAACCGTATGATTTGAGCTCCACGGCGCTCACCCTCCGATGATTCAACTAAGCCTTCGATTGCAAGTACTACTCATAGAAGAAGACTATGGACTCGTCTTTGTGGATTGCCCCAATCAAGAAAAAATATATGAATAACAGAGAAGAAGCAAGCAAGCACTGATATGATATATGTTTTCAACAGAACAGAGACAGAGACAGTATATATAGAAGAAGAAGAACGAACCAGACTGTTGGGAAGTGAATACACGAACGTTGGAAGGATTTGGGAAATAAATTAGTAGAAGAACGTTGGAGAATAAATTAGTAACGTAAAACTAATTAAGAATTTTATCAAAATAGTGGGCTACCTGGGTGCACCCGCGAAGCACAAATTTTCCAGATCGGCACCCCCCCTTCACGGGCGTATCGCGCGCACTAAGGTTTTCTGTCCGAAAGCCCGAGAACCAAGCTTGGTTTCGCTCAATTTCTTAGCCGTCCTCATGTGCACGAGCCCATCCCTATTTCCTCAACCATGTTACTAAGCCTATAACAACAAGTACTAATATGCACTATGAGAGTTCCATGAATAGCCAATGTGGGACTTTGCAAAAAACATAAGATTTTGGAGCATAACCAACATGTATTTCTGTTGAATTACTTACCAGCTTATGTTCATAATTCATTGATTCATATTTCTTTTTCTAATTCCGAAATGAGCTAATAATATGATTTTGTCACTTATTTCTCTTCAACTTAATTGAGAAAAACTTATAATTATGATGACATGATGTTATAATCAGAATAAAACCCCAATTTCTCATTGGTTTTCACCTCTCTCTAAGTGTTGTGATTTGTACGATATATTTCAAGGTTCTGCTCAATTTGTTATCTATTTATTGAAACTATTGCTTGAATTTTGCTGTACTCAATTTGATTAATACTTGTTCAAAACCCCATTTCTTTCCATTAGTTTGACATGCTATATTGCTTTCTCTTGGCTCTTATTTTATATTGTGTTATTGCATATCTTATCCGATCTTGGACTATCTAGTGCTTTGATCAGATGATATATCTGTTCTCGGACTTGTTTTACATTTATGCTTACATACATATAGCCTGTTTAATTCGCTTAAGATTTTTGCTTATTTGCATTACTCAAATTATTGCAATAAGCTGATTGTGGGAATTGTTGAAATAAGCTGAACTACTGTTTGTATTCGCTTATCTAAAATTGCTGAGAAGAAAAATAAGCTGGAAAAAATGTTTGGATTCGCTTATTTTGGGATACTTTTATCTTAAAAAGCATAATCAAATATATGAATCCTAAAAATCTGAAAAAGCAACTCCCACTTGCCTTTTTCAGATTTTACCAAAATCTGATTATTTGAACCAATAAGCCAATTTAAACTTCTAAAATATACTTTTTGATCCTAAGCAAATAATTAGATGCTACAAAACCATTTATACAAGCACATATAGATCTATAATGTACTCTCTTAGTTCCAAAATATAAGATGACTATTGACTTTTAGAAAGTCAAGTCTTTTAATCTTTACCTGAATAAATTGACAAATGTGAGAAGAGTTAAAAAATGCTTTAGTAAATTTTGACTCTTTTTTCGCAGTTTGAAGGTTACTTCCTGCGGCGGCAATTTGAAGGTTTGGAGGCAAAGGGATACTACAGGAATGTCTCTTAGTAAAGACCTTACATACTTGATTTTGCAGTTCTGTGATGAAGAAGGCCTAAAAAGAACCACTCATATGTAAGCCCCCCATCTCTCTCTGTTCATACTACTTAGTTTATGGCATTGCTCGTATAGTTGTTATTATCAATTCTAAAACAGGCTTGAGCAAGAAACCGGAATTTTCTTTGATATGAAATATTTTGAGAACCTAGTACTTGGTAGTGACTGGTGTGAGGCCGAGAAGTATCTTTCGGGTTTCATTGGAGTTGAAGACGATGAATTTTCAATCAAGATTTATTTTGAAATGAGGAAACAAAAGTTCCTCGAGGCATTGGACAAGTAAGTTTGTGAATTCATTCAAAAAATAAAAATCTCGTGGTTATAATCTCATTGAAAATTCTAACTATGTGAATTGGGTGATAGTGATGATCGTGTAAAGGCTTTGGATATTCTTGTGAAAGATTTAAGAGTTTTTGCGCCATCAAATGATGAACTATATAAAGATATGGCTCAGCTCCTAACATTGGATGACTTTAGGTATGAATGTGGAACAAGTTTTGCAGCTTCATAAATTTTGAAACTAGGGAAGTTAATTAGACATATATGTAATTAACAGATCGCATAGCTCACTCTCCTCATATGGAGATACATTGTCTGCTAGAAAACACATGATGAATGACCTCAAGGGTATCATTGAGGCAAGCCCCCTTTTCCGGGAAAAACTAAAGTTTCCTCAAATCAATATGTCAAGGTTACGGCGTCTTATTAACCAGAGGTACATAAGTATTTGTATTTATACTTGCCATCTTTTCTTCAGTTGAATCTGACAACCATATACTTGTCAAGGCTACGGCATCTTATTAACCAAATTGTTTCATGTATATGAGTTTGTTTCCATTTTTACTTTATTGTTATTGAGTTAGATACTTTTGAGAAACTCTCTAACCATGCTTTTAATATTGGGGATGAACTAATTTTGATTTTTAAACTATCAGTTTGAATTGGCAGCACATACAGTGCACAAATCCTCAGCCACATCCTGATATGAAAACCCTCTTTGTGGATCATCAGTGCCCAAAATCTGATCAGCCATCTGTCCATTTATTCAAGAACGAACCGGTGCTAATATTCTCATAAAGTTTCCCTCTACTTATTAAGTTACGCATCTATTTTGTTTATCTAAGCAATTCCTTAGGATTCTTAAAATTTTCTATTCAGCCTTCTAAAGACGCGCCAGAACTGGTCTCAACTCTTTCTGACAAGTGGAATTCACAGCCATCTACTTTAACTCAATCTATAAGTTCTAATGGAGCTGTACTCCTTCCTCGTCCAAAAACACCAGGTACTGGTTTTAATGAATTAAACTTTCGTAGTGTTTCCGGGAAGCCTTGCTTCGGTTTATTTATTATTTCACTGACTCTACACGAAACTATCTTCGGTAGATTCAGCTTTGGTGGATTTCAAACATTCTGATGGTATGCTCAAGAAAGAGTTTACTCGCATTTTTGATGAGGTGTACTGGATCAACTCCTTTACTTCATAGAATCATTATAACTCCAAGACTCGTTCTTTTTGTGTTTGCTTATCCTTGAGATTGTGCAGGTGACATCAGGCCTAGATTTTGGTGGTCAAAGCGACACATCCGTAGATAAAATCCATGAGGACTTGCTTAAAACTGTTGGACGCATTTTGAATCTAGGATCTTCTCCAACAAGCATGGATTTTCATCCTCATCAACAGACGATTCTATTAGGTTGACTCTGGTTGACCTGAATTTTCATGTATAAAAGGTGATATTCTGCCATATTAATTTGTATTTAGAGCTGAAATTAACTCTTGAATGTGTCTAATGCTTTCTTTAGTTGGAACCAACGTTGGGGATGTAGAGTTGTGGGAAGTTATCATTTCAGCAAAATTGTTTGCAAGAAAATTTACAGAGTTGAAGATGAAAGATATTTCAAGGACTTCATCAGTATTATCCATTCCTAACTATGCCATTATCTTTAATAATAGCCTACTTTAATGTTAATTTACTTCTCTGAAAACTGAATGGCACAACAACTATGTTCAGGAGGATCTGATGAAAGATCCGTGTGTCTCAGTTAATCGCATGCTTTGGAGCCCGGATGGATCGTTCTTTGGTATGTTTACAAGAACCAAAATGGCTTCAATTTCTTGTTATTTTAAACATGAAAATTGCTTATTTTCCCACTAAACAGGGGTTGCATATGCAAAAGACATTATGCAGCTATATTCTTATAATAATGGCAATAGCATTCGGAAACATTTAGAGGTAGACTTTTCATATTTTCGTGGTTGCTAGTGTTTTAGAATTTTGAGATTGCTTCTAATAGTGAATTTTTATGTGTAGATTGATGCCCATGTTGGTGGTGTGAATGATCTTGGATTCTCGAAACCGTATGAGCAACTTTTTGTCATAACCTGTGGTAATGACAAACTTATTAAGGTTTGACATGCGGATTAACTTAGTTAACCGGTACATGATAGACTTTCTGAAGATGAAAAGTCATTTTCTGCTATTGATTTAAGGTGTGGGACGTGACAACCGGTGCCAAAAAATATACATTTGAAGGTCATATAGCCGCTGTTTACTCAGTATTCCCTCATGTAAAGGAAAGAATTTCTGTAGGGACTTCATGTGATACTTTTTCTTGCTTTCTCTTTCTCCATACCTTTAATTTTATGATTTCTCATGTAAGTTGATGCTTCTGTTTTCAGTTTATATTTTCGACATCAACGAATGGAGAGATAAAAGCATGGTTATATGACAATGAATGGGGGGCCGAGGGTGTCTTATGATGCCCCTGGTCTCTTCTGCACAAGAATGGCATATACTGCTGATGGTAAAAGGTACTCCCTCCGTCCCATAAAAGATGGCCTACGTATAAAAAAATTGTCCCATAACTTCCCACAGCTCTAAAATGTTATGCGAAGACTATTTTGTCCTCACTAGTACTTTGGCGAGGTCTACTAATTTAAAGAAAGAAATAAGATTGCCTAATGTAATACGTAGGGTCCATCATTAGAAAAAATAGAATTTATTTGATACTCTCTCTACTTTAATTTTCTTAAATTACGTAAAAAGTATGAAGTTTTTTAAATTACGTAAAAAGTATAATTAAATCATCCTTTTTGGGATGGAGGGAGTAACTCACTAAACCTACTTTACCCTTTAAAATAATGGTTTCTCATGTCAAACTTAAAACAAATCATCATGTTAGGCTTTTCTCATGTGGGACCAATAAAGATGGAGAGTCATGCATTGTTGAATGGAATGAAAGTGAAGGTGTTTTGCTGAGGACCTACGTAGGACTTCGCAAATGTTCTTCAGATATTGTTCAGTTTGGCACAAGCAAGAATATGATTTTGGCTGCTGGTAATGATCAGTTGATCAAATTTTGGAACGTAGATAATGTTAACCTTTTAGCAACTGTTGATGCAGACGGAGCTATGTGCTCACACTTCTGTTGCTTTTATCATTTTCAATCTTTTCTGCATGTTTTCCCGTTGTATTTTTACCTAAGATTTAATCAAACGTTTTGGCAATAATAATTGATAGCATAATTTTCTTATCTACTCAATTTCTTATTTAAGGAAAATCCACACATTTGCTTCAACAAGAAAGGCACATTCTTGGCTGTTTCTGCAAATCACAATACAATAAAAATCTTAGCGAGCAGTTATGGCCTTCTGTTGCTTCAAACTTCGGATAATCATTTCATTGATGAGTCTGACGTTATCTCACAAGGTTTAAGAAAGGTCAGCATATAAACCTTTTTTGATTCCCTTAGGAAAGAATATCTGCCACTTATGTTAATGTCTTTTATGCAGCTTGCAATCAATCCAATTGCACCAAAATGCTATGCAAAACTATATTTTCCTCAAAAGTAATTAGGTTAAAAAGATTCTCTAGTGTTCTACATATGTAGGGTCCACAATGGGCAAATTTGGAACTTATTTGAAGATCTCTCCTCTACTTTAAGTTTCTTAATTTGCGTGAAAAATGTACCTGTCGACGTCGGAAAAAATTACTCATATCTTTTCTTACCCTTTATGTTCTCTAGGTTGAGTTTTGTTTGAAAAGGCGAATTTGAAAAGAGTCCGACATAAAAATGTTGACGATTTGAAAATCAGAGTCGCCACTTGGTAGATTTGAAATAGTTGTACCAACTCATCCTAATTTGAAAGGTTTACACAAAGGCCCAATGGTTGGACTCTGTTTAACAGGCATTGGAAACCGAGATTCATAGAGTTCGGGGGCTTGATTAAGCGAAAGGAAGGTGTTAGGCACTCCCGAATTCCGTAAAAACACAGTTACCGCAACTTTTCAATTCCCTAATTATCTGAATGTGTGTGTGTGTTTATTGGGCTTAAGTGCAGTTATTTGGAAGTAGTGCTATGTCTCGTTTGCACCTATATACAAATGGTTTGATTTGTATAAAAGTTCAATTTTAAGCAAGATATAGCAGTGATGTTTTGAAAACAGGTTTTCAAACCCTTATGGTCAATAGTAATTGAGGCCTTTGATACTTCCATTTTATTCCGTATTCGGCTTGATTTGATTTTTATTTTCGAGATGCGAGGTATGTTCGAGAAAATAAAATACATAGCAGTGTCGAGCTCCTTATGGGCATGAAAGCCATCCAAGGATGTCCAGACACCATAAATAATTTACAAACTGGCTGCATAGCTGAAAAAGGTCCATCGTGGGTACCAGATCTAGATCTGTTAGCTGAATCTTAGACCTCATGGCTCCTAGGTTCACATGATTCATTAATATTTACAAAAACTAGATTTAAATAAATCTTAGCCATTCTAGCTCCACAGTTCCAGTTTAGCAACTTTTGAACCGGTTGAAAGTTCAAGATGGCTAGATTTAGATAAATCTAGTCCACAGACTGGAATATTAAAGATTTATATTACAAAAACAGTTAAAACAGATATTTAAAAGCAGTAAGCAGTTAATATATATATATATATATATATATATTTACATTTCCAGTTTGACCTGGATTCTAATTCGTAGCCTTTTACCACTTTTATATATATATATATATATATATATATATATATATAGAGGGAAAAAGCCACGGATCGATGATCCCATGTAACTAATCGATTATAATATCGATATATATATATATATATATATATATATATATATATATATATATATTTTACATTTCCATTTGACTGGATTCTAATTGTAGCCTTTTACCACTTTTATATATATATATATATATATATATATATATATATATATATATATATAAGAGGAAAAAGCCACGGATCGATGATCCCATGTAACTAATCGGTTATAATATCGATATATATATATATATATATATATATATATCAAAGCAATAGAAAGCTTAAAAATCCTACAGTGGGCTGCCAAGAAGACTTCAGATCGCTTTTGGAGCTTGAAAACTCGGTTTACACCGGTTAAATTTTGATATGTTGTAGAATATGAGCTTACAAGTGTTTAGAAAGAACAATATCAAAGTTTGGAGCACTCTAGAAGAGGTTAAGGGCTGAAATGGACAGAGCTTTCTCTCTCTTTCTCTCTTTTTCTCTTTTTCTTACATTCTATGTCTGATGGGGGGTCTATTTATAGACCAAAAGTGGCCATGAGTCAACCCACAGCAGCAGTGCAGTCTCACTGCTGCGCCTCCTGGTTGTCTCGGGCCCATGAATTCCGTTGTCTCGAAGTACGTGCACTCTGGCCAACGCTTTATCCGCTCGAATCTTCATAACTTTCAATTCGTGAGTCCGATGGAGGCGTGCCATACCATTATGGAAAGCTCTTTCTGAGAGCTACAAAATGACATAGGGCTTGCCTTTTTTTGAATCTGGGAAGATAGTCCATGACTGAAATGGCATCTCAGGGTTTTCGCAGGTAGTCCGTTGAGCTGTTTTGCGTAGTTTGCACTCGGAAGTGCTGCAATGGCTCTTTGTGACCCTATTTGCAACTGTATTAGGTTTGTTGAAGCTGACTTGTCAAAATGACCATTTTGCCTTTTCGGGGGTTGTCTCCAGACTTGATGTGCTGCAACTGTCTTTCCTTAGGGTTATTTTCGGGGTTTGACTACTGTTGACTATGCCTTTTCTCAGGGTTATCTACGAGGTTGATTTGATGTCCCACGGTGCTGTATCGAGGTTGGATTTGATGGTGTGGTCTTCCAGGGTTATCTCTGGAGTGTGAAAAAATGTTTTTGCCCTCCTACATAGTTAGTAACAGGAAAACGAAATTTCGAGTGTTTACAAATGCCCTTCTTTATCATGTTCATTCCATTGCATGGAATGAACATAATAAAGTTTACTAGACACTTGAAATATGACAAGGTATATTTAATTATGCAAATCGCAATGCAATGAATGTTAAAATGCTTTCACAAATCGCACTTTGAAAATCGTACATCGCACTTCCCACTTCGCATTTGGCCAATCGCACTTCGCAACTCACACATCGCATTTCGCAAATCGCACATCGCAAATCGCTTTACCATTTCTGATTATTGCTGATGCCTATGCTAGTGTTGACTCCAACGATTTGGTTTTTTGTCGTTATTACCGATGCTTGTTTGATGAAGATAAATTGAGATGTTTTCTACATCTCTGCTCAGGATGACATTTTGAAATCATCGGACCTTCCTGATGTATACGCTGGTAGTTTGATTACGGAACCTACCCTGCTGGTAGTTGACAACGGAGCCTACCCTGTTGGTAGTTGACTATGCTGACATCACCAAACTGTTTCGATTTTCACTTGAACAGTGATATACAAAGCTTTCATCACTGAACTGTCTTGATGTTATGTTGGATTGATGCCAACGATTTAGAATACCGGATCTTCCGATGCCTTTGCTGAAGTAATATTCAACGGCTTACTTCACCAGACTCCGCCTGATGTTACGCTGGATTGATGCCAACGGTTGATAATATCGAATCCTTCTCCGATATCTTGGCTGAAGTAGTTTTCAACAACTTAATTTCACCAGACTCTGCCTGATGCTTAATACATCTGTTGGGGAAATCTTTTATAATAGATTCCATCATCGATTTTTCCTGTCGAAGACTGTTTCCAGCAGTTGTCATCAACAGGCTTCCCTGACGCTTCGCTGGAGTTGTCTCCTAACGGCTTACAATACCAAATGATGTCTATGACAAAAATTTTCTCTAATCTAGGCATTTAATGTGCACGCATATTTAAATCTACTGGAGATGCATTGTAAGACCCCAACTTTTATGAATAAAAATTAATTTTCTCTAAATATCATTTTGAATATTATGGTGTGGATTTGATATAATATTATAGTTGTGTGTAATACTTACAAATTTTTGCAAAGTAATCAAGTTGTCATAAAATATTCGTTTGGTCGGGGAATATTCGTTTTATCAAGAAATATTCGTACGACGACACAATCATTAGTGGATCCCACAATGGAATTATTGTCAGAGTTAGAAAATGACAGAAATAACTTTTTATAAAAATAACGACAAAAGTTTTATCGTTAACTGTTGAAATACCGGTGATAAAAGTACAGTAATACGCGTGGTTGCATAGTAGCACACGGTATTGTACAGTATCTTTGATTATTGATGCTTACGTGAGAAGTCACTCAGTTTTATTCAATTATTGCCACAGTAGTTGATGCATAGTATCTCATATTATTGATTCAATTATTGTTAGAGTATCATCTGCACAATATTTTATATTATTAAATCAATAATTGAGATGACAAAGTTATTGATATTATTATTTGCATTATTGACGATGTCTAGAAAGTTCTGTCGAGGAAAGAGGTTTGGTCACCTAATTGTGCGCCAATAAGGAGAAGTCCTTATCGGAAAGCCCCCTCTTTCCTGGGAATGATCTGGTTGTTAATATTGCGAGTTATAATATTAATGATGAATAATGTTATTAAAAATGTGTTTTGAGAAGCCAAGTGAATTGAGATAAATAGAGGGGGTTTTATGAAGTATTTGTTGTAAATTTGGCTTATTATATAGACCCCCACTTACCCAATTTTCAAAATCGTCGGTAGAAAGTTATCTCATTTTTGTTTTATTACTTATATATATATGTATATATATATATGGAATATATTATATTTTATTTAAAGTTTTCGTTTTATTAGAATATTTTATTGCATAGTGCTGCATAGTAAATCAGAAAATTATTTTCGGCCAAATTTTATGCGCACCTGTGCTATGTCACTGTGCAGTCCGTGATTTTTTTTCTTCTAAATAATATCCTGCCATTCTCCTATAAATAGGATTCGTAGTTTAGAAATGAAAATCACACCAGAATCAGAGAATTCTTCTTTCTATAATATTGAGCGTATTTCTTTTGAGTTTAAGGAAGCTTTGCGTGTAGAAAACAGTATAAGTTTTTTTCAAGAATATCCCCGCCATACCACCATACCAGTCAGAAATACTCTCCTTTTAAGAGAAGGGGTATTATTTATTTCATATTCACTTATGATATTATTTTTCGTATTCGTAAGGAATTTTATTTTCGTTCAATATTCGTAAGGAATATTATTTTTTTTCAATATTCGTAAGGAATATTATATTCGTTCAATATTTGTAATTTGTAAGGAATATTATTTTCATTTAACAGTTGTAAGGGATATTATTTTTGTTCAATATTTGTATGAAATAATATTTTCTTCCATACTTTGTAGTATATAAGTAATATTATTTCGTTTCGTATTCCTAATTCTACACTCATGTTGATAAGTATTGCTTCTATACTCCTTGAAATTTGTAGAATATCCTTGAAATTTGCGCTTCATCTAGTATCGTTTCACAAGAATATTTTTCTGAACATTCTTGTTAAATTTTGATCTTTTCATGTCGGGTACTATTCGCGAGATACTATTCACTCGGATCACCCGAGGTACTATTCATGACAAAAAATTGATTTCTTTTCTGTCCAAATTATTTTTGATACATAAATATTTTTTTTAAATTTTACTCCACAAAGCAGTTATGATGTTGACAATTTGGACATTTTTGAACTCTAGATAAATTGATTTATAAATCTTCAAAATTTATCATTGCTCTTACTTAATTGAATTTTTATATCGTTGTCATCATCCTCATGCTTATATTATGATGAAAGTCATATTTGGCCCGTAATGCATAGATGGACTGTTGATTGGTATGATTATGACTATGTTTCGGTATAATCATGACTTGCAATGTTACAAATGATGTGGTAAAAGTCCTCATTGGCTCGTAGTGCATTGATGGACAGTTGTTGGCATGATAATGACCATTGGTGATACTAACGAATATCCTTGGCCCGTAGTGTATGAATAATTCGTGGATGTGATAATAATGAATATCCTTGGCCCGTAGTGTATGGATAATTCATGGATGTGATACTAACGAATATCCTTGGTCCGAAGTGCATGGATAATTCGATGATGTGGATTATTTATTGAGTTGTGTTACAGCGATAAAATATTGATGATGAATTTTTAAATCATAGAAGATAGTAGATATTATGTTCTACTTGACTCTTCTAATGGATTTCTTGTTCCGTTGCAGTTAGACTTGTTGTCTATTGTATTCTATCAGTTTTACACTGTTGAAGGCTAACGATAATTTATTCTGCATTATCTTAGTCATAATATTCTTTACTGGGCTAGTTGAGCTCACCCTTTGCTTTCATTGTTCTCTTCAGAAAATGAGAATATAACTGATATTAGTCGGGGAACGGAGCGATGGTCCGAGATGGTGGCTATAGTAGTCCTCACTATTTTATAAAATAGTGTGATAATAATTGTAATGAGGACTTCATTTGAGTTTGGATATTGTCTATGAGACAATATTCGTGTTAAAACTCGCATCTATGTTTTGTCGTATTTTACACGATAGTTGTATAATTAAGTTCGTTTTTGAATTTTGTACCATGTATTTGGAGAATTAAAATGGGTTGTTTATACCTATTTTGGGGCATCACGGTTGGTATCAAAGCTTAGGGATATGATCCCTGGATAAGATTTGAGGCTAGAACTAGGAGAGGAGAGACGGGTAAATCCTTCGCTAGTATGACCAACCTAAATTTATTTGTTATTTAATTGGTCGGTCAGAATATAGGGATAATATGTGACATGTCAATTAACCCTTGTTTTGGTGGCAGTGTTTGAAAATGACATATAAAAATGTTGAGATAAGCAATGGAGCATATGAGACCGTTGAGTCACCGATGATCAATAACTAACTAGGATAATGTGCATCAGGAAGGCAACAATCCTCATGTAAACAACAACACCGACCAAATGATTAACGACGGGTTGTTTAGGAGCTTTCTGCAATTCATGCAACACCAAGCGAGAGAGACTCATGTTCAAAATGCATGTGGAAACACTGGAAACTCACGGTTGGTCACTTCTAAGCAATTCAAGGAGCTGGGACCACCGGAGTTTTTGGGAAAGCCAGAACCACTTAAGGCGGAGACGTGGATTAAGCAGATCACCAAGATATTTGATGTATTGGGATGCTCCGAGGAGTAAAAGGTTCCCTTTGCCACCTTCATGTTGCGAGGAGAGGTAAATCATTGGTGGGAATCTATAAAACGTACTCAGTCTGCCGTACTAAAGATGTCTTGGGAGAAGTTCCAAGAATTGTTCAATGATAAGTACTTTCCCAAAAGTATTCATCAAATAAAGGAGGTAAAATTCATCAAGATGGAGCAAAACAATATTTCTGTGTCGCAGTACGAGGCTAAGTTTGCGGAGTTAAGTTTGCATCCCGTTTTGGTAGATAATGAGGAGTGAATGACGTGAATGTTTCTGCGAGGTTTAAAACCCGAAATACGTCAATACCTCATTTCTCACAAACTTTGCTTGTATTCAGATGTTGTGAATAGGACTCAGTTATTGGAGCGCGATAATGAGTTTACCCACCCAAAAGATAGCAGCCGGCAAAACGATAATACCAGTGGTAGCAGTCATCAAAGCGGTGACAACAAACGTGGAGGAAATCAACATGCCAGAAATGGTAACCACTTCGGTGGTAATCCTGGCCAAGATAATAGAAGAAATGAGTCAAGTGAAAATTTCAAGAAGAGAAGGTTCAATAATGATGAAAAGACAGCAGCACCAGCACCCGTTTTCAAGGAAGGAGAACGACCACCAGTCGTATGTTACAAATGCGGAGGGGAGGGACACATCAGTCCAAACTGTACGCAGCAACCCAAAGCGTGTTACAATTGCAGTGAAGTCAAGTCCAGCCGGGATGGAGACACCAAAGGCCGTCCCAGACAAGTCAAAGCCGGTAGTTCAAGGGAGAGCATTTGTCGTGACCTCCCAAAAAGCGAGGAACCCGAACGAAGTTATCACGGGTAAACTAATCATAAACTCTTGCAAAGTCTATACCTTATTTGATACCGGTTCTACCCATTCTTTTATTTCTCCTACTTGCGCTCAACGTTTAAATTTAACTCTGGAGAAATTAGACTTTGACTTATCTGTTAAAACTCCGTTGGGAGAAACCTTCATTACATCCATCTGTTTATAGGTATTGTTTAATTCAAATCGGCACCCTCATATTACCCGTCGATCTTATCTCTTTGAAAATACTTGCATTTGATGTGATTTTAGGGATTGATTGGTTAACTACTCATCATGCTAAAATTGATTGTTTTTATAAGGTTGTTAACCTATTATGCGAATTCAAGCAACCAAACTACTAAAGTCAATCACCGTCATATCAAGCTATAAAGCCATTCGTTTATTGAAAAACGGATGTCAAGCTTTCTTAGCCCATGTCACATATTTAAAAAAAAATACATCATATTTGAATGATATTTCTGTTGTTAATAAATTTCCTGACGTATTCCCTGAAGAACTTCCTGGCCTACCCCCAGAGCGTGAAATCGAGTTTTGTATTGACCTTGAACCTAGTACAAAACCCATTTCCAAACCCCTATATTGAATAACTCCTATTAACTTTAGGAGTTGTTAGACATCGGTTTCATTCGTCCTAGTACGTCTCCTTGGGGTGCTCCTGTTCTATTCGTAAAGAAGAAAGATGGGAGTATGCGACTTTGTATTGAATATCGGGAGTTGAATCATGTCACCATCAAAAATAGGCATCCGTTGCCTCGCATTGATGACATGTTTGAGCAGTTGCAAGGCGTTAAATTCTTTTCAAAGATAAATATTCGTTCCGGATATCATCAGTTAAAAATTAAAACTGATAACATTCTAAAGACTGCTTTCAGAACTTGGTACGAGCATTACAAATTCCTAGTCATGTCTTTTGGATTGACTAATGCTCCTGCTGCCTTCATGGATATGATGAACCGAGTATTCAAGGAATATTTGAATCATTCTGTGGTTGTCTTTGTTGATGACATCCTCCTATACTCCAAAAGCCGTGAAGATCATGAGGAACACTTGAGGCTAATACTCCAAAAGCTTCGTAAAAACAAGCTATATGCCAAGTTGAAGAAATGCGAGTTCTGGCTTGAGGAAGTAGCATTCCTTGGGCACGTGATATCTAATCACGGAATATCTATTGACCCAGCGAAGATTGAAGCAATTCAATGCTGGGAGCAACCTAAATCAGTTACCGAAGTACGTAGCTTTTTGGGCTTAGCTGGTTATTATCGGAGATTCGTGGAAGGATTTTCTCAAATCGCTACTTCATTAACTCAACTGACTCAAAAAGATACAAAATTCAGTTGGAGCGAGGAATGTGAAAAGAGTTTTCAAGAACTCAAAAGGAGACTCATTTTAGCACCTGTTCTGACAATACCATTTGATTCGGAAGGATTTGTCATCTACAGCGATGCTTCAGGCAGAGGGTTAGGATGTGTTCTCATGCAACATGAGAAAGTGGGAAAGTCATAGCCTATGCCTCACGACAACTCAAAGAATATGAGAGTAATTATCCTACTCATGATCTAGAGTTGGCAGCTGTCGTTTTCGCGCTTAAAATCTGAAGGTATTACTTGTATGGGGAGAAAGTGGAGATCTATACAGATCATAAAAGCCTTAAGTATTTCTTCACCCAAAAGGAACTCAACATGCGACAATGACGTTGGCTTGAGTTGTTGAAAGATTACGATCATACCATTCAATACCATCCTGAAAAAGCGAACATGGTAGCTGACGCGTTGAGTAGAAGTTCTTATGCGGGTACGAGTGCGATATTGTCAACGTAAAGGCCCATTTGGTATGACTTACAAACGATGGAGATAGAGTTAAAGACTCCAGGAACCCACGTGATGATGTCAAATATACGAGTAGAACCGACTTTAATCGATAAAGTTAAAGCTGCTCAAGCTACGGACCTGGAGCTGATGCGTATGAGGAAGAAAGTACAAAAAGGTGTTATTCCGAAAGCAAGAATCGATGAAGAAGGAATACTTCGAGTCAACTCCAGACTTTGTGTTCCTAACGACTCTGATTTAAAGTATAAAATCATGATGGAGGCGCACAACACACCGTTTGCAATCCATCCTGGGAGTACCAAAATGTATCGTGATCTTCGACATATATTTTGGTGGAACAATATGAAGAGAGAGATAGCGGAGTTTATCTCAAGGTGTTTAACTTGTCAACGTGTCAAGGTGGAGCATCAAGTGCCAAAAGGTCCATTGCAACCACTTGAAATTCCAGAATGGAAGTGGGAGCACATTATCATGGATTTCGTTACTGGTCTTCCCAAGGTTTCTCAAGGCATAGATGCAATTTCGGTCATTGTTGATAGATTAACCAAGTCTGCTCATTTCTTACCTATACGAGAAACTTATTCACTTGAACGTCTTTCTCGTATATACATAAATGAGATTGTAGGACTGCATGGTATGCCAGTATCCATATGATCGAGACCCAAGATTTACTTCACAATTTTGGGTTAGTTTGCAGAAAGCTATGGACACGGATTTACGATTCAGTTGTGCATATCATCCTCAGACGGACGGGAAGTCGAAGAGGACTATTCAAACTATTGAAGATCTATTAAGACTTTGTGTCCTTGACTTCAAAGGAAGTTGGGACAAGTTCTTGCCATTAGTGGAATTCTCCTACAACAACAGTTATCAAGCAAGTATAGGCATGGCTCCATTCGAGGCGTTGTATAGACGCAAGTGTCCTTCTCCAGTATGCTGGGACGAGGTAGGTGAAGCAAAGTTGTTGGGACCGGAATTGGTACGCATGACTACAGAAAAGATTCAAATGATCTGACAACGTATAAAACCTCACAAGATCGACAAAAGAGTTATGCTGATCTTCATCGAAGGGACGTGGAATTCAATGTTGGAGATCAGGTATTGTTACGTGTTGCTCCATGGAAGGGAGTTATGAGATTTGGAAAGAGAGGAAAGTTCAATCCTCGATTCATTGACCCATTTTAAATCCTCAATCGAGTAGGAACTGTGGCCTTTAGACTCGCCTTACCGCCAAGTATGTCTCGTGTTCATAAAGTTTTCACATATCTATGTTATGTAAATATGTGGAAGACCCAAACCACATTATTAAATTAGAACCAGACAAGATAGCGGAATATTTAACGTATGGAGAGGTACTTGTTAAAATCTTGGATAAGAAGGAACATATTCTACGCTCCAAAGTTGTATCTCAAGTCAAAGTTTTGTGGAGAAACCACGATGTTGAGGAAATGACCTGGGAGTTAGAATTTGAAATGAAAACAAGGTATCCTCACCTCTTCGACATACCAGGTACGTACACCAATTTCGAGGATAAAATTTCATAAGAAAGGGAGGTTGTAAGACCACAACTTTTATGAATAAAGATTAATCTTCTCTAAATATCATTTTGAATATTATGGTGTGGATTTGATATAATGTTATAATTGTGGGTAATATTTACAAATTTTTGCAAAGTAAGCAAGTTGTCATAAAATATTCGTTTGGTCAGGGAATATTCATTTTATCAGAAAATATTCGTAAGACGACACAATCATTGGTGGAGCCCACAACGGAATTATTGTTAGAGCTAGAAAACGACAGATATAACTTTTTATAAAAATAACGACAAAAATTTTACCGTTAATTGTTGAAATACCTGGTGATAAAAGTACAATAATACGCGTGGTTGCATAGTAGCACATGGTATTGTACAGTATCTTTGATTATTGATGCGTACATGAGAAGTCACTTAGTTTTATTCAATTATTGTCACAGTAGTTGATGCATAGTATCTCATATTATTGATTCAATTATTGTCACAGTATCATCTGCACAATATCTTATATTATTAAATCAATAATTAAGACGACAAAGTTATTTATATTATTATTTACATTATTGACGATGTCTAGAAAGTTCTGTCGAGGAAAGGGGTTTGGTCACCTAATTGCGTGCCAATAAGGAGAAGTCTTTATCGGAAAGCCCCCTCTTTCCTGGGAATGATCTAGTTGTTAATATTGCGAGCTATAGTATTAATGATGAATAATGTTATTAAAAATATATTTTGAGAAGCCAAGTGAATTGAGATAAATAGAGGAGTTTTTTTATGAAGTATTTGTTGTAAATTTGGCTTATTATATGGACCCTCACTTACCCATTTTTAGAAAGTTATCCCAGGTTTTTTTTTATTATATATATATATATATATATATATATATATATATATATATATATATATATATATATATGCATGCCTAGTAGGTAAATATATATATATATATATATATATATATATATATATATATATATATAAGTTTTGTTTTATTAGATTATAAATAGAATATATTATATTTTATTTAAAGTTTTCATGTTATTAGAATATTTTATTGTATAGTGCTGCATAGTAAATCAGAAAATTATTTTCGGCCGAATTTTCTGCGCACCCGTGATATGTCACTGTGTAGTCAGTGAATTTTTTTTTTCTAATAGTATCCTGCCATTCTCCTATAAATAGAATGCTTAGTTTAGAAATGAAAATCACAAAGCAGTTATCATGAATATGATTTTTGAATTTTACTCAACAAAACAGTTATCATGTTGACAATTTGGACATTTTTGAACTCTGGATAAATTGATTTATAAATCTTCAAAATTTATCATTGCTCTTACTTAATTGAATTTTTATATCGTTGTCATCATCCTCATGCTTATATTGTGATGAAAGTCATCTTTGGCCCGTAGTGCATAGATAGACTGTTAATTGGTATGATTATGACTATGTTTCGGTATAATCATGACTTGCAATGTTACAAATGATGTGGTAAAAGTCCTCATTGGCCCGTAGTGCATTGATGGACAGTTGTTGGAATGATAATGACCATTGGTGATACTAACGAATATCCTTGGCCCGTAGTGTATGAATAATTCGTGGATGTGATAATAATGAATATCCTTGGCCCGAAGTGCATGGATAATTTGATGATGTGGATTATTTATTGAGTTGTGTTACAACGATAAAATATTGATGATGAATTTTTAAATCATAGAAGATAGTAGATATTATGTTCTACTTGACTCTTCTAATGGATTGCTTGTTCCGCTGCAGTTAGACTTGTTGTCTATTGTATTTTATCAGTTTTACACTGTTGAAGGCTAACGATAATTTATTCTGCATTATCTTAGTCATAATATTCTTTACTGGGCTAGTTGAGCCCACCCTTTGCTTTCATTGTTCTCTTCAGGAAATGAGAATATAACTGAGACTAGTCGGGGAACGGAGTGATGGTCCGAGATGGTGGCTATAGTAGTCCTCACTATTTTATAAAATAGTGTGATAATAATTGTAATGAGGACTCTATTTGAGTTTGGATATTGTCTACGAGACAATATTCGTGTTAAAACTCTTAGCTATGTTTTGTTGTATTTTACACGATAGTTGTATAATTAAATTCGTTTTTGAATTCTGTACCATGTATTTGGCGACTCAGAATGGGTTGTGTGTACCTATTTTGGGGGCATCATATGCATGCTAAACCTTGATGGAGATGTATGTTGATGTAGCGCATTTGCACATGTGCAGATCATGCATGATGTGATGATCTAGATTTATCCTTAAGAGTCTATTGTCCTAGGTCGATGCACATTTTAAATTGTGTGGAGTAGAAACTTACCTCACCTTTTTTAAGGCGATTTGGAGTTTCTTTTCGCTGTTGGGTGCTTGTGCCCCATTTCCTTGTGCTTTTGATTCGCAACCCGGCTGGACTGATGACCCAAGTGCCGCTGACATCCCTGGTGCAGCCCGTTCTTTCACTGCCCAGATTTGAACTTTGGTGTAGAGGCCTCGACTTGTGAGGACTTGACGCAGGTTGACACATTTGATGATGAGGATTTCATTTGATAGACCTCTTGTCGGTCATATGTTTGTTTTTAAGTTAAGGACTCTCTTGAGAATTTTCCCATTCTTTTGTCGGGGCAAGCTTGTGTCGCAGTTATTTCTTTCAGGAGTTCTCCTCTTTCTTTTGATAAGAAGTTTGATCCCGCCTTAGACTCTTTCCATTCCTTGGAATCATAAAATGCCCTAGTCCTTTTTCATATTGTTGCTGGGGATTCATATAAGAAACTCTCTTTGTTGACCAAATCGTGAGTGAGCAATATCCTGCATATCAAAAGAACAAAATGCACCAAAAGCTTGACGGCTCGGCCGTCAGGATTAATACACTCTTGTGAATAAGGCATTTGAAGTAAAAATTATGAAATTGAATGAATTATGAAATCGTAAGGAAATTTTGCAGTATCCATTGTCATTGTTCATGGGTAGGATTAGATTCAAAAGACTTCTCCCTATATTAGAGATACTTCATCTTTGCTCTAGACGTTATTCTTCGCAGAATTGATTTCATATGACATATGCACTTATGAGTGATGCAACTCTTAACAGGGGTTTCATTTCTATGCCTTCGCAAATTTTCCTTGATTCTAATTTTTCTTTTCTCTTGCCTAACTTATCTCATTTTCTTAGGCTATTCAGAATTACCCATGTAACGAGTTTTGGACCAATGACTCCCAAACCGGATGACTTTAGGGCATTGGGTGTTAAGACACCCCTTCGGGTTTACTGGCTCGAGTAACAAAGGCCACACTTCAAGACGAGTCAGGCAATCACTCTATTTGCTTCTTTGCCTGAGTTTGATAGGTCCGTTTTCTTAGGCTCTAAGTCACCCATGTACCGAGCGTTGGGCTGGTGACTCCCAAACCAAATGGCTTTAGGTGTAAAAACACCCCTCGGGCTTAATTACTCAAATAACCTAGGCCATGATTCGGATATGCTCAGGTTTTGTCTTTTCTTTTTCAATGCTCATTTTCTTATGCGCTAAGTTACCCATGTAATGAGCGTTGGGCCGATGACTCCCAAACCAGATGGCTTTAGGGCACCAGGTGTAAAGACACCCCTCAGGCTTAATAACTCGAGCAACCTAGGCCACGATTCGAGACATTAGGCTGGCGACTTATCTTTTTTCTTTTCATTAATTGCCATTATTTTTGTCATAGCTTCATACGCCACAACTAAGAGTCAGGGTAATCGCAAAGTGCAGACATGCATATAAGGTCAAGTTTGTTCCAGAAAGTGCTTTAAACTAGGATGTCGTGCCCAATCAAAAAGGTTGAATAGTCTTAATTCTCTAATCAATCATTCCCATGATTCTTTCGCCACAGATGCTTATCAGAATTAATCTCATTCATAACAAGTTAAGCAAAAACCTCCTTCTAAGAATACTTAACATGTACATTATCGCTAATGCATGTAAATGGAGACTGAAAGCTCATAAAGAGATGAAAGAGTCATACCTCACATGTGGATTGTTCATTCTGAGAACAATATGATTAGAAAAGACCACATGATCATACCGGATCGCTAGTGAGATGATATGAGGGAAACTCTAATGATGATGGACCAAGCTGATGATGCCAACTGGTGCATTTTCCTTTTTAGGATGGTCGATGAAAGCCCCAGTGTTGAGTTGTACCTGTTTCCGACATTACCCCAGGCTTGTTTGATGTAAGGGTCCCAATATCGGGTTGTCGCTGATTCTAAAATTTCCCCAGCCTTGCTTGTCGTCTGGGATAGTTGCTTTGATAGATGGGCTAATATGATGTCGAGATCGCAAGAGGCTTTTACCTCTAGACCATATGGTGAATAGGTAGTGGATTTGGGCTTTGATGCTTAGATGCCCTCAATCATTGTTTCTGAGTTGTTGGCACAATTGGCCTTGATGATTTTCTTCTAATTTGATGAAGACTTGTGATTGAGGGTGTCGGCTCTTCGAAGGTCCTTGCTGATGATCATGCTTGATATATCGCTGATAAGTGGATTTTATATACACTTATTCAGTATTTTTTACTTAAATTAGTTGCTTATATTTATGTGTCTTAGTTAATTTTCATGCATTTTGTGTTCATTTTGTAGGTTATACGTTTGGGAGCGGTGTGAGCGACTATTGGTAAGGAAATTCAAAGAAAATGCAAAAAAAAGCAAACCGGACATCATTTGGGATTTCATGTTTACTTCATGTTCTTGGTTTAGAACTTAGCTTACATTGAAGAGCATCGTCTTAGCTTTCCGAAACATTTTGAATCATTCCAATCAGAGTTTGGATGCAAGAGTTATGATCGTTGTACCAACGGACGTCGAACGTCATGATTTTGAGTGGTCATTTGCATAGCAGTCACTTCCAGCTCACTTTTCACCTTCATCCGCCCAGAATTTCTCAATCCTCAAAGAATAAAAGTTGTAGATCTCGTCGATATCTTCGATTTGATAGGTGGCAGGCCCTGTAACTCCTCCCGGATCAAAGGTTATGGCCATTTTACCAGAGGACGTCAGAGCAGAAAATGTCAGAACATGGGGCAGCGCCGGGGCGCCCAAATCAGGCTTATTTGCAGCGCCGGGGCGCTAGGGAGCAGATTCTCAGCGCCATGCCCAGAGCTGGGGCCCTGGGGGAAGAGGTTGGTGCGGCCTGGATGCGTTTTGGGCGAATTTTGACACCTTTTTGACTCCAAATTGGATTGAGTTTGTTCCTAAACTAAAAATTGGACTTGTAACCTATAAATACATGATGTAAGACATAAAATAAGGGGGGGATTACATAGATTAGACTAGAGATACACTCCATTAGATTAGAACATAACCCTAGTTCTTATTAGTTTTGGAGATTGAAGCAACTTGGAGACCATTGAAGATCAAGAGCAAGAGCAAGAGGGGAGCATCAGATTCTATTCTCTTCTCTTATCATACTTTTATCTTTTAATGTCTATTCAATTGTGGATTCTTGGTTTTAATTCATTAATTATGAACTAACTCTTTTATTAAGATTTCAATTGAACCTTTTATGGCTATAAATTAGCTATTTAATTTATTCCAATTATTTGTGTCAAAGTGAGTTGTTTATCTTGCCTTATGCTTATTGATTAATTATCTGATCAGTAATTACCTTGTTACTCTAGAAGGAATTGAGAAAGGAATTCTCATGTGACTTAATTATTTGCACAGTGAATAATTAGGTTTGTGAATAGAATGAGAATATCTATTTGCTGCATGTAACACATAAGGAATTGGGGTTGTAACGAGTTTAATTCAATTGTTTAGCATAGAGATATAGCAAAATTAATCTGGGTTAAATAAAAGGCAAATGATCACTTGAGAAAGGGCTTTTGGCATTTGAGAATTCTCATAACAATTCAAGAGATTTAATAATTGGGATAATTGGATAATTGATTTATAGTTCATAATTGGGGATATTGGAGTCTTAATCCTTATTTATCTGAATTCCATCAATTCTTAGTTGTTTATTTGCTTTCTTTTAGAATAATATTTTTGTTTTGTTTAATTTAGTTTTCTTAAATCTAGAAATCACAATTATTGATTGTTTAAATAAAATTGATTTGGTTAAGAGTTAGTATTTGATAATTTTTATTAAATAATTCCCGTGGGAACGATACTCTACTTTCACTTTATTACTTGTTGACCGTGTATACTTGCACGTATTCATTGATTGCGAAATCGATCAACAAGTTTTTGGCGCCGTTGCCGGGGAATTAGTTTAATATTGTTTTACCAATATTAATTTCAATCAAATTAGTCTTAATTTAAACATTTTTATTTTTATTTTTAATTCTCTTCTTATATTTCTCTCATTTTAGGTACCATGGATGACTTTGAGTATCAATGGCCATACACCTAACGTGACTCAACCAAGGGAATGGAGATTACATGACTCATGACACTTTTCGCAATGTCGGCTGACAAATTAAAGAACTTTCGAGGAAGTTAGACGTTATTGCATCCCAACAGAGTCGAAGGATGGCGCTTATGTGTGACTATTGTCTTTGGCAATCACCCGAGTAATCAATGCACCATCAATCTTGGGCGATGCAAAGATGGTGGTAACTACCTCAATCAAGATGCATATGATAATTATGAACAAGTTTGGGGGTATCACCCGGATTCTTCATGGAGCTACAACTATCAAGACCAATACTCTACTCCAAATCCAACATACACGCCGGAATTCTCATCTCAACCTCTATTAAAAGAAGAAAATTCAAGGTTGGAGGAATTGTGGTCCAAGTTCGAGGAGAGAGGGATTAATCAAATGGGGTCAATTCTAAAACTTGCATATCAGATAGAGCAAATGACCAAAGTCATAAACAACCTTCCTCCAAACACTTGGCTTTATGACATGGATGACGAAATTGATGAAGTGCCCGAGCCAAATCTACAACTGGATGAGACACGAGATGTTGAGAAAGAGGAGACAAGTGGGGATAATGAAAATAAGGTTGGTGAAGAACTAACTATGATTACCAACAAGGAGGAGCCGATGTTATTAGTGCCCCAAGTTCCTTCTCCGCCAAAGTTCAAGAATTCGGTTAGATTTGCAAAACCTTGTCCGCTAGGTAGTCATGTAGTCGACAATACTCCTTGTGACGTAAAAGCGAGTACAACTTCGAAGCCATGGTTCAATGAGTTGGAGAAGATAGAAGAAGAGATTTTTGTGTCTGACAAGCCTCAATGCCAGAATCTATTCGCAGACACAATGGAAAAAACACCTAGATGTTGGACGTTCTTTAATGTGATCTTATCTAAACAAAGCATGCTAGGTGACTTTAATACAATGACTATCATAAATGGGAACCTACCAAAAGCTATATTATTTCCGATGGATGGAGGGTTCTCTCACTTTTCAAGAGGAATTGGATAGCATTGACCCGAGATAAAGTCAGGCTGAAAGACTATAAATCAAGCACTGACTGGGAGGCAACCTAGGAATTTTTATATTTATATGCTTTACTAGTTTTTTTTAGTAGATAGGAATTAATTTGCTTAGTAAGTTCTCTTATAATCTAATACATGTTGTCTCTCTTCATTGCAGGTATTGGAGGTTCAATGGATAGGAAAATGATCGTCGTTACCATCGCCACCAGCACCTCACGCTTAGTTGATTACAGGGAAGTTCTCTTCTACTTATCGCTATATTCTTACAATGAGGACATTGTAATTGCTAAGTTTGGGGGAGTTTAGTTTAGTTCGTTATTGCATGTTTAGTTTCATGTTTATGTTATGTTATTTTGCATATGTTGTTAATATAGTTTAAGTTTATTATTAAAAAAAAAAATCAAAAATTCAAAAATTCAAAAATAATAGTTAGTTACTATGTTCATTTTGCATAAGTCCAGCGGTTTGTTATAGTTAAGTTTATTTTGGCCAATGATGAGATTGGAATTGGGTAGACAAGTATAATACTGACTATTAGAGCTTTGATGTGATTTCTTGTTATGAATTGAATCTTTTTCTGTTTGAAACTAGTATAATAATGATAGCACAGTAAAAACAACTTGTTGATTGATTGAGTTTAAATTGATACATAATGGGACTCTAAAGGATAATGCTAGTTTGAATGAAAGAATGACAAGAATTAGTAGTGATGACTAAAGTTAGACAAGAACCTAAGTTTGGGGGAATATTTGGGGTATATAAGCTATATAAAAAAAGAAAAAAAGAAAAAAAAAGTATGAATAAACACCGTGGCATGCTTGTCTAGTTTTGTGGCCTTTGTTACTTGAGTAAGTAAGCCCGAGGGGTTCGTCTTTACACCTAGCGCCCTAAGGTCTTAATGGTCTACGAGTCGTTGGTCGAAAGCTCGTTAAGGTAGCATTGAAAAGCCTAAGGGAATAAGACATTGCATAGCTATGTGTATATAAAAAAAAGAGAATAAAGCGGGAAAAAAGAGCAAAAAGCCCCCGTAGATGAAAATAAAGCTTAAGTATCCCATGTTGACCCTCGATATTGGTAATTGTTTGATTTTAGTTGGATCTAGCTTGTTTTTGGATTTCTTGAGTTTACAATCGTATGATGCCTTCGAAGAGACTTGTTATGTGTTAAATTTGATTTTATATCAGTTAGCATGGTTGTTGAGCACACACACGCACTATACCAGTAATAACAGTTAAGACTTGATGATTGACTAGGAAATTGTTGATTGGTTTTGAAATAAAGTATTATCGTGTTTGCTTGATTGCTCTAAGGCCGAGTGAATAGATTTGATTCTATCAAATACTGCTGGATTCGTAGGCATATAGATTAGTTGCATTTCATTGCATTGCATTGCATTATGTTGTGTTGCTTGGGGACAAGCAACAATTTAAATTTGGGGGTATTTGATAAGTGGATTTTATATACACTTATCCGGTATCTTTTACTTGAATTAGTTTCTTATATTTATGTGTCTTAGTTACTTTTCATGCATTTTGTGTTCATTTTGTAGGTTATACGTTTGAGAGCGGTGTGAGCGACTATTGGTAAGGAAATGCAAAGAAAATGCAAAGAAAAGCAAACCGGACATCATTTAGGCTTTCATGTTTACTTCATGTTCTTGGTTTATAACTTAGCTTACATTGAAGAGCATCGTCTTAGCTTTCCGAAACATTTTGAATCATTCCAATCAGAGCTCGGATGCAAGAGTTATGATCGTTGTACCAACGGACGGCGAACGTCATGGTTTTGAGTGGTCATTTGCATAGAAGTCACTTCCAGCTCAATTTCTGCCTTCATCCACCTAGAATTTCTCAATCCTCGAAGAATGAAAGTTGTAGATCTCCCTGAAAGTTATGGTGCTTAAGTATGTTTTATTTTTATTTTTTATTTCTAGCTATGAGATCTTTCAGATGCATTTTATATTACTTTGGGATTTCATCCATTGTCTTTTACTTACGACTTCATATTCTTATTGCTATTGCTTTCCGCTTAAATAGGTTAGTTTGTATCGTTGGTTCTCTATTTCTCACCGAGAATCTCTTTTGTGTGTGCACGCGCGTGCGTGTGTATGCGCGCGTGTTTCTCTTGTTGAGTTTGGTATGCAACTTAACTATAAGTTAGTACAACTGGTATTTATCATGTTGTTGGAATAATGGAAGGTACTAAAATGCATGGTTCAGATTTTCTCTGCTCTGAGTAGATAATATGCAACTTTTATCCTTACTAATTTTTGATATGTTAATTTTGAATTCGTAATTTAATGCTTGAAGTGTTATGCCCAGTCCACCAATGTAATCAACTGAGGCTGGTCCATTTATTGTCAACCATTATACTCTATATCTCCTTATGAAAGAACAAATCTTGACACAAAATCAAAGAAATTTGTGGATGTCATGGATTCCTTATATATCTATATTTTAAGGTAGTTGGATCTTGTAATGTGCAATAACACTGTTAATTTATGTACTACTTCTCTTTCTTTCTAATATAGGTCGTAATGGCATTTAAATGTCGCAGTGAGCAAGTATTGGGTGGTCTTTATACTGGGATCAATACTAAACACATAGTGATGGTTAGCAAGATGGTATACTCTCTTTGCATCTTTTTTATATTTGTATTTTTATTTTCCCAATCTTAAAAAAGTTGCTTTACTCTGATTCAATTTGGTGGTTGTATTTCTAGGTGGAAGAGTACAATGGGCTCAATGTGCAACCACACAAGGCAATTATTGGTGCTAATGCTCTTTGCTCATGAAAGTGGTATCCATCGTGTTGGTTTTCCGATTGCAAATTGGTTTAAGGTTATGCTTCGAGATATTCGCATTTTATGCTTCTAGCATGTTGTGGTCATGTTAGCACATCCTTCTAAATATTCTTACTAGTGTTCTTTTTTGTTTCAATCAACTTCGTGGGATTTGCAGAGGCTATAATGTACCCGTAGTCGGTTTACGCTTAGAGGATGCAAACATTTCCAAACTCGCAAATCTTTTGATTGTGAAGTTGCATAAGCTTGTGCAGATTTCCAGGAGGAGGGAGGGAGGGAGGGAGGGAGGGAGGGGGGGAACCAGGAGAAGGAAAACACAGGTGTGTGCTCGATGGAGGTCTAGATATTTGGTACATGGGAGTCTTTAACCAACCTGTAGAAATTGAATAATTTCTTATTATTGAATGAATCTCTATTACATAGCTTGATAAATTAGTACACAAGTTCCCTAATTACAGTTACGGTAATTCCTAAATTATAGTAGTGTGTACACCTTGATTAAGGAAACTACAATCATGCAATATCTTCTAACACTATAATTAAGGAATCTTCTAACACTCCCCCTCAAGTTGGTGTATAAATGTCTCGCATACTCAACTTGAAACATAATGGATGAAACATCTTACTACTAAGACCCTTAGTCAAAATATCAGCACGCTGATTTTCTGTTTTGACGAAAGGTAAGCAAATAAGACCACTGGTTAACTTTTTTTGATGAAGTATCTGTCAATTTCAATGTGCTTTGTTCTATCGTGTTGTACTGGGTCGTTTGCAATACTTATGGCTGCCTTATTATCACAAAATAACTGCATAGACATTTTAGTTGTAACACCCAAATCTTCTAGCAAGGTTCGAAGCCACATTAGTTCACATATACCCAAGGAAATAGCTCGATATTTAGCTTATGCACTGGATCTTGCCACCATGAACTGTTTCTTACTATGCCAAGTAACAAGATTACCTCCAACAAATGAGCAATAACCTAACGTAGAACGGCGATCCTCTATAGAACCAGTCCAATCTGAGTCGGAAAAAGCTTCAACTCTCATATGACCATGTGGTGCAAACAATAAACCTTTTCCAGGAGCAGACTTGAGTACCTCAGAATTCTGTAAACAGTTTCCATATGACAATGTTGGGGGTCATACATATATCCCCACAACATAAGATATATCAGGTCTACTGTGAGAAAGGTATATCAATCTTTCCACCAAACACTGGTATCTTTCTCTATCAACCGTAGGTCCTGTGCCACCTACTTCAATAGGAGAATCAACGGCTTTACATCCCAACATGTCAGTTTCTGTTAAAAGATCAAAAACATATTTCCTTTGAGATAGAAAAATTCCACTGAGAGATCTTGCAACTTCAATTAATACCAAGAAAATATTTCAAAGGACCAAGATCTTTAATTTTAAACTCTTTGGCTAGATTCTCTTTGAGATTAACTATCTCTTCTCTATGATTTCCTGTCACCACAATATCATCAACATAAATGATAAGAATGGTAGTTGATCTGCTCGACTATGCCTATACCCAAATCTTATCATTGCCTTGTGGAATCTTCCAAACCAGGCTCTGGGAGACTGCTACAAACCATACGAAGCCTTTCGCAGTTTACACACCTTACCTTTGGTGACAGATGAAGCGAAAGCAGAGGGTATTTCCATATATACTTCCTCCTCCAAATCGCTATGAAGGAACGCATTTTTCACATCTAATTGCTTAATATCCCAGCCAAAATTTGCTGCACATAAGATTATGGTACGAACAGAGTTCATTTTTGTTACAGGAGCAAATGTCTCCTGGTAATCAATTCCATGGGTTTGAGTATACCCTTTTGCAACTAACCTGACTTTGGGTATTTCAACTGTCCCATCTGGCTTCTGTTTGACTGTATATACCCATTTGCAACCAACTGGTTTTTTTTCTGTACGAAAGAAAAACTAGTTCCCATGTATCATTCTTTTTCAGGGAATTCATCTCCTCTATCATAGTCTGTTTCCAATTCTCATCACTAATTGTTTCTTTCCATCCTTTAGGTACAAATGTTGAAGACAATGAAGAAACAAATGAGTAATACGATGCAAATAATTTATCATAGGCTAAGAAATTAGAAATAAGATGTTGAGTACAAGCTCTAACCCCTTTTCTAAGAGCAATAGGAATGTCAATGTCATTATCATTAGAAGAACAAGTAGAAGTAGGATTCTCACCATTAGCATTATCAAGACTAGGTTCTGAGCAGGGTTGGAGTAGTGGTGCAAAAAAAGTGACCTGTGTCAATGATCCAACTAGGGCAAGTTGATGAAGCAGTAAAAGCATAAGAATGTATACCTGACTGAGCATAAGGAGAAGAAGTGGATTTAGAAGAAAATTTCTGAAAAACAGAGATTTCCTTATGAGTGAGTGTAGTAGTAGTGTATGAAGCACTGGATGCATCAACAGGAAGTTTTATAATCGTCGTATAGGCCTAAGATCCACAACCACGATCATTACCAAACTGTCCCCGTCTCCCTTTAGGACGTCCATGAATCTTGAAACAACGATCCCTGGTATGGTTCTTTCCCCCACAGTAATCACATTCACGGGATTCCTTCTCAACAGGAGACTGAATGGCGTAGTTGCACCCTTCGACATGCCATGCAACTGCTGCGCCAATACCGCTATTTCGGGACTATCCTGCAAGGCCGCTCCCACAAAGATGTGAACACAACATAAGCCCCATGCACCAGAAAGGAATATGGACTTCTGCTATAGTATGATATGTTTTAACATGCTAGTTTGACTTGGTTACGCATGAAAATAAGTATAACATTTAGCCTAAAGTCCCTTTGCATCATTTGAATTGCTTTAGTCTACTTAAATGTATATTTTGTAAAAGAAACTAGGAATTTTGAAAACAAACTTTGATGAAACTTGTGTGTTTTGAGTTCTGATTTTAGCATATGCATATGCCTGGGTTAGGTGAACAAATGAGCATGAAAGGTAGTTTAAAGTTGCTTTGCTTTCTTTAGCTTTGATTTAAGATGACTTTTTAAAAGAAAACTTGAAAGCTTTGAAACTAATATTTGCAAGCATGATTTTGTTTACGTTCTGAACTTTAGAACATGTATAGTAAGGCTCCTTATGTCACTAAACATGACCTATATGTGCACTCATCTAAAGCATGATTTTAAACACGTTTTCAAGAGATGAACAATACTAACTATGTGTAAATGAATTGAATACATGCGAGCATGCATATCACAGGTTGTCTAACATCCTTATGTGATTAAATGGTTAATGTGGTTAGCCTCTTGATTTCGTGAACTTATTTAGCCTTAATTAAATAGAATTTCCAACTAAAACCATAATGTGTAAAAGTGAACTTGAAATGACCCTAGGAGAACCCAAGACCTCTTAACACGTGTGTATGATATGTGTTAGTATCCATGCATGCTAGAAACTAAAATGGAATTAGTAAACTTAAAACAACTCGGCTCTGGCACAGTGGGAGTCTGCAGCCACGCCACTCCTCAGCCAAACTATACCAAGAATCAAGGCTGTGACTGCAGGCAATGTTCTCTGACTTTTTAAACTATGATATGAGAATTGTAGCATGTATATATTAATATTTTAAGTTATAATACATGATGAAAGTGATGTTCTAAGTGTTGAAGTGTATTGTGGCTACATTGAATCAATACTTAACAATTTCTAAAAGGTTTTTAAATAAAGATTTTAAAGACAAATCAATGTTGATGTGGTAACTATACGGTCTGATCATGTAACTTTGACATGACTTGATGTATGTGCTTAACATACGTATTGAGTATGTGTATGAGATAGTTTGGGGTATCAAGCTTGTATAACTAATGTGTGTATATATATATTTATATATACATAATAGGATACTACAAGACTTTGCAGTGACGTTAAGCATTAGACTTGTAATCTACGCTAAAGGCAAGTATCCTAATCTATGCATTTACTTTATGCAAGAAATCTATGATTATGCAAGTTTCCTAACTTCATTTGATTCTTATATTGAATGCAAGTTCCTAAATTTTATACCGCGTTGAATATTGTGCAAGTTTCAAATTATTGAGCAAATATGAAATATCTATACTCGTATGAATTGGCAAAAAACACTTTTACCCCACTGTGGTTGTAGTGTTTTAAGCAATTAGCCACTGTGCTTTTAAAATATTCAATTAGCCCACTGTACTTTTTAAAAATATATAATCAGGCCATTCCGTCCATTTTTCATAACTGACGTTAACAAATCAGCTTCAATTTCTTACGTGTCTTTTTTGAAAAAAATAAAAAAAATTGTGGCATATGCTTAATTATATGGTTTATCCTTATGTGGCAACAAAATAATTTTTTAATAATTTTCTTTATAATTTATTCTTCTCAAACAAAAATAAAATAATAAAATCATTATGTGGTAAAAAATAATTATAATAATAATAAAATTAAAATAAATATTTTAATTCATTTTTTATAATTTTTCTTTTTTTATTTTAAAAATTAATTCCAAATAATATATCAAATTTTTTGTATCAATGAGATCTATTACAACATTATATTAATTTTTATGTTTTAAAATATTAAAATAATACAATAATTTGATACATAAAATAATAATAAAATTAAAATAATTATTTTAATTCATTTTTTAATAATTTTTTCATTTCCTATTTTCTTTGTCCTTCAAAATGAATAAATAACCCTACTGTTCATCTTCTTCCTCACATCTACTGTTCATCTTCTTCCTCAAACAGGAGGAGAAATCCCCCCCCTCCCAATCAGCCAGAGATTTGCCCAATTGACACTCATCTGACACCCACGTTTGAATCCCACCACCTACCATTCCTAGCCCTAGCCAAATCAATTCTATACCAACAACTCGCGTACAAAGCCGGCTCCTCTTCCACATCATTATTCACATAAACCTGAACAAAACCCTCCTCGATCTCCGGAAGATCTGCTGGTTCTTCCTCCGGCAGAAATATTTCTGTCGAAAGAGGCAGTTTATCGGTGAAAGAGGAGGTTCTATCGGAGGAATTGAAACTGGAGTTCTGAATGAAGATCTTCTAGGTGGCACAGTCTGTTTAGATCTTCTTGGTGGCACTTTGGAGGGAGGAGACGGTCTTCGTTGCGAAGAGAGAGAGTATTGAGAAGCTGTTGCTAAAGGAGGGACTGTGCGGAGAGAGTATTGAGAGTTATGCAGGAGAGAATTTTATGTATTGAGAATTTTATGTATCAAATTATTGTATTATTTTAATATTATGAATATTATAATATTAATTTTTATTAATATTATACATATTATAAATATTTAGGTAAAGAAAAAGAAAGAAAATAAAATATAAAAATATTTTTATTTTAAAAATTTTATAAGTATTTTAAAATATAAAAGTATTTTTATTTTATATTTTAAAATAAAACATACATATTATAAATATTATAAATATTATAATATTAATTTTATTAATATTATACATATTATAAATATTTAGGTAAAGAAAAGAAAGAAAATAAAATATAAAAATATTTTTATTTTTAAAAATTTTATAAGTATTTTAAAATATAAAATTATTTTTATTTTTATTTTTAAATAAAACATACATATTATAAATATTATAATATTAATTTTATTAATATTATACATATTATAAATATTTAGGTAAGAAAAGAAAAAGAAAATAAAACATAAAAATATTTTTAAAACCACAAAGTCATGAATTGTTTTTTTAAAAGTGCAATGGCTCAATAGTATTAAGAATTTGGGTGACCGGCTTTGCCACATCGTAAAATAATAATTTTTTGATTTTTTTTCAATGCCACGTGTAATTATTTAACGCCAGTCCAAGAAATTGGACGGAATGACTTGATTGTACATTTTTAAAAAGTACAGTGAGCTAATTGAATATTTTAAAAGCACAGTGGCTAATTGCTTAAAACACTACAACCACAGTGGTGAAAAAGTGCTTTTTGCCCGTATGAATTGTTATTCATATCCTGATATTCGATTTAAACTTTATATCTTAAATCATGTTGCGAGTTTGAACTTATGGTTCTTAAACGTATTGAGAAAAGAGTCTAAGCCATTTGATTCAGCTAGATAAATATATATGAGTTAGAAAGCTATCCAAACCAATTGCTTTGATGTGGAATCTTATAAATCTACTGAGATGAACAACCCTCTTAGAAGGAAAAATTTTATATTGTCGGGAAATCGACGTATGCATAAACAACACGTTTAAATGTTATGCATAACGTAGGGTACTATAGGCTGATCACATATTGTACTTGTTTATATTGAATTGTTAGTTAAATACTGTTAATTATAGCAGGAGTTCTTAGTCCTTAGTGACTACTCAGTGTTTAAATCTTCTTTAATCCTTAAAGTATTGAAACCTTTGAATTCTGTTGAATATCCTTTAGTCCATTGTGACTCTTATTTCGATTCAAAGGTCAGATTTGGAATAATTGATAATTCTTGCTTCCAACATTATTCTTTTAATTCTTGAACTATTATTTACCGTTATACCCTTGAGATCATGAACTTATATACTTGTTTTCCCTTATTGCTATATTACTTGTTGGGCAAATTGTTGCTTATTCTTGCTTCCTTAAAACTTTTCAGTTAAGACAGAGCAGGCAGTACCTCGAGGAAGGATAAGGGCAAGGGCAAAGCTATGAAGTAGCTTTAGTCTTTTATGCTAGAAGCGTGTTATTATTATGTTTGCAACAAGACTTATTTGGTATTATGTATTAAGTTAAGTGACAATTTAAGCCATGTATTAAGTTAGTAACAGTTGCGAGACCTTGGGACAAGAATATTTATATTATTTCAATATAAATTATTCTATTATTCCGTTATTTGAGATTTTAGTTTGTTAATTGAGTTAGATCGTGAAGCACCGGATTCGAGATATTAGTGTCTAAATTTGGGGCGTCACAAGGGGAACCTCAGAACGTGGCATTTTTCAAATGGACTGTGGCTTTTGGGGGGTAATCCACACTTAGCATAACCTCAAAAAGAGAGAGCTCCGGCTTGCTAGTAGATCATAGTTATCAAGTCACGACGACTAGCCCGCGATTAGTCCTGGCCATCGTTGGAAGTCTTGGTCGATAAATCGACTTGACCGTTGTCGCTAAGTGGTGTGACTTGAACCGTTAGTCGTCACTAGTCATTTCAAATCGACGATTTGCCTCGAATTTGTCTCTAGTCGGACGACTTGGAAAGAAACTCAAATTTTAATTTACACCCACCCCAATTCCAAATTCCAATTGACCTATGACCTAGTAATCCACCCAATTAAAGATCCAAACAAATATACTCAAACAAGTATGTGACTAAGGGATTACTTTGCTAAGAAAAACATCGGCAACAAAGAAGAAAAAGGAACTTACATATTTTGCCCGGTGAGTTTTTTATTTTATTTAACATTAGTATATATAATATAACTAGACACTAGTATATATAATATAACTAGTATATACAGCTAATGTATAGTATACTAAGTATAGTATATTAATTATATAATTATAGTATATATAAATTTATAGTATAGTATTTTCAACTTATCAATTTATATATCTATAGCATAATTATATATTTACACACACACACACACACACACACGCACACACACACACACAGACATATATATATATATATATATATATAATGATTATACAAGATTATTAATGTTATATAAATAACGTTAGTGATGTGTCAATATCATATAGTTATCAATGATATTTTATAGTTTATATTTGTGAAATTGTAATATTTTTCATGTTAATTGCAATTTAAATATATATATATATATATATATATATATATATATATATATATATATATACACACACACATCTTATATTGTAAATAATTTGTCTCTTTATCTACGACTAGTTGGGCGACTAGTCAACTGATTGCTTAGGCAGTTGGACATCAACTCGCTTCAACTTAACTCTTTGACAACTTTGTAGTAAATTAAATGGTCGATCACCTCCTTCTCCATTGTATTGCGGCAAGGAGTTTGAGGAGTGACTTTGATCGTCTAAGCAAGGAGGAGCTGAGTGGATAGGTTTATCCCCTTGCTATGCTTCCCCCCCCAAGACTAGCGTAGAGGAGACGTAGCTGGGACACCTTTTCCCTTTTAGCTGTGTGATATCTCTTTTGTGATGCCAAGGGCAGTAGGTGAAATGTTGCTGGCTTGGAATGGAATGAGAGTGTGGAAAGATTGGAGGCTAGTGTTGTTTATTTTTATTTTTATTTTTTTCATTTATTTTGGGAAGATCAATTGACTGGGAGGATCTTTTAGTATGGACAGGGGTCTTGGCTTTGTGTGGCAATTGGCATAGCCGTAGCTCTTTCGCCTATACTGTGTATACTGCATGTGTACTTAGGTTAGGCCGCTAACAATGCTTAGAGTGAATTTATTATTTACTTGTACAAAAAATTATATTATGTTCATTTTCTTGGTTGATAACATTTTCTAGATTAGGTTTTAGAAAACCATCTTGAACCTAACAATATTTGAATTCAGATCCTAGCCCTACTTGTATTCTTAATTTTCAATCAACTTTGTGGATCTAACCCATAATCAATATTATTTGGCTTATATTGGCTTCGATTTTACTTTATTTTTCTTCTTCATCACATACTAACCAGGTGACTACAATTTTTTGTGCTTTTAAGGATATTTTAGATGTCCTATCAATCCGGAAAATTTAGTTTTTAACGATATAAATCATTTATATTGAATTTATTTTTTTCTATTTTTTTCTTCATCACACTAACCACGTGCCTATATTTTTTTGTATTTCTAAAGATATTGTGGAGAAAAATTACTCAAAATAATCTCATTCGGATCAATTATTACTCGTCAGTGGCTACAAGGTTTAATTTATAAAAATTTAAAGACATTATGGTTCAATGTCTTAATGTTGAAACATTTGGGTTCAACTTGTAAAAGTGAAAAACTTGAAGGTTTAAAGTGTATTTAAGCATATTATTTTAATTATATTGGATTGATGGTGTAGATGCAGTTCATTTGTTTTGAAAACAGTTGGGTGCTAACGTAAATCGTGAGTGCTAGTGTTTACTTTCTTGTTTCCTTTTCTAATTTGTATCGTTTCTACAAGGAACTCATACATTGTGCCCTGTAAATTTGAGAATCTCTCACTGCTCAACAGCCCCTTGCTATTCATGATCACTAGGTCACATTCTAGACGATCATCGGTCTACTCTACCTCAATTCACCATTTTGAACCTTATACAGAAGGTTTTTCCGTACCAGCTTCAATCATGGTGGAAGATGGTGAATCCACTAGGAAAAAGAAAAAAAAATCAAGAAAGATAATTAATGTCTGGGAATTAGATTGTAAATATTAAGGAAGAATGTCATAAATTTTGAGATTGGTAATGCTAAAGTAGAGAAATTGCTAAAGATTGAGAGAGAAAAAAATTAATGATCAAAATAAAATAGAGAACCCATTTAGAATAGGAAAATAATTCAGAATAAGAAAAAATGGAAGATTAGAAATGTAGTTGAGATGGGTTTGGAGATGAGAGATCTGACTTTTCATTGATAGTTCTTGGATTAGTACAATTGCTCAAAATTTACAGATAAAGAACAAATATGGATGATCAAGAATAGAGAAAGAAATGAAATGAAATTGGGTTCTCTCATTTCTGGGATTGAAAATGATGACATTTTTACACAAATGTGAGTGTTGAAGAGGGAAAAATGTAGACAGGAAAACTGTAAGACATTAGAGACTTTAGTGGAGTTTTGACTAAAAAAAAAGTGCCCATGACTAGCTGAATTCTCTAAGAGTTTCTGACACTCATAATTTGTAAAAAGAAAAAGGAAAAATAAGGGTTAACCAAAAAGAATTAGAAGCAACGAAATAAAGGATGTTAGATTAAAAAAGAACCAGAGTATCAGATTAGAGATATAAGACTGAATGGAGGTTCTTACCCAATATATTTTTGAAGTAATAGATTATATGATATTATGGAGGAAGGATATACTGTTAAAATCTTGGATGTGAAACCTGAACCACCTGCAGAACATGCTAACATATCAGATGGTTGGAACTTAACTAATGACCCTTCACAGTGCCAGTCGCTGAGGCTCCCATCTGAAGTGACAATGAACGAGGTTGGTTTTTGTTTTTCAAATTTAAAACTTATTCTTCAGTATGTTGACAGGTAACCTTCATCTTTGGCATACAAGGAAGTATAGAAAATAATAGACCTCGTGAGTTCCATTTGCTGCATGAAATCCTAAACATATTTTAAATGCAATAAGAGAAAGACAATTCTGAACTCCATTATTCTATTTAGCAAAATAATATCAGGGTAGCATTTGGAGATTATGTTGCGGCTTTGTTAGAAATTTTAAGCGTTCGGTTGAGTTCACCTATTAAGCCTGTATGGAAGTAAATAAAACAGGGGCATACAGAAAATGGGACAGTTCGCCTGCAGAACCAGTCTACACATAGTAGTCAAGTTTAGTACTCTTAGGATGAACATTTAAAATAATTTCTCCATCTTTTATGCTGCTCCGGAAAAAAAATATTGAGATTGAAAGGAAAAGTAGGCCAAAAAATTGTTGGAGATCAGACTATCGGTTGAAGTAATTGAAAAATGAATAAAGTTCGCTATACATGATAAATAAAGAGTACGAAAGGAAAAAGAAAATGGGAAGATAATGTAATACTTTGAGTCTGAGACCTAATTAAACGGGGAGCAATTATATTGTGGGACGATTCATATGCCGAGATTGATGTTTGTAGACCTAGGATACATGTTCATCTTATTTCTAAGTCTATATCCATGTTACCTTAAGTTTCTTGAAATACGTTAACAAAAACTATACCGCACTAAAAAAAAATCTTTATTTTTCTAAGATGAAGCATATATTAAATCTCTTATAAATATTAATTTCCTAACTTGCGTGTCATGTGCTGACAGAAGATATCGAGGTTGATCTACACTAATTCAGGTAGTGCCATTTTGGCATTAGCAGCAAATGGCATTCATCTACTCTGGAAATGGTCAAAAACAGGAAATAATTTGACTGGAAAGGTAAAAAAGGATAATTGTACAGTTCCGTCTTCAGTCAGCTCAATATGTTCACATCAAATATTTGAGTCACAAATATGATGTTTCGATTTTGCAGCCAACCACAAAGGTTTCACCTCAACTATGGCAACCAAAGAGTAGAATGTTAATGACCAACGACCTTAATGGCATGAACTTTGAAAAGTTTATTTCATGTTTTTCTTTGTCCAAGAATGATTGCTATATTGCGTCAGCATCTGGCGGTGCAATTTCTCTGTTTAACATGCTGACATTTAAGGTAACTCAAAAATTATAATTCTACCAATTTGTTAAAGTTGTATTGAAATTGCCTTGCTAGATGTTTAACTATGCACACGACTTGAGTATCCAGAACCTGATCTGATCCTGGTAGGATGATATTGTGTACTAAGGAGGTTGCGGTTGGTGGTTGCTCGTGTGTTGCTGATAAAAGGAGATTATAATTTTTCCTACCTTCAATTGCTTGATTTTTGGAGGGTACATCCGATTTTTTAGGGGATTTTAGGCTTTTGTTAATTTGTTTAAGCATAGTGTTACTATACTAATTTAGACAACCGGTCTTTGGAACTACCATTAATTTACCTTGGAGTACCATTAGTTGTTATATGATTCTGGAGAGGATTGCTAAGAGATTTTTTTTGTTGCTAAATTATGCTAAGAGATTTAACGGTGGAAAGGAACATTCTTTTTCTTTAGGAGGTGAACCACAATTTCCAAGTACATTCCAATCTACTATATGTTGGATATTTTCATTATCTAAAACTATATAATAAATATATTATATGTTATTCATGTAACCAATAATTAATATTGATTCAGTTGGATAAGAGAAAAGTGTTGATATTAAGGACTTGGGTTCAAGTCATGGCAACAACAACTGTTTAACAATTGGTGCCAAAATTGAGTTAGGCCAAAAATACGCTTTTATTAGAATTGGGCCAAAAATACGCTTATATTAGAATTGGGAGGAATTGATACGACCAATTTATTGGGATACGACCCAACCTATAAATAGGTTAGAAATCCACCCAATTTCACCCAATTCCATTCACTCAAAATTATTCAATCCTTTTCAAGTGTTTAAGAAAAATTATATTTTTCTTGTTATAATTTTCTTCTTTCATTTATAGTTTAGCACTAGATTTGTTCTTACACAACAAATTCTAGTACAGAATAAAATCTGGGCATGTCTTATCTTGGGAGACTAATTCGCAGTAACCATGTGTAGCAAAAGTAAAGGACGAATATAGTCTTAAGGAAAGAGTGGTCAACCATTCGATTCAGGCAGGAATATTGTTGTTCTATATCTTACTATAAAGCAAATTTTTTCAACACTATATGTCTCTTTTAAAGCTTCCTGTTGGATTTGCTACTTCTGTTTAGATTGTTATGAATCAGTTTATTTGGGCAAGGTTAATGTAGGAATAATTTTACCTGGATCACGATTCGATGCAGTTTACAGAACGAAAATGGGAACGGAAAATATGTCATTCCATTTTACAGGTACGATAGGGATAGTTTTCTTCGGGTCATTTAGTTGGTACGAAATACGTTTATCCGAAACATGGTATGCTAGGGTAGCTTTCTTAAAAGACAGTTAAATTTGGTTAAGTTTGTGTCGCAACATACACATTTTTAAGAGGCTACAACTGTCAGCCCTTATGGTCGCCCACAAGGCTCTAACTTGGTGACATTTTTTAGAGTATTCTTATAAATAATATTGATGTTTCCAGTAGAGCGTTCTAGTATGTGATAACTAATATCCTAGATATTTTGGGGAATGTTGTAGATAGGTGATCTCCACCTTTATTAGATTTGATCTTGGTCATTGTTTGTAAGACCTAGTGACTAAATAAAGATGTCATTCATTTGCAAAATCATTAATATAGTTGTACTCATTCTTGTGCTATAGAAGTTTATGGTGTCTTGTTACTAAATAGGAAAAGAAATATTGAATCGTAAATGTTTCGGAACAAAAGTGTTCCATGTTTTGGAACGTTCTTACTAAAATGCAATCAGCGTTTTCTAGTAACACTAGTAGAAATAGAAGAATCCCAGGTTCTTTTGGGATCAAATAAGTTTCTATCAGAAGGAAGAGTGTTTAGATCTAGGAAATCTTGTGGAAGCTTCCCTTTTTAGGTAAATGGTTGTGACAGTTCCTTTTGATACCTTATCTTTGACATAATGTTAGCCCTAAAAAGTTTATTTTATCATAATTTAGTTTTTTCTCTTTTTCCTTTGATGTCCTTCATGGTTGGGGACATGGGCATCACATGTTTGTGAGAATAGTTTTGATGGTGTTTCTCTAGTTACAATATTTACCATATTGTTCTAATTCGCTCTCATTTTGTTTCATTCATTTGCACAGGAGACTGTCCTCAAATAATTATTTTTAGATAATTAAATGATTTTGAGCTACTGATTTAGTTTCTCTCTTAGGATTTCTCTGCCAAGTTCCTTTTTCTCCTACATAGATAGGAGATTCTGGTAATAGGATTCTTCCTTTTCCAACTTTTTTTTTCTTTTGTAGACGATTTTGAAATGAATTTTTCTGAACTTCTTACATTTGTAAGTTCAAGGCTCCCTTGAAAATTAACTTTTGTTTGGTCGGCAGTTATGAATTGTTTTAATAATATTGATTTGTTGTCCATAAAAATATTTGTGTTCTAGTATGTGTTTCATGAGCAAGCAAAATTTAGACTGTCGTGATCATCTTCTTTTATTTTTTTGGGTGCTAGATCGTGAAGGTTATGGAATTTCTTTTTGAGACTTTTGAGGCGGCTTGAATGTATCCTTACTTATTGGAGATTTAGCTTCGGGTAATATTTTGGAGTTTTGGGAGGCACAGGGATGTCAAGGTTCTTTGGAGGTGTTCTTAGTTTGCTATTTTTTGGGTAATGGACTAAAATAAATAATGAAATTTTTACTAATATCCGTCTGTCTCTTCATCTTTTTGGGATAGGGTTTCATTTCTAGTATCGTGTGGGCTTGCTCTTAGAGGAGTTACTATTTCAGATGTCCACAGAATTAGCAGGCAGTATTTCATTAATTTTTATTTATATTCCCATTTGTGTGCTTAATTAGTTTTTATTTATTTTTCCACTTGTATGTTTTTGGGGGACTTCTTGTCCTCCCCTTCTTTTCCCATTTGTATTTTCTCTGGAAGACTCCTTATCCTCCTTTTTTGTACTTCCTCTTCTATTGTATAAAACTTCTTTTATTAATTTAAAAAAATATATAAAAAAAACTGATCTGATCAAGTAAAATTGAACTTCCTAAAAAATTTCACTCCCCCTTTAGCACCTGAACTTTTTTTTTCAAACTGCCTAGGTAAACTGGTTTTGAATTTTATCTGAAGTATTCCTGCCTGATTTTTCTCAAACTAATTCCAAATATTTTTACATCATTAGTTTGTCACTGTATTGATTGATGTTCAATATGAAGGCAGCATCTGACTGACCATGCTGCAATTCTGTTGGATATATCCAGAGAATGAAAACTGTCCTGCCTCCTCCACCTGCAGCGACATGTATTGCTTTCTACCCCTTGACAATAATATAGTTGCAATTGGGATGGAAGATTCTACAATAATTATTTATCATTTCCGTTTGAATGAGGTATCATACATGTTTTTCTTATGCACAGATTCTTAAAATGATACCGCAGTTTTGAGAAACTCGTGTCATGTTGGTGTTTTGCTTTGTTAATGCAGATTATAAGTAAACTTAGGGATCACACCAAAAGAATAACTGGACTTGCCTTCTCTAGTGCAGTGAATATACTTGTCTCTTCTGGAGCTGATGCTCAGGTTAGCGTGTTATTTTTGCATTGTGAATGCAATGAAATATTTTACTACCTCCGTTCCACAAAAAGAGCTCCATTTGCAAAATTTACAAACTTCAAGTATATATTCTTCTTCCATGTTTATCCTGAATATAATGAGTGTTTAGTTTAGCAGTGGTGGGATGGTAATAAATGTGTTCTTATAATTGAGGGCATTATGTCATTTTATGCTATCATGGATTAAATTGTGAAACAATTTTTTTTTTTTTTTTTTTTTTGCAAATGGAACTCTTTTACTGGAAATGGTGGGAATTTATTTATTTTTATCTTATGTCAATTCAAAAAATATATGTATTTCCTTAGTATTAATAATTTTTCCTCCTACCTCTCTAGATTGTTGTATGGGATACTACTGCATGGGAGAAGAAGCAAAGCAGAATATTGCATATTCATATGACGCCATTGCCACAATTAGAGATCCATGTGCAATTCCACCATGATCAAAAGCATTTTCTTGTAGTGCATGCAACTCAGCTTGCTATATATGAAACAATAAAATTTCAACCTGTGGAGCAGGTACACACATGCACTCGCACTAATGTGGATTGATTTCTTGTTACGAAATCGTATAAACAAAATTGTTTTAACTTTCTATCAGTGGGTTGTTGGGGATTTCTCGGCACAGATCTCTCATGCAACATTGTCATGTGATGGCAAGTTAATATATGTCTGCTTTCAAGATGGAACTCTCTCGATATTCAATGCTTTGAATTTTCATTTACCAAGGGAGATTATTCCCTCTGCTTACCTTCCATCTGACATCAGGTACTTTCTCACTTTTACTTTGAATTTGATAAGAATAAAACCAATATGCATCATAAATGCTTTCATGGATGCACTTCAATTAGCTTTTTATATTTTTCATCATCTCAGTGACAAATGGTTATTAATCTCGGTCATTACCAATTCTTTCTTGTTACCATTTAGTGATAACTTTTTCTCCGTTTTGATCCTTACACGATCTTAAATGGACTGGTATTTCCACAAGTTGAGAGTGGGGTGGGTTCGTCTCACATGAGAGGGGGGTGGGTTTAGTGAGGAAGACGGGACTTTTTTACAATGTGGTTAAAATTATTGTGAAGCTATAAATAATTTGGTGGAGTTTGGGGGCACTCTCTCGCAGGTCACAAATACGAAGATGACATAAACGAGTATGAGTTACGATATTGAGCCGATAGGAAGTCAAATCTTAGTATTTGGCAAATTTTAGTATTTGGCAGATTATTGTCAAAGATGTATTGGTTCAACAAGGACTGGTAAAGGCACTTAAAGGGAAGGAGATGAAACCAATGACTTTGACAAATGAAAAATGAACCGATCTTGAAGCGAAGGCCGTGACAACAATCAAATTGAGTTTGGCGCCACAGATCAAATATCAGATTTTGACAGAAATCTCTCCGAAGGACTTGTGTGAGAAACTAGAGAAAGTTTACAAGTTGTCGGTTATATTTCAAGAAGGAATTGTATCGACTTCGGATGGAAGAAGGTTCAGATTTAGCCAATCATATTAATAAGTTTAATAGATTAGTGATTCAGCTGACCAATATAGATGTGAAGCTATAGAGGAAGAAGATAAAGCCTTATTTCTTGTTGTCTCTCTACTAGATTCATTCTCAACTCTCCGAACTACTCTTCTTGTAGGGCAAGGAAAAACTTGTAGTTGACGATGTGATGTCAGCAATCCTGGACTAAGATAAGTTCAAGGGCACTACTTTCAAAGATCAGGGAGAAAGTTTTCTTGTATCTTCAGATGGACGTGGCAGGGGTTCTAATCAGAAGAAGAATTCTAGTAAAGAATGAGGAAGATCTTAGTCGAGATCAAGAAAGAAGGAAAAATCACAGGTTGAGTGTTATCACTGTCACCATAAAGGCTACTACAAAAAATCAGTGTCCATTGTACAAGGAGAATAAGAAAAAAGGTAAGGAGATTGAAAATTCTGTTAATGTTGATGAGCAAGTAGATGTTTATAGCGACGAAGAATTGTACACAGTAATAAAAAATGAAGTTTCACAGGGTAATCACTTATCTGTTAGAGACGGTAGTAGCCTAAAAGAGTGTTATTTAAATTCCAAATTGTTTTTTTTTTTCATATGTCCCCTCACAAGATTGGTTTGATACTTTACACGCTACAACGGTGGTAAAATGTTACTGGGTAACAATGCAGTCTGCAAAGTTATTGGGAAAGTCACCATCAAAGTTTAAATGTTTGACGGAGTTGTCAGAACATTAGGCGATGTATGGTATATTCCAGAATTGAATAAAAGCTTGCTATCGGTTGGAGTATTTGACTCTGGGTTGTAGTATCTCAGTCAGAGACGGTGTCATTAAAATTACCAAGGGTTCAATGGTAATTATGAAAGCACAGAAAAGGGACACTCTCTACAAGTTGATAGGGGACACAGTTATTGGTGGAGCATGAATTTTTTGTGTAGGATAATTCCAACAGTTGCACAAAATTATGACACATGCGACTTGGTCACTTGAGTGAAGGTGGAATGAAAGAACTAAAAAAAAGGAAGTTGTTGAAATGTGTCAAAATGTGCAACTTGGAATTTTACAAGTTTTGTGTGTACGGGAAACAACAAAGAGTTAGCTTCAAGGCTCCTATGGATGTACTTGATTATGTACATTTAGATGTGTGAGGCCCGATTAGGTGGTGCCCATTATTTTGTCAGCTTCATAGATGACTATTCTAGAAAGGTGCGAAGTACAAGGATAAGTCATGAAGTACAAGGATAAGTTATTCCTACAGTTCTACAAGGATGAAAGTATTACCACACACTTCTCAGTTAAAAGAACTTCAAAGCAAAATGGGGTTGCAGAAAGAATGAATAGAACTTTGTTTGAATGTGTTAGATGTATGAGAATGAACGCATGCTTCCCCAAGAGTTTCTAGGCCGAGGAAGTCAACACAGTCTGTTATTTAATAAATCGATCTCCTTCAGCTGGAATTTATTACTAAATTCCGTAGAACTTATGGTCTGGAAAACAAATTGATTTTTCTGTAATGAAAATCTTTGGTTGCACAGTTTATGTGCATCTGCAAGTCGAGGAGTGATAGTCCAAACTTGATCCAAGTTCAAAGGTGGGTATCTTCCTTGGACATCAAGATGGAAATATAGGTTATGAGATCTAGTATCCAAGAAGAAGGTTGTCAGCAGAGATGTGTTCAATGAGAAACACATGTTGAACAATTCCCATATGAAAAACTATGGACTATATGAAAAATCAATTCCTACAATCCTTAGTCCAAGACAATAGTTCCATGAAGACCCTTAGCAGTAACGAAGGATCTAATCGTGATGATAATGAGTTCAATGTTTTAACTGGAGAAAGCCAAGAACCAGAATCCATTATGGGAGATTTTTGGGACTCTTTCACTACCATGATTTCTGAAAAGATGGAACAAAACAAGAAAGGAAAAGGGAAAACCTAAGGATGTCTTCCATCTACAGAAAAGATGCTCAATTATCAGAAGAAGACAACCAGCTGTCTCCACTACCAGGAAAAGAAAAGAAAAAGAATACTTACTCAATTATTAGTTCTCTCAATTATCAAAAAATGACATCTAGACGTCTTTAATAATTCTCCACTCAACCGAAAGAAGATAATCTGTCTTTAGTCATCCCACTTTTAATGGCTGATAAATAAAGAATTAAGATAAGGATTAACCAACTAGGACACGTATCAGTCCTTACCTTATCCTCCTACTTGTATAAATTGGGAGCCTTCACCCATTGTTGAGGCAGATCTTTTCTTTTTTTTTTCTCTCTTTGTAAAATTTCTTAATATATAAAGTTCGAAGTTTATTTTGAAGATATCTACAACGCTCTTCTTTATCTGTAAGTTTTAATTATTTCTTCCATTAATTATTATGTTTCTTTGATTAATCTTTTAGATTATCATATAGAAAACAGTAATCATTATAAAATAGCATATCATACTGCCACAGACAACCATAATCGTTCTTATTTTTTAGAACAGTTTAAGAAATCTGAACAATTAATTATTTTAACTAAGAACGTTATACAGGAAGAAACTTGTCGTCTTATATTTTTGGGTAGATCCCCCATTAAATAGTAATCTTATGGGATCATATATGTGATAATTTATATGTTAATATATAATTAATACGCCTTTAAAATATTCATGCCATTTTATTAAAGGGTTAAATGCAAAGTCGACCACTGAACTTTTCTGATATTTGGGTATTGAGCCCCTTTATTCCGGTCAACGCAAAATGAGCTCCTTTTTATTCAAAAATTTGGACTTTGAACTCCAGGCGCCACATGTGTGTTGACCTGCTGACGTGGCACACGTGACAGGTCTGACGTGATATTTAATATTGTATTGACACATGTCCGCTGCTAATGTGGCGTCTTTTGAATTTTTTCCAAAAATTGCCTTTGCAAGGATTCGAACTTGAAAGCTCTTGTTTGGAATTTTGATCAGATGACCACTTGAGCAACACATGTCAACTATTAATATCTTGCAAGGATTAATATTTATATCAAAACATGAGATTTACCCTATATATTTCTTTCTTCTCCTTCACTACATACCATTAATTAAACTTACCATCTCTGTTGCTTGGTTTTGTTCCCAACAGTCAGCTTGTGTCATTTTATTAGAATTACTACTACAAAATCATATGTTGGACTTAATTAATTTGAAGGTCCAAATTTTAAAATTTTAATAGTACTAATAATAACAATAAAAATAAAAATAAAATAAAATAAAATAATAATAATAATAATAATAATAATAGTATTATTATTATTATTGTTATTGTTATTATTATTATTGTTATTAGTACTATTAAAATTTGGACCTTCAAATTAATTAAGTCCAACGTATAATTTTGTAGTAGTAATTCTAATAAAATGAGCCAAGCTGATTGTTGGGAACAAAACCAAGCAACAGAGATCAATAATAATAATAACAATAACAATAATAATAACAATAATAATAATAATAATAGTATTAATAGTATTATTATTATTATTATTGTTATTGTTATTATTATTATTGTTATTAGTACTATTAAAATTTGGATCTTCAAATTAATTAAGTCCAACGTATGATTTTGTAGTAGTAATTCTAATAACATGAGCCAAGCTGACTGTTGAGAACAAAACCAAGCAACAGAGAACAACAACAATAACAATAACAAATAAAATAGTAATAAAAATAAAAATAAAAATAAAAATAAAAATAAAATAATAGTAATAATAATAAAAAAAATAATAGTACTATTATTATTATTATTTTTTTTTATTGTTATTATTATTATTTTTATTATTATTGTTATTAGTACTATTAAAATTTGGACCTTCAAATTAATTAAGTCCAACGTATGATTTGTAGTTGTAATTCTAATAAAATGACCCAAGCTGACTGTTGGGAACAAAACCAAGCAACAGAGATGGTAAGTATAGTTAAATGGTATGTAGTGAAGGAGAAGAAAGGAATATATGGGGGAAATGTCATATTTTGATATAAATATTAATCCTTGCAAGATATTAACAGTTGACTTATGTTGCTCAAGCGGTTATTTGATCAAAATTCCAAACAAGAGGTTTCAAGTTCAAATCCTTGCAAAGACAATTTTTGGAAAAAATTCAAAAGACGCAACACGTTAGCAGCGGACATGTGTCAAATGACAATATTAAAACCATGTCAGACCTGCCACGTGTGCCACGTCAGCAGGTCAACGCACATGTGGGGTTGCGTTGACCGGAAGAAAATGGCTCAATACCCAAATATCAGAAAAGTTCAGTGGTCGACTTTGCATTTAACTCTTTTATTAAATAAGGCTAATATTGGTTAAGCTTGATTAAGTGGAACGTTAACCTAGCCGCGTTTAGGACTTTGTCGTTAGGAATAATCCACTTATCTAGGGCTTCCTTGACATCCTGATAAGAAATAAGTTCAGTTGCTTCTAGAGTAGAAGCTGTAGTATTAGCTACAGTTGTGACGAATGAAGTTGAAGAATTAGTCATTTTTGTGAATGATCATATATACATAATTTATAGGCAATATATCCATTAATATGACAATAGACTAAACATGGCTTTGATACCAAATTAGGACAGGACCGGAGTAAGATGATTAAGCATGCCACTTGATGAAGTTGAAGAATCAGTCATTTTTGGGTGACGTTCCACTTAATCAAGCTTAACCAATACTAGTCTTATTTAATAAAATGGCATGGATATTTTAAAGGCATATTAATTATATATTAACATATAAATTATCACATATATGATCTCATATATGTCTACCCAAAGATATAAGACGACAAGTTTCTTCCTGTATAACATTCTTAATTAAAACAATTAATTGTTTAGATTTGTTAAACTGTTCTAAAAAATAAGAACGATTATAGTTGTCTGTGGCAGTATGATATGCTGTTTTATAATGATTACTGTTTTCTATATGATAATCTAAAAGATTAATCAAAGAAACATAATAATTAATGGAAGCAATAAGTAAAACTTACAGATAAAGAAGAGCGTTGTAGATATATTCGAAATAAACTTCGAACTTTATATATTAAAAAATTTTACAAAAGAGAGAAAAGGCAAAGAAAAAATATGCCTCAACAATGGGTGAAGGCTGTTGAGTAAAATCTAGTTACACACAACACGCAAGTATACGCGGTCAACAAGTAATAAAGTGATAAGTTGAGTATCGTTCCCACAGGGAATTCTAATTAATAAATCCCAACTACTAATACTAAATTAATTCAATTTTATTCAAACGATGATAAATTGTGATTTTCTGAATTATTAATCTCAAAATTAAACACGTAAAGATACTGTACTAAGATAAGAGAATAACTAAGATAATACTTGAGTGAATGACTTCCGATAGGTAAATATTAAGACTTCAATATCCCCAATTATGAACTATAAATCAGTTATCTAACCATCCCAATTATTATGTCTCATCGGATTGTTAACAGAATTCTCAAATGCCAAAAGCCCTCTTCAAAGTGATCAATCGACTTCTATTTAATCCAGATTAATCTTGCTATATTCCTATGCAAAACAATTGAATTAAACTCGCTTTCAATCCCAATTCCTTATATGTTACATGCGGTGAATGAGATATTTCCATTCAATTCACAAACCTAATTATTTATCATGCAAATAACTAAGTCACATGTTATCATGTATAGTTCTAACCCTAGAATTCCTTTCCCAATTCCTTCTAGAGTAACACTGTAATTATTGGCCGATAATTAATCAATAGAATCAAAACATGATAAACAATCCACTTCCACATAAATAATTAGAATGAGAGAATAACTAATTTATAATCATAAAAGGTTCAATTGAAATCTTAATTAAAGAATTAGTTCATCACTAAATAAGAACCATTAATTGTTGACAAATCATCCTTAAAGAATTACAAATTGAAAATAAGGAGAAAAAGAAGAAACTCAGAGCCAATCCTCGAATCTCCAAGTAATCTTGTGTAAACTTCAATGGAAGAACTTGTTGAATCCTCCATGAATAATAAATTAATCCCCTTTATTTCAAAGACTTAGTTTCTTTTTTATAGCCTCCCCAATCCTCCTCCAATTAGGTTTTACATTAGCCCCTAATATACAAATTAAGTCCAACCGTAAGTCAAACGCTGCTTAATCCAACAAAGCCACCGAGGCTCAATACCACAACAGAGGGTAGTATACAATTTCAAATACCCCAATACCGGACTTCTCTCGAAATTACCAGATTGCCATTAAATGCTTGAAATTCCCATAATTGCCCTATGAACTTCCAAATCAAAAAACAAGATATAAACACAATAAAAATGCTACTAAATACTTTAAGAATGCAATAATTTAAGTCTAAATATATCCAATTTATGGGTATACTACCCATTCATCAAATACCCCAAACTTAAATCGTTAAGTGTCCTCATGCGACAAAACATAAAGATCACAAAACAAAACTAAACATCATGCACATGCAAACTATTTATATTTATATGTTCGTAATTCCAAAGAATTCAAGAGCTCACGTAGATCCATATGCCTCGTAAAAATCACGTAAACATGCTAATTCATCATGTAAAAACAGATCAACAATATCCCAACAATCAACGGATCTAAATCATATTATCGATATTGCTGCGTGTGTCCAACGACCATGCTAACCCATGAAAGACAAAAATATGAAAGATAATAACTTTCTTAGTAAGCATCATACAGTGTGAACTTGAGAACTCATCAAATATACTTGTTTCTACTGAACTCAAACACTCACCCGAATTCAAAAGTCAAAATAGAATACTTTTTTTTTTCCAAATGTTTTCCCCCAAACTCGAGTTTATGCATGAATTCAGTCTCCTCTAGTTATTCAAATTGTTCTTCCATATCACTAGCAATCCTCCTTTAGAACTCTATTATCTAACCATTTAAACTATCATAGCCAACATGGTCGTTTTATTTCAAAGTGCCTTCCTATAATATCAATGTTAAACAGATAAAGATCCAATTCAAGTCACGAAAATCATATCACCGAATCAACAATCCTTACTAGACTCGTTCATGCAATTCTACTTTCATCATTGGCCCCAGAGATATACGCACTATCAAAAACCGGAATTAACATGCAATCCTAAATGCAACTTTACTAATAATCAATCCACAAACTAATAATAAACTACAACTCATTAAAAATAAAACGTAACCACCCCAAACTAAGCTAGAGCAATGTCCTCATGCGAAAAATAAGTCAAAATAAAATGAGACTTCCACGCGAACTTATTCTTCCGGGGAGCATCATCGCCCTCGCTTCATCTCTTGATCGGAAGGGGAAATCTTTGGTAAGCAGAGCCGTAGGGAAATGGCTAAGTGGAACGCCTTGGATGGGTTTGGATGGTCGGCGCGCATTCTCGTAAAGAAAATTGGTCAACTAAAAACTTGAAAATCACGTCTTGACGTTCCGATAAGCGCACATTATGGGACTCAATGTTGTAAAACCAAATAGCCTATCTCCCATTGGGCGACTGACCGGGGACCACACCTCGATGAGCCGCAATGAGGGGCCGTAAGTAGGTGGAGCCCGAGGTGGTGGGGCTTGTGGAGACGTAACTTGGGGATAATGAAACCCACCCCTAGGGTGATTAAGCCACCGACCACACTTTTTATAACGACGGATCAAGTTGTGGTCCAACACGGCATAGGAGTTTGAATCATCTCGTCGATTTCCATTTGACCCCAAACTTAGCACATAAGACGCAGATCAATGATTTTATGTGGTAACCCTCCTGTGTGGTCCCGCCAATGAGATGCGCGGAGCATAGATTGTTTGAATAAGATGGCCGACATCAATTCGTAGGCCTTGTATGATGGAGTATAATAAAGACCCTTTCTTTGGTGACGTGACTCACATGTGTGCGGGGGCATCAATTTAGCGATATGAAGGCGTACCATGCCTTTCCATATAGACCGAGGTGAGACAATGGGAAAGTCATGCCGCCACGCCACGCAGGGACCAAGTAGTGCCCATTGACACAACTCCGAATAATCTTTTCATAGTTCGCCCATCACCACTAGGCGAGCATATTCATCATGAAGGCCCTCTGGGGTAGTTGATAGCACCCATTGATATCCTCCTCGCCAATTCCACGGTTTTACGCTTGACAAATACCCCATAATGGTCATGCTCGGGCAAGTTGGCATAGAATTCTTTGACCACCGCAATCACCGCTATGTCAGTCGTTTTATGAGAGGAGAACCAGCTTGCTTCAAAGAATCATCACTGCGATTTCTCCATCCTTGGTTTGATCGGACGAGACCACGTCGGGGACTAGTGAGCGGGTGGCCATGCGGTGAAGCGTTTTTGAGCCGCGACACTAACAAAACGCCTCTCTTGTCAAATTTTGGAGGTGAAGTTGAGGCGGCCCCGACCTTCGTAGCCTTCGATGACGTTTGATGCCATGTCGAGAATTCGCAAATAAAAACATACTCATATTTTAGCTTTAAAAGAATTCACGGTTGGATAAATGTGTGCATAGAAAAGACATAGAAAACCAGTATAAAATATCGGGAGTGTGAGTACGCAGTGGGGGAGGCATGAAATCGCAAGTATGTAAGTTGCACATGATTATTGAGTCGATAATTTGTCAAACACCTAGGCAAAGAATCGAGAACTTGTTCACAACCATTACTAATTCCCCGCTATTCATGCCATGTATTTAGCATACACGAACCTCATGTGTAGGAGTACGTCAAACAAAAATGCGTTATCTATGTGCTCTATTGATTTCCAGATGAAAAGAATAATGAATGAAGAACATCTTAATTCGCAATAGTTGAAATACACATCAAATCATACCTTTGCTACCTTTAAAGAATTTGGAGGAGTAGAATTTGGCACATTAAGACGCGACGATCAATGTGGAACGAAGTAATTGATGCGTGGTAGATGGGTGGAAGAAAATTATCCAAAGTTTAATGACTTTGTGCTATGGAGAGGAGAGAGGCGTGGATGACTGATGTGCTTGCGTGGGGGAAGGAAGGTGGGCTAGAAGGCACTATCGAGGGTTTAAATTACAAGGTTCGACTGATCCCAGTATGCGGGCGCTGGTTTTAGTTGCATGGAGCGCCGGGCGCCTGACGGCAGAATCGATCGGTTTGGTCTAAATGGGCAAAGCCGTGGATTGATTGAAACCAAACACGGCAAGCCTGGCTTTGCTTTCGGTTTACGGTGCCTACTTCAGCGCCGGGGCCGGATTCCTTAGTGATGGGGGCGCCGCAAGCGCCGTGTGATTCATCTGTAACGCGTGCATACATGGACAAGTTTAAGAGTTAGTTCAAGAACTCTGATTCTTCACTACCGAAAGATAAAAGTAAAATAAGAAAATTTTAAATCTAACAAAACTAAAATTAAATAATGAGAAAAAATTATGGAACGTATGGGTTGCCTCCCAAGAAGCGCTTGGTTTACACGTCACAAGACTTTTCTGTGTTGTTCGGTTGTCCACTCGGGTCGAGAGGTACTGACCGTAGCGTGATGGTCGATTGGTCCGCTCCAATAATGTTTCGAGACGTTGACCATTGACCTTGAATGTACGCTTTGTTCGGTTCCTCAACCTCAATGTTTCCGTGGAGGAGTGACAGATATAACTACAAATGGCCCGACCACCGGATTTCAATTTTCCCTTTAAATAGACGCAAGCGTGAGTTGAATAAGAGGTACTTGATGGCCCGGCAAATGTTCTATCGAGAATTTTTTATCGTGCTGCTTTGACTTTCTCCTCAGAGAGCTTAGCGCTTTCGTAGGCATTGAACCGGAATTCATCCATCTCGCTCAACCTGCAGTAGAATCCTTTTCTCACCGCCGCTTCTAGATCAAAATTTAATTTCCGAATGGCCCAAAGTGCATCGTGTTTCTAGCTCGACCGGAGATGACACGCCTTTCCAAATACCATTCTCAGACGGGGACATGCCGATCGGATTTTTGTACGCTATTCGATAAGCCCATAGAGCGTCATCAAGACGCAATGCCCAATCTTTTCGTGACGGATTGACTACTTTTTCCAGGATCCTCTTGACTTCCTGATTCGACACCTCTCGCTTGGCCATTGGTTTGTGGGTGATATGCAAATGCAATTTTGTGATTTAACTCCATACTTTACAAGCAATTTAGTGAACTCGCTTATTACGAAGTGAGTTCCTCATCACTTATTATAGCCCCTCGGTGTCCCAAATCGGTAAAATGTTCTTCTTTAAAAATCGGGTGACAACGTTGGCATCATTCGTGGGTAACGCCGCGCTTCTACCCATTTGGAAACATAATCGATCGCTAACAAGATGTAATGATTATTAAGAGAAGATGGAAATGGTCCCATAAAGTCGATACCGCACACGCCGAATAGTTCCACCTCTAGAATTGTGTTAAGTGGCATTTCATTGCGCTGGAGATATTACTTCTACGTTGGCATCGATCGCGTTTTCAAAGACAAAGAGATAAGCATCTTTGAATAAAGAAGGCCGTAAAATCCCGATTATAGTACTTTGGTCATTGCTCGATCATCGGAATAATGACCTCCGTGAATCCGAGGAGTGACAAGGCCTAATATACTATCCATTTCTTCGTGAGGTACACAACGCCTTATCATTTGATCTCGCACATGCTTTAAAATGTAAATGGTTCATCCCAAAATATTGCTTCACATCGTGGAGAAACTTCTTTCGTTGTTGTGAGGTCAAATCCGGCAGAACACTTTGGCAACCACATAGTTGACATAGTCAGCATACCAAGGCAATATGGTAGTTACCCGAAAAGTTGCTCCTCCCAAAATTTTTCATTAATTAATGAGTTATCTTCTTTCTGTTCCTTTTTATTTTCCAACCGAGACAGATGATCCGCCACTTGATTTTCTGTACCTTTTCTGTCCCGGATCTCCAGATCAAATTCTTGTAACAACAGTACCCACCGTATTAATCGTGGTTTAGCATCTTTCTTCTCAATCAGATATTTAATAGCTGAATGATCAGTGTAGACAATTACCTTAGTGCCGAGGAGATAAGCTCTGAATTTGTCAAAAGCAAACACCACTGCAAGTAATTCTTTTTCTTTTGTTGTGTAGTTCAGCTGGGCATCCGTCAATGTCTTACTAGAGTAGTAGATAATATGAAAAGTCTTATCATGACGTTGTCCCAATACGGCTCCCACCGCATAATCATTGGCGTCAGACATCAATTCGAATTCAGAAAGACCAATCCAAGCGCTACAATGATTGGTGCAGACCAATTTCTTCTTTAATACCTCAAATGCCTCGATGCATGCCCCGATCTATCTTAAACGGTACATCTTTCTCCAAGAGTGAGCATAGGGGTTTCAGATCTTTGAAAATCTTTAATAAAGCGCCTATAGAACCCCGCATGTCCCAAGAAGCTCCAGAATGCCTTTTACGATGAAGGAGGAGGCGCTTTCAATTGTATCAATCTTCGCTCTATCCACCTCCAATCCGGATCACGAAACCTTATGGCCCGTAATAACCCCTTATTGTACCATAAAATGACATTTTTCCCAGTTAAGCACCAGGTTAGTCTCCACACATCTTTTTAACACCAAGATCAGATTCTTCAAACACGAGTCAAAACTATCACCGAACACGGAGAAATCATCCATGAACACCTCTAAATTCTGATCGACCATATCGGAGAAGATTGCCATCATACAACGTTGAAAGGTTGCCGGTGCATTACATAAACCAAAGGACATACGTCGGAATGCAAACGTACCGTATGGACATGTGAACGTGGTCTTTTCTTGATCTTCCGGCGCTATGGCAATTTGATTATACCCGGAATATCCATCTAACAGACAGTAGAATTGATGTCCCGCTAACATGTCCAACATCTGATCAATGAACGGCAAGGGAAAGTGATCTTTGCGTGTGGCTTTATTCAACTTGCGGTAATACATACATACTCTCCAGCCTGTAACAGTTCTAGTTGGGATGAGCTCATGCGCTTCGTTTTTTACCACAGTCATGCCCCCTTTTTTTCTAACACACAATTGCATAAGACTTACCCATGAACTCGTCCTCGAGATTAGGTAGATAATACCGGCATCCAACCATTTTATAATTTCCTTCTTCACCACATCTTTCATAATGTGATTTAACCTTCTTTGTATCTCAATGGTTGGTTTTGATCCCTCTTCCATTAAAATCTTATGCATACAGAAAGATGGGCTAATACCTCGAATGTCCGCTATAGTCAATCCAATCGCTGTTTTGAACTCGCGCAGAACTCATAGCAATTTTTCTTTTTGGGTGTCAGTTAACGTTGTCAAAACAATAACTGGTAGAGTCGAATCTTTCCCTAGATAAGCATATTCAAGATGAGAGGGGAGTGGCTTTAATTCCAACACCGGTGGTTCCTCTATCGAGGGTTTGCACTTGTTACCTTCCGCTTTTGGGCCCGCTAAGGGTGTCGAATGGTTGATTACTTTTCCAGAGAATGATGGTGTGTCTAGCCATTTGACCTGCTCATTGTCTGCATCAACACTATCGTTGTCTGTTCTAACCAACATGGATTCTATCGGATCCTCTGAGTAATTACCACAAATCTTGTGATTAACTATCGCCTCCATTAAATCCACCCGCAAACACTCACCTTTTTCCTTCTGGATAAGACATTGCTTTAAACACATTAAAAGTGACCGCTGATCGTCAACTCTCATTGTCAATTCTCCTTTTTGCACGTCGATTAACGCTTCTCCTGTTGCTAAGAATGGTCGTCCGAGAATGATGGGAAGTTCCAGATTCCGCTTCACAATCCAAGATAACGAAGTCTCATTGAAAGATGAATTTATCCACCTTACTAATACGCCTTCAACGATACCTCGTGGATATGTAATCGACGGCCGCCAACAATGGCTCGATATTTATCGCTTTTGGTGCTTGGAGTCCGAATCGACGAGAGATCGATAATGGCATCAAATTAATATCGCCCCAAATCACACAAAGTGTTTTCCCGGCCGATTACTAATGTCGCATTTAAAGCAAAGCTACCGGGATCTTTCAACTTAGAGGTAACTTATTCTACGAATAATTCGCGCTACATTCTTCTATGAGCGCCACTGCTTCAAAATCCCCGCTTCTTTTTCTTTGATAAAGACATCCTTCATGAACTTAGCGTAACTTCCATTTGTTCTAAAGCTTCTACGAATGGGATGTTGATATGCAATTTTTAAAAATATCCAAAATCTTAAAACTCGCTTATCTAACTTGGATTTCAAAATCTCTGATGGATATGGTATGGGTGGCATTGTTGTAGATGACTCCTGCATTTTCCTCTCCTATTTCCTCTTTATCTTTCCGGTTTTCCACAACTTCTTCTATTTCGGTTGTTGCGTTATCCCCTTTTCCTTTTCCTTAACTGCTTTGCAACTCCTTCCCACTTCAGAAGATTATCGCTTAAAGGCTCATTTCTGCCTTGATTTATTTCTCAGATCACCTGGGAGCGCTCCTAGTGGATTCGGGTATTCAATGCATGTGCTATTTGCCCCAATTGATTTTCCAGATTCTTTAACGATGCCCCATGGCTTTGCAAAAAGTCATATCTAATTGATTCAATTTCTTATCTTGTTCCTCGCTCTTTTTTGTCGAGGCTCTAATAAATTTTTCCAAGGTCGCTTCCCAACTTGATACCCTCTCTCGGTTGTTGAGGTTGATTTTGGAATCCGGAGGTGTTTTGTTGTCTAGGTGGTTGAGTTGCAAACTTGATTGTTACTCCATGAAAACCTCGGATGATTCTTCCAACTCGAGTATAAGCATTTTGAGTGATACGGTTGAGTTGAAAGCGATTATAATTTCCTTAACTGTCATCTTGATTTCGAATTTATGGCACACCGATCCGTAGCATGACCCCAAAGACACAACTCACAAACCATCGCTACTCATTGTGTGGCTTGTGGATGCCATATTTCTATATGCTTAGCTATTGCGTCTACTTGTCTTTTTAATCGTCATAATAAGGCCCACTTCATATTTCCCCGATGCTTTTGGATGGTTGGTCCTCGCCATGGGCCAATCGATAGTTGTTGGTGGCCATTGTTTCTAACAATTGATACGCCTCATCAAAATTTTTGGACATAATCGCTCCTCCCGTCAACCGCATCAATACTAGACCTCGTGGATGCGTGCAAACCATCACAAAATATCCCTAATTGCATCCACTGCAGGATTCCATGATGAGGGCACTTACGAGCATATCCTTAAACCTTTCCCATGCCTCATATAACGATTCTCGACTCAAGTTGTTATGTAAAGTATATGAATGTCATTCCGTAGTTTTGCCGATTACCGGTGGGAAGAACTTAGCTAAAATTTTTTGAGCTAAGTCATCCCATGTGGTGATTGACCCAGAGGCAAGGAATGTAACCAGACTTAAATGCTTTATCTTTTAAAGTAAACGGAACATCCTCAACCTTATAGCGCCTCTTCCGATACATTGTTAAATTTGAAGGTATCGCAAACTTCCAAGAAACTCAAGATATGTTCATTAGGATCGCCTCATCGAATTACCCCCAAACCGCATGTATTCAGAAGATCCGAATTGATCCCGCTTTTATCTCAAACTGCTCGCATTGATTGCTTGGCCTCTTAATACTTGATCAGAACTGCGACATTTGGCGTATGAATCCCTAAGTGATTTCGCTCGCTTTCCGCCATGTTCACGAGTAATTCTTGGGTTGTCGCTTCTTCTTCCAAATGTATAACCTCACTATTCAATCGCACTTTTCGAACTTCTTCTCAAGGTTGTCTGTATACGTGAGAAGTTCCTTTCTAGCTTTCGATCTAGTGTGCATACACGAATTCCTGCCAATCCAAGAAGAAAGATTAAGTAGCATTCAAATTAAAACCGAATTGATTATAACTAATATGAAATTAATATTAATAAAAATCCCTAAAGAATCTACGCCAAAAAAACTTGTTGAGTAAAATCTAGTTACACACAACACGCAAGTATACGCGGTCAACAAGTAATAAAGTGATAAGTTGAGTATCGTTCCCACAGGGAATTCTAATTAATAAATCCCAACTACTAATACTAAATCAATTCAATTTTATTCAAACGATGATAAATTGTGATTTTCTGAATTATTAATCTCAAAATTAAACACGTAAAGATACTGTACTAAGATAAGAGAATAACTAAGATAATACTTGAGTGAATGACTTCTGATAGGTAAATATTAAGACTTCAATATCCCCAATTATGAACTATAAATCGCTTATCTAACCATCCCAATTATTATGTCTCATCGGATTGTTAATGTGAATTCTCAAATGCCAAAAGCCCTCTTCCAAGTGATCAATTGACTTCTATTTAATCCAGATTAATCTTGCTATATTCCTATGCAAAACAATTGAATTAAACTCGCTTCAATCCCAATTCCTTATATGTTACATGCGCGGTGAAAGATATTTCCATTCAATTCACAAACCTAATTATTTATCATGCAAATAACTAAGTCACATGTTATCATGTATAGTTCTAACCCTAGAATTCCTTTCCCAATTCCTTCTAGAGTAACACGGTAATTATCGCCAAATAATTAATCAATAGAATCAAAACATGATAAACAATCCACTTCCACATAAATAATTAGAATGAGAGAATAACTAATTTATAATCATAAAAGGTTCAATTGAAATCTTAATTAAAGAATTAGTTCATCACGGAAATAAGAACCATTAATTGTTGACAAATCATCCTTAAAGAATTACAAATTGAAAATAAGGAGAAAAAGAAGAAACTCAGAGCCAATCCCGAATCTCCAAGTAATCTTGTGTAAACTTCAATGGAAGAACTTGTTGAATCCTCCATGAGAATAATAAATTAATCCCCTTTTTATTTCAGCACTTAGTTTCTTTTTATAGCCTCCCCCAATCCTCCTCCAATTAGGTTTTACATTAGCCCCCTAATAGACAAATTAAGTCCAACCAGAAGTCAAACGCGCTAATCCAGTCAAAAGCTAATGAGGCTCAAATACCCGTGCCATCAGAGGTATAAATTTCAGTACCCCTTGCTGACTTCTCCTGAAATTACCAGATTGCCATTAAATGCTTGAAATTCCCATAATTGCCCTCCAACTTCCAAATCAAAAAACAAGATATAAACACAATAAAAATGCTACTAAATACTTTAAGAATGCAATAATTTAAGTCTAAATATATCCAATTTATGGGTATACTACCCATTCATCAAAGGCTCCCAATTTATACATGTAGGAGGATAAGGTAAGGACTGATACGTGTCCTGGTCGGTCAATCCTTATCTAATTTCTTTATTTATTAGCCATTGAAAGTGGGATGGCTAAAGACAGATTATCTTCTTTCAGTTGAGTGGAGAATTATTAAAGACATCTGGATGTCGTCTTCTGATAATTGAGAGAATTGATAATTGAGTAAGTATTTTTTTTTCTTTTCTTTTCCTGGTACTGGAGACAGCTGGTTGTCTTCTTCTGATAATTGAGCATCTTTTCTGTATATTGAAGACAACCTTAGGCTTTCCCTTTTGCTTTCTTGTTTTGTTCCATCTTTTCAGAAATCATAGAAGTGAGAGAGTCCCAAAAATCTCCCATAGTGGGTTCTGGTTCTTGGCTTTCTCCAGCTAAGACATTGAACTCATTATCATCCTGATCAGATCCTTCATTACTGCTAAGGGTCTTCATGGAACTTTCATCTTGGACTAAGGATTGTAGGAATTGATTTTTCATATAGTCCACAGTCTTTACAATCAATTCAGTTTCATTTAATTCTGGAAACTTTTGTTTTAAATCTGTTTGTATCTTAATAAATGGATTTACTGGTTGTGCTAGAAGGATTTTAGAAATAATGTCCAAACAGGCCTGGGTATGACTTTTAATGGCCTTGGTTAGTTCTGGTAACGTAGGATTAAGTCCTTTATCCCACCATTTTGTAAAAAACACTCTTTCAAGTAAGGCAATATCCAAATAGAGTGTGATAGTCAGTGTGCTATTCAGTTAGCAAAGAACACGTGTTCAATGCCAGGACCAAATATATTGATATTCGGTATCACAAGATTCGTGAATGGCTATACAGTGGTGACATTGTAGTTTGTAAAGTTCACATGAAGAAGAATAGATATGCTCACGAAGTCGACTTTTGTAGAAAAGTTCAAGCACTGCTTAAGACTTAATTCACTTCATCGATTATTGAATTCTTAGTGGAGTATCCAGGGAGAGGGATACATCTACATTGAGAAATAAATTCACAGTATGCAGTATTTGGAAAATATAAGTTAAGGTGGAGATTGTTGGATTTGACTTTATTTTTTTGGTTAGTCATGTGCAGAAAGTAAAGGTCTTGTCCTTTCTTGGTCCATTTTTTCTTTCTTAGTTGGTAACTCATGGCAGCTAGCTTTGGAGAATAGAAAAAGACTTGTCCTTTTTTGTTTGTGTCAAAAGCTTGTTGGTTTTTGGTCTCCTTAATTTAAGGAGGTTTTTCTCCTCCTTTTCTGTTTTATAAAAGGAAGTCTGGCTTCTCAATTTGGAGTAACCCATAACATCAGAGAGCAACCAAGAAATAGAGAAAGAAGTGAGATAGAGAGGTTGAGAAAAATAATCAATGTGTTTATTTTTTAGCTGATAAAAATATCTCAGTTGTGTTTGTGTGCTTGATTTTAAAAACACAACTGAGATAACACACACAATACTGTATGAGATACAAAAATAATGACACAATAATTTTATGTGGAAAACCCAACTGAGAAAAACTAAGGGGAAAGTGTTGGTTTGCAGAAACAATATATTAAAGTATACAATCATATTATAAACTAGTGGAAACATGCAATAAACAGAATTTAAATTTTTTTCTGCAGTATCAAGAATCACCTTATGCAATATTATCAATCGAGGAAGGATAAAAGATATACCTTAAAGATGAAGCAACTCCTTGATCAAATCTTCAAGTTCCAATCCTTTGCCCCTTCGCGATCTCTCCAATCCTCAGATCAAATGTTCGCTACTCAAAATGTGCAACGCCTAAGAGGTGAGCAAGAGAAATTGATTGAAGATGTGAATTTAGTTTCTACTAGATCTTGGGTGGCTAGCCCTAATTTTGTCTATCCTAACTCCGTAAGGTTTTGAGAATACTTGCAAGAGAGATGCAAATAGCATTAATCTATCCCACAAATAAGACCCATCTTATTTATAAACTAACCCTCTCCCCTAAACATTTTAGTAGTTGGGGTTTTAATTTAATTCCCAAAGAACTAAATAATAATAAGTCTCCTCTTATTAATTTATAATTTAGTATTTTTCCAAATGCTTAATTATAAATATTCAGCTATTTAATTTATTTTACTAATAAATTAAATACACTTAATTTATTATTATTAAGCCAATCACTTCTAAAATTATATTTTTCTTTTTATATGATATGACCCTCTAGGTTCAATATTAAGCTGGTATGTAGAATAAATAAATTAGAACCATTCTAATATTATTTATAATGAATTAAACTCCTTTAATTCAAATATAAATAAATAATATTTATTCTACATCATGAGTGACGCCTTATAAGTAATGTATCATGACTATCCGGATAATATGAATTCAACATTCAATCATAAAAAATATTCACAAAGAATACAAAAAACTTATTCCGTGAATAGTTATCATACAATTCAATTATTCTACCATATACAATTCAATAATTCTACCATATAAAAACATGAAATTAATGTCAAGTTTTATTTATTCGATTATATGTATTCCGATTCTAAAATGCACAACTCTAGTTAATGTAAATTAGAAAGTAATGTAAATTAGAAACTCCTTTCTAATTTCCATTCAACCCTAGCTAGGGATTTCTGAGTTGTCACTTTATCGAATCACATAGGACATTCTCTCCCTTTACTGGAAGTGGTAGATCCTTTGTTAATCATTTACTTATCTCCATATATATTTTATTAAAAATCAGAACATACCCTACAACATACCCTAGAGCATTAAGAAATATGACAAAACATAACTCAGTATATACAAGATACTATGTTGATCTCAAGTCCAAGGATCACTTGTACTACATCACTTTAAGAACTACTATTGACAGATAAGTAAAACTCTGTTAGGGTTTCTTTAATCAAGTCACGTTCAATGAATTATTCTCCAATAAGCATCTACATTCTTGCTTTAGTGTTTTCACACAAATGTTTATGAGATCAATCATCCTCTTCAACAGAGCAAGCGTAGTATGTACTAATCTATCCGGAATCAGTAACCCCACATTAGTGATCCAACAATTAGGAACATTTTAGTTTTAGAGTTATCTTGAATTTTGATCTCATAGCATGATCAACATCATGATTCTAACAGCATTGCTCCAAAACTATAGGTTTATCACATTTATTTAATTCAACTAATTAAATATGGATAAAGAATTCATTTAATAAATAAAGTCTTTTATTAATAAATGAACAAGATTACAAAGTAAATGCTTATCATATCCAATGTGATTGGCTTGCGTTGGTCGATTTCACAATCAATAATTACGTGCAAGTATACACGGTCAACAAGTAATAAAGTGAAAGTAGAGTATCGTTCACACGAGGAATTATTTAATAAAAATTACCAAGTTCTAACCCGTTACCAACTTAATCTTATTTAAACAACTGATTTAATATCTTGAATTAAAATATGTAATTAGACTAATTCTAAAAACCACTAGAATGAAATCAGATAATGAAGACTTAAGATTATAATTTTACTTATTGTTTCATTCATATCAATACACTTCCTGCTAAGTCATGCTACTTATTTCGAATTGTTAATCAAGAACACACCAGTATCTATGACCATCTCTCGATGCACCGTAAACAAATGAACTTAAATTCACAGATGATAGAATTAAGAATACCCTAATTAACTAAGTCACTATATATCTATGTGAATTACAATTAAAAAGGATTTTAAGCCCAAGTTCTTTATCAGTTACATACGGTGTATAGGTATATCTCTATCCTAAACATAAATTATGAATCCCAACGCCATGCAGAAAACACAATCACATCCTAATTTAAGTATTGCCTTAACAGATAATAATTTATCAAAAGTATTAGAAATGAGGATTATATCCCATGGTTATGAATATCTTCCTGGATCCCCTCCTTTTGCCATATTATTTTGTATTCATCTTAAGGTTTTAACTACTTTAAACCCTTATATCCGAAAACAAAGACAACAATGTCATACTGTCCTTATTGACACTAATTTATTTAGTAGTCAAGTAGTTATTCCTAAGATGATCCGTTGGGAAGAAATTATTTTTCTGAAACAATAGCAGATTACTAACGACATCCCTACCAGACCTATAATTAGACAGTCCATAGAGGATGTTGTGAGGAAATGTTTATTTAAAATTTCAAAGACCTTTTACCTGAAGTCAATCAATTAACATCCCTTATAATATTGATACTGAATCATTCAGACAATCTGTGTTTGAACCTTTAGAATCTATTTATCAAGAATAAAAAAATTTCTGTAATGAGTCTATTAAAAATGAAGACTTGATAAAAGGAATACATATTTTTGAAAATAAAATACCTCATGGTATTTATGAAACAAATATTCCTCAAAACAGAAAACCTTACAGTTCAACTGCTAGTGACATGCATTTTGAATGTTAATGGATTTTTCTCCAAATAGTAAGATTCGTTAAGGCTTAAACCTGGAGTTCATGCAAGATAAATATCAGAATTTCAGAAATTGATATTTTCAAAATCATGATAATTTTAAATTAGCAAAAATAAAAGCTAATTATTATTCTTATTTGAAGAACAATCAGTGTATAATATCATTTACTAAATGGTATTATAATTTTGTTTTAAAATCAGAATTTTACACAAAACCAACTGAATGTGTTAACTAGTATTCAAAAGGACTGGATCACCACAAGTGGTAATATTATCCAATCCATTCTTCCCCCGCCTAAATCTCTAGAACTAAGCTCAGGGAATGAAAATTTAAAATCTTTAGTTATTAATCCATATGTTGACATACCCGAAAAACCTTATAAACAAAAAGAGGTTAAATTAAAAGATATTATGTCTTTGTCTAAGCATAATAATTATACTAATTTATTTCTTCAAATAGTAAGAAAACAGTTAACCAGAATTGAAGAACAAATTAATCATATTAATGATAAATGTCAAGTTGTTCCCCACAAGTAAATCTTCAACCTGTTACCATTAAATCTCCTTTGGAAGTTAGCAATTTTAAGATGAAATCATCTAAATCAGATGATGAATTCATCGATAATCTTTTAAATAAAATAAAAGATTTAAAAACTACAACTGGTTCTACGTCTCAGATAAATATGATGTCTGGTCAACCCTCTTCACATACCAGTAATAATAATACTGATGATGATGAAAAAACTAATGAGATATCTCCTGCTCATATTTTGGAGATACAAAATAATTTTTAGGAAATACAACATATTAATAAAACCACTTACAGTCAAAAACCAATAAATTGTATGGCCTTATCCGGGACCTAGCACGCATTATTTCCCTCGACCTACTCCCCAAGATATTCTTACCATGGTAAAACCATTTATGAATGGAATATTGATGGTAAAATTGAATATTAGATTTATGAAACCATACATCATATTATGATGTATGCAGTAGTCTGTAAACAGAATGATAATACAGATTATCAGATCTGTCGTTTCTTAGTAAATGGATTTACCAACATTCTTAAAAGATGGTGGGATAATACACATACTGACAAACAAAGAACTGAAATACTTCAATGCTATAAGAATGAAACATATCCTATTACAAAAATTAAAACAAAAAGAGAAGATGCTTGTTACACTCTTGTTCAAGTAGTCATTCATCATTTTGTTGGACCAGGACTTATGAATACTGATAGAAGTAGAGAACTCTTACAGAATCTTCGTTGCCCATCTTTAACCCATTTTAGATGGTATAAGGATGTCTTTTTAATGAAACTAATGCAAAGACCGGATGCCAACAGTGAACACTGGAAGGCCAAATTTATTGATGGACTTCCCACTTTCTTTGCTGAAAAAATCCGTAAAAAATTAAGGGATAAACATGATCGTATGAGTATTTCTTATGACCAGTATTCTTACGACCATCTTATTTCTGTAATTATTGAAGAAATATTATCATTATGTAATGATAAAAAACTTCAACAATTAATGAAAAAATAGAATCTCACTAAAAGACATGAGATACGAGAATTTTGTGATCAATTCTCTTATGACACAAAATTATAGTATCCTCAAAAAGTTAAAAAACAGCAGAATTCTAGAACCCCTAAATCATATTAAAGACGTTATTCTAAAAAGTCTTCTAATAACAAAACTCCTGAAAAACCTACAAAGAAGAGGAAGAACAGTAATAAAAAGATAAATCTAAAGTAAAATGTTATAAATGTGGTAAAACAGAACACTTTGTTAATAAATGTAAATCAAAAATAAAATAGGAACTTAATGAAATGTCCCTTGATGAGGACACTCAATAAAATATTTTAAATTGTTTATCTAGCAGTAATTCATAACCAAGTTTAGATGATGATTTAGCTGAGATCTATTCTGAATCTAGTAATGATTCTGATAATGAATAAACATATGAAACCTGTCCAATAGACAACTGTAATACTATTATCGAAGCCAATTATTGGAAAGTTATAGTCGAGATGAACGGTTTAGATATTGGAGGACCCAATATCAATGTCTTAACAGACATACAAAAATCACTTCTTAACTTAGCCGATCAAATTAAAGATCCAGAAATTAAATTATAATTTTTAGAAATCTGTTATAGAAATCAAAAAACATAAAATATACTTCCTATTGAACAATATAACATGAGGGAAGTGATGAAGCGAATGCAAAACGTTTCTACCACAGAAAAACCTACTACTATTCAGGATCTTAAAAGTGAAATAAATATTTTAAAATATGAAATAAAACAATTACAAAATACTAATATTATCATTTTTCAAGATTTAAATAATATTAGACACCAGCTAAATAAAAAATAGGATGATAACACAGAATCCTTTAAACCAGATTCTTCTGATAAACCAGAGTCCTCTGAACAATATTTGATGCTTATGAATCAAGTAGTTTTTCAGAAGTGGTATATCAGAATTACTTTTATTATTAAACCATATTTTATTATTAAGGATGTCATTGCCCTAATAGATAATGGTGCTGACATGAATCAGATTCGTGAAGGATTAATTCCTACCAAATACTTTCAGAAAACCACACAATCTTTAACTAGTGCAAGTGGTAATACTATGAGTATGAAATATAAAATACCATAAGCTTTATTTTGCAATCAAGGTTTATGTTTACCTACTTCTTTTGTTCTAATTCGTAATATGAATGAAAGTATTATTTTAGACACTCCTTTTCTGTGTCTTCTCATGCCTATTTCAAAAATTGATACTTTGGGTATTCATACTCCTCTTAACAATTGACATATTATGTTTGAATTTATAACAGAACCATATATAAAAGAATTAAATCAAGTTAAGCATATGATCTATTCTAAAGAAAAACAGATTAATTTTATTCAAAAAGAAATAAAATTTCTTACTACAGAACAGAGAATTTTACAGCCTTCCTTACAGGAAAAAAATAAAATTAATTCACAAAACTCTTCAAGTTGAAATCTGCAGTGATGTTCCTATTGCATTTTGTAATAGTAAGAAACATATTATTTCTCTACCCTATATTCCTAATTTCAATGAGAAAAATATTAATTCTTTGTAAAACTGAAATTGAGTCTCTTAATAGAAAAAATTAATAAAACCCAGTACCTTTTCCTGGTGTTGTACAACCTTTTATGTTAATAAATATGCAGAAAACAATTACAAAATACTAATATTATCATTTTTCAAGATTTAAATAATATTAGACACCAGCTAAATAAAAAATAGGATGATAATGCAGAATCCTTTAAACCAGATTCTTCTGATAAACTAGAGTCCTCTGAACAATATTTGATGCTTATGAATCAAGTAGTTTTTCAGAAGTGGTATATCAGAATTACTTTTATTATTAAACCATATTTTATTATTAAGGATGTCATTGCCCTAATAGATAATGGTGCTGACATGAACTGTATTCAGGAAGGATTAATTCCTACCAAATACTTTCAGAAAACCACACAATCTTTAACTAGTGCAAGTGGTAATACTATGAGTATGAAATATAAAATACCAGAAGCTTTATTCTGCAATCAAGGTTTATGTTTACCTACTTCTTTTGTTCTAATTCGTAATATGAATGAAAGTATTATTTTAGACACTCCTTTTCTGTGTCTTCTCATGCCTATTTCAAAAATTGATACTTTGGGTATTCATACTCCTCTTAACAATTGACATATTATGTTTGAATTTATAACAGAACAATATATAAAAGAATTAAATCAAGTTAAGCATATGATCTATTCTAAAGAAAAACAGATTAATTTTATTCAAAAAGAAATAAAATTTCTTACTACAGAATAGAGAATCTTACAGCTTTCCTTATTGAAAAAATAAAATTAATTCACGAAACTCTTCAAGTTGAAATTTGCAGTGATGTTCCTAATGCATTCTGGAATAGGAAGAAACATATTATTTCTCTTCCCTATATTCCTAATTTCAATGAAAAAAATATTCTTATAAAGTTTAGACCCAGTCAGATGAAGAGGGAATATTTAATTCTTTGTAAAACTGAAATTGAGTCTCTTAAATAGAAAAAATTAATAAAACCCAGTACCTTTTCCTGGTGTTGTACAACCTTTTATGTTAATAAATATGCAGAAATTGAACGAGGCACACCTAGTCGTTATCAATTATAAATTGCTTAATGAAGCCCTACAATGGATTAGATATCCAATTCCTAATAAAAAGGATCTTCTTGACAGACTTCATGATGCTACTATTTTTTCTAAATTTGATATGAAGTCAAGATTTTGGAAAATCCAGATCCGTGAACAGGAACTTATAAAACTGCTTTTACAATACCATTTGTACATTATGAATGGAATGTTCTTCCATTTGGAGTAAAAAATGGGCTTTTAGAATTTCAACATATAATGAATGATATTTTTAATCCTTTTATTGAATTTATCATTTGTTGATGATGTCCTTATTTTTTCTTCATCTATTGATCAGGATGTTAAACATTTAAATATTTTTAAAAATATTATTATAAAAAATTGTTTGATAGTTTCTGTCCCAAAAATGAAAATTTTCCAAACTAAATCAGATTTCTTGGACATAATATTTCTAATGGAACTATTATTCCAATTGATAGATGTATTGAATTTGCATCTAAATTTTCGGATGAAATTAAAGATACAAATCAACTACAAAGATTTTTAGGAAGTCTAAATTATATACGAGACTATTACCCGAATCTTTCTCAGGAAGCTTCTATTCTATATACTCTACTACAGAAAAATCTTTCACCATGGACAACTTAGCATACTAATGTAGTTAAAAAGATTAAAATTAAGGTCAAACAGTTACCTTGTTTATCTTTACCTAATCCTGAATGGAAAAAGATTTTTCAAATTAATGCTTCCAATACAGGATATGGTGGAATCTTGAAACAGTTTAATCCGAACAGTAAAAAAGAGGAACTTCTCCGTTTTACTCTAGGAGTATGAAAAGGCCCTTCTTTAAATTATCCTACTATAAAACAGGAATATTTTTTAATTGTTAAATGTATTCTAAAATTTCAGAATGATCTTTTAAACAAGCATTTTTTAATTAGAGTTGATTGTTCTGTTTATATTTCAAAAAGATGTTCAAAATCTATCATCTAAACAAATATTTACTTCTTGGCAAAGTATTTTATTTGTATTTAATTTTGATATTGAATATATCAAAGGACAACATAATTCTTTACTAGTTTTCTAACCAGAGAATACTTGCAGGATTAATGACCGATGAAATTGTGGCGGTGAACGAGGTCGAAAGCGGTATGTCATCTTATCTGAAATTTTCGAGTTTTAATACTCAAACAAGTAATTCTTCGGCTTCTTCTAGCCAAACAACAGTAAAAGATGTTCTTTTATTACAAGAACAATACATCCCAAATAAGAATGTAGAAGAAATAGTACTGATTATTGAACCGAATGATGAAAAATGGATGACAGATTCATGGGAAATCAAGAGGCGTTATTTAACGACTCAACAAGTTCCTCCCCATTTTAATCAGTATAGATACATTTATGAGAAAATCATAATTGAAACAACATCCATGGACATTAAGCATACGCTTCATGATCCCACAAAACCAACTATCCCTATTTAATACAGTAAAACAACTATCTGGAACATTATTCCTCTTGCCAATTGGGGTATTCATCCTCATACTACCCGTACTATTGAATCCAGTCATACAGAAACAAGGCTAACGGCAAAGTCCTAAAAGCGACATGGGTGACGTTCCACTTAATCAAGCTTAACCAATACTAGTCTTATTTAATAAAATGGCATGAATATTTTAAAGGCATATTAATTATATATTAACATATAAATTATCACACATGATCTTAAAAGATTTCTGTTGAATGGATGGTCAACCCAAAGATATAAGACAACAAGTTTCTTCCTGTATAGCGTTCTTAGTTAAAACAATTAACTGTTCAGATTTGTTCGGATTAACCTGGTATGGTTAAGAATAGGATTCTTTTAATAAAATAAATGTGTAAATGAATCTATATAATCCCAATAACTGTATTTTGTTTCTGTATGTCTGGATTCAATAGTACGGGTAGTATGAGGATGAATACCCCAATTGGCCAAAGGCATAATGTTCCTGATAGTTGTTTTACTATATTGAATAGGGATAGTTGGTTTTGTGGGATCATGAAGCATATGCTTAATGTCCATGGATGTTGTTTCAATTATGATTTGCTCATAAACGTATATATATTGATTAAAACGGGGAGGAAATTGTTGAGTCGTTAAATAATGCCTCTTGATTTCCCATGGATCTGTCATCCAATTTTCATCATTCGGTTCAATAATCAGTACTATTTCTTCTACATTTCTGTTTGGGATGTATTGTTCTGATAATAAAAGAACATCCTTTATTATTGTTTGGCTAGAAGAAGCCGAAGAATTACTTGTTTGAGTATTCAAACTCAAAATTCAGATAAGATGACATTACCTCGATCGTTGACTTGCTGACCGTGACCTCTACTTCTACTAGTCGTTAATCCTGTAAGTATTTTCTAGTTAGAAAATCTTGTAAAGAATTCTATTGTCCTTTGATATATTCAATATCAAAATCAAATACAGATAAAATACTTTGTCAAGTAGCAAATATCTGTTTAGATGCTAGATTTTTAACATCTTTTTGAAATATCTATTTTTTTAGTAAATCAATCAATCAAATTGGTTCAAAAAAATTATCTCTGAAATTTTAGAACACATTTAACAATTGAAAAACATGCATGTTTTATAGTAGGATAATTTAAAGAAAGGGCTTTCCATACTCCTGAAGTAAAATAGAGAAGTTCCTCTTTTTTACTGTTAGAATTAAACTGTTTCAAAATTCTACCAATCCTGTATTGGAAGCATCAGTTTGAACAATCTTCTTCCATTCAGGATTAGGTAAAGATAAACAAGGTAACTTTTTATCACTTGTTTTAATCTTTTTAAGTGCATTAGTATGCTCTGTTGTCCATGGTGAAGGATTTTTCTATAGTCGTGTATACAGAATAGAAGCATCCTGAGAAAGATTCGGGTAATAGTCTCGTATATAATTTAAAATTCCTAAAAATCTTTGTAGTTGATTTGTATCTTTAATTTCATCCGGAAATTTAGATGAAAATTCAATACATCTATCAATTAGAATAATAGTTCCATTAAAATATTATGTCTAAGAAATCTGATCTTAGTTTGGAAAAGTTTCATTTTTGGGGCAGAAGCTACCAAACCATTTTTTATAATAACATTTTAAAAAAAATTTAAATGTTTAACGTGTTGATCAATGGATGAAGAAAAAATAAGGACATCATCAATATAACAGATGATAAATTTAATAAAAGGATTAAAAATATCATTCATTATATGTTAAAATTCTGAAGGTCCATTTTTTACTCTAAATGGAAGAACATTCCATTCATAATGTCCAAATGGTATTGTAAAAGTGGTTTTATAAGTTCCTGTTCACGGATCAGGATTTGCCAAAATCTTGACCTCATATCAAATTTAGAAAAAATAGTAGCATCATGAAGTCTGTCAAAAATCCTTTTATTAGGAATTGGATATCTAATCCATTGTAGGGCTTCATTAAGCAATTTATAATTGATAACGACTAGGTGTGCCTCGTTCAATTTCTGCATATTTATTAACATAAAAGGTTGTACAACACCAGGAAAAGGTACTGGGTTTTATTAATTTTTTCTATTAAGAGACTCAATTTCAGTTTTACAAAGAATTAATATTTTTCTCATTGAAATTAGGAATATAGGGTAGAGAAATAATATGTTTCTTACTATTACAAAATGCAATAGGAACATCACTGCAGATTTCAACTTGAAGAGTTTTGTGAATTAATTTTATTTTTTTCCTGTAAGGAAGGCTGTAAAATTCTCTGTTCTGTAGTAAGAAATTTTATTTCTTTTTGAATAAAATTAATCTGTTTTTCTTTAGAATAGATCATATGCTTAACTTGATTTAATTCTTTTATATATGGTTCTGTTATAAATTCAAACATAATATGTCAATTGTTAAGAGGAGTATGAATACCCAAAGTATCAATTTTTGAAATAGTATATGAGAAGACACGTAAAAAGGAGTGTCTAAAATAATACTTTCATTCATATTACAATTAGAACAAAAGAAATAGGTAAACATAAACCTTGATTGCAAAATAAAGCTTATGGTATTTTATATTTCATACTCATAGTATTACCACTTGCAACTAGTTAAAGATCGAGTGGTTTTCCTCGAAAGTATTTGGTAGGAATTAATCCTTCCCGAATACAGCTCATGTCAAAGACCATTATCTATTAGGGCAATGACATCCTTAATAATAAATATGGTTTAATAATAAAAGTAATTAATATATACCTTTTGAAAAACTACTTGATTCATAAGCATCAAATATTGTTCGTGAGGATTCTCGGTTTTATCGTAAGAATCTAGTTTAAAGATTACGTATTATCATCTATTTTTTATTTAGTGGTGTCTAATATTATTTAAATCTTGAAAAATGATAATATTAGTATTTTGTAATTGTTTTATTTCATATTTTAAAATATTTATTTCACTTTTAAGATCCTGAATAGTAGTAGGTTTTTCTGTGGTAGAAACGTTTTGCATTCGCTTCATCACTTCCCTCATGTTATATTGTTCAATAGGAAGTATATTTTATGTTTTTTGATTTCTATAACAGATTTCTAAAAATTATAATTTAATTTCTGGATCTTTAATTTGATCGGCTAAGTCAAGAAGTGATTTCTGTGTATCTGTTAAGACATTGATACTGGGTTCTCCAATATCTAAACTGTTCATCTTGATTATAGCTTTCCAATAATTAGCTTCGATAATAGTATTACTGTAGTCTATTGTACATGTTTGGCATAGTGGTTCATTATTAGAATCATTACCAGATTCAGAATAGATCTCAGTTAAATCATCATCTGAACTTGGTTCTGAATTACTACTAGATAAACAATTTAAAATTTTTGTTGAGTGTCCTCATCAAGGGACATTTCATTTAGTTTCTGTTTTATTTTTGATTTACATTTATTAGCAAAGTGTCTTTTTTACCAAATTTATAACATTTTACTTTAGATTTATCTTTTTTATTATTGTTCTTCCTCTTCTTTGTAGTTTTTTCAGGAGTTTTGTTATTAGAAGATCGTCTTCGATATGATTTAGGGGTCCTAGAATTATGATGTTTTTAGCTTTTTGAGGATACTATAATTTTGTGTCATAAGAGAATTGATAACAAAGTTCTCCTATCTCATGTCTTTTGGTAAGATTCTGTTTTTTCATTAATTGTTGAAGTTTCATATCATTACATAATGATAATCCTTCTTCAATAATTATAGACATAAGACGGCCGTAAGAATACTGGTCATAAGGAATACTCATACGATCATGTTTATCCTTTAACTTTTTACGGATTTTTTCAGCAAAGAAAGTGGGAAGTCCATCAATAAATTTGGTCTTTTAGTGTTCACTATTGGCATCCGATCTTTGCATTAGTTTCTTTAAAAAGACATCCTTATACCATCTAAAATGGGTTAAAGACGGGCAACGAAGATTCTGTAAGAGTTCTCTACTTCTACCAGTATTCATAAGTCTTGGTCCAACAAAATGATGAATGACTGCTTGAACAAGAGTGTAACAAGCATCTTCTCTTTTTGTTTCAATTTTTGTAATATGATCTGTTTCATTCTTATAGCATTGAAGTATTTCAATTCTTTGTTTGTCAGTAAGTGCATTATCCCACCATCCTTTAAGAATGTCGGTAAATCCATTTACTAAGAAACGACAGATCTGATGATTGTATTATCATTCTGTTTACATACTGTTGCATACATCATAATATGATGTATGATTTCATAAATTTGATATTCAGCCTTACCATCAATATTCCATTCATAAATAGTTTTACCATGGTAAGATTTTTGTGAATGAAGAAAATCTTCTTCATACAGAATATACTGTGGATTGGTCGAGGGTAACAATACCTCCTAGGTCCGGATACAATTTATTGACTGTAAGTGATTTTATTAATATGTTGTATTTCTTGAAAATTATTTTGTATCTCCAACATAGGAGCAGGAGATATCTCATTAGTTTCTTCATCATCATCAGTATTATTATTACTGGTATGTGAAGAGGGTTGACCAGACATCATATTTATCTGAGACGTAGAACCAGTTGTAGTTTTTAAATCTTTTATTTTATTAAAAAGATTATCGATGAATTCATCATCTGATTTAGATGATTTCATCTTAAAATAATGCTAACTTCCAAACTTGTTGAGGTTTAATGGTATCATTAAATTGAAGATTTACCAACTGCTTTTCCTAATAATTAGTATAATTATTCTATTATTCCGCTGCAAAAAAGACATAATATCTTTTAATTTAACCTCTTCTTGTTGATAAGGTTTTTCGGGTATGTCAACATATGGATTAATAACTAAAGGTTTTAAATTTTCATTCCCTGAGCTTAGTTCTAGAGATTTAGGCGGGGATGAATGGATTGGATAATATTACCACTTGTGGTGATCCAATCCTTTTGAATACCAGTTAACATATTTCGTTGGTTCTCTATATAAAATTCTGATTTTAAAACAAAATTATAATTCCATTTAGTAAATGATATTATACACTGATTGTTCTTCAAATAAGAATAATAATTAGCTTTTATTTCTGCTAATTTAAAATTATCATGATTTTTAAAATACCAATTTCTGAAATTTTGGTATTTATCTTGCATGAACTCCAGGTTTAAGCATTAACGAATTTTACTATTTGGAGAAAAATCCATTAACATTCAAAATGCATGTCACTAGCAGTTGGACTGTAAGGTCTTCTGTTTTGAGGAATATTTGTTTCATAAATACCATGAGGTATTTGATTTTCAGAAATATGTATTCCTTTTATCAAGTCTTCATTTTTAATACTCATTACTGAATTTTTTTTATTCTTGATAAATAGATTCTAAAGTTTCAGACACAGATTGTTTGGATGATTCAGGAATATCAATATTATAAGGGATGTTGTTAAATGATCGTCTTCGGGTAAAAGGTCTTTGAAATTTTAAATAAACATTTCCATTATTGGTTTGCACAACATCCTCTATGGACTGTCTAATTATATGTCCGGTAGGGACGGTGTTAGTAATCTGTCATTGTTTCGGAAAAGTAATTTCTTCTCAAGGGATCATCCTAGGAATAACTACTTGACTACTAAAGAGATTAGTGTCAATAATGACAGTATGACCTTGCTGGCTTTGTTTTCGGATATAAGGGTTTAATGTAGTTAAAACCTTAAGATGAATACGAAATAATGTGGCAAATTGAGGGGATCCAGGAAGATATTCATAACCATGGGATATAATCCTCATTTCTAAAACTTTTAACAAATTATTATCTGTTAAGGCAATACTTAAATTAGGATAAATATTGAAATATACGAGTCCATGAGCTAGGCTAGTTTCAATAACACCTATTAAAGAAGCTTTCCAGTTTAAACACCTACCATCTCTAAGTGTGCACTGAATTCTGGTATTTTGACTAAGTAAAGTTAAAGGTTTGAAATCAACTTGGACAAGTCCTATATGAACATATTTATATTTTTGTAAAAAAGGATATTGATCTTCAATATGCAATAAATATAAAATTTCATCATTATTCTGTAAAAGAACAACATGTTCAAAAGTTTTAATAATTCTTTTACTGATGACATCAAAAGTTCTAATTTTATAAATTATTTCTGGTTTGATTTTAGGAATGGTCCATTTATCTAGGGCTTCCTTGACATCCCGATAAGCAATAAGTTCGATTATTTGGATAGAAGTTGTAGTATTAATCACACAGGATTGTGATTGAAGAATCAGACATATTTGTAAATGATCATATATGCATAATTTATAGGCAATATATCCATTAATATGACAATAAATTAAACATAGCTCTGATACCAAATTAGGACAGGATTGGAGTAAGATGATTAAGCATGCCTGTCAACGATTTACAAAGGACAAAAGCTACAAACGCGACTTGGGTGACGTTCCACTTAATTAAGCTTAACCAAGACTAGCCTTATTTAATAAAATGGCATGAATATTTTAAAGGCATATTAATTATATATTAACATATAGATTATCACATATATGATCTTATAAGATTACTGTTGAATGGGGGGTCTACCCAAAGATATAAGACAACAAGTTTCTTCTTGTATAGTGTTCTTAGTTAAAACAGTTAACTTTTCAGATTTGTTAAACTATTCTAAAAAATAAGAACGATTATGGTTGTTTGTGGCAGTATGATATGCCGTTTTATAATGATTACTGTTTTCTATATGATAATCTAAAAGATTAATCAAAGAAGCATAATAATTAATGGAAGCAATAATTAAAACTTACAGATAAAGAAGAGTGTTGTAGATATCTTCAAAATAAACTTTGAACTTTATATATTAAGAAATTTTACAAAGAGAGATAGGAAATGCAAAAAAAAGATATGCCTCAATAATGGGTTAAGGCTCCCAATTTATACAAGTAAGAGGATAATGTAAGGACTGATACGTGTCCTGGTCGGTCAATCCTTATCTTACTTCTTTATTTATCGTCCATTGAAAGTGGGAAGGGAAAAAGACGGATTATCTTCTTTCGATTGAGTGGAGAATTATTAAATACATTTGGATGTCGTCTTCTGATAATTGAGAGAATTGATAATTGAGTAAGTATTCTTTTTCTTTTCTTTTCCTGGTAGTGGAGACAGCTGGTTATCTTCTTCTAATAATTGAGAATCTTTTTTGTAGATGGAAGACAACCTTAGGCTTTTCCTTTTCCTTTCTTGTTTTGTTCCATCTTTTCAGAAATCATGGTAGTGAGAGAGTCCCAAAAATCTCCCATAGTGGGTTCTGGTTCTTGGCTTTCTCCAGCTAAGACATTGAACTCATTATCATCCTGATCAGATCCTTCATTACTTCTAAGGGTCTTCATAGAACTATTGTCTTGGACTTAGAATTGTAGGAATTGATTTTTCATATAGTCCATAGTCTTTACAATTAATTCAGTTTCATTTAATTCTGGAAACTTTTGTTTTAAATCTATTTATATCTTCACAAATGAATTTACTGGTTGTACTGGAAGGATTTAGGAATAGAGTCCAAACAGGTCTGGTATAATTTTTAATGGCCTTGGTTAGTTCTGGTAACGTAGGATTAAGTCATTTATCCCACCATTTTGTAAAAAACATTTTTTCAAGTAAGGCAATTTCCAAATAGAGTGTGATAGTCAATGTGTTATTCAGTTAGCAAAGAACATGTGTTCAATGTCAGAACCAAATATATTGATGTTCGGTATCACAAAATTCGTGAATGGCTGAACAGTGGTGACATTGTAGTTTACCAAGTTCACATGAAGGATAATAAATATGCTCACAAAGTCGGCTTTTGTAGAAAAGTTCAAGCAATGCTTAGACTTAATTCACTTCGTCAATTATTGATTTCTTAGTGGAATATCAAGGGAGAGGGATACAACTACAGTGAGAAATAAATTCACAGTATGCAGTATTTGGAAAATATAAGTCAAGGTGGAGATTGTTGGAGTTGACTTTATTTTTTTGGTTAGTCATGTGCAGAAAGTAAAGGTCTTGTCCTTTCTTGGTCCATTTTTTCTTTCTTAGTTGGTGACTCATGGCAGCTAGCTTTGGAGAATAAAAAAGGACTCTTATCCTTTTTTGTTTGTGTCAAAAGCTTGTTGGTTTTTGGTCTCCTTAATTTAAGGAGGTTTTTCTCCTCCTTTTTTGTTTTATAAAAGGAAGTCTGGCTTTTCAATTTAGAGTAACCCATAACATCCGAGAGCAACCAAGAAATAGAGAAAGAAGTGAGGTAGAGAGAGGTTGAGAAAAATAATTAATGTGTTTATTTTTTAGCTAATAAAAATATCTCAGTTGTGTTTGTGTGCTTGATTTTAGAAACACAACTGAGATAACACACTCAATACTGTATGAGATACAAAAATAATGACACAATAATTTTATGTGGAAAACCCAACTGGGAAAAACCAAGGGGAAAGTGTTGGTTTGTAGAAACAATATATTTTATACAATCATATTATAAACCAGCGGAAACATGCAATAAATAGAATTTAAAATTTTTTCTGCAGTATCAAGAATCACCTTATGCGATATTATCAATCGAGGAAGGATAAAAGATATACCTTAAAGATGAAGCAACTCCTAGATCAAATCTTCAAGTTCCAATCCTTTGCTCCTTCGCGATCTCTCCAATCCTCAAACCAAATGTTCGCTACTCAAAATGTGCAACCCCTAAGAGGTGATCCAGCAAGAGAAATTGATTGAAGATGTGAATTTAGTTTCTACTAGATCTTGGGTGGCTAGCCCTAATTCTGTCTATCCTAACTCCGTAAGGTTTTAAGAATACTTGCAAGAGAGATGCAAATAGCATTAGTCTATCCCACAAATAAGACCCATCTTTTTTATAAACTAACCCTCTCTCCTAAACCTTTTAGTAGTTGGGGTTTTAATTTAATTTCCAAAAAACTAAATTATAATAAGACTCCTCTTACTAATTTATAATTTAGTATTTCTCCAAATGCTTAATTATAAATATTAAGCTATTTAAGTTATTCTACTAATATTTATTATTATTAAGCCAATCACTTCTAAAATTATATTTTTCTTTTTATATGGTATGATCCTCTAGGTTCAATATTAAGCTGGTATGTAGAATAAATAAATTAGAACCATTCTAATATTATTTATAATGAATTAAACTCCTTTAATTCAAATATAAATAAATAATATTTATTCTACATCATGAGTGACACCTTATAAATAATGTATCATGGCTATCCGGATAATATGAATTCAACATTCAATCATAAAAAATATTCACAAAGAATATAAAAAACCTATTCCGTGAATAGTTATCATACAATTCAATTATTCTACCATATATAATTCAATTATTCTACCATATAAAAAACATGAAATTACTGTCAAGTTTTATTTATTTGATTATATGTATTTCGATTCTAAAATGCACAACTCTAGTTAATGTAAATTAGAAACTTCTTTCTAATTTCTATTCAACCCTAGCTAGGGATTTCTGAGTTGTCACTTTATCGAATCACATAGGACATTCTCTCCCTTTACTAGAAGTAGTAGATCCTTTGTTGATCATTCACCTATCTCCATATATACTTTATTATATCCGAACATACCCTACAACATACCCTAGAGCATTAAGAAATATGACAAAACATAACTCAATATATACAAGATACTATGATGATCTCAAGTTCAAGGATCACTTGTACTACTATCACTTTAGGAACTTCTATTGACATGTAAGTAAAACTCCGTTAGGGTTCATTTAATTAAGTCACGTTCAATGAACTTATTCTCCACTAAGTATCTAGATACTTGCTTTAGTGTCTTTACACAAATGATTATGAGATCAATCATCCTCTTCAACAGAGCAAGCATAGTATATACTAATCTATCCGGAATCAGTAACCCCGCATTAGTGATCCAACGATTAAGAACATTTTAGTTTTAGAGTTATCTTGAATTTAGATCTCATAGCATGATCAATATCATGATTAAAAGTATTGCTCCAAAATTATGGGTATCACATTTATTTAATTCAACTAATTAAACATGGATAAAGAATGCATGTATTAAATAAAGTCTTTTATTAATAAATGAAGAAGATTACAAAGTAAATGCTTATCACATCCAATGTGATTGGCTTGTGTTGGTCGATTTCGCAATCAATAATTACGTGCAAGTATACACGGTCAACAAGTAATAGAGTGAAAGTAGAGTATCGTTCTTACAAAAATTTATTTAATAAAAATTACCAAGTTCTAACCCATTACCAACTTAATCTTATTTAAACAACTGATATAATATCTTGAATTAAAATATGTAATTAAACTAATACTAAATACCACTAGAATGAAACCAGATAATGAAGACTTAAGATTACAAATTTACTTATTGTTTCATTTATATCAATACACTTCCTGCTAAGTCATGCTACTTATTCCGAATTGTTAATCAGGAACACATCAGTATCTATAACCATCTCTCAATGCACCATAAACAAATCAACTTAAATCCACATATGATAGAATTAAAAAGAACACCATAATTAATTAATTCACTATATATCTATGTGAATTACAATTAAAAAGGATTTTAAGCTCAAGTTCTTTATCAGATTACATGCGGTGTATATGTATATTTCTATACTAAACACAAATTATGAATCCTAACACCATGCATAAAACACAATCACATGCTATTATGATCATATCTAAACCTATAATCCATCTCTCGAGTTCATATAGATTATCACGGTAATTGTTGATCAGACAATTAATCAATTAAGAGCAAACCATAATAGACAATCCCATAATAGTTAGTAAAAATAACAAAGAAGCATATCAAAATAAACTACGCAACAAGATCCATTGTAATCTCAAAACAGAATTTAGTTCATGATTGAATTAAAATCCATAATCCACAATTAGATAAACATTAGAAGATAAAAATAAAATTAGAGGAATGAATAAAATATGTTGTCAACAAATCTGAATCTCCCTCCTGCTCCTGCTTTGAATCTTTAATGCTCTCCAAGTTGTTTCAATCTTTAAATCTAATCTAAACTAGGCTTTTTCCTAATCTAATGAAATCTAATCTAATGGAATCCAATCCTTGTGAATTTTCCTCCTTTTATATCCTTTTTCATGGGTCTTTTAGCCCTCCTTGAAGTCCTTGAAACCAATCAGCCAAACCAATCCTTCTCGGACTCAACTTCTGAAACATAGCCCGACGAATCCGCCCTGGCGAATTTAATGTACTGGAGATATCTGCCCCAGCGGATTCATTGTTCCAGAAATTACAAAAATGACACTAAGCTCCATTTTTCATGTTTTGACCCTCCAAAATCGTTTTCTACACATAGTTGTTAAGGCGTCACCTAGGCGCCAAGGTGGCCAGTCGGAAGGAGAAGGGCAAGGCGAGCGTGCGACTTAGTCGAAGGTCGAAAGGCGAGTGCCTCGCAAAAACAGTCGTCACCTTAGACATCGCGGCGACGATTTGGAAGACTATCTGGCTTGTCGAGCGACTTGGTCTCCATGGGTATGGATCGACCCAAATCTAAATTGAGTTAAAAAACGACTTCGCAATTTGAATACCAAACCTAGCCATGGTCGAGTGGCTTCGCAGAGAACTCATCAAAGATCGACCATCGAAGTCGAGAGAAGCGAAGTGCGAAGAAGAAATCGAAGTGCGAAGAGGCTGCGACCGAGTGACTACGATCGATGACTACCATCGGCGACTACTATTAACTACTGTGTCTTCTTCTTCTTCTCTCGTTTTCCCCCTTTTGTGTTTATTGCTTGGATGTTATGTATACACTGATATGATGTCTTTTTCTTTTTCTTTATACCAAGTCACACTACTGTTGCTTCTTTTTCTTTTTTTTGTTTAGCCTTTTTTCTTTCTGTTGGGTCTATATATATATGTATAAATTTATATATATTTATAAATTTATATATATTTATATATGTATAAAATTACGTTGCTTGATGATGCTTTCTTTTTCTTTCTTATTGTACTTATTTTGTGTGTATATAAATATCAAATGATTGATCTAATAGATGGAGTATATATGCATACTATTATTTTATTAGTTGCATGCGAGGGGTCAGATAGGAAAATGGGTTGCATATATTAGTTGGTCACTTAGTTTATAACACTTGTCCCACTATAGTGATGATGATGATGAACAACTATCCCACTATTATTTTATTAGTTGCATGTGAGGGGTCAAACAAGAAAATGGGTTGCATATATTAGTTGGTCACTTAGTTCATAACGCTTGTCCCACTATAGTGATGATGATGAACATCTGTCCCACTATAGGGGTTATTGGAAAGATAAGAATAATGTATATTTATTCATCTACATGTTCAATAAAATATTATTATAGTGATTATTGTCCCACTATAGTGATTATTGTATAATAGAATATTTATAAAATATTATTACTTATATTTAAGATAATCAATAATCATTAGAATAATATATAATATTTATTATTCATAAAAATTAAATAAATTTAAGATAATCAATAACAATTTTAACTTTAAATTTTAAAATTTTTATATGTAATACATTCAAAAGTAAAAATAAAAATAGATAATATTTTGATGAATGATTTGTTATTGCTAAATGTTAAGTATTTACATAATTGTGCTTTTATTGTTTAATATACTTGTGAAGTAAAATAAATAATATATAAACTACACATTGTAAACGACTTGTCGTCATATGGACGCCATGGCGGTTGCCTTGTTGCCTAGGCGTCCTGGCAGTCGGCTATCGCCATGACTCTCCATGGCGCCTTAACAACTAAGTTCCTAGAACACAAACACAAAAAAATGAGTAAAATGACATTAAAATACTTAAAGTTAACAAAGAATTCAGCCTTAAAGGTATCCGATTCGTAGCTATAAAGCCCACTCATCACTTAAGGGCATACTACTTTCGAATAGATCTCAGAAATCAACTATGAAAGTATTGAAGTATACAAGCCTTTTTATCTGAGAAAAATAAACACGCTGATTACTTTTCTCTCTACCTCACTTTCTCTCTATTTCTTGGTTGCTCTCGGATGTTGCGGGTTACTCCAAATTAAGAAGCTAGACTTCCTTTTAAAAAACAAAAAAGAGAGGAGACAAACCTCCTTAAATTAAGGAGACCAAAAACCAACAAGCTTGCCACACAAACAAAAAAGGACAGAATCCTTTTCTATTCTCCTAAGCTTGTTGCCTTGAGTCACCAACTGTGAAATGAAAAATGGTTTAAGAAAGGACAAGGCCTTTACTTCCTGCACATGACTAACCGAAAAATTTGGACGAGTCATTCAACAAAAAATAAAGCTAATTCCAACAATTTCTACCATGGCTTATATTTTCCAAATACTGCATATTGTGAATTTATTTCTTACTCTAGATGTATCCCTCTCCCTTGATACTCCACTATGAATTCAATAATCGACAAAGTGAATTAAGTCCAAGAAGTGCTTGAACTTTTTTGCAGACATCGACTTTGTGACATATCTGCGACATTCTCTTTTATGTGAACTTTGTAAACTGCAATGTCACCACTGTTCAGCCATTCACGAATCTTGTGATACCGAACATCAATATGTTTGGTCCTGGCATGAAATACTTGATTCTTTGTTATGTGAATAACACTATGATTGTCACACTATATTTGGATAATGCCTAGATGTAGTTCTTCAACTAGTCCATTTAGCCACAAAGCCTCATTGATTGCCTTTGTCAATGTCATATATTCAGCCTATGTTGTTGATAATGCTACCGTAGACTGCAACACTAACCTCCAACATATACATCCTCCACAAAAGGTGTATACAAACCATATTGTAGATCTCATCGAGTCTAGGTCTCCATCATAATCCGAATCAACAAATCTTGTAACCTCACTCCTTGTAGTTCATGATCAAACATAAGACCGTAATTAGTTGTACCTACAAGATAACGCAAAATCCATTTGATTGCATTCCAATGCTCTTTCCTTAGATTTACCATATATTTGCTAACCACACTGATTGCATCTGAGATATCTGGCCTTGTACATACCATAACGTACATAAGACAACCTACCGCATTTTCATACGGTACCAATTGAGTGCTAACTAGTTTAACATTGTGCATGTTAAATCTCTCCAAGACCTGCACATATCCTTTCTGAGTTAACCACACTGTTCCTGCCTGACGATTCTATAAATTTCCATACTGAGAATCTTTTTGGTTGACTCAAGATCTTTCATGTCAAATTCATTGCTTAACAAATTCTTCAATAGAAGAATGTTTGACTTTCTCTTTGTTGGTATCAACATGTCATTGACATATAACTTCAGCAATACTAGAGAATCATCATCAAGCGATCTAAAATACACATGTATCATACTCAGAACGAAAGTAACCATGAGCCACCATGAAGTTGTCAAGCTGCATGTACCATTGTCTCGAGGACTGATTCAAATCATAGAGCGACTTTTTCTAAATGCAAACTAAGCATTCTTTCCCTAGTTCAATAAACCCCTCAGGCCGTTTCATGTAGATCTTTCCTTCTAAATCACCATGGAGAAAATTTGTCTTCACATTAAGTTGCTTTAATTCTATATTTTGTGATGCTACAATAAATAAGATCAACTGAATCAATGTGTGTTTCGCAACTAGTGAGAGGACCTCATTGTAGTCGATTCCCCCTCTCTAAGAGAATCCCTTCACCAACCTGTGTTGAATCTTTCACCTTCTTTATCTGATTAAGCTTCTTTTTTCCTGATCACCCACTTGCATCCTATAGTTTTCTATCCTTTTGGAAGTTTAACTAACTTCCAACTCTAGTTCTTACGTAAAGGCTCCCTCTCTTCTACCATAGTTATCGCCCACTTGTCATTATCCTCGGACTGAATAGCCTTCTGATAGCTAGGTTGATCTCCAATACCAACAATTAAGGTAAAGTCAACCATGTCCTCAAATCCATATCTCTACACTGGTTTGTCGACTCCTATTTCTTGATCTTTAATAAGAATATAGGGCACTTCCTGGAGATCTGAAGGATGACCATCTTCAACCACTTCAGATTTTTTTGTCTTTTTAAGAAGCTCCACCTCAACTGCGTATTTTAGGACTTGCATATTTAAATTTGATAACTGTGACGCCCCCAAAATAGGTATACATCACCCATCTTGGGTCGTCAGATACAAGGTACTGAATAAAAATACAAACTAATTATACAAACGTCGTGTAAAAATACGACAAAACATAGCTGGGAGTTTTAATAAGAATATTGTCATCTAGACAATATCCACACTCAAAGGAGTCCTCATTACATTTATTGTTACACTATTTAACAGAATAGTGAAGACTATTAATGCTATCATCTGGACCATCACTCCGTTCCCCGACTCGTCCCAGCTATATTCTCATTTCCTGAAGAGAACAGTGAAAGAAAGGGTGAGCTCAATTAGCCCAGTAAGAAATATTATGACTAAGATAATGCAGAATAAATTATCATTAGCCTTCAACAATGTTAAACTGATAAAATACAAAAGACATCAAGTTTAATTGCAGCGGAACAAGCAATCCATTAAAAGAGTCAAGTAGAGAATAAAATCTACTATCTTCCATGATTTAAAAAAGTTTTTCATCAACTTAATCGCTGAGACTCAGCTTAATAAATAAACCACATTATCGAATCATCTTTGCACTACGGGCCAAGGATATTCATTAAATCATCAATGGTCATGACTATACCGAATAATCCCTGGTCATAATCATACCAAAAATTGTCCATCAATGCACTACAGGCCACTGAGGATTTTTACCACATCATCCGTCACATTACGGTCATGACTATACTGAATAATCCTTGGTCATAATCACACCAAGTCCATCTATGCACGTAAGCCAAAGATGACTTTTATCACAATATAAACATGAGAATGATGACAATGATATAAGCATTAATCAAACGAAAACAATGATAAATATTAAAGACTTTAAATTTATCCAAATATTATCAATCACTTAATAAACTCATAATCTAATATTAATAATATTATAACAATATTTTAATCACTTCTTAAACTTATAAACAATTTATTTCAATTGTTTATACTTTACCAAATAATGCATTTAATCATTCAAAATGTCATACTCATAAAGATTTCATCACCAATGATCAAATCTCTTATCAAAATCAGATATATACCTATATAGAATTCTCAAGCCATAAAATCTTATTTACTAATTTCGTTACTTCACATAACATATTTTACTCATATGTTCGTAACTAAATCATTTTCATGAAAAATTACCAAATCAACTTGTTATTTTTCTATCCTTTGCCCAAACATATATACATATATTTCATACACAACAAGTGTTTTTTTTTTTCAACTCCCTTAAGTATTTTTCAAAAATCAATTTCTAATTAATTCCTTAAGAAATTAGCTACCTCAAGTTTAACTCCATAAATTCCCAAATCTTGGCAGGATCTTACACATATTAACGTGAGCTTCCAGTTTAAATTTCATGGTCATCGGAGTTATAGAACTTAGGCTATAGCGTTTTTCGTCGGAAAAACCTAAATATTGAAATAGTCATAACTTGCTCATTTTAAGTCGGAATGAGCTCATTTTTGGACAGGAGGTACTTTATACCATATATTTTCATATCCCAAAAGTCCAGAATTTTTCTCACAAACTAAGTGGCCGAAAATGCCCTTTTAAATTTCTAGACAGTAGCCTTTTTGGTACTTTGCAGTTTTTGACTCCTTTGCTAAAATCAGTCCACACGAAAATCTACAACACCTTTTCTAGTGATTCCACTTGGATAAGTTAGAAAACTCATAGATCTAACTCTAGAACTTGACCACACTCAAAAATTCAAAATATAATAGGAGATGTGGTCAATTGAATTTCATATTCCATTTTTACCAAAATCTGATTTTCAACCCTTTGTGATTTCTAAGAAACTTTCATGTTTTCACATAATAACCAACATAACTCATCATGACAATGACATAATAATTCAATAAAACAAGTTCAAGAATAATTTTTTAAGATTTATAAGTTAATTTATCCTGAACTCAATAATGTCCAAATTGTCAACATGATACTGCTTTGTGGAGAAAAATTTAAGAATGCTCAGGAGAATATTTCCACGAAAAGATACTGGATGAAGCACAAATATCCAGGATATTCCACTAATTTCAAGGAATATAGAAGCCAAAGCTTTAACCAACTGTGTATAATAGAATATATGGAACTGCAAATGGATTTTCGCCCGCCATGCGGTAATCCACGTAGCCAGATCATTTCCATAATTTAATAAGAAATGAATACAAAGGATCATTCACCATGCATGTGGTAATCCACACAGACAGGTTTTCCAACAGAATAATAAAGAATGGAATAACAGAAGGATTCACCATACATGCGATAGATCGCACAGACAAGTTATTCCCGACAGAATAATAAATAATGGAATCAGGTCATGCGTAAACGTACAGACAGGATATTCCGACAAAATAATAAAGAATCGGAACCGAATCAAAGTAAATTTAAGACCGAGCGTGATATTCCAACGAATAATAAAGAATGGAATAACAACGAAATCACTATGCACGCGATAGATCGCAGACGCATGTTATTCCAATGAATAATAAATAATAGAACCGGTCATGCGTAAACACACGCATGGATATTCCAAATGAATGATAAAGAATGGAATAACGTAAGAATTTCACCATGTATGCGGTACTTAGATATACAAAGTTATTCAACGAATAATAAAGAATGGAATAATGAAGTTCTCTTCATGAATACGAAAAATAAATAATACCCTTACCTTATAAAGAAGAGTACTCAAAGCCGGGTAGGGGCGGGATATACTTGAAGAAAACTTGCACTACGCTCAAAGCTTCTTAAAACTCTAAAGAAATACGTTCAAGATTATAGAAGAGAATTCTCCTAATATCCAAGCGTGATTTTAATTCTAACTAAGCATCCTATTTATAGGAAAATAGAAAGGATACTATGCAATAAAATATAATATAATATATATATTTATATATTTTATTTAAAATCTAAAGTTTTTCTATTTTATTACATTAATAATACTTAATAAAACAAAATTTATATATAATATATATATATAAACTTCTGTGACTTCATAAAAAGACACCTCAATATATTTAACAATATTTATCATCATTATTACAATTCACAATATTAATCGACCAGGTCGTTCCTAGGAAAGAGGGGGCTTTCCAATAAGGATTTCTCCCTATTGGCGCGCAATTAGGTGACCAAACCTCTCATTGGCAAAACTTCTAGACATCGTTAATATTACAAATAATAATATTAATAACTTAGTCATCTCAATTATTGATTTAATAATATACAAAATATCGACAATAATTGAATCAAATAACGTGAGATACTATGCAGCAATTACTGTAGCAATAATTGAACAAAACTTAGTGACTTCTCACGTAAACATCAATAATCAATACCGTGTGCTACTATGCAACCACGCATATTACTGTACTTTTATTACCGAGTAGTTCAACAGTTTTAACTGTAAAACTTCCGCCGTTATTTTCATAAAATATTTTTGTCGTTTTCTTAATCCGACAATAATTCCTTTGTGGGGTCCACCAATGATTGTACCGTCGTACGGATATTCCTCGACAAAAAGAATATTTTCCGACCAATCGAATATTATATAACAACTTGCATACTTTGCAAAATTTATAAATACTACCCATAACTATAATATTATCTCAAATACACACCATAATATTAAAAAAAATATTTCGAGAAAATTAAATCTTTATTCGTAAAGTTCGTGTTATTCCATCGTAGAGCAACCATCACAGAAGAACAAGACATAGAGTAAAAACTACGATCCATCATTTTCGTAGAGTAAGTCAAGTTTGACAATATGACTAGCATTGTAACGTTGCTAATTGGAGGTCTCGATGCGTTCACCAAACATCCTTGGTTGAAATCGAATATCAAAATATGTGTCTACCAGCTAGGAGGCTGAAAGCAGACTGATGTGACAAACAAGCTAAAAATTAGCTGACACATAAGTTTAAAATGTCCACATCAAGGATCCCAGAGTATCTGAGCATTAAATGCACTAACAGGCACCTAGTAATGGGATGATTTTCAGTAGACTATAAAAGGCAACAAAGATTCAAATTTCAAGAGACGATCTTTGATAAAAAAAAGCCTAAGCTCTGCTGAAGTTTAAAGAACTAACTCTACGATTTTGAACATCCAGTTCAAGCTGCTAAGTAATGGAGAAGAAAAGCTAAATGCCATCTTAGCAGCACATCTCATCACCATTCAAACAATTGTTTGTCGTGGGACTTAGCGACCTAGATTCCGAGACTTAGTGACTCGAAGGAACCTAAGTGGTTCAGGTGTAATAGATCTTAGTGATCTTGATCCTTGGTGGATTTCCTACTCGTGGAGTAGAAGAATGGATTAGGAGTTATTCAGTCTCCGAACCACTTAAACTTTATTGTGTCCTTTACTTTTCCATTTCTTACTTTCTCTTTGATTATTTATCTTGCTTAGGGTTGCTTAATCAATCTGATTAACAAATTATTTGGCAATATCTTATAAATAATCAAATGTTTTAAAGATCTATTCAACCCCCCTTCTAGATCTATAAGTGCCTCTGGGAAATAACAGCGTATTTCTGCAACTCACTTGCAACAAATTCTTCTTTCTCAAACTTGTACACCATGTATTTCTCATTGAATACTACATCTCTGTTGACAACCTTCTTATTGGATACTGAATCCCATAACATGTATCCTTTGACTCCATCTCCATATACATATCCAAGGAAGATACATTCCTTTTACCTTGGATCAAAATTGGACTGTCGATCCTTGACTGGCAGATGCACATAAGTTGGGCAACCAAAGATTTTCATTACAGAAAAATCAACTAGACCATACCTCTTCAGCAATTTTATAATCAATTCTAGCAGAAGGAGATCAAGTTATCAAATATGTTGACTACCTCAACCCAGAAACTCTTGGGCAAACATGCATTTAACCTTATAAATCTGTCACATTTCAACAAAGTTATGTTCATCATCTTTTCAACCCCATTATGCTCTGGAGTTCTTTTAATTGTGAAGTGCCCGATACCTTCATCGTTGCATAACTGTTGGATTGACCTATCCTTGCACTCCATGCCATTATTTGAACTAAAATACTTCAGCTTCTTTCTGCTCTGGTTTTATACTTTAACTTTCCATTGCTTAAAGATTCTGAAAATCTCAGACTTTTACTTCGTAAAATACACTCACACATTTTATGAGTAATCATCTATGAAGTTGACAAAATAATTGGCTCCACCCATAGAGGTATGCATGATCGGACCCCATATATCTGAATGTACATAATCAAGTACATCCTTACTGGTATGTGCTCCTGCTTTGAAATTGATTCTTCGTTGTTCCCATACACACCAAATTTACAAAATTTCGAACTGCACGTTTTCACACCTTTCAGCAACTGTCTTTTATGCAGTTCTTTCATTTCACTTTCACTCACGTGACCAAGTTGTATGTGCCATAATTTGTGCAATTATTGTTGGAATTATCCTGCACCAAAAATTCTTCTCCACCAACAATTGTCCCTTATCAATCTGTAGAAGATGCCCTTTTCTGGCCCTTCATAATTACCATTGAACTCTTGATAATTTCATGACATCATATCTGACTGAGATACTACAACCCATAGAGTCGAGTACTCTAACCAATAGCAAACTCTTTTTCAATTATGGAATATAACTTATATCATGCAACGTCCTGACAACTCCATCAAACATTTTAACTTTGATGGTGCATTTTCCAGTAACACTGTAGACTTCATTGTTACCGAATAGCACAGTAGCACCACTGTTAGACTGATATTATCTCCAACATTCGCTTGCTTAACAATACTAGCAGAATTTTCAGTGTGCTTATCTTTCTTCTTGTACAATTGACACTGATTTTGTAGTAGCCTTTCTCGTGACAGCGATAACACTCACTCTGTGATTTGTCCTTTCCTGATCTCAACTGAAATCTTTCTCGTTTCTTGTCAGAATTTTTCTTTCGATTAGGACCCCTACTGTGTCCATCTGAAGATACAAGAAGACTTTTTCCTTGATCTTTGGAAGTAGTGGTTTAGGATTTCTGACATCACGTTGTCAACTACTAACTTTTCCTTCCCTCCAAGGAGAATAGTCTGGAGAGTTAAGTATGAATCTGGTAGAGAGACAAGAAGCAATAAGACTTTATCTTCTTCGCCCGGCTTCACATTTATACTTGATCGATTGGGTCACCAATCTATTAAACTCATTAATATAATTGGTCAAATCTGAACCTTCTTCCATCCGAAGTCGGTATAATTTCTTCTTCAAATATAACCGATTTGACAGAGACTTCGACTTGTAAACTTTCTCTAGTTTCTTCCACAAGTCCTTTGGAGAGGTTTATGTCAAAACCTGATATTTGATTTGTGGTGTCAAACTCAATCTGATTGTTGTTACGGCTTTTGCTTCAAAATCGGTCTATTTTTCATCTATCATAGTTGTTGGTTTCATCTCATTCCCTTCAAGTGCCTTTACCCGTCCTTTTTTGAACCAATACATCTTTGACAGTGCTTTGCTAAATGCTGAAATGACTTCTCGTCAAATGGCTCAATATCGTACCTCATATGTTTGTCATCTTCGTATTTGTGACTGCGAAATTTCTTTTAAACGGATGAACCAAGCTCTGATACCAATTGTTGCAAAATCAAGCACACAAACACAAATGAGATAACACGCACAATAATGTTAAGATACAAAAATATGACACGAGAATTTTACGTGGAAAACCCAACTGGAAAAAGCCATGAGGAGATATTTCAAAAACTCACTATGAAAGTATTGAAGAATACAAGTCTTTTTATCTGAGAAAAATAAACACACTAATTATTTTTCTCAACTTCTCTCTACCTCACTTTTCTGTCTCTATTTCTTAGTTGCTCTCAGATGGTGGTTACTCCAAATTGAGAAGCCATACTTCTTTTTATAAAACAAAAAATAAGGAGACAAACCTCCTTGAACTAAGGAGGCCAAAAACCAACATGGTTGTCACACAAACAAAAAAAAGACACGGTTTTTTTCTATTCTCCAAAGCTTGCTGCCATGAGTCACCGATTGAGAAAGACAATGGACCAAGAAAGGGCAAGGCCTTTACTTCTTGCACATGACTAACCAAAAAAAATATGGACAAGTCATTTTCCAAAAAAATAAAGCCAACTCCAAAATATTTATGCACACACACCTTATTGGTCCCTAATAGGTTTTTCTAATCACAGATTTGTTCATAAAGACTTGATTATTTAATTATTTCAAAAAAATGTAAATTAGATTATTAGTTAATTTAGGAAGATTAGAGGGAGATTCATATATAAAGGAGGTAAAAGTGATTTGAGATTGAGAAAGTTACAAATTTTTCATTTGACCCCTATATCATAAATTCGTAAGATTTCAGTGGGTTCAATTTATATATTACACCTAAAATTTATAATTTTTTCATATATATTAAAACAAAACAAAAATTTAGTGGGGTCAATTGGCCCCACTACATTACCTCCTATGAGTACTTCCGGAAATTGTGTAAATATCAAAAAGCCTTGTGCTTGGAATAACAATACCCTATCTTAATCATAGTATATATCCATCAATCTTACATCAAACCTACATTTCCTTTTCTAGAAATATTTGCACTACAATTCATACAAGGGTTTACATCCATTATGAAATTGTTGTAGCTTGTAGGGACATATTTCAGCCCATATATCTTACTTATATGCTATCTCTAACTATTTACATGTACCATACTCCTGTTTTAATCTCTGGCCGTAGCGTCAATGTGTTTCCATGTGTGATTGCTGCTCATCCACAAGAGCCGAATCAATTCGCGGTGGGGCTAACAGATGGTGGGGTTATTGTAATGTAACCGTTCTGAGTGTGAAGGAAAATGGGATACCTTGCCACCAGATGACAATGCAGCAAGGGGCACAGCATGCCTCCATCATTCCCTGCCTGGGGGTTTCATAAGATTGATAAAGTAAGCTTAGAAGATTAGCTAATTATAAAAAGATCCAATTTTAAAAAGACTATTTAACCACCCCCTCTGTAATTGCGACTAATGCATAATTCTAAGTAATAAAATAAAATAAATTACTGTATGTGAGAATAGAGGACAAAATAAATTTTACTGGAACATTATGAGATAAGCCTACGCAAATTAGGTAAGTAATCACTTAGCTTTCTTAGGATATATATAAAAATATAAAAATTGTTTGTCGAACTCTTAAAAATTTATAAATGTCTTTTTTCTTATAAAACTATAAAAGAAAAATTAGTTTATTATATTAAAAAAATAAAGAAAAAACAAAAAATAAAAACCGCTAGAAGGAGGGCTTGAACCTCCGACCTTGTGGTTAACAGCCACACGCTCTAACCATCTGAGCTATTCCATTCCACCAAGACATTTTTTTAGAAAATGCTTTGTAATTCTTTTATTATATTGATATCTGTCGTAATAGTTGCACACCCGAATATATTAGAAATACTAGATTACCCTTAATATACATAAAATCAATTAACCATTTACTATTTATTCACTGTCATAATTTTGTTAAACATAATATTTATATGATTGAGTAATAGTTGCACACCCAAATATATTAGAAAGACTATATTACCCTTAATATACGTAAAATCAATTAACCATTTACTATTTATTCATTTACATGCTTAGTTGGCTAAAACTTAATTTTCAACCCTATATTAAATTGAACTATTTTATTAAACTGTTATCTTTTTTTTCTACAGTTATACTTAATATCATTCTTTTCTATTTGAGATATTTATTAATATTTTGAATTAAAGATTAGAACACATAAGATATATAATTAACAAAAGGGTATTGATATATAATTTAGCTTACTATTTTATTAAAGTAAGTACCCATAATATAGTTTATTGGTTCATCTAATTCAAAAGATATTATTTTGACTTGAATTTTTTTTTTTAAATAAAGTTCAAAGAAAATAAAAAATTACCTAGTCGATAAACTTTTAGGTATTATAAACTTTTTTATAAAGCTTCAATTAAAAAAGTGATAAATACGTTAATTGACTTCTCGTTAATTAAGGGTAATATAGTCTCTTTGATATATTAGGGTATGCAACTAAATTATATATCAATACCCTTTTGTTAATAAATCATTAGGGAGTAGTAAGAAATTAATTCTACATTAAATGAGCTAAATATGCTGGTAGAGATCTCAAGTCCATGATTTATTTTTTTTTGTATATATTATTTCTATTCCTGATTGATAATAAAGTCTTATATTAAAACACAATATGAAAGATTAATAATGACATATATAGTCTACTCGACCATAAACTTAAACCTAATAGATTAACCTATCCAAGGTATGATTACAGATGATCGATATTCTCAAAATCATGCACTTGATGTATTTTTTCGGGAAGGAAAATAAAGACTTGATTCAATTTATATTTAATAATGAATCTCTATGTTTCACCAAAGTTCAAATGCATTAAACTTGGAGAGTGCATCTCCTCTAAATGAAATAAAAGTTTATTTGGTTCATTACAATTCATTAGCATAATTACTATAGAGGAACCACATTGAGGTGTCACAAACAAAGGGGAACAATAAAGTTACAAATAACAGTATTCAAACTAGTTCAAACTGATAATTTCCCCATTGCTGGTTAGTTATACATTACAAATTTATCCATCCACCTTTGCAGCTGCAGATGCATAACTCACACTGCTGTCTCGCATGTTTTTACATTGACTCGACTGTTCATATTGAAGGAAATTGATCTTTATCTTCGTCGAGCTGTTCCTCGACATCTGATCTCAATTCAAAAATAAAATGACAGAGGATGTTAAGAAATCACTCTATGCAGTACAACAGAATAATGGCGTTTAGGAAAGGAACGCATTTCTTTTCTTCTTCTTTTTGTTTTTGAAAAAAAAAGTGTTATAAGGATAAGGACCCCCTCCATTATATTTATCCTTCAATTTCTCACAATACACATCTAACGACACAAATATATTTTGGCAATGGTACCAGCAACATAATTATTTGAGACGAATTTTATTATGTCGCAAATTATTTGCCACGAATTTTGTCAAGCTGCTAAAGTAATATTTGTGTTGCCGAATGTGTATAAGAGAATATTCAAAGATAAGTGTAATAGAGGGGATTAATAGATCTAGCCAAAGAAATACAGTAATGGCTTTTAGGTGATCTAGCTTAACTCTGAGAATACTATTTACAAATTCATATTACATAGATAAATTTCACTTTCTTCTGTATTTAATATTTGTTCATTTTGTCCGAGGCTTTGCTAGGATGAAAAACAAGCCAACTGCCAATTTTTTTGACTTCATATTTCAGGCTATGTAATTGAGGACAAAAAGGTTTCATTGATAATCTAGAAAACAAGACTCAGATGACTATAACTACCTATAAGAGACCACTTTAACAAAGAGTTTTCACTTTTACATAACAGCTTAATCACTTTGTAACTTTCTAACTAGAGGAAAAATGATTGGTACTTACATGAAGAAAAACACTTATTGGATGGCGTCCACAAATAGTGTTTTCAGTCTCCAACAGGTACTTTTTAAATGCATCTGCATCTCCGGTTTCAATTATATCCATGCCCATCCTGTCCAGTGCCTCAATAGATTTATGGATTGCTCCATGTTTTTTGTCATAATGCATGTAGTTGAACCTAGCACAAATAATGAAACACAATCATAAATATGGATACTGTAATAGAAAATCATGTACACTAGATAAACGTAGGAAAAGCAATCTCGCTATTAACCAGTTATGAGCACATCTTAACAGGATAAGAAAAATTATATGAAAATAATCAAAATGCATAACATAACAAAAACATTTATTAGTATTAACACATTCTTAAATAGTTAAATGACAGATTATTATATAAACAATCCAAATAGTACAATAAAAATATGAGCAGGATCTAGGAAGTCATAATGAGGGTAACTACAAAGATAAATATGAAATCGAAAAAGAAAAATGTACTATACGTCCATGACTAAAATTTATATAAAAAGTTTCTAAAAAACAATAAAGCTAATGTAAAGAAAACACTTCATCAAGGTAACATACTGCGAGCCCCAATGACAAAAATCTGAGGATACTGAAAAGAAATTAGTTGGATCATCGACATATTTGGCCAACAATCTACCAAACATAGCTTCATTTTCAGCATTTAGAGCACCAACCAAGATGGGAACAATTTTTACTGTATACCTGCATTGACATAGGCATAATCTAAAAGTTGGTGCCATATAAGTAGCCAAAAGAACTTTAATTCGGAAGAGGACTTACCCATGGAAGACTTTATCAAGATATGGCAGGTGCATTTCCATGCTATGTTCTGCCTCATCAACTTGAAGATCCATCAATTCAAATTTTCCTGTGGCTTTTAGCTCTTCATTGACTGGTAGATAACCAAGTCCGGAAGTGAATGAGTTTTGTTCAAAGAAATGGAGCTTTAACTTCACAGGAAAACATGCACTCAAATGCATATATAGGTAAGCATGATGCATACATAGAAAGAGAGAAAGAGGTCAACTGACCACAGAGAGAGAGAAGTCCACAAAAAGAGGGCCGCCGATTCTTGATCCGGTAATGCGCAACATATTTAACACATCCGTTGCTTGATGCCAATTATGTAAAGAGGTACTCTAAAAGTTAAAGGAAACCTAAGATACAATTTTGGGCAGAGGCCTTTATAATTTGTTTGGCTACATTCTATTCTATATAAGATGCAAGGAAGAGAGTGGTTAATAGGAACTACATTTTGTCTCTAAAAACTGAGCATGCTGAGGCCAATAAGCTACCAGCCTAAATAAAAAAAAGAAAGGTACTCCCCGTCCCCGTCCCCGTCCCCGTCCCCCTCTTTCTTTCTCTTCCTAGATAAATTTGAGCAACTCCCAGCAGCCCGATCAGTGTAGGATAACACCAGAAGTGCGATTATTAATGTTGTTGGGTCTCCATTTTTATAAGAATTTTGATGATAACAAATATTTAGAAAAATAAGAAAAAGATAAAATAAAAATAGAATCCACTCCATAGGTTTTTATTTTTTATTTTAAAGCTTATCTCAAAAACCTTTTCAAAAACCTTTTTCCAACTTGCATTGAATTTATTTTTAAATGACCTTGATAAATAATATCAAGTGTTATGAAAATAATTTCATATAGTTACATTTCTCAAGGCAAGAGAGTTTTTCTATTTAAATGTTCTTCAAAATATTCATTTTTGAAAATTACTTTAAAGCTCACTTTAAATGTTTATTCCAAAATCAGCTTTAAAAGTAAAAGAAACGGCGAAATAGGGTATTACCCCACTGTGGTTGTCCACTTTTAAGTATTACACAACTAAACTTTAAAAATATGCAATTAGCAAACTAAACTTTTAAAAAAGCATGTATTAGGTTATTCTGTCAAATTTGTTGGATGAATGTCAAATATGTGCTTGTATTTTCATACGTGGATTTAAAAAAAACATGTAAATACCTACGTGGTTTATCATGGCCTCCTACATGGATTGGGCGAAAGACAAATCGATTGGTCTTTATATCTTTCTTCAATTGCAGCGGTTGAAAGAAAAGAGGAACTAGGGTTTCAGAATCTTGCAAAATTGGCATCAATTAGTTTCAAAAAATTAGAGCTTTTGTTGGGTAATGCCTCTCCAGGTTAGTGCAAACCATGCCATGGATTTATATGGCTGCAACACGATCTAGATCGTTGTCAACCACTGCTGTCAATATGTAAGTCTGGGTTTTTCATGTGGGTTTCTTCTTATCTTAGAGTTCTTTTTCCTCATAATCGAGTCTTATTCTTCACATCTGGCTTCAATATAGCTTTATCAATTTCATTTGCATTTCCTTCTCTTTCCACTGTATATGTAAAAGTTTATGTGAATGCTAATGGGTGTTCAACTATAAGATCAATACTAGAGAATAGCTGTGACAATGAAGGCGTTTGATAACTAGTGGTGAATCTTGGCACCTCTTTTCCTCCTTTTTTTTTTTCCTTTTGGCTAAAGAAGATGATGACACAGGTCTTGAGTATGGTTGGGTACTGGCGACAATGGTGGAATTCGACAATTCTTTAGCATATATGGGTTCATAATGGGTGGACTAGTATGATACATATGGCTGCTTTTAAGATATTTTGTTTTTAGGAATTAATATCCAATTGTGATCCACGTGGATTGGCCACTCCATTTTGTTTTGTTTTAAACTTTTTTTTTGCTGCCAAGTATGAATATTTAAGCACTAATTTGACGGCCATCCAATTTTTCTAACAGATTGGTCTAATTATAAAATTTTAATTAGTTCAGTTTGTCAATTACATATTTTTAACGTTTAGTGGTGTAATACTTAAAAGTAAACAATCAGTGGAGTAATACCCATTTTTGCCTAAAAGAAACTAAAGGACCAAATAAATTAAAATTTCGGTCAAAGCTTTTTCAAATTGACTACCATGTAACTTTTTCAAACGCAAAAGTTGGACAATATTTTCAACATATGCTAATAGATTCAAAATTTGAAATGAAAATTTCTCTCCTTCTTGTTAGCCAAGAGTTGCTTTTGGAAAAAAGAAAGAAAACAAACATCTACTAAATGGTTGAAAGAAAGAGAAAATCTCTCTTTTCTCTCTATACCCGAATTGCCCTTAATTCCTTAAGTTTTGGACCAAATTGCCCCAACTTCAAAATGCCTATAAATAGGAAGCTAAACCTTCCTTCATTTCTCACCAATTCACAAAAAAAGAAAGTTATAATCTCTTGCTTACATTCTATCTACAAACTTTCAAAAGTTTTCTTCTAATAGTTATTGAGACAAGTATTTATTAAATTATGTATTTGTTTACTTAATCTCTTAATTGTTATATATATAAATATTGTTTTACAAGTTTATATATATATATATATATATATATATATATATATATATATATATATATATATATATATATTATTTATATAAAAGAGATCTGGCTAAATGAGTTACCAATAACAAACAACTTGGCTTTGATACCATTTAGAAGTAAATGAAAGAGAGATATACAAGAGAAGAAGAACAAGTGCAAGATCTGAACACAATTAAATTACTAAATAAAAACAATTTTATTGATTAATACAAACTATTTACAAGATAGATAACTAAAATGGACTTACAAGATTACTGGAAATAAGAACATTAGATGAAGGGGGTTAAGTAGGCTAAACAACGGTTAGAGGCTAAAGATTTATCGAGAAGGATCTACGAGGTCTTTCTAAGTCTCTGCTTAAACCAAATGAATCCGATTTCCTTTTATAGAACAAGGAAACGAACTGTTACAAGATTACTATTACAATAACTGAGGTAAAATAAAAGTAAGAAACATTTTACTAAAGTAAAAGTACAAGTAAAAACATTTTACTAAAGTAAAAGGAAAAAGAATCTGCTTTCGGTGGAAAAGCAGACGTCTTCTTTTGACTAATGCGGTCGTGGGACCGGATGCTTGACTGAAAGCTGCTTTGATGAAAAGCGAAGATCTTCTTGACAATCAATGCCGCCTCGAGGTGACCGAGGTTTACGAGAGTGGGTGGCCAGAGGTCACGGAGCAGGTGGTGTTGAGGTTGCCGGGAGCGAGTGCTTGATGATTAAAATTTGCTGAGTAGGTCTTTGGTACCGAAATAGAGAATCACATCTTCACTTTGATTGATTAGAGATGGGCTCAAGAAAATGGATCTTGAGCATCCTGAAGAGCAATTGTGCCATAGGGGTCAAGCAACTGCCTTCATAATCAGAATCATGACTAGAATTATCTCCTCGGATGAGAAAGAAGCTTTATCTGACTCTTCACGTGTCGATCAAGTCTTAAATGAATAGCATCAAGAAAGACGCTTAACTTTCGGAATTAGAATAATCGAAACATATCATGGTGAAGCGGTGATGTAACCGATTTTGCTAATTCAGATTGTTTTAATTCTTGGAGGATCTGACGGCGGATGCCGTAGTAATCAGCTATATTGGCGTTAATCGGAGGAGGTAACAGAGGAGAAGGCGGAATTCTTTTTGAACTTGGCCTACTATTCTCATCGACTCAAATTTATCCCACCATTTAATTGAAAAAGCAATGAGAGACACGAGAAATAGGAGAAAGAAAAGTCCAGTGATCCCGATTCCTATGGACGACGGAGACCGAAAACATGACTTCTTGGTGGGCATAACTATATATTGCCATTTCAAAATCCAAGGATTTTATATTTACTACAAAATATAAGGAAGATGGAATTTCCTCATATTTGGAATGATAATTCTTGTGATGACAAAAATGCTCTAATTGGGCGAGGAGAGGTTTAGGGAAAATGTCGCGACTCAAACCGTACCTTGTCCACCAAAAAATGAACCATTTGGGGAATTGACTTTTAAATTTGTGGTCGAACCGAAAGAACCACGAAGTGACTATGATCATCATTTTGATGAAGCATGATTTTATGCCACGCTTGATATAATCATAATAAGCAAAAGGAACTAGATTGATTAGAAAGAGATCTCGAGATCGATGGATGACTACTCCAATCGATGAATTAAGGACTTGTTTAATATCTGATGAATGATAAAGGAGTTTTGATTTATCGTCATTGGCATAGATTAGTTTTATGAAAATGACTCTGTTCAATAAGGATATCTCTATAATAAACAAGTGACTTATATGGAGTGAAGGAGTAAAATGCCATCCCGAAGGAAAATCTTCAAATGCTAACTGAATAGGGTCATTTTAGGTTTCATATTTAACTCGACATGAAATAAGTGATGATCATAAACTTTGAAGATAATCGAATTAATCGGATGACTAGGTTTTTGTGATGAGTAAATTGAGCTTGACTAGCAAAAAATATCAAATGGCTTTGGTTGACTAGCAAGAATCGAGGAGTAAGGCTTGGGGATGTATGCAAGCACACGGAATTTATTATGTGTCTGGTGATGGGTGAGGAACAACAGTTCCTTTGGTTGATTAATCGGTTGATTAATCTGGACCAAAGAGAGCGGACCGTGACTACGAGAAGATGAACCTCCTCGAACACTCATTTCTTTGTGATTGTACTGTGTTAATAAATTCACGAGTGAGAAAATCAGGGATCGAGTTATTCTTGCTTTTAATATATTCAATATCAAAATCAAAAAATACTTAAAATTGCTTGCCATCTAGCGAATGAATGCTTAGAGGCGACGTTTTCAACGTCTTTTCCGAATAAATTTTGTTTGACTTACAATCTATTCTAACTAAGAATTTACGATTTAATAAATCTCTCCGGAATTTTTAATACATAAAACTAGAGATAAAATCTCCTTTTTAATAATCTTGTATTTTAATTGTGTAGAATTCCATGCGCCGAAATGGAAGCGAACAATTTGTTCATTAGAAATAGAGTCGATTTACATTTGAGTATGCCTCCGAATCGATGTCGAGGCGTCGGTTTCAATTATTTTGAATCTTTGAATCATTAGAGATGCTGCCAAGTGGCAAAACCTTAACATATTTTTTAACTTTTTGGGCGGACGAAGTATGAATGTCGATCGAGGAGGAGGATTGCTTTATGGCTACCGAAAGAGAGAGGCTTACAAATCTTCCCGAGGTCCTTGTAAAATGCGAATATAATTGAGCGAGCGAAGAAACCTCTGTGGTGATTCTTGTCGGTAATCTTATCTCGGAACCGGTCGGTGAATTGAATAGCTCTCATCGATTGGCGCGTGAGTCCATGATAGAGGATTAAACCGAGAAATCGACTTTAGTCAAAAACAGACTACACTTGGAAGGAGAAAGGACAAGACCATTGGTTTTAATCTGTTTTGAAGAATGAATTCAAATGTTTAATATGTTCTTGATAGTCTTGGAGAATACAAGGATGTCATCGATGTAAACAATGATAAAATGATCAAGGATTCAAAATATTATTAAGAATATTACGAAATTCACTTGGGTGCATTCTTAAGTCCAAATGAATGAACATTCCATTCGTAGTGTCCGAACGAGTGGTAAAATGCGATTTTACCTATCATCCGGGTGAATGGCAACTTGCAAAATCGACTTGAGGTCAAATTTACTAAAGATTGTGGAGACGCTTAACCTACCAAGGAGATCATCCTTGTTGGGCAAAGGGTACCTAATCCACTCTAAAACTTTGTTTAATGGTTTATAATTAATGACTAAGCGAGGGACACCTCGTTCTTTCTCAGCTTCATTATTAACATAGAAGGCTGGACAAGACCATGGGGACTTACTATGTCTAATTAGCCCTTTACTGAGGAGATCATTGATTTCAATTTTACATAACTCCATTTGTTCATGACTCATTTGAATAGGCCTAGCCTTAGTAGGAATTAAATGCTCTTTAAATTCTTTAGCATAGGGTAATCTAACTGTGTGCTTCTTCCTATGCCAAAAGCATTGGGAGAATCGAACCTGAAGTTATTTATTAAATAATCTTTTAATTCTTTTATTTTTTCTTGAACCCTGTTACTCTTAAGTTGGTCATCAACTTGTTGGTACTTAATTTCTTCTTTAAGAAAATTTAGGTGAACAACTTTACAATTTAACAGATTTAATGATTTAGAAATTGATTCTTCCTGAATAAATTTTAAATCTCTTTCTTTTAGTTTAATTAAGAATTTAAATATAATTTTCTTTCCTAAATGTTCACAACTTAAACCTTTATTACTAGTGGTAAATGGATAAAGCAAATATATGAATGGTAATCTCAAAATAATTTTGTCGATGAAGGTTGCGAACTAAGGCGAGAACGAGGTCTTGAAACACATGTCATGTCCTCGATGATATGTACTTTAGGTAATTTGTACTTTATTTCCATTTGACTACCGTTAATTGAATTTAATTTTCACTAGTTTTCTTATAATATCTAGTGGGGATAATACCTTCTTGAATACAATTCAAGTCTCGCATCACTTTTGATATCTACTTAGGTGGGGTTGTCTTTGAAAAGGTTTTATCAATGACTAAATTAACGAAATATACCATTTTGAATAGTAATATCTTTAATTCTTTTAAGAGAGACCTTGAATAAAGAGATCGAGAATCTTTGGCAAAAGATGACTCGGATCCTCGTGACATTCATCACTGAAGAAGAATCATTAATTTGAAGATCTAATTTTTTATTGTCAATCTCTTTTCTTAAACTAGAAATCTCAATCTTTAAATTAGAAATCTCCTTTTTAAGTTTATTAACCTCTTGATTTAATTCGGGAAGTGTAATTTACAGAATCGGAGATTTGAATCTTTCAAAGTCTTACTTAAAAAACCGAATATGGGTTTTTCTTTAGCTCTAAGAACCTTGTCGGTGACCTTTTTATCTTTAGTTAATAAATCTTTTAATTGTTTTAGATATTGAGTTTTTAATTCCTGATCGGTAATTTTACTTGATTAGATCAACTAATAAGGAGCTTTCTTCTTCATCTTTTGTAATTACACTAACCCTTTTACGATAGCTTTTATTACAATCTTACGTATATATAGTGACTTCATTTTCACTATCGAATTTCGTTGGATGAGTTGTTACTAGAAGATTACGGAACATCAAAAGCTTCTTCATTACTGCTCTACTCTTGTTATCAATTCTCATTAATTCTAATAATTGTTCGTATCTTGATTTGAAATATTTAATCGAGCTAATTTTTGTTTAACTCTGCATTCACTTTTTGGCAATGACCTTTACATCCCACAATTGTGATGAATAATTTTACTTTATCAAATATTTTTGATTTTTATAAGATTTTTCTTTGATGACTTAGGTTTATTATAATAATTATCTTGATTATTGTTCTTATTTTTTGTTGTGAGTATATCTCTTATTACTTACGGCGTTTATGATTTTTGTGTGACTCGATATGTTTATCTTTATGCCTGTGCTTCCTTCGGGAGGGAGCCACCGTCGGTAAACCATACTGTTCACAAAATGTTCCTAACTCGTATTTAGCTTTATTTTTGTATTTTCTAGCTTGTTTCGCTAATTTAAAATCAATGCACATTTTTAATCCAATTTTTTGGATATGACTAATAATATCTCCATAAGTTAAATTATCATAATCAACATATCCTAGGTTTTGCTTAATTCTTCCCTAACTTTGTGAGCAAATAAAGATGGCAAACCATTAACGAATTTTTCTTTCCAAAATGGTTTATTACTGTCATTTCTCATCATAACTCTAGAGGTAAATACATCTTTGTACCATCTAAAATCACTTAGAGTGGGACAAGTAAGATTACTTAGCTGATCATGAATTCTTCACATAATATTGCTAGGGGTTCCAACAAAATGTTTAATTATGGTGAATATTAAAGTGTTAACTCCATCGGAAGACCAATACCGAAGATCTTCATCAAAGATGGGATTGCCTTCTTTATCTCTTTGAATAGCATGAATTATGGATATTTTAATGTCTTCGTGAGATGTTTTTCCCACGAAGACCTAAGAATGCCAAAGAATCCACTAGCTAATAATTCAACAATGTCTGGTTGAGACAAAGTGTTGAATTTAGTGATGTAATCGTTAGCTACCATGAGACATATGATTTAGTTTATTAAGAATTTCTTGTTCACTAAATCCATCTATATTCCATTCATAAATTTTATTAGAGGATCTGAAAACTGCTTATCTAGATTTCTTTCTTGAATTGTAAATCCGGAGGAGTTGATGCGAATACCAATTTACGGTGATACTTGTGTTATTGACAGATTAATTTATTTAATTGATCACGATTAATTTATTTAATTGATCATTAAGGTTTGAAATAGAAGAATGGTCGGAAGAACTTTCATTATTATCATCGATTCTACACGATCAATAATGATAATAGTTCCACTTGGACCGGGTTACATTTTGAGTTTTTTTAAATAATTTTTCAATGGAATGGACCAATTAAGTCATCTTTATTAGGTAAACTTAAATTATATCTGCTTTTAAGTAAATTTAGTAAAGGTTGTTCTATCTTTGAATCGGGTTTTTGATAATACCTTCTTCAAATTTTTCTTCAATTCTATCTAGTTGTTTTCCCTATTTGCTAGATATTGATTGCTAAAGTTTAATTGTTCAATTATTTTTTTGTCGTTATTAGTTCCGTCGTATTTTGAAGGACTAGCAATAATGTAAGTTTTTAATCGAATTAGAATCTGCTTTCTAATGGGGATGATGGTGATACTTTGGATCTGTCTTCTTTAATCCATTGAGTTTTACTAATAACATTGCATTTACCTTGATCACATATATACAAATCGTAAAAAGTGATGTTAATTTCTTCATTTTTGATAAATCTTTTCCATCTATTTATTATCTTATCTCTTTCCTTTTCATTGGATGGATGATCTAAATAGATGTCTTTTTTCTTTATTAGATTTTGAATTAAAATCTTTAACTAAGTTATCCCAATTTAACACGAATTCTTTTTAATGACTCTTAGTTGATTATGAATAGGGGCATTAAAATCGGTATGTGGGATGGGATAAGCAGAGGATCTTAGGGAAGAAGAGTCTTCATCTTGACGGTATCGATTCTGAAATATAACAGGGATGACTAACTTGTCCTTCATTAAGAATACCTTTAAGTTTGATATCTTTAACAAGAGGATTACTTGGGACCTCGATTCTCTCTTAGTGTGGGATAACTGAAGGGATGAAGAACTAGAAATATCTTGATGATAATCGGTGACCTAAATACGTTCAAAACTAATTTTAACAGTTCCATCCGAAAATTGTTGGATATTTTCTATATTCAATAAATTGTTAATTATGGGTTCTTTGTGGTAATTCATTTGGTAAAGTCCATTGATTAGGTAAGTTAATATCCTTCCAAAGAATTGTTCTTGGGATCCGGATATTAGCATCACTAGTTGAACTTTGAATTAAAAGCTGTTTGATCTTTTGGGCTTTTATTAAGAGCATGAACGTTCAAATTTGACTTCATCGCCTTATAATAAATCCTGTAAATCAAAGCAATGGGTTGAGATCCTTGAATCATTTGAGTAATCTCTCCATCGGTTTAATATTTAATGATAAGGCTTTAAATAAGTTTTGATCATTTGAGACTCGAGGTGAAATCGGAAAGCGGTTGAAATGGATAGGTCCATTATGCAAACTTGCTTCCATTGCACCAATAATGCTTGGATAGTAATTTAAAAATCTAGCATCTCTAAGGCGCAGGTAGATTGATGAATTAATTCCTTTTCTATTAAGAGGTTTAACTTCAACTTGAACAAGACCTATATGTATAAAATTATAACCCTTTTTCTATGTTTTTAATAACTTCTCGGTGATAAAAGACTACAATTTTAAGTATTCTTTGTTAATTGCATAAACTCTCTCAATGGGTTTTGACATTATAATCGATTTTAAATTTATCCGAGAATGTTGACCGATAAATTTCTTTTGGGAGATACCTTAGGTATATTCCAGTTGTTTAAAACTTGATTAATGTTTTCATAATTATGTTCTTCTTGGTTCACTATATCTCGAACAGAGGCAAAAGTGACTTGCTGTTACTAAGCGAGGAGCTAGATCTGAATAACCTACTCATCTTGATTGCTTTCAAAAATAAAATCTTACTCAAAGCTCATTCATGCATACCCTGCTTACCCAAAGTAGACTCATACCTATGTTCTATAACCCGACACCGCTTTCACACCTGAGACTTACAAAGGTTAGACACGAACTAGGTGGACTACGAAAGTAAGTAAGGTGACTTTAGAACTTTGATGAAGAAGATAATTTTGAAATAGTAAAGAGAAGTTTGATGAAAGAGATCTGGCTAAACAGTTACCAATAACAAACAACTTGGCTCTGATACCCATATTCAGTTTATATATATATATATATATATATATATATATATATTTATATTTCATTTATTTATATCTTGTAAAAACTTTTAGTCTTTTTATAGATACAAGGGGTAACCTCTTCGTTAGTTCCCAAACTATAGCTGTTTTTTGCGTTTAGTCCCCTGACAATTTTTCCGCGTATTTCGTCCTCAAACTATATGTTTCCTTTATGTTAGTCCCCAAAATACAGTACCTTTTTCACATTTAGTCTCCAAACTATGATTGTTGTTCTTGTTTAGTTCTCAATGTATAGTTGGACAAAGATTATAAAAATAATAAAGTCTAAAGACGAAATACGTGAAAAAAATAGTGTGGGACAATTTGGGGACTAAACGCAAAATGCAACTATAGTTTGGAACTAAACGCAAAAACAGGTATTGTCAGGAATAAGCATGTGAATAATATTCCTATTTACATATGATTTGATTATGATATATATATGAATGAATATGCAAGTATGCTTGCATTAAGAAAAGCTGTAAAGTCCTTTGATAGATAATAGAAACATATGTACAAGGACTTAAAATGAATTGATCATATATGTTAGGTTGATCCTACATAAGCAAAACAGCTTTGTAAAGTCCTTAAAAAGAAATGATGTACAAGGACTATAAAAATAGAAAGATCAAGCATATTAGGTTGATCTTATGATGTAATAGATAAAGCTTGTCTAATCGTTTAGTCTTGCACTGTAAATCGTGAGTCTGCCAGAGAGTCGAGGAAAACTCGAGAGCTATCATCGGCGTAATCGTAGTCTGCAAAGATAGTAGATCTCGGAGTTCGTAGACTTCCGGGAGAGACGAGAAATGATTGTAGTGTGTCGAGGAGAACTTCCTCAAGGCCGTAGTCTGCTGAGGAAGTCATGTTCGAATCGTAGAGACGACCCTTTCTGGTAGCCGACCGAGCATCTGCCCAAGCCGAAGTCTCATCGATCGTGATCGGAGGCGAGATCGTAGTCGAGCAAGATCAGATGAAAACAACAAGCACAACGACAGAAATCGTAGAGTGTCAAGATCTGATCTCGGAGTTGTAGTGTCTGCACAGCCAAAGCAGAATCGTAGAGTGCGAAACTAAGACCTAAAACGGATGTGCTCCTGAATGCGAATCGTAGAAGCAAACACGATTCTCAACAATTGAGCACTCCTGAATATCGAAAGGAATGAAGCCTCTGGTTGGCACTCGCATAGATCGTCCCACCTAAAGGAAACCAGAGAGCACTCAATCTAATCATGCAAGCTAACGAGAAGATCTAAGCACCAACCCAATCAGCATCAAGATTGAGTTGTGAAGCCATTCAAAATAAAGTCTTCCACAAGGAAATCGAAGAAGACTTACATGAATGGACTGACTAAGGAAAGTCGACAAGTCGATGATGTTGTCCAATGACGAAGACAACGATCTTGGAAGCAATCGGGATCGTAGTGTTTGCCAAACAAAGAAAGAAGCCCGATGGAGTGTACACAAAGATCTTTGGTCGATTATGCGAAGAAGCGAAGGCTAAAGTGATTAAGCATACGGGTCATCCATTGATGATAAGTGAACGGAGATCACAAGGAGAAAGCGAACTGAGCATGCTACAAATCTGAAATGTCTTGCTATTCAGAAGGGACCATAACAAAGAGTCAAGTCATCAGTATCTGAGATCAGTCGAGGCAAACAGAAGTATCGAGGCACTGTAAAGGAAGAGGTGTTCCACATTGGAGATCTAATGAACACTCTTCAAGATCGTAAGTGATAATGCTACACATCAAAAAGTAAGTCAACAAGACACTACGATCAAGTCCAAGAAGGCATGCATCAAAATCGTAGAGTTCGAATAGGCTGAAGACTGAAGCATTGGCAACAGTTCAATCTGAAGGGTAATATCCGGACAAGAGCTTATTGAGAGCATCGATGCAAGGACAACCTCTGATCGAGAAATCAGAAGGGTGAAATAAAGTCGTCGACCTGCCCAAGATATCAAAGTGACATATCTGACAGGATTGGTGAAACAGCAGACTGCAGTGTCAGGAAGTTAGAAAAAGGTGTCATGTCACATCTGCAGTCTGCACCAAATAACTCGAGATCTGTGAAGTCATTTGAATAGCTTCCAACGGCTACTTTCCAACGGGAAGATTGGGAAGCAGTATAAATCAACAGAAGCTCAAGGATCAAAGAAGCTAATGATTGTGAAGTTGTAGAATCGTTGAGTTGGTGAATGCTATTGTTGACTCTACGAGTTCCACCAAAGATCAACAGAACAAGTCTCAGTGACAGTGAGACTACCAAGGTGGAAGTGAAGCAGTTTTAAAGAAGAACACAAAGAGATCAAAGCTTCACTCAACAAAGATGAGAATGCCACTGAAGATGGCAGCCAAGCTGAGAGCCGAGAAGGCCAAGAAAATAGCATTCAGAAAAGTGGCTGAGTACAAAGAAGATCAAGAGAGCCACTCTACGAATCACCATGAATCTAAAGCTGAAACTGAACAAGTGCAGAACCATGTCTGCAAAACATTCAAGAAGGGTTCAGGGATCACCAAGTGCCAGAAGAACTACCAAAAGCTCAGGGGCTTAGTAAATTCAGATAGTGATGGTGCACAGCTGACATCAGATGAAGATGAGCTGAAAAGAGTAAAGATCAGCTGCACCAAAGAAGATATGGTCCAGACTCGAAGCTGAACGCAAAGAGGACTACACCAAGCTGCTAAGAACAAGAGATGTTCAAAACTTAATGACATCTTAGCAGCTCAGCACCAACAACAAACAACTACAACAACAAGAAGCCAGGGCCTGAGGGGTCCTTGTCCGGAGGGACTAAATGAGTCTCCAAGCCTGCTGGGCTTGAAGAGTTCCTAGGGAATTAGAAAAGTTCCAAGGCTGCTGGACTTGAAGAGTTCTTAGTGAACTAAAGTTCCAAGGCTGCTGGCCTTGAAGGAATCTTAGTGATTCAGGGTGCTGCCCTTCCTTAATGGAAATCCCGCTAGTTAAAAGCAGAAGAGTGGATTAGGAGCTTGAGTCTCTGAACCACTTAAAACCCCTTGTGTCTTTTACTTTATGTCATTTACATTATGTACAATAACTGCTATAACTGCTATATATGTTTTAACTGCTTACCATTAAACTAACTCTATGAACAATGTATGTATGATTATGATTATATCAATGAAGGGGATCTTTTACTTATTCCGCTGTGCTTGAAAAGATTCTTATGTTTGTCATATGCCAAATTGTTAGCAATACAGAACAAATCAGAAAAGTATTTGAAAAGAACAAGGATCTATTCAACCCCCCTTCTAGATCTATTGTGCCTACTGAGAACTAACAGGTATAGTTTGGGGACTAACGAAAACGTTATCCCTAGATATAATATAGTTATATGAATATTTAGGTAGTGGACACTTGATATTGGTTTTGGATCACTTTGTTGGTATCTCATAAAAGCATGATATTCCTCGTGAATTCTTATGAGTGATCCACATAAAATATTTATATAAATATAGTTGTGAAATATTGAATCCAACGAACTCTGATTACGATACCCAGACTCATTCTTGTCTATGAAACACTGGTCAAGATAAATGTGAGTGTATCCAATGTCAAGTGGTTGAAACTAATTTTCACTTCATAAATAGAATATATAATCATATATACTTCGGTTATACAATATTAGTATTTGTATATTTGTTTCAAGTATTATCAAAGTGATTTAACTCATTCATACTTGATTAAAATTATATTGCCAAGTATAATTATAAATTGATCATTCATATATATTTGTGTTATTATATAAGAGTACAAACTTTTATATACTCGGAATATAATTGATTTTTATTTGCTTTTAAAGAAAGCATTTTTCTCTCTCATATAAAAGTTAAATAAACTTTTATATAAGTGAACCAAACATCTATATCTGTTTAAATATAGAAACACATTCATTATTTATACAAGTAATTAAACTTTTATAAACTGCGTTTCATATTTATATATTTACTTAAACAAGAAGCATTTTTATATACATAAAAGTTAATTGAAAAACTTTTATATACTTGAACTGCAAAGATTATCTGCTTAAATTAACTTTAATTACAAAAGAGTTTGAACTTTTATAAATTAAACTGAATCATATATATTTGCTTATGTGAAGCATATTTCAAAAAGCAACTTTTATCAAGAAGAGATTTTTGGGAAGTTAGTTTATTTTATGTATATGTGAGAAGAAAAGAATTTTTGAACCAGGAACAAAGTCGTAGAGAGGTCAACGAGTAGTTGGGTCTCTAGTGTGCTTTTAAAGTAAGGAATTGACTTTTGTTTCAAGACCAAATCTTAAGATAGAACTAAACTCAGGAAACAAGTACAACTACATTTGAGGAAGCAATGGAGAGCTACTGTCCAAGAAAATTAGTTGTAGGAATAGTTTGAAAGTTTTCACTATAAAAGTTTTGTAAAGACTTCTCTGCCTATTGAAGTAGTATTTATTATTGATAGTAATAAGATTCCAAGTCTTGCAGAGGAGCTTGGAACTGGATGTGGACGTAGCAACATATCCTGTATTATGAACCAGCTAAACATGTGTGTACTGTGTGATTGTCTCATCTCTTTCTTTACTTCAGCATATTTAATTATCACATAGTAATTAATAATTTTAAAAGGGAAAAGTAAAATTTAAAATTAGTAATAATCTATTCAACCTCCTCTTCTAGATTATTATTGAATTTTCAAATGTAAAAGAGAAAATCTAAATTATTATCACATCAACATATCCTATCCAATCAGGATTACCCAAATAAACAGAAACAAAGCCAACAAATGAACTTTAACAGGCTTACAACATTTATCAGATGCAAATCTTATAAGACAGTTAAGGAAAATTAATGCAATTTAAATGAAAGTCACAATACCTTCAAGATCTATTGGAAGATCTCCTATTGGGGTATTGTATACAGTGGCTCTTGTAAGAGCACATTTTGGACTGTAATAGTGGTGAGATGGACCGAGAAGAAAAATCCTAGAACTGGAAGGGGAAAAAATAAAGTACATAGCGAATTAGCTATAGGTAAAGTTATTCAATAAATGTGTGAAACAGCTCATAACGATTTAAATGTGACAGCCTCCCTTTCTAAGACCACATGGTTAGTGAATAATGAGGCTGTTAACACATTCTCTCAGAAACACCATACGGAGTAGACAAAGAAAAAGAATAAACTCACATATTACTTGGGTCAATGTTGCCAAATGCAAAAGCCGCAGCACGGCCTGAATAAGAATAACCTGCATGACTAGTGGGTTCAATTCCACCATAACAATTGATTCACATTAGAACTATGACTGATAACTCAAGGATAAAGGTTCCGTACAAGATTACTTACGGTGCAATCACACCTCTCACATTCGAAGATTTAGGGAGGCCAGAAGCTCTAAGCCATTCGTCAAGCTCTTCTGCTAATTTTTTGGCTGACGAAGGAAATAAAGTGTCAAAATGTCAGGCTAACTTAAAGAGACCATCTTCCACCCAATAATACTCTGTTAAATATGAATGATTGAATAGATACTTGAAAACCACTAAGCACCAAGTAATATCTATTTTACAAAAATCAATCAGTATTTGTATAATACCATACTATTCAAACAGGACAATAAGTACGGAGAACATGTTCGGTTGAACATGCACCAAGCAAGAATGTCAAATAATACATGTTTACTATATATTATACGTAGCACCCTCTTATAATGATGTCTTTATTGCATAGTATCATTTACCCATGGTTATTAGTCAGGGGAAGGTTGGATCAGATCATACCCATGCCAGAAAAAACAGAAATAAATGTAGGCCCAGGCCTTGTGCAGCCCATCTTTGGTCTAATATAGCCTAAGCATACCCACAATGACCAGACCTGGAAGAGAATATTTTTCCTTGTCAATTAAGAAATTGTTACTCCCTCCGTCCCATAATAAAAGTCTTTATTACTATTTTAGGTAGTCCCAAGTTAAATGTCTACTTACCTTAAATGATCTATTTTTTACAATAATTTACCTATAATACCCTTATTATTAATTGTTATATTTCTATTTTCTATGCATATTTATGGAGCATCACTAGTAATGTGCAGAAAACTATGCAATTAAATGAGAATTTAAATATGGACAATTTTGTCATTTTATCATCTTTCTTAATATGTGCAAAAAGTCAACCAGGACTTTTATCCTAGGACGGAGGGAGTATTTATTAAGTATTAATACATGAAACATACCACCTGTCTGCCATTGTGTCTCGGATGTACTTGGCTTTCATCTCAACTACTTGGGACCTTAGCTAGTAGCTCAAAAGAATAAGTATCAGTGCACATTTTTTTATATATCCTTTTGCAGATGTTAAAAACCCAATGATATGATACAAATTAAACATCAATTGACCATATGAATAAATGGTAATACTACAAGTATGAATATATGTATATCCCTATGCCCCTAGGATGGGGAATCAAAGGTACGCATGCTGAAACCCAAGACACTTGACCAACTCAACGAGTCACAGGCTGCTCGAATCACCATGCATCATTTATGTACCATCTTGTTGGCATTAACGGATAAGGAGTCACAAAGAAATTGGAGGAACAAGGATTTTCCAATAACTATGCGAAAAAATGAAGCGAACTAGCCACCTAGGAAAGAAATACAACTTGGTGTCTTAATAGTTCTTTTTGGGATTTCCTTACCTTGAGAGACCTAATACTACGCATTAGCATATTAATATAATGCCTTGAAACAAAAATATTTTCAGAAATTAAAAAGAAAACGGCAAAAGAGTTCCAATAAAAAATCAAAAATATTAGCACTACCATTCTTCAACTTGATGGTTATACTAGTTATGAAGAATAAAATGATTATGTCGAAATATGATGGAATTAGATCCTATGTTTCGGTTTTAAACCGAACCCACCATTAGCTTTATAAATCATTAACAATTTTAGTTTTACAACTTATATTTGTATATAATATAAACTAGTTAAAAAATTACATTTACTTGGTCAAACACTCAAACTAGTCAAGAAAAGTTGAAGTTACTAGCAAGAGATTAGAGAATCAGATCCAGGGCCATAGTTCTGCCTCTCTGCTTCCCGGTCTCTCCTCCTCTCCGATCTAGTGTTCTCTCGTTCCCGGATCCCAAAAGGTTTCTTTTTTTCTTCTCTTTCACTCCAATTTTCTCCGTCTCTCAAGGTCTTAGTAGTATGTTGTGTATATTTCCCAAAAGTTATATTTTTTTCTCATTTTTACTTCTTACGCATGTATACTACAATACTACTCCAATTTCTTTTTCTCAAGTTCTTAGTAGTATGAAATTATGTGTTTTTTTATGTCTATATAGTTACTCTGTACCACACTCTTTTCATTTTTTTTTTGTTTTGTAAACATATATAGATATGGAGTTAAATTTTGTTTATGTTTCTTCAATGCATGTGGGTTTTCAGATTCTGATATTAATTTTGTTGTAGTTGGGAAGTAATTTTGTTGGTGAATTGTTGATCCTTTGATTGTTTCAAGTTTGTAAAAAGGCAGCACAGCCCAAATCGACAAAACCACGCAAATAACCCAAAACCAATAGATCGGCCAAACAAACCTAAACCAACAAAACCACAAACCATGCACAAAAGCATGAAACAATCGGCTTTGGTTTTCTAGTTCTCCAAACCGACATTGTCAATTTTGGTGTTTCTACTTTCTACAGAGGAAATCGGCAAAACCCGAACACATGCACCTATCCAAGACCATTAGTTGTTGGTTCCAACCCCCCCCCCCCCCCCTTCCCTTCCCTTCCGATCATAATTGTACCACAAATAACAAAAGAAATTACATACTATCCAAAGTAAACAACCTAATATCTTCTCTGAAACCTTATACTGTCTTTTGAATTTTATTTTATATTTAAATTTGTGGTTGTTTTGACCTATCTACTTGGCTAATTTTTACATTTTTCATAATTATCTCGAAAATTTTCAGTTTCATTACAATTAAAGGCCGACAGAATCAATATGATGTGATAAACCAACTACAGCCCGTTTTCCCCGAACAATATTAAAGGATTCTTTCGTTCTTCTTAGTGGGTTTTAGGGCTTGTTTCATCATTGGAAAAATAATAATAATAATTAAAAAAAAAATAAACAGCTAGGAATCTTCACATCTGAATTAGATAGCAAAATCCATCAGAATTCACACATTTAAGTTAATTAAAACAACCTATTAGAGTCAAAGCTGATGAACATATTACACCGAAAACATAATCACACATTCCGAAAATAATAATAATAATAATAATAATAATAATAATAATAATAATAATAATAATAATAATAATAATGCATGACAGTTTAACATAATCATTCAGCAATTAGAAGGTCAAATTCATATAATTGATGGAAATCTGGACTTACGATTATCAGTGTACCATGAACCGGCGTGTGATGATCTCCTAATTTTCTCCATATCCAGAAATAAAAAAAATATGCCTAGTAAGATGATCAGAGATGTTAAAATTTAGAGTATAGATTCCTGGGCAAAAGTAGGCAAGACAAAACAAAGTGACGTCTCTCTTCTCTCTCCACGTTTTTTGTTTTCAATTTTAAATTTAACACTGTTTCTGAGTTTGGAACAGAAAAGAAAAGAATAGAAAATTTAAATTAGAACCGAAAAGAAAAAAAAAGAATAGAAAACTTGAAGTTTTCCTTTGTGTTGTTTCTGAGTTTTTAATGAAAAAAAATAAAAAATTTAAAATTGAGGACATGAGTTATAATTTAAAATTTATTATATTAAAAATTGAGGATAATATGAGAATTATAAAAATATTACTTATTCCAATTTATTTTCAGTCCAAATCAGGTCAATTTTGGACGAAAAACTTTGGCAGGAAAAGTGGTCAAGTTTTCTATCTATTTCTTTTCTTTTCTGTTTATTAAAAAACTCAAAAATATAAGAATTAGAAAGAAAACTTAACTTTTCTATCCATTTATTTTCTTTTCTGTTCATTTTAAAACTCAAAAACAGAGCGCAAGTGTTTTGAACCCTTTTAATTGAGAGTTTAGTTATGTTGTCTTTATTAGTGGAAGTTATTAATTGTATATTTAGGGGTGGTTTGATAAAAACTGAATGAATCTGAATTTAAATTTGAATGAGCTGAATCTGAATCTGAATGAGTTGAATCTGAATGAAAAAAACTGTTTGATAATTGACATGTCTAAAACATCTGAATGACAAAATTTTATTATTTTATCCATCTGAAAAAATTCAAAATTGTTGTAAATTTATTTAATATTACTTAATATAATAGTTAATATTTTTTTTAAATTTAAATTATTTTTTTTACTTCATTCAGCTGCTCATTAAGCTAAAAAAATCTGACTTAGCCATTCAGCTCGTTCATCTTACCGATTCAACCATTCAGATCAAAACAAACGCACTGACTGATTCAACCATTTAACTCCATGAAGCTCTAAACAAATACATCCTTACTCTTGTACTTTCTAATATATTTTGGATATGTTGAAATTAAAAAATAATATATATTACAAATATTTACGTGATCTTTTATTAATAAATTTTTTGAAGAAATATGTAAATAAGTAGTTTATAATTATAATTCGGTATAATTTTAACACAATTCTTTAAAATATTTAATTTTAATATATTTCATACTATTTTTATCAAATTGTTTAAAAATCATTAAAAAATAAAATTAATAAGTTATTAGTTTTAGAGGTAAGCATGAAAGAAAGATACAACCTTAAATTTTTTAAAATTCTGCGAATAGATTCTAAGGCTATGTTTGTTTGTAATGATTATACTTAGGATAAGACTATTAATCCAAAGTGTCTTATTTGTTTTCAAATTTAGACTTGGAACTATTAGTCTAGGGATTATAAAATGACTTAATAGTCTTTAGATTATAATTATAATCCCGAGATTATAATACTAGGATTAATAGTCTTGAGATTATAATCCTTGCAAATAAACATAACCTAATTGTATATAAAGGGATTAACAGAGTATGTCCAAAATTCATTCCACATCGATGATGTTGTTGGAGTGTGGTTTATTGGGTCCAAAGAATTTAGAGGACTCATGCCACGTGGTCGGATGATTGTATTGGCAGACTGAAAGTTTGATATTTTAGAAGGGTCAAATTCTAAATTGACTTGTGATCCCTCGTTTTATTAAACTTCCTATTTTTAAGGAACAACGATCCTATTCAATTATGGGAATTACAGTTATAAAAAAACTCTAAGTAACTCCTATTTTAACTCGGGGACGGACGTGGTAAATTGAGACGGCGTGATCAAATTATAAATACAGCCATAATCAAAGTACAAGGTACACACATTATTTACTCATATATGCTAGAGCAGTTTAAGACCTCCATTGTTGACGTTTTTGCCCTGTACTTATTTTTCACACCAAAGTTATCCCTCGGTGGCCCCTACCGTCAAGCTTTTTGGTGTGTTTGTTTGTTTACTGTGCAGGTTTTTAGTTCGTTGTTTGGTGATTTTGCGAGCTGTTGGTCGTTTTACCGATCAATATATGCGTGCAAGTATACATGGTCAACAAGTAATAAAGAGTAAGTAAAGTATCGTTCCCACGGAGAATTAACTAATAAAGTTCACCAAGCACTAGCCCATAATCATTTCAGTCTTATTTAAACGAATGATTTGATATTTTATATTTAAACTGTGAAATTAAATAAATCTAACTATTCCTTGAGTGAGATTAGATAATGAAGACCTGAGATTACAATTTCATCTATTGAATAATTTAAATCAACGCACTCCTTGTTAAGCCAAATTACTTGCATTGCATTGCTAATCGAGAACATGAAAGTAAAGTACAACCATATCTCAATGTATTATACCCTTATCAAATATAATTCCCAGTTGAAAGAATACACATGAACACCCAAATTACCTAAACCACTATACGTCTATGTAATTTACAAATAATTAGGGTTTAAGCCCAAGTTCTCAATTAACTACGAGTGGTGCTTCGGTATATGTCTATCCTAAGCACAAATCATACATCCCATCACAATGTAGAACATACAATCACAAGCTATCAAGATCAAATCTAAACCCATACTTCGTCTTTCAAGTTCATATGAGTTATCACATTAATTGATGGCCAATCAACTAAGAAAATAAGCATGAATCTTAATAGACAATCTCATAGCAATCAATAAGGTTAACAATGAAGTATATCAGATTAAACTAAGCAATAGAATCCATTGCAATCCCAAAATAGAGTTTAGATCATAGTTGAATTAAACCCACCATCCACATATTGAATAAACATCATAAAATTATAAATAGGAATCAAAGAGAGGTTAAGTGTAGAGAATTGAAATGCAAATCTGTTCTCCTGCTCCAAGATGGAATCTCTGATGCTTTCAAATTGCTTCAAGTCTTCAATCTAATCAACTCTAGAAATTACTACTCTAATCTACTCTAATCTAATATAAAAATTAAAGAAAAGAAAAGAGCATATGTAATGTAAAATGATCCCCCAAGGGTGGAATCCCCTCTACATAGTGACAATACGTCTAATATATAAGCCCTAATTGAACTCCCCTCTAAGTTACGCTTCAATCGCACTATCTAGTGAAAAAGTCATCTCTAGTCAACTTCCGAAGTGGCACGACCGCACTGGAATTGGCCTGAAGTTGGGCGCGCCCGCGCTCAAGTATCAAATTGCATTTTTTTTCTCCAGGGAATGGCGCGGCCGCGCCTAAAATACACTGGAAATCCGCGCCCGCGCCGTATGTTTTCTGCTGCAGTGTCCTCTGGTAAAATGGCCATAACTTTTGATCCGGGAGGAGTTACGGGGCCTGCCACCTATCAAATCGAAGCTCTCGACGAGCTCTACAACTTTTATTATTTGAGAATTGAGAAATGATGGACGGATGAAGGCTGAAATTGGGTTGGAAGTGACAGCTATGCAAATGGCCATCCAAAACAGTGACGTTCAACGTTCGTTGGTACAAAGGTCATAACTTTTGCATCTGAATTCCGATTGGAATGATTCAAGATGTTCCGAAAAGCTAAGAAGAAGCTCTACAACATAATTCAAGTTCCAAGCCAAGAACATGAAATGAACATGAAAGCCCAAACGATCCCCAGATTTCTTTTCCTTACGTTTTCATACCAATAGTCGCTCACATCGTTCCCAAGCTTAAGATCTACAAAATGAACACAAAATGCATGAAAAGTAACTAAGAAACATGAGTATAAGCAACTAATTCAAGTAACAGATACCGGATAATTAGGTATAAAACCTACTTATCAAATACCCCCAAACTTAAACCGTTATTTGTCCCCAAGCAACACAATATAATGCAATCTACATGCTATGCAAGCTACGCTACTATGATAATGAATCCCAAGATTTCCAGCCATGCTGAGAATTACAATAAGATATGCCTCAGAGAAATATCAAGATCCAAGAACAAAGCATCAAACTATGCTAAAGGCATAATGACATACAATTAGACAATCTCAACCTGCTATAGAGATGTTGTGTGTGTGTGTTGTTGTATTCACAGATAAGCTTGATAAAGGTGAAGATTTCATATGCTATACTGCTTAAGAAAGAAAACTGAGGTTCAAATCAAGAACTATGCATATAAATGAAACAACAACTACTCCAACACATCAGTACAAGCTATGGTTCAACAAAGGGTTTATTATGCTTTATTTTTACTCACGAGGTCGATTTTTGCACTTTTTCGTGGTGTTTATTGATTTTTTTATATAGCGAGTGCGTTTTACGCTCCATCTCACCCCTTTCAAAGATTCAATGATTCCGCTCAAGAAGGTTTCAAGATAGATTTGTCTTTTTTTTATAGCAAGCATACCCATGCGTTCCCAAAACTTGAGTTTTAGTGTCTAGCAGACATTACTCACTTCCTACACAATTCTGTCTTTAAAACAACGTTTTCCTCTCCGCATACAAACAAGCTAATCTTAACCAAGAAGCAAATATGAACACTGGCGTGCTACCTGGTAGCATCTAAACAACATGCATAAATTACATCATGTATAAAATTATAACTCAGCTCAAGATATTAACCAAGCTCAAGAATCTCTCAAATTTCTATGTCTTCATTGGCCAAATTAGAATTTAACTAACTAAAAACCTGGGATTATGCAATGTTATGAAACTAAACAAATAATACGCAACAAAAAGAAAAAATTTACGTCAAAATTAAACTAATAACTACTAACATGCAATTAACTATAACATGAAATTACTCTATATGATGCAATTACACTATATGCTCTAAACTACTGACTAAACCCAATACCTCCAAACTTAAAATGAACAATGCCCTCATTGTAGTTAAAAGTGAAAGAATACTCCCCTAAGTGGCAATGTCATCTCCGTTCGCCTCCTCAAGATCCGATGGTATATCAGGCGATGGCTAAGTTTGAGATATTCTATAGTTGGAAACTGAGTGTGGGCTTCTAACTGTCTGAATGCTTGAGTCAGAAATTCTAAAAATTTAGCATTGTTTGTTTTCTATGACTGAGCTATAAGCGCCGTATACATTTGTGTTTTTAGTTATGTAGTTAGCCACTGCATACTCTGCAGCACTTCGGACATGACTTGATATATTTTTTGACTTTTGTTTGATCCTGAATGTTTATAACAATTGGATTGAACCTGAGAGGAGAAACAATCAAACTATTATTAAGACTTACAACTATCAATCATCTACGAAATATTGAAAGTATGAAGACTTAAACATAGCTGAAGAAGTAAATGGAAATGTAAATAAGAATTAAACAAGGAGGGAGAAAGATTGGACGGGGTGCCTCCCATCGAGCGCTTAGTTTATATTCGTTCAGCCAGACTTCTTTTTGTCAATGTTATCCAATTCCTCTACGATAAGCGAGGAACCCTCCATCCATTAAAACTGCAGTGTGCGTTGGGAGGTTCCCCTTCGTGAGAGTCTTCGAATTGAAGCCACCTAGCCTATTTCCTATACATGACGTCCCCAGTTCCATTACATAACTAGGTGCTTCGTCCGTTGTATTTGTGAATAAATTATTGCATTGAGGCATGAAAAATACAACGGACTTTTCCTCTTTTATTTTCTCTTCCTCAGCCCACCATGGTGTATAAGAGGCCTCATTATCATACTGATCATTACTTTGAATGTGGCTACCAAGGGGACATGGGTGTGCAAAGTTCACTGAATTTTTCAACTTCGACTGAAAAGGCAATTGGGGTATTATACAAGTCAGTTCATGTTCTACACTATCTAATTCCCCAGTTGTCTCCTCAATGACAACTTCTTTGAGCTCATCCAGTGGCATGTACACTTCTGGTTATCCATCAATTTCATCATCCATGACATAGCACCAATTATTTTGAGGGCGATTGTTCAAGGCTTCGAACATTTGATCCATCTGGTTTTGAAGATTCCGAATTTACTTCTCTTGCTCAATCATCTTTTCCTATGTTGATGCTATAAATTTGAACCACAATTCCTCCATTCTTGAATTATCATTTTCAATTTCGAAATCCATGTATTGAGGACCATTCATTGACGAATTAATGAGTTGTTCCATCTAGCTGTTAAGATTTTGGGTTGATAACTCCTGACTTATCATCATCTCTTCATGGTCTGCTATGCTTTTTGACATGAATTCCTTCAACCTTGAATTTTCTTCTTGTTGCATTGGAGGTGGATATGAGAAATCCGATGGATGTGTTGGACTTAGGACACAATATTGGTCTCGATAGTTATAACTCCATTCAAAATCCGGGTGATACCCCCAACCTTGATGATAATTGGGATAAACATAGTTGTTGAGGTAATCACCCCCAAACTGTACTTTTCCATCCCTGATGTTGCACTGATAACTCGGATGCTCGCCAGCACAATATTCACATGTAACTGCTATTTCTCGAGTATGTTGGGCTGCAAGAACATCCAACCTTTCTGAAAGTTTTGCAATTTGTGCTAACAATGTAGACAATACATTGAGTCCTTCAGTTCTTGTGTTCCTTGGTTGAGTCATAATTGCATAAGGCCATTGATAAGAAAAGTCACCCATGGTACCTGAAAAGAGATAAATATAAGAAGATAATTAAAACAAAAAAAAAATGTTAAAAGTAAGACCAATTTGATTGAAATTAATGTTGGAAAAAAAATTTATTAAGCTAATTCCCCGGCAACGGCGCCAAAAACTTGTTGGTCGTTTTACTGATCAATATATACGTGCAAGTATACACGGTCAACAAGTAATAAAGATTAAGTAAAGTATCGTTCCCACGGAGAATTAACTAATAAAGTTCACCAAGCACTAGCCCATAACCATTTCAGTCTTATTTAAACGAATGATTTGATATTTTATATTTAAACTGTGAAATTAAATAAATCTAACTATTCCTTGAGTGAGATTAGATAATGAAGACCTGAGATTACAATTTCATCTATTGAATAATTTAAATCAACGCACTCCCTGTTAAGCCAAATTACTTGCACTAGATAGCTAATCGAGAACACGAAAGTAAAGTACAACCATATCTCAATGTACCATACCCATATCAAATATAATTCCCAGTTGAAAGAATACACATGAACACCCAAATTACCTAAACTACTATATGTCTATGTGATTTACAAATAATTAGGGTTTAAGCCCAAGTTCTCAATTGACTATGAGTGGTGCTTCTGTATATGTCTATCCTAAGCACAAATTATACATCCCATCACAATGTAGAACATACAATCACAAGCTATCAAGATCAAATCTAAACCCATACTTTGTCTTTTAAGTTCATATGGGTTATCACAGTAATTGATGGCCAATCAACTAAGCAAATAAGCATGAATCTTAATAGACAATTCCATAGCAATCAATAAGGTTAACAATGAAGTATATCAGATTAAACTAAGCAATAGAATCCATTACAATCCCAAAATAGAGTTTAGATCATAGTTGAATCAAACCCACCATCCACATATTGAATAAACACCATAAAATTACAAATAGGAATCAAAGAGAGGTTAAGTGTAGAGAATTGAAATGCAAATCTGTTCTCCTGCTCCAAGATGGAATCTCTTATGCTTTCCAATTGCTTCAAGTCTTCAATCTAATCAACTCTATAAATCATTACTCTAATCTAATATAAAAATTAAAGAAAAGAAAAGAGCATATGTAATGTAAAATGATCCCCCAAGGGTGGAATCCCCTCTACATAGTGACAATACGTCTAATATATAAGCCCTAATTGAACTCCCCTCTAAGTTACGCTTCAATCGCACTATCTAGTGAAAAAGTCATCTCTAGTCAACTTAGAAGTGGCACGACCAAGACTTTGGAATTGGCTCGAAGTTAAAAGCCACCAAGTATCAAATTGCATTTTTTTTCTCCAGGGAATGGCGCGGCCGCGCCTAAAATACACTGGAAATCCACGCCCGCGCCGTATGTTTTCTGCTGCAGTGTCCTCTGGTAAAATGGCCATAACTTTTGATCCGGGAGGAGTTACGGGGCCTGTCACCTATCAAATCGAAGCTCTCGATGAGCTCTACAACTTGCATTCTTTGAGAAGTGAGAAATGATGAACGGAGAAAGGCTGAAATTGGGTTGGAAGTGACAGCTATGCAAATGGCCACCCAAAACAGTGACGTTCAATGTTCGTTGGTACAAAGGTCATAACTCTTGCATCTGAACTCCGATTGGAATGATTCAAGATGTTCTGAAAAGCTAAGAAGAAGCTCTACAACATAATCCAAGTTCCAAGGAAAGAACATGAAATGAACATGAAAGACCAAACGATCCCCGGATTGCTTTTCCTTGCGTTTTCATACCAATAGTCGCTCACATCGTTCCCAAGCTTAAGATCTACAAAATGAACACAAAATGCATGAAAAGTAACTAAGAAACATGAGTATAAGAAAATAATTCAAGTAACATATACCGGATAATTAGGTATAAAACCTACTTATCACGAGCAGTCAGATTATGGCATTAATATCAACGCTAAAAAGAGGGTCTAATTCTAATGTTAAATTACAATCACTAGTTTATTATTGGAGTATAGTTATGGCAGATAAGGGGAAGGTATTTCTAGATTAGGATAGGCCTTCGGTCGTCTCATTCACCCACTAGACCCGCAAGTCGATTAAAGATAGGCTCAGATCTAACAATCTAAAATTAATTCCGACGAACGCCCAATCGACTCCGGTCCAACGATAATTATTCTCTACCTTACCAACATGCTCTTGATTTTTGTAAGTGAGGGGTCGATGACCAATCCCAAACCCACACTCGTCAGGATCGGGATTAGGAATACAAATGATGTAATGAACGGGGACTGATTCGACTACAAAAAATTTAATAGGGGAAGGAGGCTCTGGAAACTTTGTACCTTCAACAAGAAGAATGGGATGTCAAGTTGGTAGAATTGGAGGGAAAGGGGGAGGTTTTCCTGACTCGCCGTAGGGATCGGGAATCTACTCCATAGAGCGGATCTCGGGCTCATCGCTTGGGTGGTTCACCAGAATGGCATAATTTGCATAAGGCCTACTCCAAGGAATCTGACAAAGGACGTGGGCACCTGCATGGCGACGGCGGGTTAACTCTCTAGAGTATGGGTGAGACTAACAAAGGACCCCCCGAGGGACATCCCCGATCCTATAATGCAGAAGTTCACGGAGTTAGAACAAAAGATAGCGGTTGCTGCTCAGACAAACTAATTACCAGTCAACCCGAAGTCCCCTTTTACTCTAGAGATTGATCGGGTTCGAGTTGACTTAACTAAAAAGATGCTTTGGAGATGTATGATGCCACGGGCGACCCCTATGATCATACCCACACGTACGAGCATCTTATGCATTACTATAAGCACTCGGATGCTGCTCAGTATCAAATGTTTGTCACTATACTAAAAAAAAGGGGCCTGGTTGTGGATGACGTCGCTGTTACCTAATTATATCGAGTCTTGGCAAGAGCTTTGCGATAAATTACATGATTGGTTCAGTAGTAACATGAGAAAAGAGAAATTAACAGCCTCTTTTATGCAAATAAAATAAAGAAATTGTTATCACATGACTTTTTGATATTTTCACATGAAAAATATTGCTATAAATGTATAGCGACGATAAAAGTCGTCATTATAGGATCTATAGAGACAGTTTTCATGTGGAAATATCAAAAAGGCTTGTGGAAATATCAGTTTCCTAAAACAACGGTCAAATGAGAGTTTGAGCCAATACTAGAAGAGATTTAGGGAAGTGGTCGGAATGGTGACATGTCTCAAAATTTCGCAGGCACTCGATTTTTTTACTACGGGACTAAATATTGAGCAATCACGAAAGTTGATGAAAGATATCATGTTCAATCCTCTAAAGGATTTGTCAGAAGCTTATGATATAACGGAGAATGTTATGGGAAGTCTTAAGCCACAATCTCGTTGGGTTGATTGACCTCGAGATCGGGATCACATTTATAATCCTTGGCCAAATACACAAGTGAAAAAGGAGACCCATAGCGGATCTGTGGGAAACAACATGCCTAAGTTTCGGTACATATTTAATAATAAACCTTACACTCTGCTCAATGTCGATCGTGATAGGATCCTTAACGAGATCAGGGATAAAACTTTTTTCGAGTCGTGTCCGATGAGTAATCGAGGAGGTAAAAATTTATTTTACCAATATCACCAAAGCATGGGACATTCGACCGAGGCATGCTAGCAGTTGAAAGATATGAATGAAAAGAACGTACAGAATGGGGAATTGGTGCACTATGTGTCAGGGCAGGAAAGGTCATTACTGCCATAAGATGGTGATCAGGCGCGACATTTATATCGACAACTTAAGTGGGATGAGCATCCTCGGTGGGTGGTGGATGTCATATAGGGGGGGGGGGTTCAGTTAGCAAATTGACAGGTAGAAAGCGACGGGGTACCTTAGACTCTATTTTGGCGGTATCCGAACAACCATTAAAATGGCAGCGCTTTATCCAAACACTATTATTTCCTTTTCTGATGAAGGAGCATTGGTTATCACGACGCAAGTGGGATTGGTTAATATAAGGAGGATCATGATAGACAATGGGTCCTCGGTAGATATTCTCTATAGCCATGCATACCAGAGGATGGATTTAGATGGGATGAAGACAGAGGTCGGGCTGAATCCCAATTATACGGGTTCAATAATTACTCGGTTCATGTGATTGTAACTATTGAGGTACTGGTCACCTTTGGCACGACTCCTTGACAGGTTTAGGTGAACATTAAATTTTTTATGGTGCTAGTTAATTTCGTTTATAATGTCATACTAGGTCGGACAATGTTGGTCGCACTACATTCGGTTACATCTGTTCCCATTTAAAAATCAATTTCTCACATCGCATGGGGTCGGCAAGGTGAAAGGGGATCTGGATATTGCTCAGAGATTTTACCAGCATACATTGACATCATCATCGATCGGGTTTAGTAAACAAAGACAAACAATGAAGATTGAAGTGGAACCATTTACTGAATGGGCGATAGAACCTCTTGCCCTTCCGAGTGAAGTGACTAAAGATGTGGAGCTTTTTCGAGGAGATAAAGAGAAGATAATGAAGATTGGGACGGGGCTTGGTGAATGCCTTCGGATGGGGATGATTGATATGGTTCAGACGTACACAAATATACTTACCTGGACAATTAATGACATGCCCGGGATAGACGAGTCACTTACGATTCTTTGGCTCAGTGTGGACCCAAGCCGAAAGCCCATGCGTTAGAGAAGTAAAATTTTTCTTTGAAAGGACATGGTGTAATAGATGAATAAATTACCAAGTTGTTAGAAGCAGAAGTCATCTTCGAAATAGACTATCCTGAATGGTTAGCTAATATTGTCTTGGCTCGTAAGAAAAATGAGAAGTGGCGTATATGTATTGATTATACCAACCTGAATAAAACTTGCTTGAAGGATTTCTACCCACTTCCCCATATTGATCAATTAATAGATCTCATGCTTGGCCTTGCCCGATTAAGCTTCCTTGATGTTTTTTTGGGGTATAATCAGATCTCGATGTGTAAGGAATACATCCCGCAAACAACATTCATCACTCATCGGGTGATTTACAAGTATAAAAAAATGTCGTTTGGGTTAATTAATGCAGGGGTAACTTATCAAAGAATGATGAATAAATTTTTTCAAAAACAAATTAGAAAGAATATGGAGGTGTATGTTGATGATATGATTGTTAAAAAGTGACCCAGAGTCACTTTGATGATTTGGAGGAATGTTTTCAAACTTTTCGGTATTACAACATGTGTCTTAATCCTACGAAATGTACGTTTGGCCTCGGGTCGGGGAAGTTTTGGTGTTATTTGGTCAGTAAAAAGGGTATAGAGGCAAATCCAAAGAAGATTAGGGCAATAGTAGATATGAAGTCACTGTTATCCTTAAAGGATGTTCAACGATTAACTTATAGAGTTTCGGCGCTTCATGTCTAACTCGACCGAACGGTGTTTGTTATTTTTTGACACTTTGAAAGGACTAAAAAATAAGAAAACTTTTTAATGGACTTCCGAGTGCAAGGATGTTTTCTAAGAGATTAAGAGATATTTGTCTTCGGCACCTTTACTGGTGAAGTCGGTCCCTTTAGAATCACTCTATCTATATTTGACGGTAGGATCGTTGGCAGTGGGGTTTGTCCTTGTTAGGGAGTTATGAGGGAAATAATATCCTGTATATTACATAAGTTATGCAGTTCAGGATGTGGAAATTGGGTATTCAAACTTGGAAAAATATGTTTACACCTTGATAATTGCTAGTTGGAAACTTCGACATTACTTCTAGGGATGGGTAATCATTGTTTATATGGATCAAACATTAAAGAAGGTGCTCCATAAACATGGTGCTTCTAGTAGGTTGGTGGCTTATGCTATGGAGTTTAATCAATTTGTTTGGGAGTATCATTCTTGGACGGCTATGAAAGGTCAGGTCTTGACAGATTTCATGATTGAATTCTTGTTTATAGAACTTGATCCCCTATCGGGATTGAAGGAGAGGGTGCAACTTGTTTTTGACAGTCAAGTTTAGCAAGCATTGTAGACTTTGTGTGTTGATGGGTCTGCAACGGATGATACTAGTGGGGCTGGTGTTTTCTTGACCAGTCCCGAAGGGTTCAAGACGCAACAACCAATCCAATTTCTGTTCAAGGCGACTAACAACTAGGCCGAATATGAAGCTATTTTGGTCAAATTAATGGTAGCTCAAAGTTTAAAGGTACTTTATTTGGTCATATTCAACAATTCTTGGTTGGTGGTAAAGAAAGTACAAGGTGAGTACAAGGTGTACGACCCCGAATTTTATGAAATAAAAGTATTCAATTTTTCTTATAATTATTATTCTATTTAGTAAATGGTTAAATTGATAAAATGTTAAAGTTAAGGGTGATATGTGAAAATTTTTCAAAGTAAGCAAGTTGTCATAAAATATTCGTTTGGTCGAGGAATATTCGTACGACGACGCAATCATTGGTGGACCCCACAATGAAATAACTTTCGGATATAGAAAGCGACAAAAGTAACCTTTTCATAAAATAACGACAAGACTTTTACCGTTAAACTGTTGAAATACCCGATGATAAAAGTACAGTAATACGCATTGTTGCACAGTAACACACGGTATTGCACAGTATCTCTGATTATTGATGCTTACGTAAAAAGTCACTCAGTTTTATTCAATAATTGTCACAGTAGTTGCTGCATAGTATCTCATATTATTGATTCCATTATTGTCACAATATCATCAACACAATATTTTATTTTATTAAATCAATAATTGAGATGACACAGTTATTCATATTATTATTTGCATTATTGACAATGTCTAGAAAGTTCTGTCGAGGAAAGGGGTTAGGTTATTTAATTGTGTTCCAATAAGGAAAAATCCTTATCGGAAAGCCCCCTCTTTCCTAAGAAGGATCTGATTGTCAATATTGTGAGTTATAATATTAATGAGGAATAATTGTTGATAAAAATATTTTCATTGTGTTGGGAATAGTAGTGTTAGTGAAAATCGACATTATTTCGATAATAGTTGATTTCTAGATGTTAAATTGACCAAACGGATAATTAATCGGATAAATGAGCAATTAATTACTATTAGTTCACATGCAAGGAACTATTAGTTCACATGTGACAACCCGAAAAATCGGATTGTCCAGAATTTAAGTTTGAAGAATGTTATTAATAAAAAGAATTTTTATTAATAATATTATGTGCTATGTGTTTATTAATCGTTCTAGAACCTAGGATGATTATAAAATGGAAGGATTTTGGCTACGAGTTGGACTGAACGAGTAAGAATTTTTGAGATGAAAATAAAATTTTTTTCGGGAAAAAAAATATTTCCGAGGAAAAAGTCGAAATAGGCAATATTCACCTGATGAAACCCTAAGGGTTAAGGTTTGAATAACCTAACCCTTTTCAAGAGTTCTGTATGTCGAAAAGACATCCCGTCGAAAGATTTGACGATAATATATCGTGAAAAGTTAAGTTAACCGATAAAAGTTTTTCTCAAAAAACTTGCAGAAATCGGATGAAATAAAAACGACGAAAGGTATTGTTATGTACTTTTCATTCGTCTAACTACGTTAGGAGAAAACGTGAAGGAAAACACTTATAATCAAAAAGTATTTTTCAATTTTTTGGAGTTTTGAAGAATGCGTAAAAGTTAAACTGTAGAGGAAAGACGAAATATCTAAAAATAATTAGATTCCGAGAATCACAGTTTTTGAACTGTCGGACGAATCCCGAAAGACAGAACCACAAAGCTTCGTAAATAGTAAGGAGGTGTGAATAGAAAGGAGGTGTGAATAGTAACTTTAGGGGGAAAATAACTTTTTTGCCCTTAGCTTTGAAAATCTATAAAAGAGAAGTGTTATTTGATTTCTTTGAAATCAACCAACACTTTGAGAGAGAGAGAAAGCTTGAGAGCTTGAAGAAGAAGAAGGAAGAGAAAGAGCATGAATGCTTGGATCGAAGATGATCGTGAAATAGAAAAGCTAGTAAATCGCCGGCTTTGTCTAGAGGAAGAAGAATAAAGAAGAAAGGTATTCACAACCTAACTTCTAAGTTAAATTTTCTTTAAGTTTTCTATGTTAAAAACATAGCTTAATGAGAATAGAAGTAAAAGATGTTAAGAAAGATTTTCATATGGTTGAAATCATGAGAAAATAAAGAAATAAGAATTAGAAGTTTAGTGTATAAATTTCTTAAAGAAGTATATGTTTCATAATGAATTTGAACGATTCGGTAAAATTAGTAAGGAATGGTGTTTTATAACATCAAATTCCAAGAAAAAGTGAAATCGTAATCAAAGTATCAATTAAAAATGAAGAACAAATGAAGAACACGCGAAGAACACAAAGAACGTTGTTGATGGACAAGTTTAAAACCATCGTAGTATAACTTGTTATTAATGGACAAGTTTAAAACCATCGTATATAAGTTAGTTGCTTATTGCTTGGTTAGGAACGATAGAAACGTTCATGAAGAACGGATTAAAACTTAGCAATAACGAAGTTATGGCAAAAATTTTATAAAAGACAAACGAGAAGTAGGAAGTATGTAAATGAAACCGAATATGTAGGGTCTCATAAGAATGAAAGAGAACATAGAAAACATGAGTCGTGAACTCAAGAATGAACAATTTTCGAGTTCGAATGAACGAAGAACGTTAATAACGTTAAACAAATGAAGGATGAAGATTAAGCCAATTGAATGGTATGTTAATGGATTCAAAATGAATTTCTATCCAAGGGAAGTTGAATTACGTAAGATAAGGAAAAGAATGGCTTTGGAACGATCTCGTTCCGAGTTAAAATGAATAAGTTATGTGATTGTGAAGTAAGCGTCTCAAACCAATGCAAGAATTTTTTTTCAAAGTTTTGGAACTGGCACCGTAGCACCAGTCATGCCTTGGGAGGCGCCGCCAGATCGCCAAAGGGAAGGAAGAAGGTATTGGTGTGTGGTAGATGCAGGAGGAATAAAGAAGAAGAAGGCGGCGCCATAACGCTGGCTGAGAAAAACCAAAGAAAGTGCTTTTAGTTGCTCAACTCCTAGGGGGAAGTGTAATGATAGATAAAGAACATATAGTTCACCGAATTCAACACTTAATCAAGTAATTTTAACCTTAATGAAGGTTGCACAAAAAGATTAAATGGGATTAAAAGACAAAGAATGTAGACGCAACGCAGTTGCGCTGAATGATCAGTCTTAGCATACAATGAATGATATGACTTCGACATTAAGAAAAAATAATGAACGTGGGGTTCATGTAAGGGATAACGAATGAAAGTAATTAAAATCTTGAGTAAAGGTTGAATGAGAGATGAAGAGATGATCAATGTGAACATTGAATACATAAACAACTCTCGTGAATTGTATTCGCGTCGAACGAACGTTCTAAGTATACATTGGTTGTATAACTTAGACGTTGACGAAGGTAGTAAGTAAGATATGATCTATCAAGAAAGCCATAACAAATAGTAATGAAGACTAATGACTAAACCTGTAAACGGTGAAGAAACTGAAGTAAAGACAATGACGTATATCATTAAGAAGCCAAGTAATGACTATAACTAAGATAACATTCCAAATCGAATGAACCGAACGTTGTAAGATAAGAATAAGGTAACATAAAATGCTTAACGCTATGAATGCGTAGAATCAATATTGAATAATCGTCCTAAGTATACAAAAGACTGTATACCTTAGACAATAAAGAATGAATCATGAGGTATGTCATTTAGTTGCCAGAAAGCCATATGGAATGAGAAATTGACTTAACGAACATTATAGTTTAATAGTTCGGATAAGTTAAGATAAGTTTAGGTTGTGGTACAATCGTAATCTTTGACGGTTGACATATAGGAGCTGGGCTAAACAATTCCTTTAGAGAGTGGAGGCATATACGAAACTGACAACCGATTTAACTCACTATGAAATATAGAGTAGATGAGACGAGATAATAAATTGTTGAGTTAAATGATTAAGGAAGAAGATCACCACGTGATCATATTGAATCATAATAATGGATGTTCTGTTAAACGATGGATGATTTATAGCTAATGCTATAAATGAATGGTACTACAAAGTAGTATGGGAAGAAGAACTCAGATTGAGTTGTAAAGGATAGCATACAAATTAATGAAGATTCATATTAAGAAAAGAGAAAGTTAGAAGTTATAAAATTTCAATTGAGGACTCATGTGATAGCTGAGTTGTATGAACCTCTGTTATGGCCGGAGGTTTGTGCTTTGGTGTAACAACTACTTAGCTTATTATAGATATAATCATTGAAATAGTAATGTTGCACTATCAATATGTATATGACGAGAAGGTGAATCTTTTCTCATGTATATACTTGATAGGTAGAGAATAATAAGATAGGTGCGAGTTCTTGAAACTCATACTTTTGAAAAGTTTGTGACTCATAGTTATATGCTATGTTTCTGAGACCTAAACGTATGGATAGTCCTTGATTTGTTCTTGGATTACATATTGCGAAGATAAGTTCTTAAACACATATGGTTGTGGAAAGTTCCTAAACACATAAAGTGTGGTAAGTTGACGGACTATACTAAGGTATAGGAATGTTTAGACTAAAAATGAGTAATTCAGTATGCTTAGCATTGAAGGCGCTAAAGAAGATTAAGTATTGTCGCAAGTAAGACAATGAAGGAAGATGGAGAAATAGGATATTCCAAGTCATTTAGCTATGCTAGATTTCGAAGTTTCTTGAAATCGTGCTTATATGTGCGCTTTGAAAAGGAACAAATTGGTTTATCTTTTGGAACCAATGGATTTTGAAAGAGCTATTCTTTGTATGTCTATGCTAATTGTTCCGGCTAGACAAAAATTAATTTGAAATATCAAAATGAATTTTATACCATCAATGCAATTGATGCTAAAAGGATGAAGTTATTAATGCAATTGAACCTAGTGTTGTATGTGATCTTAGGATCAACAACTTGCTATGGTATGATGTATAATGACAAAGTCATAAACTGACAAAGTCCTCAACGTACTGTGAAAGTACGGTATCATGATGTCATGACACATTTTAATGTATTGTGAAAGAATTTAAAGAAGTAGTCGATGTCAATTGATTTGACTAGACGAATGTTTCAAGTTGATGTCCAATTTATTGGAATGGTATAAGCTATTTGATTTGGCTAAGACAAATGGTATGTCATGTTTAAAAAGAAATCGAGCTTTTCTTTGAGAAGTTGTGCCAAACCAAATTGCTTTGGTGCGAAATCTAATGATTAAATCTAAGGTGAACACACCCCGAAATAGGGGTATACGATGGGCTGATCACCTACGTATGAAAGAGATAGTTTACTTTCTTGGTGATTGTAAACTGACCGTGAAACAAGGGTTTACGGTAAAATATTGTTCAACCTAGTAAGAGTTCATGGTCGATTTGACCCCTCAGCAAAAGTATGAAATATTTTAAAAGAATTTTTATATTTCTCGTTATTCATTCTACTTCATAATTCTTGATAAGTTATGAAGGTTAGGGAATATTTGAAAGATTAGAACTTCTTTGAAGAGAAGTTGAGAAGAAGAGTAAGCTAAAATTTCGAGGACGAAATTCTGTGAAGAAGGGGTGAATGTGATGACCCGAGTATAGGTGTGGTTTTAGAAATTTCGAGGATGAAATTTTTATAAGGGGGGAAGAATGTGACAACCCGGAAAATTGAATTGTCTAGAATTTAAGTTGTATTAACCCGAATTTTTAGAAATTGATAAAATAAGAATTTAATGAATAAAACTCTTATTATGACATATTTTGCGTTTAAGTAAATATGTATATTCATATATTGAGATGATGATGTTTAATAGTTAATTTAACTATTGAAAAAATTAAATGAATTTGTTATGAAAAGAAAATTAACTGAATAAGATTAATAAATTTAATTTGAAATTATATTATGGAAGAATATAATTTGATTATTATGCTTTGTTGGCGGTAGAATTATTATGAATTAAACTTCATAAATAATGTGAGTAATTCACTTAATTAAAATAATGAATTAATGTGAATATATTTGTTTTAATAAAATGAGAGAGTAATATATTACATATATATGTGGTATGTTAATGTAATATGATTGTGAATTTCATAAATAGTTAAAATATTTATTAAATAAAATAAATATTTTAGTTGAAATATTTATTGAGTAAAATAACTATTTGATGGAAATATTCTAATTTAATCTAATAATTAAATTAAAGGATTGATTTGTTGAATACAATTATAAATATATTGGCTAAGTGAATGTTGTGTTGGCCAAATGAGGAATATGATTTAATTAAATTGGGTGTGACATTTGTAATCATATAATAATTGAGTTATAAAAAATGAATTAAAAGGAATTAGATTGAAGCTAGCCAAACAAGGTCTTGAGACCTTTGGCATTTTTATCAGTTAAAACATTTTGGGTTTGTATAATTGAGAGCTGAGTAAAGAGGAAAATAAAAACATGTAAGTGTGTATCAGTTATATTTGCAAAATACAGAGTGGAGACTTAGAGAAGGTTTGAGAGTTCTGTGAAATAAAAGAGGAGAAATTCTGAGAATCAAACGAAAAAGAAGAAAGTTTATCAAGAAGTTGATCATCTAATTAAACTAAGAAGGAATCAAAGGTACTAACCTAACCCTAAAACTCTTGTTTTTAGTTTCTTGAGTTTTTCTATGTAAATGGATTTTGATGGAGGAATTGTCAAAAAAATGGATTGTATATGTTCTTAGATATGTACAATTCATTCTATGTCATCTAAAGATGAGTTTTCAGTAATAAAATTCATGCAATAATGTTTTAAAATAAGGAATTGAGTTTTGGTTGAATATGTACATTTTGACTTATGTTGGAGTCAAAATTGAGGGTTAGTTCATGAATAGAATCTATAATTGGTGCTAGATATTGTTAGTATATTGAATAATGAAAACAACGAAGTTTAAATGGATTGATTTGGTTAGGAATCGAATCGATGGTGAATGATTACGCTAAATATGTTAAAACATGTAAAACTAATATGAACATGAGTTTTGAGTGAAGATTTAGGTTTGTTAGTGTTTGTGTAAATCGATATAATTATAGTATGTTGTATTTCTATGAATTAAGAATCCATAGAATCAAAAACGAACTAATTTGGATGTGTATAACGCAAGTTAGGAAGATTAGAAGGAGAAAAGGTTCAAAAATCGCGAAAGCAGTAAACTACAGAACCTGGCTCTGCTAACGAACACAGTTGCGTTGTGCCCTAAGTCTCTTGGGGCGTAGCTGCCCTCTAGGGTGCAGTTGCACTGTGTCCAAGGCTTAATTTGGCGCAGCTGTGCTCTAGGTTTGTCCGGTGTGACTGTTTTGACCTACTGTAGTAAAATAGCCATAACGTTTTCATACAAACTCCGATTGAGGCGATTCAAGATGATCCGGAATGAGGACAAATAGAAATACAACTTTTATTCTTTAAGGTGTTCAATTTGAGGTCATTATCAGCGTTAAAAATGGTCATATTTAGGACTATTGTGTTTTTAGGGATAATCGGAGGGCGTCGGGCATGCACGTATGCAAGTGTAGTGCTTCTAACGATAAAAGATGTTGTTCTAAGTTATAAAACATGAATGTTAGTAATATAGTGATGCTTAACATTGATAAATGATGTATTAGATAAGTTGTATAAGCATACTAAGCATACACAGGAGAGACAAATTGGGAGTGTGACGAATAAACGTCAAAACGCCGTGACAAGTGTTAATGAACGTAAAAAGTGTTTTAAGTCAAATGAAATGAATATTATAAGATATGAAATGGGTTTAATATAAAACCAATAATGATTCCTAGCAAGACTTAAACACTTGAATGAACTTCGAGTATGAAGTATAGTGAGATGTAAGTCAAAAGTTAACATAATCAAATTGAACATTGTGTATTGATAATAGGAAGGATTATTAGATATAGAGTAAAGTTTAGATTATAACTACTATACATTGCTATGTGACTAATAGTTGATGTGCATGATTATATAATTGTGTAGGGCACGTGATGTGTAGATAACTGTAAGCTGTTAAACTGTTATTGGTAAACAATGACCAAGGCAAGTCTTTCAATTCTTATTTGCTATGTGAACTTGATGATGAACTTTTTTAAATCTTTATTGCAAATAGCATGATGTGTTATATATATGTTGAAAGTATGAAATGTTAAAGTCAATTTATGATTACGTTGATTGTGTAATGGATGCTGATTGAGTAAGGAACTCAATCTTTATACTTGTTATATGAACTGCAACATGTTTGTTATGTTAGTTTAATGTTTATGAAATGTATGATAAGTATGTTATTATGTGCTATGTGATGCATGAAAACTGTTAGATTTGCTGGGCTGTCGAGCTCAACCTTGCAAATAACCATTTCTGCAGGTTAAGGATTGAAGGTAACACTATGTGCTACTTGAATGACGTGGATCAGAAATAATACACGAAGAATAATATTTTAGCTAAAGTTGTTATTTCTTTAAACCATGATTAAGATTTATGAGATGTACTAAATGTTTTACGATGTATAGTTTTATGTTGAGTTGTAAAGTTAAAATTTGAGCTGTCCGATGTATAAAAAAAATCATTTTGATATATAAGTATATATATATTAACTCTGATAAAGTGAATCATGGATTATATATGATTCAAAGACATGTAGATGATAAAGGTTTTGATTCAGGGAATTTAAGTAAGAAGATAGAAAAGTTTAAATTATTTCGCATTTTATTAAGTTTTACATAGAATAATGATGTAAAATCAGAAGTTAGACGTGTTATTAACGACCGAAGTCGATAATTAAATTGTATGAATTTTGGGGTCGTTACATAAGTTTAAAGAATATTATTAATAAAATGAATTTTTATTAATAATATTCTGTGTTATGTGTTTATTAATCATTCTAGAACCTAGGATGATTATAAAACGAGAGGATTCTGGCTACAAGCTGGACTGAACGAGTAAAAATTTTTAAGATGAAAATAAAATTTTTTTGGGAACAAAAATATTTCCGAGGATAAAGATGAAATAAACACTATTCACCCGACGAAACCCTAAGGGTTAGGGCTTGAATAACCTAAGCTTTTTCGAGAGTTCGGTATGTCGAAATGACATCCCGTTGAAAGATTTGACGATAATATATCGTGAAAAGTTAAGTTAGCCGATAAAAGTTTTTCTCAAAAAACATAAAAAAAGTCAGATGAAATAAAAACGACGAAAAGTATTATTATGTACTTTTCATTCGTTTAACTACGTTAGGGGAAAACATGAAGAAAAACGCTTATCATCAAAAAGTGTTTTTCAGTTTTTCGGAGTTCCGAAGAATGCATAAAAGTTAAACTGTAGAGGAAAGACGAAATATCCAAAAATATTTGGATTCCGAGAATCGCAGTTTTCGAACTGTCGAACGAATCCCGAAAGACGGAACCACGAAGCTTCCAAGAGAAGTTTCATGAATAGTAAAGAGGTGTAAATAGTAACTTTAGGGGCAAAATGACTATTTTGCCCCTAGCTTTGAAAATCTATAAAAGAGAAGTGTTAGTTGATTTCTTTGAAATCAACCAATACTTTGAGAGAGAGTTAAAGGTTGAGAGCTTGGAGAAGAAGAAGAAGGAAGAGAAAGAGCATGAATGCTCGGATCAGAGATGATCGTGAAATAGAAAAGCTAGTAAATCGCCGGCTTTGTCTAGAGGGAGAAGAATAAAGAAGAAAGGTATTCATAACCTAACTTCTAAGTTAAATTTTCTTTAAGTTTTCTAATGGAAGTAAAAGATGTTAAGAATGATTTTCATATGGTTGAAATCATGAGAAAATAAAGAAATAAGAATTAGAAGTTTAGTTTATAAATTTTTTAAGGAAGTATATGTTTCGTAATAAATTTGAACGATCTAGATGAATAATATGAACGATTCGGTAAAATTAGTAAGGAATGGTGTTTTATAACATTAAATTCCAAGAAAAAGTGAAATCGTAATCAAAGTATCGATTAAAAATGAAGAACGAACGAAGAATGCGAATAACACGAAGAACATTTTTAATGGACAAATTTAAAACCATCATAGTATAACTTGTTGATGGACAAGTTTAAAACCATCGCGTATAAGTTAGTTGGTTATTGCTTGGTTAGGAACGATAGAAACGTTCATGAAAAACGAATTAAAACTTAGCTATAACGAAGTTATGGCAAAAATTTTGTAAAAGACAAATGAGAAGTAGGAAGTATGTAATTGAACCCGAATGTGTAGGGTCTTATAAGAATGAAAGAGAACGTAGAAAAATCGAGTCATGGACTCAAGAACGAACAAGTTCCGAGTTCGGATAACCGAATTACGGACAAATAAATGAAGAACGTTAGTAACGTAAAATGAATGAAGGATAAATATTAAGCCAATTGAATGGTATATTAACAGATTCAAAATGAATTTCTATTCAAGGGAAGTTGAAGTACATAAGATAAGGAAGATAATGGTTTTGGAATGACCTCGTTCCGAGTTATAACGAATAAGTTATGTGATTGTGAAGTAAGCGTCTTAAACTAATGCAAGACTTAGAAAATTTTTTCAAAGTTTTGGAACTGGCGCCATAGCGCAAGCCATGCCTTGGGAGGTGGTGCCGCAGTGCCAGGCCGGGGAGGAAGGTACTGGTGAGTGGCGCTGCAGCGCGAGGAATAAAGAAGGAAGGTGGCGCCGCAACGCCGGTGCAGGACAAAACCCGATAAAGAACTTGTAATTGCTCAACTTTTGGGGGGAAGTGTAATAATAGACAAAGAACATATAGTTCACCGAATGTAACACTTAATCAAGTAATTTAAACCTTAATGAAGGTTAAACAAAAAGATTAAACGAGATTAAAAGATAAAGAATGTAGACACAATGCAGTTACGATGAATGATCAGTCTTAGCATACAATGAATGGTATGACTTCGACATTAAGAAAGAATAATGAACGTGGGGTTCATGTAAGGGATAACGAATGAAAGTGATTAAAACCTTGAGTAAAGGTTGAACGAAAGATGAAGAGATGATCAATGTGAACGTTGAATACGTAAACGATTCTCGTGAATCGTATTCGCGTCGAACGAACGTTCTAAGTATACATTGGTTGTATAACTTAGACGTTGACGAAGGTAGTAAGTAAGATATGATCTATCAAGAAAGCCGTAACAAACGGTAATGAAGACTAATGACTAAATCTGTGAACGGTGAAGAAATTAAAGTAAAGACAATGACGTATATCGTTAACAAGTTGAGTAATGACTATAACTGAGATAACATTCCGAGTCGAATGAACCGAACATTGTAAGATAAGAATAAGGTAACGTAAAATGCTTAACATTATGAATGCGTAGAATTAATATTGAATAATCGTCCTGAGTATACAAAAAACTATATGCCTTAGACGATAAAGAATGAATCATGAGGTATGGCATTTAGTTGCCAAAAAGCCATAAAGAATGAGAAATTGACTTAACGAACATTATAGTTTAATGGTTCGGATAAGTTAATATAAGTTTAAGTTTTGGTACAATTGTAATCTTTGATGGTTGACATATAGGAGCTGGGCTAAACAATTCCTTTAGAGAGCGGAGGCATACACGAAACTGGAAACCGATCTAACTCACTGTGAAAGACAGTGTAGATGAGAAGGGAACTTGTTTGTTGGTTGTTTGTGAAAAACCACTCAGAGTAACATATGGACTACTAGCAAAGACACGATGTGTGCCGAGTCCTAGAAGAGTTATAAGAAGAAGAGAAAAATGAAAATCATCAAAGATGATGATCGTATGAGTAAGACATCTTTGTATGTCATGAAGCCATAAACCGATAAAGAAATTTGGTCACATAAACTTAGTTTATAAGAACGTAAAACCTAAGAAGTAAAGTTAAGTAAACCAATGCGTAAAGTCAAGTTTATGACTAATTGGTGTATATGTTATTTCCTTATGTTCAATATAGGAATTGGAATCGTGAGCTCAAATAGAAATCGTAAGTCGAAATGCATGTATAAGGCAAGTTTCCTAAATTCATTCATATTTTAAATAAATGTTAGTTTCTTAAACTTTCTCAGATGTTGAACATGAGAAGTTTTACTGATGTGAAAATGTGCGTTATTTGTACAAGGTGGTAGAATATATGAGGCCTTGTGCCACAATTTTAACACTTCGGTGTTTTTATGAGATGAACTGTTCTGTGATTGAAATGTTCAATATGAAAATATTCTGTTTATGCATGAACCGTTATTGATAAGTTTGTGCTAATGATTCTAGCCGGACATGATGTGTATGAAAAGGTTAGAAGAATGAAATTATTTCAATGTGAATGTGACTAATGTTTTAAAATAATAGGAATCAGAGTTTATTCCTTTTATTCAAGCTTCTTCGTAACCTTTGTTCAGTTATTGAAGTCTTAAAAGAATGTTTAAATTCTTGAAGTTGTTTATTCAACTGCTATGACTTGCTGAGAAATTAAATTCTCACTCTTGCTTTAAATGAATTTTTTTTTCAGCTTACGAGTAGAAGAACTTAAGGATTCCATAAAGACCAAGTTGATCGGTATCCAGAAGAAGTGTTATTTAGTATATGAATGGGCATGAAGATCAAGTGAAGATTTTTAATATAGAATAGTTTAATTAAACTATAGACTAGTTTAATAAACTGTTATGTATCCTTGGTGGTGGATAAAAGTCACTCTTGAAAGATGTAAAGAGTAATGTAATTATCATTATTTGTAATGAACGAGGTTATAAGGTATTAGAACTTGGGATTTGAGAATGTATGTTGTTATATTTAACTATATAATGATGTATGTTTGGAAAGAGATGGAACCGTGACGTACAGAATCCAGGTGTGAAGATAGACAGGATTTTGGGGTGTGACAGAGTGGTATTAGAGCTGATAGGTTATAATCCTTAGTATGAATACCTAAGACTATAATCGTGGAGAGAAGGATAAGAAAATTGTTGAGTTAAATGATTAAGGAAGAAGATCACCAAATGGTCATGTTGAATCGTAATAACAGATGTTCTGTAAAATGATGGATGATTTATAGCTAATGCTATAAATGAATGGTACTACGAAGTAGTACGGGAAGAAGAACTCAGATTAAGTTGTAAAGGATATCATACGAATTAAAGAAGATTCGTATTAAGTAAAGAGAAAGTTAGAAGTTGTAAAATTTTAATTGAGGACTCATGTGGTAGTTGAGTTGTATAAACCTCTGTTATGGCCGAAGGTTTGTGCTTTGGTGTAACAACTGCTTAGCTTATTACAGTGATAATCATTGAAATAGTAATGTCGCGATATCAATATGTATATGACTAGAATGTGAATCTTTTCTCATGTATATACTTAATAGGTAGAGAATAATAAGATAAGTGCGAGTTCTTGAAACTCATACTTTTGAAAAGTTTGTGACTCATAGTTATATGCTATGTTTCTGAGCCCTAAGCGTATGGATAATCCTTGATTTGTTCTTGGATTACATATTGCGAAGATAAGTTCTTAAACACATATGGTTGTGGAAAGTTCCTAAACACATAAATTGTGGTAAGTTGACGGACTATACTAAGGTATAGGAATGTTTAGACTGAAAATGAGTAATTTTAATATGCTTAGCATTGAAGGTCCTACAGAAGATTAAGTATTGTCGTAAGTAAGACAATGAAGGAAGATGGAGAAATATGATATTCCAAGTCATTTAGCTATGCTAGATTTTGAAGTTTATTGAAATCATGCTTATATGTGCGCTTTGAAAAGGAACAAATTGGTTCAACTTTTGGAACCAACGAATTTTGAAAGAGCTATTCTTTGTATGTCTATGCTAATTATTCCGGCTAGACAAAAATTGATTTGAAATATTAAAATAAATTTTATATCATCAATGCAATTGATGCAAAGATGGTAAAAGGATGGAGTTATTAATGTAATTGAACCTAGTGTTGGATGTGATCTTACAATCAATAACCCGCTATGGTATGATGTATAATGACAAAGTCATAAACTGACGAAGTCCTCAATGTACTATGAAAAGTACGGTATCATGATGTCATGAAACATTTTGATGTATTGTGAAAGAATTTAAAGAAGTAGTCAATGTCAATTGATTTGACTAGACGAATGTTTCAAGTTGATGTCTAATTTATTGGTATGGTCTAAGCTATTTGATTTGGCTAAGACAAATGGTGATATTATTAGTCATATTAAATTAATATTATTAATATTAATTTATTAACGAAATTAACCTTTAAATATTAAAAGTTATATTTTATAACTTAAAATATATTTAAACACTTTATTTTCATTTAAAATGGTTTTTCTAATATTAAAATCATTTTTAAACTAATTTATTTAATATAAAAATTAAATAAATCTAATATTATTAATATTGAAATATTAACATTTTTCATGACAAAATATCAAAGGTTATATTTTTATAACCTTTAAATCATTTTATATGATTTTAAATCATTAATTCTATTTTTCATGATTTATTTAATACATTTATTAAATAACTTAGTTATCATTAATGTTAATTAATTAATGAAATTCATCACAAAATATTAAAAGTTACATATATAACTCAAAAATATTTTTAAACACTTTATTCTTATTTAAAATGATTTTTATAACATTAAAATCATTTTTCTCTAATTTATTTAATACACTAATTAAATAAATTAAATATTATTAATATTTAAATAATTATAAATATTAATGAAAAATATCCAAAATAAATAAAAGTTATTTTTCATAATTTAAAATAATTTTTAAAACCAATTTTATAATTTTTATAATTTATTTTCTATTTTTAAGTAATTTTCGGAAAATACAGAAATTAAATTATTAAAAACCGTCGCTATAGTCCTTTAGCGACAATAACCGTCTTTGTTGGTGTTCTTGAGCTCAAGAACACTGACAGCTTCGTGTTCAAGAGGTCTCGTTTGACCGGGTTTAATTTCATGTCTATATTGTTTCTGTCCAATCTAAAACCTAGGTATTGTAGTGTTGATGTAACTCTACAAGTTTCATAACTTACTTTGAACAAACAACAACATAACAAGTCGATCTATGCCAACAAAGTGTCTGTCAGACGGTTTCTGGGTTTCCCCAGAAACCCAGCAGTTCAAGGTGCCATATTCAAGCTCAAATATTTTAGTGTTCTGATCATCATTTTGGTGATTTTATGGTTCATAATGGTAGCATACATGACAAGGTATAACAACATATCAAGATCACAGTTCCAAAACATCTAAATCTAATAGATCAAGTCCGGTCAAAGTTGTCAGAAAACTGTTCTTAAAGTTTTCTGGAAAATTCCCAGAAACGTAAAATCAGACTTGGGTGGTTACTTTGACCGCTCACTCCATTCGATACATTACTTGTTTAGAGAATCTAAAGACACAGTTATGAAGAAAATATTACAAGCTACACAATATATATTATAACATCATCATATCACTTACAAGATGACAGATCAATGTCTTCAAAGATCCTGTCAGAGGCTAATCATACTTTCTGGGTTTACCCAGATTTCGACCAGTCATGCCCGGTCAACGGGTTTTGACCGTGAATAAAATGAAATATAGAGATCCAATAACTGTGATACCACTTTTATATGAACGATCTCATACCAGACTATAGATTCAAACCATAAAACAACAAAAATAATAAACACAATAATCTATAGCCTCTGACATTCACTGTCAAAACACCAAAAACAAAATTTCCAAATTTTTGAAATCTTTTAATTTGAGCATATATATGTTATAGATCCACTTTCTACCAACCCAGATCATGGTTTAACACTATATACAACATATTTAAACACTTAAACATAACATTTAACAAAGGATCAAAGATCAAGTTGTTGGTTTAGGTTTTATACCTCACTTTGATTATTGCTTAAATTTGGCTTCTAGATTTGTTATGGTGATCGTGGGGCTGTATTTTGGGACTTGTATATATATATATATATATATATATTTCTTGGGTTTTAAGAGAGATAGTTGAAGTTAGAGGTATGTGTACAAAAGAGGTTATCAAATGGCATTTCTCTCTCCTTAGATCTATATATATATATATATCATGTATATATGCAATGCCCTTGGCTGATGCATTGAATTTGATATGCTGGAATGCTAGCTGCTAGGTTGGTAGGGTAGGGTGGCTGCCAAGATTTGATGAAGATTTGCTAGCAATAATTCACAAATAAGATAAAAGGGTACTTTAGTAATTTCACTTATAATTTCAAGGGTATTCTTGTGCAAGGTGTTTGAATCTAGGGTTAAATCACTAGATTTTAAGTCTTAAAATTTCCCAAATAATTTCTAGGGTTTGAAAAATTAAAATTAAAATATAATAAAATTTTAATTAAAACACACTAATTTAAAATTAGGGTTTTTAATAGAAAATTAGGGTTTTTAAATTAGGATTCCTTAATATCATTAGGGTTCCCAAATTAACAATTAGGGTTTTCTAATTATCATTATAATTTACTAAAATAGTAAGTAGGGTTTCTAATTTTAGCAATTTAGGATTTTCAAGTAATAATTAGGGTTTCACCTAATTACAAAAATTCTATAATACATAGTAAAATTCATATAACACAATTACTACACAGTCTCGAACTCATAACTGAGTTTAACAATTAGGGTTTAAAAACACGATATAAGGGTTATGACATTATTTACCATATTTGGCCAACCATTATCAGTCTACACATTTACAGTACATATTATAGCACTGAAAAATCAAAATATAATTAATATTATATTATTATTCTTATCCCTTGATCAAAATCCTAATTTAGGGTTTGGATTCCATATCTGGTTTATCTTTCATATACAACATTAATAATTAAGTTAAAATAATTAACTTAAATATCTTTGAACAAATTCATATAATAAAATATTTATTATTACTATTCCAATAATCACTTCATATATTATTTAAATAATATAAAATAATATTTCATGGAAAATAATTACTAAAAATATTTCCACTATAAAATTAATTATCATAAGAATATACTTTATAATGATCAATAATTCTAAAACAAAATTATTTGAAATTATTCATGTAATAAATAAATTTTATTTATCACATATATACATACACATTACACCGCACATATTCTCATTATTAAAATAATAATAAAAAATTATATGTAAAATTTCTCATTTATTTATATAGAAAATATCGGGTTATTACATTCACCCTCTCTTATAAGGATTCCGTCCCTGGAATCACCGTTTTAAAACTTATACATACAAGGGTTCATAACATATACCATCATTGCAAGTAGACCTCGATCATAATTGATCGAACTGATCTTTAACTATTCAACATAAAGCTTGTCTATCTGATTAAACGGAAGTTTGATTTATAAAAGAACTCAAATTACTTCTTCAAAATTTCTTTATAAAATAATATACTATATATATTAGAAAATCATATATAAGAAAATAAAATTTGTTTAGAATAATACCTGGAGTTGCATCCCCGGCCACTACAGTTTCTTGAACGGTCATGTTGAAGATGCTTGCTGTTGATTTCGTTGGTTTGTTTGTTGATGTTGGTCCCGTTGTCGCCAATGTCCCGTTGCCTTTTCCCATATTCGCGCTCCTTGCCTCCCTTCCCCTTTTTGGACAGTCCTTCACCTTATGCTCCGTTGATCAACACGTGAAACACCCTTTATTCATCCTTGGGTTGGGGCAGTTGGGAGAGATATGTCCCTCCTGCCCACACTTGTAACACACAAACTTACCCTTCAGATATTTTTTCGAGTGATTCTTTCCACAATTTTCACATCGCGCAGCCTGTTTCTTTTCACCTCCTGGCCTATTTCTGGTATTCCCAAAATTTTCCCCTTTTCTTTTTCCAGTCCTACTACCACTACTTTCTTCTCCGGCTCTAGCTTGATTTGCTCTCCCCCAAAATTTTGCCTCCCCTTTCATCGTATAGGTGACAAAAGTTGTCTTTTGCCCTCCGTTACCCTAGCTGTCACAAACACTTCTACAGGGTCAGTTGATCCTCTAAATCCTGGAGATTTGATTGCATTGAAGTCTTTGAGGTTTGTCGATCGATTATCTGGTTGATTTCCCACGGATGGTAATCCATTCTGCATAGCTTGAGCATTCATATTCACCAAATTTTGTGTCGAGTCTGGTTGTCCTCCAGCTTTGTTGACAGGTTCTTCTACCTTTTGGTTTCATTTTCGTCTTGGCGATTATCTGATTAAATAAAATCATGTTCATCTAACTAATTTCATAATACTTTTCATAGCATAGCACATACTGCTTTAAACATCCGCTATCCCTTTATGACTCAAAAGTCGGGAATCGCTGCCATGACTTATACAAAAGTTAAGAATATTATATTAAACAGATATACTTATCATTTACACCACATAGAATCATACCCATTCAAGTAATACTAATACTACTTATTTCTTACTCCTTCACTAAGGGTCCATTGCTTAACATTCTATATATTCCTATTATCCTTAATAATCCATTCTCACATAACTATACCAAGTTCGTCAAACCTATCACACATTATAAGTTCAAGAACTTACCACAATCATATGAGTTTAAGAACTTGTCCTAGTCAGACCTTTGGCGTCCCATTCATTTGAGGGTTCAAAAATTTTATATAATTATGAGTCATGAACTTACCATAAGTATGAGTTTTAAGAACTCGAGCTTAACTTTATAATCCTTAATTGTATTCTACTTATCAGTTATACTATCATTTCTGGGTCCGGTATTACATTTTCCATCATATTCACCTCACTAGGGTTACTTTCTAGGTGAGCTTCTATTTCAGTTATTTACTTTGATATTGGATTGGTTATGGAGGTTGACTTATTCTTTAAGACCTGATGGTATCCTAATCTTTTCTATCCGACATTTACACACATAAATTGTCCTGATTAGCACGTAGTATATACACACAACAATTAATAATTTTATATAAGTTATCTTTTATTTTGTTTAACGATAAATTTATTCAATTCATCTCCTTTTAAAATCTTTATGAGTCATTTGTATTTTCAACGTTCCCTCCTGTTCTAAGGTTATTTCCTAAGGTCGATCCCACCTAAGGTTTCTAACCCTAAAGCTTTGATACCAACTTGTAAAGCCCCCAAATCCGGGTACTTGAAACCCGAACTCGGTGCTTCACGATACCATTTCTATGAGCGGAATTAATACTAATAATAATAACTAATATAAATATCAACTTAATTTACAAACATCTGAGTCTAATCCCAAGTACGCAACCTGTACTACAATACATTATATGATAGATAATAAATATCATTGTCTTAACACTGTCTAACTATTACAAGAGATAACATAATTATATTCTGATTTCTTTCCTTTTCACTTGTTCTTGGCTGAACATTCTGGTTGATCACGCTTAGCTGAAAATATTTAAATTTAATGCAAGAATGAGCATTTGATTGCCCAGCAAGTAATAACAACTATAAATATAATTAGCTGAAAGAATTAAAAGTTTTCTTTGTACATCTCTTCTACAACGAATTAATAGTTGTGAAGTAAACTGAACCGATAATACTAACATAACAATTCTATCTCAACTTTTTGAAACTACGTATTAACTATATATATATATATATATATATATATATATATATAGGATTAGTTGACATACTATGAACATTGTTTTCAATTTTCGAATAGGTTTAGCAGAACTTCATCCGCAAACCGTCATAACTTACGGGCGCGAGTGTGTACATCCCATGTGTTAGGTTTGTAATATTCAGGAACGCAATCAAATTGCACAAAATATGCGGAAACGTGGAAAATCAGAGTTTAAAATTTTACAAACCATATACCCGGATCACCCTTTATGCACAATTATTAATTAAACGAAAAAGAAAGAACAAGAATCATATACTTGAAGATTCGAGCTTCCTGAGGTACAAGTTCACCTCCAATCCTTTTCGCGTTCAACTTGAATTCACGGGGTTTGGTTTCTTCCTTTGATCAACGTTAGCCACCCATGTGTTTGGCCTCTAGAGGTGATCCACCAAGGAAGAAGAAGGATTCAAGAAGATGGGTATTTGGCAAAATCCTAGTTTTTCTATCTCTCATAGAAAAAAGCGTACTCTCCCAACTATTGGAATTACGTATTCACGTGTTGTGAAAGTGTCAATCACCTCACCTATAATAAGACTCCTCTTATTTATAGATGTGGGCAACCCTCCTTAACAATTAAGGAATTGAGTTTTATTTTAATTAATTAAATTCCTTTAATTAATTAGGCTCCCAATCTTATTAGGAATAATTAATTAAACTCTTTTAATTAATTTGCCTACTAATCCTATTAGGATATTTGAGAGTACTTTTATTAATTAATTCTCAAACTCCTTTAGAAATTAAATAATAATAATAGTAATAATAATAATAAGACTCCTCTTATTAATTTATATTTAATATTTTCAAAATATTAAATAATAAATATTAAGCTATTTAATTTATTCTATCACCATAGATTTAAATTAAATATACTTAACTTATTATTACGATTATGCCATTAACTTCTTAAATAATTATTCTTTATTTTATGGTGTGACCCTTTAGGTTCTCCATATTAAACCGGTTGTGAATAAATCAATTAGAACAATTCTAATCTTCTTTAAATAAATAAATTAAACTAATAATTTATTTAAATAAATAATATTTATTCTACAATAGGGATAAGCCTCCCTAGCGATCAACGAATTTCCAGATAATATAGATTTTAACATTAATCATAAAAGAACCTTTGAGTAAATAGTTACCATACAATTCAATCCTTCCACCATATAATGTCCCAATTAAATATAAGACATGGAATTACTGTCAAGTCTTATTTTATTTAATTATATGTATTTCGACTCTTAAATGCACAACTCCAAATAATGCAAATTAGAAATGCCTTTCTAATTTCATTCTGCCTTGGCCAAGGACTACTGAGTTGTTATTTATCGAATCACATAGGACATTTCTCTTCTTTTACTAGAAGTGGTAGATTCTTTATTGATCATACATTATCTCCATGTACAACTTATTATACCCAAGCATACCGTTTGATATACCCTAAGGGTCTTAAGGAATAAGTCAAAGTATAACTCATCATACACAAGATACTATGATGATCTCAAGTCCAAGGATCACTTGTACTACTATCACTATAGGAATTTCTATTGACAGGTAAATAAAACTCTATTAGATATTCCTTAGCGAGCCACGTTCAGTGAACTTATTCTCTAATAAGCACCTACATACTTGCTTTAGTGTCTCCACACAAATGATCATGAGATCAATCATCCTCATCCAATGAGCAAGCAACGTATGTACCAATCTATCCGGATTCACTAATCCCCAATTTAGTAATCCAACGACTGGGAACTATTTTAGTTTGAAGCTTTCTAAGAATTTAGATCTCATTAGAATGATCATTATCATTATTTTAAAAGCATTGCTTAAAACTATGGGTTTATCACATATTGTAAAACAGCATCATGTAGATAATTAAAAGCCTTTAATAAATTAATACTTTTTATTAATAAATGAATAAGATTGTTATAAAGTATATGCTTTATCATCAAACATGATTGGCTTGTGTGCATACTACTTTCAATCTCCCACTTGCACTAAAGCCAATCGCCATGGTATCTCATACCCTTCTTCTCTAAGTGACGATTATCATGATGTTGGATAAGCTTTAGTAAATGGATATGTAATGTTGTTCTTAAGAGTCCACTATCTCTATAGTGATTTCTCATCTTTTAATGATTCCTATAATCAAATGAAAGTGCCACAACACATGTTTAGATCCAAGATGAGACTTAGGAACTATTCCTAGTTCTGTAATGAACTTATCATCCAAACAATCAACTTGTAGCTTCATTTACAGCTATATACTTTGTCTTTATCACTAAACTAGCAACTCTTTGTTGTTTGAAACCTTTCAAATTCACTGCACCACTGTTCAAGGTAACGCTTTACCTTAAAGTGGATTTTCTGTCGTCTTGAGTGCATGCGAAAAAAACTTGAGTCATTAAGTCCTCTAGTTTTAATTCAGACCCACCATGTATGATCACATCCTTAGTGCCGGTTAAGTACTTTAAGATGTTTTTCACTGTCTCATAGTGAACTTCTCCAGAATATGACTGATCAACATCAGGTCTCATACATTTCATTGCATACATGATAGTTACTTATGCGATCTCTCTTTTTGGAGTCTTTGGGGACTATTAAGAGAGATACACTCCATAGCTCATCAACATGAGACATCTCTTGGATTTTGCCATGCTAAACGACTTTAGCATCAAATTAATATACGTTCCTTGGGTTAAGTTGATCATCCTCTTAAATCTATCTATATAGATTTGTATCCCCAATTAAGATACTCTACCCAAATCATTCATGGAGGAATGTTTAGATAACTTTATCTTTACTGATTGTAGCGTTAGTATGTTATTCCTCATCCGTAGTATATCAACATATAATACTAGAATTTCACGACGCTCCCACTGAACCTTTTGTACACACTAGGTTCATTCTTGTTTTTGATAAAATCAAACTCTTTTGATTGTTTCATCAAAATGAATGTTCCATTATTTGAGAAACTTGCTTCAATTTATTTCTCTGAGTGATTACAACTCTTATCTCATCGTATGTAACTGGATCATCATCTTCTATGATACGTACCTCATCATCATCATCCATGATGAATCCATACCTCCTAGGTATCTTCGGTACTATTCCAAATTTATGATTCGGTTGTGGTACAATAGATCTATCTACAGGTTCCTCTTATTTGACTTATAGTGTTTTGTGGTTCTTGAACTCTTCAAGATGTATTATCCTCCCACTAGCCACTTCAATGATAAACATCTTTATCTTAGAAGGCAACATGTTTCTCAACAAACACCTTTTGCTAAGTAGGATTATAGAACATATGCCCTAAACTTACTTTAGGATGTCCCACAAATCTGTACTTGTCAAATTTTGTGCCAAGCTTATCCTTTTGAAATATTTTCACATAAGTTGGACAACCCCTTATCTTAACATACTTAAGATTAGGAATCCTCCCTGTCCATAACTTTTATGGAGTCTTGGGGCCAAATTTTGAGGTTACCTTTTTGTAGATATGCAACCATTTCTAGGACATTATCCCAGAAGGATACTGGAATGTCGGTAAAATCATTATGGATCGCACCATGTCCAACAAGGTACGATTTTTCCTTTCAGATACATCAATCAATTATTGTGTATCAGGAGGCGTCCATTATGAGAAAACCATTTGAGATGATCTAGAAACTTATTGCACAAGTATTTATTCCTTGATCTAATCAAAGAATCTTAATACTTTGTCAATTTGTTTCACTTCTGAATTCTTTGAACCTTTCAAATAATTCACACTTGTATTTCAGCAAATACACACATTTAACTCTTTGAATGATCATCTCCTTTTTCTTATACTAGTGTGTTCAATTTGCAAAATAATTTTTCTCGTAAGTCAAGTATACTAAATCCATTAAGTAATATTTTAGTTTTATGCAAAACATTATTATTATAAATAGAACAATAATTGTTCTTAATTATAATACCAAAGATTTCATTGTCCAACAATAAAATAGAAATAATGTTTCTACAAGAACTGGAATACAATAACAACTTATTGACTTAATAGATTTGCCCGTAGGCATTGCTAAACTATAAGTTTCTACGGCTAATGCAGCAACATTTGCTTCATTTCCCACACATAGGATTACTTATCCTTTGTTTAGTTTTCTACTTATGTTTGGTCCCTTTATAAATCTATATTTATGATAACCAAAGCTGGTATCCAATACCCAAGTAGAACCTTGACTTTAAGAAAATTTTATTTTAAATCATGAACAAAATTGTATTTGTAACCAAAACTTCACTAAGCTTCTTTGGTTAGCCTCTACAAGATGCTTCTTGTAGTTTCTTTCCAGTGTCCAGGCTTATTGCAGTGGAAGCAAACTCCTTTGCTATCTGTATCAGTTTTGTTCTTATTATCCTTTATTTTTGTCTTTCTATTTACCTTCTTTGAATCGTTCTTCTTTTCAGAAGATCCTTTGGCCCCTACCAGTTAGACTTGATCTTTCTTGGTTGGAAAGTGACTCAATATTTTTCAACATGTTAAGCAAATCAGCGAGACTGATATCTAGCTTGTTCATATGAAAAATTCACAACAATTATGAAAGGAGTCCGGGATTGAGTGCATGATCAAATCTTGGCTCAACTCTCCATCCATGACAAAACTCGTTGTCCTAATTGATCAATCAAATTGATTATGTTAAGGACTTTTGTCTGTACTATAGTGCCATTGATCATTCTAGATCGAAAGAGCTCCTTAGATATTTGATATCTATCAGTCCTACTTTCCTCACCATTAACTACTTGATGTGCAGGAATATAGTAGGAGTATCCATAGTTTCAGTGTGGAAAGCTTGTTACTCATGGATACGAGCATGATGCATTGAGCTAATCAGGCATCATCTTGCCACTTTCTAAAAGTAGCAATCTCTTCCTCAGAGGCATTTTCTGCAACCATTGCAGGGATAGGCGTATTAAGGACATAAGATAATTTTTCAGCCATGAGAACTATTCTCAAATTCCTTAACCAATCCGTTTAATTCGGTCCGGTTAAATACCATCTAATATGCTTCGCAGTGATAGTAATTTAGACATTGTAAAATTCTGTAAATGAATTTGTAATTAACAACATTTTAGCATACATTCTTTTATTAATTACCAAAATAAATAAGGTTTTGTTTTAAATTGGTATCTCCCACTATTTTCTTCAAACTATATTACCCTCAATATATATAGTTTGGCAAAATCTAATTAAAGATTTGCTAGTGAGAATAAGGATCCCATTTCAAATGTATATAGCCTTGTGGTGACACAACAAACTATATATAAATAAATAGGTAGACAACTCTTGTTAATTATATCAACTATGCAACTCCTTGTATTTTGCCTCTTAGATCATAATGGTCAAGTGTGTGCACATCCGAACTAAAATGATCCAAGTTAAGTCCAACCTAGCACTCCATATATTCAAAAAAGAAAAATATTGTTCTTGTGGTGACACAACAAAACAATACTATCCAATTTTCTTTATAAGCATCAAATGTGATAAATTAACATCTTAAATACTTAATACTTGCCTTGTGGTGACACAACAAACTCATATTAAATATTTAATACTCTATTAATTTTATCATGCTAGAAGGCGACGTTCGATATTCTAAATATTTTTGAACGCTTAGGACTTAATATAAAAATTTGAGGGGTTTGTTATTAAAATATCTCATCTTGTTTAGCGCATATGCACATATATATATAAAATACGCGTCATATTAATTAACATGCGAAACATGTTTGCATAATATATAATATATATAGTATAAGCACGCACATATAGAATACTATATTCTACCTGAATTGATTATGGACTTTTATTCTAGTTTGGTTCACTAGAGCCACCAAGTGAATCAAAAGGTCAAACCCTAAGGGTGCAAGAATTAATATTTAAATATAACTATTACATTTAAACCCGGGCTCCATTACAAACGGGTCTTCAAGCGCTCCTTGCTCCTTGATCTCTAATTCTTTAAAATTAATTCTAACTATTCCTATTACAAAACTATTTGAAATAAATAGAAACCTTGATCGTGATCGAGGGAAGTACATAGGAGGAGATATAGAATTTATATTAAGAAAAAATTAGAGAAGGCAGAATACGAGACCCCATTTAATAAAACCCATACATTCATGCATCTAACTAAAATAAAATTCAATCACATTGGTCAATAGTCCATAATCAATCCCATTTATTATCATACATATCACCATATGCATCAATAAATAACATTCATCTCATGAATAATAAACATTTAATATATATATTGATATCATTTAATGGGCAAATTTAGTTAGTATAAAATCTAATTTTGAATCAAAATAAACTCCTTTATTTTAATTCAAATTTAAATCAAAATAAAATTATTTTATTTTAATTTATCCAATTTTGAATAAAATAAACTATTTTATTTTAATCAAAATCTTTAATCAAAATAAACTCCTTTATTTTAATTAATTATGGAATCCTATTCCAAGTAAAAAAATCCTTTATTAAAGGAACCACAGATACTCTTTCCTATTCACAAATAAACTCTTTTATTTTGAATAATATGAAATCTAATTTCATATCTAAATAAACTCCTTTATTTAAGAAAAGACTGATTCTTTTTCCTATTCACAAATAAACTTCTTTATTTTAAATAATATGAAATCTTATTTCATATCTAAATAAACTTCTTTATTTAAAGAAACACAGAATCCAATTTCAACTCCAATTAGTTATCATGAAATCTAATTCCAACTCTAATTAATTAGCATGAAATTTAATTTTAAAATTAAAATAAACTTTTTTTATTTTAATATTAAAATAAACTTTTTATTTTAATATTAAAATAATTAATAATATTATATATATATATAATATATAATATAATAGTATTAACCCGTACGTTTTTTTTTAATTCCTTGTAAAGGAATCACGTGATTCTTTTAAAAGTTACTAAAGCAACATATATATGGCAATCATTAAGCTCCTGAAGCATGTGATATATGACATGATATAAAACAATACTGAATCACGGCTTCCTTTAAAAAAAAATTCACGCCTCTTTAAAAAAAAAAACAGTTCGCGAATTCCGAAGTACAGGATGTCAGGATATCTTATGTAAACTACATAAATAAATATATCATATATATTCATGTGCAGACTTCATGTCACGGAAGTAATCATATAAAAACAGACTTCCGGAAAAACAAAAATTCGGCACCTTTTATATATCTACATAATAAAATCACGAGATCAGTGATCTCTAAATTACCGAATCCAATATTCGCCTTGAATCCAATATTCGCGATTTTTTTAAAAAAATAAATTTTATACAAAAAAATTATGCCTAATTAAATTGTTCTAAACACATATCAATATACATATTAAAATTGAAATAATTAATAATTCACATAAAGGTTTGGCTCTGATACCACTGTTAGGTTTGTAATATTCATGAACATAATCAAATTGCACAAAAATATGTGGAAACGTGGAAAATCAGAGTTTAAAATTTTACAAACCATATACCTGGATCACCCTTTATGCATAATTATTAATTAAACGAAAAAGAAAGAACAAGAATCATACACTTGAAGATTCGCGAGCTTCCTCAGGTACAAGTTCACCTCCAATTCTTTTCGCGTTCAACTTGAATTCACGGGGTTTGGTTCCTTCTTTTGATCAACGTTAGCCACCCAAGTGTTTGGCCTCTAGAGGTGATCCACCAAGGAAGAAGAAGGATTCAAGAAGATGGGTATTTGGCAAAATCCTAGTTTTTCTATCTCTCATAGAAAAAAGCGTACTCTCCCAACTATTGAAATTACGTATTCACGTGTTGTGAAAGTGTCAATCACCTCACCTATAATAAGACTCCTCTTATTTATAGATGTGGGCAACCCTCCTTAACAATTAAGGAATTAAGTTTTATTTTAATTAATTAAATTCCTTTAATTAATTAGGCTCCCAATCTTATTAGGAATAATTAATTAAACTCTTTTAATTAATTTGCCTCCTAATCCTATTAGGATATTTGAGAGTACTTTTATTAATTAATTCTCAAACTCCTTTAGAAATTAAATAATAATAATAGTAATAATAATAATAAGACTCCTCTTATTAATTTATATTTAATATTTTCAAAATATTAAATAATAAATATTAAGCTATTTAATTTATTCTATCACCATACATTAAATTAAATATACTTAACTTATTATTACGATTATGCCATTAACTTCTTAAATAATTATTCTTTATTTTATGGTGTGACCCTTTAGGTTCTCCATATTAAATCGGTTGTGAATAAATCAATTAGAACAATTCTAATCTTATTTAAATAAATAAATTAAACTAATAATTTATTTAAATAAATAATATTTGTTTTACAATAGGGATAAGCCTCCCTAGCGATCAACGACTTTCCAGATAATATAGATTTTAACATTAATCATAAAAGAACTTTTAAGTAAATAGTTACCGTACAATTCAATCCTTCCACCATATAATGTCCCAATTAAATATAAGACATGGAATTACTGTCAAGTATTATTTTATTTAATTATATGTATTTCGACTCTTAAATGCACAACTCCAAATAATGCAAATTAGAAACTCCTTTCTAATTTCATTCGCCTATAACCAAGGACTACTTGAGTTGTCATTTATCGAATCACATAGGACATTTCTCTTCTTTTACTAGAAGTGGTAGATTCTTTATTGATCATACATTATCTCCATGTACAACTTATTATACCCAAGCATACTGGCTTTGATATACCCTAAGGGTCTTAAGGAATAAGTCAAAGTATAACTCATCATACACAAGATACTATGATGATCTCAAGTCCAAGGATCACTTGTACTACTATCACTACTGAGGAATTCCTATTGATGAACAAGTAAAACTCCATTAGGTATTCCTTAGCGAGCCACGCTCAAAGAACTTATTCTCTAATAAGCACTACTACATACTTGCTTTAGTGTCTCCACACAAATGATCATGAGATCAATCATCCTCATCCAATGAGCAAGCAATGTATGTACCAATCTATCCGGATTCACTAATCCCCAATTTAGTAATCCAACGAGTGGAAACTATTTTAGTTTTAAGCTTTCTAAGAATTTAGATCTCATTAGAATGATCATCATCATTATTCTAAAAGCATTGCTTAAAACTATGGGTTTATCACATATTGTAAAACAGCATCATGTAGATAATTAAAAGCCTTTAATAAATTAATACTTTTTATTAATAAATGAATAAGATTGTTATAAAGTATATGCTTTATCATCAAACATGATTGGCTTGTGTGCATACTACTTTCACCATGGGCCCTGTATTGATCAATACTACATACAAGAACGATATTATTGTTCACTCTGTCCACCTTGGGTCCATAAAAGTTTTCCCTTGATCGGGATGTTCATACTTAGTTTGGAATCCGAACCAAAATAATTTGATTGGATACAAAAAGGTTTTATCATATTCAACGATATTTCTAAATATGTCTCTAGGTGATCAAATAGCTTAGGCGTATATATATATATATATATATATATATATATATATATATATATATATATATATATATATCAACATGCGATTAGATACAATGATTATTCAAGTGGGGACACTTGTATAACCATGTTTAGAAATTAACGAGCAGAATATATATATCCAATTACAATATACTAACATGTTGATAAAAAATGATCGGATATAGAATATATCACAATAGGGTTAATAATTTAGCATAACAATAATAAAATTCTGAAACTTTCTTACTCATATCCATTGCATAAAGGAAATGCAAAAGTAGGATACTTGCCACAATCTCACGCCTTAATACGCAACTTAGTTTTATCTTTTATACCAAAACCTATCATTAATAAGATCATTCTATCGATTAGAATCACATATCATAATACATAAGATTTGCTATTGCGTCCAACACATAACCTAATCACATTGTCACACATGTTTCACAGTCATTAAATCACAAACAAACACATATACAAACACATTATGCAAGTCTAGATGAATTTCTGAAACCTGTCGGCGTACCAACGGCTTTATCGGGTAATAGTCGAGTCTAAGACTCTATCCAGTTAGTTCAATAAATATAATTATCAGTCATATTATTTTTAAATGATTTAAAATAATTTTTAAACACGTATGATAATTTATCATAATTTTCAAACACCGGAATCATAATTAAATGATTTAAATATTAAACAATTCTACTTTCATCAATATTAAACTATTAATGAAACCATTGCCAAAATATTAAAGTTATTTATAATAACTCAAAATATTTTCTAAGTATTAATATTACCCTTAAATAATTTTTAAAACATTTTAAATCATTTTAAATAATTACCATTAATATTTAAATATTAATGCTTTATCTATCAAAATATTAAAAGTCATTAATTATAACTTAAAATATTTTTAATCCATTTATATCCTTTTTAAAAGATTTTTAAATAAATAAAACCATTTTTAAACAATTTATTTAATATAATTATTAAATAAATCAAATATCATTTAATATTAAATTAATATTATTAATATTAAATTATTAACTAAATTATCCTTTAAATATTAAAAGTTATATTTTATAACTTAAAATATCTTTAAACACTTTATTTTCATTTAAAATGATATTTCTAATATTAAAATCATTTTAAACTAATTTATTTAATATAAAAATTAAATAAATCTAATATCATTAATATTGAAATATTAACATTTTTCATGACAAAATATCAAAAGTTATATTTTATAACTTAAAATATTTTTATAACCTTTAAATCATTTTTATATGATTTTTAAATCATTAATTCTATTTTTTCATGATTTATTTAATACATTTATTAAATAACTTTGTTATCATTAATATTAATTAATTAATGAAATTCATCACAAAATATTAAAAGTTACATATATAACTCAAAAATATTTTTAAACATTTTATTCTTATTTAAAATGATTTTTATAACATTAAAATCATTTTTCTCTAATTTATTTAATACACTAATTAAATAAATTAAATATCATTAATATTCAAATAATTATAAATATTAATGAAAAATATCTAAAATAAATAAAAGTTATTTTTCATAATTTAAATTAATTTTTAAAACCAATTTTATAATTTTTATAATTTATTTTCTATTTTTAAGTAATTTTTGGAAAATATAGAAATTAAAATATTAAAAACCGTCGCTATAGTCCTTTAGCGACAGTAACCGTCGCTGTTGGTGTTCTTGAGCTCAAGAACACTGACAGCTTCGTGTTCAAGAGGTTTCGTTTGACCGGGTTTAATTTCATGTCTATATTGTTTCTGTCCAATCTAAAACCTAGGTATTGTAGTGTTGATGTAACTCTACAAGTTTCATAACTTACTTTGAACAAACAACAACATAACAAGTCGATCTATGCCAACAAAGTGTATGTCGAGACGGTTTACGGGTTTCCCGAAACCCGGCGATTCAAGTGCCATATTCAAGCTCAAATATTTTAATGTTCTGATCATCATTTTGGTGATTTTATGGTTCATAATGGTAGCATACATGACAAGGTATAACAACATATCAAGATCACAGTTCCAAAACATCTAAATCTAATAGATCAAGTCCGGTCAAAGTTGTCGAAAATCGTTTTAAAGTTTTCTGGAAAATTCCCAGAAACGTAAAATCAGACTTGGGTGGTTACTTTGACCGCTCACTCCATTCGATACATTACTTGTTTAGAGAATCTAAAGACACATTTATGAAGAAAATATTACAAGCTACACAATAGATATTATAACATCATCATATCACTTACAAGATGATAGATCTATGCCTTCAAAGATCCTGTCAGAGGCTGTTCATACTTTCTGGGTTTACCCAGATTTCGACCGGTCATGCCCGGTCAACGGGTTTTGACCGTGAATAAAATGAAATATAGAGATCCAATAACTGTGATACCACTTTCATATGAACGATCTCATGCCAGACTATAGATTCCAACCATAAAACAACAAAAATAATAAACACACAATAATCTACATCCTCTGACATTCATTGTCAGAACACCAAAAACAAAATTTCCAAAATTTTGAAATCTTTTAATTTGAGCATCTATATGTTATAGATCCACTTTCTACCAACCCAGATCATGGTTTAACACTATATACAACATATTTAAACACTTAAACATACCATTTAACAAAGGATCAAAGATCAAGTTGTTGGTTTAGGTTTTATACCTCACTTTGATTATTGCTTAAATCTGGCTTCTAGATTTGTTATGGTGATCGTAATGTATTTTTTGGATCGGTATATATATATATATATATATATATATATATATATATATATCATATATATATGCAATGCCCTTGGCTGATGCATTGAATTTGATATGCTGGAATGCTAGCTGCTAGGTTGGTAGGGTAGGGTGGCTGCCAAGATTTGATGAAGATTTGCTAGCAATAATTCACAAATAAGACAAAAGGGTACTTTAGTAATTTCACTTATAATTTCAAGGGTATTCTTGTCCAAGGTGTTTGAATCTAGGGTTAAATCACTAGATTTTAAGTCTTAAAATTTCCCAAATAATTTCTAGGGTTTGAAAAATTAAAATTAAAACACACTAATTTAAAATTAGGGTTTTTAATAGAAAATTAGGGTTTTTAAATTAGGGTTCCTTAATATTATTAGGGTTCCCAAATTAACAATTAGGGTTTCTTAATTATCATTATAATTTACTAAAACAGTAATTAGGGTTTCTAATTTTAGCAATTTAGGGTTTTCAAGTAATAATTAGGGTTTCACCTAATTACAAAAATTCTATAATACACAGTAAAATTCATATAACACAATTACTGCACAGTCTCGAACTCATAACTGAGTTTAGCAATTAGGGTTTAAAAACACGATATAAGGGTTATGCCATTATTTACCATATTTGGCCAACCATTATCAGTCTACACATTTACAGTACATATTATAGCACTAAAAAATCAAAATATAATTAATATTATATTATTATTCTTATCCCTTGATCAAAATCCCAATTTAGGGTTTGGATTCCATATCTGGTTTATCTTTCATATACAAAATTAATAATTAAGTTAAAATAATTAACTTAAATATGTTTGAACAAATTCATATAATAAAATATTTATTATTACTATTCTAATAATCACTTCATATATTATTTAAATAATATAAAAATAATATTTCATGGAAAATAATTACTAAAAATATTTCTATTATAAAATTAATTATCATAAGAATATACTTTATAATGATCAATAATTCTAAAACAAAATTATTTGAAATTATTCATGTAATAAATATATTTTATTTATCACATATATACATACACATTACCTGGCACATATTCTCAATATTAAAATAATAAAAAAAATTATATTTAAAATTTCTCATTTATTTATATAGAAAATATCGGGTTATTACATTCACCCTCCCTTATAAGGATTCCGTCCCTGGAATCACCGTTTTATAACTTATACATACAAGGGTTCATAACATATACCATCATTGCAAGTAGACCTCGATCATAATTGATCGAACTGATCTTTAACTATTCAACATAAAGCTTGTCTATCTGATTAAACGGAAGTTTGATTTATAAAAGAACTCAAATTACTTCTTCAAAATTTCTTTATAAAATAATATACTATATATATTAGAAAATCATATATAAGAAAATAAAATTTGTTTAGAATAATACCTGGAGTTGCATCCCCGGCTGCTATAGTTTGTTGAACGGTCATGTTGAAGTCGCTTGCTGTTGATTTCGTTGGTTTGTTTGTTGATGTTGGTCCCGTTGTCGCCAATGTCCCGCTGCCTTTTCCCATATTCGCGCTCCTTGCCTCCCTTCCCCTTTTTGGATAGTCCTTCACCTTATGCTCCGTTAATCCACACGTGAAACACCCTTTATTCATCCTTGGGTTGGGGCAGTTGGGAGAGATATGTCCCTCTTGCCCACACTTGTAACACACAAACTTACCCTTCAGACATTTTCTCGAGTGATTCTTTCTGTAATTTTCACACCGCGCAACCTGTTTCTTTTCACCTCCTGGCCTATTTCTGGTATTCCCAAAATTTTCCCCTTTTCTTTTTCCAGTCCTACTACCACTACTTTCTTCTCCGGCTCTAGCTTGATTTGCTCTCCCCCAAAAATTCGCCTCCCCTTTCATCGTATAGGTGACAAAAGTTGTCTTTTGCCCTCCGTTACCCTAGCTGTCACAAACACTTCTACAGGGTCAGTTGATCCTCTAAATCCTGGAGATTCGATTGCCTTGAAGTCTTTGAGGTTTGTCGATCAATTATCTGGCTGATTTCCCACGGCTGGTAATCCATTCTGCATAGCTTGAGCATTCATATTCACCAAATTTTGTGTCGAGTCTGGTTGTCCTCCAGCTTTGTTGACAGGTTCTTCTACCTTTTGGTTTTGTTTTCGTCTTGGCGATTATCTGATTAAATAAAATCATGTTCATCTAACTAATTTCATAATACTTTTCATAGCATAACACATACTGCTTTAAACATCCGCTATCCCTTTATGACTCAAAAGTCGGGAATCGTTGCCATGACTTATACAAAAGTTAAGAATATTATATTACACAGATATACGTATCATTTACACCACATAGAATCATACCCATTCAAGTAATACTAATACTACTTATTTCTTACTCCTTCACTAAGGGTCCATTGCTTAACATTCTATATATTTCTATTATCCTTAATAATCCATTCTCACATAACTATACCAAGTTCGTTAAACCTATCACACATTATAAGTTCAGGAACTTACCACAATCATATGAGTTTAAGAACTTGTCCTAGTCAGACCTTTGGCGTCCATTCGCTGAGGGGTTCAAAAATTTTATATAATTATGAGTCATGAACTTACCATAAGTATGAGTTTTAAGAACTCGAGCTTAACTTTATAATCCTTAACTGTATTCTACTTATCAGTTATACTATCATTTCTGGGTCCGGTATTACATTTTCCATCATAATCACCTCACTAGGGTTACTTTCTAGGTGAGCTTCTATTTCAGTTATTTACTTTGATATTGGCTCGGTTATGGAGGTTGACTTATTCTTTAAGACCTGATGGTATCCTAATCTTTTCTATCCGACATTTACACACATAAATTATCCTGATTAACACGTAGTATATACACACAACAATTAATAATTTTATATAAGTTATCTTTTATTTTGTTTAACGATAAATTTATTCAATTCATCTCCTTTTAAAATATATATGAGTCATTTGTATTTTCAACGTTCCCTCCTGTTCTAAGGTTATAGCCTAAGGTCGATCCCACCTAAGGTTTCTAACCCTAAAGCTTTGATACCAACTTGTAAAGCCCCCAAATCCTGGTACTTGAAACCCGAACTCGGTGCTTCACGATACCATTTCTATGAGCGGAATTAATACTACTAATAATAACAATAGTATAAATATCAACTTAATTTACAAACATCAGAGTCTAATCCCAAGTACGCAACCTTTACTACAATACATTACATGATAGATAATAAATATCATTGTCTTAACACTGTCTAACTATTACAAGAGATAACATAATCATATTCTGCTTGATTTCCTTTTCACTTGTTCTTGCCTGAACATTCTGGTTGATCACGCTTAGCTGAAAACATTTAAATTTAAAGCAAGAATGAGCATTTGATTGCCCAGCAAGTAATAGCAACTATAAATATAATTAGCTGAAAGAATTAAATGTTTTCTTTGTACATCTCTTCTACAACGAATTAATAGTTGTGAAGTAAACTGAACCGATAATACTAACATAACAATTCTATCTCAACTTTTTGAAACTACGTATTGACTATATATATATATATATATAGGGTTAGTTGACATACTATGAACATTGTTTTCAATTTTCGAATAGGTTTAGCAGAACTTCATCCGCAAACCGTCATAACTTACAGGCGCGAGGGTGTACATCCCATGCGCCCTGTATTGATCAATACTACATACAAGAACGATATTATCGTTCACTCTGTCCACCTTGGGTCCATAAAAGTTTTCCCTTGATCGGGTTGTTCATACTTAGTCTGGAATCCGAACCAAAATAATTTGATTGGATACAAAAATATTTTATCATATTCACCGATATTTCTAAATATGTCTCTAGCTGATCAAATGGCTTAGAGGTATATATATATATATATATATATATATATATATATATATATATATATATATATATATATAATATGCGATTAGATACAATGATTATCCAAGTGGGGACACTTATATAACCATGTTTAGAAATTAACGAATAGAATATATATCTGAATTACCATATACTAACATGTTGATAAACAATGATCGAATATAGAATATATCACAATAGGATTAATAATTTAGCATAACAATAATAAAATTCTGAAACTTTCTTACTCATATCCATTGCATAAAGGAAATGCAAAAGTAGGATACTTGCCTGGTCTGCTGCTTACAATACGCAACTTAGTTTTATCTTTTATACCAAAACCTATCATTAATAAGATCATTCTATCGATTAGAATCACATATCATAATACATAGTACTGCTTATTGCAGTCAACACATAACCTAATCACATTGTCACACATGTTTCACAGTCATTAAATCACAAACAAACACATATACAAACACATTATGCAAGTCTAGATGAATTTACGAAACCCGCTTGCGGCATATGCACGGCTTTATCGAGTAATAGTCGAGTCTAAGACTCTATCCAGTTAGTTCAATAAATATAATTATCAGTCATATTATTTTTAAATGATTTAAAATAATTTTTAAACACGTATGATAATTTATCATAATTTTCAAACACCGGAATCATAATTAAATGATTTAAATATTAAACAATTCTACTTTCATCAATATTAAACTATTAATGAAACCATTGCTAAAATATTAAAGTTATTTATAATAACTCAAAATATTTTCTAAGTATTAATATTACCCTTAAATAATTTTTAAAACCTTTTAAATCATTTTTAAATAATTACCATTAATATTTAAATATTAATGCTTTATCTATCAAAATATTAAAAGTCATTAATTACAACTTAAAATACTTTTAATCCATTTATATCCTTTTAAAAAGATTTTAAATAAATAAAACCATTTTTAAACTATTTATTTAATATAATTATTAAATAAATCAAATATCATTTAATATTAAATTAATATTATTAATATTAAATTATTAACTTAAATTATCCTTTAAATATTAAAAGTTATATTTTATAACTTAAAATATCTTTAAACACTTTATTTTCATGACAAAATATAAAATATCATTAATATTGCAATATTAACATTTTTCATGACAAAATATCAAAAGTTATATTTTATAACTTAAAATATTTTTATAACCTTTAAATCATTTTTATATGATTTTTAAATCATTAATTCTATTTTTAATGATTTATTTAATACATTTATTAAAAAACTTAATTATCATTAATATTAATTAATTAATGAAATTCATCACAAAATATTAAAAGTTACATATATAACTCAAAATATTTTTAAACACTTTGTTCTTATTTAAAATGATTTTTATAACATTAAAATTATTTTTCTAATTTATTTAATACACTAATTAAATATCATTAATATTCAAATAATTATAAATATTAATGAAAATATCCAAAATAAATAAAAGTTATTTTTCATAATTTAAATTAATTTTTAAAACCAATTTTATAATTTTTATAATTTATTTTCTATTTTAAAGTAATTTTTGGAAAATACAGAAATTAAAATATTAAAAAGCAGATCCTTTAGCAATAAGATGAATCGTCATTGTTGGTGTTCTTGAGCTTCAAGAACACCGGCGACTTCGTGGTTCAAGAGGTCTCGTTTGGCCAGGGTTTAATTTCATGTCTATATTGTTTCATCGAATCTAAAACCTAGGTATTGTAGTGTTGATGTAACTCTACAAGTTTCATAACTTACTTTGAACAAACAACAACATAACAAGTCGATCTATGCCAACAAAGTGTCTCATCAGACGGCTTACGGGTTTTCCCGTAAACCCAAAGCAGATTCAGGTGCCATATTCAAGCTCAAATATTTTAGTGTTACGATCATCATTTTGGTGATTTTATGGTTCATAATGGTAGCATACATGACAAGGTATAACAACATATCAAGATCACAGTTCCAAAACATCTAAATCTAATAGATCAAGTCCTATTCAAAGTTGTCGAAAAGCTGTTTCTTAAAGTTTTCGAAAATTCCCGAAATGTAAAATCGGACTTGGGTGGTTACTTTGATCAGCTCACTCCATTCTATTCATTACTTGTTTAGAGAATCTAAAGACACAGTTATGAAGAAAATATTACAAGCTACACAATAGATATTATAACATCATCATATCACTTACAAGACGATAGATCTATGCCTTCAAAGATCCCATGTCGAGAGGTCGTTCATACTTTCGGGTTTACACGATTTCGACCGGTCACGCGGTCAATGAATTTTAATAGTGAATAAAATGAAATATAGAGATCCAATAATCGTGATACCACTTTCATATGAAAGATCTCATACCAGACTATAGATTCAAACCATAAAACAACAAAAATAATAAACACACAATAATCTACAGCGTCTGACATTCACTGTCAGAACACCAAAAACAAAATTTCCAAAATTTTGAAATCTTTTAATTTGAGCATCTAGATGTTATAGATCCACTTCCTACCAACTCAGATCATGGTTTAATACTATATACAACATATTTAAACACTTAAGCATAACGTTTAACAAAGGATCAAAGATCTAGTTGTTAGTTTAGGTTTTATACCTCACTTTGATTATTGCTTGAATCTGGCTTCTAGATTTGTTATGGTGATCGTGGGGCTGTATTTTGGGACTGGTATATATATATATATATATTTCGTGGGTTTTAAGAGAGATAGTTGAAGTTGGAGGTTTGTGTACAAAAGAGGTTATCAAATGGCATTTCTCTCTCCTTAGGTCTATATATATATATATATCATGTATATATGCAATGCCCTTGGTTGATGCATTGAATTTGATATACTGGAATGCTAGCTGCTAGGTTGGTAGGGTAGGGTGGCTGCCAAGATTTGATGAAGATTTGCTAGCAATAATTCATAAATAAGACAAAAGGGTACTTTAGTAATTTCACTTATAATTTCAAGGGTATTCTTGTCCAAGGTGTTTGAATCTAGGGTTAAATCACTAGATTTTAAGTCTTAAAATTTCCCAAATAATTTCTAGGGTTTGAAAACTTAAAATTAAAACATAATAAAATTTTAATTAAAACACACTAATTTAAAATTAGGGTTTTTAATAGAAAATTAGGGTTTTTAAATTAGGGTTTCTTAATATCATTAGGGTTCTCAAATTAACAATTAGGGTTTCCTAATTATCATTATAATTTACTAAAACAGTAATTAGGGTTTCTAATTTTAGCAATTTAGGGTTTTCAAGTAATAATTAGGGTTTCACCTAATTACAAAAATTCTATAATACACAGTAAAATTCAGATAACACAATTACTACACAGTCTTGAACTCATAACTGAGTTTAACAATTAGGGTTTAAAAACACAATATAAGGGTTATGACATTATTTATCATATTTGGCCAACCATTATCAGTCTACACATTTATAGTACATATTATAGCACTGAAAAATCAAAATATAATTAATATTATATTATTATTCTTATCCCTTGATCAAAATCCCAATTTAGGGTTTGGATTCCATATCTGGTTTATCTTTCATATACAACATTAATAATTAAGTTAAAATAATTAACTTAAATATGCTGAACAAATTCATATAATAAAATATTTATTATTACTATTCTAATAATCACTTCATATATTATTTAAATAATATAAAAATAATATTTCATGGAAAATAATTAATAAAAATATTTCTACTATAAAATTAATTATCATAAGAATATACTTTATAATGATCAATAATTCTAAAATAAAATTATTTGAAATTATTCATGTAATAAATAAAATTTATTTATCACATATATACATACACATTACTCCGCACATATTCCCATTATTAAAAAAAAATTATATGTAAAATTTCTCATTTATTTATATAGAAAATATTGGGTTATTACAGTACTATTAGGGGAGGTGGCGCAAGTTTGATAATACTTGCAGGACTAAATTAAAAATGAAGGAAACGATGAAGGTATTATATTGTAATATTTTGAGCCCCAAAACGTGCAATTATCGAAACTATATTTTCCTATAAATAGAAGTTCATTCTTTCATTCTCAGCAATTCACTAAGACTCACAAGAGCAATTATAGAGAGAGAAGCTATAGAGAGAAAGAAGAAGAAAGTCTCACTACCTCACTATTCCAAATATCCGATCTTCTTACGAGGTAAGGGGTATTATTTATTTCATATTCTGAAGAGATATTATTTTTCGTATTTGTATGATTATTATTTTCGTTCAACAGTCGTAAGGGTATTATTTCTCTCGTATTCATGAAGAGAGTTATTTTCTTTCAATACTCGTAAGGGTTGTTATTCCATTCTTTATTATTCCGTTGGAATAACCTGTCTACGCGGACTACCGCATGCATGGTGAATTTCTTCTGTTATTCCATTCTTTATATTCTGTTGGAATGACATGTCTACGCGGACTACCACATGCATGGTGAATGACCCTTCGTATTCGTTCTTTATTAAATTGTGGAAATGATCTGTCTACGTGGATTACCGCATGGCAGGTAAAAATCTATTTGCAGTTTCATATATTCTATTATACTCGTATGAGATATCATTTCTTTTGTACTGGTCATGGAATATCATTTTCTTTTGTATTTTCCTTTTATGAGTATTATTCACGGAGTACTATTCATGGGTACTATTCACATATACGGTACTATTTATGAATATGAGTTACTATTCACGAGTTACTATTCATAAGTTAATATTCATGAGTTACTATTCACGAGTTACTATTCACGAGTTACTATTAATGAGTTACTATTCATGACAAAATTGGTTTCTTTTTTTGACCAAATTATCGTTGATTTATGAATCTTACTCTTGAAATTAAATCCATGTTTTGATCATATTATTTTTATTATCATATATAACATTTTTATAATCCTGGTGATGAAATTTCTCTTTGACTTAAGTGTAAAGATGGGTAGATTATTGGTATGATTGTGACTATGGGTTCTATTTGGCCAGTAGTGCAAAGATGAATTGCTGACTGGTATGATCATGACCATTGAATTTATAATTGAATATCTTTAGCTTAAGTGCAAAGGTGAATTGATCAACATGGTTATAATTATTGTTTATATAAATTCTGAAATAATTATATATTTCTTTGAGATATTAATATCTTTGGCCCGTAGTGCAAAGATGACCTGTTGTTGAATATCTTTGGCCTGTAGTGCAAAGATGAATTGTTGTTGAATACCTTTGGCCATAGTGCAAAGATGACCTATTGTTAAATATCTTTGGCTTGTAGTGCAAAGATGAACTGTTAATGAATATCTTTGGCCCATAGTGCAAAGATAAATTTATTAGTATGATTATGAACATGAACTGTGATTTGGTATACCATGATATTTGATGTTTTAGGTAAAGACATGTGATGAAAATTAACTTCGTCCTGGGTGCGAAGAGGAATTTAGAACCACAATTATGATTATGAGTTATTCACATGATTGTGGACAAGATTTATTGATTGATGTTATAGGGATAAAACATTGTTGGTGGACTTTTAACATGGAGAAGATAATAGACTTTATTGTCTATTTGACTCTTCTAATGGATTGCTCGTTCCACTGCCACTATGGTTGAAAAGTTTTATCATCTACCATATGTTCTAAATCTCTGATTTATTACTGACGAAGGCTATTGATAATTTAATTATCTTTTGTAATGATATTCTTTACTGGGCTAGTTGTGCTCACCCTTTTGCTTCACAATTCTTTTCGTGTAATAAGAGTGTAGTTTGGTGAATTCGAAGGGGGTAACGAGGGAATAGAACAATGGTCTATAGCTATTGAGGTTTCCCTAAAAGCAAAGATGGAAATAATTTTATTGAGAATTTTAGATAAGTGTGTCGTAATTTATACGTCATTTTAACCGTTGATTTTGGTGAACCGAATAGAGTGAGGTGAACCCAACTTTGGAAGGGTGTTTTGCCACCATCATACAAGATGTCTAATGACAGACGACTTCGTGTTATCATAAGACAGGGTTTTGCACATGCACTTGCTGATTATATCTATGAGCACTACCTATATAATCTTGGAGTTTAGTTGAAATATAATTCTCAATTAGAGAAAATGGAGATAATTATATGCCAAGAGAAGATTCACCATTGAAAAGAACATGACAGTAATCTTCTCATTTTTCTTTGGGGTCCATTGGGTCAACCAACGATAATTCTCGAGTCATATGATATCTATCATTACTTAGATGAATGACCTCCCATGTACGAAGGTTTCCTTTACCATTTTCTAAAGATTTTAATTTCTAAAATAGTTATTGCCTGTACTTTTATGTAAAGTACCATTGTAAGGTGTTGTGGTCGAGGTACCATGAGAGTTACATATATTTGTATTAAAATTCACAGCTTATGTGTTGTTGTACCCTGCACGACAGTTCAACAGTTGTATAAATGAAGTTTGTATTTGATTTCTGTAGTGTGATATCTGGCGACTCATAATGAGTCGTGTGGATCTATTTTGGGGGCGTCACAGTTGTTATTAGTTGATATGTGTGAATTAAATTTATTAGATAACACTCTAATAAATATTTTATTGATGTGATTGTTGTTATTTAATATTTATGAATTAAATTTATTAGATAATATTCTAAATTAAATTAATTTATAATTTAGAGAGTTGTAATATAACATGAAATGTTATATTGTTATTTTAATTTAATAATTTAAAGTGGTATGTTAAATTATTTAGTAAAGTTATAATGAGATTATTATTCGGTGATATTTGTTTAAGTGGAAAATTTATTTAAAATATAGTATGTGTAATTAATTTATTTGATTAATGTTGGATATGGAAATCTTTATTAAAATAAATTAAAGGAGTTTAATTTAGTTTTTACCAAACAAGGTTTAAAATATTAAGTCTTTATTTTAAAGACTTTTTGCCAAACAAAGCCTTATAGCTTTTGGATTTTTAAATTTTGAATTTTATTATAACAAAAAAAAAATTAATTAATAAATAAAATATATTTATAATCTATACGTTTATTATTTAGTAACTGTTATATTAAATCTACGTATTATGGCCCTATCAGTTATTTGTTTACGCTTAACTAAGAAGTTGGTCTACTGAGGAAGAAGAGAAGAAAAGTTACAGAGAATATAGAGAGTTGAGAGGAAGATTTTTGGAGAAGTTCAAAGAAAGTCGTGATGTTCTAACAAGAATTACCGAACAATAGAAGGCATTTCCATAACTTTGATAATATATAATATATATATATATATATATATATATATATATATATATATATATATATATATAAGAAAACTAATTACAATGTGTGTGTATACATATGGGTTGTGAAAGTACCAAATTTGGTGGTTAGTTTGTATGTTAATCGATGAATTGAGTCTTGCATATGTTAATTCGGTAAGAAACGAAGAAAACGTAGTTTGAACAAAGTAATTTTGTGAAGAATAGTGATCACAGTGTGAAATTCTATGAAAGATGTCAAAAAATGGAGTTTTGTGTAAAAACATGAAATTTAAGGAATTAAGCTAGTTTAAATTGTTGTTTAATTGTTCTAAATTGATGAAAATGTGAGGAAACATGTTTGTGATAGTTCTATACCAATCGTATGTGTAAGGGGCCGAATTTTATGAAATGAAAGTATTCAATTTTCTTATAATTATTATTTTATTTCGTAAATGGCTAAATTGATAAAAGGTTAAAGTTAAGGGTGATATGTGAAATTTTTTGCAAAGTATACAAGTTGTTATAGAATATTCTTTTTGTCGAGAAATATCCGTTCGACGGCACAATCATTGGGGGACCCCACAACGGAAGAATTGTCGTAGTTAGAAAATGAAAGAATTATCATTTTAGAAAAATAACAGCGAAAGTGTTACCATTAAAACTGTTGAACTACCCGGTAGTAAAAGTACAGTAATACGCGTGGTTGCATAGTAGCACACGGTATTGATTATTGATGCTTACGTAAGAAGTCACTCAGTTATACTCAATTATTGCTACAATAATTGCTGCATCATATCTCTCATATTATTGATTCAATTATTCTCACAGTATCATCTACATAATATGATACATTATTAAATCAATAATTGAGACGACAAAGTTATTCATATTCACTAAAGCTATAGAACAATTATTATAGAGAGAAAGAAGAAGAGAAGTCTGCTACCTCACTATTCCAGTATCCAGTCTTCTTTTGAGGTAAGGGGTATTATTTCTTTCATATTCATGAAGAGAGCTTCTGTTATTCCATTCTTTATTATTATGTTGGAATAACCTGTCTATGCAAAGTACCGCATACATGGTGAAATTCATCTGTTATTCCCTTCTTTATTATTATGTTGGAATAACTTTTAATACATGTAAAGTACCGCATACATGGTGAAATTCTTCATTATTCCATTCTTTATTATTACTGTTGGAATATCCATGCATGCAAGTGATTACGCATGACACAGTTCCATTCTTTATTATTCTCGTTGGAATATCGTAATACGCATCGTATTATGCATGACTTCGGTTTCATTATTTATTATTACATTGGAATAACTTTTCTGCATGCGGTCTATCAAATGCACGTGAATTCTTACATTATTCCATTCTTTATTATTCTGTTGGAATAACATGTCTATGTGGATTACTGCATGCATGGTGAATGACCTTTCGTATTCATTCTTTATTAAATTGTGAAAATGATCTGTCTACGTGGATTACCGCATGACGGGTGAAAATCCATTTGCAGTTTTGTATATTATATTATACTCGTATGAGATATCATTTCTTTTGTACTCGTCATGGAATATCATTTTTTTTGGTATTTTCTTTTACTGGTTACTATTCACCCAGTTACTATTCACTCTAGTATTATTCACTCGGGTATTCGGGGCAATTTTCGTGTCGGAGTACTATTCACGGGTTAATATTCACCCAAATTACTATTCACCCAAATATTATTCACTCGGATATTTGGAGTACTTTTCATGTCGGGGTGTTATTCACGAGGTACTATTCCCGAAGTACTATTCATGGGGTACTATTCACGATGAAAAATTGATTCTTTTCTGTCCAAATTATTTTTGGTACATGAATATTATTCTTGAATTTTAGTCTACAAAGAAATATCATGTTGACAATTTGGACGTTATTGATCTCTGGATAAATTAAATTATAAATCTTTAAAATTTATCCTTGAACTTGTTTTTTGAATTGTTATGTCATTTTCATCATCCTCATGCTTATATTGTGATGAAAGTCATCTTTGGCTTACGTGCATAGATGGACTTGGTATGATTATGACCAGGGATTATTCGGTATAATCATGACCGTAATGTAACGAATGATGTGGTAAAAGTTCTCATTAGCCCGTAGTGCATTGATGGACAATTATGGGTATGATTATGACCAATGATTATTCGGTATAGTCATGACCATTGATGATTACATGAATATCCTTGGCCGTGATGCGAGGGGATGATTCGATGATGTGGTTTATTTATTAAAAATTTGAGTCTCGTGATAAAGTTGATGAAAAACTTTTTAAATCATAGAAGATAGTAGATTTTATGCTTTACTTGACTCTTCTAATGGATTGCTTATTCCGCTGCAGTTGTTGATCTAAAACTTGTTGTCTATTATATTCTATCAAATGTTATACTGTTGAAGGCTAAGGATAATTTATTCTGCATTATTTTAGTCATAATATTTTTTACTGGGCTAGTTGAGCTCACCCTTTCTTTCGTTGTTCTCTTCAGGAAATGAGAATATAGCTGGGATGAGTCGGGAAATGGAGTGATGATCCAGGATAAGTGGCTTTAGTAGGCTCACTATTCTGTGAAATAGTGTGATAATAATTGTAATGAGGACTCCATTGAGTGTGGATATTGTCTAGATGACAATATTTGTATTAAAACTCATAGCATATGTTTTGTCGTATTTTACACGACAGATGTATAATTAAGTTTTTATTTGTATTTTGTACCATGTATCTGGCGACTCAAAATGGGTGATGTATACCTGTTTTGGGGGCGTCACAGTTGGTATCAAAGCTTAGGGATATGATCCCTAGCTGAGATGTGAGACAAGAACTAGGAGGGGAGAGGCGGGGAATTCCTTCGCTAGTATGGCCTACCTAAGTTTATTTGGTATTTAATTGGTCGGTCAGAGTATAGGGATAATATGTGATATGTCAATTAACCCTTGTTTTATGACAGTGTTTGAGAATGACATCTGAAAATGTTGAGATAAGCAATGAAGCACATGAGACCGTTGAGTCAGCTCAACCAAAAGGTAACGACCAACAACACGATAATAATCATACCGGTGGCAACGACCATCGGAACAATGATAACCATCGTGGGGGAAATTATCATGCCAGAAATGGTAACCACTTTGGTGGTAATCATGGCCAAGATAATAGAAGTAGAAATTTCAAGAAGAGAAGGTTCAATAATGATTGAAAGACAGCAGCACCAGCACCTGTTGTTAAGGAAGGAGAACGACCGCCGGTCGTATGTTACAAATGCAGAAGGGAGGGACACATCAGTCCAAACTCTACGCAGCAGTCCAAAGTGTGTTTTAATTGCGGAAGAGAAGGTCATTTAACTTGATTTTGTTGTGCACCATAGTCAAGTCCAGCTGGGACGGTGGCACCAAAGGCAGATACGGACAAAACAAAGTCGGTGGTTTCAGGAAGAGTGTTTTTCGTGAGTTCTCAAAAAGAGAGTAAATCGAACAAAGTTAGCACGTGTTAGTTAATTATAAAATCTTGCGAAGTCTATACCTTATTAGATACCGGTTCTACCCATTCTTTTATCACTTTTTCTTGCGCTCAACGTTTAAATTTGACCCCAGAGAAGTTAGACTTTGACTTATCGATTGAAACTTCGTTAGTAGAAACCTTCATTACATGTGCTATCCAAGTCTTGGATGAGAGTCACAGTTTTGAATGATATTTCTATTGTTAATAAATTTCCTGACGTATTCTTGAAGACTTCTTAGCCTACCCCTAGAGTGTGATATCGAATTTTGTATTAACCCCAGTACAAAACCCATTTCTAAAACCCTTAAATATTTCTTCAACCAAAACGAACGTATAATGCGCCAAAGACGTTGGCTCGAGCTGTTGAAGATTACGATCATACCATTCAATACCATCGTGGGAAAGCGAACGTGGTAGCTGACGTGTTGAGTAGAAGATCGTATGCATTTACGAGTCCGATGTTGTTAACACAAAAACCCATTTCGTATAACTTACAAATGATGAAGATAGTGTTAAAGACTCTAGGGACCCACGTGAAGATAATGAATATACGATTAGAATCAATCGATAAAGTTAAAAGCCGCTCAAGCTACACACCAGGAGCTGATGAATGAAGATGGGTCAAGAAGGCGTTATTCTAGAAGCAAGAATCGACGAAGAGAGGAAATCTCAACCCTCGATTTAATTGGCCCATTTGAAATCCTCGATCGAGTAGGAACTGTGGCCTATAGACTCATTTTATTGGCAAGTATATTGCGTGTTCATAACGTTTTTTTTACATATCGATGTTACGTAAATATGTGGACGACCCGAACCACATTATTGAATTAGAACTAGACGAGATAGCAGAAGATTTAACGTATGAGGAGATACGTGTTAAAATCTTGGATAAGAAGGATTATATTCGACACTTAAAGGTTATACCTCAGGAGTTAGAATCTGAAATGAAGTCAAGATATCCTTCCTATTCTAAGATACCCAGTATGCGTGCACGTAAATTTTGAGGCAAAATTTCATAAGAGGGAGATTGTAAGACCCCAATTTTATGAAATGAAAGTATTCAATTTTCTTATAATTATTATTTTATTTCGTAAATGGTTAAATTGATAAAAGGTTAAAGTTAAGGGTGATATGTGAAATTTTTTGCAAAGTATGCAAGTTGTTATAGAATATTCTTTTTGTCGGGGAATATCCGTTTGACGGCACAATAATTGGTGGACCCCACAATGGAAGAATTGTCGTAGTTAGAAAACGACAGAATTATCATTTTATAAAAATAACGGCGAAAGTGTTACTATTAAAACTGTTGAACTACCCGGTAGTAAAAGTACAATAATACGCGTGGTTGCATAGTAGCACACAGTATTGATTATTGATGCTTACGTAAGAAGTCACTCAGTTATACTCAATTATTGCTACAATAATTACTGCATCATATCTCTCATATTATTGATTCAATTATTGTCACAGTATCATCTACATAATATGATACATTATTAAATCAATAATTGAGATGACAAAGTTATTCATATTATTATTTGTAATATTGACAATGTCTAGAAGTTCTGTTAAGGAGAGGTTTGGTCACCTAATTGCGCGCCAATAGGGAGAAATCCTTATCAGAAAGCCCCCTCTTTCCTGGGAACGACCTAGTTGTTAAATATTATGAATTATAATATTAATGATGAATAAGTCCGTGTTGATTAAAGATGAAATTGATAGTTCCATTGTGTTAGAATTATTAGTGTTAGTGAAAATCAACATTTATTTCGATAATAATTAATGTCTGGAGGTTATATTGACCAATCGGGTAATTAACCGGATAAATGAGCAATTAATTGCTATTGATTCACATGATTATAACTATTTGTTCACATGTATTTACTATTGATTCACATTCATTTACTATTAGGAGAGTTGGTGCAAGATTGATAATACTTGCATGACTAAGTTAAAAATAGAGGTATAGATGGAGGTACTATACTGTAATTTGTATTTTCACATGTATAGAACTATTGATTTACATGATTTACTATTGATTCACATGATTTATTATTAGGGGAGATGGTACAAGTTTGATAATACTTGCAGGACTAAATTAAAAATAAAGAAAAAGAGGAAGGTATTATACTATAATATTTTGAGCCCCAAAACGTGCAATTATCGAAACTATATTTTCCTATAAATAGAAGCTCATTCCTTCATTATTTTTCACCAATTCACTAAAGCTATAGAGCAATTATTATAGAGAGAAATTATAGAGAGAAAGAAGAAGAGAAGTCTGCTACCTCACTATTCCAGTATCAAGTCTTCTTTTGAGGTAAGGGGTATTATTTCTTTTGTATTCATGAATAGAGCTTCTGTTATTCTATTCTTTATTATTATGTTGGAATAACCTGTCTATGCGAAGTACCGTATACATGGTGAAATTCTTCTGTTATTCCATTCTTTATTATTATGTTGGAATAACCTGTCTATGCAAAGTACCGCATAGATGGTGAAATTCTTCTGTTATTCCATTCTTTATTATTTTGTTGGAATATCCTGTCTATGCGTATTTCGCATGACCTGGTTCCATTATTTATTATTCTGTTGGAATAACCTGTCTGTGCGGTGTATCGCATGCCTGGTGAATTCTTCTGTTATTCCATTCTTTATTATTCTGTTGGAATAACCTGTCTATGTGGATTACCGCATGCATGGTGAATGACCTTTCGTATTCATTCTTTATTAAATTGTGGAAATGATCTGTCTACGTGGATTACCGCATGGCAGGTGAAAATCCATTTGTAGTTTCATATATTATATTATACTCGTATGAGATATCATTTCTTTTGTACTCGTCATGGAATATCATTTTTTTGGTATTTTCTTTTACGAGTTACTATTCACGGGTTACTATTCACCCAAATTACTATTTACCCGGATATTATTCACTCGGGTATTTGGAGTACTTTTCATGTCGAGGTACTATTCACGAGGTACTATTCCCGAAGTACTATTCACGGGGTACTATTCACTATAAAAAATTGATTCTTTTCTGTCCAAATTAATTTTGGTACATGAATATTATTCTTGAATTTTACTCTACAAAGCAATATCATGTTGACAATTTGGACGTTATTGATCTCTAAATAAATTAAATTATAAATCTTTAAAATTTATCCTTGAACTTGTTTTATTAAATTGTTATGTCATTGTCATCATCGTCATGCTTATATTGTGATGAAAGTCATCTTTGGCTTACGTGCATAGATGGACTTGGTATGATTATGACCAGGGATTATTCGGTATAATCATGACCGTAATGTAACGAATGATGTTGTAAAAGTCCTCATTGGCCCATAGTGCATTGATGGACAGTTATGGGTGTGATTATGACCAGGGATTATTCGGTATAGTCATAACCATTGATGATTACATGAATATCCTTGGCCCGTAGTGCAGGGATGATTCGATGATGTGGTTTATTTATTAAGCATAGTCTCAGCGATAAAGTTGATGAAAAACTTTTTAAATCATAGAAGATAGTAGATTTTATGCTTTACTTGACTCTTCTAATGGATTGCTTATTCCGCTGCAGTTGTTGATCTAAAGCTTGTTGTCTATTATATTCTATCAGTTGTTATACTGTTGAAGGCTAAGAATAATTTATTCTGCATTATCTTAGTCATAATATTTCTTACTGGGCTAGTTGAGCTCACCCTTTCTTTCATTGTTCTCTTCAGGAAATGAGAATATAGTTGGGACGAGTCGGGAAATGGAGTGATGGTCCAGGATAAGTGGCTTTAGTAGTCCTCACTATCCTGTGAAATAGTGTGATAATAATTGTAATGAGGACTCCATTGAGTGTGGATATTGTCTAGATGGAAATATTTGTATTAAAACTCATACCATATGTTTTGTCGTATTTTACACGACAGATGTATAATTAAGTTTTTATTTGTATTTTGTACCATGTATCTGGCAACTCAAGATGGGTGATGTATACCTGTTTTAGGGGCTTCACAGTATTTTTTAATTTCACTGTTTTATCGGTGAAATTGGTGTTAGTTGGGCTAAAAGCAGCTCATTATTCACTTTGCGTTACATTTTTTGTTTTTGTGCACCAGTAGCATTTGCTACCGGGTGCCAAGGCCAAAAAATGGTGCATTGCTACCGTCTCTCGAGCTTATGTATGGCGCTTAATGCGCCATACCTGATTTGAGACGGTGAAAGCCTCTTCTTTACATACAGGGGATATCGATATAACTTGGTCTAATGATGTGTTGATGGAATAAACACGTAATAAGGAGGTTAAAACAAAATCGTGTCATGTCATTGATAATTGCAAAGTTGTAAAGGATTAGTAAATTACGAACGTGTTATGACTTAATGTATACAATGAATAGTGAATAAGTGTTATGAAGTTAATACTTGTGATTTCTGAAATGAACACTAAGATATAGAAGGTGATTAATATAAAACCAATGAGTCCTAGGAAGACTTAAACACTTGATTAAACTCCAAGTTTGATTAAGGAGAAATGTAGTATTGATTAATAAGAGTTGAAAATGTGATTTGGATGCTAAAAGTCTTATGTATGTGTTAGTGAGTTTTCAGATTCGTGTTATGTGGTTTATTAATATGGTTAGATCTTAAACTAAAGGTTATAACTTAACTAAGAGGAGAAGTGAATCTATGAGGTTAATTTATGTAGCTAATTGATGTGTTAATCCTAATGGTATGTGTAGGACATTGGAGATCGTGAGTTGTAATTGAATAGCTTACTTTGAGGTAAGTTCCCTAACCTTTGCTACTTTATTATTCAGCAAGGTTACTTTTCACTATCATGATATACTTTTGCAAGTTCTCTATTTCTAATCTCTTGTTGAGCAATTTATTGTTATGCAAGTTCTTTAACTCTCATTTACTGTTGATCAAGTTAATTAATCTTTATTTCTTTATTCCAAACGAGATTACTTTGGTTATTCAAAGTCTGTAATTTTGTTGTAAGAAATGTGTTTATTCAGCTACTAATAACTGTTGTTTGATCTTCGTTCTCCAATGTTGTTGTACTATCTTACATTATTGTACTGAACTCTAAGTTGCCTAGCGATTCTTTACCAATTCAACTAATCCTTAGTTGATGAATGTTCTAAACTCTAAATTACCCTTGAAGTTAACCCAAACCAAACTTCCTTTGGTTTGCTTATGTACTCACAGAATTTTGAAAGCATGTTGTCGATGATAACATTTGTTCAATTTAGAAATAGTTAATACTCTAGCTCTTATTGATTCATCGATATACCTTGTTCATGAAGATATAATAATCAAACTCTTGAATAGTTATTGGTCTCTATCTGATTCGACCAGTACTTGGTTGATGAGCATTCTAAAGATCTAGAATTCCTTTGAAGTTAATTCCCAACCAAACTTCTTTTGGTACGGAACCTGATAATCTAAGCTGAGATGAACAACCCTATATTAGGGGATTATTTTAGAGTTATGCAATAGCGTTAAAATATTTGCCAATATATAGTACAAAGGGCTGATCACCTGGAGTACGGGATGATGGTCCATATAGTCGTTTAGATTGTTAAAGGTTACAGTAGAAACACCTATTAACCTAGGACATAGATGATAATTATAGTCTTTTAGACTGTTAAAGGTTAAAGTAGAAATACGTGAAAACTTAGAGTATAGTTCGTGGTCTTGTGACCCTCAGTGTATTCTTTGATGTTGTTATCTATTGTTAACTTAAACGTTCATTATTCCTTTGAACTCATAGCTGTTGAATTAAAGTTTATTGTTCTGGTAAGAATACTTTACCATTGAAAGCTCAGTTAATTGTCATTCATTAAACATTATTGTATATTATCCTTCTTGTGGGCAATTGTTTGCTCACTCTTGCACAAAATAATGTAGATGGAGTTAAGAAGTTTGAAGAGCTTTCTACAAGCAAGGGCAAGGACAAAGTGCTTGATTAGAAGACAACGTTTAATTTATCTTTTATTTATGAAGCTTATGTAATAGATTTTATTATGATCATATTTTAATTTTCCGCTGATGATTGTACTAAAGGTTAGATGACCTGGGATTTATTTTAGATTATGTAAGCCTTTAATGGGAGATTGATTGTTTAAACTTTTGAGTTTAATTATATCCTTTGTTTATGGGTAGTTAGTTACGATTTAATTGGACAGTGAACACCAAATTTGTGGGATTCAGGTGCCCGGATTTGGGGGTGTCACAGAAATATTATAACTAAGATAATGCAGAATAAGTTATCATTAGCCTTCCACAATGTTAAACTGATAGGATATAATGGACAACAAGTTTAACTGCAGCGGAACAAACAATCCATTAGAAGAGTTAAGTAGAGCATGATATCTACTATCTTCTATGATTTTTAAAAAATGTTTATCATTAACTTTATCACTGGGACTCAGCTTAATAAATAAATCACATCATCGAATCATCCCTGCACTACGGGCCAATGATATTCATTAGTATCACGTCCACAAATTATTCTTGCACTACGGGCCAAGAATATTCGTGTAATCATCAATGGTCATGATTATACCGAATTATCCCTGGTCATAATCATACCAATCAACAGTCCATCTATGCACGTAAGCCAAAGATGACTTTCATCACAATATAAGCATGAGGATGATGACAATGATATAAGAATTCAATTAAAAGAAAGTAAAGGATAAATTTTTAAAGATTTATAATTTAATTTATCCAGAATTCAATAATGTCCAAATTGTCAACATGATACTGCTTTGTGGAGTAAAATTCAAGAATAATATCCTTGTATAAAAAATAATTTGGATAGAAAAGATATAATTTTTTCGGTGAATAGTACCCTGTGAATAGTATCTCGTGAATAGTACCCCGACAAGAAAAGTGCCCCGAATACCCGAGTGAATAATATTTGAGTGAATAGCAATCGGGTGAATAGTAACCTGTGAATAGTAAGTAGTGAATAGTATCCCGACATGAAAAGTGCCTCGAATACCCGAGTGAATAATATTATAGTGAATAGTAACTGGATGAATAGTAACCCGTGAATAGTACCTCGGGTGAAAATATTGATATTTAATAAGAAAGTTCAGATCAAAATTTCAATGAAACGATACTAGATGAAGCGCAAAACTCAAGGATATTCCACTAATTTCAAGGATTATAGAAGCAATACTTACCATAGTAAGTTTAGATTTAAGAATATAAAAAGAATTAACATACGAAAACTGGAAATGGATTTTCACCTGTCATACGGTACATAATCCGCGTAGACAAGTTATTCCGACATATTAAAAGATGAATACAAAAAATAGTATTTCTTATGAATACGAAAGAAATAATACCCCTTACGAATATAATAAATAATATCCCTTACGAATACAAAAGAAATAACACCCCTTACCTTAGTAGAAGACTGGATACTGCAATAGTGAAGTAGCAGAATACTCTTCTTCTTGCTCTCTATAGTTTTTCTCTCTATATTGTCTCTTGTGAATCTCAGTGAATTGGTGAGAATCAAAGAAGAATTAAGCTTCTATTTATAGGAGAATGGACTAAATAGTATGTGATTCATGAATGGTCCAGATTGATTTACTATTAGAACGAACGGTTCATATTTATTACTATTAAAACCACAACCAGCGGTCCAGATTGATTTACTTTTAAAACCACCATCGACGGTCCAAATTGATTTACTTTTAAAACCACCACCGACGGTCCAGATTGATTTACTATTAAAACCACCATCAATGGTCTAGATTGATTTACTATTAAAACCACTATCAATGGTCCAGATTGATTTACTATTACAACCACCATTAATGGTCCAGATTGATTAACTATTAAAACCACCATCAATGGTCCAGATTGGTTATCTATTAAAACTACCATCGACGGTCCATAAAATTAAGAAATCTTCCCATGGAATACAAAGTCAAACTTACAACAAACGCCTCATAACAATCCCTATATTTATATCAAAAATTAAATAAATATTTACCACAAATTATTTATCTTTAATAAATGCATTATTAACAATTATTCATCATTAATATTATAACTCACAATATTTAACACCCAAATCATTTCCAGGAAAGAGGGGGCTTTCCGATAAGGATTTCTCCCTATTGGCGCGCAATTAGGTGACAAAACCTCTCCTCGACAAAACTTTCTAGACATCGTCAATATTGTAAATAATAATATGAATAACTTTATCGTCTCAATTATTGATTTAATAATATAAAATATTAATACTGTGACAATAATTGAATCAAATAACGTGAGATACTATGCAACAATTACTGTAGCAATAATTAAGTATAACTGAGTGACTTCTCACGTAAGCATCAATAATCAATACTGTGTGCTACTATGCAACCACGCGTATTACTGTACTTTTACCACCGGGTAGTTCAACAGTTTAATGGTAAAACTTTTGCTGTTATTTTTATAAAAAGATATTTCTATCATTTTCTAATTAAGACAATACCTCTGTTGTGGGGTCCACCAATGATTGTGCCATCGTACGGATATTCCCTGCTAAAACGATTATTCCCCGACACAACGAATATTTTATATCAGCTTGCTTACTTTGCAAAATTTTCAAATATTACCTACAACTATAACATTATATCATATCCACACCATAATATTCAAAAATATATTTCGAGAAAAATTATTCTTTATTCAAAAAAGTTGGGGTCTTACAACCTCCCCTTCTTATAAAATTTCATCCTCGAAATTAGGGTACTTACCTGATATGTCGAAGAGGTGAGGATACCTTGATTTCATTTCAGATTCTAACTCCCAGGTCATTTCCTCCACATCGTGGTTTCTCCACAAAACTTTAACTTGAGGTATAACCTTGGAGCGTAGAATATGATCCTTCTTATCCAAGATTTTAACAGGTACCTCTTAAATCGAGGGTTGAACTTTCCTCTCTTTCTAAATCTCGTAACTCCTTTCCATGGAGCAACACGTAACAACACATGATCTCCGATATTGAATTCCATGTCATTTCGATGAAGATCAACATAACTCTTTTGTCGATCTTGTGAGCTTTTTATACGTTGTCGGATCGTTTGAAGCTTTTCTGTAGTCATACGTGCCAACTCCGGTCCTAACAACGTTGCTTCACCCACCTCATCCCAGCATATTAGAGAACGACACTTGCGTCCATACAACGCCTCAAATGGAGCCATGCCAATACTTGCTTGATAACTGTTGTTATAGGAGAATTCCACTAATGGCAAGAACTTGTCCCAACTTCCTTTGAAGTCAAGGACACAGAGTCTTCATAAATCCTCAAGAGTTTGAATAGTCCTCTCTGAATACCCGTCTATTTAAGGATGGTATGCCGAACTAAATCATAAATCTGTGCCCATAGCTTTTTGCAAACTAATCCAAAATCGTGAAGTGAATCTTGGGTCTCGATCAGAAACTATGGATACTGGCATGCCATGCAGTCTTACAATCTCATTATGTACATACGAGCAAGACGTTCAATTATATAAGTTTCTCGTATAGGTAAGAAATTAGCAGACTTGGTCAATCTATCAACAATGACCCAAATCACATCTATGCCTTGAGAAACCTTGGGAAGACCAGTAACGAAATCCATGGGTGCTCCTACTTCCATTTTGGAATTTCAAGTGGTTCCAATGGACCTTTTGGCATTTGATGCTCCGCCTTGACTCGTTGACATGTTAGACACCTTGAGATAAACCCCGCTATCTCTCTCTTCATATTGCTCCACCAAAATGTATGTCGAAGATCACGATACATTTTGGTACTCCCAGGATGGACTGCAAACGGTTTGTCGTGCGCCTCCATCATGATTTTATACTTTAAATCAGGGTCATTTGGAACACAAAGTCTGGAGTTGACTCAAATTATTCCTTCTTCATCGATTCTTGCTTTCGGAACAACACCTTCTTGTACTTTCTTCTTCATACGCATCAACTCCAGGTCCGTAGCTTGAGCAACTTTATCTTTATCAATTAAAGTCAGTTCTACTCGTATATTTTCCATCATCACGTGGGTCCCTGAAGTCTTTAACTCTGTCTCCATCCTTTGTAGGTCATACAAAATGGGCCTTTGTGTTGACAATATCGCACTCGTACCTGCATATGATCTTCTACTCAATGCGTCAGCTACCACGTTCGCTTTTCAAGGATGGTATGATCATAATCTTTCAATAGCTCGAGTCAACGTCTTTGGCGAATGTTACATTCGTTTTGGGTGAAAAAATATTTGAGGGTTTTGTATCGGGTTCAAGGTCGATACAAAATTCGATTTCACGCTCTGAGGGTAGGCCAGGAAGTTCTTCGAGAAATACGTCAGGAAATTTATTAACAATAGAAATATCATTTAGATCTGACGTATTTTTTGTTTAAATCTGTGATATGGGCTAAGAAAGCTTGGTATCCATTTTTCAATAAATGAATAGCTTTATGGCTTGATATGACAGTGATTGACTTTAGTGGTTTGGTCACTTGAATTCACATAATAGGTTGGTTAGGAATATGAAAGCTAACAACCTTATGAAAATTATTAATTTTTGCATGCTGAGTAGTTAACCAATCAAGCCCTAAAATAACATCAAACACAAGTATTTTTAAGGAAATAAGATCGACAGGTAACGTGCGGTTACCGATTTGAATCAAACAAGACTTATAAACAGTGGATGTAATAAAGGTTTCCCCCAACGGAGTTTCAACCGATAAGTCAAAGTCTAATTTCTCTGGAGTCAAATTTAAACGTTGAGCGCAAGTAGGAGAAATAAAAGAATGGGTAGAACCGGTATAAAATAAGGTATAAACTTCGCAAGAGTTTATGATTAGCTTACCCGTGATCACCTCGTTCGGATTCCTCGCTTTTTGGGAGGTTACGACAAACGCTCTCCCTTGAACTACCAGTTTTGCCTTATCTGGGATGACCTTTGATGCCTCCATCCCAGCTGGACTGGACTTTGGTGCACTATAAAATCTGGCTAGGTGACTTTCTCTTCCATAATTGTAACATGCTTTGGACTGTTGCGTACAGTTTGGACTGATGTGTCCCTCCCCTCCGCATTTATAACATACGACCGACGGTCGTTTTCTTTCATTAACAACAGGTGCTGGTGATGACGTCTTTCCATCATTATTGAATCTCCTCTTCTTGAAATTTCCACTTCTATTATCTTGGCCATGATTACCACCGGAGTGGTTACCATTTCTGGCATGTTGATTCCCTCCACGTTTGTTGTCACTGCTTCGATGACTGCTACCACTGGTATTATCGACTTGTCGACTGCTCTCTCTTGGTTGGGTTGACTCATTATCACGCTCCAATAATTGAGCCCTATTTACAACATCTGAATACAAACACAGTTTATGAGAAATGAGGTATTGACGTATTTCGAGCCTCAAACCTCGCAGAAACATTCTTGTTATTCTCTCCTCATTATCAACCAAATGGGATGCGAACCGGGAAAACTCAGTAAACTTAGCCTCATACTGCAACACAGTCATATTATTTTGTTCCAACTTGATAAACTCCACCTCCTTCATGTGACGAATACTTTCGGGAAAGTACTTGTCGTTGAACAGATCTTGGAACTTCTCCCAAGACATTTTGAGTGCGGCAGGCTAAGTACACTTTACTGATTCCCACCAGTAATCTGCTTCTCCTCTCAATATGAAGGTGGCAAAGGGAACCTTTTGCTCCTTGGAGCATCCCAAGTCATCAAATATCTTGGTGATCTGCTTTATCCACGTCTCCGCCTTAAGTGGTTCTGGCTTTCCCCAAAATTCTGATGGTCCCATCTCCTTGAATTGCTTAACGGTGACCATCTGTGAGTTGCCATTGTTTCCACCTGCATTTTGAACAGGAGCCGTTCTCGCCTGATGTTGCATGAATTGCATAAAGCCTCTGAACATCCCATCGTTTATCATTTGATCGGTGTTGTTGTTTACATGAGGATTATTGTCTTCCTGTTGCACATTATCCTGGGTATTGATCGTTGGTGACTCAACGGTCTCATGTGCTTCATTGTTGATCTCAACATTTTCAGATGCCATTTTTAAACACTGCCACAAAACAAGGGTTAATTGACATGTCACATATTATCCCTATACTCTGACCGACCAATTAAATACTAAATAAACTTAGGTAGGTCATACTAGCGAAGGAAATCCCCGTCTCTCCCCACCTAGTTCTTGTCTCACATCTCAGCCAGGGATCATATCCCTAAGCTTTGATACCAATTGTGACACCCCCAAAATAGGTATACATCACCCATCTTGGATTGCCAAATACATGGTACTGAATACAAATACAAACTTAATTATACAACATGAGCTAAGAGTTTTTTCACGAATATTGTCTTCTAGACAATATCCAAACTCAAATAGAGTCCTCATTACATTTATTGTCACACTATTTTATTAAATAGTGAGGACTACTATAACACCATCTTGGACCATCACTCCATTCCCCAACTAGTTCCGGGTACGTTCTCATTTCCTGAAGAGAACAATGGAAGTAAAAGGGTGAGCTCAACTAGCCTAGTAAGAAATATTATGACTAAGATAATGCAGAATAAGTTATCAATAGCCTTAAACAATGTTAAACTGATAGAATATAATAGACAACAAGTTTAACTGCAACGGAACAAGCAATCCATTAGAAGAGTCAAGTAGAGCATGATATCTACTATCTTCTATGATTTTAAAAAAAAGTTTATTAGTAACTTTATTGCTATGACTCAGCTTAATAAATAAATCACATCATCGAATCATCCCTGCACTATGGGCCAAGGATATTCATTAGTATCACGTCCACAAATTATTCTTGCACTACGGGCCAAGAATATTCGTGTAATCATCAATGTTCATGATTATAGCGAATTATCTCTGGTCATAATCATACCAATCAACAGTTCATCTATGCACATAAGCTAAAGATGACTTTCATCACAATATAAGTATGAGGATGATGACAATGATATAAGAATTCAATTAAAAGAAAGTAAAAGATAAATTTTTAAAGATTTATAATTTAATTTATCCAGAATTCAATAATGTCCAAATTGTCAACATGATACTGCTTTGTGGAGTAAAATTCAAGAATAATATCCTTGTATAAAAAATAATTTGAATGAGAAAAGAAATAAATTTTTAATGAATAGTACCCAAATGAATAGTATCTTTGTGAATAGTATTTCGAGAATAGTACCCCGTGAATAGTATCTCGACATGAAAAGTGTCCCGAATACCCGAGTGAATAATATTTGAGTGAATAGTAATCAGGTGAATAGTAACTTATGAATAGTAAGTAGTGAATAGTATCCCGACATGAAAAGTGCCTCGAATACCCGAGTGAATAATATTATAGTGAATAGTAACCGGGTGAATAGTACCCTGTGAATAGTACCCCGGGTGAAAATATTGATATTTAATAAGAAAGTTCAGATCAAAATTTCAATGAAACGATACTAGATGAAGCGCAAAACTCAAGGATATTCCACTAAGTTCAAGGATTATAGAAGCAATACTTACCATAGTAAGTTTAGATTTAATAATATAAAAAGAATTAACATACGAAAATTGGAAATGGATTTTCACCTGTCATACGGTAAGTAATCCGCGTAGACAGGTTATTTCGACATATTAAAAGATGAATACGAAAAATAGTATTCCTTATGAATACGAAAGAAATAATACCCCTTACGAATACAATAAATAATATCCCTTACGATTACAAAAGAAATAACTCCCCTTACCTTAGTAGAAGACTGGATACTGCAATAGTGAAGTAGCAGAATACTCTTCTTCTTGCTCTCTATAGTTTCTCTCTCTATATTGTCTCTTGTGAATCTCAGTGAATTGGTGAGGGTGAAAGAAGAATTAAGATTCTATTTATAGGAGAATGGACTAAATAGTAACTGATTCATGAACGGTCCAGATTGATTTACTATTAGAATGGACGGTTCATATTGATTACTATTAAAACCACAACCGACGGTCCAGATTAATTTACTTTTAAAACCACCACCGACGGTCCAAATTGATTAATTTTAAAACCACCACCGACGGTTCAGATTGATTTACTATTAAAACCACCACCGACGGTCTAAATTGATTTTCTATTAAAACCACCATCAATGGTCCAGATTGATTAACTATTAAAACCACCATCAATGCTCCAGATTGGTTATCTATTAAAACCACCATCGACGGTCCATAAAATTAGTAAATCTTCCCATGGAATACTAAGTCAAACTTACAACAAACGCCTCATAACAATCCCTATATTATTAACAATTATTCATCATTAATATTATAACTCACAATATTTAACAACCAGATCATTCCTAGGAAAGGGGGGGGGGGGGGGGGGCTTTCCGATAAGGATTTCTCCCTATTGGTGCACAATTAGGTGACCAAACCTCTCCTCGACAGAACTTTTTAGACATCGTCAATATTGTAAATAATAATATGAATAACTTTATTGTCTCAATTATTGATTTAATAATATAAAATATTAATACTGTGACAATAATTGAATCAAATAACGTGGGATACTATGCAACAATTACTGTAGCAATAATTGAGTATAACTAAGTGACTTCTCACGTAAGCATCAAAAATCAATACCATGTGCTACTATGCAACAACGCGTATTACTGTACTTTTACCACCAGGTAGTTCAATAGTTTAACGGTAAAACTTTCGCCGCTATTTTTATAAAAAGATATTTCTGTCATTTTCTAACTCCGACAATACTTTCATTGTGGGGTCCACCAATGATTGTGCCGTTATACAAATATTCCCTGCTAAAACGAATATTCCCCGACCAATTGAATATTCCCCGACACAACGAATACTTTATATCAACTTGCTTACTTTGTAAAATTTTCAAATATTACCCACAACTATAACATTATATCATATCCACACAATAATATTCAAAAATATATTTCGAGTAAAATTATTCTTTATTCAAAAAAGTTGGGGTCTTACACTTTACGCTTAGGAAATCAATAAGATGTGGTAACCGTGTTTTTATGGAAGTCGGGGGGTGCCTAACACCTTCCCCTCGCTTAAGCTAGCCCCCCGAACTCTCTAAATCTCAGATTTTTGGACCAATCTTACGGAGTCATATATTGGACCATATTGTGAAAACCTTCAAAATTTGGATGAGTTGGTAGATCCATTTAAACTATACCAACCAGAATTCTTTGTGAACACTCGAAATCTTACGCATACACATTCTTAACATTGCGGAGGGCGCGAATCGTCTTTTAGAGATAACCACGGAGGACGGCTCGACAATCACGAAACAACACCAAAAGTGTCAGTTTCAACCACGGAGATAACCTCGAGGAATGCAGTTCAAATACCGAAAATCACACCGAAGAAAGCCGTTTCATCTTGGAGATAACCCCGAGATATGTCTCAGTCCCGAAAAAAACACCGGGAAAGACAGGGACAACCTCGGAGATAACCCTGAGGAATGCAGTTGCAGTTCCGGAGATAACCCTGAAGATGCTCGTTTTAACTTATGCAGTCAGCTTCAACCTCGGAAACCAAACCGAGGCACTCAGCTCTAGTCCCAGAGATAACCCCGGGAGGTCAGGCATACCTCAGAGATAACCCTGAGGACATCCAGTACTTACAGCAGCCGAATCTTATAGATAACCCTGAGCAACGACTACTTTATCAGCCCAAATCGGAGATAACCCCGGTGAGGGGCAAAATTGTCATTTTGCCACCTCGATCCCACATGCGCTCCATCTCAACATATATTTTACACTAAAATGTCCCACAAGAACCAGGGAGTTCCAATCCCGAGTGACTACTACGCAAGGCAGCGCACCGGATAAAATTTGAAGCTTGAAGACTAAGGGAATGGTCCCATCTTCCTGACTTCGTACAACCTCTAATCCTATGTCATTGCGCAACTCTCGACAACAACAGTCCGAAACAGGTCTTATACACCTCAATCAGACGCTCGAATTGAAGTTCCAAAAGCTCGAGCGGACATCACGTTGCATGCATACACGTGCGTCTTGAGGCGGCGGGACCATGGAGCTTGGGGCACCTCGAGGCGTGCAGTATATCTGCAGGCTGCTGCTGCAGTGTACTGCTGCTCCCCCTCTATAAATAGAGGGCTTGGGGTGGACATTTTGTAAGAGAAAACGGTGAGGAATCCTTGTCCAATTTGCTCTGTACACACCCTAAACTGAGTGCGTTCTCATTTTAAATACTTGTGAGCTTATATTCAGTCATAGTTTTACCAGTGGGAGCTGAGTGTTCATCCATTTAAAGCTAAAGAAGCCTTCTTTGGTAGTCCACTTGTAAGCCTTCTTCCACCTTTTAAAGCCTTTCTCTTCTACTTTGCACACAATTGTTCTTCACATTGAGAGTCGTGTTGCGTGTGTATATATATATATATATATATATATATATATATATATATATATATATATATAGCAACAAATCATTTGAAATATTAAATCAATGGGATCGATATATATCACAAATGTTTACTGTTTATATATATATATATATATATATATATATATATTTACATTTCTGTCGAACTTGCGCTTTCCTTCATGGCCTTTTCTTGCATTATTTACATTTAAATCCTACTTGAGAGTTTAATTCATGGCGGTTGATCACTTTTACTGCTTTATTTACATTCCGTCCCACCTGGAGTTTACTTCATGGCGGTTGATTGTTTTTACTGCTTTATTTACATTTCGTCTCGCCTAGAGTTTACTTCGTGGCGGTTGATCATCTTTACTGCTTTATTTACATTTTTGATCCCCCATGAAGGTGCTTCGTGGTGGTTAATCATGTCTCTCTCTATATATATTTACCGCTTTTATGTATTTACATTTTTGATCCCCCATGGAGATGCTTTGTGGTGGTTGATCATGTCTGTATATATATATTTATAGCTTTTATATATATAACTACTTACTGCTTTCATATAAATTGCGGCATCATGTGAGCCTAGGAATCATGTGATCATAGATTCAGTTTACTGAATCTAGATTCGGTTCCTGTGACGGACATTTTCAGCTGTAAGCATCTTGTAAATTATTCACGGCGCCTGAATTTCCTTAGATGGCTTTCATGCCCACAAGGAATTTGGCACTGCTATATATTATTTCCTCGAAGATGCTTCGCATCTCAAAAATAAAAGCAATCAAGCCAAACATTTAACAAAATAGAAGGATCAAAGGCCTCAATTACTATTGAGAACAAGGTTTGTAAAACTTCTTTTACAAAACCTCATTACTATATCTTATTTAAAACTGAATTTTTATACAAATTCAAACCCTATGTATATAGGTGCGAACGAGGCATAACACTACTTTTAAATAAATTGCACATTGCTCCACACACACACACACATATTCATATAACAGTTTAATTGAAAAGTGGTGGTCAGCGTGGTAACACGGATGTCAGGGGGTGCCTAACACCTTCCCTCTGCATAAGCAAGTCCCCGGACCCTAATGAATCTCGGTTTCACAGACTCGTTTAGCAGTGTCACATCACTGGGTCAATGTACAAACCTTTCTCGGTTGTGTTGGTACAACCATTTAAAAAACCAACTCACAACTCTTACAGTCATATCGTCGACATATAAATGTCGGACCCTTTCACAACTTATTTTTTCAAACAAATCTCACCTAACATGAGAACACCAAAAGACAAGAATAGAAGAGGGACAATAAAAATCCCGACTTCGACAAGTGGCGACTCTGTTGGGGACTCCAGTAAGAGGACTTAAGACGCTACTACAAGCTTTTCAAAACTGTTATATGCTTGTTTGTGGATGTTGCATTTACATTTTTTATGAATGTGTACGAATGCGTTTTACTTACTGCACTGCAATATATCTATCTGTGATATTAGTGCTTCGCACATTCCCATAACGGTGAGACACGTTGCATGTGAATGTATGTTGTGTGGTTCCTCCGCCAGGAGGCTATCCTGTCGGTGTTTGATTACTAGACTCGTAGGGAGACTAATTCCAACGAGGCTCAAGAAAGGCACCACCTAGATTTGCTCCAATTGAAAGACAGGATTAACTTCCCGTCAAGTAAATTGCGATGATCTGGGAACCTTCATGCCAAAAAGCCGCGAGAGTAACCTAAGATAGGTCAGCCTTTGATAAACTAAACGCGGAGGAAAGTCTCTTCATGCTTTTCATTTATAATTACTTGTAATTTCATTCCATGTCAATCTCTATGTAATAGAAAATATGAAGAATATGTGTATATGCATATTAAGGCTTTACATGCTATCAAATAACACCCATTTTATAGCATAATATTCCTAAAATGGACAAGTTATGATAGCATTTAAACATTTATACATTCCCTAAGACTAAACTACATAAGTTTTTATAGGGAAACAATTGGGCATTTTACCCATTCAAAGTCCAAAAAGGCCATGAGCCTACAACCAATTATGTCTTCATCTGACCATTCTAATCCTGCTCCTGTCTCTCGAGAAGATTTTGATGGATTAAGCAAACAAATTACAGATTTGGTTGTTCTGCTTAAAGAACTACACCAGTCTACTTAGGGTTCACGAATACCCGTACATACAGAATCCTCTCCACATGGAGGAGCACAAGGTTCGGATAAAACAATTCCAAACCTTCAATTAGATACAACCAACAAAAATCCTAAAAACACCCATCTCAAAGAAGATCTAGAAACCAGTGATATCAGGAAAAAGGTCCTTCAAATGGAAGAGACCATTCGGTCTATAAAAGGGATTGGAGCACACAAGAGTGTTTCCTATACTGATCTTTGTATATTCCCTGGTGTTCATTATCCAGATAAGTTCAAGACTATTGACTTTGAAAAGTATGATGGGTTAGGAGATCCTTACACACATTTGAAGGTGTTCATTGGAGAACTCGGATCTTATGCCAAGGATGAGAAGCTCAGAATGCAGCTGTTTCAAAAGAGTTTAACTAGAGAAGCCCGATCATGGTATACCAGATTAGACAATTCTAAGATCCATAGCTGGGAGGAGCTAGCTCATGCCTTCCTCAGTCAGTATAGCTTCCAGTCTTCAGATGGCTCTTGATCGATACCAAATTAACAAGGTCAAGAAACAATCTAATAAATCTTTCCGAGAATATGCTCAAAGGTGGAGGCGCCTTGCTACTCAAGTTATTCCTGCTATGACAGAATCAAAAATGGTGATGACCTTCATAGACATACAAGAATCTCCTTTCTATGAGAGAGTCTTAGATGGCATTGGTAAGTCATTTTCTAAAATTATCAAAGAGATGGGATTGAAATCAGGAAATATCCAAGACCTAGCCGCTCTAAAAGCTGTTGCTGAGCACATCTAGTCCGAAACTTATGGAAACAACCCCCGGAGGGTCCATAAAAAGAAAGAGGAGGATGTTTCCTTGATACTACAAGGTCATAAAGGCAGTCAAAACATGCCTATGCAGAGGAGAAACTACTCCCCTTTCCCAGCACAGTCTTCCGACCCTACATTGCTAAAGGGTGGAGAAGTCCGATGCAATCGAGTGTTCACACCCCTAGGGGATTTGCTCAAGAATGTTCTCAATCTTCTGACTACTCAGAAGAAAATTACACATCTTCTTCCATCAGCCAACCCGAATGGGAAGGGTTACAATGCTGCACGGAAGTGTGCTTATCATGATGGGGCACCGAGACATGATACTCAGGATTGCTGGGCCTTGAAACATAAGATCCCTGATTTAATCGACAATGGGGAGATTGTGGTGACTAAACTCGACCAACCTCATGTGCAAGACAACCCTCTTCCTCAACACAAAGAAGAAGAGGTCAATATGATTAATTGGAGCAGTGGACAAAGTTCCAATTACGTTGTTAAATCTTCCCAAACCAGTAAGGACGGTGCTGACAAATGGGATTATGCACTGTTCTAGTTCATAATGGAACGAAAGATTAAGGCTCTTTGTAAGAAAGTTGAGCAATTGGTAGAATTGGTAATCCATCAACACCAAGTCACACGCCAATTAGTCAGTCAGGAGCATACTAGTCTCCTTCCTTTTGTTATGAAAACTTCATCATCGCCTTCAGAAAGTGAAACACTGGAGGATAAATTTACAAAAAGAGCAAGTGCCAAAGCCCGTCGGGTTTTTGCCAACAAAAGGAAATTTATACACCTTGGCCAACCTATGGAGGAGATATTTCAGATGTTGATCAATGAAGGAAAAATAACATCCCTTCTACCTCCAATCAATCCCCATTCCAGACGGTTCAATTCTAATAGAGTATGCCAGTATCACTTCCATTCTCGCGGTCACAACACATAAGAATGCTAGGCACTCCGCCACCTTATTCAGAATTTAATTGATAGGGTGTCCTGCAGATGGCAGACGATGACATTTTGTTACTCGAGAGTGGGAATACCTGTCCTACAAAATGGAAGAACGACATAGTAGTTATATCCGCTGAGGATGATTTGGCTGCCAGTCCACTCATAATATAATCAATTCAACTCAAAGGTGCTAACAATCCTTTGAAAGTGGCTGCACCAGAGCCAATTCTGTTGCCATCTAGGCCACAGTATCATGTTGTCAGCTTTAAAAAAGTCCCATAGAATTATGGGTAGGCTAAAGGATCTACATCACATACAACTGTTGCGGTATCGAAGGAGAATCCATTGTATCTTCCCCATCGGGCGATGAATCCTACCATCAAATCAAATGGGAAAGTTCTCATGGAGAAAATTGAAGAGTTCCTTCATACCATGGGCCATAATGAAGCCAAGGTGGTTTTAAGCTTGAGAGAAGCTCCATAACAAATTTCCATACTGGACTTGGTTTTCTCTTTTGAAGATCACTAGAAGATCTTGCTAAGGGTCTTAGAAGAAGCTCATTTACCAAAAGCAGTGGATATGGAAAAATTCTAACATTTGGTTGATCACATTTTTGATAAAAATGTGATATCTTTCATTGATGATGACATACCCGCTGAAGGGACTGGTCATTGAAAGCCGTTGCACATAGCGGTTTTGTCCTCCGGATACATGGTGGGAGGAGTCTTGATAGATGGAGGTTCAACTCTAAATATCTGTCCTTATGCTACCTTGGAGAAGATGAATATCAACCCCAAGAGGATCAAAAGCAGCCATACGGTTATCAAAGCTTTTGACGGGTCCCGACAAAATGCCGTTTGAGAGATTAAACTACCAGTGGAGATTGGTCCACATACATTCAGTATATCCTTTCACGTGCTCAGAATAGCTACATGATATAATTTGCTTTTGGGAAGACCATGGATTCATATGGCTGGAGTCGTCCCTTCCACCCTTCACCAGCAACTCAAGTACATTATCAACAATAGCCTAGTCACTGTTAATATTGAGCCGGAATGTCCTGAACAAGGTAACATACAACTCATCTACTTTAACATAGAAGTTGAGCCAGTCAGTTTCTATGCCCTGGAGGTGAAAAACACTTATTACCATCCCATTAGAGCGCCACCTCTCACACCCAAGATTATTGCTGAGGTAATGTCGGCCACTCAAGAGATGATGTCATTGGGTCATCAACCTGGACAAGGGTTAGGCAAAGATCATCAGGGCATTAAGCGCCTAATTCAAGTTCCCAGTCAAACATGGACAACTAGATTAGGCTATCCTGCTAGCTCCAGTCATATGAATCCTCACAAGCATAAACAAATTCCTTCATCTTTAGCCATACGACGATTATCTCCACCTACAAATCATGAGCCTATACAGTCTCCAGTAAAGGTTCCAGCCCATGTTATGGCTATGCTATTTCCCAAATCGATACCGATTAGAGCAAAAGAGGTCCTGATTCCTGATCCCAAAGTGGGAGAAAGGGAACAGAGATGTAAACAAGACATCCCCAGTAGTTTTTATCATCTATGCATCCTTTTACATGATGAGCACACAAATAGATACACTTTTAACGATGATAGTCCCGACATTATGGTCATCATTTGGGAGAAGGAGGACGATGATAGTCCCTTCATTAATGCCGTCCATCAGGACTTCACCCTTGACAATTGGAGAAGCATTCATTGCATTTGTCGCCAAGGGTAAAAAGGGTAGAAATCCCTCTGCCCTATAGATAGGTTTAACTGCTTACTTTTCTGTACAATATTAGAGGTTATTTTGACAATACATGCTAACACTTTTTATGATTGAATAATTTCATATATTAAGTGAAAGCATATTTTGTTTCAGGACTCTGAATTTAGATGTGCCTGTACTTGCTGATGAGGTGCCTTTTCTCCATAAGGACTGTAACTTTGATGAAAAGTTGGACTCGGACTTGATGGAAATACAAAAGGACATTGAGATGCCTCAGGAGATTAAGTAATAGGTCGAAAAAAAACCCAAACAAAATCTTGATCAAACCACCTCATTCAATCTCGGAACTTTAGAAAGCCCTAGGTTGATCCAGATTGGTACAGACCTCACTCCAAACCAAAGGAATGACATGGTTGCGCTATTAACCCAATTCTAGGATGTGTTTGCATGGTCTCATGAACACATGGTGGGTTTGTCCACAGACATCATCATCCATTACCTTCCCATTAAAGAGGGATTCAAGCCAGTTAGGCAGAAGCTCAGGCGATTAAAACCTGAGTGGAGTTTAAAGGTTAAAGAAGAAATTGTGAAATAATTTCAAGCTGGCATCATCATGGTGTCCACATATCCTGAATGGCTATCTAATATAGTCCCCATGCCTAAACTGGGAGGAAAGGTGCGAGTTTGCGTGGACTACTGGGATCTGAATAAAGCTTGCCTTAAGGATAGCTTTTTTGTGCCATTTATCCACATTCTCATTGACAATACTGCTCAATATAACATGTACTCCTTTGCTGATTGCTTTGCAGGGTACAATCAAATTATGGTTGTTGAGGAGGATCGTGAGAAAACTGCATTCATCATGCCTTGGGGAACCTTTTTCTATAGACGGTTGTCATTCAACCTCATTAATGCCGGAGCAACCTATCAACGAGCTATGAATGCTCTTTTCCACGACTTAATGCATAAAGAGTTAGAGATCTACGTGGATAACATCATTGTCAAATCCCGAAGGGAGGAAGACCACATAGACCATCTCACAAACCTCTTCAACAGGTTGCGTAAGTATAACTTAAAGTTGAATTAATCCTAGTGCGCCTTTGGCGTTAAATCAGGCAAGTTGCTAGGTTTCCTAGTTAGCCACAAAGGGATTGAGCTGGATCCCATCAAAATCCAGGCCATTAGGGAAATGCCCATTCCTCAAACAGAGAAGGAAATACGGGGATTTTTGGGAAGAATCAACTTCATTAGTAGGTTTATTTCTCAACTCACAGCAACCTGTGAGCCTATCTTCAAGCTATTAAGGAAGAACTCCTCCATGAAATGGAACGATGAATGTCAAAAAGCCTTCCTTACAATCAAAGAGTAGCTGGTTTATGTTCCTATTTTGGTACGACCCAGGGATGATGTTCCCCTGTTTATGTACCTGTCCATTAATGACAATGCCATGGGCTGCATGCTGTGACAAAAAGACGATAGAGGCCAAGAGCGAGCTATTTACTACCTCAGTAAAAGATTCAGTAGTAGTGAAAACAAGTACACTCTGATTGAGAAAACTTGTTGTGCTTTAGCATGGGCTTCCATGAGGTTACAACATTACCTCCATGGTCACACAACCCATCTCATATCTCGCGTGGATCCTTTCAAGTACATGTTTAGTAAACCATATTGAATTGTCGGCTGTCCAGATGGCAGTTGATCCTACAACAATTTGACATCATCTACATGACACAAAAGTCCATTAAAGGTCAAGAAATTGCGGATCAACTAGCCGCCGCTCCTGCCGAGGATTTTAAATCCTTGGAAACATACTTCCCTGATGAAGGGGTAATGACAGTACAACAACACTATTAGTATAATGCATGCCATACGTGGAACATGTATTTTGATGGAGCTATAAATATGGAAGGTTCTGGGCTGGAGCAGTTCTAGTATCCGGCACAGGGGAGTAGTATCCTGTCGCCGTCAAATTATAGTTTGTCAGCACCAACAACACAGCTGAGTATGAAGGCTGTATCATGGGACTCAAACTGGCCCAATCAATGGGTATCAGGCGGTTAACTATCTTTGGGGATTCAGAATTGGTAATCAGACAGACCACATGAATCTATCATACCAAAGAGCTACATTTGCTACCTTATAATCGACAAGTTTTACAGATGGCTTCAGAGTTCGAAGAAATAAACTTCCTCCACATTCCTCGGAATAAGAATGATTTTATGGATGCGCTAGCAACTTTGGCCTCCTTGATCAACATATATGACAAGGAAAACATGCCAATCATCCCATTTGCCCTACAAAAGGCTCCAACCTATGGGAATTATATCGGAGAAGTATCGGATGAGCTACCTCCAATCCAACACCCTTGGTATTAGCACATCAAGGAGTACTTACGAGATGGATCTACACCTGCTGAGGCGAGCTCGACTGAAAGAAGGTGGATCCATCGAATAGCTATGAAATTCTACCTGAGCATAGATACACTCTACAAAAGAGATGCAGGAATAGGTCTCCTCAGATGTCTGGACAAGGACCAAGCTTAGAGGCTCATGGATGAAATCCATGGTGGAGTATGTGGCCCACACATGAGTGGCCCCCTACTTGTTAAAAAGATCCTTAGAACATGGCACCATTGGCTCTCGCTTAAGGCTGACTGTGATGATCACGTCAAGAGATGCTACCAATGCCAAATTTATGGGAATGCTATCCACGCCCCTCCGAGGGAACTCCATAATATGAGTTCACGTTGGCCCTTCTCAATGTGGGGAATGGACGTGGTCGGGCCCATCGAGCCCAAAGCCAGTAATGGGCATCTATTTATATTCACCATGATCGACTACTTCACCAAGTGGGTAGAAGCAGCCTCCTTCCCCAGGGTTACCAAAGAAGTCATCATTGCTTTCATAAAAAACAATGTCATTTGTTGATATGGACAACCAGAGGTGATTGTGTTAGACAATGCTATGAACCTCAACACTGAAATGATGGAGGAGTTGTGCAGTAAACTCCACATCAAACAGCTTAACTCCGTCATCTACCGTCCAAAGATGAATGGTGCTGTTGAAGCGACTAATAAAAATATCAAGAAGATCATGTAAAAGATGTATGTCAATCATAAAGGATGGCCTGACCTCTTGTCTCAGACCCTATTAGCCTACAGAACTTTAATGCGTACTTCCACTGGGGCAACCCTCTACTCATTGACCTATGGGATGGAAGTAGTGCTCCTTATAGAGGTGGAAATGGAATCCTCGGTGTTGATAGGCGCCAATTTGGATCTGAACCATTGGTTACAAGACAGGTATCACCAATTGTCTCTAATAGACGAAAGGCGAAGTGATGCTATCTTCCATGGTCAGTTATACCAACAAAGGATCGCCAGATCCTACAACAAAAAAGTCCGACTACGGTATTTTAAACAACATGACTTGGTTTTGAAGAAGATCATTGACAACCAAGATCAAGTAAAGGGAAAATTCACTCCAAACTGGGAAGGCCCATTTATTGTCAAGGAGGTATTGATAGGAGGTGCTCTCAGATTACAGGAAATAGACGGCGATAAATTTCCACAGCTCATCAACTCAGACACCGCGAAAGGGTACTATATCTGAAGTTACCATCAAGCAAACATCCTTATTTTGGATCACCAGATCCCTAGTCGTTTCAGGTTTTCTAACCCTTACTACATACAACCCTTTTTTCATACCCATTTGCCCCATCAGGGAAACACACTTTTCAAGCCAGCAGCCTGGTTTTGGATCATTAGATCCCTCACTTCACATCTTATACAATTTTGGTTATCCCACTATGGATTGAACCCTTCCCCTGCAGTTTGTCCTGAACATTGGATCAAACTTTTTCACACCTGTAGTTTGTCATGTACATGGGATCAAACTTTTCCCCATGCAGTTTGTCCTGAACATGGGGTCAAACATTTTCGGCTGTAAATCATCCTGAACATGGGGCGAACTACGTCGACCTGATCTCCCCGATACATGGGAGTACGCAGGCAACCATTTTATATGGCCCGGTCACAATAAAAAACACAAAAACAACAAATACATTTTTAGACCCTTCTCTACAAACAAAAACATTTCTACACCTTTCTACCCTTACACCATTCAACGTTGAACCTCTTACACCAGGTTCGAACTATGCAGACCTGATCTCCTCTTCAATAGGAGTACGTAGGCAGCCATTTATGGTTCGGTCTTACCCCTACCAAAATAAACACTTGTCAACGGAACTGGGATCAAACTTTAATCCACCACATTTCATCGGCTTCAGACCAAAGGGATGGAACTACCTGACCTCCCCATAAATGGGAGAATTGGAGACCATCTAAGTTGCAGTTGATTCCTCGAAGAGCAACACCAATCCATAAGAGATGGAACTAACTGGGCTCCTCTTGAATAGGAGTACTGGCGACCATCTGTGGTGTGATGAATCTCAGAGAGGAAAAGTCACAATCCTCTCCACATATCCATACAGAAACCAGTCCCAAGACACCAAAGAGGGTAGGGATACACACAGATCAATGATCCATTTTGAAAAATCCTGAGACGTCTTAATGTTTATCCATCAAGGATGAGTTCAGAGTATATCAAGATCACAAGCTCTGAAGAAGCAGGCAAATATCAAGCAAGTATCAAGGCATAACTAAAAGGGAAGTGAATCAAAATATATTTCCCTGCCATATACAATGCTGTTTGATATATACAATATGTCATGTACATGATAAAATGGCTAAGCTAGTCTGTGTAGGAAAATACAAGTCTATCTACAATACTGTGGATATACGAACTATTAAGTCCAACATGGCATCTCTCTCCAAAGAAGGAGGCAACACTGCAAGCTCCTGCCCAAGGGTATCTACACGAGCTAACAGATCCGTAGCCAACTGCATGGTGGCATGCTGCTCATCAATATATGCACTCATATCGGCAAGCATGCTAGTAGTAAGGGATCTCACTGAAGTACTATCCGAAATAGCTACATCACGGGCAGATAGAACAGCGTCCCGCTCAACAATCAATGTATCTCTGGCTAATCTAGCCTTATCTCTCTCCAATTGAGCGGTGTCTGTCCCATCAAGAGCTGTCAACATCAAGGCCCTATCCTGATCTCTCTCAAAGGTCATCAGATGAAGACTCTGCTCCAAATCTTCGTGCTAAATCTTTGAATCACAGTGCTTTTCGTGTTTGGGAGAATCTGTAAGAGTTGCTGGCAACCTAGTGAATAGCTCCTCCTCGGTGGGAATATCAATGTCCTCTATGGGCTCCCCATCATCAGAATCAATCCCCGACGATGTGGATGCTACTGTAGCCGATGTAGTCTCTATCTCCATCCATGCAGAGTACTATGCAGAATAACTTGGATGGCTAGCAGAAAATGCAGCTAGCTCACGCTGATCCCAACATGCATACACCCTGGATCTGTCCTCTGCTGACAAGTGGCGAGAAGCTAAGCGCTGACTCAATGCCCCCTCAAAAGGATGGAAGTCCTGGAACTGGTCAAACTGACACATCACAGCCAGTAGATGGTAAATAGTCATGCCCCTCAAACCAGCTAGAGGGAGATAATCCATGCCCGGAGCATGAGTAATGAAGCTATAGCGTGAACTAAGCCCTGTACATGGCAATATATCAAATGGATCTCCAATCCCTGCTAGGAAAATGGACCAAGATGCAGGATCTGTACACTCCGCAGGCTGAAAGGAGTATGACATGGCTATCTCATGAGTAAAACAATACCCATGCCATCTAAAAGTGCCAATCGATCTCAGGTGTGATATGAACCACACGTACAACATGACCGAACTACCTGTAAATACCCTTGCAGGGTAAGTGCTGCAATATGTGGCCGATCTCAACGTCTCTGCTACAATCATCGGCACAATGGTGTGATCCTCCCTGAGAGCTCTCACTGCCATAATGACACCAATGTCCAACTCATCCATGTACCGTGGCATGTATACATATGACAATACACGCAGTAGTAGTACATCTACTCTGGCCAAATGCTAATGATCCTCCGGCATGGTAAAATACCTGGAGTGCCGTGTATAGCTATCCTCTAAGCCAAATCTATCCATCAAAAAATGTTGGGATACCACGTGGCCAGATGTGATCTCATTATACACAACTCTACACCTCAACCCAATAAGGGTCATAAACTGTCGGCTCATGTCACCGATAGCCATCTGCATGTGAGAAGTGCATCCCGATTAAGGTAATGCCACAACCATGCATAATCCTCTAAGGTAGAAGTCAACTCATGGATACCAAACCAGAAAACCTTTCTCTCTGGTATCCAATGCTCCAGCATGCCCTCTATAAAGCCTGGGAGAACCTGAAACATCAGGAGAGTCATAGTATGCTACAATAACTAATCTACTGTCACCCTGTCTGAAGGTGACATACTATCATACCACAATCTCAGACGGAATGCCACCAATACTGGTGGGGTATGACCAATGCGGCTAACTATCGAGGAAGACATCTATGTGGGCCGTGTCATAAGACCATCCAGGGGTCAATGCTAAATATCTCTGGACATACATATATATGCATAACATAATACATGCACGATAAATAATAGATGGCAATATGATGTAGGGAATAACAGTATATACATTCATAAGTACATCATCATCTAATACATCTCTGTACAGGTAAAATACAGGGAAATGGGGCACAGAAGCCTAACTACTAATAGAGGCCTATCTAAAGATATAGCGAGAATGGGGAACAGTCACCCAGTATCTAACAGAGGCGTATCAAAAGATATAATGAGAATATACATCAGAAGAAGATAATGGTGTTAATGTCTACATCATCAATCCTGTCCACCTGATGTAACTCCTCCTGAGTCACTAGATCTCCATCAACGGGGATGTCAGGCTTACACAATGGAGGATCTACATCGACAAAGCCATAAGGGTCATCTAAGGGGCCAGTGCCTAAGCTGGAAGGATCAAATATATCTGCCTCTGCTGGATCTCTGCCCAAGTGCCGGATAAAGAAATGTGCCCAGTCCAACTGCCGGGTCAAACTATCAATCTGTGTCAAATGAGTCGGATCTCTGACACAGGCCATCCAATTCATCATCATCACGGATCCAGGAACCATATCCCCCATAAACTGTGGGGCGGGTCTGGGCTCCGATGGTACGAGGGGACCACCAATGCCAGAATGTAGCCTGGGTATGTGGACCCTCCGACAGTGTGAAACCGTCAACACCCATCAAGGGGATATCAATGATGGGTGACTATGAAACATGCCAATAACGCCTGGCAGGAGGCAAGATCGGCATACAAATCTCTCCTGTGGTGCACCTAATAGCACGCTCTCCTAAATAGAGCTCCCATCCTCCATCTGTGAAGATAGGAATCCTATGGGTGGAAATCACGTACTTGACACCAGTCGGGTATCCATCCTCAAAACCAATGACCAAGTGCTCCCCAGAATAGGGAATCTAAGTAATGGCATTAGCTGTCAACAACTCTAGCTGTAGGTGACGATGAGTGAAACCCTCAGCTACAGGGACCTCCGCCAGTATGGAATGATGCCATCGTTGTCCTCGTGGATAGGTCTCCAAGCCTAGCATACTTATAAGACGTAAACATGGGAGCCTCTCATAGGCCCAGAACTGCCAATACAAAGGCAAAAATCTGCTGTTAGTTAACACTCTTAACCTGTACATGGGAAATCACAAGAGAAATTCTCACCAGCAGAAATGGGTAAAATCCTAGCCAAGCCTCTGTCAAGCCCTGCGAACGTATGTACATACCCTTAAGGAAATAGGCGAAGGTGTAGGAGCCCCAGTCATACTCTTCGATACGGTCCACATGTTGTGTGGCACTCACCAAAACGAACAACACCGTAGAAGATATAGGCTCACTCAATGATCATCAGGAACAATCGTTGAAGAATGCGATCCCTGACCCTCACATCATTGGGTATAGGCTCACTCAACAGCCCACTTATAGCATCTACACTCAATGGATCTGTACAAAAGGTCCTTCCCTTGAGCGCCTCAGTTGGAAGTCCTAGCAAGGATCGAACGATAGTCGGGGTAATATCTGCCATACATGGCACTGGCACCCCTCCAAACTCTATACCGATGATAAATAGCCAATCCATCAGCGTCATCATCACCTCATAATCCAATAAATGGAGAGACTGAGTCTGGTGAAACCAATGCTCAGACAATGCCTTGAGGTAATCCCAGATACAATGACAGGGAAGGATGGAAAAGAACGCTCCGAAGCCCCAGCCATGCACAATCGCTCTATAATCAGGATACAAAGCCTGGTATGTGGAGTGAATGCTGAACCAGTTTCCTCTAGGCTATGTAAAGCCGGGAACCTGCATTACAAAGTAGATCAACATCAGAAACCTTTACTCCTCACGAATAGGAAAAAAGGAAGATCAAAATCCAGCTGGTACCTCATTTGCATGCAAGTAAATCGAAGGGTGTCTACCCAAATCATCTAGAAGCTCTGGGATCGACACTTAAATGCCTGGGAAATCCCTACGGGGAACATGTACAGTAAGAGCAGGGTCCGTAACTGGAACATCCTCTTCCTCCTCATCCTCAATGTTTGGCACGTCAACCTAGACATGACGTATCACCACCTCCGCCAGACGATGAGGCTATCTGACAGAATGGGGTCGAGGCACTTTAGAAGCCCTCCTCCGCACACCTGAAGTGGTCCTGTGGGAACTACTCGGCTAATCTGGATCCATATATCTGGACAACAAGTCTCCAAATTACCTCAGAAAGGGTGTAGTGAATTCTAACCGGGAGCTTTTCAAAATGCAATTTTATGACTACATGCATGCATGCATGCATTATTTTAACATACGCCTACAGTAGAGTTAAAAATGTATGAATACTCAATGCCTACGTTTCGAAATTTTTTGCCATAGTCCCCTTTGTAAATAGGACTATCCACATGCACATAGGCATGACTAGGTGGCCATTCAGTAGCACACCTACCCACAGTCATAAACATCCTACATGCATTAATACATCAAAGTAAAAATCCGTAAGGGTGGCCTAATTACCTGGATTATTTTGCTTTTTCACCTTAGCTCATTTATCCTCAAATAGGATAAGAAATAGCAGAAAAAGGTGCCAATTTGACTGTCTCAAAAGTTAAATTTTTTCACATTATTATGTTTAGCATGGTTTAATACTAACATTTGCTATGTTAAATATTTGCCTATGTGAGATCACTGAGCAAGTGTAGCCTGCGAGCCCTGAGTCATATATTGTATTCCTTATTATTGAGTGAGCAATAAAAGGTTGGGACGTTGTCCTGTAAACACTGTGTATGCTTATGTGCGTGGCTTGTATAAACAGATTGTGCTTGTGTGACTGACAGGTTGCTACCTAGTTGGGCGAACTAGTGCATCGCAAGGAGGACATAGACGCGAAAAAATAGTGTCAGCTTGTGCACCTTGTGACAATATTCACTACTATGTGTTTAGACGCATTTCATATCATAAGTCATTTTCTAACGGATAAAAACTGGAAAAAAAGACATGCATACGTTATCAGGACAATGTAGAACACTTGTATGGTGATAGAATTTGTAGAAAGACGCCCGAACTAAGCAAATCTGAAGAAGAGCTCCCGGATTTCCTTCTCGGCGCAACGTGAAAATAACTTGTGAAAGTAACCTGCAGGTTTAAAGTAACCACGGTTGGCCGCAGGTGTACCTGCGGCTCCCCTGGGTGGGGCCCACCCCTCCGGCTCGGTCCAGTTCGAGTTATAAAGGGGTTTTCACAAGCTAAAAAGGCCAAATCAGGAATAAAAACGCTACGCGATTGAGCAGAATAGCCTGAAATCTTGGTTTTCACGGTTCAAGTTGTGGCTTTACATATCACTCATTGGAATTCGCCCAAACACAGGGTACACTATACCAATGGTCTCAGCTGTTGCAAACTACATTCGATAATACCTCACAAAGGTCCGATGCCATCAATTTAGGGTCGTAGCCCTGAAGCCTTGTCCCCAATGGCTTTTCATACAATCCATCCATTGATGCACACATCAACGAAGATTAAACAGTATTGACATTTCCCCCCAGCAGGGAGCTCATCCGTTGATTTACATGTCAATGAAGGTCAGGCAACCCTGACAACACCGACTGTTGGTAGTAAATCCAACAGAGCAGCGACAAGACCTGGCGATACAGACCAGGAAAGAACATCCTCATCGGGGAGGACTGATGATGGAATATGTTATACACATCCTCAACATACAAAGCTTTATCCCCACAGAGTCTCTTGTATATAAGAGATGCATCTTCAACGTAAAGTCTGTATCAAGGATTAAGGACTTCGGGGATAATCCCAACGTTAACATCCTGGAAGCTCCTAAGAGCATTGGATTTCACATCCAAGACAGTTCATCAGGGTTGTTAGTAATAACTATCAATTTGGGTAGAAGTCAAGGGGAGCCAGCAATCATCCCACCATGTTGGAGAACAATCCAATAAACCACATACATTTGCATCAAGTTGTTGTACATTACATCATGATTATCTTGTTGCATTTCAAGTGTCAAGTATTTTTTATCCTATCCATGCCATTGCATGAATATGATAAAGAGGGGCATCTGTAGACACTCAAAATTTTCTGTATACCTGTTACTAACATTGCAGGAGGGCAAAATCGTCTTTCAAAGATAACCCTGGATGACAACTCAGCTTAATCCCAGAAATAATACCGGAAGTGTCAGTTTCAACCTCGGAGATAACCCCGAGGAATGCAGTTTAAATACCAGAAATCACACCGGAGAAGGCCGTTTCATCTTGGAGATAACCTCGAAATACTCAGTCTCAATCCCAGAAATAACACCGGGAAAGACATCGTCAACCTCAGAGATAACCCCGAGGAATGCAGTTGCAGTTCCAGAGATAACCCCAGAGATGCTCGTTTTAACTTATGCAGTCAGCTTCAACCTCAGAAACCAAACCGAGGCACTCAGCTCCAGTCCCAGAGATAACCCTCAGAAGTCAGACATACGTCAGAGATAACCCTGAGGATATCCAGTACTTGCAGCAACCCAATCTCAGAGATAACCCTGAGCAACGACTACTTTATCAGCCCAAATCGGAGATAACCCTGGTGAGGGGCAAAATTGTCATTTTTCCACCTCGATCCCACATGCACTCCATCTCTCTCAACATACATTCTACACTAAAATGTCCCACAAGAACCAAGGAGTTCCAATTCCGAGTGACTACAACGTAAGGCATCACACCAGATATAATTTGAAGCTTGAAGACCAAGGGTATGGTCCCATCTTCCTGACTTCGTACAACCTCTAATCCCATGTCATTGCATAGCTCTCGACAATAGTAGTCTAAAATAGGTCTTATACACCTCAATCGGATGCCCGGATTGAAGTTTTAAAATCTCGAGCGGACATCACGTTGCACACGTGCATGTACTTCAAGATGGCGGGACCTGCGAAGCCCGGGGCACCCCAGGAAGCCGCAGGTACATCTGTGGCTACCGCAGGTATACCTACGGTTCCCTCCTCTATAAATAGAGGGCTTGGGATGGCCATTTTGTCAAAGAAAATGGTGAGGAAGCCCTGTCCAATTTGCTATGTAGACACCCTAAACTGAGTGCTTTCTCATTTTAAACACTTGTGAGCTTATATTCAGTCATAGTTTTACCGGTGGGAGCCAAGTGTTCATCCATTTAAAGCTTTAGAAGTCTTCTTTCATAGTCCATTGTAAGCCTTCTTACACCTTTTAAAGCCTTTCTCTTCTACTTTGCACACATCGTTCTTCACATTGAGAATCGTGTTGCGTGTGTATGTCCGGACTTCAGTCTGTGGATTTTACTTCCTTTTGTGTGTGTGTATATATATATATATATTTGTATATATGGACTAACATTATTGAGTTATGCCTCGATTGAGCTTGGACTCACGTTTAGAGCGTTTATTTTCTTTTGTATATATATATATATATATATATATATATATATATATATATATATATATATATATATATATATATATATATACTTTCGATGAGCTGAATTTTACATCCGGTGCGTTTACTACTTATATATATATATATATATATATATATATGACAAATCATTTGAAATGATAAACCTAGGCTGGGATAGAAATATATCACATGCGTTTACCACTTATATATATATATATATATATATATATATATTTACATTTGTCAAGCACAGGTTTACTCATGGCCTTTTACTGACTTTTATTTACATTCGATCCACTTTGGAGTTTACTTCATGGTGGTTGATCGCTTTCTTGCTTTATTTACATTACATGCTTTTGGAGTTTACTTCAAGGCAGTTGATTGTTTTACTGCTTTATTTATATTTTGCCCCGCCTGGAGTTTACTTCATGGAAGTTGATCATCTTTACTGCTTTATTTACATTTCTGATCCCCCATAGAGGTGCTTCGTGGTGGTTGATCATGTCTCTCTCTATATATATTTATGGCTTTTATATATTTATATTTCCGATCCCCCATGGAGGTGCTTCGTGGTGGTTGATCATGTCTGTATATATATATTTACAGATTTTATATATATAACTGCTTACTTCTTTCATATAAATTACGACATCATATGAGCCTAGGAATCATGTGATCACAGATTCAGTCTACTGAACCTAGATTCGGTTCCCGTGATGGACATTTTCAGCTATAAGCAGCTTGTAAATTATTCATGGTGCCTGAATTTCCTTAGATGGCTTTCATGCCCGCAAGGAATTCAACACTGCTATATATTATTTCCTCGAAGATGCTTCGCATCTCAAAAATAAAAGCAATCAAGCCGAACATTTAATAAAATAGAAGTATCAAAGGCCTCAATTACTATTGAGCACAGGGTTTGAAAAACCTCTTTTACAAAACCTCATTGCTATATCTTGTTTAAAACTGAATTTTTATACAAATTCAAACCCTGTGTATATAGGTGCGAACGAGGCATAGCATTACTTTCAAATAAATTGCACATTGATCCACACATACACACATTCATATACCAGTTTAATTGAAAAGTGGCAATCACCGTGGTAACACGGATGTCGGGGGGTGCCTAACACCTTCCCTCCGCATAAGCAAGTCCCCGGACCCTAATGAATCTCGGTTTCACAGACTCATTTAGCAGTGTCACATCACTGGGTTAATGTGTAAACCTTTTATCGGTTGTGTTGGTATAACAATCTAAAAAACCAACTGACGACTCTTACAGTCATATCGTCGACATATAAATGTCGGACCTTTTCACAACTTATTTTTTCAAACAAATCTCAACTAACATGACAACACCAAAAGACAAGAACAGAAGAGGGACAATAAAAATCTCGACGTCGACATCGCCTATGTCTCATTCGGTCCAATCATCAAAATTAATTAATAAAATCAAACTTTGTAAAATAAGACGACAAATGTCGGTCTTTTCCTAAAACCTCACCCTTTAAGCAAATCAATCGACATATCGAAATAAAAAGGGTAGAAACAAATCAAAAAGAGGAAAAAAAGAAAAAAAATAAACAATTAGAAAATGAAATTTTCTCGGCATCGACACCAATGTTTCAACCTATAATCCCCCTAAGATATAATTAACATCAATGGGATATAAGTGCTCTATATATACATGGATCATAATTATGCAAAATCAACTTCTAACTCGATATCAAATCTAACACATAATTCAAAAGTTTGCTATTTCAACCACGTCTAATTATTTCTAATCATCGGCTATTCCAAATTTAATCCTTTATTACATCTATTCTAAGAAAAAAAGTTCTTTTCTTTTCTTTTTATTTATTTATTTTAAGATGCAATCTCAATATGATACATGCATATAATAATAAATAAATAATGCAATAATAATATTAGATAACTAAAACATGTGAAATAAATTAAATTAAATCCTAAATAACATACCAAATTAATATAATCATCTTAATTAACATGTAATTAACAATTAAGTAAACAAACCTGTTGATTACAGAAGGCACTTATAGATCTAGAAGGGGAGTTGAATAGATCTTTTAAAATTTTTGTTGATAAACAATGTATTACCAAATGTTTATTAATCTTAACGATTTAAGTACAAAGAAATATGTCTTTTTGAAAACCCCCTTGAAGAATTTAAAACAAATATTAATTCTGAATATGAGCAAGATAAATATGATAATCAAGTAAATAAATGATAAGAACAACAAGTACAGACACATGCAATTTAAGTGGTTTGGAGACTGAATAACTCATAATCCACTCTTTTACTCCTTGAGTAGGAAATCCACTAAAAGTTTAGTCACACAGACAAGGACACTTTGCCCTTTTCAAGCCTACCAGACTTGGATTTTTAGTCACAAAGACAAGGACACACTTCCCTCTTTAAGCCTCGCAGAGTTGGGTATTTAGTCACAAAGATAAGGACTCTTAGCCCTCAGATTCTCTGATGATTGATGTTTGTTGTGAGGTGCTACTAAGTTTGCATTAAGATTTTCTTATCAGGTACTTAGCAGCTCGAACTGTTTATTTTGGATCGTTAAGTTCTTTCTTTTACTTTTGTAGAGTTTTCAGCTTTTTGATCAATGTTCGTCACTATTCAATTTTGAATCCTTGTTGCCTTTTATACTCTACTCAAAAATCATCCCATTTCAAGATGCTCATTTGGGCATTTAATTTTTAGATATCTTAGGATCTTTGATGCTGACATTTTAAACCTAGAAGACAATTCCTTTTTCCTTGCTTGTTACATCAGTTTGCTTTCTCACCTAACACACATGACGTGTCACTATCACCAACTATCTGGTAGACACATAAACTCATCTTCAATTTTCACCAAGGATATTTGAGGAGTGAATTGGGACTTTCAATTTGTAACACTCCAATGTCAGGCAGTTTTGTCAAGCTTGACTGCTCTACGATCGAGTTCATGCCAATGGTATTTTTCTTGACAAGAGGGATAACTCTTAACAATCTGAAGTGGCTTTACGAAATAGAGAGTTTTGATTATTCCAAGTAGTTCATCAATCCTCTCGATGTATCGTGATCTTGTGCTTACTCTGTAATCTTGTACTCAAAGTAGCAGGGTAACCTTACAACTTAGAACATCCTATCAAATTATACATCAATCAAGCTTCTTTAAGATCAACCTAACATTATTTGATATTTCTATTTTAAGTCCTTGAACATTTGATCAAGTCTTTATAAAGACTGTACAAATCATACTAGTATAAATATACATTAAGCTCATTCATCATCAAATTAAAATATACAAATTCTAATAATCTCCCCCTATTTGATGATGATAAAATTAGTAGTTCTAAAACATTCATCTAGAACAAAAATGCAGTGACTTGAAAGTAAATATGCCTTACAATATAGTGAGCTACTGTATTTATTTTGTCAGAAGCATGAATTTATTAATATCTGACATTTATCGTAAAAGATTTTAGCTATTTCATGACAGATAATTTTGAATAATTTCTATTTTACCTCCTTGATCCCTTTGCCTTTGAGAGCCATTTCTTTTCATACTCTCTTCTGCGATCTGCTCTGATTCAGTCTTCGTTCGCTTTTCTTCTAATTTCTTTAGCAGAATCTTTGGGGCCAAGGGGTGATGCATCCATTGTCTCTTCTCCTACGATGTGTGTTCTTTGAAGATTCCTCCTAAGATATGTAGGATCACCAGTAGGAATCTGAATGGCAGTAGGAGTTACTCTACTCGACGATTCTTGTCTCGAAGAGAATCTACCTTGCTCTAAATGAATAACTGATGGAGGATGAGGAGGCTATCTAAAGATCGGAAGGGTAATGGATATTTGCTTTTGATTTTGTTTTCTCTTCTCACCGTGAGATTGACTTACCCCCCTTTGTTTTTTTCTTCTTTCCTTTTCTCTTTCCCCCTTTTTGGCATCAGAAAATCGGGACAGATGTTGAACATCATTAACAAGTTCCTGCAACTGAGTAGTCGTCATTGTAATATCAGCCCAAATTTTAGTTTGACGAGCAGTGGCTTGCTCATGTTGCTAAACAACAGAAGCTTGAATGTTGAATGCTTGTACTTCCATATTTCGCATAAAGTCCGAGAGAGTGCCACTGAGCGCAAAAAGGTTGTCCATGACGGACTTGAGGGAAGACTCTTACTGTTCTTGAAGAGCTATAATGGCTCGTTTATGGTCAGCTAAAGTGTTAAAAAATACTTTGTCTCACTCATGGAAATGACCAGCGCACATCTGTTGAAGTTGCTTGTGTATTTCTCTGCCCGTAACACCAGGTAAAACACGTACAATAATAGTTATTTTATCCATGTGATCTTGAAGGTTAGTATTGTTCTATGTGATCTTATCATCAATATCATTGGACAACTTAGTTAATGAATTTAGACGCTCCATGACATGAGTAGGGGTGATGTAAGGATCGCAAAAGATCGAATATCCTTGTAAATAGGATTTATAAGAAATTATTTAATAAAATGAGATTTTATTGATAATTTGTTTTTTATTTGACTTATGGTCGTTATATGATGGCACTACGAATTATGTGCGCGTTTTTGAGTGTTTAGATGTTAAATGTGGAAAATAAATTTTTTTTTTTTGAAAAAGGACGTAAAAACATTATTCACGCTAAAAACACGAACTCGTTTTTTGAAATTTTGAATTATGGCATAACATTTCTTCGGAAAAGGGGGATCGATGGCCAAACCAAATTTTCAAAATTGAAAGTGTTAGGTTTGTAATATTCATATACATAATCAAACTAGCGGAAACATGGTAAAAACATATTTTAAAATTTTACAAACCATATACCCGGATCATCTTTATGCGCAATTATTAATTAAACAAAAGAGAAGAAAATTAGAATTATGCCCTTGAAGATTCGAGCTTTCTCAGGTACAAGTTCAACTCCTATTCCTTTGTGGTCTCATTGAATATGCGGGATTGGATTCCTTCCTTTATTCAACGTTAGCCACCCAAGCATTTGGCCTCTAGAGGTGATCCACCAAAGAAGAACAAAAACTCAAGAAGAAAGTTGTTTGGCTAAACCCTAGTTTTTCCTATTTCAAATACAAAAAGATGTACTCTCCCAACTCTTGGAATAAAGTGTGTAACTTATGTCACCCTTTCTCCATAAAAAGACTTTCTTATTTATAGATGTAGGGAACCCTCCTAAACCATTTAGATTAGGGTTTTGATTTAATTAATTAAATTCCTTTAATTAATTAAGCTTCCTAATCTTATTATGAATAATTAATTAAACTCTTTTAATTAATTAGCCTCCTAATTATATTAGGAATATGTGAGAGTACTTATATTAATTAATTCCCAAACCTTTAGGAATTAACTTAATAATAATAGTAATAATAATAATAATAATAATAATAATAATAATAATAATAATAATAATAATAATAATAATAATAATAATAAGACTCCTCTAATTAATTTATATTTAATATTTCTAAAATATTAAATAATAAATATTAAGCTATTTAATTTATTCTATCACCATAGATTAAATTAAATACACTTAACTTATTATTATGATTATACCATTTACTTCTTAAATAAATATTCTTCCTTTTATGGTGTGACCCTTTAGGTTCTCCATATTAAACCGGTTGTGAATAAATCAATTAGAAAAATTCTAATCTTATTTAAATAAATAAATTAAACTATTAATTTATTTAAATAAATAATATTTATTCTACAATAATAACAAGCCTCCTTAGCGATTAACGACTTTCCAGATAATATAGATTTCAACTAATCATAAAAGAACCTTTGAGTAAATAGTTACCATACAATTCAATCCTTCTACTATACAATGTCCCACTTAAATATAAGATATGAAATTAATGTCAAGTCTTATTTATTTAATTATATGTATTCCGATTCCCAAATGCACAACTCCAAATAAATGCAAATTAGAAACTCCTTTTTAATTTTATTCCACCTTGTCCAAGGATTCCTAGGTTGTCATTTATCGAATCACATAGGTCATTTCACTTCTTTTACTAGAAGCGGTAGATTCTTTATTGATCATTCATTATCTCTATATGTAACTTATTACACACAAGCATACCCTTTGATATATACCCTAAGGGTCTTAAGGAATAAGTCAAAGTATAATTCATTATACACAAGATACTATGATGATCTCAAGTCTAAGGATCACTTGTACTACTATCACTACAAGAATTCCTATTGACAAGCAAGTAAAACTCCATTATGTATTCCTTAGCGAGCCACGTTCAGTGAACTTATTCTCCAATAAGCACCTAAATACTTGATTTAGTATCTCCACACAAATAATCATGAGATCAATCATCCTCATCTAATGAGCAAATAATGTATATACCAATCTATCTGGTTCACTAATACCCTTTTTAGTAATCCATCGATTGGGAACATTTTAGTTTTTAAGCTATCTAAGAATTTAGATCTCATTAGCATGATCTCATCATGATTCTAAAAGCATTGCTTAAAACTATGGGTTTATAACTTAATATTAAAACAACACCATGTAGATAATTAATTGCCTTTAGTAAATGAATACTTTTATTAATACATGAATAAAATTGTTTACAAAGTATATGCTTTATGTAAGGACCCGAAATTTTACATGATTTTTTTTCGAATAATTTTTTTATTTTTATTTAATGATGGATATGAATTCAATAGGCTAGTCAACTTATTGACTAAGCAGTGTAAACAAGGTAATAATGAATACCTGATTGAAATTTTAATAATACAATTATGATTATAATTGCATTTTGAATATTTGACTAAGGGTAATTATTAATCAGATAAGGTGTCTTAGTAGTAAAACCTAATGGTCGGGAAACTATAGTGATAATTGGAAAATCCTAATTCTAGGTCTGGTAACCCTAAACCCTAATAACAAACCCTAACCCTAATAAGGGTTAAAAATAAGAAGTTATAATACCGAGTATTATACTAGGTATGTTTATGTAGAATTAAGTATAAAAATTTTATCAGGAAAATCAAGTGAGGATTAGGAAACCCTAACCTGGAATAACAAATACTAATTGGTAAACCCTAATTTCAATGTCGGAACCCTAAAATCTAATTAGGGAACCCTAATACTGGTTATCAAAATAGAAGGATTAAATATGTTAGGAAAGAATGTAAAAAGACTAAAATAACCCTATGGTCAATTGGGAAATTACAAAATTACCCTTAGTAAGGGTAAAAAGACCAAAATGCCCTTGAACTTATCTTTTAACAAAAGGTAGATACAAATCCTGGTGACTCATCACCCAAGATTGCCCATGTGTTTAAATCCACCACACAAGTGACCAATTTACCCTTAAAGTTAATTAGGAAATTATGAAAATACCCTTAGTAGGTGAAAAATTACCAAAATACCCTTTATCTTTACTTTTAACAAAAGATAAAGCCAAATCTTGATGAGTCGTCAAGGAAGATATGCCATGTGCTTAAAATCCAAGAAAACCAGCCATATATTGACACCTAACATCAACCACAACCATTGGATCAAAGCTTGGAGATTAAGAAATGGATTAAAGACTAAAATACCCTTGATAAAAATTACTAATGACGAATATGTCGTAGAAGGAAATTTCTAGAAAATTTCCTAGAGATGGTCGAATAACCAATTTACCCTTTTCTAGTAATGTTTAAAGGCCATTTTGCCATTGGTCTTGAATATATTCCTATAAATATCCTTCCTTAAATTTCAATTAAAAAGTTTATTTCTTTTTCTTCATTTCTTCCAAAAAGAGAGAGAAAGAAAGAAAATAAAAGAGAGAGAGAGTTCGGTCAAGAGGAAGAAAGAAGGAAGAGAGTTTTGATCTTCCATGCCATCCAAGATCCATCAAATATTTTGGAAGAAAAAGATGTATTAAGAAATTAAAGGTATAAAACCTAAACTAGTTATCCCTTTTTGTTTTGTTTGATTTTGGTGATATACAGTTTATGGTCTTGAGATCTAAAGCCCTTGATCTATATGTGTTCTATGAGTTCATGTATGGATCATTTTACCTTTTTGCTTGTTAAAAAGTTGGATCAAAGGAAGAAAAGCAAAACTATGTTTCTAAAAGTTAGAAAACCCTAACTTTAGTATACTTTTGAAAAGTTACCATTTGAAATCTACACATTCTTTTTGTGATCCGTCAAAGAGAGGTGCTAGATGTGTAAGTTAACTAGTAAACCCAAGTGGTAGCACTTAAAAATATTGATTTCTTAAGCCATGGGAGCTGTTTTAACCAAAACAGTCCAGAATCTTGAAAATGAGAAAAAGGGACTGTTTTTGGACAATTTATAGCTGGGGCAATTTCGTCCAATTATTTTGCTCTAAAAATTCTGGAAAAATTTGGAATGATAATATCATGAGTTAACTGAATTTTTTAAAAAGATGGTGATTTTTGGATATGTAGAATGAAAGTTATGGATTTTACAAGAAAGTATAATTTTAAAAGTATCATGAATAACTCTTAGTGTGCAACTCTAAAAATTGTGATCGTTTTACAGAAAGTAAATATACATAACCAGAACATTCCCTGAAAGTTTTAGAATTTTTGGACAAAAAATCAGTTCATGAAAATTGTTACAAGATCTGACTGTTTTGGCCATTTTAAGCATAATAAACGAAACTAAAAAAATTCTAGAAACATTATATGTTCATAAGGGTAATATTAACTGATGTTTCCTAGAAAATTAGAATTTTTGGAACTGTTTTTGTATTTTTTTATGTGAATGATTGAGTTATGAATAAATGAATAAAATAAGTTAAGTGATGTTATAAAGGGTAAAAATGTAATATTTTTGACAAAAGACCCTAAAGATGATGTAATCAAATTTATGGAGGCTATTTTGGTCATTTTTGATGAGATGTTATATTTATGGCATTTTAGAGTTGTTAAATAAAGTAATTAGTAAAGGGTAAACAATTAAAATAAATTATTTATAAGTTTAATAAATTATTAAAATATTATTAAATAATTAATAATATTAGATTAACAAGTTATTAATAAATATTAGATTAAAATATTATTAAATGATTAATAATATAAGATAATGATTTAAAATATTATTAAATAATTAATAATATTAGATGATTAAAACATTATTAAATGATTAATAATATTAAAGTGTGATTAAAATATTATTAAAAAGTTAATAATGTTTGTAAATGATTAAAATATTATTAAATAATTAATAATATTAGTAAGTGATTAAAATATTATTAAAGGGTTAATAATATTGGTAAATGATTAATATATTATTATATGATTAAAGTATTATTAATTGATTAAAAATACTAATAAGTGAAAGAAAATATTATTAAGATTAATGATATGAAATGAGTTTAAGATGATAGTAATATTATCAAGGTATGATAATATTACTAAGGACTTAATGTAATATCTAATGTTTATTATGTGGCTAAATGTTAGATAATATGTTATTAAAATAGTAATGTTATGAGATAAAGTATATTATGCTAATTGGAAGATCGATCTTAACAATGATAGGTCTTTTCAATAAAGAGATTATATATAATAGATTGCGTAGCAGTAATCGACGGGCAATGCAAGTTTTTCCTAACTCAAACTTGAGTTATTATTTTTCAAATCTGTTAGTGGATACTTATTATTGATTATTCAACATCTACGATTAATATTGAATATTCGCATTCGTTGCACGTTTTCTGCACTTCGTGCAAACTTTATATTTCCAATGCAAGTGTTCTAGCTTCATTTCATTATTTGTTAAATACAAGTTTCTATTTGTCAGTTATGATCTTGTGATATACGATGTTTATGATTTTTGTTGTTAAAAGGTTATGATTTCTTGTTCAAACATAACCAGGACATATGAGCTGTTGTTTGTGTAAAAATGCGTTTGATTTGATATCAAAGCATAGATTGTGAGAAACCAAATTTGTTTGGTACAAATATATATACTGACATTATTATGACCGGCAGTAACAGGCTGACCGGGGGTTTAATACTGGCATTTATAGTAATGATCGGACATTATTTAGATAGGATGATATGCATACTCCTAGGTTGTTTGGTTGAGCAGATCAAACCGGGTTTCTAAGTCTATAGGACTGGTAGAAATTCGTAATGGGCGAGGTTTGGCTGACAAACCTCAATATATATATGTGGAAAAACTCTGAACTTTATGTTCATTCAAATCTAGATTTGGTGTGGGTATAATATTGTTACTTGTTCAAAATTTGCTGAGCTTTCTGTAGCTCATCCTTGAAAATATTTTTCATTTGCAGATAGAAATGATATATTCTAGCGGTTCCGGTATTTGTGGATAGAAAGGCTTAAAACATGGTTATCCTTTTTGAGAACTATAATGTTATAGTTAACGATATTTTGAATCCATATAATGGTATATTAATTGTGTAATGTATTATTAGTTTCCAGTGTTTAGTTTTTACTATAATGAAATTAGAAAAGAGCACAATATCTATATGAACTATACATCTGAATGATAGTGTTAATAGACATTGGGCTTTTCTAATGCACTGAGGTAGCGCTTCTCAATTCAATAACCCTACCATTAATACTACGGAGGTCAGATTGATAGGAATTATTGATATGGAAGAAATATCAGTAAGATGCTAAACTTGTACATCCAAGTGAGGATATTCAATTACGATAATTATTCTGACGAGAACTATTAATTGCTATGAGTAATGTGAATATTGGATTTATGGGAATTATTATCTTATGAAATATTTACGTGAGCATCAAATCTGCTACAGAAAATGTAGAGAATTTAGGGGCGTCACAATTTGGTATCAGAGCAGTAGGTTATAGATCTAGGGTAGGAATACCTTAGGATATAACCTGAGAGAATGTAGTAAAGGCAATAAGGAGATAAACTTAGATATAGTATTAAGGAATGAGTTTAAATACTCATTGTAAGGAAGTATTTTGGAGATGTTAGGAATGTCTAGAATAGGCAAAAGGGAATTGTAAGAAATGAGGAGATTATAGAGATAATGTTTCATAATATATGGAGATATGGTAAGAAATGAGATGGTGATGGATCTAGGAAGTGACCTGGAAGGGTAAGATTTGAAGTTGGATATGGCAAGAAGTTTAAAGCCTATGGTGAAGAAAATAAAAAAATTGTTAATCAAACCTAGTTTTAAGGAGGTGAGCAATAATGAGGATAATAAGATGATAAACTTAAAATAAGTTTGTAGGGGATGAATTAAGGAAATTCATTAGAAGAAGTTGAGCAAATATTAAAAAATAAATTACAGGAAAACTAAGTTGGTGATATCGAGTTAATGTTTAGGAAAGTAACGAAGTTAAGTGACGAGATTATTGTTCCACTTAAGATAGTACTTAAAACAGAATAGATTGTAACAATGGAGAATGATCTGAAGTATAGAATAGAGGAAGTATCAGCGTAAGTAGTTTATAACTAAATATTTGAAGCTATAAAAGGCAAACCAGTGGTAGATTTAGAGAGTGCTCATGAAGAGTACCGAAGTTGGAGTTAAGTGAAAAAGGAGATTAAAGTTTCTATGAGGCTCATATAGAGGGACAACAGAAGAAGAAAAAGAAGCCGGAGTAACATTAAAAGAGAAGAAATTGTATATATTTTAAATAGTCGCTAGAGAAATTGTGGATATCTACAAGAGGGCTGATTGATAGTGTCAAAGTTAAGTTAAGAGAAGGGAATGAAAAGCCTGAGAGGTTAGGGAAACAGAGGGCAGTAGAGGAGCTGTAGTTTGTAATAGTTTGGTATTCCTAGTGTAAGAATTCGTTAGGGGAAAACTAGTGAACATATATATAAATCATTAGTTGGTCAATTGTTTTCTTGGAATATATAGAATATAATTGAATATATACACCTTGTTTGCCAAATTAAATTAATTATTATGCTTATATTTAATTATTTGCTATTTTTAGATAAATGACATCATAAGGGAAATCAGCAGCAGAGATTGACGGGAACCAGTTAGAGACAAATCTAAATCAACAGTTGGTAAATATGTTACTAGAAGCTTCATAATGGAGGTCAGGGAATCCAATAGAAGTCGAACCCAATACTTTAAGGATTACCTTATACATTAAATTAGCGGAACCATCAGAATTGAAAGGGGCTGATGAATCAGGAAATGAAGCAGTAAGACAGTGTCAAAAGAGTAGAGATCGTAAAAGGCAAAAGGATGTCACTTCTCCAAATAACTCTGGGAAAGAGGGAAATAGTAGCACCAGTCAAAGGAGTGAAGGGTGTCGTAATTGTGTAAAGAAGCACGGAGGGGTATGTATTCTTAGGGGGACTCAATGTTTTACTTGTGGAAACATTGGGTATTATTCAAATAGTTTCCCACAACAGAAGCATAATAGGAATAATAAGATGTGTTTCAATTGCGGGGTGGAGGGACACATTGCAAATTTTTTTCCAAAACCCAGGAAACATAACCTAAGGGGGAACCAAAGCCTTAAATCCAAACCAGCAGGTGAAGGGAGCGGAAACGTCTAAAATGAAAGTTAATTTTGAAATATTTTTAATTGTAAGAATGTTAGAATAATATCTTGAATAGTATATATGAATACATCTATATGTATGGTAGAAGTTACATCTTTTGTATAAGTTTGGTAAAGATAATAGATTTCATCCTTTGGACTATGATTAAGGAATATGTACATTATATAGTAATAGTGACCAGATGAATATAAATGTAATCTGTAAAACTTGTAAATATATAATTTGGGAAGGTATTTGCAAAGTGTAAAATTTGTTAAAGAAAAGGGAATAATTATGCACTAAATATGTTGAATTATGGTAGAACTTGGGTTAACGATACGTCTAAAAAGTATTTTGAAAAATACTATAAAAGATTTGAATAAAAGTTTATTCCTTAATAATAATAATAAAAGATGATGATGGTGATCGTATTCTTTTGGCCAAGAAGAAATTTGTGAAGGATGAAAAGTTAGTTAAGAAAGGAAGTAAAGGTAATTAAGGTTACTTTATATTAGAAGTATGAGATTAGCAGTGGATTAGACAACCATAGTAGAAGAAATTGTTTGAATAAACTACTAGGATCAATAATCTGAAGTGAAGAAAGTTAGAGATAAATTTGAGAAGTAAAGAAATGATTTAAAAATATCATTATTACTAGTTATGATAAAGTAATTCAAGCGGAAAAATGAATTAGTTGTATCTGGAAATAAGTTTAATGAAGAGGTATAATTGATTACCATAAGTATAGATAGTATTTGGATTTGAGATATATGAAGGAGAAAACATTTAACAATAATATTAAAAGTCAAATGAAGTAACGGGGTACTGATAAAAGATTTTAATAAATTTAAGATAGAGATGGGATGATAAGATATAAAAAAAGAATTTGAGACAAATTAATAAGAGGGAAGGCACTGAAGCCAGATTTTATGTAGGGACGCCGAGTTGTTCGATTGCAAACCGATAGGTACCATTGTGAGATGTTATGGTTGAACCATGGAGGTCACAGTTTGGTAAAATACTATGGTTAAAATACCAATGGTATAAAATATAAGACAATAAATCAAAGAGTGCTACAGTTAAAGAGGGATGAAATTAGAATTAATGTTGAAGGAGAAATTTGAGTTCAAGTAAGTTAAGATAAGGATAAATAGTTATTGAGTTTTAACTTGAAAATAGACGGGGTAAACGACAAATAAGGAAATGGATAAATAAATGTTCTATGTGTTTAACGATTAAATTTAAAAACAATAGTTAAGAGTGTTGATTCAATTTTTATAAACTTTCAAATAAAGAATGGATCAAGATTCGTAATATAGAATCTTATATGGAGGGGAGGATATAATGTGAGACCCCAGATTTTATGAATAAAAATTTAAATTTCTCGAAATATTTTTTTGAATATTATGGTGTTGATTTGATATAATGTTATAGTTGTGGGTAATATTTACAAATTTTGCAAAGTAAGCAAGTGGTTATATAATATTTGATTGGTCCAGGAATATTCATTTTAAAAAGGGAATATTAAATGCGACTACATCTGATCATTGGTGGACCCCACAACGAAAGTATTGTCGTAGTAAGAAAACGACAGAATTATCTTTTATTAAAAATAATGGCGAAAGTGTTACCGTTAAAACTGTTGAACTACCCGGTAGTAAAATTATAGTAATACGCATGGTTGCATAGTAGCACACGGTATTTGTTATTAATGTTTACATAAGAAGTCACTTAGTTATACTCAATTATTGCTACAGTAATTGCTGCATCATATCTCTCATATTATTGATTCAATTATTGTCACAGTATCATCTGCATAATATGATATATTATTAAATCAATAATTGAGACGACAAAGTTATTCATATTATTAAATTGCAATATTTACAATGTCTAGAAGTTCTATCAAGGAGAGGTTTGGTCATCTAATTGCGCGCCAATAAGGAGAAATCCTTATCGGAAAGCCCCCTCTTTCCTGGGAACGACCTGGTTGTTAAATATTGTGAATTATAATATTAATGATGAATAAGTTCGTATTGATTAAAGATGAAATTGATACTTCCATTTTGTTAGAATTATTAGTGTTAGTGGAAATCTACATTTATTTCGATAATAATTGATGTCTGAAGGTTATATTGACCAATCGGGTAATTAACCGGATAAATGAGCATTTAATTGCTATTAATTCATATGATTATAACTATTTGTTCACATGTGTGTACTATTGATTCACATTCTTGTACTATTAGGGGAGGTGGTGCAAGATTGATAATACTTGCATGACTAAGTTTAAAATGGAGGTACTATACTATAATTTGTATTTTCACATTATTATAACTATTGATTCACATGATTGAGCTATTGATTCACATTATTTACTATTAGGGGAGGTGGTGCAAGTTTGATAATACTTGAAGGACTAAATTAAAAATGAAGAAAAACAGGGAGGTATTATACTGTAATATTTTGAGCCCCAAAATGTGCAATTATTGAAAATATATTTTCTTATAAATAGAAGCTCATTCTTCCTTCATTTCTCACTAATTCACTAAAGCTATAGAGCAATTATTATAGAGAGAAATTTTAGAGAGAAAGAAGAAGAGAAGTCTGCTACCTCTCTACTCCAGTATCCAGTCTTCTTTTGAGGTAAGTGGTATTCCATTCCTTATTATTACATTGGAATAACTTTGTATATCTGAAGTCCGCATACATGGTGAAATTCTTCATTATTCCATTCTTTATTATTATGTTGGAATAACCTATATATCTGAAGTACCACATACATGGTGAAATTCTTCTATTATTCCATTCTTTATTATTACATTGGAATATCACATGCGTCGTATTACCGTACACATGACCTGGTTCCATTATTTATTATTACATTGGAATAACTTTTATGCTGCGGTCTATCGCATGCTTGGTGAAATTCATTTGTTATTCCATTCTTTATTATTCTCGTTGGAATATCTTATGCATCTTGGGATTACGCATGATCTCGTTCCATTCTTTATTATTTTGTTGGAATAACTTTTATACATCAAATCTTTGCATATATGGTGAAATTCTTCTTCGTTATTCTATTCTTTATTATTATGTTGGAATAACTTTGCCTACATGTCATCGCGCATACGTGATGAAATTCTTACATTATTCCATTCTTTATTATTCTGTTGGAATAACCTGTCTATGTGGATTTACCACATGCATGGTGAATGATCCTTCGTATTCATTCCTTATTAAATTGTGGAAATGATCTGTCTACGTGGATTACCGCATGGCGGGCAAAAATCCATTTGCAGTTTCATATATTCTATTATACTTAGTTGGTTAAAGTTTTGGCTTCTATACTCCATGAAATTAGTGGAATATCTTTGATATGTGGGCTTCATCCAGTATATCTTTTCATGGAAATATTCTTCTAAGCATTCTTGAATTTTACTCTACAAAGAAGTATCATGTTCACAATTTAGAAATTATTGATTTCTGGATAAATTAATTTATAAATCTTTAAAATTTATCCTTGAACTTGTTTTATTGAATTATTATGTCATTGTCATCATCGTCATGCTTATATTATGATGAAAATCATCTTTGTCTTACGTGCATAGATGGACTTGGTATAATTATGACCAGGGATTATTCGGTATAATCATGACCGTAATGTAATGAATGATGTGGTAAAAGTCCTCATTTGTCCGTAGTGCATTGATGGACTGATATGGGTATGATTATGACCAGTGATTATTCGGTATAATCATGACCATTGATGATTACATGAATATCCTTGGACGTGGTGCAGGGATGATGTGGTTTATTTATTAAGCTGAGTCTCAACGATAAAGTTGATGAAAATCTTTTTAAATCATAGAAGATAGTAGGTTTTATGCTCTACTTGACTCTTCTAATGGATTGCTTATTCCGCTGCAGTTGTTGATATAAAACTTGTTGTCTATTATATTCTGTCAGTTGTTATACTTTTGAAGGCTAAGGATAATTTATTCTGCATTATCTTAGTCATAATATTTCTTACTAGGCTAGTTGAGCTCACCCTTTCTTTCACTATTCTCTTGAGAAATGAGAACGTGGCAAGGGACTAGTCGGGAAAGAGTGACGGTCCAGATGATAGCATTAGTAGTCCTCACTATTCTGTTAAATAGTGTGACAATAAATATAATGAGAACTCCATTGAGTGTGGATATTGTATAGATGACAATATTTGTATTAAAACTCACAGAATTTGTTTTATCGTATTTTACACCACAGTTGTATAATTAAGTCGTATTTGAATTTATGTACCATATATCTGGCGACCCAAGATTGGTGATGTATACCTGTTTTGGGGGCGTTACAGTTGGTATCAAAGCTTAGGGATATGATCCTTGGTTGAGATATGAGACTAGAACTAGGAGGGGGGAGACGAGGAATTCTTTCGCTAGTATGACCTACCTAAGTTTATTTGGTATTTAATTTGTCAGTCAGAGTATAGGGATAATATGTGATATGTTAATTAACCCTTGTTTTGTGGCAGTATTTGAAAATGGTATCCAAAAATGTTGAGATAAGCAATGAAGCACATGAGACTGTTGAGTCACCAACGATCAATACCCAGGATAATGTGCAACAAGAACACAATAATCCTCAAGTAAATAACAACACCGATCAGATGATGAACGATGAGATGTTCAGAGGCTTTATGCAATTCATGCAACATCAGGCGAGAGAGACTCCTGTTCAAAATACAGGTGGAAACAATGGCAACCCACGGTACCGGTCACTTGCTAGCGATTCAAGAGGCCGGGACCCGAAGTTTTTGGGAAAGCCAGAACCACTTAAGGCGGAGACATGGTTAAAGAAGATCACCAAGATATTTGATGTCTTAGGATGCTCAAAGGAGCAAAAGGTTCCCTTCGCCACCTTTATGTTGCGTGAAGAGGCAGATTACTGGTGGGAATCTGTAAAATGTACCCAGCCTGACGCACTCAAGATGTCTTGGGAGAAGTTCCAAGAGTTGTTCAACGACAAGTACTTTCCTAAAAGTATTCGTCACATGAAAGAGGTGGAATTCATCAAGTTAGAGAAAAACATTATGACCGTGTCGCAATACGAGGCTAAATTTACGGAGTTATCCCGGTTTGCATCCCATTTGGTCGATAATGAGGAGCAAATGACGCGAATGTTTCTAAGAGGTTTGAAACCCGATATACGTCAATACCTCATTTCTCACAAACTTTGTTTATATTCAGATGTAGTAAATATGGCTCAATTATTGGAGCGCGATAATGAGCCAGCCCAACGAAAGGATAACGAGCAACAATACGATAATAATCGTCACCGTTGTATGACCATCGAACAATGATAACCATCATGGGGAAATTATCATGCCAAGAATGGTAACCACTTGGTGGTAATCGGGGCCAAGATAATAGGAGTGGAAATTTCAAGAAGAAAGGTTCAACAACGATGGAAAGACAATGACACTGACAACACCCGTTTTTAAGGAAGGAGAATGACCACCAATTGTATGCTTCAAATGTGGAGGGGAGGGACATATCAGTCTAAACTGCGTGATGCAGTCCAAAGCATGTTACAATTGTGGAAAAGAAGGTCACCTAGCCCGATTTTGTCGTGCACCAAAGTCAAGTCCAGCTGGGACGGTGGCACCAAAGGTGGATACGAACAAAACAAAGTCGGTAGTTTTAGGAAGAGCGTTTTTCGTGACTTCTCAAAAAGCGAGTGACCCGAATGAAGTTAGCACGGGTTAGTTAATTATAAATTCTTGCGAAGTCTATACCTTATTAGATATCGGTTCTACCCATTCTTTTATCTCTCTTGCTTGCGCTCAACGTTTAAATTTAACTCGAGAGAAGTTAAACTTTGACTTATTGGTTGAAACTTCGTTAGTAGAAACCTTGATTTCATGTGTTATCCAAGTCTTAGATGAGAGTCATAGTTTTTAAATGATATTTCTATTGTTAATAAATTTCCTAACGTATTCTCGAAGAACTTCCTGGCCTACCCAGAACGTGAAATCGAATTTTGTATTGGCCCCAGTACAAAACCCATTTCTAAAACCCCTAAATATTTCTTCAACCAAAACGAACATAAAATGCGCCAAAGACATTGGCTTGAGCTGTTGAAGATTGCGATAATACCATTCAATACCATCATGGGAAAAACGAATGTGGTAGCTGACGCGTTGAGTAGAAGATCATATGCTTTTACAAGTGCGATGTTGTTAACACAAAACCCCATTTCGTATAACTTACAAATGATGAAGATAGAGTTAAAGACTCTAGAGACCCACATGAAGATAAGGAATATACGATTAGAATCGACTTTAATCGATAAAGTTAAAGCCGCTCAAACTACATACTCAGAGCTGATAAATACGAAGAAGAAGGTTCAAGAGGGCATTATTCTAGAAGCAAGAGTCGATGAAGAGAGGAAATCTTAACCCTCAATTTAATTGGCCCATTTGAAATCCCCTATCGAGTAGGAACTGTGGCCTATAGACTCATTTTACCGCCAAGTATGTCTCGTGTTCATAACATTTTTCACGTATCGTTGTTAGTAAAACCTTAGTCTTGGGGGACTTTGGAGCCAAATTTGGGAATAATTAATGAATCTGAAAAAAATTATGAAATCATGGGGGTTTTATAGAGCATGTTACAAGCTTTCCATAGCCTCAAAAACGGACTAATTCCGATAAAGGATGAAGAAGTTATGAAGATTTGAAGTATGTGTGTCAAAAGTTGCAAAATCTTGAAAATTGGAGTTAAGTACCAAAGGTCGAACGCCTAGGCACTAGGCTCGGCTCTTAGAATCTGTTCTCGGGCGCCTAGACACTTGCCCAAGGCCAAATTTGGGTGCCTAGGCGCTGGTCAAGTGTTAAGCCAAAATCTATCCGGACATCCTTTAGTAAATTGGGCATAACGTTTTCATACAAACTCCGATTGAGGTGATTCAAGATGATTCGGAAAGATAACGAGTAGACCTAAATCTTTTATTCTTTATGTTTTGAGATTTGAGGTAGGTATCAAGGCCTAAAATGGCTATTTTAGGGACTGATGTGCATTCAGAGGCAATCAGAGGACATTAGGCATGCACGTATGCAATGTGTAATGTTTTCGACAATAAAGGTATTCAAGGTATCCTCACCTCTTCGGCATACCAGGTACGTACATAAATTTCGAGGGCGGAATTTCATAAGGAGGGGAGATTGTGAGACCACAAATTTTATGAATAAAGATTTAAATTTCTCGAATTTTTTTTTGAATATTATGGTGTGGATTTGATATAATGTTATAGTTGTGGGTAATATTTGCAAATTTTGCAAAGTAAGCAAGTGGTTATATAATATTCGATTGGTTAGGGAATATTCGTTTTAAATAGGGAATATTAAATGCAATGGCACAATCATTGGTGGACCCTATTAACGGAAGTATTGTCGTAGTAAAAAAAAAGCAGCAGAATTATCTTTTATTAAAAATAACGGACGAAAGTGTTACTGTTAAAAGCTGTTGAACTACCCGGTAGTAAAAAATACGATAATATCGTGGTTGCATAGTAGCACACGGTATTGGTTATTGATGCTTACATAAGAAGTCACTAAGTTATACTCAATAATTGCTACAGTAATTGCTACATCATATCTCTCATATTATTGATTCAATTATTGTCACAGTATCATCTGTATAATATTATATGTTATTAAATCAATAATTGAGAAAACAAAGTTATTCATATTATTAATTTGCAATATTTACAATGTCTAGAAGTTCTGTCAATGAGAGGTTTGGTCATCTAATTGCACGCCAATAAGGAGAAATTCTTATCAGAAAGCCCCCTCTTTCCTGGGAATGACCTGGTTGTTAAATATTGTGAATTATAATATTAATGATGAATAAGTTCGTGTTGATTAAAGATGAAATTGATAGTTTCATTGTGTTGGAATTATTAGTGTTAGTGGAAATCAACATTTATTTCGATAATAATTGATGTCTGAAGGTTATATTGACCAATCGGGTAATTAACCGGATAAATGAGCATTTAATTGCTATTAAATTACATGATTATAATTATTTGTTCACATGTGTGTACTATTGATTCACATTCTTGTACTATTAGGGGAGGTGGTGCAAGATTGATAATACTTGCATGACTAAGTTTAAAATGGAGGTATAAATGGAGGTACTATACTGTAATTCGTATTTTCATATGATTATAACTATTGATTCACATGATTGAACTATTGATTCATATTATTTACTATTAGGGGAGGTGGTGCAAGTTTGATAATACTTGCAGGACTAAATTAAAAATGAAGAAAAAGAGGGAGGTATTATACTGTAATATTTCGAGCCCCAAAACGTGAAATTATCAAAACTATATTTTCCTATAAATAGAAGCTCATTCTTCCTTCATTTATCACCAATTCACTAAAGCTATAGAGCAATTATTATAGAGAGAAATTTTAGAGAGAAAGAAGAAGAGAAGTCTTCTACCTCTCTACTCTAGTATCCAGTCTTCTTTTGAGGTAGGGGGTATTATTTCTTCCGTATTCATGAAGAGAGCTATTGTTATTCCATTCCTTATTATTCTGTTGGAATAACCTATATATGCAAAGTACCGCATACATTGTGAAATTCTTCTGTTATTCCATTCTTTATTATTATGTTGGAATATCATGTATATGCGAAGTACCACATACATGGTGAAATTCTTCTATTATTCCATTCTTTATTATTCTGTTGGAATATCCTGTCTGTACGTATTACGCATGACCTGGTTCCATTATTTATTATTCTGTTGGAATAATCTGTCTGTGCGGTCTATCGCATGCCTAGTGAAATTCTGTTGTTTTTCCATTCTTTATTACTCTGTTAGAATATCTTGTCTGTGCGGATTACGCATGACCTGGTTCCATTCTTTATTATTATGTTGGAATAGCCTATCTATGCGAAGTACCGCATACGTGGTGAAATTCTTCTGTTATTCCATTCTTTATTATTATGTTGAAATAACATGTCTATGCGAAGTACCGCATACATGGTGAAATTCTTCTGTTATTCCATTCTTTATTATTCTATTGGAATAACCTGTCTATGTGGATTTACCACATGCATGGTGAATGATCCTTCGTATTCATTCCTTATTAAATTGTGGAAATGATCCGTCTACGTGGATTACCGCATGACGGGCGAAAATCTATTTACAGTTTCATATATTCTATTATACTCAGTTGGTTAAAGTTTTGGCTTCTATACTCCATGAAATTAGTGGAATATCTTTGATATTTGCGCTTCATCCAGTATCTTTTCATGAAAATATTCTTTTGAACATTCTCGAATTTTACTCTACAAAGAAGTATCATGTTGACAATTTGGACGTTATTGATTTCTGGATAAATTAATTTATAAATCTTTAAAATTTATCCTTGAACTTGTTTTATTGAATTATTATGTCATTGTCATCATCCTTATGCTTATATTGTGATGGAAGTCATCTTTGGCTTACGTGCATAGATGGACTTGGTATGATTAGGACCAGGGATTATTTGGTATAATCATGACCGTAATGTAACGAATGATGTGGTAAAAGTCCTCATTGGCCTGTAGTGCATTGATGGACAGTTATGGGTATGATTATGACCAGGGATTATTATGTATAATCATGACCATTGATGATTACATGAATATCCTTGGTCGTGGTGCAGGGATGATGTGGTTTATTTATTAAAATTTGAGTCTCGTGATAAAGGCGATGAAAATCTTTTTAAATCATAGAAGATAGTAGGTTTTATGCTCTACTTGACTCTTCTAATGGATTGCTTATTCCGCTGCAGTTGTTGATCTAAAACTTGTTGTCTATTATATTTTGTCAGTTGTTATATTGTTGAAGGCTAAAGATAATTTATTCTGCATTATCGTAGTCATAAAATTTCTTACTGGGCTAGTTGAGCTCACCCTTTCTTTCACTATTCTCTTTAGGAAATGAGAACATAGCCGGGACTAGTCGGGGAACGTAGTGACGGTCCAGATGATAGCATTAGTAGTCCTCACTATTCTGTTAAATAGTATGACAATAAATATAATGAGAACTCCATTGAGTGTGGATATTGTATAGATGACAATATTTGTATTAAAACTCACAACATTTGTTTTGTCGTATTTTACACGATAGTTGTATAATTAAGTTGTATTTGAATTTATGTACCATTTATCTGGTGACCCAAGATGGGTGATGTATAACTGTTTTGGGGGCATCACATATAATAATTCAAAATTTTTATGATTCTTAATTATGTGTTAAATGTGTGAATATGGAACTATTTTCCCTAAGGAAATTATGAGCCATGATAAGTTCAATAAAACTTAGGCTGAGTCTAGAAATTATTTTTATTCCTAAAAAAAATTTAATAGTGGAATAAAGGTCAATAGACATAAAAGTAAGTATACAGTGATGATGATTCCGCGGACGGAATCCTTATAAGGAGGGGAGAATGTAAGGACCCAGAATTTTACATGATTTTTTTTGAATAATTTTTCTTAATTATTATTTAATAATGGATAAATATTTTGAGCTTTGCGAGATATGAATTCAACAGGCTAGTCAATTTATTGACTAAACAGTGTAAACAAGGTAATAATGAATACCTGATTGAAATTATCATAATACAGTTATGATTATAATTGTATTCTGAATATTTGACTAAGGGTAATTATTAATCAGATAAGGTGTCTTAGTAGTAAAACCTAATGGTCAGGAAACTATAGTGATAATTGGGAAATCCTAATTCTAGGTCTGGTAACCCTAAACCCTAATAACAAACCCTATCCCTAATTAGGGTTATAAATAAGAAGTTATAATACCGAGTATTATACTAGGTATGTTTATGTAGAATTAAGTATAAAAATTTTATCAAGAAAATCAAGTGAGGATTAGGAAACCGTAACTTGGAATAGCAAACCCTAATTATTAAACCCTAATTTCAATTTTGGAACCCTAAAATCTAATTAGGGAACCCTAATACTGGTTATCAAAACATAAGGATTAAATATGTTTGGGAAGCATATGAAAAGACTAAAATAACCCTAAGGTCAATTGGGAAATTACAAAATTACCCTTAGTAAGGGTAAAAAGACCAAAATACCCTTGAACTTATCTTTTAACAAAAGATAGATACAAATCTTGGTAACTCATCACCCAAGATTTCCAATGTGTTTAAATCCACCGCACAAGTGACCAATTTACCCTCAAAGTTAATTAGAAAGTTACGAAAATACCCTTAGTAGGTGCGAAATTACCAAAATACCCTTTATCTTTACTTTTAACAAAAGATAAAGCCAAATCTTGGTGAGTCATCAAGGGAGATATGCCCATGTGCTTAAAATCCAAGAAAACCAGCCATTTGTTGACACCTAACAATAACCACAACCATTAGATCAAACCTTGGAGATTAAGAAATGGATTAAAGACTAAAATACCCTTGATAAAAATTACTAATGATGAATATGTCCTAGAAGGAAATTTCTAGGAAATTTCCTAGAAGAAATTTCCTAGAGATGGTTGTCGACGTCGGGATTTTTATTTGTCCCTTTTCGTTACTTGTTCTTTGTGTTCTCATGTTATGTGAGATTTGTTTGAAAAAACAAGTGAAAAAGGTCCGACATGTGTAATGTCAACGATTTGACTTTAAGAGTCGCTAGTTGGTGTTTTTAACTGGTTGCACCAATGCAACCGAGAAAAGGTTTGCACATTGACCCAGTGATGTAACACTGCTAAATGGGTCTATGAAACCAAGATTCATTTGGGTTCGGAGGCTTGATTATGCGGAGGGAAGGTGTTAGGTACCCCCCGACATCCGTGTTGCCACGGTGACCGCCACTTTTCAAGAAACTGTTATATGAATTTGTGTGTGTGTGGATCAATGTGCAATTATTTGGAAGTAGTGCGAGGCCTCGTTCGCACCTATATACAAAGGGTTTGAATTTATACAAAAATTCAGTTTTAAGCAAGATATAGCAATGATGATTTAGAAAAAGAGGTTTTTCAAACCCTGTGCTCAATAGGAATTGAGACCTTTTCATACTTCCATTTTATTATTAAATGTTAGGCTTGTTTGCTTTTATTTTTGAGATGCGAGGCGTCTTCGAGAAAATAATATGCAGCAGTGTCGAACTCTTCATTGGCATGACAGCCATCCAAGGAAATTCAGACACCATAAATAATGTACAAGCTGCTTACAGCTGAAAATGTCCATCACGGGAACCGAATCTAGATTCAGCAGACTAAATCTGTGATCACATGATTCATAGGCTCACATGATGTTGCAATTTATATGAAAAGCAGTAAGCAGTTATATATATAAAAGCTGTAAATATATATGTATAGACATGATAAACCACCACGAAGCACCTCCATGGGGGATCAAAAATGTAAATATATAAAAGCGGTAAATATATATATATATATATATATATATATATATATATATATATATATATTTGGGCATGATCAACCACCACGAAGCAATTCCATGGGGATCGAAATGTAAATAAAAGCGATAAATGTATCAACCGCCACGAAGTAAACTCGGTAGGGACTAAATGTAAATAAAAGCGGTAAAAGGCCTCAAGTAAACTCCGAACTGACAGAAATGTATATATATATATATATATATATAAGTAGTAAACGCACCGAATATAAAATCCAGGCTCATTGGATATGTCTGACAACAGTTTATCTATATAAGTATATATATATATAAAAGTAATAAACGCTCCGGATGTAAAATCCAGGCTCATCAGACAGAGTCGGACAACATTTTTTATATATATATATATATATATATATATATATATATATATATATATATATATATATAGCAGGTAAACACTCCAGACATAAGTCTAGGCTCAATCGAGGCATAACTCGATAATGTTAGTCCATATATATACAGACATAAATTAAAACCACGGACCGAAGTCCGGGAATATGCACACAACACGACTGTCAATGTGAAGAATAGTGTTTGTAAAGATGAAGAGAAAGGCTTTATAGAGTGTGAGAAGGCTTACAGTGGGCTGCCAAAGCAGGCTTCTATAACTGTAGATGGATAAACACTCAGCTCCCGCCGGTAAAAATATAGCTATATATGAGCTAACAGGTGTTTAAAATGAGAAAGCACTCAATATGGGGTGTGTACAAAGAAAATTGGACAGGGCTTCCTCGCATTTTCCTCTTTCAAAATGGCCACCCCAAGCCCTCTATTTATAGAGAGGGGGAGCCATGCAGTGTACTCAAGGCACCCTATGAATGCACTACTTGGGCCAGAATGCCTCCTCATGCTCTGTGGGTTATGTCATCTCGAAGTACGTGCACTCGTGCACTATGATGTCCACACGAACTTATAGAACTTCAATCCGAGCATCCGAACGAGGTGTACAAGACCATCTTCGTAGTATTTTTGTCGAGAGTTACGCAATGACATGTGATTAGTGGTTGTACGAAGTCAGGAAGAGGGGACCATGCCTATGGTCTTCAAGCTTCAAATTCTATCCGGTGTGCTGCTACGCGTAATAGTCACTCGAGATTAGAACTCCTTGGCTCTTGTGGGACATTGTTGTGTAGAAATGTATGTATGAAATGTTGAGACGGCACGCAGGGGTTGAGGCGGAAGGATGACGATTATACTCTTCACCAGGGTTATCTTCGGTTTGGGCTGATAGCAGACGTTGCTCAAGGTTACATCTGAGATTGGACTGCTACAAGTGTTTAAATTTTGCAAGGTCATCTGTAAGTGTGCCTGTCTTCCCAGTGTTAGCTCTGGGTCTTTGGTATGAGTGCCTCAGCAGGAGGTCTGAGATTGAAGCTGATCATATGCATTTGAAACAATCATTTCCGGAGTTATCTTCGAGGTTGGAATTGATACTCTCGGTGTGTGTTTCGGGGTTGAGACTGAACTTCTGGTAGTATCTGGAATGGACGTGAGCTGTCTTCCAGGGTTATCTCCGAAAGACGAATCTGTCCTCCTACAATGTCAGTAACAGGTGTGTAGAAAATTTTGAGTTTCTTTAGATGCCCCTCTTTATCATATTCATGCAATGCAAGGCATGGATAGGATAAAGAATCCTAGACACTTGAAATGCAACAAGATAAACATGATGCTATGTGCAGCAACATGATGCAAATGCATGATGCATATATGGATGATTGACGATTCCCAGTTAATCCTGCTGGGGATGACAATCAGTAATGTCTTGGATATGCGATCCAAGTTTTCAAGGATGTTGACATTGGGGCTATCACCAAAGTCTTGGATCCTTGATACAGACTTCTACTCCATAGAGGTGCCTCTCATGTGCAAGAGATCTGTGGGGATAAAGCTTTGTCTATTTTGAGGATATGTATAACATATTCCATCATCGGTCCTCTCCGATGAGGATGGTCTTCTTTGGTTTGTGTCACCAGTGTATACCATGATCCCGTTGAGATTCTTGCCATTAAGTGTGTGTTGTCGTACGTACTGACCTTGACCGATGTGTGTATCACCAGATAGATCCCTGTGGGGCATACTGTCAAGGTTGCTTGATGTTAATTGATGTGTGTATCAATGATTGCATTGCGTTGTGACCCTTGCTAGGGAGTATGTCAAGGCTGCTTGACCTTCATTGACGCGTATATCAATAGTTGAATCACGTTGTGACCCTCGTCGGGGATACTTTATTAATATCTGACTTCAGAGTTGTAACCCCTGCCGGGGATACGTTGCTTCGATGGGTTTACTTGCCACCGACTGAGATAACATCAAGGTTGATTGACCTTCATTGTTGTGTGTATCAATGGTTTCGATGGGTTTACTTGCCACCGACTGAGGTAACGTCAACGTTGCTTGACATTCATTGATGTGTCTATCAATGGTTTCGAATGCGTTGTAACCCCCGCTGGGGATACTTAGGTGTCTGAAAATTTTACGTTGTGACCCCCACCGGGGATGTTTGAAAGTCTGCATTGTAACCCCCGTCGGGGAAGGTTATTTTAGGGTTACGACCCTGCATTTGGCGGCATCGGACCTGTGTAAGGTATTGCCGAGCATAATTTTTAAAAGCTGAGCTCATTGGTATAATGTACCTTATATTCAGGTGAATACCAATGAGTAATATGCAGAGCCAGAGTTTGGCCTGTGAAAACCAGGATTTCAGGCTGTTCCGCTCAATCGCGTAGCATTTTTATTCTTGATTTGGCCTTTTCAGCTTGTGAGATCTCCTTTGCAACTCGAACTGGACTGAGCCAAAGGTGTGTGACCCATGTAGGGGTGTCTTAGGTACACCTGCGGTAGCCATGTGTGGACTGCCGACAACTAATGGGTATGTATTGCTCATGGTTGCTTTCATAAGTCATTTTCAAGCTGCGCTGCGAAGGAAATCTGAGAGCTCTTCTTTAGACCTATTGAGTTCGGGTAGGACCACTTCTGGTGTATGGAGGAGGGCTTCTGAAGTGCCTTGACCTCGTTCTGTTAGACAGCCTCATCGTTTGGTGGAGGCAGTGATATGTACTATCCAGGTTGAAGTGCCGGATGTCGAGGACGAGGAGGAGGATGTACCAGTTGAGGTTCTTGGTCTTGTAATATGTGTTCCCTATAGGGATTTGCCAGTTATTCAAGTGGCGAACCCAGAGCTTCTGGGTAACTTGAGTCAACATCCTTCAGTCTACCTGCACGCAAACGAGGTATAAAGTTAGATCTTAATCTTCCTTGTTTCTTATTGATGAGGAGTAAAGGGTTCTGATGTTGATCTGCATTTGATGTAGGTTCCCGGCTTCACACAGCCTCGAGGGAATTGGTTCAACATCCATTCTATGTATCAGGCTTTTCACGATGACTATAGAGCGATTCTACATGGCTGGGGATTTGGGACGTTCTTTTCCATTCTTCCCCGTCGTTGTCCACAGGTTACCTCGAGCATTGTCGAAATTTGGTTTCACTAGACTCAGTCACTCCATTTGCTGGACTGTGAGGTGACGATGACGCCGATGGATTGACAGTTTATCACAGGTATGGAGTTTGGAGGGGATGCAGTGCCTTGTATAGCGGATAGTACCCCTACTGCCATCAGATCTTTGTTGGGAGTTTCGGCGGAGGCGCTCAAAGGCAGGACTGTACGTACAGGTCCTCTGAGCGTAGATGCTATAAGTGGGCTGTTGAGTGAGCCCATACCCAATGATGTTAGAGTCAGGGATCGCATTCTTCGGCGATTTTTCCTGATGATCATTAGGGGCTGTTTCATAGCAGATAACTCTTCTACGGTGTCCTTCGCTTTGATCAGCGCCACTCGATAAGTGGACTGTATAGGAGAGTATGATTGGGTTTCCTACACCTTCGCCTATTTCCTCAGGGGAATGCGTATGCTATATAGGTTAAGAGTGTTGACTGATAGCAGATTTTTGCCTTTGTGTTGGCAGTTTTGGGCCTATGAGAGGCTTCTATGTTTACGTCCTGTGAGCGTGTTAGGTTTAGACACTTATCCACGAGGATGGAGATGGCATCATTCCATACTGGAGGAGGTCCCTATTACTGAGGGTTTCACTCATTGCCGCCTACAACTGGAGTTATTGACAGTGGGTGTCATCACGTGGGTTCCCTATTCTGGGGAACATTTGAGCATTGGATTTGAGGATGGGTACCCGACTAGTGTTGAGCATGTGATTTCCACCCGTAGGATTCCTCTCTTCACAGATGGAGGTTGGGAGCTCTATTTAGGAGAGCGTTCTATCAGAAGCACTACAGGAGAGATTCGTATGTCGATCTTGCCTCCTGCCAGGCGTTATTGGCCTGTTTTGCAGTCACCCATCATTGATATCCCATTGTTGGGGATTGGCGGTTTTACATTATCAGAGGGTCCCTGCACTCAGGGGATGTTCCAGCATTGATGGTTCCCTCATACTATTGGAGCCCAGACTCGCGCCACTCAGTTCATGGGGGATATGGTTCCAGGATCTGTGATGATGATGGATTGACTAGCATGTGTTCGAGATCTGACTCATGTGACACAGATTGACAGTTTGACCAGGCAGTTGGACCAGGAATATTTCTTTATCCGGCACTTGGGTAGAGATCCTTCAGAGGCAGATACTTTTGATCCTTCCAGCTCTGGTGCTGGCTCCTTAAGTGACCCATATGGCTTTACCGATGTAGATCCTCCCTTGTATAGGCCTGACATCCCTGTAGATAGAGATCCACTAACTCAGGACGAGTTACATCAGGTGGACAGGATTGACGATGTAGACATTGATACCATTGACTTCTTCTGATGTATATTCTCATTATCGCTTTTGATAGGCCTCTGTTAGACATTGGGTAGCTTCGCCCCATTCTTGCTATTTCTTTTGATAAGCCTTTGTTATATGTAGGGCAGTCTTGCCCCATTTCCCTATATTTTAGTTGTACAGAGATGTATTTAGATGATGATATACTTAGGAATGTATGCACAATTTTCATTCCCTATATCATATTGCCATCTATTGTATCATGCATGTTATTATGTTATGCATATGTATGTATGTCCAGAGATATTCATCATTGACCCCTGGATGGTCTTTTGACACGGCCCGTATAAATGTCTTCTTCTATAGTTAGCCGTATTGATCATACCCCACCATCTTTGGTGGCATCGGGTATGCGATCGTGGTATGATAGCATGTCACCATCAGACAGGGTGACTGTAGATCATTTGTTTCCGCATACTATAACCCTATTGATGTTTCAGGTTCTTGTAGTATTCATAGAGGGCATACTGGAGCACTGGGTATCGGAGAGGCAGGTTTTTCGATTTGGGACCTAGGAGTTGACTCCTACTCTGGAGGAGTATGCACGTTTTCTAATACTGCCATTGGACAGACCTTGCGTGCATATGTCGATTGGAGACATGAGTAGGCAGTTCATGACCCTCACTGGTTTGAGGCGTAGAGTGGTGCAAGATGAGATCACATCTGGCCACATTATATCCAGCATTTTCTGTTTCACAGATTTGGCTCTGAGGATAGTTATGCATGACATTCTGGGGATTTCACCACATCGGAGGATCATTTGCGTCTGGCCAGAGTGGATGTACTGATGATGTGCGTACTATCGTATGTCTACATGCCACGTTATATGGATGAGTTAGATATTGGCGTCATTATGGCATTGAGAGCTCTCAGGGAGGGTCACACCATTATACCGATGATCATCGCAGAGATTCGAGAGTTAGCTACATCTTCTTTGTATTTATCCGTGCAGGAGTGTTTACTGAGCGCGTTTGGTCATCATCAGCACGTGTGGTTTATGTCACACTTGAGATCGATTAGCACTTTTAGACGGCATGTATATTGTTTCACCCATGATATAGCCATGTCATACTCCTTTCAGCCTGCGGAGTGTACAGATGTTGCATCTCGGTCAGCTTTCCTGGCAGGGATTGGAGATCCGTTCGCTATATTATCGTGTACAGTGCTTAGCTCACCCTACAACTTCATTACTCATGCTCCGGGAATGGATTATCTTCCTCTGGCTGGCTTGAGAGGCATGATTACTTACCACCCACTGGCTATGATGTGTCAGTTTGACCAGTTCCAGGACTTACATCCTTTTGAGGGGGCATTGAGTCAGCGCTTCATTTCTCGGCATTTATCAGTAGAGGACATATCCAGGTTGTATGCCTGTTGGGATCAACGAGAGCTATCTGAGTTTTCTATCAACCATCCGGGTTGTTCTGCAGAGTATTCCGTATGGATGGAGACAGAGACTGCATCGGCTGCGGTAGTATCCACAGTGTAGGGGACTGATTCCGACGATGAGGAGCCTATAGAGGAGGCTAATTTTCCCATTGAGGAGGATTTAACTACTAGGTTGCCAGCATTTGTAATGGATTCTCCCACTACGAGTGCTGTTGTTATTCAGTATTCAACATAGTGTTTTGAGCAGAGTCTACATCTGATGACCTATGAGAGAGATCAGGCTAGGGCCTCGATGTTGACAGCTCTTGATGGGAGAGACGTCGCTCTATTAAGGAGAGACGAGGCTAGATCAGCCAGAGATGCATTGATTGTGGAGCGGGATGCTGCCCTATCTGCCCGGGATGTGGCCATCGTAGACAGTACTTCAGTGAGATCCCATACGGCTGGCATCCTAGCTGATATGAGTGTGTACATTGATGAGCATCATTCCACCATGCAGTTAGCCTCAGATTTGCTAGCTCGTGTAGATACCATTGGGCAGGAGCTTGCAGCGTTAGCTCCTTCTTCAGAGAGGGATGCTATGTTAGATCTGATAGTTTGTATACACACAGATCCATAGATAGACTTGTATTTTCCTGCACAGACTAGCCTAGCCATTTTTTCATGTACAACACATGTATATATCAAACAGTATTATATATGGTAGAGAAATATATTTTGATTTACTTCCCTTTTAGTTGTGCCTTGATACATGCTTGATATTTTCCTGTTTCTTTAGGACTTGTGATTTTGATACATTCTGAACTCGTCCTTGATATGTGGACATTGAGACATTACAGGATCTCTCAGAACTGATCATTGATCTGTATGTATCCCTACCATCTTTGGTGTCTTGGGACTTGTTTCTGTATGGAAATGTGGTGAGGAGTGTGGCTTTTCCTCTCTGAGATTGACCGCACCACAGATGGTCGCCAGCACTTCTATTTGTGAGAAGCCTAGTTAATTCCATCTCTTATGGATTGATGTTCCTCTTTGAGGCACAACCGCAACTTAGATGGTCATCGAATCTCCTATTGGTGAAGAGAGGTTGGGTAATTCCATCCCTTTGGTCTGAAGCCGATGAAATGTGGTGGATTGAAGTTTGTTCCTAGTACCGCGTGACAAAGTATTTTTGTTCTGGTAGGGGGTTAGACCGAACCATAAATGGCTGCCTACGTACTCCTATTGAAGAGGAGATCAGGTCTGCATAATTCGAACCTAGTGTAAGAGGTTTAACCCTGAATGTGAAAGCAGATGGGTGTAGAAGCTTTATTGATGAAGAAGGGTGTAGAAGTGTTTTTGTTGTTTTTGTTTTTGTAGAGAAAGGGCAGAAATGTTTTTGTTGTTTTTTTTGTTTATTGCGACCGGGCCATATCGAATATGGTTTCCTATGTACTCCCATGTATCAGGGAGATCAGGTCGACGTAGTTTGCCCCTCAAGACGAATTGTAGCCAAAGAGAAGTATGAATCCCATGTGCAGGCTATACTGCGGGGAGAAGAAAGTTTGATACCATGATTGGGACAAACTGTAGGTGTGGAAAAAGTTTGATCCCATCTTCAGGACAAACTGCAGGCGTAGAAAAGTTTAATCCCGTCTTCAGGATAAACTGCAGGTGTGAAAGGTTCAATCCCGTCTTCAGGATAATCGAAATCGTATTGAAGGTTTGAAATGAGGTGAAACTAGGCTGCTGGTTTGAAGTGTATGTTTCCTTGAATGACAGAAAAGTATGTAAAAAGGGTTAGAAAATCGGAATGACTGGTGATTTGATCATCCAAAAACCAGGATGTTTGCTTGATGGTAACTTCAAACATAGTTTCGTTTTACGGTGTCCAAGTTGATAAGCTGTGGAAATTCATCGCCATCCATTTCCTGTAGTCTGAGAGCGCCTCCTGTCAATACCTCTTTGACAACAAACGGGCCTTCCCAGTTAGGAGAGAATTTTCCTTTCGATTGATCTTGGTTGTCAATGAACTTCTTCAAAACCAAGTCATTTTGTTTGAACTGTCGTAACCGGACTTTTCTATTGTAGGATCGTGTGATCCTTTGCTGATATAACTGACCATGGAAGATAGCCGCGGTTTGCTTTTCGTCTATTAGAGACAATGGGTTATACCTGTCTTATACCCATTGGTCTTCATCCAACTGAGCGTCCATCAACACTTTGAGGGATTCCATTTCCACCTTTATGGGTAGCACTGCTTCCATCCCATAGGCTAATGAGTAGGGGGTTACCCCAGTGGAAGTACGCATTGAAGTTCTGTAGGCTAATAAAGTCAGAGGCAAGAGGTCAGGCCATCCTTTATGATTGGCGGACATTTTCTGCATGATCTTCTTGACGTTTTTATTAGCCACTTCAACAACACCATTCATCTTTGGACGGTAGATGACGGAGTTAAGGTGTTTGATGTTGAATTTACTACATAACTCCTCCATCATTTTGTTGTTGAGGTTTTTAGCATTGTCTGACACAATGCTGGTTGTCCATATCGACAGACGATATTGTTTCTGATGAAAGCAATGATGACTTCTTTAGTAACCCTGGGGAAGGAGGCTACTCTACCCATTTGGTGAAGTAGTCGATCATGGTGAATATGAATTGATGTCCATTACTGGCTTTGGGCTCGATGGGCCCGATCACGTCCATTCCCTACATTGAGAAGGGCCATGGCGAACTCATATTATGGAGTTCCCTCGGAGGGGCGTGGATAGCATTCCCATGAATTTGGCATTGATAGCACCTCTTGACATGATCATCACAGTCAACTTTGAGCGTAAGCCAATAATGTCCTGTTCTAAGGATTTTCTTAACAAGTAGGGGTCCGATCATGTGTGGGCCACATACTCCACCATGAATCTTATCCATGAGCCTCTGAGCTTGGTCTTTGTCCATACATCTGAGGAGACCTAATCCTGCATCTCTTTTGTAGAGTGCATCTCCGCTTACGTATAATTTCATAGCAAGTCGATGATCTGCCTCTTTTCAGTTAGGCTCGCCTCGGCGGGTGTAGATCCACCTCGCAAATATTCCTTGATATGCTGATACCAAGGGTTGTGGATGGAAGGTATCTCATCTGATACTTCTCCAATATAGTTCTCATAAGTTGGGGCCTTTTGCAGGGCAAATATGAAGCTTGACATGTTTTCCTTGTCAGGTATATGAATCAAGGAGGCCAACATTGCTAGTGCATCCGCAAAATCAATCCTATTATGAGGAATGTATAAGAAGAAGATTTCTTCGAACTCCAAAGCCATTTATAAAACTTGCCGATGGTAAGGCAGAAAATGTAGCTCCTTAGTTTGATAGATTTCTGTGGATTGTTTGATTACCAACTCTGAATCCCCAAAGATAGTTAACCGCCTGATGCCCATTAAACGAGCAAGTTTTAGCCCCATGATACAGCCTTCATACTCAGCTATGTTGTTGGTGCTGACAAACTGCAATTTGACGGCGACGGGATACTGCTCCCTCGTACCGGATACTAGAACTGCTCCAGCTCCAGAGCCTTCTGTGTTAACAGCTCCATCAAAATACATTTTCCATTTGTGGCGTGCATCGTACTGATGGTGTTGCTGAACTACCATTACCCCTTCATCGAGAAAATATGTTTCCAAGGGTTTATAATCCCCTGCAAGTGTGGCGGCCAGTTGATCCGCAATTCCTTAACATATGATAGACTTTTGTGTCACGTAGACGATGTCAAATTGCTATAGGATCAACTGTCATCTGGACAGTCGACAATTTAGTATGGGCTTACTGCACACATACTTGAGAGGATCCACGCGGGATATGAGATGGGTTGTGTGACCATGGAGGTAATGTTGTAACCTCATAGAAGCCCATGCTAAAGCACAACAAGTCTTCTCAATTAGAGTGTATTTGTGTTCACTGTTGCTGAATCTTTTACTGAGGTAATAGATAGCTCGTTCTTGGCCTCTATCGTCTTTCTGCCCTAGCATACAGCCCATGACATTGTCATTAATGGACAGGTACATGAACATGGGAACATCATCCTTGGGTGGTACCAAAATATGAGCGTTAACCAGCTGCTCTTTAATGGTAAAGAAGGCTTTCTGACACTCATCGTTCCATTTCATGGAGGAGTTCTTCCTTAACAATTTGAAGATGGGCTCACAGAGATAAACCTACTAATGAAGTTGATTCTTCCCAAAAATCCCTATATTTCCTTCTTTGTTTGAGGAATGGGCATTTCCTTGATGGCCTAAATTTTATTGGGATCCAGCTCAATCCCTTTGTGGCTGACTAGAAAACCTAGCAACTTGCCTGATTTGACACCAAAGGCGCACTTGGCTGGATTCAACTTCAAGTTGTACTTACGCAACCTGTTGAAGAGCTTTTTGAGATGGTCTAAGTGGTCTTCCTCCCTTCGAGATTTGACAATGATGTCATCCACATAGATCTCTATCTCTTTATGCATTAAATCATGGAAAAGAGTCATCATAGCTCGCTGGTAGGTTGCCCCGGCATTGATGAGGCTGAATGTCAACCGTCTGTAGCAGAATGTTCCCCAAGGCTTGATGAAAGCAGTTTTCTCACGGTCCTCCTCGGCGACCATAATCTGATGATACCCTACGAAGCAATCAACAAAGGAGTACATGCCGTATTGAGCAGTATTGTCAATAAGAATGTGGATAAAAGGCACGTGAAAGCTATCTTTAAGGTAAGCTTTGTTCAGATCCCGGTAATCCATGCGAACTTGCACCTTTCCTCCTGGTTTAGGCATGGGAACAATGTTGGATATCAACTCTAGATAAGTAGACACCATGATAATGCCAGCTTGAAATTGTTTCACAATTTATTCTTTCACCTTTAAACTCCACTCAGATTTTAATGGTCTGAGTTTCTACCTAACTGGCTTAAATCCCTCTTTAATGGGAAGGCGATGAAAGACAATGTCAGTGGATAAACCCACCATGTCTTCATGAGACCATGCAAACACATCCTGGAATTGAGTTAATAGCACAACCATGTCATTCCGTTGGTTTGAGGTTAGGTCTGAACCAATCTGGATTAGCTTAGGGCTTTCTAAGGTTCTAAGATTGAAAGAAGATGTTTGATTAAGATTGGATTTAGGTTTGTTTGTGACCCATTCCTTAATCTCTTGAGGTGTCTCAATGTCCTCTTGTATTTCCATCAAGTCTGAGTCCAACTTTGCATCAAAGTTACAATCCTTGTGGAGAAAAGGCACCTCATCAGAAAGTACATGCACATCTAAATTCAGGGTCCTGAAACAAATTATGCTTTCACTTAATATATGAAACTGTTTAATCATACACAAGTGTTATCATGTACTGATAAAATAACTGCTAATACTGTATAGAAAAGTAAGCAATTAAAATTATCTACAGGACAGGGGGATTTCTACCCATTTTACCCTCATCAACCAATGCATGGAGTGATGCTCCAATTATCAAGGGTAAAGTCCTTATGAATTGCAGTGATGGAGGGGCTGTCATCGTCCTCCTTCTCCCGAATGATAACCATAACATCTGGGAAATCATTGTCTGGGGTGTATCCATTTGTATGTTTATCATGGACAATGATGCGTATGCCTGACATCATTAAGGCGATGTCATGTTTACGTTTTTGCTCCCTTTCTTCTGCTTTGGGATCAGGAATCAGCACCTCTTTTGCTTTGAACGGTACTGGTTTGGGAAACAACATAGCCATAACATGGGCTGGCACCTTTACTAGATAATGTATCCGCTCATGAGATGCAGGTGGAGAAAATCGTCGTGTGGTGGAAGCTTGAGGAACCTGCTTGTGCTTATGAGGATTCCTGTGATTGGAACTGGCAGAATAGCCTAGTCCGGCTATCCTGGTTTGACTGGACACTTGAATTGGGTGCTTAATACCCTGCTGATTTTTACCAAGCCCTTGTCCAGGCTGATGACCCAATGACATCATTTCTTGAGTAGCCGACATAACCTCGGCAGAAATCTTGGGTATGGGAAGTGGTGCTCCAATAGGATGGTATTGCGTGTTACTTACTTCCAAAGTATGAAAACTGGTCAGCTCAACTTCTAAATTGAAGCTGATGATTGGTAGGTTTCCTTGTTCAGGACATTCCGGCTCAGCATTGACAGTGACTAGGCTATTGTTGATAGTGTATTTGAGTTGTTGATGTAGTGTAGAAGGAACGGCTCCAGCCATGTGGATCCATGGTCTCCCCAATAGCAGGTTGTATCCTGAATCTATCTTGAGGACATGGAAGGATACATTGAATGTATTTGGACTAATCTCAATTAGTAGCTCAATCTCTCTGACAAAATTTCATCGGGATCCATCGAAAGCTTTGATAACCATATGACTGCTTTGGATCCGTTTGAGATTGATGTTCATCTTTACCAAGGTGGCATAAGGACAGATATTCAGAGATAAACCTCCATCTATCAAAACTCCAGCTAACATATATCCAGAGGATAAAACTGTGATGTGCAATGGCTTGCAATAACCGGTCCCTTCGAAAGGTATGTCGTCATCAGTGAAGGATATCACATTGTTGTTGAATATGTGATCAACCAGATGTTGAAATTTTTCCACATCCACTAATTTTGGAAAGTAGGCTTCTTCCAAAACCTTTAATAAAATCTTCCTGTGATCTTCGAAAGAGAAAACCAAGTCCAGTATTGATATCTGATGTGGAGCTTCTCTTAAGCTTAGAACCATCTTGGCTTCATTATGGCCCATAGTGCGGAGGAATTTTTCAATCTTCTCCATGGGAATCTTCCCCTTTGCTTTGAAGGTGGGCTTCATCACCCTCTGAGGAAGATACAATGGATTTTCCTTCGACACTGTAGCAGTAGTATGAGATGTGGATCCTTCAGCTTCCCCATAATTCCATGGGACTTTGTGTAAGCTGATAACATGATATTGTGGTCTGAATGGTAAAGAAATTGGCTCTGGTGCATCCACTTTCAAAGGATTGTCAGCTCTTTTGAGTTGAATTGCTTGTATGGGGAATGCTTTGATAGTATCATCAGCCTCATTGGATATAACTGCTACTGATCCCTTCCATTTGGTAGGGCATGTATTCCCACTCTCAAGTAGCACAATGTCATCGTCTGCTAATTGCAGGACACCGCTATCAATTAAATTCTTAATAAGCTGGCGGAGTACCCAACATTCTTCCGTGCTGTGACCGCGAGAATGTGAATGATATTGACAAACTCCATCATAGTTGAACCGTCTTGAATGAGGATTGATTGGAGGTAGAAGGGAGGTAATTCTTCCTTCATTTATTAGCATCTGGAATATCTCCTTCATAGGTTGGCCCAGGTATGTAAATTCCCTTTGATTGGCAAAATCCCGACGGGCTTTAGCATTTGCTCTCTTTGCAGCCTTATCCTCCATAGCTTTGCTTTCTGAAGGTGATGGTGGAGCATTCATAACAAAAGGAAGGAGATAGGCATGCTCCTGGCTGACTAATTGGCGTGTGACTTGATGCTGATGGGTCACCAGTTCGGCCAATTGTTCAATTTGCTTACAAAGAGCTTTCATCTTTAGTTCCATAGAAAATTGGAACTTCGCGTAATCCCATCTATCAACACCATCTTTGATGGTCTGGGATGATTCACCGTTAAAATTGGAACTCTGTCCAGCGCTCCAACTAATCATGTTGACCTCTTTTTCTTTGTTTTGAGGAAGAGGGTTGTCTTGCACATGAGGTTGATCTGGTTTGGTAACCATGATCTCACCGTTGTCTATTAAATCTTGGATCTTGTGTTTCAAGGCCCAACAATCTTGAGTATCATGTCCAGGTGCTCCGGCATGATAGGCACACTTCCGAGTAGCATTGAAACCCTTCCCATTAGGGTTGGCTAATAGAAAAAGATGTGTGATTTTCTTCTGAGTAGTCAGAAGAGCAAGAATATTCTTGAGCGAATCCCCCAAGGGTGTAAACGTTCGAGGGCGCTTTGCATCTCCACCTTTAGGCAATGGAGGATTTGAAGACTGTGCTTGGAAAGGGGAGTAGTTTCTCCTCTGTATAGGCATGTTCTGACTGCCTTTTTGACCTTGTAGTATCAAGAAACATCCTCCTATTTCTTCTTATGGACCCTCCGGGGGTTGTTTCCATAAGATCTAGATTGGATATGCTCTGATAAGTGTATTTTATATACGCGATTTCATATCTAAATCATGCTTATTCGTTGCTATATTCTTGTAAACATGTGCATTTTTACTTGTTTTATGTTATTTTTTGTGTAAATTGGTGGTTGAGGCATTTAACGTACAATTGGTGATATTCAGTGCGTTTGGAACTTAGATGGAGCATATTTGGAAGCAACTCAGTAATGCAGCTAAGTTAGATAACATAACACACCCTCTCGGGGCGGGCATGCACAGTTCACAAACCCCCGCTGGGGTCTTCCAAGTTAGTTAACAGAGACAAAGCCCGCCAGGGCAGGCATTACTAGGCTATACACCCTCGCCGGGGCAGGGGATCTTCACTCGATCAAGACAGGAGGCAAGCTCGTCGGGGCGGGCATTCAAAGTATACAAACCCCTGTCGGGGCGGGGGGTGAAAAATCTTGAGTGTCCTGTTATGGTTAAAATTCTTTTGGGCATGAACTTTAGCTATTTGCATGGTATTATAACTCTATTGGATGGAAAATGCGGCTAGAGTGTTATGCTAGATATATACTACTCTATCAAACACAATTGGGATATCAGTTAGTGAGATAACAAGGATCAAAGTTCAGTTTTTGATAGCAAGTGTGGAGGAGTACTTCGAGGAGTTTTTCAAGACGATTGCAACTTTAGTCTACGTGAAGGGTGTTTTCTAATATTTTTTGTGTTAGATTATTATTTGTAATTGAGAGAATGGTTTCTATGATTTATTCAACGTTTATTTTATTTATTATGAACTAATTCACTGTTAGGCTTGTGATGGATCCTTAAGTGAATCGATGATTTTGTAAGCTTTGATTTCCAATTTAATAAGCTATCTCCAGTTTATCTATATTAATTTGTTCTTGAATCTATGAATTGCCTGATCAAAAATTCTTGGTGGAGTTGGATGGAATCGAGAGAGGATATTCAAATCTAAACCTAGTTAGTATAGCATGTGTTCAAGATTTTGTTAGTAGCTTAAACTTGAAGAGTGTTAAGGTAGAGATATGCTTGATGTCGCATGTAATCGGATAGAGAACTTATTCTTCAACCTTCTTCAATTGTAATTCACATAGAGATATAGTGGGTAAGTTGATTAAGGTGTTTAACGGATTTCTATCTCTATTGTGGATTGAAGTTAATATGGTATTAGTGCATCGAGAGGTGGTTAATACTACGTTCGTGTTCTTGATTAATAAACTGGGATAGTGTGTTGAATTGGAATAAAGGTGTTAAAATCAAAGTGAAGCTTAGGGTGAAATCATAAGTCTAATTCTCCATCAATTGTTTGAAAATTCAGATTTTGATATCCGTAGTTGTTTTGTGCTAATTTAATTATTCTTGATTTTAGTTTTGTTAATTTAAATTTTTGATTAGGGTTGTTTAACAAAATTAGGGTTAATAAAATATTGGTAATTGTAAGTTAAGGTATTTACTAATTTATCTCTATGGGAACGATACTTGACTTATTACTTTATTACTTGTTGACCACGTACACTTGCGTGTTGTGTGTAATTAGATTTTACCCAACATGCTCAGCAACTGCTTTAAGAGAAGCTAGGTCTTAAATCTTACCGGACTTCAATCCTATCTCGGCCATCTCTCCGTGCTTGATCATTTCAGAGAATGGTTTGCCAATACCAGCTAAGACTCTCTCATAGAAAGGAGCTTCCTGTATGTCTATGAAAGTCCTGACCATTTTTGCATCTGTCATGGAAGGAATAACTTGAGCAAGAAGGCGCCTCCACCTTTGAGCGTACTCTATGAAAGACTCATTAGACTATTTCTTGACCTTGGTAATCTGGTACCGGTCAGGAACCATCTGAGATTGAAAACTATATTGAGTGAGGAAGGCATGAGCTAGATCTTCCCAGCTATGGATCTTGGAGTTGTCAAATCTGGTATTCCATGAACGAGCTTCTCCAGTCAGACTCTTCTGGAACAACTGCATTCTGAGCTTCTCATTTTCCGCATAAGATCCAAGTTCTCCAATGAACACCTTCAAATGTGTGTAAGGATCCCCTAACCCATCATATTTTTTAAAGTTAGGGGTTTTAAATTTCTCTGGATAATGAACACCAGGGAATATGCAAAGGTCAGCATATGAAACACTTCCATGTGTTCCAATCCCTTTGAGAGCACGGATAGTTTCCTCTATTTGAAGGACCTTCTTCCTGATATCACCGGTGTCTGGATGTCATTTGAGATGGGTGTTTTCAGGGTCTTTGTTAATCGTATCCAACTGAGGTTCTGGATTTGTTTTATCCAAACCTTGTGTTCCTCCTTGTGTAGAGGGTTCTGTATGTGTAGGCATCTTTATACCCTGAGTAGATTAATGCACTTCTTTTAGCAGAACAACCAAATCTGTAATTTGTTTACTCAATCCGTCAAATTCTTCTCGAGAAACGGCATTAAACCTGTCAGAAGAAGACATGATTGGCTGTAGGCTCGTGGACTTTTTGGATTTTGAGCGGGTAAGAAGCCCAATTGTTTCCCTACAAAAGATTTAGAATTCAGTTCAGTTTGGGGGATTTGTAAACAATGATCCGAACGAGTATTTAGTCAGCTTTCTGGAAATGTGCGATACTTTTAGGTTTAATGGAGTTTCGGATGAGGCGGTGAGACTTCGATTGTTCCCATTCTCTCTACGGGACAAGGCGAAGAGTTGGTTGCATTCCCTACCGTCCGGTTCGATAACAACTTGGGAGGATTTAGCTCAGAAATTCCTTACAAAATTCTTCCCACCGGCGAAAACTGCAAAGATGAGGAATGAAATTTCAATGTTTGAACAGCAACATGGGGAGTCGTTATATGAGGCATGGGAGAGATACAAAGAACTGCTCAGAAAATGCCCACATCATGGATTTCCCCAGTGGCTACAAATGAACACCTTTTACAAAGGACTACACGGGAATCTTAAGACAAGTATCAATGCAGCATCGGGCGGAGCGTTCATGGCTAAGAGTTACGAGGAAGCATATGAGTTGATTGAAACCATGACTGCTAATAACTATCAGTGGCCCATAGTGAGAATGACACAGGCGAAGGCAGCTGGGGTATTAGAAGTAGATAACATGACAAAGAATACAAGCACGAGATAGTCATGCAATGTCAAAGAAGTTGGAGCAAGTGGCAGCAGCACAAACACAACAAACACAGGAAGCACCGCAAGTGACAATAGTATGTGAGTTGTGCGCAGGAGAACACCCAACGGAGCAATGTGCAATTAATCCAAAGAATTGTATGCGGTTCATCCAGTAATTACAAATGTAATTCCTCAAAACACATATCAGAACACGTACAATCAAGGAAATAGGAACCATCAGAATTTCTCATGGAGCAACAATCAGCAAAATCAAGCTTCACGTCAAACATACCCTTCAGGTTTCCAGAATCACCAACAACAAGTTCAATATCAAGAAAGGAAACCCGATTTGGAAGAAAAGTTGGATAAATTCATAGCTACCACCGAGTTGGCTATAAAAAATCACAACTTGATGTTTAAAGCACAAGAGATGGCAATCAAGAATCTAGAAAATCAGATGGATCAGATAGCGTTGGCAGTGAATAGTAGACCACAAGGAACACTACTGAGTGACACCGAGAAAAATCCTAAGGGTAATCATGAGCAGTGTCAAGCCATTATGTTGAGAAGTGGAAAGCAGCTTGTTGGTCAAGAGCCAGAAATTGCGGTTACAAAGGAGAATGAACCAGAAATAGAAAATACATTGGGTGAGGTAAAGCAAGGGAACGAAAAATAGATGGAAAAGAATAGACCAGTCAATGAAACAGCTGTTTATCCTCCCCCACCATTCCAGCAAAGAGTTCAAAAACAAAAGTTAGACAAGCGATTTTCAAAATTTTTGGAAGTTTTCAAGAAACTTCAAATTAACATACCATTTGGAGAGGCCCTATAACAAATGCCTAGTTACGCAAAATTTATGAAAGGGATTCTATCAAGGAAAAAGAAATGGGATGATTTTGAGATGGTGGAATTAATAGAGGAGTGTAGTACGGTATTACAGCAGAAATTACCACCAAATCTCAAGGATCCGGGGAGCTTTACTATTCCATGTACGATCGGGGAGAGGCATTTCAGCAAGTGTTTATGTGATTTGGGGGCTAGTGTAAACCTTATGCCATTGTCAGTGTACTTAAAATTAGGTTTACCCGAGCCAAGGCCTACTAACATCTCCCTACAGTTGGCGGATAGGTCAATCACGTATCCGAGAGGCATAGTAGAGGATATCCTAGTGAAAGTGGATAAGTTTATATTCCCCGCGGACTTTATTATTCTGGATTTTGAGGAGGAAAAGAACATCCCAATTATCCTAGGGACACCATTTTTGGCTACAGGGAGAACACTCATTGATGTACAAAAGGGAGAACTCACTATGAGGGTCCAAGATCAAGAAGTGAAATTCAGTGTGTTTAAGGCCATGAAATTCCATACGGATGAGGAAGAATGTTTTCGAATGTACCTAATTGAGCAAATCATTAGTGATGACATGAGCAAAAGTTTGGTGAACGATCCGTTAGAAACAATATTATTGGGAGATGAAAAGATCGATGATCCAAAATTGGTGGATTACCTTCAATTACTAGACTCATTGCCATGAGTACCAAGATTTAGAACCCCATTTGAACCACTGCAAACGGAGGAGGTAAATGCAGAAAAATTGAAACCATCATTTGAAGAGCCACCAAATCTGGAACTTAAGCCACTTCCTAAGCACCTCAGGTATGCGTATTTAGGCAATTTAAATTCTTTACCTGTTATTATTTCAGCTGCACTTAACGAATTGCAGGAAGAAAAGTTACTAAGGGTGCTTTGGGAACACAAATCAGCTATTAGATGGACAATTGCGGACATAAAGGGGATCAACCCTTCATTGTGTATGCATAAAATTCTGATGGAAGATGAGGCAAAACCAACGGTGGAACAACAGCGGCGACTTAATCCAATTATGAAGGAAGTGGTTAAGAAAGAAATTTTAAAATGGTTAGACGCTGGCATCATCTATCCGATTTTCGATAGCAAATGGGTTAGTCCAGTCCAGTGTGTAACGAAAAAAAGGAGGAATGACGGTGGTGCAGAATGATGACAACGAGTTAATCCCAACCAGAACAATGACGGGTTGGCGGGTTTGCATGGATTACAGAAAATTGAACAAGGCAACTCGTAAAGACCATTTTCCGCTGCCCTTTATTGACCAAATGTTAGATAGATTGGCGGGACATCAGTATTACTATTTATTGGATGGGTATTCGGGCTCCAACCAAATAGTCATCACTCCGGAGGACCAAGAAAAGACCACATTTACGTGCCCTTACGGCACCTTTGCATTCAGAAGGATGTCATTCGGACTATGCAATGCACCGAAAACTTTCCAAAGGTGTATGATGGCCATTTTTTTGGACATGGTGGAGAAAAACATTGAGGTCTTCATGGATGACTTTTTAGTTTATGGGGACATCTTTGATAATTTCTTGAAGAATCTGGTCATGGTGCTGCAGAGATGCAAGGACACAAATCTTGTTCTAAATTGGGAAAAATGCCACTTCATGGTTGAAGAGGGCATAATTTTGGGCCATAAGGTCTCGGCTCAAGGGCTGGAAGTTGATAAAGCAAAGTTGGAAACAATTGAAAAATTGCCTCCACCAACCTCAGTGAAGGGTATTAGGAGTTTCTTGGGACACGCCGGGTTCTACAGGAGGTTTATAAAGAATTTCTCTAAAATTGCGAAACCCCTATGCAGTCTTTTAGAGAAAGATGTTACATTCAGCTTTGATGAAGATTGCAAGACAGCGTTTGAGTTATTAAAAAGGAAATTGACTACAACCCCCGTTATAGTTGCACCAGATTGGAGCATGCCATTCGAGCTTATGTGTGATGCAAGCGACTTCGCAGCTTAAATGTTTTTGGGTCGTGGAGAGAGACAAGGTGTTTCACGCTATATACTACGCAAGCAAAACACTTACAGAAACTCAATTGAACTACACAACCACAGAAAAGGAGTTGCTTGTCATGGTATATGCATTTGACAAATTTCGTGCTTACTTAATCGGGACTAAGGTGATAGTCTATACAGACCATGCAGCGATTCGGTACTTGATAGCGAAAAAGGATACTAAGCCACGCCTTATTCGGTAGATTCTCCTACTGCAAGAATTCAATTTAGAAATAAAGGATAGAAAGGGGGCGGAGAACCAAGTAGCCGACCACTTGTCGAGGCTGGAAAACCACGAGAAAGAAAAAGATGACAAATGTGAAATCAATGAATCATTCCCGGATGAGCAACTTTTTGGGATGTCAGCAGAGATTCTGTGCTATGGCAATTATGCAAATTTCGTTGTGAGCAACATTCTACCACCTGACCTCACAAGGCAACAGAAAAAGAAATTTCTTCACGACGTAAAGTGGTACATATGGGATGATCCATATTTGTTCAAGCAGTGCGCCGATAAGGTGATTCGACAGTGCGTCCCATATAGCGAAGTGAAGAATATTTTGCATGAGTGTCACTCATCAGCATATGGTGGGCATTATGGGAGTGAGAGAACAGCAGCGAAGGTGCTGTAATGATGTTTTTATTGGCCCACATTATTCAAAGATGCCCACCAATTTGTCAAACAATGCGATAGGTATCAAAGGGTGGGCAACATTTTGAAACGTAATGAGATGCCCTTACAAACGATTCTGGAAGTGGAAATTTTTGACGTATGGGGTAACAATTTTATGGGACCATTTCCATCATCCATGAACAATCAATACATTCTCCTCACAGTGGACTACGTGTCAAGGTGGGTTGAAGCTGCAGCTCTACCAATAAACGATGCCAAGGTGGTCCTCAAATTCCTGTAAAAGAACATCTTCACTAGGTTTGGCACACCAAGAGCAATTATAAGTGACGAAGGTAGTCACTTTTGCAATAAACCATTTACTGCTCTTTTGGCCAAGTATGGGGTGAACCACAAGATAGCTACAACGTATCACCCTCAAACCAGTGGAGAAGCGGAGGTATCGAACAGAGAAGTCAAAAAGATATTAGAGAAAGTGGTGAATCCGAGTAGGAAAGATTGGTCACTTAGATTGGATGATGCTTTATAGGCTTATGGAACAGCATACAAGATGCCAATCGGGATGTCACCATATCAGCTATTGTACGGGAAGGCATGTCATTTACCGTTGGAATTATAGCATAAGGCATATTGGGCAGTGCAAAAACTTAATTTTGATCAAAAAGCTATAGGAGAGAAGAGACTACTTAATTTGAATGAACTCGATGAGTTTCGCCTTCATGCCTATGAGAATGCCAAGATATACAAAGAAAAAGTCAAAAGATGGCACGACCAGAAAATTTTTGCGTCGAACATTTGAGCCAAGCCAATCAGTACTTTTATTCAACTCAAGGCTGCGTTTGTTCCCCAGAAAGCTTAAATCAAGATGGTCGGGACCATTCACAGTCAAGCAAGTATTCCCTCACGGGGCCGTTGAAATTTACAATCGCAATCCTCTCGAAACATTCAAAGTCAACGGACACCGGTTGAAGCATTACTGTGGAGGATAAGCCAACACTGACTTGATCGCCATCACGTTGGCTGACACAACTTAAGCAGGAAGTAGTTAGACTGAACGACTTAAAATCAAGCGCTCATTGGGAGGTAACCCAATTTTTAGTTTTTTTATCGTATTTTTTTTATTTATATTTGCTTAATTATAGTTTTAGTAAGGTACTAGGTAGAAGAATAAAATAAAATTCTCGTTAATCTCTCCACAACATGACATGACATCCAAGACTAATTAATTTTCATGTTTGATACCATGCAGGCTGGGAAAAGGAGATCAATCGAGTATTCAGTAGCATAAGTAAGCTAAGTTGAAGCAAAACAAGAAAGCAGATAAGGACTGGTACTCATTGGGGCAAGGCCTTAAATTAATATAACCTTCTTGCCAGTAAGGTGGGTCCTCAACAACAAAAAACAGGGGCAATGCCCGCCGGGGCGAGCATTTCTAGTGCATTTCCCCCCGCCGGGGCGGGGGTCCTGGAATGTGGATAGACGTGGCAGTTTTGCTGGTCTTCTCTCCTTCCCAATAACTCCCACTTTTACAATTCCCCACTACTCCATAACTACCACCCACTCTCCCCACATTCCTAAGACTTTATTACTACTCTCCATTTCCCCACTTCTCCACCTCCTCATTCCGCCAATGCTAGACTACCCTCCCCATCAATAAATATCACACCAATTCTTCCAAACCTCTCCACCACACTTCATATTAGGCATCAAGATAGCATAATTGTGAGCTAGAGAGACACAATTACAGAGTTTTGGGGTGAGTTAGGGCAAAACCAGTAATAGGGAGAAATGGCTTCATCATCATCATGTAAACGCCAACGGGGGGAGAGTTCACAACCATCCCAACCTATCCGCACCTTCGATCATCGAAAATTTGGAAGTGCCGCCGCCGCCAACCGGTATGATTACATGTTCACCAAAGCCCTTACACCGAAGCGAAGGTTGGCACCAGATGGTAACGACGGGGAGCTCATGCCGCAAATTTATCAAAAGGGATGGGTAAAATTCACCAAAGAGCCGGAACCAGCCGTTGTAAATATTGTCAAGGAGTTTTACGCAAATGCTGAGGACAAAGAACTATTATGCGCTTTTGTGCGAGGACGGTTGGTTCCATTCAGTGCGGACGCCATCGATACGTACTACCAACTGAGGGTGCCTCGCCACTGCCATTACAAGCATCTCCGTAATTCTAATCCGGATTTTGATGAAGTTATCATGGAAATGACAAAGCCAGGAACGCCATAGATGAAAGGTCGAAAGGGAGGCACCGTGTTCCCCAGAAAGAACCTTAGCCGGTATGGAAAAATTTGGTATGCCTTCCTCTGCGCGAAATTGCTTTCGTCCCAACACACTTCAGACGTCACCAAGGAGAAGGCGTTACTTTTGTTCGCCATTGTGCAAGACTTTATTATTGACGTCGAAGCTATCATCTGCTTCTCTATCCGCCAGTGCTTACGTGGGAATTTTTCTGGAGGCTTGCCACACCCATCACTCATATGTGGGTTGTGCCGTCAAGCAGGAGTTAGATGGTCGGATGACGAGCCCACTGAAATGTCGTTCGCATTGCTTGATTGAAGAATGATTACGCGATACTATGCGTGGGAAGGAGGCGAGTCACATCCGCGGGGATTGGGTTTCATTTTCCCATCATCTTCGGAAGACAATGCGGAGGCTACAGAGACATCGGGGGACGAAGATGACGACATGGGCAATCATGGGGATGAGCAGGTACCGAGGACCGAGGCTATATCCAGATCTCAATTCCTTGATCTCCAAAATCAATTGAATGTAACCAAGGCAACTCGTCGGGAAATGCGCCGATTGGAAATGAGGCAAGAGCACATGTTCGAAGCTATGCATACCTCTTTTGCTTCTTTGAACACAACACTTCAAAGTTTCAACCTGGCAGCACAATTTCCATATCAACAGCCTGGTCTAATGCCAAGGTTCCCACCGAGTGATTCCGATGAAGAAGAACAACAACCACCTCCTCAAGCTTAAGCATTGACAAGGAAGTCCTCACGTACTTATTTTGATCATTTATCCAATGAGGACATTGTATTATTTAAGTTTGGGGGATTTAAATACATGTTTTGCATGCATTTTAGTTTTTAGGACTCATTTTTTATTTTAGGTAATTAAATTTATGTATTGCATTTTATTTTTTGTATTGCATGATAGCATAGGGCATTCATGGTAGCTTAGGTTTGCATAGTAGAGAATAGTGTAATGCATTTTGTTATCTGCATTTTGTTATCCATCCATATATAAAAAAAATATGTTAATTTGTAATTATTGTGTTGCTTTAGTCCTTCAATGTTGTGTTTCATGTTATTGTGGGCCTATGATGTGATTGTCAAATAAGTAGCAAATATTGTATTGAGTATTAGAACTATGACACAATGATCGTTTATGAATCGAATCTTGAGTTTGTTTGAAACTGGTATAAAAGGATAGCACGCTTAACAAACATCTGTGTTAATTGGTTAAGTTCAAACCGGCACCTAAATGGTCTCTAAAGGATAATGCTAGAGTGAATGATAAAATGACAAGGATGGCTGGTAAAGGCTAAAATTAGGCAAGAACCTAAGTTTGGGGGAGGTTATGTGGGGTATATAAGCTTAAAAAAAGTATGAATAAACACCGTAGCGTGCTTGTCTAGTTTTGTGGCCTTTGTTACTTGAGCAAGTAAGCCCGAGGGGATTGTCTTTATACCTAGGGCCCTAAGGTCTTAATGGTCTGGGAGTCGTTGGTCGAAAGCTCATTAAGGTAGCATTGAAAAGCCTAAGGGAATAAGACTTTGCACAACTATGTGAAAAAAAAGAATAAAACGGGAAATAAGAGCAAAAAGCCCCCGTAGATGAAAATAAAGCATAAGTACCCCATTTGAACCCTTGAGGTTTATGATTGCTTTATTTTTAGTTGGAACTAGCTATTCTTGAATTTTTTAAGTTTGTGCTGCATGATTCCTTCTAAGAGACTGGTTATGTATTGAATTTGAGTCGGTATCAGTTGTCATGGATGTTACACACACACACACTATACCAGCGATGATGGTTTAAGATTCGAGGATTAAAGTGATTTGTAGATTGGTTTTTGATAGTTGATATTGTATAGTTGCTTGTTTTCGCTGAGGCTGTTAAGATAATTTTGATTATGCGATATTGTTGGATTTGATAGCATATAAGTAAATTCGTATTCATATCATTGCATTGCATGTAGTGGTCTCGTGCTCGAGGACTAGCACGGTTTAAGTTTGGGGGATTTTGATAAGTGTATTTTATATACGCGATTTCATATCTAATTCATGCTTATTCGTTGCTATATTCTTGTAAACATGTGCATTTGTACACATTTTATGTTTTTTTATGTGTAGATTGGTGGTCGCTGCATTTAACGTACAATTGGTGATATTCGGTGCGTTTGGAACTTAGATGGAGCATATTTGGAAGAAACTCAAGAATGCAATTTAAGTCGATAACAGAACACACCACGGGCTGCATACATAGTTCACAAACTTCGCTCGTAGGGGGTCTTCCAAGTCATTATCAGAGACAAAGCCAAAGGCGAGCATTACTAGGCTATACACCTCACGTAAGGGGGGTCTTCACTCGATAAAGACAGGAGGCAAGCCCGCCGGGGCGGCCATTCAAAGTATACAAACCCCCGCCGGGGCGGGGGTGAAAAATCCTGAGTGTCCTGTTATGGTTAAAATTCCTTTTGGGCACGAACTTTAGCTATTTGCATGGTATTATAACTCTATTGGATGGAAAATGCGGCTAGAGTGCTATGCTAGATATATAATACTCTATAAAACACAATTGGGATATCAGTTAGTGAGATAACATAGATCAAAGTTCAATTTTTGATAGCAAGTGTGGAGGAGTACTTCGAGGAGTTTTTCAAGACGATTGCAACTTTAGTCTACGTGAAGGGTGTTTTCTAATATTCTTTGTGTTAGATTATTATTTGTAATTGAGAGAATGGTTTCTATGATTTATTCAGCATTTATTTTATTTATTATGAACTAATTCACTGTTAGGCTTGTGATGGATCCTTAAGTGAATCGATGATTTTGTAAGCTTTGATTTCCAATTTAATAAGCTATCTCCAGTTTATCTATATTAATTTGTGCTTGAATCTATGAATTGCCTGATCAACAATTCTTGGTGGAGTTGGATGGAATCAAGAGAGGATATTAAAATCTAGACCTAGTTAGTATAGCATGTGTTCAAGATTTTGTTAGTAGCTTAAACTTGATGAGTGTTAAGGTAGAGATATGCTTGACGCCGCATATAATCGGATAGAGAACTTATTCTTCAACCTTCTTCAATTGTAATTCACATAGAGATATAGTGGGTTAGTTGATTAAGGTGTTTAACGGATTTCTATCTTAATTGTGGATTGAAGTTAATATAGTATTAGTGCATCGAGAGGTGGTTAATACTACGTTCGTGTTCTTGATTAATAAACTGGGATAGTGCATTGAATTGGAATAAAGGTGTTAAAATCAAAGTGAAACTTAGGGTGAAATCATAAGTCTAATTCTCCATCAATTGTTTGAAAATTCAGATTTTGATATCTGTAGTTGTTTTGTGCTAATTTAATTATTCTTAATTTTAGTTTTGTTAATTTAAATTTTTAATTTGGTTTCTTTAATTAAATTAGGGTTAATAAAATATTGGTAATTGTAAGTTAAGGTATTTACTAATTTATCTCTGTGGGAACGATACTTGACTTATCACTTTATTACTTGTTGACCACGTACACTTTCGTGTTGTGTGTAATTATATTTTACCCAACATGCTCAGCAACTGCTTTAAGAGAAGCTAGGTCTTAAATCTTATTGGACTTCAATCCCATCTCGGCCATCTCTCCGTGCTTGATCATTTCAGAGAATGGTTTGCCAATACCAGCTAAGACTCTCTCATAGAAAGGAGCTTCCTATATGTCTATGAAATTCCTGACCATTTCTGCATCTGTCATGGAAGGAATAACTTGAGCAGCAAGGCGCCTCCACCTTTGAGCGTACTCTATGAAAGACTCATTAGACTATTTCTTGACCTTGGTAATCTGGTACCGGTCAGGAACCATCTGAGATTGAAAACTGTATTGAGTGAGGAAGGCATGAGCTAGCTCTTCCTAGCTATGGATCTTGGAGTTGTCTAATTTGGTATTCCATGAACGAGCTTCTCCAAATGACTCTTCCGAACAAATTTGCATTCTGAGCTTCTCATTTTCTGCATAAAATCCAAGTTCTCCAATGAACACCTTCAAATGTGTGTAAGGATCCCCTAACCCATCATATTTTTTAAAGTTAGGGGTTTTAAATTTCTCTGGATAATGAACACCAGGGAATATGCAAAGGTCAGCATATGAAACACTTCCATGTGTTCCAATCCCTTTGAGAGCAGGGATAGTTTCCTCTATTTGAAAGACCTTCTTCTTGATATCATCGGTGTTTGGATGTCATTTGAGATGGGTGTTTTTAGGGTCTTTGTTGATCGTATCCAACTGAGGTTCTGGATTTATTTTATCCAAACCTTGTGTTCCTCCTTGTGTAGAGGGTTCTGTATGTGTAGGCATCTTTGTACCCTTAGTAGATTGATGCACTTCTTTTAGCAGAACAGCCAAATCTATAATTTGTTTACTCAATCCGTCAAATTCTTCTCGAGAAACGGCATTAAACCTGTCAGAAGAAGACATGATTGGCTGTAGGCTCGTGGACTTTTTGGATTTTGAGCGGGTAACAAGCCCAATTATTTCCCTACAAAAGACTTATGTAGTTTAGTCTTAGGGATAATGTAAATGTTATTATGATGTGCCCATTTTAGGAATATTGTCCTGCAAAAACAAGTGTTATTTGATAACATGTCATGTATGCACAAAAATTCTTCATATTTTACATTACATAAAGATGGACATGGAATAGAATTACAAGTAAACGCTTTTTACAAGTAATTGAAAATTGAAAGCATGAAGAGACTTTCCTCCGCGTTTGGTTTATCAGAGGTTGACCTATCTTAGGGTTACTCTCGCTGCTTTTTGGCATGAAGGTCCCCAGATCATCGCAATCTACTTGACGGGAAATTAATCCGGACATTCAACTGGAGCGAATCTAGGTGGTGCCTTTCCTGAGCCTCGTTGGAATTAGTCTCCCTATGAGTCCAGTAATCAAACACCGATAGGATAGCCTCCTGGTGGAGGAACCACACAACATACATTCACATACAACGTGTCTCACCGTTTATGAAAATGATGACATGTGCGAAGCACTAATATCACAGATAGATATATTGTAGTAGCGTAAGTAAAATGCATTCGTACACATTCATCATAAATGTAAATGCAACATTCACACACAAACATATAACAGTTTTAAAAAGCTTGTAGTAGCGGCTTAAGCCCTCTTACTGGAGTCCCCAGCAGAGTCGCCACCTGTCGACATCGGGATTTTTATTTATCCCTTTTTCGTTACTTGTTATTTGGTGTTCTCATGTTATGTGAGATTTGTTTGAAAAAATATGTGAAAAAGGTCCGACATGTGTAATGTCGACGATTTGAATTTAAGAGTCGCCAGTTGGTGTTTTTAACTGGTTGCACCAACGCAACCGAGAAAAGGTTTGCACATTGACCCAAAGGATATAACATCGCTAATCGTGTCTGTGGAAACCGAGATTCATTTGGGTTCGGGGGCTTGATTATGCGGAGGGAAGGTGTTAGGCACCCCCCGACATCCGTGTTGCCACAGTGACCGCCACTTTTCAAGAAACTGTTATATGAATGTGTGTGTGTGTATGTGTGTGGATCAATGTGAAATTATTTGGAAGTAGGTTGAGGCCTTGTTCGCACCTATATACAAAGGGTTTGAATTTATACAAATTTCAGTTTTAAGCAAGATATAGCAATGATGTTTTATAAAAAGAGGTTTTTCAAACCACGTGCTCAATAGGAATTGAGACCTTTTCATACTTCCATTTTATTATTAAATATTTGGCTTGTTTGATTTTATTTTTGAGATGCGAGGTATCTTCGAGAAAATAATATATAGCAGTGCCAAACTCCTCATAGGCATGACAACCATCTAAGAAAATTCAAACACCATAAATAATGTACAAGCTGCTTACAGCTAAAAATGTCCATCACGGGAACCGAATCTAGATTCAATAGACTGAATCTATGATCACATTATTCTTAGGCTCACATGATGTTGCAGTTTATATGAAAAGCAGTAAGCAGTTATATATATAAAGCTGTAAATATATATGTATAGACATGATAAACCACCACGAAGCACCTCCATTGAGGATCAAAATGTAAATATATAAAAGCGATATATATATATATATATATATATATATATATATATATATATATATATATATATATATATATATATATGGACATGATCAACCACCACGAAGCAACTCCATGGGGATCGAAATGTAAATAAAACAAGAATGCGATCAACCAAATCACGTAAGTAAACTCCAAAGGACTAAATGTAAATAAAGTAAAAGGCCTCAAGTAAACTCCAAAGCCCCATGAAATGTAAATATATATATATATATATATATATATATATATATATATATATATATATATATAGTAGTAAACGTCTTGGATATAAAATCTAGGCTCATCTGATATGTCCGACAATATTTTGTATATATAAGTATATATATATATATAAGCAATAAACGCTTTGGATGTAAAATCTGTGCTCATCGTATGTAGTCCGACAACGCTTATATATATATAAATAAGTATATATATATATATATATATATATAAGTAGGTAAACGCCTCCTGCATATAAGTTCAGTCAATCGAGGCATAACTCGATAATGTTAGTCCATATATAAATATATACATATATAAGTATATATATACGCATGTAAATTAAAACCACGGACCGAAGTTCAGGCATACGCACACAACATGACTCTCAATGTGAAGAATAGTGTGTGCAAAGATGAAGAGAAAGGCTTTATAGAGTGTGAGAAGGCTTACAGTGGGCTGCCAAAGCAGACTTCTATGACTCTAGATGGATAAACACTCAGCTCTCGCCGGTAAAAATATAGCTATATGTGAGCTAACAGGTGTTTAAAATGAGAAAGCACTCAATATGGGGTGTGTATAGAGCAAATTGGACAGGGCTTCCTCGCCTTTTCCTCTTTCAAAATGGCCACCCCAAGCCCTCTATTTATAGGGGGGAAACCGCAGTGTACTGCAAGCAGTACCAAGCAGATGCATCATACCGCCTGGTTCCCCAAGCTCATGTTCCATTATTCAAAGTACGTGCACTCAGCAATCGTGATGTCTACTCGAACTTGCAGAACTTTAATCTGAGCATCCGAACGAGGTGTACAAGACCATCTTTGAATTGATTTTGTCGAGAGTTACGCAATGACATGGGATTAGAGGTTGTACGAAGTCAGGAAGAGGGGACTATGCCCATGGTCTTCAAGCTTCGAATTCTATCCGGTGTGCTGCCACGCGTAATAGTAACTCAGGATTGGAACTCCTTAGCTCTTGTGGGACATTGTTGTGTAGAAATGTATGTATGAAATGGTGAGATGGCGCGTAGGGGTTGAGGTGGAAAGATGACGATTTGACCCCTCACCGGGGTTATCTCCGGTTTGGGCTGATAGCAGACGTTGCTCAGGGTTACATCTGAGATTGGACTGCTGCAAGTGTTTGAATTCTGCAAGGTCATTTATAAGTGTGTCTGTCTTCCCGGTGTTAGCTCCAGGTCTTTGGTATGAGTGCCTCGGCAGTAGGTCTGAGATTGAAGCTGATTGCATGCATTTGAAACAAGCATTTCCGGATTTATCGCCGGAACTGAAACATCATTCCTTGGGGTTATCTCCAAGGAAGAAACTCGGGTTTATCTCTGAGGTTGGAATTGATACTCCCGGTGTGTGTTTCGGGGTTGAGATTGAACTTCCGGTAGTATCCGAAATGGATGTGAGCTGTCTTCTAGAGTTATCTCCGAAAGACGAATCTGCCCTCCTACAATGTCAATAACAGGTGTGCAGAAAATTTTGAGTGTCTACAATGGTGGAATAACCAATTTACCATTTTCTAGTAATGGTTAAAGACCATTTTTCCCTTGGTCTTGAATTCCTATAAATATCATTCCTTACATTTCAATTAAAAAGTTTATTTCATTTTTTTTCATTTCTTCCAAAAAGGGAGAGAAAGAAAGAAAATAAAAGAGAGAGAGAGTTCGGTCAAAAGGAAGGAAGAAGGAAGAGAGTTTTGATCTTCCATGCCATCCAAGATCCATCAAATATTTTGGAAGAAAAAGATGTATTAAGAAATTAAAGGTATAAAACCTAAACTTGTTATCCCTTTTCGTTTTGTTTGATTTTGGTGATATAAAGTTTATGGTCTTGAGATCTAATGCCATTGATCTATATGTTTTCTATAAGTTCATATATGGATTTTACCTTTTTGAGTGTTAAAAAGTTGGATCAAAGGAAGAAAAGTAAAACTATGTTTTTAAAAGTTAGAAAACCCTAACTTTAGTATACTTTGAAAAGCTACCATTTGAAATCTACACATCCTTTTTGTGATCTCTCAAAGAGGGGTGCTAGATGTGTAAGTTAACTAGTAAACCCAAGTGGTAGCACTCAAAAATATTGATTTCTCAAGCCATAGGAGCTGTTTTAAGCAAAACAGTCCAGAATTTTAAAAATGAGAAAAGGGACTATTTTTAGGCAGTTTATAGCCAGGGAAATTTCGTTCGATTATTTTGCTCTAAATATTCGGGAAAAATTTGGAATGATAATATCATGAGTTAACTGTTTTCTGTAAAAGGATGGTGATTTTTGTATATGTAGAATGAAAGTTATGAATTTTACAAGAAAGTGTAATTTTAAAAGTAAACATGAATAACTCTTAGTGTGTAACTCCAAAAATTGTGAATGTTTTACAGAACGTACATATACATAACCAAAACATTCCCTGAAAGTTTCGGAATTGTTGGATAAAAACCCAGTTCATGAGAATTGTTACAAGATCCGACTGTTTTGGCCATTTTAAGTATAATAAACGAAACTAAAAAATTCTAGAAAAATTATATGTTCATAAGGGTAGTATTAACTGATGTTTCCTAGAAAATTAGAATTTTTGGAACTATTTTTGTATTTTTTATGTGAATGATTGAGTTATGAATAAATGAATAAAATAAGTTAAGTGGTGTTATAAAGGGTAAAAATGTAATATTTTTTACAAAAGACCCTAAAGATGATGTAATCAGATTTATGGAGGCTATTTTGGTCATTTTTGATGAGATGTTATATTTATGGCATTTTAGGGTTGTTAAATAAAATAATTAGTAAAGGGTAAACAATTAAAATAAATTATTTATAAGTTTAATAAATTATTAAAATATTATTAAATAATTAATAATATTAGATTAATGTTATTAATAAATATTAAATTAAAATATTATTAAATGATTAATAATATTAGATAATGATTTAAAATATTATTAAATAATTAATAATATTAGATTAAAGTTAAATTAAAATATTATTAAATAATTAATAATATTAGATGATTAAAACATTATTAAAGGATTAATAATATGAAAGTGTGATTAAAATATTATTAAAAAGTTAATAATATTTATAAATGGTTAAAATATTATTAAATAATTTATAATATTAGTAAGTGATTAAAATATTATTAAAGGGTTAATAATATTGGTAAACAATTACGATATTATTATATGATTAAAGTATTATTAATTGATTAATAATACTAATAAGTGAAAAAAATATTATTAAGATTAATGATATGAAATGAGTTTAAGATGATAGTAATATTATCAAGGTATGATAATATTACTAAGGACTTAATGTAATATCTAATGTTTATTATGTGGCTAAATGTTAGATAATATGTTATTAAAACAAAGATCATTATGAGATAAAGTATATTATGCTAATTGGAAGATCAATCTTAACAATGATAGGTCTTTTCAATAAAGAGATTATATATAATAGATTGTGTAACAGTAATCGACGGGCAATACAAGTTTTTCCTAACTCAAACTTGAGTTATTATTTTTCAAATCTGTTAGTGGATAATTATTGTTGATTATTCAACATCTACGATTAATATTGAATATTCGCATTCGTTGCACGTTTTCTGCACTTCGTGCAAACTTTATATTTCCAATGCAAGTGTTCTAGCTTCATTTCATTATTTGTTAAATGCAAGTTTTATTTGTCAGTTATGATCTTGTGATATACAATGTTCATGATTTCTGTTGTTAAAAGGTTATGATTTCTTGTTCAAACATAACCAGAACATATAAGTTGTTGTTTGTGTAAAAATGTGTTTGATTTTATATCAAAGCATAGATTGTGAGAAACCAATTTTGTTTGGTACAAATATATATACTGACACTATTATGACCGGCAGTAACAGGCAGACTATGCAACCTGAGTAAAATCGGATTGTCCAGAATTTAAGTTAAAGAATTAGTTATTAATAAAATAAATTTTTATTAATATTATTTTGTGCTATGTGTTTATTAATCGTTCTAGAACCAAGAATGATTATTAATCGGGAGGATTCTAGCTACGAGGTAGACTGAACGAGTAAGAATTTTCAAGACGAAAATAAAAAAATTTCGGGAACAAAATATTTTTGGGGAAAAAGACGAAATATGCACTATTCACTCGACGAAACCCTAAGGATTAGGGTTTAAATACCCTAAGACTTTTCGAGAGTTCGGTATGTCGAAATGACATTCTGTCGAAAGATTTGACGATAATATATCGTGAAAAGTTAAGTAAGCCGATAAAAGTTTTTCTCGAAAAATGTGCAGAAATCGGACGAAATAAAAACTACGAAAAGTACTGTTATGTACTTTTCATTCGTTTAGCTGCATTAAGGGAAAACATGAAGGAAAACACTTATCGTGAAAAAGTGTTTTTCAGTTTTTTGGAGATCCGAAGAATACATAAAAGTTAATCGGTAAAGAAAAGACAATATCAAAAAATATTTGGATTCCGAGAATCGCAGTTTTCGAACTGTCGGATGAATTCGCAAGATGAAAGCACAAAGCTTCCAAGGGAAGCTTTGTGAATAGTAAGAAGGTCTATTGAGGAGGTGTGAATAGTAAGGAGGTTGAGCTAAAATGACTAAAATACCACTTGCCTTGGTTTTCTATAAATAGAAAGCTTATTTCATTATTTTGGGAGTTTGAAAATCCTACAACTTTTGAGAGAGAGAGAGAGAGTTCGGATGGGGGAAGAGAAGGAAAAGGAAGCGGAAAAGCTTGCTCGTGAGCACGCTTTGTCCAACGGAAGGAGATTAAAGAAGAAAGGTAATCCAAAAACCTAACTAGATAATTTTCTTTAAGTTTATATGTTAAAAATAGAGCTTAATTGGAATAAGAAGTAAAAGATGTTAGAAATGATTTCATATGGTTGAAATCATGAGAAAAGAAGAAATAAGAAATTTGAAGTTTATGTTAAACATTTCTTAAGGAAGTATAAGATTCGTAATGAATTTGAACAATTCGAATGAATCATATTAACGATTGGGTGAAATAAGTAAGGAATGGTGTTCTATAACATCAAATTCCAAGAAAAAGTAAAATTGTAATCAAAATATCGATTAAAAATGAAGATCGAACGAAGAACGCGAAGAACACGGAGAATGTTGTTGATGGACAAATTTAAAACCATCGTAGGATAATTGTTGTTGATGGACAAGTTTAAAACCATCGCATATAAGTTAGTTGCTTATTGCTTGGTTAGGAACATTAGAAACGTTCATGAAGAACGGATTAAAACTGAGTTATAACAAAGTTATGCCAAAAATTTCGTAAAAGAAAAATGATAATTAGAAAGTTAGTAAATGAACCCGAACGTGTAGGGTTTCATAAGAATGTAAGAGAACGTATAAAACTTGAGTCGTGGACTCAAGAACCGAGTTCGGATGACCAAATTACGGATGAACGAACAAAGAACGTTAAAAACGTAAAAACATAAAAATGAATAAAGGATGAAGATTAAGCCAATCGAATAGCATGTTAACGGATTCAGAATGATGTTCTATCTGAGGGAGATTGAATTACGTAAGATAAGGAATAGAATGGCTTTGGAAAGACCTCGTTCCGAGTTATAACGAATAAGTTATGGAATCGGGAAGTAAGCGTCTTAAGCAATTTCTAAGACTTAGAAAAATTTTCTAGGTTTGTGCTCACAAGGCACAAAGACCAACCAAGCCTTGGGAGGCGGCACAAGCACATGAGGGCTCGCCATCACCATCGCTAAGTAGTGCCGTGGCGTTAGAATTAGAAAAGAGTGTGGCACCGCAGCATCAACCTCGGCAGTTTGACACTGCAGAGTAGCGCTGCAGCGCAAGGTAAAGGAAGGGGCCCAACGCAGCGGCGCCGGTGCAGGGAAAAAGCCAGTGATGAGTTTTTAAGTGCTCAATTACTGGGGGATGTGCAAGAAAGAAATATGAACATGTAGTTCAACTAATGTAACACTTAATTAAGTGTATTAAACCTTTAATGAAGGTTGAATGGAAAGATTAAACGATATTAAAAGACAAAGAATGTAGACGTGGGTTACAAAATCGATATCCGGGGATCGTAGTCGCGATAAACGAATGTGGGGGATTACTATGATGGTGATTTTTTAAACGTTGAGTGACGAGGGTAATGAATAACATTTCGATGTTATATCATGGTGATGAAAGGTAGGTGTAAAGCGTATAGACGCTGTGAACGTAACGTTGTTGCGATGAACGATCGGTCTTAATATACAATGAATTGTATGGTTTTGACATTAAGAAAGAATAATGAACATGGGGTTCATGTAATGGATAACGAATGAGAGTAATTAAAACCTTGGGCAAAGGTTGGATAGAATTAAGAGACAAGCAACGTAAACATTGAATACGTAAACGATTCTCGTGAATCATATTCACGTCGGGCGAAAGTTCCAAGTATATATTGGTTGTATGACTTAGACATTGACGAAGGTAGTAAGTAAGATATAATTTATCAAGAAAGTCGTAGTGAACGGTAATAAGAGTAATGAAAGCCGAATGTTAGTCGGTTAGAGAATGCTAGAATAAAATGTAAGCGTTGACACTTTAACCAAGGTGAAGGTTAAGTGTACGCGAATATTAAATGGGTAGAACCTACACCCCGTGTATTGTTTGACCATAAGGTAATGAAGATCAATGATTAAACCTGTGAACGGTGAAGAAGCTGAATTAAGGACAAGTACGTATAACGTTAAGAAGCTGAGTTAATGTTTATAACTTGGATGACGTTGCGAGTCGAATTAATCGGACGTTGTAAGATAAGAATAAGGTAACTTGAAATGGGTAACGCTATAAATGCGTAGAATGAATATTGAATGATCGTTCTGAGTATACAAAGGATTGTATGACTTGGACGATAAGAATAAATCTTGAGGTATGGCATTTACTTGCCAGAAAGCCATAAGGAATAAGAATTTGACTTAACGAACATTATAATTAATGGTTTGGATAAGTTAAGATAAGTTTAGGTTGTAGGACAATTATAACCTTAGATGGTTGACATATGGGAGCTAGGCTAAACAATTCTTTCAGAGAGCGAAGGTATATACGAAACTGGCAACCGATCTAACTCACCGTTATGGGCAGTGTAGATGAGACAGGAACTTGTTTATTAGTTGTTTGTGGGAATTCACTCAGAGTACCATATGGACTACTAGCAGAGACACAATGTGTGCTGAGTCCTAGAGAAGTTATAAGAAGAAGATAAGAATGTAAATCATCAAAGATGATGAACGTATTGAGTAAGACATCTCCGTATGTCATGAAGCCATTAACCGGTAAAGGAAGTTGGTCGCGTAAACCTAGTGTGTAAGAACGCGAACCCTAAGAAGTTAAGTTAAGTAAACCAATGCGTAAAGTCAAGTATATGACTAATTGGTGTATGTGTTATTTCCTTATGTGCTACATAGGAATTGGAATGAGCAGTTCAGCGTAAACTATAAGTTGTAGCTGTGCGTAAGGCAAGTTTCCTAACTTCATTTATTTTAAATGAATGTTAGTTTCTTAAACTTCTCAGATGTTGAGCTTGAGAAGTTTTGTTTATGTGCGAATGTGCTATATTTGTACAAGGTGGTAGAACGTATGAGGCCTTATGCCACAATGTGAACACTTCATTGTTTCTATGAGATGAACTGTTTTGTGATTGAACTATTCAATAAGAGAATGTTCTATTTATACATGAACCGTTATTTTTAAGTCTATGCTATTGATTCTAGCCAGATAGAATGTGTATAAAAGAGGTAGAAGAATGAAAGTATTTCAAAGTGAATATGTCTAATGTTTTAAAATGATAGGAATCGAGATTATTCCTAATATTCAAGCTATTTAATAACCTTTGTTCAGTTATTGATGTTTTAAAAGTATGTTTGGATTCTTATAGTTGTTTGTTCAACTGTTATGACTTGCTGGGCAATTGAATGCTCACACTTGCTTTAAATAAAAACATTTTCAGTGAACGATGTTAGAAAGAACTTAAGGATCCCATAAAGATCAAGCTTATTGGTATCCAGACGAAGTGTCATTTATTAGATGAATGAGCGTGAAGATCAAGTGAAGACTTGTAATATAGAATGATAGAATTAAACTATAGAATAGTTTAATGAATGATTATGTATCCTTGGTGGCGGATAAAAGTCACTTATACAAGATGTAAAGAATAATGTAATTATCATTATTTGTAATGGAAGAAGTTATAAGGTTTTAGAATCTGGGATTTGAGGATGTATGTTGTTATATTTTGCTATATAATGATGTATGTTTGGTAGAAGATGGGATCGTGATGTACAGAATCCGAATGTGAAAATAGACCGAAATTTGGGGTGTTACAGAGTGGTATCAAAGATGATAGGTTATAAACCTTAGGTATGAGTGCCTAAGACTATAATCATTGAGAGAAGGATAAGAAGATCACCACGTGATCATAGTAAATCGTAATAACAGATGATCTGTTAAACGATGGATGATTTGTAGCTAATGTTATAAATGAATGGTACTACAAAGTAGTACAGGAAGAAGAACTCAGATTGAGTTGTAAAGGATAGCATACGAATTAAAGAAAATTCGTATTAAGTAAAGAGAAAGTTAGAAGCTGTAAGATTTCAATTGAGGACTCATGTGATAGCTGAGTTGTATGAATCTTTGTATGGGTTGAGGTTTGTGCTTGGTGTAACAACCACTCAATTTATTAAAGAGATAATCATTGAAATTGGTTTCGTTATCAAGATGTATATAACGAGAAGGTGAATCTTTTCTCATGTATATACTTGATAGGTAGAGAACGATAAAGTAGGTGCGAGTTCTTGAAACTCATACTTATGGTAAGTTCATGACTCATAATTATATGGTATGTTTTTGAACTTCTCAGTGAATGGACGCCTATGGTCTGTCTGGGATAGTTCTTAAACTCATATTATTGTGGAAAGTTCCTGGACTCATAATATGTGGTAAGTTGATGGACTGTACTAAGGTAAAGGAATGTGTAGACTGAAAATGAGTTATTTTTAATAGAATTAGCATTGAAGGTGCTAGAGAAGATTAAGTATTGTTGCAAGTAAGACAATGAAGGAAGATGGAGAATAGGATTTTCCAAGTCATCTAGCTATGCTAGATTTCGAAGTTTCTTGAAATCGTGCTGATGTGCGCGTTTTAAAAAGGAAAGAATTGGTTCAAATTTTGAAACCAATGGATTTTAAAAGAACTATTCTTGGTATGTCTATGCTAATTGTTTCGGATAGACAGAAATTGATTTGAAATATCAAAATGAATTTTATATCATCAGTGCATTTGAAGCAAGGATGGTAAAAGGATGGAGTTGTTAATGCAATTAAACCTGGTGTTGGATTTGATGTTAGGATCAACAACCAGCTATGGTATGATGTATAATGATGAAGTCATAAACTGATGAAGTCCTCAACGTACTGTGAAAAGTATAGTATCATGATGTCATGAAACATTTTGATGGATTGTAAAAGAATTTAAAGAAGTAGTCGATGTCAATTGATTTAACTAGACGAATGTTTCAAGTTGATGTCCAATTTATTGGTATGGTCTAAGCTACTTGATTTGGCTAAGACGAATGGTATGTCATGATTAAAAAAAAAATCGAGCTTTCTTTGAAAAGTTATGCCGAACCAAATTGTTTTGGTGCGTAATCTAATGATTAAGTCTGAGGTGAATATACTCCGAAATGGGGTTATACTATAATACCCGAGAATTTCCACGTATTATTAAGTGAATATATTAATGAAAATAAATATTTATTTGAATATGAACAGTTTCATGCTATGAAATGAGATAACTCAATTATATTAAATAATTGAATAATTGAGAATATGTGGAGTTGTGGTAAACTCATTGAAAGCCTTGTGTGGCATAGTGATGGGAAATACTAATAGTAATATTAATCGGTGAAGAAATTATAAGATGAGCAATAAAGTAATATTAATTGTTAATTGTTGTTGTAGTATACTATTAGTTGATAATTGATGTGTGGTATATTAATTATTTAATAATGAGGATTAATTAATGATTATATTAATTAATTGATGATGGTTGTGGTAGAATATTGAATTTTTGTAATTAATTAATAATGTGTGATTACTATTATTTGCAATATAAAGATGAATAATGATTATTGAAACCCATAAATATATTAATTAATGGTTGGATTAATTAATATTGGTGCTAATTAAGTAAGGAAGTGCATAATTTATTTATTTAACATAAATAAGTAAGTTAGTAATATAATGTGCATATACAACTATATTATATGGTGCAGTGTGACATTTGTGTGACTATATATATTAAGTCTTATAAAACTATATTGTATGAGGCAATGTGAGTAAGCATATTGGAACTATAGGTTATAAATACATTATCTATGTGACAATATGTATGTGGGTATGTATGAAAATAATATACCATGGACTATCATTTTGATAAAATGTACATGGATTATATGTATGTTGCATAACATCTACTACCTTAAAATATTAGGTCATGTTGTGACATTAGGTTGTAATATATGGTTGAGATGTGTATTAAAAATATAACATAAGAGTGAGAATGTGTAGGAGTATACAAGAATGCTGAGTTTTTCCTTTTGTCCCAAATTAAGTGTCCCATTTACCCCTCATTTCTCATTCATGTGTAATAGCAAAAGGCTAGCCTATTTCTTCTTCCAACTCTCTAGGTCATGATCATGGGGGAGTGGTGATTATGATGAGTTCCAACAACCAATCTAACAACTCCTCCATAACCTTCATGCAATCCTACAATCCATGAGTTTAAATTCTTGGGCAATGGCTTGGCATGGTTAATGAGTTTTCTATAAATTGAACACTTCCCTCCATTCTTTGTGTTGCTTGAAATTGTTTGAGAATTTTCAAGTGTGAGGGTGAGAGCTCACAAGCATTCTTAGAGCTTAGGAGTTCAATTGGAGCAAGTTTCATTCATATAGCAAAGGTATAATTCCATTCTATACTTTCAATTTTATTCTTTGTAAAACTAAGTTTTGAATTCTTGAAATATCAAATTATTGATTTGGTGTAATTGGAGGTTAATGAGGTTGGGTATTGGTTATAAAGTCATTATATGACCATATAAATATGTTTAAACTGATACATGATTGTTTGGAAATGAATTGGTGAATAATTTTTGAGGTTGGGCTAGCTTTCTCTAAAAGCAGATGCTTACGTACTGAACCGAGTACCTGCAGTAGCAATTCTTGTGCGATTCTTTGAATCAGTTCAATGATCAAATTGCTTTTCAAATCTGATCAATATTAGCTAGTTGTTTTGACGCAAGCTAGAATGTGAGCATGTGTATGATGTATATATTGATATGTTAACCTAATGTGAGCATGTTTTAATAGACTTGCATGATTAATGGAGACATATGGTTTAAATGGAGATTTAAACCTTAAGTTTTGAAAACAAACTATGTTAAAGATTGTGTTTTACAAATTATGAACCTAGTAAGCTATACATGACTGATTTCGCACATAGATGAGCATGTTGTAGTGTACATAATTCTTTTGAGCATGATCAAACTTATTAAGCCTTGAGTTAGAAATGTTTCCAAGAAAAGACTTAGCCTAGTGAGCTAACGTGCATGATTTCTACATGGTTTATATTCTGACCTTGAAAGCATGTTTAAGGTGTATATGTAAGTATATGCACCTAATGTGAGCATGTAGACTAGCTTAGCATGATTAAAGAAAGTGTGTAACTTGGAATGAAATTATAACTTAACACGAACTTGATATGTATGTATGTCATGTATGTTCTGACTTTGCGAGCATGTTAACCTAACTTGACAACCTATGCTTAGAGTTTTGAAGTTGTCTTATGTGTGTTAGATTGCATAGTTCAAGCTTAAAATGGTTTCAAAAGCAAACTTGAACATATTTTCGAAATCTAGTTGCATCACATGAATATCTAGATGCTAATGAGATAAGATGCCATGTTTTGTCTATAATATCTCTAAGTATGATTTATATGTATGGAACATGATGATTTCAAATAAAGATAAGTTTAAAGCATGATTTCAAGCTTTAAACAATAATAGCTATGAGCAAGCAATATAAATGCTACAAGTATATGCATTAACCAAATTTAAAATCTCTATATGGGTATATAGCCAAGTAACGAGTTATAGTAAACGCTTGATAATGTTTTGCTTGAATAATATGTAAGACGTAAGTTCAAACTTATACAAATGAACTCAAGAGTGGTAAAGTGGTATGTGAAAGCTTTTAGCATGCATGCATGTTAGACTATAAGTGTAAATGGTATGTTAAAGTGGGACAGAAACTGCAAGGCAATATCTCAGTCCTGGTCTGGCCAGGGGATAACACAGTTGCGTCATCCCTAGGCCTAGACAGGGCACAGTTGCGCCGTGTAGCAATCACAATTGAGTTGTGTTCTTGAACTAATGTTTGACGCATGCCTATATGATGTCTTTAACCTGTAATATATGACTAACATGCTATGTAATGTGTTGAGAAACATGCTATGCGGTGTAAATAGAGATTAATTTGGATTTTCGAATGATAAGTGCAAGAGGATGTTTGCATAATATCAAACAAAGATACGTAGGCTAAACTTATGATGACTTATAAACTGATTTTGTACATATGTGCATACTTGAATCGTGTCAAGCTTGTTTAAAGACTGTGTTAGCTAATGAATATCTTGATCATATAATACGCTATAAATAGGATTCGAAAGTGTTGATTTATTAACATGGATAAACTACGCTTAAGGCAAGTTTCTCTAACCTTACTCAAATTTATGTTGTGCAAGTATCCTAAACTCTTGCATTAACTTATTCGACAAATACCGTAAGCTTATCCCTTTGAATACAAGTTATATTACTTTCTCGTTCAAATGAGCTAGTATGTTAAACCCTTGTGAAAGCTATTATTCATGTTGAAATTGGTATTGTCCTTGAATATTGTGAAAGAGTCGATGCCATTTGATTCGGCTAGACTATATGCATGTCTATAAAAATTGTCCAAACCAATTGATTGGTGCGGAAATCTTAAAAACTGAGTTGAACAACCCTTATGGTAAGGGGAGTGTATGTCGTTGGAAACCCCAACACATGAATGAATATTATTGTGGTGTTATGCATAACGTATAGTATTGTAGATTGATCATCTATAGTACTTAATATTTTTGGGTTATCAGTTTAATATTGGTAACTCTAGTGGAAGTTCAATAGTGCTTAGTGACTACTCAATATAAATTGTTTATTCAGTTGGATACCTTGATAGCCGTTGAATTCATATATATCTGTTGATTTATATTGAATTATCGTTCTTATTCAAAGAATTGTTGATATTTCTTACCCATGATGTTATTCTGATACTTTGAACTATCCTAGAAATGACACTTCGATATTTCAAACCTTGTGATATATATCCTACACCCTTGTTGTATATTACTTGCTGAGCAATTTGTGCTCACCCTTGCTTATTTAAAACCTTTCAGTAAAGGAGGAACAGGGAGGTGTCTCTAGAACAGACAAGGGCAAGGGCAGGGCTACCGACTAGCTTGCTCCTTTATGTTTTAAAATTATTATGTTATGTTAAGAGTATTTATAGACTATGTTTAAACTTAAGTAGGATTATGTAATAGGTCTTTATTCGATACTATTATGTAATCTATTAAGTATTGTAGGTTGCGAGACTTGGAGAAATAATTATAATAAATCATTGTATATTATTCTAAAGTAGATATTCTGTTGGGTATGCGTTATTTTAGTTATTATGGTAATACTTTGAGCACGTGATGAACCGAATTTGAGTGACCAAGTGGAGGTCCGAATTTGGGGGCATCACATATACGATGGGTTGATTGCCTACGTATGGAAGAGGTAGTTTACCTTCTTTGTGATTGTAAACTTACCGTGAAAGAAGGGTTTACGGTGAAATGTTGTTAAACCTAGTAAGAGTTCATGGTCGATTTGACCCCTTAGCAAAAGTATGAAATGTTTTAAAGGAATCTTTATATTCCTATTTATACCTTTCACTTCATGATTCTTGATAAGTTATGAAGGGTAGGGAATGTTTGAAAGATAATAACTTCTTTGAAGAGAAGTTGAGAAGAAGGGTAAGCTAAAATTTTGAGGATGAAATTATGTGAAGAAGGGGTGAATGTGAGGACCCGAAAGATTGAAAGTATAGTTAAGTGTGAGGTTTAACTAATGACGATTATGTCAACAAATGATCCTTGTGAGAAGGATGAATTGAGATTAAACCTTTGCTAAAGGTTATAGGCACCAGGGTATGGGTGTGGTTTTAAGAAATTCTGAGGAAGAAATTTTTATAAGGAGGGAAGTGTGACAACCCGAGTAAAATTGGATTGTCCAGAATTTAACATAAAGAATTAGTTATTAATTAAACAATTTTTTATTAATACTATTCTTTGTTATGTGTTTATTAATCGATCTAGAACCTAGAATAATTATTAATCGAGAGGATTCTGGCTACGAGCTAGACTGAACGAGTAAGAATTTTCAAGACGAAAATAAAATTTTTCCGAGAACAAAATATTTTAAGGGAAAAAGACGAAATAGGCACTATTCACCCGACGAAACCCTAAGGGTTAGGGTTTGAATAACCTAAGCCTTTTCGAGAGTTCGGTATGTCGAAATGACATTCCGTCTAAAGATTTGACGATAATATATCGTGAAAAGTTAAGTAAGCCGATAAAAGTTTTTTCTCGAAAAATGTGCAGAAATCGGACAAAATAAAAATGACGAAAAGTGTTGTTATGTACTTTTAATTCGTTTAGCTACGTTAGGGGAAAACGTGAAGAAAAACGCTTATCGTGGAAAAGTGTTTTTCAATTTTTTGGAGATCCGAAGAATACGTAAAAGTTAATCGGTAAAGGAAAGAAGAAATATCCAAAAATATTTGGATTCCAAGAATCGTAGTTTTCGAACTGTCGGACGAATTTCGCAAGACGAAAGCACTAAGCTTCCAAGGGAAGCTTCGTGAATAATAAGGAGGTCTATTGAGGAGGTGTGAATAATAAGGAGGTTGGGGCGAAATAACTAAAATACCCCTAGCGTTGGTTTTCTATAAATAGAAAGCTTATTTCATTGTTTTGGGAGTTTGAAAATCCTACAACTTTTGAGAGAGAGAGAGAGAGTTCGGATGGGGGAAGAGAAAGAAAAGGAAGCGGAAAAGCTTGCTCGTGAGCACGCTTTGTCCGACGGAAGGAGATTAAAGAAGAAAGGTAATCCAAAAACCTAACTTCTAGATAATTTTCTTTAAGTTAATATGTTAAAAATATAGCTTAATGAGAATAAGAAGTAAAAATGTTAGAAATGATTTTATATGGTTGAAATAATGAGAAAAGAAGAAATAAGAAATTTGAAGTTTATGTTAAACATTTCTTAAGGAAGTATAAGATTCGTAATGAATTTGAATGATCCGAAAGAATCATATGAACGATTCGGTGAAATAAGTAAGGAATGGTGTTCTATAACATCAAATTCCAAGAAAAAGTAAAATCGTAATCAAAATATCGATTAAAAATGAAGAACGAACGAAGAACGCAAAGAACACGCGAAGAACACGAAGAACGTTGTTGATGAACAAATTTAAAACCATCATAGGATAATTGTTGTTAATGGACAAGTTTAAAACCATGGCGTATAAGTTAGTTTCTTATTGCTTGGTTAGGAACGTTAGAAACGTTCATGAAGGATGTATTAAAACTGAGCTATAACAAAGTTATGGCAAAAATTTCGTAAAGGAAGAACGAGAATTAGAAAGTTAGTAAATGAACCCGAATGAGTAGAGTTTTATAAGAATGTAAGAGAACGTATAAAATGTGAGTCGTGGACTCAAGAACAAACGAGTTTTGAGTTCGGATGACCGGATTACAAATGAACGAATGAAGAACGTTAAAAACGTAAAAATAAACGAAGGGTGAAGATTAAGCCAATCGAATGTCATGTTAACAGATTCAAAACAAAGTTCTATCCAAGGGAGATTGAAGTAAGTAAGATAAGGAAGAGAATGGCTTTGGAACAACCTCGTTCCGAGTTATAACGAATAAGTTATGGAATTGGGAAGTAAGAGTCTTAAGCAATTTCTAAGACTTAGAAAAATTTTCTAGGTTTTGTGCTCAGCGCCGTAGCGCCAGTCAAGCCTTGGGAGGCGGCGCTGCAGCGCAAGGCGCGGGCCATCAGCTTGTGCTGAATGGAACCACGACACAAGAATTAGAGAAGAAAGTGGCGCCACAGTGCCAGCCTCGGTAGTTTGACACTGTAGAGTGGCGCTGCAGAGCGAGGTAAAGGAAGGGGCCCGGAGCCGCGGCGCCGGTGCAGGTAAAAACCTAGTGATGAGATTTTAAGTGCTCAATTACTGGGGGATGTGCAAGAAAGAAATATGAACATGTAGTTCAACTAATGTAACACTTAATTAAGTGAATTAAACCTTTAATGAAGGTTGAACGAAAAGATTAAACGATATTAAAAGACAAAGAATGTAGACGTGGGTTACGGAACCGATATCCGGGGATCGTAGTCGCGATAAACGAATGTGGGGGATTGGTATGATGGTGATTCCTTAGATGTTGAGTGACGAGGGTAATGAATAACATTTTGATGTTATATCATGGTGATGAAAGATAGGTGTAAAGCGTATAGACGCGTATGATCGGTCTTAGCATACAACGAACTGTATGGCTTTGACATTAAGAAAGAATAATGAACTTGAGGTTCATGTAATGGATAATGAATGAGAGCAATTAAAACCTTGGGTAAAGGTTGGATAGAATTAAGAGACGAGCTACGTAAACGTTGAATATGTAAACGATTCTCATGAATCATATTCACGTCGGGCGAACGTTCCAAGTATACATTGGTTGTATGACTTAGACGTTTACGAAGGTAGTAAGTAAGATATGATTTATCAAGAAATCCGTAGTTAATGGTAATAAGAGTAATGAAAGCCGAATATGAGTCGGTTAGAGAATGCTAGAATGAAATATAAGCGTTGAACACTTTAACCAACGTGAAGGTTAAGTGTACGCGAATATTAAACAGGTAGAACCTACACCCCATGTATGGTTTGACTCTAAGGTAATGAAGATCAATGATTAAACTTATGAACGGTGAAGAAGCTGAATTAAGGACAAGTATGTATAACGTAAAGAAGCCGAGTTAATGTTTATAACTTGGATGACGTTCCGAGTCGAATTAATTGGACGTTGTAAGATAAGAATAAGGTAACGTGAAATGGTTAACGCTATAAATGCGTAGAATGAATATGGGATGATCATTCTGAGTATACAAAGGACTGTATGACTTGGACGATAAGAATAAATCTTGACGTATGGCATTTAGTTGCCAGAAAGCCATAAGGAATAAGAATTTTACTTAACGAACATTATAGTTAATGGTTCGGATAAGTTAAGATAAGTTTATGTTGTAGTACAATTGTAACCTTTGATGGTTGACATATGGGAGCTGGGCTAAACAATTCCTTCAGAGAGCGAAGGTATATACGAAACTGGCAACCGATCTAACTCACTTTTATGGGCAGTGTAGATGAGACGAGAACTTATTTGTTAGTTGTTTGTGGGAATCCACTCAGAGTACCATATGGACTACTAGAAGAGACACGATGTGTGTTGAGTCCTAGAGAAGTTATAAGAAGAAGATAATAATGTAAATCATCAAAGATGATGAACGTATTGAGTAAGACATATCCGTATGTCATGAAGCCGTTAACCGGTAAAGGAAGTTGGTCGCGTAAACTTAGTGTGCAAGAACGCGAACCCTAAGAAGTTAAGTTAAGTAAACCAATGCGTAAAGTCAAGTATATGACTAATTGGTGTATGTGTTATTTCCTTATGTGCTACATAGGAATTGAAATGAGCAGTTCAATGTAAACTATAAGTTGTAGCTATGCATAAGGCAAGTTTCCTAACTTCATTCATATTTTAAATGAATGCTAGTTTCTTAAACGTCTCAGATGTTGAATTTGAGAAGTTCTGTTTATGTGCGAATGTGTGATATTTGTACAAGGTGGTAGAACGTATGAGGCCTTGTGCAACAATGTGAACACTTCGTTCTTTCTATGAGATGAACTGTTCTGTGATTAAACTATTCAATAAGAGAATGTTCTGTTTATACATGTACCATTATTTTTAAGTCTGTGCTATTGATTCTAGCCAGACAGAATATGTATGAAAGAGGTAGAAAAATGAAAGTATTTCAAAGTGAATGTGACTAATGTTTTAAAATGATAGGAATCGAGATTATTCCTATTATTCAAGCTGCTTAATATCCTTTGTTTGGTTATTGAAGTCTTAAAAGAATGTTTAGATTCTTAAAGTTGTTTGTTCAACTATTATGACTTGCTGGGCAATTGAATGCTCATACTTTCTTTAAATAAAAACATTTTCAGTGAACGATGTTAGAAAGAACTTAAGGATCCCGTAAAGATCAAGCTGATCGGTATCCAGACGAAGTGTCATTCATTAGATGAATGAGCATGAAGATCAAGCGAAGACTTGTAATATAGAATGATAGAATTAAACTATAGAATAGTTTAATGAATGATTATGTATCCTTGGTGGCGGATAAAAGTCACTTGTACAAGATGTAAAGAATAATATAATTATCATTATTTGTAATGGAAGGGGTTATAAGGTTTTAGAACCTGGGATTTGCGGATGTATATTGTTATATTTCGCTATATAATGATGTATGTTTGGAAGAAGATGGGATCGTGACATACGAAATCCGGATGTGAAAATAGACCGGATTTCGGGGCGTTACACTGACCGGGGATTTTGTACCGACATTTATAGTAATGACCGAACATTATTTAGATAGGATGATATGCATACTCCTAGGTTGTTTGGTTGAGCGGATCAACCCGGGTTTATAAGTCTATAGGACTGAAAGAAATTCGTAATCGGCGAGGTTTGACTTACAAACCTCAGTATATATATTTGGAAAAACTCTAAACTTTATGTTCATTCAAATCTAGATTTGGTGTGGGTATAATATTGTTACTTGTCCAAAATTTACTGAACTTTCTGTAGCTCATCCTTGCAAATATTTTTTCATTTGCAGATAGAAATGATGTATTCCAGCAGTTCTGATATTTATGGATAGAAAGGCTTAAAACACGGTTATCCTTTTTGAGAACTATAATGTAATAGTTAACGATATTTTGAATCCATGTAATGGTATATTAATTGTGTAATGTATTTTTAGTTTCCAGCATTTAGTTTTCATTCTAATGAAATTAGTAAGGACTACAGTATGTATATGAACTATACATCTGAATGATAGTGTTAACAGACATTGGGCTTCTCTGATGCACCGAGGTAGCACTTCTCAGTTCTAAGAACCCTACCATTAATACTATGGACGTTAGATTGATAGGTGTTAACGCCAAGTTTTTCCGGGGCATCCAATCACCAAATCCACGCGCTTAAACCTGCACAATAACAGATCACACACGAAGCTTGGCAGCTTATGCCACTGGGGGATAGTTCCGGTGTGAGAATAAGTACAGGCCGTTCACAAGGTTTAACAATGGAGGCTTTAGTGTTTAGTACTCAAAAGTGTATTACATGTTAATTGAAGTTAAACCTTATATTTATAGCCATTCTCACTACCTTAGAAGCCATCTCCGAGTCGGTTTAGAACTCCTAAATATGGTAGTTACCATAATTTGGGTCTAGCACAATCTCCTTAAAAGGTGTATGTGGAACCAAATCCAAACACTACCTTCAGAGTTAATTATCTGATTATGGTTAGGATTAGGACCCCTAACCATTTAGAGCCCTTATGACTCCGGACTCACTGTACATGCCCAATCCAACCGACCCCAAATATACTGGTCTGGACTCTGGCCCAAAGGACTCGGATACCCGACCCCGAACGCCATCAACCTGAGGAGGACTCCGGCCTAGAAGGCTCGGATGTCCAAACCCGAACACCTTCAACACCCCTGTTGGCTTTGGCCTAATGGGCTCAACAAACCCTTCTAGTGTCAGGCCTTCAGCCCATACGAGGGTCGGTAAATTACTCCCGAACATTGTCCCCCAGTCTCTTGTTATAATATATTTATAATTAGAGCCTTGAAAGAACACAAACTTGAAGAGTCAGGACAAGAAATGATGAGTTTCCTGGGGAACTTAAGAGATTTTTCCTCATTTTTTGAAATGCTACACATCTTCCGGGACCTGGCCCCACCTGGCATAAATAGCCGCCCTTGGGTTTCGTGCATCCCTACTTATAAAACTCCCAGCCCAGCCACCAAAATCACCTTTTTTGAATCTTCTTTATTTCAAATCTCTCTTCTAAATTTCCCAGCGAAGACGATTTTCGTCAAATAGTCCACTTCTCGAAATTTCGATTCAGGTCTCCTTGTACTCCTAAATCATCGCCAAAACTTCCCATTTCTGCTTTGTTTTTGTTCGTTTTTGCTTACTAGACTTTAAATTCATGTCTCATTCACTTCAAATGGTTGATTTTAGCATTCCTCCCTCCACTGAGTTAGTTCCACCCACTGTCACCACCGCCATGATCGCTGCTGGAGATCTGATTCCGGTCAATTTGCCAGTAGCACCCATTGATACTTCCACTGACAGTGTCGAATCAAAGATCTAAAAGCTTTACACCTCAGAGATCGATATCTCTCATGTCTATACCAAGTCCACCATTACCACATCCCAACTCTCCGATATTCGAACTTTATTTTCCATTCCCAAAGAGTACAAACTTCGGGTACCTGAACCTACTGAAAGGATGTTCTGGCGTCCCAAAGGTGACTGGGTCCCCATCCCTCTCTGGGCTCTCAAGTATGGGGTTCGGTTCCCACTTCATGAGTTCATATCTTCCTTCCTCTACTTCGTGGGGATCGGGTTCGCATAACTTATGCCTAACTCGTATATCCATTTAATTGCATTTATCGCCTTATGCTAGGAGTTTGAGATAACTCTTGGCCTCAATTTCTTTTTTATCTTATTTACTGTCATGAAGTCGAAGGAACCCATCTTTCGGCAGCTAAACCATGTGGCCGACTGAGCCACATTAAGACCCCTTCCAGTAATAAGGGTTGGCACCCACAATGGTTCTTCATGAGAGGAACTAACCTCAAGCTTTTGTCGAACTGGTCCGCTCCTGAAGATCCCATAGCCAAGATATCTAAATTTCTGAAGGATTGGTCTGACGCCTTTAAATCCTTCTACAAGCAATTGAGCAAGACCAAATGGGGTCTGGGTGTCCTTTCTAACGACACATGGCTGTACAAACACGGGCGTAAGTATCTTATTCCGAACCTCTCCATACCTCTATTATTTTTTATCTTACGTTTATAACAATTTTTCTTACTTGCTTCCCTTTGTGAAGTGACAATCTTCAAACCCGAAGGGGCCGCTGAGTCCTTAGCCTCCCTACCAATCAAAACCAAGCTGATCCGCCTTTCTATTATTGACGAGATGGCTGAAGAGGAGACCATCCCGATTGTAGAACTCTCAACTAGTTCTACATTAGGTCCCCTTCCCCGATCACCACTGCCGACCCTGCCAACAAGAACGTACTGAAGATGAACCGATCGAAGAAGATGGCTTTGCTAAAATAGAGTAAGAAAAAGCCTTCTACCAAGGGCCCCACTAAGCCATCTTCTTCGGTTGTTCCGAAGCCAACACCTACTCCACCTCCTCCGATTGTTGTCCTCGAGGATTTGGAGGAAACCGAAGAGGTTCCTTTCGAACCTCGTGTAAAGAGGCCTCGCTTGATAGAGGATCTGGATATTCAGATTGTTGACACCGATCCATTTCCTAGTTCGACCCCAATATCCAAATCTGCCACCGGAGCTAGTTCCTCCCATGGGACGCCGACAACCTTTTGGCCGAGGAGCCCCTCAGAGGTATTTCCCTTTAATATGCTTGACCACTTCAAATTATGGGGAGACGACGAGTGATTCATGGGATTCTTTTCTGAGGAGCTCCTAGTGGCCTATATCAAGGCCCAGTGTCAGGTAAACCCGAAGTCTTAATGTATTTGCTTTTTCCAATCCTTTATTTCAAATAACTTATGTATTCCCTCTGGTGTTGTAGGCCAATGCCATCCTCGCCCAAGCCATTGTGCCTGTGACCCGTGCTACTAAGAATGAGTCACAGTTGAAGATAGATATGGAACTGCTTGGGGCTGAGGTTCGGGGTCTACGGGCTGATCTGAAGAAAGAAAGGGATCTCCATGCCGAGAGCCGAAATAAAATGGCTGTAGCCGAATGTCATACCGATGAACTCAAGGAAAAATACACACTACTTCAACAGGAGTTCACTGGTCTTAACAATCATGCCAAAAAGCTCATCCAAGAAAGAGATAATTTGTCAGAGGAGAATAAGGATCGAGTACAAGCGCTTCGAGCTCTTGAGGAGCAGTTTACTGGGATGCATGAGAAGATGATGCATTTGATTTGAGAAAACAACGCCTTAAAGGAAGAACGGGTCGAAGCCACACAGCAAGTCATCAAAGAATATGAAGAATCTCTTGCCTTAACCGAGAAGATCATGTCTCAGTTTGCTAAAGGCTATGAAGTTTATCAGGAAAAGGCTCGAGAGAAGATTAAGGTTGCTGGGTTCGATGCCACCGTCCTTGATTCTTCTGACGAGGAATCCAAAGCTGGAGATGAGGGTCCTCAAGAATAGTTTCTTTTACGACATGTAATTATTTGTAAACTTTTCTTTTCTTTGTTTGTAACTTTCTCGATTAGTTATGTTCAAAACTTTACCGATCAGTTATGTTGTTTCTAACTTTCTGATTGGTTTCATTCGAAGCTTATCTGATCAGAATTATAAAAACTAATGGATATATGAATGAAGTACAAAAATTTTCTTTGTAATTTTCTCGATCAGTTATACTTGTGACTTTTATCGATCAGTTATGTTGTTTCTAACTTTTTGATCAATTTATGCCCGAAGCTTGCTTGATCGAAATTGTAAAAACTTATGAATATAAATGAAGTACATCATTTTCCCGAAGAGAAATCTCATTTATTTCATTGATAAATAGCATGATTTACATAAGTAAAGTAAGGAATGACATAACTTTTACCGATAATATTTTCTAAGTCTTCCAGCATGCCATGTATTCTTAACTTCTGAACCATCCATCGCTCGAAGCCGGTAAGTACCTGACTTTGGCACCTCTAATACTTCGTAAGGTCCTTCCCAATTCAGGATAAGCTTGCCTGTGTTCTAAGGGGTCGATGCCTCTGACTCCCGAAGAACCAAATCCCCAACTTTGAATTTTCTTTGTTTCACTTTTTGGTTAAAGTGTCAGGCCGTTCACTTCTAGTAAATTACCAACCTTATTAGAGCTGAGTCCCGAACCTCTTCCAAGAGATCCAAATTTATTCGTAGGTCGTCATCATTGTATAACTCCTTGTACTAACTGACCCAAAGTGTAGGGGACCCAATTTCAACAGGTATTAGTGCATCGGTCTCATAGGCCAATCTGATGGTGAATCCCCAGTTGTTCTCAGGGTAGTCCGGTAGGCCCACAAAACACTGAGTAATTCTACGGGCCACTAACCTTTTAATTCATCCAACCTCCTCTTGATACTGTTAAGTAGAGTTTGGTTGTTCACTTCCACTTAACCGTTTAATTGAGGGTGAGCAACTGACGTCTTTCTATGCTGAATCCCCAACTCTTTCAAAAAGGCTTCGAACTTTGCTCCCATGAATTGTTTGCCATTGTCCGAGACGAATGCCATCGGGATACCGAACCGATAAACAACAACTTCTTTGAAGAATTTTAGACATTCCTATTCGGTGATCTTCTGTAGAGGTTTGACTTTGACCCACTTGGTCATGTAGTCGATGGCCACGATCAAAAAACTCACTTGTCCCTTGGCCTTCGGGAGAGGCCCCAAGATGTCGATTCCCCATATGGAAAATAGTATCGGGGATAAAACCGAATACAACTCTTCGGGAGGCTGGTGAGGGATGGCACTGTTCAGTTGACACTTGGGACATTTCTTAACAAAGTCTTTGGCTTCCTGGTAGATGGTCGGCTAATAGTATCCCTGTCTCAAAATTTTATATGTCAGTAACTTGGCCCCCATGTGATCCCCATAAATACCTTCGTGTACTTCCCTAAGTGTGTAGTCTACTTTCGATGGTGTCAATCACTTGAGCAGTGGAGAAATGAAAGCCCTTTGGTATAGATCTCCATTAATAAGAATAAAGTTTGAACTCCTATGCTTGATCTTTCTTGCTAATATGTGATCCGAAGGTAAAACCCAATCGGCCAAGTAAGATATGTACGACGTGGGCCAGTAGTCAAGCCGATCCAAGGCTAGCACATCCACCTATAGAACGCTTGGTTGTTCTAACACCTCTAAATATACTGAAACGTTGAAGGAACTCACTTCGGTGGTTTCCAATCGAGTCAAGGCATCTGCTACTGTATTGTTTGACCGATTAACTCCATGACAACTGTGCGAAGTGAAGTATGCGAGTTTTTCCTTTACCTCAGCTAGGTATCTTGTCATTCTTGCCCCCCGAGCCTAGTACTCCCCATGTAAGACCCCAACTTATTATAAATAAAATTGAATTTTCTTCTATTCATTATTCTAAATTAATAAGGTGTTAATTTGATATAATGCTTTGGTTATGGGTGAAATGTGCAAATTTTACAAAATAAGCAAGTGGTTATAAAATATTCATTTCTGTCGGGGAATATTCGTTTGGTCGTGGAATATTCTTGTTGTCGGGGAATATTCGTACGACGGCAGCCATTTGTGGGCCCCATAACAGAAAACGGTTGGATGAAGGAAAACGACTAGTATGCGTTTTTATAAATAACGACGTAATTGTTACCGTTAACACTATTGAAATACCTGGTGGTTAAAATACAGTAATACGCGTGGTTGCACAGTAGCACACAGTATTGCATAGTATTTTTGAATTATTGATCCTTACGTAAGAAGGCACTACTCAATAATTGTTACAGTAATTACTGTTTAATATTTTATTTTATTGATTCAATAATTACTGCGTTGATAGTTTATATTATTGTTGTTTCAATAATTGTCATTGCACAGTATTTCCCATTATCAGATCAATAATTCATATTATTTGAATAATATTATTAGATAGCATTATTGGTAATGTCTAAAAAGTTATGTCAAGGAGAGGTTTGGTCACCTAATTGCGCTACCATGAGGAGAAAATCCTTATCTGAAAGCCCCTCTTTCCGGAAACTGCACAAGTTATCATTATTGTGATTACGTAATATTATTTGTGAATAATTAATTATTGATTTATATGATAAGGAAATATTTATTTGATGCGGATATAAATGATGGATTTATTTATGTGGTTATATGTGACGCCCCCAAAATAGGTCCACATGACCCATTCTGAGTCGCCAGATTTCACATTATAAAAATCAAATACAAACTTCATTTATACAACTGTTGAACTGTCGTATAGAATTCGACCACCGTTAAAACTGTGAGTTTTAATACAAATGTATGTAACTCTCATGGTGCCTCGACCATATCCTTACAATGGTACTTTACATAAAAGTATAGTCAAAACTGTTTTAGAAATTAAAATCTTTGGAAAGTGCTCAATGAAACCTTCGTACATGGGAGGCCATGCGTCTAGGTTATGATAGATATCATATGTCCACAGAATTATCCTTGGTTGACCCAATAGACCCCAAAGAAAAACGTGAAGATTACTATCATCTTCTTTCCAATGGTGAGTCTTCTCTTGACATATAACTATCTCCCCTGTCTCCAAGTGAAAATTATATTTCAAATAAACTCCAAGATCATATAGGTAGTGCTCGTAGATATACTCAGAAAATGGATGTGCACAACCCTGTCTTATGATAACACGGGGTTGTATTCCATTAGACATCTTGTATGATAGTGGCAAAACACCCTTCCATAGTTGGGTTCACCTCACCCTATTTGGTTCACAAAAATTAAATATCAAATGACACATACAATACGACATACTTATCTAAAGTTCTCAATAAAGTTATTTCCATACTATTTAGGAGAACCTCAACAAATAGACCACCATTCTATTCCCTCATTATCCTCGCCAACCCAAATACACTCTTATTACCCGAAAGGAATTGTGAAGCAAAAAGGTGAGCACAACTAGTCCAAGAAAGAATATCATGACTAAAGATAATTTACATCATCAATAACCTTCATCAGTAATAAATCAGAGATTTAGAACATATGGTAGATGATAAAACTTTTCAACCATAGTTGCAGCGGAACGAGCAATCCATTAGAATAGTCAAATAGACCATCAGATCTATTATCTTCTCCGTGTTAAAAGTCCACCAATAATGTTTTATCCCTGTAACATCAATCAACAATTCATGTCCACAATCATATGAATAAATCATAATCATAATTGGGATTATAAATTTCTCTTCGCACCCGGGACGAAGATAATTTTCATCACCTATCTTCACCTGAAATATCAAAAATCATTGTTATACCAAATCACAATTTCTGCTCATAATCATACTAATAAATTCATCTTTACACTACGGCCAAAGATATTTATTAACAATTCATCTTTGCACTACAGGCCAAAGACATACAACTATATTTTAGAAGTCAAATAGAGCATGATATCTACTATCTTTTACGAATTAAAAGTTTATTATCAATATTTTATCGCTGAGACTAAACAAAAAAAATAATTCACATCATCGAATAATCCCTGCACTACGGGCCAAGGATATTCATTATTATCACATCCATGAATTAATATTTCATTGTTGAGACTCAGCTCAATAATTAATCCACATCATCGAATAATCCCTGCACTACAAGCCAAGGATATTCTTTAGTATCACGACCATGAATTATCCATGCACTACAGGCCAAAGATAATCGTGTTTTCATCAACGGTTCTGATCATGTCATAAAACAATTCATCTTTGCACCTTTGGCCGAAGAAAATCCATAACCATAATCATATCAAAAACTGTCCTTCAATGCACTACCTGCCAATGAGGTCTTTTTCCATATCATTTGTAACATTACGGTCATGATTATACCAAATAATCCCTGGTCATAATCATACCAAGTCCATCTATGCACTACAGGCCACAGATGACTTTCAACATAATATAAACATAAGGATGATGACAATGACATAATAATTCAATAAAACAAGTTCAAGAATTAATTTTAAAGATTTATAAATTAATTTATTCAGGAACCAATAACGTCCAAATTGTCAACATGATACTGCTTTGTAGAGTAAAATTCAAGAATGCTCAGAAGAATATTTCCATGAAAAGATATTGGTTGAAGCACAAATATCAAGGATATTCCACTAATTTCATGGAGTATAGAAGCCAAATTTTAACCAAATAAGTATCATAGAATATATGAAACTGCAATGGATTTTCACCCGCCATGCGGTAATCCACGTAGACAGATCATTTCCACAATTTAATAAGAAATGAATACGAAGGGTCATTCACCATACATGTGATAATCCATATAGACATGTTATTCCAATAGAATAATAAAGAATGGAATAACAGAAAAATTCACCATGCATGCGAGAGACCGCATAGACAGGTTATTCCAACAGAATAATAAATAATGGAACCAGGTCATGCGTAATCCGCACAGACATGATATTCAAATAGAATAATAAAGAATGGAACCAGGTCATGCGTAATCCGCACAGACATGATGTTCCAACAGAATAATAAAGAAAATAATAACAACATAAATCACCAGGAATGCGATAGACCTCACGGACAGGTTATTCCAACAGAATAATAAATAATGTAACCAGGTCATGCGTAAACACACGACAGGATATTCCAACAGAATAATAAATAATGGAATAATAGAAGAATTTCACCATGTATGCACTATTCGCATAGAAGGAAGGTTATTCCAACATAATAATAAAGAATGGAATAATGTAAGAATTTCACCAAGTATAGGGTAGTCGCATATACAAAGTTATTCCAATGTAATAATAAAGAATGGAATAATGTAAGTTCTCTTCATGAATACGAAAGAAATAATACCCCTTAGCTTAGTAAAAACTGGATATAGGAGTAGTGAAGTAGCAGAATACTTTTCTTCTTTCTTTCTATAGTTTCTCTCTCTAGAGTTTCAGTGAATTCGTAAGAAATAATGAAGGAATGAGTTTCTATTTATAGGAGAATGGATTGAATAATAACTAATTCATGAACGGTCCAGATTGATTTACTTTTAAACGGACGGTCCATAATGATTTAGTATGTAGTATTAATAAAATATTCTAATAAAACAAAATCTTTTAAATAAAATATAATATGTTCTATTTATAATCTAATAAAACAAATAACTTTATAAAAGTATTCTGTTTTATATAAAAAGATTTTACTATGCAAACACTATGCAGGCACTATGCAAACACTATGCATAATAGAATATTATATATTCTATTTATGGTCTAATAAAACAAATAACTTTATAAAAGTATTCTGTTTTATATAAAAAGATTTTACTATGTAAACACTATGCAAACACCATGCATAAATATTTATAGTCTAATAAAACAAATAACTTTATAAAAGTATTCTGTTTTATATAAAAAGTTTTCTATTTTATTACATTTATAATAATAATAAAACAAAACTTATTACCTTTATTTTAATTCACAATATTAATCGACCAGGTCGTTCCTAGGAAAGAGGGGGCTTTCTAATTAGGATTTCTCATTATTGGCGCGCAATTAGGTGACCAAGCCTCTCCTTGGCAGAACTTCTAGACATCGTTAATATTGCAAATAATAATATTAATAACTTTGTTATCTCAATTATTGATTTAATAATATATAAAATATCGACAATAATTGAATCAAATAACGTGACATACTATGCAGCAATTACTATAGCAATAATTGAACAAAATTGAGTGACTTCTCACGTAAGCATCAATAATCAATATCGTGTGCTACTATGCAACCACGCGTATTACTGTACTTTTAACACCGGGTGTTTCAACAGTTAATGGTAAAATTTCCGCCGTTATTTTCATAAAAAGATATTTTTATCGTTTTCTCAATCCAACAATAATTCCGTTGTGGGGTCCACCAATGATTGTACCATTATACGGATATTCCCCGACAAAAAGAATATTTTATATCAACTTGCTTACTTAGAAAAAATTTCACATATTGCCCTTAACTTTAAACTTCTATCAATTTAACTATTTACCAAAATAGAAAAAATTGAATACTTTTATTTCATAAAATTCGGGGTCTCACAATCTCCCCTCCTTATGAAATTTCGCCCTCGAAATTTACGTACGTACCTGATATTCGAAGAGATAAGAATACCTTGCTTTCTTTTCAGATTGTACCTTCCCGGTAATTTCCTCGCTATCATGATTTTCCCATTTCTCATCTCTTGTATTTCAGATATCATTCTAGAATATATCTTCAAAACAAAGGTTAATTGACATATCACAATTGGTCAACTTATCAAGTAAACAATTTCAGCTTAGGTAAGTCACATACTAGCGAAGTATATAACTCGTCTCTCCCCTCCCAGTTCTAGACTCTTATCTCCGTCAGCGACCATATCCCTAAGCTCTGATACCATTTGTAAAGCCCCCAAAATAGGTCCACACGACCCATTCTGAGTCGCCAAATTTCACATTATAAAAATCAAATACAAACTTAATTTATACAACTGTTGAACTGTCGTATAAAATACGACCACCGTTAACTGTGAGTTTTAATACAAATGTATGTAACTCTCATGATGTCTCGACCACAACCTTACAATGGTACTTTAAATAAAAGTATAGTCAAAACTGTTTTAGAAATTAAAATATTTATAAAGTGCTCAAGGAAACATTCGTATATGGGAGGCCATGCGTCTAGGTTATGATAGATATCATATGTTCACAGAATTATCCTTGGTTGACCCAATAGACCCCAAAGAAAAATGAGAAGATTACAATCATCTTCTTTCCAATGGTGAATCTTCTCTTGACATATAACTATCTCCACTGTCTCCAAGTAAAAATTATATTTCAAATAAACTCCCAGATCATATAGGTAGTGCTCGTAGATATACTCAGCAAATGGATGTGCACAACCCTATCTTATGATAACACGAGGTTGTATGCCATTCGACATCTTGTATGATAGTGGCAAAACACTCTTCCAAAGTTGGGTTCACCTCACCCTATTTGGTTCACAAAAATTAAATATCAAATGACACATACAATACGACACACTTATCTAAAGTTCTCAATAAAGTTATTTCCATACTATTTAGGGAGAACCTCAACAGCTATAGACCACCATTCTATTCCCTCGTTATCCCCCTCAAACCCAAATACACTCTTATTACCTGAAAGGAATTGTGAAGCAAAAAGGGTGAGCACAACTAGTCCAGTAAAGAATATCATGACTAAAGATAATTTACATCATCAATAGCCTTCATCAGTAATAAATCAGAGATTTAGAACATATGGTAGATGATAAAAGTTTTCAACCATAGTTGCAGCGGAACGAGCAATCCATTAGAAGAGTCAAATAGACCATCAGATCTATTATCTTCTCCGTGTTAAAAGTCCACCAATAATGTTTTATCCCTGTAACATCAATCAACAATTCATGTCCACAATCATATGAATAAATCATAATTATAATTGGGATTCTAAATTTCTCTTCGCACCCAGGACGAAGATAATTTTCATCACCTATCTTCACCTGAAACATCAAAAATCATTGTTATACCAAATCACAATTTCTGCTCATAATCATACTAATAAATTCATCTTTGCACTATGGCCAAAGATATTCATTAATAATTCATCTTTGCACTACAGGCCAAAGACATACAACTGTATTTTAGAAGAGTCAAGTAGAGCATGATATCTACTATCTTTTACGAATTAAAAGTTTATTATCAATATTTTATCGCTGAGACTCAACAAAAAATATAATCCACATCACCGAATCACCCCTGCACTAAGGCCAAGGATATTCGTTAATATCACATCCATGAATTATCCATGCACTACGGGCCAATGATATTCATTATTATCACATCTATGAATTAATATTTCATTGCTGAGACTCAGCTCAATAATTAATCCACATCATCGAATAATTCCTGCACTACAGGCCAAGGATATTCTTTAGTATCACGACCACGAATTATCCATGCACTACAGGCCAAAGATAATCGTGTTTTCATCAACGGTTCTGATCATGCCATAAAACAATTCATCTTTTCACCTTTGGCCGAAGAGAATCTATAACCATAATCATATCAAAAACTGTCCATCAATGCACTACGGGCCAATGAGAACTTTTTCCATATCATTTATAACATTACGGTCATGATTATACCGAATAATCCCTGGTCATAATCATACCAAGTCCATCTATGCACTACAGGCCACAGATGACTTTCAACATAATATAAACATGAGGATGATGACAATGACATAATAATTCAATAAAACCAGTTCAAGAATTAATTTTAAAAATTTATAAATTAATTTATCCAGGAACTAATAACGTCCAAATTGTCAACATGATACTGATTTGTAGAGTAAAATTCAAGAATACTTAGAAGAATATTTTCATAAAAAGATATTGGTTGAAGCACAAATATCAAAGATATTCCACTAATTTCATGGAGTATAGAAGCCAAAATTTTAACCAAATAAGTATCATAGAATATATGAAACTGCAATGGATTTTCACCCGCCATGCGGTAATCCACGTAGACAGATCATTTCCACAATTTAATAAGAAATGAATACGAAGGGTCATTCACCATGCATGTGGTAATCCACATAGACAGGTTATTCCAACAGAATAATAAAGAATGGAATAACAGAAGAATTCACCATGCATGCGATAGACCGCACAGACAGGTTATTCCAACAGAATAATAAATAATAGAACCAGGTCATGTTCTATTTATAATCTAATAAAACAAATAACTTTATAAAAGTATTCTGTTTTATATAAAAAGATTTTACTATCCAAACACTATGCAGACACTATGCAAACACCATGCATAAATATTTATAGTCTAATAAAATAAATAACTTTATAAAAGTATTCTGTTTTATATAAAAAGTTTTCTATTTTATTACATTTATAATAATAATAAAACAAAACTTATCACCTTTATTATAATTCACAATATTAATTGACCAGGTCGTTCCCAAGAAAGAGGGGGCTTTCCAATAAGGATTTCTCCCTATTGGCGCGCAATTTGGTGACCAAACCTCTCCTTGACAGAACTTCTAGACATCGTTAATATTGTAAATAATAATATTAATAATTTTGTTATCTCAATTATTGATTTAATAATATATAAAATATCGACAATAATTGAATTAAATAACGTGAGATACTATGCAACAATTACTGTAGCAATAATTGAATAAAATGGAGTGACTTCTCACGTAAGCATCATAATAATCAATATCGTGCTACTATGCAACCACAGCCAGACATCAGACTTTTAACACACGGTGTTTCAACTGTTAATGGTAAAACTTCCGCCGTTATTTTCATAAAAAGATATTTTTATCGTTTCTCAATCCGATAATAATTCCGTTGTGGGGTCCACCAATAATTGTATCGTCGTACGGATATTCCCCGACAAAAAGAATATTTTATATCAACTTGCTTACTTTAAAAAAATTTTATATATTACCCTTACGTTTAAACTTTTATCAATTTAACTATTTACCAAAATAGAAAAAATTGAATACTTTTATTTCATAAAATTCGGGGTATCACAATCTCTCATCCTTATGAAATTTGGCACTCGAAATTTACGTACGTACCTGATATTCGAAGAGATGAGAATACCTTGCTTTCTTTTCAGATTGTACCTTCCCGATAATTTTCGCTATCCTGATTTTCCCATTTCTCATCTCCTGTATTTTAGATATCATTCTAGAATATATCTTCAAAATAAAGGTTAATTGACATATCACAATTTGTCAACTTATCAAGTAAACAATTTCCGCTTAGCTAAGTCACACACTAGCGAAGTATATAACTCGTCTCTCTCCTCCCAGTTCTAGACTCTTATCTCCGCCAGCGACCATATCCCTAAGCTCTGATACCATTTGTGACGCCCCCAAAATCGGTCCACACGACCCATTCTAAGTCGCCAGATTTCACACTATAAAAATCAAATTCAAACTCTATTTATACAACTGTTGAACTGTCGTATAGAATACGACCACAGTTAACTGTGAGTTTTAATACAAATGTATGTAACTCTCATGGTGACTCGACCACAACCTTACAATGGTACTTTACATAAAAGTATAGTCAAAACTATTTTAGAGATTAAAATCTTTGGAAAGTGCTCAAGGAAACCTTCGTACATGGAAGGCCATGCATCTAGGTTATGATAAATATCATATGTCCACAGAATTATCCTTGGTTGGCCCAATAGACCCCAAAGAAAAACGAGAAGATTACTATTATCTTCTTTACAATGGTGAGTCTTTTCTTGACATATACCTATCTCCACTGTCTCCAAGTGAAAATTATATTTCAAATAAACTCCAAGATCATATAGGTAGTGCTCGTAGATATACTCAGCAAATGGATGTGCACAACCCTGTCTTATGATAACACAAGGTTGTATGTCATTAGACATCTTGTATGATAGTGGCAAAACACCCTTCCAAAGTTGGGTTCACCTCACTCTATTTGGTTCACAAAAATTAAATATGAAATGACGCATACGATACGACACACTTATCTAAAGTTCACAATAAAGTTATTTCCATACTATTTAGGGAGAACCTCAACAGCTATAGACCACCATTCTATTCCCTCATTACCCCCCCTTCTCGACCAATTTACACTCTTATTACACCGAAAGGAATTGTGAAGCAAAAAGGGTGAGCACAACTAGTCCAGTAAAGAATATCATGACTAAAGATAATTTACATCATCAATAGCCTTCATTAGTAATAAATCAGAGATTTAGAACATATGGTAGATGATAAAACTTTTCAACCATAGTTTCAGCGAAACGAGCAATCCATTAGAAGAGTCAAATAGACCATCAGATCTATTATCTTCTCCGTGTTAAAAGTCCACCAATAATGTTTTATCCCTGTAACATTAATCAACAATTCCTGTCCACAATCATATGAATAACTCATAATCATAATTGTGATTCTAAATTTCTCTTCGCACCCAGGATGAAGATAATTTTCATCATCTATCTTCACCTGAAACATCAAAAATCATTGTTATACCAAATCACAATTTTTGCTCATAATCATACTAATAAATTCATCTTTGCACTACGGCCAAAGATATTCATTAACAATTCATCTTTGCACTACAGGCCAAAGACATACAACTTTATTTTAGAAGAGTCAAGTAGAGCATTATATCTACTATCTTTTACTAATTAAAAGTTTATTATCAATATTTTATTTCTGAGAATCAGCAAAAATAATAATCCACATCACCGAATCACTCCAGCACTACGGCCAAGGATATTCGTTAATATCACATCCATGAATTATCCATGCACTACAGGCCAAGTATATTCATTATTATCACATCCATGAATTAATATTTCATTACTGAGACTCAGCTCAATAATAAATCCACATCATCGAATCATCCCTGCACTACAGGCCAATGATATTCTTTAGTATCATGACCACGAATTATCCATGCACTACAGGCCAAAGATAATCGTGTTTTCATCAACAGTCCTGATAATGCCATAAAATAATTCATCTTTGCACCCTTGGCCGAAGAGAATCCATAGCTATAATCATACCAAAAACTGTCCATCAATGCACTACGGGCCAATGAGGACTTTTTCCATATAATTTATAACATTACGGTCATGATTATACCAAATAATCTCTTGTCATAATCATACCAAGTCCATCTATGCACTATAGGCCACAGATGACTTTCAACATAATATAAACATGAGGATGATGACAATGACATAATAATTCAATAAAACAAGTTAAAGAATTAATTTTAAAAGATTTATAGATTAATTTATTCAGGAACCAATAACGTCCAAATTGTCAACCTGATACTACTTTATAGAGTAAAATTCAAGAATGCTCAGAAGAATATTTCCATGAAAAGATACTAGATGAAGTGCAAATATAAAGGATATTCCACTAATTTCATGGAGTATAGAAGCCAAATTTTAACCAAATGAGTATCATAGAATATATGAAACTGCAATGGATTTTCACCTGCCATGTGGTAATCCACGTAGACAGATCATTTCCACAGTTTAATAAGAAATGAATACGAAAGGTCATTCACCATGCATGTGGTAATCCACATAGACATGTTATTCCAACAGAATAATAAAGAATGGAATAACAGAAGAATTCACCATGCATGCGATAGACCGCATGCATGTGTTATTCCAATAGAATACTAAATAATGGAACCAGTCATCGCGTAAATCGCGTGAGCGGATATTCCAACGTAATAATAAAGCATGGAACCGGGTCATGCGTAATCCGCACGCACATGATGTTCTAACGTAATAATAAAGAATAGAATAAAAAATGCAAATCACCGGGCATGCTATAGACCGCGCGCATATGTGTTATTCCAATGTAATAATAAAGAATGTAATAACGTAAGAATTCACCATGCATGTGATAGACCGCATGCATGTGCTATTCCAATGTAATAATAAATAATGGAACCAGTCATGCGTAATCCATACAGATGTGATATTCTAATGTAATAATAAAGAATGGAACCAGTCATGCATAATCCGCGTAGGCATGGATGTTCCAAAGTAATAAGAAAGAATGGAATAACAACATAAATCACCGTGCATGCGATAGACCGCATGCATGAGTTAATCCAATGAATAATAAATAATGGAACCAGGTCATGCGTAAATACACAGACAGGATATTCCAACAGAATAATAAATAATGGAATAATAGAAGAATTTCACCATGTATGCAAAGACTCAGATGTATGCGAGTTATTCCAACATAATAATAAAGAATGGAATAACAGAAGAATTTCACCAAGTATAGGGTAGTTCGCATATACAGGTTATTCCAATAGAATAATAAAGAATGGAATAACAGAAGTTCTCTTCATGAATACGAAAGAAATAATACCCCTTAGCTTAGAAGAAACTGGATATAGGAGTAGTGAAGTAGCAGAATACTTTTCTTCTTTCTTTCTATAGTTTCTCTCTCTAGAGTTTCAGTGAATTCGTAAGAAATAATGAAGGAATTAGCTTCTATTTATAGGAGAATGGATTGAATAATAACTAATTCATGAACGGTCTAGATTGATTTACTTTTAAACAGACGGTCCATAATGATTTACTATGCAAAGATTAATAAAATATTCTAATAAAACAAAATCTTTTAAATAAAATATAATATATTCTATTTATAATCTAATAAAACGAATAACTTTATAAATTATTCTGCTTTTATACAAAAAGATTTTACTACTATCAGCACTATTATCAAACACTTTATGCATAATAGAATATTATATATTCTATTTATAGTCTAATAAAACAAATAACTTTATAAAAGTATTCTGTTTTATATAAAAAGATTTTACTATGCAAACACTATGTAGGCACTATGCAAACACCATGCATAATAGAATATTATATATTCTATTCATAGTCTAATAAAACAAATAACTTTATAAAAGTATTCTGTTTTATATGGAAAGTTTTTTGTTTTATTACATTTATAATAATAATAAAACAAAATTTATTACCTTTATTATAATTCACAATATTAATCGACCAGGTGGTTCCCAAGAAAGAGGGGGCTTTCTATTAAGGATTTCTCCCTATTAGCGCGCAATTAGGTGACCAAACCTCTCTTTGGCAGAACTTCTAGACATCGTTAATATTGCAAATAATAATATTAATAACTTTGTTATCTCAATTATTAATTTAATAATATATAAAATATCGACAATAATTGAATCAAATAACGTGAGATACTATGCAACAATTACTGTAGCAATAATTGAACAAAATTAAGTGACTTCTCACGTAAGCATCAGTAATCAATACCGTGTGTTACTATGAAACCACGCGTATTATTGTACTTTTAACACCGGGTGTTTCAACAGTTAACGGTAAAACTTCCGCCATTATTTTCATAAAAAGATATTTTTATCATTTTCTCAATCCGACAATAATTCTGTTGTGGGGTCCACCAATGATTGTACCGTCGTACGGATATTCTCCAACAAAAAGAATATTTTATATCAACTTGCTTACTTTGAAATATTTTCACATATTACCCTTAATTTTAAACTTTTATCAATTTAACTATTTACCAAAATAGAAAAAATTGAATACTTTTATTTCATAAAATTTGGGGTCTCACATTATAAATGAAGAAATTAATGTTGAGATGTTTTATCAGTATTTTGTCGAATTGCATGTATTGAAAGATCAAATCGGTGTTCTTAAAGCTCTATTGCTTGAGTTATAATTTTAATCCAACCGTTAGATCGTTGTGATTTTTGGATATGTTATACATATATAAGTTAAGTATATATCCACAAATTTTGAGCCGTTAAAAATTAACGTATGATTTGTTATGAATTTTAAGATATGTTAAAAATCATCCGTTTGTGGATTTCGGATATTTTCTGTCTGGAATTTGGAAAAACTTAAAGCTACAAAGTTATAGAGAATTCGATTTCATGTGGAATGGACATAAAATTCGTATTATGATAAACGGGCTATTTTCTATGAATTACTGAAGTTTCAAAAAATAAAATAATTTTTATTAAAATTGGGTGGGACCCACTTTTGTTTTTGAAAACATGTGGGCTGCTAAAATCTTCCAAGATGGCTGCTTAATTAATTCAGTTGAGGCATGCACAGAATTTGTATAAATAATAATAATATTTTATTATTTTAGTCTCCTATGACGTTCTAGCATTTTCCTATAAATAGGCGCTTAGGTTAGAATTGAAAATCACACTAGAAACAAGTTTTTTTTTCTCTCTCTATATTGTCGAGCGTATTTTAGTGAGTATATAGATACTTTGAGAGTTTCTATTCAGTGCAAGTGTCCTTCGACTTTATATCCGATATTCCGAACAGAAGTACTATCATTTTGAGGTAAGTGATGTTATTTTTTTCGTAATGATGTTATTCTTTCAATATCATTATACCGAAATATTGGAATGGATTTTATTGTGGAATTTTTTGTGTCGGGGTTACTATTCACGTATACGACACTATTCACGTATACAGCACTATTCACGAATACGGCACTCTTCACCAAAAAATGAATTTTTTTCTTTTTGTCCAAGATGTGTATTATAGTTACTATCTTTGATTGTATCCATGTTTGATCTTTATTTTTGAATTCTACTTCACAATTGGTTATGATGATGTATTATTAAACTTGGATAAACTGTTATACGAATCCCTAATATTTGTCCTTCTGTCTCATTGGATTCATTTTTTTAAGATATTTTTTATCATCCTCAGTCCTAAATGATGATATTACTGAATATCTTTGGCCTTTAGTGCAAGATGAATGATTAACTGATGAATATCTTTGGCCCGTAGTGCAAAGATGAACAGATGTTGAGATGAACATGACCGACTGGTGATACCAATGAATATCTTTGGCCTGTAGTGCAAAGATGAATATTTGATTAAAGATGTATATTGATTGTTGTAACAGGGATAAAATATTGATGATGGACTTTTAAATCTTAGAAGATAGTAGAACTCATTCTCTACTTGACACTTCTATGGATTGTTGTTTCCGCTGCAGTTGTTGATCTAAAACTTGTTTATTATATTCTATCAGATTTTTCCTTGTTGAAGATAATTTGTTGTATATTATCTTAGTCACAATGTTCTTTACTGGGCTAGTTGATCTCACCCTTTTCCTTTTTGTTTCATTTTTCTTCTCAGGAGGTGAGAATTTAGCAGGGAATAGCCGGGGTATGGAGTGATGATTCAAGATAGCTGTTTTAGTAGTCCTCACTATTTTGTAAAATAGTGCATCAATAATTGTAATGAGGACTTTATTTGGGTGTGGATATTGTCTAGAACACTATTTGTATTTAAACTCACAGCATGTGTTGTCGTATTTTGTACGATAATTATAATAATAAAGTTGTAGTTGTTCTCTGTACCATGTATTTGACGACTCAGAATGGGTGATGTATACCTATTTTGGGGGCGTCACAGTTGGTATCGAAGCTTAGAGATATGATCCCTGGCTGAGATGTGAGACTAGAACTAGGAGTGGAGAGACGGGTATATCCTTCACTAGTGTGTCCTACCTAAGCTTATTTGTTGGTTGGTCATAATATAGGGATATTATGTGATATGTTAATTTATTTAATTAACCCTTGTTTTATGGCAGTATTTAAGAATGGCTGCTGAGAACGTTAACAATGGAGTGTATGAGACCATGGAAACACCTTTGGTCACAAACCAGGAGAACGTGCAACAGGCTGACAATGTTCCTCCTGTAAACAACACCACTGATCAGACGATGAACGATGGGATGTTTAGAAGCTTTTGCATTTTATGCAAAATCAGACGAGGGAGACTCGTGTGCAGAATACGGGTGGAAATGATAGCAATGCGTGATTTGTCACGGCCAAGTAGTTCAAAGAGTTGGGACCACCAGAATTCTGGGGAAAGCCGGATCCGATTAAGGCGGAGATGTGGGTCAAGAAAATTACCAAGATATTTGATGTCTTGGGATTCACGGAGGAACAGAAGGTTCCATTCGTCACTTTTATGTTCCGTAATGAGGTAGATTACTGGTGGGAATCTGTGAAACGTACCATCCAATTTGCACTTTTCGGATGTCTTGGGAGACATTTCAAAAACTGTTCAATGACAAGTACTTTCCTAAAAGTATTTGTCATATGAAGGAAGTAGAGTTTATTAGACTGGAACAAAACAACATGACAGTGTCCCAGTACGAGGCGAAGTTCGCAGAGTTATCCAGGTTTGCACCTCATTTGGTGGAAAATGAGGAACGTATGACGCGGATGTTTCTGAGAGGTCTGAAACCCGATATACGTCAATATCTCATTTTTCATAAATTTTATCTACATTCAGATGTTGTCAACAGGGCTCAATTATTAGAGCGAGATAATGAGTACGTTCAACTGAGGGACAACAACTGGAGTCGAATTGGATGACAAAGAAATATCGTGAGAGTAATGATAACCAGCGGGGAGGAAGGAATACAGACAAAAGTGGTAATCACTCTGGTGGTAATCGTGGCCATGATAATAAAAGAAGCGAGTCGGGAGGAGATTTTAAAAAGAGAAGGTACAACAACGATAATGTGAAGACGTCCGCACCAGCAGAAATTGTTTCTAAGGGAGGAGAATGACCACCGGTCGTATGCTATAAATGCGGGAAAGAGGGACATATCATTAAACCCCCTAGCAGTTCAAGGTATGTTATAATTGTGGAAAGGAAGGACATATCGCTTCGAGATTGTACTATAAGCGAAACCAAGTTCAAATGGATGGTGACTCAAAAGGTCATCCCGGAAAAAAGTCAAAGTCAATGGTTCCTGGAAGAGCGGTTGTCGTGACTGGCCAAAATGCGAGGAACCCAAACGAGGTGATCACGGGTAAGCTAGTCATAAATTCTTGCGAAGTTTATACCTTACTAGATACCGGTTCTACCCATTCTTTTATCTCTCCTACTTGTGCTTAATGTTTAAACTTGACTTCAGAGAAATTAGACTTTGACCTATCTGTGGAGACTCCGTTAGGAGAAACTTTCATTACATCCACTGTTTATAAATCTTGTTTGATCCAAGTTGGTACCATCACATTACCTGTTGATCTTATTTCTTTAAAGATACTTGATTTTGATGTGATTTTAGGGATTGATTGGTTGACCACTCATCATGCCAAAATTGATTGCTTTCGTAAGGTTGTTAGTTTTCATATTCCTAACCAACCTGTTATACGAATTCAAGCAACTAAACCACTAAAATCAATCACTGTCATATCCAACCATAAAGCTATTCGTTTATTGAAAAATGGAGGTTAAGCTTTCTTAGCCCATGTTATGGATTTGAATAAAGACACGTCAGATTTGAATAAAATTTCTGTTGTTAGTGAATTTCCTGAAGAACTTCCTGGTCTACCCCCGAAACGTGAAGTTGAATTCTTTATTGACCTTGAACCGGGTACAAAACCCATTTCTAAAACCCCATATCGAATGGCTCCTATTGAACTTCTGGAGTTAAAGGTCCAATTACAGGAGTTATTAGACATCGATTTCATTCGTCTTAGTACGTCTCCTTGGGGTGCTCCTATTTTATTCGTAAAGAAGAAAGACAGGAGTATGCAACTTTGTATTGACTACCGAGAATTAAACCATGTCACCATCAAGAATAGGTATCCACTACCTCGCATTGATGACCTGTTTGACCAGTTGCAAGGAGCACAATTCTTTTCAAAGATCGATCTTCATTCTGGATATCCTCAGCTGAAGATTAAAATTGAGGATATTCCAAAGACGCCTTTTCGAACTCTGAAGACGGGCATTATGAATTCTTAGTCATGTCTTTTGGATTGACTAATGATCCTGCTGCTTTCATGGATATGATGAACTGAGTATTCAAGGAATATTTGGATCAGTTCATTATCGTCTTTATTGATGACATCCTCATCTATTCCAAAAGTCGTGAAGATCATGAGCACCATTTGAAGCTGATACTTGAAAGGTTTCGTGAAAACAAGTTATATGCCAAGCTGAAGAAATGCGAGTTCTGGCTTGAGAAAGTAGCATTCCTTGGGCACGTGGTGTCAAAACATGGAGTATCTGTTGACCTGGAGAAGATTGGAGCAATATAGAGTTGGGAGAAACCTTAGTGCGTAGCTTTCTGGGCTTATCTGGTTATTATCGGAGATTCGTAGAAGGATTTTCTCGAATCCCTACTCCGTTAACTCAGCTGACTCAGAAAGATACAAAATTCGTATGGAGCGAGTAATCCGAGAAGAGTTTCCAAGAGCTCAAGAGGAGACTCATTTCGGCACCTGTTCTGGCAATACCATCTGGTTCGGATGGATTTGTTATCTACAACGATGCTTCAGGGAAAGGGTTAGGATGTGTTCTCATGCAACATGGGAAAATCATAGCCTATGCCTCACGACAACTCAAAGAATATGAGAGGAATTATCCTACTCATGATTTGGAGTTGGTAGCAGTCGTATTCGCGTTGAAAATTTGGAGACACTACTTGTATGGGGAGAAAGTGGAGATTTATACGAACCATAAAAGCCTCAAATATTTCTTCACCTAAAAAGAACTCAACATATGGCAACGACGTTGGCTCGAGCTGTTGAAAGATTACGACCATACTATTCAATACCATCCTGGAAAAGCGAACGTTGTAGCTGACGCTGTGACGCCCCCAAATTCGGGTATCTTCCAACCCGACATATGGTGTTACACTGTACTTATAACCATACAACCATTCCATTGAAATACAATAAAATGAATGTAATTACTATCTTCTTATTACAATCAAAATATAATCCTTCCCAGGTTCATAAACCAATTACATAGTTCGTAGTTCATAATGTATAATACATACAAATATACCAATCTATTACACGATGGCTAAGTATCCATCTTAGCTTTGCCCTTATCTCTCTTAGCTTTCTCAGTACGTTCATCCTTAACTGCTGTCATATAATTCACGCAAGAAGTGAGCAAAACAAGCTCAGCAAGTTTAACAAAGGATAACAGTAATACCACATTCTTGAATTATACAATAATTCATACATACCTGAACAAATAGTTATGAAGTATTATGAAACAATAATACTTTAACATTTTATATCATCAATCCCCAAAGTATAGAGTAGATTAGGAATTCTGAACCAGTCTATAGACCATGAACATTAACTTTCTGTTTTCATACTTGAAAAGGACATCACAGCACTAAGGCCGTACATCCGCATTACTTACGAGCACTTCTAGGTGATCAGCCTATAGTACTCTATGTTGATCAACACTCATTCATTAAACGTATTTACGTTTAATATTTGGCAAACTCGCGTGACCATCGAATAATCGATGAAAAATACTTTTGTTTGTTCATAGACAAACCTTACCTTCACATTCGTACCAATTACTAGGCATATGATAGCGTTAACATTTCTATATAGAAAGATATGAATATCAATCAGTCTATATCTTACGAGTAGTCTAGCCGAGTTAAATCTGGCATTGACCCTTTCTTTAAAACCAGTCATGAAATTCGGTACAATGAATCACATAAAACTTGGCTAACTTGAAAGTTAGACAAGTGTTAAGAAAACTTTCCTTTTAGCATCTTAAAATAACTTAATCGACTGACCACAACCTTTATAGAATCTACATGATATATTCACATAGCACACTGTAATTAGCTATCAAAAAATTACTCACATTTTTTTCTAAAAACTTATTTCTCTTCTATGTCTAAGTCAACTTAATATTAATAATAAAGTCAACTCGACTTACTACCTTTCATCCCGAATTATTAACCAACTGACGTTCTTAAATCGGACTCGAACATCGTTGATAAAGTACCAACTTTGTTCATCATTCATAACTTATTAACATACATTAAATTCCTAAGTTTCAATACCATATACCTTAGTATAGGTAGTATAGGAATAGTTTTAATACACTTATGAAGTACACAAACATTACTTCTTTAGGCCTCTAAACAATTGAAGTTCAAAACCTAAGTCATGTATCAAAAGCCACGCACTTTGCAGCCATGTATTTACATACTAGTTCAAGACCTGAAATGCCATTTCAGCTTTCGATAAGTTGTGTCTCTGGCCTGCATACGCAGCGAGACTTTACTCTATCAGTGGCGCTACGATGCCATTTAGCAGTATGCAACTACACTATGCCGACGTTGCGGCGTAGCATTTAACACTATGTCTAGCGCCGCGGCGCCAAACCTCAGCACCAGAATTTTTCAACAGATAAATATTTTAGTGAGATTCCCGGAGCCATAACTTCTTCGTTATAAGCCCGATTTGGTCCGTTCAAAAGCCTACACGTCATAAATGACATACTCTATGCGTTCATATAAAAATTCGACACTTTCGAATCCGTTAACTCAAAATTCACAATTGAGTTCATTTTCTAAGCGTTCGTAAACGATAATGAGCGTTCAATGCTCGTTTTCTTCATTTTAAGTCGGAATCTGACGATTCTCAAACCCACAACTCTTAAATACCCAATCTCACGTGTTGACATTAAAAAACAACATTTTCAAGTCTCACGGCAACTTTCGACCTCCAATTCAGAATTTTAACGTTTTCGACGTTCAACGTCTATTTCCGTGAAATTCGCCATAACTTCGTTACTAACGTTCTCTAGGCCAAATCTCATGGAATACTCCATGGATTTCATATCTACATCCTAACCAAGCAAGATGCATATATTAACATATTGATGGAGTTCAACCATTTATCAACAATCGATCTCAACAATCAATATTTTCATGGTTTGAAACTATATCGAACCTCATAATTCTTATGATCTCGTGACTTATAGAGATTGAATCTATGTTAAGTCATCTTTAATCCACTATACAAGACACATACCACCTATTTATGATTCTCCATGATAAAAGAAAATCAAAAGAGATGAAAATGAGAAACAAGGAGTATTACCTCAAGAACTCTTATGAAATCTCTTGGAAAACTCTAAGTCAAAGTTTCCAAAGTGTATGATTTGTTGAGTCTAACTCTCTTTCTCTCTCAAATAATCTAGGTTGGGCAATTGAAAAACTCCCAAATTACCAACCTTAGCTTTCTATTTATAGAGAATGAAATGGAGGGCAATCTAGATAATAAACAACCCACTTCCTTACTATTCACACTTGGCCACCAAGTAAAATGCTTGATGACCAAGCATCAATCTTGCCTTGCACACCAAGGTCCGGCCCACGCTTGCCCATGGGTTATCCCCATGGGTTTTACCCATTCGGTGACCCACCAGTTCGATCCACGGTTCGATTTTCTTGCATTGGGCTTAACCAATCTAATATTGGGCCTTGAATTGGGCTTAATCGACTAATCCCTTGGGCTTTCTCATTCAATTGATTGGACTAAACATAATCCAACCCACATGAATTAACATTAAGTCCTAACTTAATTCCCTAATACAAATCGTATTCTATACGTACAATTCACGCATTCTCCCCGTATAATACTCGTACAAAAATCGTATTATACTTCGTGTTTACCCATCGTATTACAAATAGATACTAATTAGTACCATATTTGTATAACACTTGCTTTAACTATAACACAATTCTTCTACTCATTTTATTTCCTTCTCGGAAATCAATATACTCAACCCTTAGGTTTTAAGTCCGTAGGCGAAAACTTTGTTTGCCATAAATGAAATATTATCAGATATTTCATATCATCTCGATATTTTATCATTACGCATTTCTCATAATTTCAAAATAATTCCTCGAACAGAAACGGATGAATAGTGTTTTTACGGGAATTTCTCGAAAAATATTTATTTTCGTCTTGGAAATTCTAAACAATTAATTCTAGCACGTAGCCAGATTACTAACCATATAAACACATTCTAGATCATAGAACGACATTCACATAGCTTACTCACATAATAAATCAATTAAATTCATTTAATTCACATAATCAAATAAAAATTTAATTGTCATAAAAATCCGATTTTCTAAAAATTATGCATTTATCGAGTAGAAAGATCATATCTTGGTACGAAAGTGCGATATTGTCAACGCAAAGGCCCATTTTGTATAACTCGCAAAGGATGGAGATAAAATTAAAGATTCTAGGGACCCACATGATGATGGCGAATATACGAGTAGAACCAACTTTAATCGACAAAGTTAAAGCTACTCAAGCTACGGACCTGGGGCTGATGCGTATGAAGAAGAAAATGCAAGAAGGTGCTATTCCAGAAGCAAGAATCAATGAAGAAGTAATACTTCGAGTCAACTTCAGACTTTGTGTTCCTAACTATTCTGACTTAAAACATAGAATCATGATGGAGGCACACAACACACCGTTTGCATCCATCCTGGGAGTACCAAAATGTATCATGATCTCCGACATAAATTTTGGTGGAACAATATGAAGAGAGAGATCGCGAAGTTTATCTCGAGATGTTTAACTTGTCAACGTGTAAAGGCGGAGCATCAAGTGTCAAAGGGTCCATTGCAACCACTTGAGATTCCAAAATTGAAGTGGGAACACATTACCATGGATTTCGTTACGGGTCTTCCCACGGTTTCTCAAGGTATAGATGCGATTTGGGTTATTGTTGATAGATTGACTAAGTCTGCTCATTTCTTGCCTATACGTGAGACATATTCCCTTGAACGTCTTTCTCGTATGTACTTGAATGAGATTGTGAGGTTGTATAGCATGCCAGTATCCATAGTTTTGGATCGTGACCCAAGATTCAATTCACGATTTTGGGTTAGCTTGCAGAAAGCTATGGGCACGGATTTACGATTCAGTTCGGCATACCATCCTCAAATGGACGGATAATCAGAGAGGAATATTCAAACCCTTAAAGATCTATTAAGACTCTGTGTCCTTGATTTCAAAGGAAGTTAGGATAAGTACTTGCCATTGGTGGAATTCTCCTACAACAACAGTTATCAAGCAAGTATAGGCATGGCTCCATTCGAGGCGGTGTATGGACGAAAGTGTCGTTCTCCAGTATGTTGGGAGGAGGTAGGTGAAGCAACGTTGTTGGGACCAGAATTTGTACGCATGACTACAGAAAAGATCCAAATGATTCGGCAACGTATTCAAACCTCACAGGATCGAAAAAAGAGTTATGCTGATCTTCATCGAAAGGACGTGGAATTTAATATTGGGGATCATGTATTATTACGTGTTGCTCCATGGAAGGGAGTTACAAGATTCAGGAAGAGAGGAAAGCTCAATCCACGATTTATTGGTCCATTTTAGATTCTTGACCGAGTAGGAAATGTGGCCTATAGACTCGCGTTACCTCCAAGCATGTCTCGTGTTCATAATATTTTTCACATATCTATGCTTCGTAAATATATGAAAGACCCGAACCACATTATTGAGTTAGAACCAGATGAGATAGCTGAAGATTTAACATACGAAGAGGTACCTGTTAAGATCTTGGATAAGAAAGAGCATGTCCTACACACAAAGGTTATACCACAAGTTAAGGTTTTGTGGAGGAACCATGCTATTGAGGAAATGACCTGGGAGTTGGAATCGGAAATGAAAGCGAGGTACCCTCACCTTTTCGAAACACCAGGTACGTACGTCAATTTCGAGGATGAAATTTTATAAGGAGCAGAGGTTGTAAGACCACAACTTATTATAAATAAAATTGAATTTTCCACTATTCATTATTCTAAATTAATAAGGTGTTAATTTGATATAATGCTTTGGTTATGGGTGAAATGTGCAAATTTTACAAAATAAGCAAGTGGTTATAAAATATTCATTTCTGTCGGGGAATATTCGTTTGGTCGTGGAATATTCTTGTTGTTTTAGAATATTCGCATGCACGCGAAGCAAAACCATTTAATGGGCCCCATAACAGAAAACGATTGGATGAAGGAAAATGACAAGTATGAGTTTTTATAAATAACGGCGTAATTGTTACCGTTAACACTGTTGAAATACCTTGTGGTTAAAATACAGTAATATGCGTGGTTGCACAGTAGCACACGGTATTGCATAGTATTTTTGAATTATTGATCCTTACGTAAGAAGGCACTACTCAATAATTGTTACAGTAATTACTGTTTAATATTTTATTTTATTGATTCAATAATTACTGCGTTGATAGTTTATATTATTGTTGTTTCAATAATTGTCACTGTACAGTATTTCCCATTATCAGATCAATAATTCATATTATTTGAATAATATTATTAGATAGCATTATTGGCAATGTCTAGAAAGTTCTGTCAAGGAGAGGTTTGGTCACCTAATTGCGCGCCAGTAAGGAGAAATCCTTATCGAAAAGCCCCATCTTTCTTGGGAACTGCCTGGTTGTCATTATTGTGATTCTGTAATATTATTTGTGAATAATTAATTATTGATTTATATGATAAGAAAATATTTATTTTATGTGGATATAAATGATGGATTTATTTATGTGGTTATAAATGAAGGAATTAATGTTGAGGTGTTTTATCAGTATTTTGTCGAATTTGAGGTATTAAAAGATCAAATCGGTGTTCTTAAAGCTCTATTGCTTGAGTTATAATTTTAATCCGACCATTGGATCGTTGTGATTTTTGGATATGTTATACATATATAAGTTGAGTATATATCCACAAATTTTGAACCGTTAAAAATTAACGTATGATTTGTTATGAATTTTAAGAGGTGTTGAAAATCATCCGTTTGTGGATTTCGGATATTTTCTGTCTGGAATTTGGAAAAACTTAAAGCTACAAAGTTGTAGAGAATTCGATTTTGTGTGGAATGGATATAAAATTCATAATTTTTGATAAACGGGCTATTTTCTATGAATTACTGAAGTTTCAGAAAATAAAATAATTTTTATTAAAATTTGGTGGGACCCACTTTTTTTTTTTTGAAAACATGTGGGCTGCTAAAATATTCCAAGATGGCATCTCAATTAATTCAATTGAGGCATGTGTAGAATTTGAATAAATAATAATAATATTTTATTATTTTAGTCTTCTATGGCGTTCTAGCATTTTCCTATAAATCGGCACTTAGGTTAGAATTGAAAATCACACCAGAAACAAGTTTTCTCTCTCTCTATATTATCGAGCGTATTTTAGTGAGTATTTAGATACTTTGAGAGTTGCTATTCAGTGCAAGTTTCCTTGGACTTTATATCCGATATTCCGAACAGAAGTACTATCTTTTTGAGGTAAGGGATGTTATTTTTTTTGTAATGATGTTATTCTTTCAATATCATTATACCAAAATATTGGTATGAATTTTATTGTGGAATTTCTACCTTTTTGTGTCGGGGTTACTATTCACGTATACGACACTATTCACCGAAAAATGAAAATTTTCCTTTTTGTCCAAGATGTCTATTATGGTTGCTATCTTTGATTGTATCCATGTTTGATATTTATTTTTGAATTCTACTTCACAATTGGTTATTATGAAATATTATTGAACTTGGATAAACTGTTATACGAATTCCTAATATTTGTCCTTCTGTCTCATTGGATTTGTTTTCTTTAAGATATTTTTCATCATCCTCAGTCCTAAATGATGATATTACTGAATTTCTTTGGCCTGTAGTGCAAAGATGAATGATTAACTGATTAATATCTTTGGCCCGTAGTGCAAAGATGAACAGGTGTAGAGATGAACATGACCGACTGGTGATACCAATGAATATCTTTGGCCTGTAATGCAAAGATGAATATTTGATTAAAGATGTATATTTATTGTTGTAACATGGATAAAATATTGATGATGGACTTTTAAATCTTAGAAGATAGTAGAACTCATTCTCTACTTGACTCTTCTAATGGATTATTGTTTCCGCTGCAGTTATTGATCTAAAACTTGTTGTCTATTATATTCAATCATATTTTTCCCTGTTTAAGATGAAGGATAATTTGGTGTATATTATCTTAGTCATAATGTTCTTTACTAGGCTAGTTGAGCTCACCCTTTTCCTTTTTGTTCCATTTTTTTCTCAGGAGGTGAGAATTTAGCAGGGACTAGCCGGGGTATGGAGTGATGATTCAAGATAACTGTTTTAGTAGTCATCACTATTTTGTAAAATAGTGCATCAATAATTGTAATGAGGAATTTATTTGGGTGTGGATATTGTCTAGAAGACAATATTTGTATTTAAACTCACAGCATGTGTTGTCGTATTTTGTACGACAATTATAATAATAAAGTTGTAGTTGTTGTCTGTACCATGTATTTGGCGACTCAAAATGGGTGATGTATACCTATTTTTGGGGTGTCACACCCCAGATATCTATTTGACAACCAGTTGTGAATCACTGTAGATGACTAACTTCTGAGCTTCCAGGCTTCGGGCCAACCGAAGTTCAGCTAGAATGACTTCATATTCTGCTTCATTATTCGTGGCTTTGAACTGAAACCGAATAGCTTGCTGGACTTTAAACCCTTCAGGACTTATCAGAATAACCCATGCTCTGCTGATGTCCAAAGTTGATGATCCATCCACATATAGAGTCCACGAAGTCTACGCCGGTTGAATTTCAGTAACCGTACCCACATCTGGTTCTGTGAAGGAACATTCTACCACAAAATCTGCTAATGCATGTCCTTTAATTGATGCTCGGGGATGATATTCCAAAGAAAATTGATTCAATTCCACCGCCCATGCAACCAGTCGACCCGAGACTTCTGGCCTATGCAGTACCTTTTTCAACGGTTGATCCGTATACACCACCACCAACTGACCCTAGAAATAGTGCCGAAGGTTTCTACTTACGATTATTAGGGCATAGGCGAACTTTTCCAAGTTTGGGTATCTTATCTCTACATCTCGAAGAACATGGCTGACATAGTATACTGGGAACTGCATTCCTCCCTTGTCCCATACCAGTGCTGCCCCCACTGCCATCGAGCTTGCAGCCAGATATAAATACCAAGGCTCTAAAGGGATCAGTTTCATCAGTAATGGTGCCAAAGATAAATATTTCCTGATCCCTTGGAATGCATCTACACACTCTGAGGTCCACTAAAAACTTTTCTCGTTCTTGGGGCCTTTCAAAGTGTCAAAGAATGGCAAACATCTTTTCGCTGATCTTAATACAAACCTTCGAAGGGCCACTATCCGACTTGTTAACCTCTACACGTTTTTGTATGTCTTCGGGGATTTCATGTCTAGGATTGCCTGAATTTTCTCAAGGTTCACTTCGATGCCCCTCTTACTGATCAAATACCCCAGAAACTTTCCTGACCCCAATCTGAAGGTACACTTGGTCGGATTCGAACGCAACTTGTGTCTCCTGACTATTTCAAAGCAGCTTTCCAGGTCCTCGAGATGGTTACAAACTGACATGCTTTTCACAATCATGTTGTCCACACAGACCTCCATGCTTCGACCTAACTGCTTTATGAACACGAAGTTCATCATTCGATGATACGTTGCCCCGACATTTAATAGTCTGAAGGTCATCTTCCGATAAGCATAAATGGTCTGATTCATGATGAAACTCATCTTCAAGATATCCTCCTTACTCATTGAGATCTGATGGTACCCCGAAAAGGCGTCCATGAAACTTAGCATACCATATCCCGAGGTGGCGTCGATCAACTAGTTTATGTTGGGCAAATGATAGAAATCTTTCGGGCATGCCTTGTTCAAGTCCGTGTAATCGATACATAATCTCCACTTCCAGTTCTATTTTAGAATCAAAACCACATTAGCCAACCACTCAGGTTAGTCAATCTCGAAGATGAATTCTGCTTCCAGGAGCTTGGCAATTTCTTCATCGATGATCTTCTATCTTTCAGGGGCAAAAACTCTTCTTTTTTATATGATTGGCTTTCTCTTCGGGTCTACATATAACCTGTGTAGTGCCACCGATTCATCCACTCCTGACATGTCACTAGGTTCCCATGCAAAGATTTTGGCGTATACCCAAAGCAGATCTATCATCCCCGTATGGAACAGTTCTGTCAGCCCCGATCCAATCTTGATTAATTTCTTTGTATTCCCTTGGACCAGCTCCACATCCTCCGTTTCTTCGGCAAGCAGGGCCAATGGTTCTGTACTACTCTTAGTGAATAGCTCTATTTTAATGGCCATTGTCTACTTCTGCTTACTGACCCCGACCCCTGAAGAGATCAAAGTATTCTGATAACACCTTCGGGCAATATTTAAGAACACCCCGACCCCTGAAGAGATCATTGTTGTCCCATCAATAATGATACTCGACTAGGGACATTTAAGAACAATGATACTAATTATAATTATATAATCTCATGTTCAAGTCACATACTTGAAACTATATAATTTGTATCACTATTCTAAGGATTTTTTATTATGTTAACATTTATATAACGCAGTAAATAAAACCATAATAAAATCATTCATTTATTCAATCAAATATAATATCAAAACATTAAGCAATTATATCAAATAATTGGCCTCTAGGGCATAAACTCTAACAATCTCCACTCGCCATAGCCTGTGATTGTAAAAAGTACTAACAGCCCTCCTTCTAGCGCCAATGTTAACGCCAAGTTTCGCTGGCGCGTCCAATCACCAAATCCACACGCTTAAACCTGTACAATAACATATCACACACAAAGCTTGGCGACTTGTGCCGCCGAGGGATAGCTCTGGTGTGAGAATAAGTACATGCCGTTCACAAGGTTTAACAATGGAGGCTTTAGTGTTTAGTACTCAAAAGTGTATTACCTGTTAATTGAAGTCAAACCTTGTATTTATATCCATTCTCACTACCTTAGAATCCATCTCCGAGTCGGTTTAGGACTCCTAAATATAGTAGTTACCAAAATTTGGGTCCAACACAATCTCTTTAAAAGGTCTAAGTGGAACCCAATCCAAAACTACCTTGGGAGTTAATTATCCGAGTATGGTTAGGATTAGGACCCCTAACCATTTAGAGCCCTTATGACTCTAGACTCCATACAAGGATTAACCCACTGTACAGGCCCAATCCAACTGACTCCAAATATACCGGTCTGGGCTCCAGCCCAAAGGACTCGGATACCCGACCCCAAACGCCATCAACCCGAGGAGGACTGCGGCCTAGAGGACTCGGATGTTCGAACCCAAACACCTTCAACACCCCTGTTGGCTTCGGCCCAATGGGCTCAACAACCCCTTCTAGTGCCAAGCCTTCAGCCCATATAAGGGTTGGTAAATTACTCCTGAATAATATGAATTATTGATATGGAAGAAATATTTGTAATGTAACGATCGAGAAAATCAGATCATTTGTAAAATACTTTTATTTGGTTAAATAATGAATAAAATTATTTTATAATGAGTAAGCAAGATGAATGTCATTCTATAACCTTATAGTGTTGGAATGTCGTAGTATTTTGGCTACATGGTAGAATTAAAGTGTTTGAATTTCCAAGACGAAAATAAAAGTTTTCTGACAAATTTTCCAAAAAACACTATTCATAGATTTCTGCTCGGGAATTATTTTTCAACTTCCGAGAAATATGTAATGATAGAATAACAAGGAAGGATGAATAATGTAATAATAATTCAAGTATGGCAAACACAGTTTTTCGCCTGCGTATTAAATTCAAGAACGTTAGGGAAAGTGAAACATTAAGGAATAAACGATGATCGTATGATGTGTTAGTATTGTGCGAGGTAATGAATATGAGTATGATACGAGGTATTATACAAGTATGTGTAAATGATGGTATGTTGTATATAATGAATGGGTATACGAGTTAGCATACAAGAGGAATACACAGACAATACGTTATAAGCTTTAAGCTAAATGTATTGGACTTGTAGGATTTGTGTAGAAGTTGTACAAGCCCAAGTGAATGAATGTTAAAGCCCAATGTTTGTTAATGCAAGCCCAAATTTTAAGTTAAAGTTATTTAAACTTAAGCCCAAACTAAGAACAGGATCCGTGGATCGAACCAATGGGTAAGAAAAACCCATGGGGAAACCCATGTGGGCCCCATGGATCACATGGCACCATCTTGGGGACCAAGTAAAGTGGTTTTACTTGGTGACCAAGGATGAATAGTAAGGAGGTGATTAAGGAGGTGGATTAAGGAGGTGGAAGGGCTTTATGTCTATTATACCCTCACTTTGGAAATTCTATAAATATGAGAAGGTTGCTAGATTATTTGTTTGTTCAAAATTCCACCAACATCCTAGAGATTTCATATTTAGAGAGAAAAGTGAGTAAAAGTTATACTTGTTATACAAAGAAGGAAGAAGAAGAATTAAGCAAGAGAACTTCAAGGGTAAGAATACTAAACCATAACTCTTCGTCTCTTCATTTAATAAAGAAGTGAGTAGTGGTAGGGCATGTAACGCCCCAGAAAATCGAATCTTTGTAAATACTTTTAATAATGAATAAAATAATATTATTTATTATTATTATGTGTTAGTAAGATGAATGTCGTTCTATAACCTAGAAACATCGAAATGTCGTAGTATTTTAACTGCGTGGGAGAATTAAAGTGTTTGAATTTCTAAAATGAAAATAAAAGTTTTTCGAGAAATTTTCCAAAAAACACTATTCATCGATTTCTGCTCGAGAATTATTTTTGAACTTCCGAGAAATACGTAACGTTATAATATCAAGGTGAGATTGATTATGTAATAATAATCTAAGTATGGAAAACGTAATATTTCGCATGTGGACCTAATTTAGGAACGTTAGGTTTATTAAGCGTTAAGGAAAGAAAGTTGTAATCGTATGATGCGTATGCATTGTACGAGGTAATGAACGTAAGTATAATGCGACGTATTATACTATTAAGAATGGAGAATGAAATAACGTATATTACGAATAAATATACGAGCTAGCATATGAGAATTATATATGTTAAGTTGTTAATTAAATGTAATGGACTTGTAGGATTATTAGCTTAATGATAGAAGTCCAATAGAATGTGATACTCAAGCCCAAGTGTTTGATAAATCATAAGTCCAAACTATTGTAGTATAAGCCCAACAAGAAATTAGCTAGATTAATTAGCAAGCCCAATATGATAAGCCATGATCCATGGAGCAAATCATGTAATGTGGGTAGACTTGATGGGCAAACACTTTGTGTGGTGATCAAGTGTTGTGATAAGCAAGAAAGGAAATTGGCTAGCAAGTTAACTTAGAGTCAAATTAATGAATAGTAAGGAGGTGTATTAAGGAGGTGATTAAAGGAGGTGAAATGTCAAAATGACTAAAGTACCCTCACTTTGACAAGCCTATAAATAGAGAGCTCTCAATTCATTTGATTGCTTAATTAAAATTTCCTCTCAACTCCTCTCAAGTTAAGTAACTTAAGTGTTAGAGAGAATAAGCACTTTTAAATCAAAGCTTCTTTTGTTAGATTTTCCAAGAAGAAGAAGTTAGACATCAAAGGTAATGATCTTGTGTCCAATATTCTTCCATCTCTATCATAATAGGATGATAAGAGAAGTGTATTAATGAACATGTATGCTAAGAACATATAAGAATTGAGTTATGAATGGACTTAAGCCGAATAAGTTAAATAAGCAACTTGAACCTAAATAAGTTGATAAACTTGTGAAGAACTTGTCATATGATGTTAGTATGTTCAATATAGTATGAGAACATTGATTGATGGACTTAAGTTCATAGTAAGTCATAAGCATGAGAATTTGTGGTTAATAAGTTGATTAAGTCATTGACTTATGAGAATAAGTCAAAACCTAATTTGTCAATAAGTTGGTTTAATAAGTAACTTGAAATGTTCATGTGTTTGTTAATATCCATTTAGAAAGATTAGTAATGAAGCTTTGCCGGAATTCACACGATTGGACGTTAAGCGTCGAATTCGTGAAATTCTCGAAATGGAACTCGTACTTTGTGTTTGAAGTCAGAAATGTTAGTTTTCGATAGAGACAAGTCATATTTGGCATTTTAGAGTTGCGGACTCAAAAATGACCGAATTCTAATTTAGAACAAAGAAACGAGCGTTGAACATTCACAGACGTTTATCATTTTCGTTAAAAATGAACTAATAGGTGAAATTTTAGCAAACGAAGTCAAATAGATAAAATTTTTGCATGAACGCATAGAGTATGTAATTTGTGAACCGTAGGCTTTTGAACGAGCCAATTCGGACTTATAACGAAGAAGTTATGAGTCCGGAAGTTTCGTAAAATTTTAAGTTTTGCAAACTAGCTGAGGCACAGTTGTTGCCATGCCATGCTAACCCAAGGCCAATAGGTGGTGCCGCAGACCGTAATAAAGATGTCGAGCATACTGCTAACTCGTCTTGCATGACGAGAGATGAAGAGTTAAATGTGGCACTGCCGCTTGATCCGAGTTTTTGACAGACAAGAATGTTTACAAGTATAGAAGGAAAGATAACTCATTTGTAATGAACTAAGGTGTTAATATAACATTGTTAAAGCATTGTTAAACACTTAATGTATGATGATTAAAGGTTAATAATCAATTAAAGATGAACATAATTTAAAAGAAGTAACGAAAAGCTGGAAACCATAATAACAGATCTAAGTCAGGATTTAGATTGAGATGAAGGGTAAGATATAATAATATACCTACTTGATTATATAAGACTTAATGTGGTATGTTATATGATCATGTATTGTAGAGACTTAGAGACTTAAAGAGTACGTGTGATAATCAGTAAGCAAACGTTAAAGGAAAGTACTCTAACCCTTGTTCTAGTTCAGTCTGGACAAGCCTTGTAATTCTTGTATTCTTTCGCATGAAATCTTGAATGATAAAGTCAAAGCTAATTCTTTCGGCTAGACTTGTATTATGAATCTATCAAGCATGATTAATGTTTACCGAGCTATATTGGTGTGGTTTCAATCTAAGACCAAGTATGCTAAAAATGTTTTTGTCGTTTAACGATAGGCACGTGAGGTTGCCATAACTTAAACGTATACACGTTTAATGAATGTAGTGTTGATCAACATAGAGTACTATGGGTTGATCACCCAGAAATGGTCATAAGAAATGTCGGACTTATGGACTTAGTGCCGGGATGTCCTTTTCAAAAAACTTATGAAATGCTCAAGGTCTTGGACCGGAACTGATGTTTTACTGAATATTGTTGTTGTAAAACGTTTTGAAGGAAAAGAAGTGCTATTTTGAATTATCGATAGTACTTCATAACTATTGTTCAGTTATTGAAGATATACGAGTTCTATGTTTCAAGCATGTTGTTTATTAGAATTATAGTACTTGCTGGGATAGTCATGCTCACTCTTGCTTGAACTATATGAACAAAGCTAAGATCGAACGGACCGAAGGCTCCGGCAAGGATAAGGGTAAGGCGAAGACAAACCCTTAAAGTTCTTATGTAATAGTATAGATGAACAATTGTAATATATTTGATATTATGTCAAGAACAAATGTACGGGTTATAAAGAACCTGGGGAAATGTAATATTATTTCTAATATATGGAAGTCATATTCGTCCTTTTGAGACTTTTCAATGGAATGAATGTATGAATGGTAGTACCGTGTAGCACCATCTGTCGGGTTGGAAGAGACCCAGATTTGGGGGCATCACAGGGCATGCTTGTTAAGGAGTGATAAGGATGGTTATTAATGGATGAAACCTTAATAAACTATGTGAAAGTGAAATCATAAGTATAAAAGTTATAAACCATTGAAAGTCATTGAAGAATTGGATTATGTTGTTGTTGATGGACAAGTTTAAAACCATTATTTGTAGTCTTAGATTATACATGTGGTGATAATGGAATGAATCCATTTGGAACAGTGTAAAAATCTTAAGTAACGAAGTTATGACGGAATTTACAAGATTACACGATAATCATCGAAATCGTGAAATTCTCAGAATAGAAGTCAAAAGCTAGTATTGAACTCGAAAACGTTTGTTTTCGATGAAGAATAGTCTAAATATTCATTTTAGAGTTGCAGCCTTGAAAATGGTCAAATTCTGATTAAAAACGAAGAAACGAGCTATGAACGTTCATGAACGTTTATCGTTTTCGTAATAACAGACTTAAATGGTGAATTCCATGTTAACGGATTTGAAAATGTAAAATTCTTACATGAACACTTAGTTCATATGATTTGTGAGCTAATGGCTTTTGAACGAGCCAATTCGGACTTAAAATGAACAAGTTATGAGCCTGGGAAATTCACATAAGAAATGAACTGGGGTAACTGTCTGAGGCTCAGGGTCCGCGCCGCAGTGCAATCCAGAGAGGAAAGGCCGGCCACAGTCACCAAAGCAATTACTCAACCATCAAGAAAGTGGCACCGCAACGCTACCGGTAATGAAAGGATTTAGCGTAGCATGCCAGTCCGTAGAACATCTTGAAACTTCATGTACATGTACAATGTCATAGTATAAGGAAAGTTGGCGCCGCAACGCCAGAACTAGAAGGTAGCTAGTAAAGAAAGTTTTTTAATGTAAAATGAAAGATAATTGATTGAAGGTGAATTAAATCCTTAATAAACCTAAGGTAACATCTTTAAAGATGAGTATAACCTTAAGTAATACAACTAAAGGTTAATACAACTAAAGGTTGAAGAAAGATTACTTGAACCAATGTTAACAAATCTAATGAACGATTAGATTGAGAAGAAGGGTAAGGTACGTTAGGTTCCATACATGTATGATTATGACCTAATATGGTATGTATGGGGTTATGTATTTTAGAAAACTTAAAGACTCAAAAGGAAAAGTATTTAATTTGTAGAAGACGCTAAAGGCAAGTGTTCTAACCCTTGTCTGTGGTCATTCTGGACAAGTTTTACAATTCATAGATCTTGCACATGAATTAATGTATGATGAGGTCAAAGCCAGTTCTTTCAGCTAGACTTAATGTATATACTGGATTTCTTATAATCTATTGAAAAGTTATCAAAGTTGCTATCTTTTGCCAAACTGTTTTGGTATAGATTTCAAAGAAAGACTGAGTATGAATAAACAAATGTTTTGTCGTCGAACGACAGACACGTGAGGTTGCAAAAACTTAACGTAAATACGTTTACAGAAGAAGTGTTGTACAACATAGAGTACTATAGGCTGATCACCTAGACGTGCTCGTAAGTAATACCGGACTTACGGACTTAGTGTTGGGTTGTCCTTTTCATATAAAGAATGAATGCTTAAGGTCTTGGACCAAACTATATGTTTAATGAACGTGATTCATTGTGAAATATTTTAAAGGAAAAGAAGTGCTTTTTGAATTATCGATAGTACTTCATAACTATTGTTTAGTTATTGAAGATATACGATTCCTATATTTCAAGCATGTTGTTTAAATGAAAGTGTCATACTTGTTGAGCTAGTTATGTTCACTCTTTCTTGAACCATATGAATGCAGCTAAGACTGAATGACCTGAAGGATCCTCTAAGGATAAAGGAAAGGCTAAGGCAGAACACTAAACTGTCTATGTAATAGTATAGGTTTAATGTTGTAATTATTTGATATTATGACAAGAAACAAATGTATTGGTTATAAAGAACCTGGGAAGGGAATATTGTTTTGGAATATATAGAAGACATATTCACTCTTTTGAGTAATTTCAATTGAATGTATGTATGAATGGTAGTACCGTGTAGCACCATTTGTCGGGTTTGAAGATATCCGAATTTGGGGGCGTCATGTGGTGGTATCAGAGCTATAAGCGCAATGCATTAAGAACCCCGAGTCTCTCGCTGGTGACGTCCTTAAATGGGAATGCACCACATGCAGACTCTCCGTAGGGGACGCCGAGCTAATCAGTGGCTAGCTGATAGGTACCCTTGTGAGGTGCTATGGAACGAAGTACCATTAGCATCATAGGTTGGTATCAAAGCAATAGGTTATAAAACTTAAGGGGGGGGGAATAGAACCTTAAGTCATAACCTTAAGAAGAATTAAAGAAGTAAAAGATGAAATTAACCCTAAAAATGCATTAAATGTGATATGTGTTTTTATTATGCTAATGATGTTTACTAATCAAACTAATTTGTTTTATTGTAGATGTCAGGAGATAGCGTTATGTATAGGGATATACATGTTGATAGTGAAGTGTCGGTGAATCAAGTAGAGATTATACCGAACCTAGTAGCTGAAGAGTCAGAAGTGGTAGTTGTTGAGTCTGGAGACTCAAAAAACCTAGACCTCATGTCTATGTTTGATGGCATGTCTGAAGAGGGAGAGCAGATCCTCTGTTCCCAATTTCTCTGTCTCCTTGTGTCCCTCCACTTAAATTTTGACACCTAGTCTCTTACTTAACACTAATTAATTCTAAAATTAAATAAAAGGACATGTGTCAAAATTTAAGTGGGGGACAGGGAATTTGGGGATAGAGGATCTTGCATCCTGAAGAGGAGGTGGAGGTGGTGTCATTTAACACCATAGCACCTGCTGAAGAGATGACTACGGGGGAGTCAATGAAATCACTATTCATGATTGTATTGGATAGAAACATCCAATATGGAAAGGAGGTGAAGGAACTGAAGGAGGAACTACATGCTATCTTGGAGGATAAGAAGAGTATGGAGTCTATGCAGGAAGAGGAGCATGATGAGAAGGTGTTAGCTAAGGACAAGGTCCATGAGCTTAAACACGAGGTCTTTGAGCTCAAGCAGGAGCTAAAGACCAAGAAACAGAAGGTTAGCCGAATGTCCTATATACATGGGAGTTTGCATAGGGATTTTCAGCGACAAGTGGCTGAATATCCTGTGGAGGCAGGGCAGACTCGGCATACTATCAGCCGAGATGTGATAGTCAGTCTTACCAATTCCAACTATGAGAATGCCTTAAGGTAGATGTAATCTAGCTATTAGTTAGAGTAGAATAAATATGTAAATACGTTGTATCTTTGTAGTGACGTAAAACCCTCTTTTGTATAACAAAGGGTAGTCTTTTGTAAATCCCAATTTTTAGAAAGCAATTGCGGGAAAGTAATGTAATCAACTTAGGCTGCGTAATGTGAACGATGTAGTATTATATTACAAGAAGCAACACAATATAAGTTTTCTTTTATGGAACATGTTGTACAATGAGTATAAGTTATTGTTTAATAATGAATAATAACTAATTAACAAGAAGAAAGTAATAATGAAATGTTATTTATTTTAACAGAAAAATGTCACCAAGAAGAAGACAAAGAAATCAAGGAGTGAATGTAAATCACCGGAAGGTGGACCGGTTAATCCAATGCAGGAGTTCGTTAATTTATTAACGGCTGCCTTTAACCAGAATAGGGTAAATGTACCCTTAAATCCTGTAGTAGTATGGGCTACTACGTTTAAGGATTTTAAGAGTGTAGGTCCGCCGGAGTTCAAAGGAACTACGGACCCCATAGAAGCCCAAACGTTGGTGAAAGAGATAGAGAAGGCATTTGTTATTGCCAATGTTGATGAGGGGCAAAAGTTTGCTTTTGCTACCTACATGACGAAGGGGGAGGCTAACTTCTGGTGGGAGGTAAACCAGGCTAGGGCCGAAATAGATAACTTAACGTGGACATGGTTCAAGGAGATTTTCTTCGAGAACTACTTTCCCACGAGTATGCAGGGAAGGATGGAGATGAGGTTTCTTGAGTTAAAATAAGGGGAGATGACTGTTCCCCAATACGCTGCCAAGTTCAATAAACTTGCAAAGTTTGCTCCACATCAAGTGGACACGGAGGTGAGGAAGGCTAGGAGATTCAAGCAGGGCTTAAAACCCTAGCTCTATAGCCGGATATCAGTGTTCCAAATTACTTCTTTTGGGACTATTCTGGAGAAGGCGATAATCGCCGAGGGTGGGAATGAGGCTTTAAACCAATACCACAGGGAGAAGAAAAATAAGGGTAAAGTAGATGGGGGAGTGAAAATTGAGGGAGTCAGCGGTAGTGGAAATGGCCAGAAGAGAAGGGGTTTTAACTCTGTGAATACTGGAGTGAAGCAAGGAGATCCCAAGAAGAGGATGGAGGCGTGCAAGAATTATGGGAAGACTCACTTAGGAGTCTGTCTCAAGGGGACGTCGGTGTGTTTATGACAGGAGGGGCATATTTTGCCTAATGGTCCAAGTACGAAAAAGAACCATGGATGCTTCGTATGTGGATCAACTGACAATATAGAAAAGAACTACCCAAAGAAGGCGATGGATGAGAATAAGGGCGCTAATAGTTGTAAGCTAGCTATTAATGGTCCAGCTCAGCCAGGTAGGCCGATGGCCCGCACTTTTAACATGACGGTCCAAGATGCAGTTGCATTAGGGGATGTAGTTGCAGGTATTATCCCGATCAACGATATAAATGCTTACGTGCTGTTTGATTTGGGTGCTACTTGTTCTTTTATAGCATGTGACTTTGCTAAACGGTTAGAATTACTTCCCGAAAGATTGCTTGTACCTTTGAATATCAAGGTAGCAAATGAAGAAATAACTCCTGTTAAAAATATTCATAGGAGTTTTTGTGTAGATATACAAGGTTGTAAATTATCGGTAGATTTGATACCGATAAAGTTGGGAGAATTTAATGTTATTCTCGGGATGGATTAGTTATTTAACCATGGTGCAATAATAGATTTCCAAAATAAATGTGTAAATATTAGAACGTCGAGGCAACCTCATGTAGTATTTTACGGTAATAAATCGCCAGGACGTTCGTGTTGTCTTATAATGACACAAACTAGGAAATTGTTGAGGAAGGGATGTGTAGGTTATTTGTGCCATGTTGTGATACCCAAAGAGTGGGAGCAACGATGGAAAAAATACCTATAGTCAAAGAATTCGTGGATGTATTTCCAAGCGAATTACCAGGTCTTCCGCAGATAGGGAGATCGAATTCATAATAGATATTGTGTTAGGAGCGGCACCAGTTTTAAAGGCACCTTATCGTATGGCGCCAGTAGAGATGAAGGACCTGATGGTTCAGTTACAAGAACTGTTGGATAAAAAGTACATTTAACAGAGTGTTTCACCGTGGGGAGCACCGATACTATTTCTTAAGAAGAAGGATGGATCGTTAAGACTTTGTATCGACTATCGAGAGTTGAACAAGTTAACGATAAAGAATAAATACCCACTACCCAGGATTGATGATCTTTTTGATCAGTTGAAAGGGGCAAAGTATTTTTCTAAGATAGATTTGCGGACGGGGTATCATCAGTTGAAGGTTAGGAAGGAGGGTGTACCAAAGACAACATTCAAAACTCGTTACGGCCATTACGAGTTTCTGGTGATGTCATTTGGGTTGACGAATGCACCAGCTGCATTTATGGATATGATGAACAGAGTGTTCAAATAATATTTAGACAAGTTCGTCGTGGTGTTTATTGATGATATTCTAGTCTATTCTAAGATGCCAGAAGATCATGCTGAACACCTAAGAATAGTGTTGGAGACACTAAGGAAGGAGAAGCTATATGCAAAATTCACTAAGTATGAATTTTGGCTAGAAAGGGTATAATTTTTAGGACATGTTATCGACCAGGATGGGATTTCAGTAGATCCAGCGAAGGTGGAAGCAGTGATGAATTGGGAACAACCGAAGATTCATCCAAGATTTTTCTAAGATAGCTACTCCGTTGACTAACTTGACAAGGAAGACAGTGAAGTGCGTATGGACAGAAAAAAGTGTGAAGACAGTTTTCAAGAACTGAAGAAAAGATTGAGTGAAGCACTTGTATTGTCATTACCCGATGATACATGAAATTTCGTAGTTTATAGTGATGCTTCGCATAAAGAACTTGGTTGTGTGCTCATGCAGTATGGCAAGGTCATTGCGTATGCATCACGATAGTTGAAGGATTATGAGAAAGTTTACCCTACTCATGATCTGGAACTGGCCGCAGTAGTATTTACCTTAAAGATATGGAGACATTATCTTTACGGAGAGAAATGTGAGATATACACGGACCATAAGAGTCTAAAATATACCTTCACACAAAAGGATTTAAATATGAGACAAAGAAGATGGATGGAGTTGATAAAGGATTATGACTGTGATATCCTATATCACCCCGGAAAAGCCAATGTAGTGGTCGATGCCTTGAATAGGAAGGGTCGGGAAAAGTTGTCTATGTTAACGGCTCAAACTGAGTTAATAACAGAGATGACTAGAATAGAGTTGGAGGTGAGGTTACCGAATGAATCAGGATAGAGATTGTTTACAACAGAGATTCGATCTACCATTGTAGAGAGAGTTAAGGAAGTACATCTCAGAAATAATGAGTGTGATCAGATGAAGAAGCAGCTAGCAAAGGAAAAAGATATTAAGTATAGTCTTGATAACGAGGGGTTATTAAGATTTGAAGGAAGAATTTGGGTTCTGAATGAGACGAAATTAAAGGAGGAAGTGTTACAAGAAGCTCATAGTATGAGGTACTCGATTCATCCTGGTGGTATCAAGATGTATCAAGACCTTCGACAGAGTTTTTGGTGGCCGAACATGAAGAGAGAGATAGCAGAATACGTGAGTAGGTGCTTAACTTGTCCGAAAATTAAGGCTGAACATCAACGACCAAGTGGCTTGTTATAGTCATTGGAGATCCCATAATGGAAGTGGGAGCATATCACAATGGACTTTGTGGTGGGACTTCCAATTTCACAGAAAGGGTATGATGCTATTTGGGTAATAGTGGACCGATTGACAAAGTCGGCTCACTTTTTGCCGATTAGGGTCAAGTATAACTTAGATCAGTTAGCTAAACTTTATGTTAAGGAAATTATTTCCAGACATGGAGTACCAGTCTCGATAGTGTTAGATTGTGATCCATGATTCACATCGATCTTTTGGAGAAGTCTACAAGAATAGTTGGGAACGAAGCTGAAGTTAAGTACAATGTATCATCCACAAACTGATGGACAAAGCGAAAGGACAATTCAGACGCTAGAAGATATGTTGAGATCTTGCGTCATGGATTTCAAGGGTAGTTGGGATGATCACCTACCATTAGTAGAATTTGCGTATAACAACAGTTATCATGCGAGCATAGGCATACCGCCTTACGAAGCTTTATATGGAAGGAAGTGCAGAACACCATTGTGTTGGGACAAAGTGGGAGAATGCCGAATGCTAGGACCTGAATTGGTGCAGCAAATAGCGGATATTGTCAAGTCGATCTGAATCGTCTAGTAGCGATTTCGAATGAATGAATGAAGAATTTTACGGATTTGTATCGAGTAAATCGAGAGTTTGAAGTAGGCTATGTATTTCTACAGGTATCTCCCTGGAAAGGAAAGATACACTTTGGAAAGAAGGAAAAGTTAAGTCCAAGGTTTATAGGACCTTTTGAGGTATTAAAAAGGGTAGGAGAGGTAGCTTATATGATAGCATTACCTCCAGACTTAGAACGAATACATAATGTATTTTATGTATCTGTGTTATGTCCTTATAAGCCGAATTATAAGCACGTAATAGAGTATGAGCCTATTCATATCGAGAAGGACTCAACGTATGAAGAGATGCCAATTCAAATTATCAATAGAAAAGAGAAAGTTATGCGGAACAAAGTTATACCTTCAGTAAATGTGTTATGAAAGAACCACGATGCCGAAGAAGCAACGTGGGAACTTGAAGAGAAGATGATGAAGGATTATCCTCAATTGTTTGTTTAATATGTTAAGCGAGATTCTGGGGACAGAATCTTTATAAGGAGGGGTGAATGTAACGACTGAGAAAATCAGATCATTTGTAAAATACTTTTATTTGATTAAATAATGAATAAAATTATTTTATAATGAGTAAGCAAGATGAATGTCATTCTATAACCTAATAGTGTTGGAATGTCGTAGTATTTTGGCTACGTGGTAGAATTAAAGTGTTTGAATTTCCAAGACGAAAATAAAAGTTTTCCGAGAAATTTTTTAAAAAACACTATTCATCGATTTCTGCTCGGGAATTATTTTTGAACTTCTGAGAAATACGTAATGATAGAATAATAAGGAAGGATGAATTATGTAATAATAATTCAAGTATGGCAAACACAATTTTTCACTTGCGTACTAAATTCGAGAACGTTAGGGAAACTGAAACGTTAAGGAATATACGGTGATCGTATGATGCGTAAGTATTGTGCGAGGAAATGAATACGAGTATGATATGAGGTATTATACAAGTATGTATGAATGATGGTATGGGTATACGAGTTAGTATACGAGAGGAATACGTAGACAATATATTATAATCTTTAAGGTAAGTGTATTAGACTTGTAGGATTTGTGTAGAAGTTGTACAAGCCCATGTGAATGAATGTTAAAGCCCAATGTTTGTTAATGCAAGCCCAAATGTTAAGTTAAAGTTATTTAAACTTAAGTCCAAACTAAGAACTGGATCCGTGGATCGAACCGATGGGTAAGAAAAACCCATAGGGCATCCCATGTGGGCCCCATGGATCACATGTCACCATCTTGGTGACCAAGTAAAGTGGTTTTACTTGGTGACCACGGATGAATAGTAAGGAGGTGATTAAGGAGGAGGATTAAGGAGGTGGAAGGGCTTTATGTCTATTATACTCTCACTTTGGAAATCCTATAAATATGAGAAGGTTGCTAGATTATTTTCTTGTTCAAAATTCCACCAACATCCTAGAGCTTTTATATTTAGAGAGAAAAGTGAGTAAGAGTTATACTTGTTATTCAAAGAAGGAAGAAGAAAAATTAAGCAAGAGAACTTCAAGGGTAAGAATACTAAACCATGAGTCTTCATCTCTTTATTTGATAGAGAAGTGAGTAGTGGTAGGGCATGCTTATTAAGGAGTGATAAGGATGGTTATTAATGGATGAAACCTTAATAAACCATGTGAAAGTGAAATCATAAGTATAAAAGTTATAAACCATTAAAAGTGATTGAAGAATTTGATTATGTTTTTGTTGATGGACAAGTTTAAAACCATCATTTGTAGGCTTAGAATATACATGTGGTGATAATGGAATGAATCCATTTGGAACGATGTAAAAATCTTAAGTAACGAAGTTATGGTGGAATTTATGAGATTAGACGATAATGGTCAAAATTGTGAAATTCTTGAAATGGAAGTCAAAAGTTAGCATTGAACTTGGAAACATTGTTTTTCGATGGAGAATAGTCTAAATATTCATTTTAGAGTTGTAGACTTGAAAATGGTCAAATTTCGACTAAAAACGAAGAAACGAGCTATGAACGTTCACGAACGTTTATCATTTTTGAAATAACGGACTTAAATGGTGAATTCCATGTTAACAGATTAAAAAATGTAAAATTCTTACATGAACACTTAGTTTATGTGATTTGTGAGCTAATGGCTTTTAAACGAGCCAATTCGGACTTAAAATGAACAAGTTATGTGCCCGGGAAATTCACAGAAGAAATTAACTAGGGTAACTGTCTGAGGCTCAGGGTCCACCGTGCAACGCGACCCAGAGAGGAAAATTCGGTGTCGCAGCGCCAGGCCAAGTACTCAACCACTACAAAGTGGCTCATGGCGTGGTAACGAAGGAGTTAGTACTGCACACCAGTCCGGAGTAGATCACACTTTGAAACTCGTCTTGCAAATACGAAATGTAAAGAAAGTTAGGCGCCCATGCAGTGCAAAGACTAGAAGGTAGCTAGTAAAGAAAGTTTTTGAATATAAAATGAAAGATAGTTGATTGAAGGTGAATTAAATCCTTAATAAACCTAAGGTAACATCTTTAAAGATGAGTATAACCTTAAAAACTCAAAAGGAAAAGTATTTAATCTGTAGAAGACGCTGAAGGCAAGTGTTCTAACCCTTGTCTATGTTCATTCTGGACAAGTTTTGCGATTCATGTATCTTGCACATGAATTAATGTATGATGAGGTCAAAGCCAGTTCTTTCGGCTAGACTTAATGTATATACTGGATTTCTTATAGTCTATTAAAATTCAGTCCGTTTGAGGATTCAATACCGCACTGTATATACAGTCCGTTTGAGGATTCTGTCATTTTGTGACTTTGTCATACTACATCATACTATAGTGGGCTGACGATCTTTAGATCACATCAGACACCAAGTAATTCTGCATTGATAACTCCACCATTTTTATCATCTACACCAGGTTTTATGATGCATTAATGATATAAAAATACATTTTGATCGTTCAAATCATTTTTGTCTAGCCGAATCAATTAGCATAAACTCTTCTTTAAACCGTTCAAAAACCTTTGAAAATCATCTTTGGTGTCATCATGCCACAACAGGTAACGATGTGTTAGTGGCCCGAAGTCCACACCTATACACTTGTCACCATGTGTTAAGGATAACAAAATTTATTTTTAAAGGTACATCAGTGCGAATTTAGCTTGATGTCAAAAAAAAACTTTGAAGTCTAGCATAGCTAGAAGATTTGGAATACCTATGATTCCACCATCAACTTCACTTTCTCTACTAATCCATTGTTTAATAAATCTATCTATTTTTATCATCCTCAATGCTCCATTCATAACTTTCCATTACCCCGGTTCATCAAACTTACCACACGTTATGAGTTCAGTAACTTGCCACAATCATATGAGTTTCGGAACTTATTATAGTTAGACCATAGGCATCCATTCGTTGAGGGGTTCAAAACATACCATATGATTATGAGTTATAAACTTACCATAAGTATGAGTTTTAAGAACTCGTAACTAACCTTATATTCTCTACCTATTCGTTATACACATGAGAAAAGAATCACCTTATCAACATGCATATAGCAAATAGTGCGACATCAGGTTCCAATGATTATCAATATAAGAAACTAAGTGGTTGTCAAACCAAACTCGGCCACTAATCGATATAGGAAGCTAAGCGGACAATTCCCCGCCCATACAAAGAATATGTAAACCTAACCACTATATCGAACAAGAAGCTAAGTGATTCTAAAACCAAGTACAAATTCCCCGCCCATACAAAGAATCATACAACTCAGCTGCTGACCTGAGTCCTCAATTGAAATCCCACATAATCTTAACTTTCTCTTTTCTTAATACGAATTTTCTTTAATCCGTATCTAAACATTTACCACTCTTTTTTTAGTTTACATTGTACCATTTCATAGTACCTTCTCTTTATAGCGTCAAACTATATCATTCCAATCACTTAACATATCATATGTTATTCAACAATTTAATCTGATCACATCGTGATCTTATTTCGTAATCATTTCTCCTTATACTTACGATCGTTTTATACTACGATCTTCTTATTCTTCTCTTTAATCATATCATATTATGATTTTATTTGAACTTTTCATCTTATAGATATCGTCTATTTATTATCACTTTTCATTTCTATTACTGGAGTCAGGAAACTCCGGATTCTTATCCTTATATCTCATCAAGATTTTTCTTTGAATCTTCTTTATCTTTCTCTTTACTTTAATGATGAATTTCTTAAATTCATCTCTTATCCCTTTAACTCGATCTGAGCTTATTCCTTATCATCTCCGCGGTTATAGCCTAAGGTACCCCTACCTAAGGTTTATAACCTACGGCTTTGATACCAACCTGTGACATCACCAAATCCAGGTACTTTTTACCTCAGATCTAGTACATCATTTCTATAACTATTGTGGAAGATATAAACATAAATTGTTTATACACTAAACTTTTACACATCATTCCCAAGGTCTACAACCTTAACTTAATACATACCTTCAATATCTAAAAAGGTTTACAACGCTATTTTCATCAGAAAATTTAATAGATTTAACTGCACCATAATTAAATCTTGCACTTTGTCTTTGCTTCTGTCTTTACTCGAGCTTTCATCTTAATCTAAATTTTTTTATCATGATATAGCAAGGGTGAGCAACAAGTTTGCCCAGCAAGTTTAAATTTAATTGAGGATATATCATGATTGAAAAGAATGAATAAGCTTTCAAGTTTTCAACAATGTAATAATTGTGAAATAACATGAATCAGGTATCAATAATTGAGTGACTGAATCAATAATGTTTGAAGGTCAACAATGACCCTAAACAATATAACTGAACCTTATGGTAATGAAGGTGATCAGCCTTTCATACCTGATGAACATATACAACATGCACTAAGTGTGAATCAATAATCAGTATAGATGTGAATAATCAACAATAATTATTCACCAACATGTTTTAAACATACAACTCAAGTTTGAGTTAAGGAAACTTGCCTGAACCACTGATTATCGCTAAGCAATCTAATGTAATCTCTTACGAAAGACCTATCAATTATAAGATTGATCTTTCAGTCAGTATAACATACCTGCTAACTCATAATATTATCTAACACTTAATCATATAGTCACATATTAGATAATCTTAACACCATATTCATTCACTTACTTATAATCTGTGAGGCCCCCAAAATAGGTATACAACACCCATTCTGAGTCGCCAAATACATGGTAGAGAAAGCAAACTACAACTTTATTATTACAATTGTCGTGCAAAATACGACAACACATACTGTTAGTTTAAATACAAATATTGTCTTCTAGACAATATCCACACTCAAATAAGTCCTCATTACAATTATTCATACACTATTTTACAAAAATTAGTGAGGACTACTACAACAACTTTCTAGAACCATCACTCTATACCCCGACTAGATCCTTCTATGTTCTCACCTCCTGAGAAGAAAAATGGAATAAAAAGGAAAAGGGTGAACTCAACTAGCCCAGTAAAAAATATTATGACTAAGATAATATACAACAAATTATCATTAGTCCTCAACAGGGAAAAATCTGATAAAATATAATGGACAACAAGTTTTAGATCAACAACTGCAGCGAAAACAGCAATCCATTAGAAGAGTCACGTAGAGAATGTGTTCTACTATCTTCTAAGATTTAAAATTCCATCATCAATATTTTATCCCTGTAACATCAATCAATATACATCTTTAATCAAATATTCATCTTTGCACTACAGGCCAAAGATATTCATTTATATCACCAGTCGGTCATGTTCATCTCAACACATGTTCATCTTTACACTATGGGCCAAAAATATTCATCAGTTAATCATTCATCTTTGCACTACAGGCCAAAAATATTCAGTAATATCATCATTTAAGATTGAAGATGATAAAAAATATTTTAAAGAAAACAAATCCAGTGAGACAGAAGGACAAATATTAGGGATTCGTATAACAGTTTATCCAAGATCAATAATACTCTAGCAGAATTAAAAAATAAAGATCAAAACATGGATACAATTAAAGATAGTAACCATATTAGACATCTTGGACAAAAGAAGAAAATTTCATTTTTTCGGTGAATAGTCCCGTATTCGTGAATAGTGTCGTATACGTGAATAGTGCCGTATATGTGAATAGTAATCCCGACACAAAAAGTTCCAAATTTGATATTGAAGAAAATAATATCATTTAAGAAGAAAATAACATCCCTTACCTCAAAATAATGGTACTTCTGATCGGAATATCAGATAGAAAGCCGAAAAAAACTTGTACCGAACAACAACTCTCAAAGTATCAAAATACTCACAAAAATATGCTCGATAATCTAGAGAGAAAGAAAACTTGTTTCTGGTGTGATTTTCAATTCTAACCTAAGCGCCTATTTATAGGAAAATGCTAGAACGCCATAGGAGACTAAATAATAAATTAATATTATTTCATTTCTTCTTTTCTACACATGTTTCTTGACCAAGATCAGCCACCAGCCATCTTTGAACAAAATTTAGCAGCCCACATGTGTTAAAACAAAAGTGGGTCCCCACTAATTTTAATAAAAATCATTTTATTTTCCGAAACTTCAATAATTCATAGAAAATAGTACGTTTATCAGAAAAATACGAATTTTATGTCCATTTCGTATGAAATTGAATTCTCTACAACGTTGTAGCTTTGAGGTTTTCCAAATTCCAAATAGAAAATATCTAAAATTCACAAACGAGTGATTTTTAATACTTTTACTCCGATAAAATACTGATAAAACACCTCAACATTAATTTCTTCATTTATAACCACATAAATAAATCCATCATTTATATCCACATCAAATAAATATTTCCTTATCATATAAATCAATAATTAATTATTCACAAATAATATTACAGAATATGACAACCAGGCAATTCCCAAGAAAGAGGGGGCTTTCCAATAAGGATTTCTTCTCACTGGCGCGCAATTAGGTGTCCAAACCTCTCCTTGACAGAACTTTCTAGACATTGCCAATAATGCTATCTAATAATATTATTTAAATAATATGAATTATTGATTTGATAATGGAAATACTGTGCAGTGATAATTATTGAAACAATAATAATATAAAATATCAACGTAGCAATTATTGAATCAATAAAATAAAATATTAAACAGCAACTACTGTAACAATTATTGAGTAGTGCCTTCTTACGTACGAATCAATAAATCAACAATACTGTACAACCACGTGTATTACTGTATTTTAACCACCGGGTATTCCAACAGTGTTAACGGTAACAATTACGCCGTTATTAAAAAACTCATACTTTATCGTTTTCCTTCATCCAACCGTTATTCCATTATGGGGCCCACAAATGACTGCGCCGTCGTACGGATATTTCCAACAAAAAGAATATTCCACGACCAAACGAATATTCCCCGACAGAAATGAATATTTTATAACCACTTGCTTATTTTGTAAAATTTGCACATTTCACCCATAACCAAAGTATTATATCAAATTAACACCTTATTAATTTAGAATAATGAATAGAGGAAAATTCAATTTTATTTATAATAAGTTTGGGTCTTACATAATCTCATCATCTTATATTAACTTGTCTAACATTCACTCACAAAGTTAAGTATTAGACATTACACCATAGTCTTAGTATTAACATTATACTTTGATAATCTTTTCATCATGCCATAACTTATACTTATAAGTTTTCCCTTTTATATGTTATCTTAGTAAGCTAAATAACCTTTTAGTAAACTGAAATATCATTTTAGTAAACCGGATTACATTTTAGCATCCTGAAATTACTATTTCAGCAGACCACAAAATATTTTAGTAGACTGAAACCATTTCAGCAATCCAAAATCCAATTTAGCTCCCTGAATTCTCATTTTAGTCTATTACAAGAATAATATAGTTCATTGAGTACCAAATTCAACAATTATATTGAAAAATAACATAAATCTCTTATTTTAATCTCCCGTCGAATATTATTAATTATGTAATAATATTTTACGCTTAGGGTATTAACCTTTTAATAACATTCCAGTCAAATACTACTAATAATATCTAAATCCAATATTATTAGCCATATAACAATAATTTAAGTCATTAATCACATTAATAAACAATTTAGTTCAATTGTTTTCCTTTCCTTAATTAACTCATTAAACATTCTAAAATGCCATAAACATCATAACACTTCACACCCGACCCAAAACTTCATCAAAAACCTACATAAGCCATGCTCAAGGATCTCAAGTCATAAATCGTATTTTTCATATTTTTGGACATCATATATTTAATTAAATCCATTTATCATCATTTAGATGAAAAATATCAAATCAGTTCCAAAAATATTTCTTTTCTGAAATTTGACAGAATATAGTTTTATATTGAACATATATTTTTCCCGAAATTTTTAAAATAGATTTACTATATTTAAATAGTCCATAATAGCCAAATATTCTCAGATTTTTCATAAATCGAGATTAACTCCAACAATTTTGAATTTTTTACAGTATGTTCATGTTATACACATGTACTTCCAGTAAAAATTTTGTAATATTTGGACTTATACACAGAGAGTTATTCAGGTGGTTTCATAAAAATAGCCCTTCACCGTAAAATCCATAACTCTCAAATCGTATGGCCCAAAATTCTTAAATTTTTACACAACCTTCATAACTTCTGATATTAACACTCCAAAGTTTTCCAAAATTTTTAAATAAAAAAAAGTGGATGAAAATGCCCCCGTTGCTGACTGGTTCAAAATAGTACCTAGAAAATGGGACTATTTTCACAAAAATCCACACCACGACTTTTAGAAAGGTGAGTTTTGAGTTCTACCACTTGGGTTTACTAATCAACACATATATCTAGCACCTCTCTTCGACGGATCGAGAAAATAATGCATAGATCAAAAACAGTGGATTTTCAAAGCATCCAAAAATTAGGTTTCATAAACTAGAAAAATTAATTTTTCTTTTCTTTTTGATTCAAACCAAATCAACACCCATTATGGGTAGATCCATACTTGAATCCAAGAAAAACACATAGATTATAGGGGTTTGAACTTCCAAATCAAAAACCCCCTTTTCATCAAATTACAAAAATAAAGGAAATAAAGCTTAGGAAAAATATATTTATACCTTTCTTCTTCTTCTTCTTCCATAGAGAATATTTCTCCTCCTTCTTTATCCCTCAAGGTAGCTGCCGCCCCTCTCCTCTTTTCTCTCTCACGGTTTTGTCGTGCTTCTTTCTTTCTCTTTTTCCCTTCTCTCTTCTTCTCCTCTTTCTCTTTCTTCTTATCTCTTTGTCTCTTCTTATCTCTTTCCCCTTTCTTATCTCTAATTGCCGATCCATCTCTTTTTTTTTAACCGGCCATTTGGCCTTCTTATTGCCACATATTATTATTATTATTTAGTTGTTTTATTGAATGCCCAAAATGTCCTTATCACTAATTAGTTTTAAAAATTGGGCCACTTATTTAATCTTTTGGGCTTTCAATTAATCCTTTGGGCCATGTAATATTTGCATAGTCCAATCATTTCCATCTTATCCCACCCTAAATATTTAATTAGGGTATCCATTCCAAATATTTAGAATGTAAATCATCACTCTAGTACATTAAATTCTATAACCCAATTAAACTTGTTTTAATTAAGTTATAAAATTAATAACTTGAGATAATAAAAAAAAAATATCTCTTAACTTAATATAATTTATTATTCTCCCATAAGTGGGCTTAGTTTGGGCCCTTAATTTATTCCATTGAGCTAGCAATTTTACTTGTTTTACTTACTAACAAAACTAACTTGGCTTTCAACCCTATATAGATTGGGTCATTATAATACTTGCCCCATACATAAAATATTGGGATAGATTAAATAATTTAATTGCCCTTAATCACTTTATCTACAAGTCCCATGCTTAATTAATTAATTGAGCTTGTTTAAATAATATAACTTCCTTAGTCCATTAAATTTTAATTCACTTGAATTAATTCCATGACCACTAAATAAAAGTAACCCTTTAGGTCATTTAAATCTCATACCATATTTAAATAACTTATTTAAGTTATACAATTTATATTGTATAATTAAATTTAATTTTCTCTTCCTCTTCATAAATTATTTTCAAACAATTTATTCATATATATTAAATATTTAATTTAATATATTCAATCATTTATTCAAATATGAATTTAATTTACTACTGCTTTGATACCAATATACATATTTACATATTGGATCTCATCTCATATTTTTACTTTACCTCATTTGGTATAATATTAAATATTATACCATTATCCAAATAACATATTTCACTTCTCACACTAATTTTGACTTTTTTCCATAAAAAGTCAACTGTTAACTTTGACTAAAAATCAACATTTACACATTTTGTGTTTACTATCCATTCTGACTAAATTTGACGTTCCGAATGCAACCGAGCAGTCCATGTTTCAAAATTCTATCTCTAACTCAAATTTTGAGTTTTAAATTACTCCCTTCTTATTGCTAATCGTATTAACTAACGACTGTATACTTATTCAAATTCTTATTTGCCAATCAAGGCCAACGTTCAAGCTATGTTAATTACTAAAATAGTTTTATCTTGATCATTATATCATTAACTTAATTCATCATTCCTCTTGCTAAAATATATATAGCACATTACCAAGTATATATATTTCTAAACATATACTCATCTTCATTTAACCTCATAACATCTCTTCATGTGAAATCTTATCTTCTTAAAAAAATATCCATATGTACTTATATAACATTTCTTAGACTATTCAGTCCACATCGAATTTACAGGTATCGTAATATCTTATTCTAGATATTTTTTCAAGTACCTATTAATTCATTTCTAGGGTTTTGGAATTTTGTAACCCATGCTTTCTCTATTCTCATTCGAATAGCAAACCATATAGGTTTTACTTGAAAATTTTAAATAAATCCTCAAATTCTCATCTAGGTTTTATTTTTTAACCTTTATTCTAATCATTCAATATTTTATGAATTTTTGGGTTATCACATGGAAGATACCTGAATTTGGGGGCGTCACAGGTAAGATACTAAACCTGTACATCCAAGTGAGGCTATTCAATTACGATAATTATTCTGACGAGAACTATTAGTTGCTATGACTACTGTGAATCTTGGATTTATGGAAATTATTATCTTATGGAATATTTACGTGAGCACCAAATCTGCTACAGAAAATGTAGACAATTTAGGGGCGTCACACTTTATCATCATATTTGATTGGCTTGTATACATATTACTTTCAATCTCCCACTTGCACTAAAGCCAATCGCTATTGTATCTCATACTCATATTCTCTAAGTGACGATCGAACTGCTGTTGTGTTAAAGATTTAATAAATGGATCTGTAATGTTATCTTGAGTCCACACGCTCCAGGGTGATATCTCCTCTTTTAATGATTTCTCTAATCAAATAAAACTGCTGCAACACGTGTTTGGATTTTTTATAAGACCTGGGTTCCTTAGCTAGTGCAACAGCTCTGGTGTTGTCACAATATAAAGGTATTGCTCCTCTAATGAGAGGAACCACGCCAAGTTTGGTTATAAACTTCTTCATCTAAACAAACTCATTTGCAGCTTCACTTGCAACTATATACTCTGCCTTTGTCACTGAATCAACAAATGTTTGCTGTTTGGAGCTCTTCCAACTTACCGCGCCTCCGTTTAAGGTAAACACATACCACAAAATGGATTTATTGTCATCTTGGTTCGTTTGAATGCTAGAGTCTGTATAGCCTTCTAGTTTCAATTCAGACCCACTATAGACAAGAAATACATCCTTAGTTCTTCCTAAGTACTTTAGGATATTTTTCACTGCCTTCCAATGCTCTTCTCCTAGATTCGACTAATATCTGCTTGTTACACTAAGTTCATGAACGACATCTGGTGTAGTACATATCATCCCGTACATGATAGATCCTATTGCTGAAGCATAAGGGATCTTACTCATACGGTCTCTCTCCTCAGGTGTCTTTGGGGCCTTTTTCTTGGAGAGATATAATCCATGGTGTCGACGCTAGGAAAAATCCTCAATTCCTATGTTTTTGGTTCTTACCCTTTATGTTTTCTATGTGGTTTAATTTATCTTGATTTAAAAGGGGTAAGATTTTAGGAAGAGATCGACATACAATATCGACGATTTGAAAATTTTGATTTAAATGATTGGGCCGAATTAGACTAAGCCGTTAGTTGGTAAGAGTTAAATGGTTGTACCAACTTAACTGGAGTTTGAAAGTTTTTGCAATATGTCCCAATATGTGACTCCATTTAATTGGTCTTGGAAACCGAGATTCATGAGTGTTGGGGCTTGCTTAAGCGAGGGGAAGGTGTTAGACACCCCCCGAGTACTTCCGTGAAACATGGTTATTGCTACTTTTTATTCCCTATGCATTGTGTGTGTGTGTGTGTGTGTGTGTTTGAAAGCTTTGGATTGAAAAGAAGTTTTGTGCTTTATTTGAAGGTAGTGGTATGCCTCTTTTGCACCTATATACAAAGGGTTTGACTTATATAAAAGTTTAATTTTAAATAAAGCATATAAAGGTGATGTTTTGAAATCATGGTTTTGAAACCCTTATGCTCGCATACGAATTAAGGCCTTTGATACTTCCATTTTATTTCATATTCGGCTTGATTTAATTTTATTTAAGATGCGAAACATATTTGACAGTATATATAAAATATATATAAGTGTCAAACTTTTTATGGGCATGAGAGCCATCAAAGTAACCTTGAACACCACAAACCACATTTTTCACTATTCTAGGGCCTTAAACTTGTATAACCGTTTTAAGGCCATGGATTTACAAGTACAGAGATTTGCAAGTTGGCTGTACAATCGAAAAGGTCCATCACGGTAACCAGATCTAGATTCATTGATTGAATCATAGATCTTGTAGCTCCTAGGCTCACAGGATATCATATAAACAACCTGCATAACGAATATACAGAAATAAAACATATATTTACTTCTATACGTCACAAAACAAAGGATTTATCAGTCAAATCCTTGCATACGCGTAGCCAAAGCTTCTAGTGTCCTCTAGATACAGATCGAGGGCAACATGGTTGTTAAATACTTATAAAAACTAGAAAAAAAACTAGATCTGTATATATCTTAGCCATTCTAGCTTTCAGGTTCAAGTTTTACAACTTTTGAACCAGTTGAAAGCTAGATCTGGCTAGTTCCAGTATAGATTTAGTCAATAAAGCTTAAATATTGACTATTCACAAGAAATGAAAGGTTAAAAAGTCAGATCTGATGAATATAAGTTATTAACTATAAACATATAACACTTATATACGTATTAGAGTAAGCAAAAGAAATAGATCTAGCGAAATCTTATAGTATTGCGCAAGAATGGCTATCGAACGACTTCTGGCGCCTCAAAACTCGTTTACCACCGGTTAAAATTTGATATGTTGTAGTATATATGTATATGAATGTTTACAAAGAAGTTTTCCAGAAATCAGAGCAAGATAGAAGCTCTGTTTAGCTCTCCTAGCTTCTTTCTCTCTCTCTCTCATAAGCCCTCTCCTTCTCTCATCTCTCTTCTTATGAGCTGCTGGGTGGGTCTATTTATAGAACCGATCAACATGAAGTCTACCTCTATGGCGACCCACAGTGTAGAGTTACGATCGGGCTTTGATGGGCCTCATTGTGCTAAAATGTACGCAAAATCCAATTCAACGCACAATCAGCTTGAACCTTTGGAATATCCATGAATTTCATGAATAATATTAATAATTAAATAAATAAAAGTTAAATATTGATGTGAATATAAATATACATTTTTATAGCATGGGATGTGAATATTCAATTAAATTGAATATTGTATTTGATAATTGAGAATTATGGTGGAAATAAAGATAAGCTTATATTAAGCTTATGTGATGTGCCTAGTGTGACAAAGTGATAAGTAATTTATTAATTAAAGTAATAAAGGGAATAATTAAATTATGTGATGGATTAATTATTAATTTATTATCTAATTATGTGCAATCATTGTGTGATAAGTTAGATAATTAATTCATATAATATGAGATATCTGGAATAGTAATATAATGTGTGACATTATTATATGAATAAGTATTCTATAAGACCATGTGGTAAAAGTAAGTTTGAATTATATAATTTACTAAGTTATATACAGAAGCTTGTGTGACATTATATTACATGGAGAATTAATTAAATATGCATATTTTAAAATTATGGGAGAAAGATTGAATTAATAAATATTTGATGTTAATATTACTTTCGATATTTATGTAATTGGGATAATAAAGTTTATGAAAAATAATGGGTTGTTAATACCCAATTGAATTATATTCTAACCTAATATAAATATTATTTGAACTAACCCAATGCACATGAATTATATGATTATGTGTATATACACCCCTAACTTATATCAATGCACTAATATTAACACATTAAAATTGCACTTTGTATGCGAAAAAGGATATAAACCTAGGTATGCTAGTACTAACTTTACAATTGCTGAGAACTAAATTAGTTGTCTCATATTAAGTGTCTCAGCAGTGTATAACAATAGTCTATTTCTTCCTTACGTGAACTCAGTGATGCAAATGATGGCTAGAAAACTGATTTTCATGGCTAGTGGCATGGGAAGGGAGGAGTTGGTAAAATCTTTTCACCCACTTCCTCTCAATCCATTGCATTTTTCTTCTTTCCTTTAGTTTGATTCATTGAGCAAAAACTAGAAATTGGTCCATAGATTCTCTATAAATGGAGGTCTCCTTCTTCATACTGTAAAACTTTAAATTATCTGATAAGTTTCATTGAGGGTGAGTGTGGTGGAATTGAGGAGTAATCAGAAGTCTGGAGGAGCAATTGTGAGTCATTCAAGCATTTAAGAAGGTGATTTATATATATGCATGTTCCTTATTTTAAGTTTCTGAGTTTTTAGAAAAGTTCATGAATACTTGATAGTTTAGTCAAAAATTGATGGTTAAGGATTGTTGCAATTTGTAAATTATTGTTAGATGTTGTTAATATGGTTAAATACAAAAATAATGAAAGTTAAATGAATCAATTTGGTTTAGAAATGAATCTGTGGTGAAGTAATTCTCTAAACATGTTAAACTTTGGAAAAAAATGACATGAACTTTGAATTGAAGTCTTGAATTAGTTTTTAAATTGACTTGAGTTGTTAAAATCATGCTATGAATGTTTGGTAGTATGTTTATGAAGTTTATATATAGCGGAAAGGATTAAAGTGCCGATTTTTTGAAGTTTTTGGAAGAAATTTTGTGTATGGGTTTGGATTATGCAGAACCAGAACCATTGTTGGTTCTGTCCAGGGAAGGCACAACTGCACTCCTCTTGTAGTTCAACACGGCGCAACTGCGAGCATGCCTATTACAGATTTCATAATATCTTTACATGGTTAAATGGTTAATGTGATTGGCCTTTTTATTTCGCTAACTTAGTTGGCCTTTAATTTTGTAGAAATTTCAACTAAAGTCATAATGTGTATATGTGAACTTGAAACGACCCTAGAGAAGCCTAAGACCTCTTAAGTGTATATTTGTTATATGTTAACACCCTTGTATGCTGAAAGATAAATGATAATTAGAAATCAAAAACTCAAGTCTGGTTTGGCCAAGGATTCACAGCAATGACTAGCTTTGCATCCATCCCAGCCAAATCAGAAATGACACCGTTGTCAGAGAGACGAAAAGCCTAATTGGTTTATTTAATTTCTGATCATGGCAGCTTGGTTACATTGCTATTTTAAACTATAAAATAGAGGCTTAACCATGTTTGAAGTGTTTATTGGTGTTGTGGTTATATAGAATCATGAAACTCCGAAGTTTATAAACGAGTTCTAAAACAAAGTCAACAATGACGATGTGGTTTGATAATATGCTACTATGTAGTCTGATTGTGCAACTAAAATAGATCTCGACATATGTCTTTACTTACGTGATCAAATCTGTATGAGATTGTTGGTTTATGTAAAGAGTTTAAATAACTAACGAATACATATATATACATAACTATGGTATAATAAGAATTTGAAGTGTTGATAAGCTACAGATTGGTAATTAAACTACGTTGAAGGCAAGTTCTTTAACTTATCATTTTAAAATGAGCAAGTTCCCTAACTTCATTCTTATATTGACTGAAAGTATCTAAACCTTATCTCTTATTGGGAAAGTTTTGAGTTGTTGTTATATCAACCATATCTATATTGAGTAAATATTTATACTTATATGAATCATCGTTCATATTCTGAAATTCAACGTATACTATATATCTTGAATCATGTTGTGCGAACTCGAACTTATTATTCATGAATGTATTGAAAGAGGTGTCCAAGCCATTTGATTCGGCTAGACAAATATCTATGAGTTAGAAAGCTGTCCAAACCAATTGCTTTGGTGCGGAATCTATAAATCTACTGAGATGAACAACCCTCTTAGAAGGGGAAGTTTTATATTATCGGGGAACCGACGTGCGCACAAACAACATGTTTACATGTTATGCATAATGTAGAGTACTATAGGCTGATCACATATTATACTTGTTTATAGTGAATTGTCAGTTAAATACTGTTAATTCTAGTAGAAGTTCTTAGTCCTTAGTGACTACTTAATGTTTAATTTCTTTAAACCTTAAAGTATTGAAACATTTGAATTTTGTTTAATATCCTTTTGTTCATTGTGACTCTTTTTTCGATTCAAAGGTCAGATTTGGAACGATTGATAATTCTTATTTCTAGCAATATTCTTTTAAATTCTTGAACAATCATTTACTGTTATACCCTTGAGATCATAAACTTTGTACACCTGTTTACCCTTATTGCTATATCACTTGCTGGGCAAATTTGTTGTTCATTCTTTCTTTCCTAATATATTTCAATTAAGGCAGAGCAATGCAGTACCTAAGACAAGTAAAAATGCAAGGGCAAGGCTATGGAATAGCTTTAGTTTGACAACCCAAAAAATTAGATTGTCCAGGATTTAAGTTTAAAGAATTTGTTATTAATAAAATAAATTTTTATTAATAATATCTTGTGCTACATGTTTATTTATCGTCCTAGAACCTAGGATGATTATTAAATGGGAGGATTCTGGCTACGAGCTAGACTGAACGAGTAAGAATGTTCAAGACGAAAATAAAAATTTTTCGGGAACAAAAATATTTCTGAGGATAAAGACGAAATAGGCACTATTCACCTAACAAAATCCTAAGGGTTAGGGTTTGAATAACCTAAGCCTTTTTGAGAGTTCGGTATGTCAAAATGACATTCCGTCAAAAGATTTGACAATAATATGTTGTGAAAAGTTAAGTTAGCCGATAAAAGTTTTTCTCCAAAAACGTGCAAAAATCGGACGAAATAAAAATGACGAAAAGTATTGTTATGTACTTTTCATTCATTTAACTACGTTAGGGAAAAACGTGAAGGAAAATGCTTAACATCAAAAAGTATTTTTTCAGTTTTTCAAAGTTCCAAAGAATGCGTAAATGTTAATCTGTAAAGGAAAGACGAAATATCAAAAAATATTTGGATTCCGAGAATCGCAATTTTTAAAACTGTCACACAAATTCCGCAAGACAAAAGCACGAAGCTTCCAAGAGAAGCTTCATAAATAGTAAGACGGTTTAGTAAGGTGGGAATAGTAGATTTGGGGGTGAAATGACTATTTTGCCCCTATCCTTGGTTTTCTATAAAAGGAGAGCCTAAGCTCATTTGTTGGTGATTTTGAAAATCACCAACACTTGAGAGAGAGAGAGAGAGAGAGAGAGAGAGTTCGGATGAAGAGGAAAAGGAAGAGGAAAAGCTAGCTCGTGTGCAATCTTTGTCCAACAAAAGAAGATTAAAGAAGAAAGGTATTAAAAACCTAACTTCTAAGTTAATTTTCTTTAAGTTTTCTATGTCGATATACATAGCTTAATGAAAATAGGTGAAGAAGATGTTAAGAATGATTTCATATGGTTGAAATCATGAGAAAATGAAGAAATAAGAATTAGAAGTTTATTTTATAAATTTCTTAAGGAAGTATAAGTTTCGTAATGAATTTGAATGATCCAAATGAATTATATGAATGATTCGAAGAAATAAGTAAGGAATGGTGTCTTATAACAACAAATTCCAAGAAAAAGTGAAATCTTAATCAAAGTACGGATTAAAAATGAAGAACGCGAAGAACACACGAAGAACACGAAGAACATTGTTGATGGACAAATTTTAAACCATCGTAGTATAACTTGTTGTTGATGGACAAGTTTAAAACCATCGCGTATAAGTTAGTTACTTATTGCTTGGTTAGGAACGATAGAAACATTCATGAAGAACGGATTTAACTTAGCTATAATGAAGTTATGGCGAATATTTTGTAAAAGACGAATGAAAAATAAAAAGTATGTAAATGAACCCTAATGTGTAGGGTTTCATATGAATGTAAGAAAAAATAGAAAACGTGAGTCTTTGACTCAAGAACGAACAAATTCCGAGTTTGGATGACTGAATTACGGATGAACGAATGAAGAACGTTAATAATGTAAAATGAATGACGGTTGTAATTTAAGCCAATTGAATGGCAAGTTAACGAATTCAGAATGAAGTTCTATCCGAATGAAGTTAAAGTATGTAATGAGATTAAGAAGATGGCTTTGGAATGACCTCGTTCCGAGTTATAACAAAGGAGTTATGAGATTATAAAGTAAGTGTCTCAAACTAGTCCAAGACTTAGAAAAAAAATTTCAAAGTTTGATGCCTGGCACCGTAGCGCAAGTTAAGCCTTGGGAGGCGGCACCACAGCGTCAACCCAAAAAGTTCACTACTGCTTAGTTGCGCTGTAGCGCGAGAAGAAAGGAAGGAACCGACGTTGCAACGCCGGTGCAGGGTAAGGCCCGATAAAGAGCTTTTAATTGCTTAACTCCTGGGAGAAGTGTAAGGAAAGATAATGAACATATAGTTCACCTAATGTAACACTTAATCAAGTGAATTAAACCTTTAGTAATGGTTGAATAGAAAGATTGAACGAGATTAAAAGACAAAGAATGTAAACGCAACGTAGTTACGATGAACGATCGGTCTTAGCATATAACAAATCATATGGCTTCGACATTAAGAACGAATAATGAACGTGGGGTTCATGTAATGGATAACGAATGAAAGTGATTAAAACCTTGGGTAAAGGTTGAATAAGAGATTAAGAGATGGACAACGTGAACGCAGAATATGTAAACGATCCTCGTGAATCGTATTCGTGTCGGAAGAACGTTCTATGTAAGACCCCGAATTTTATGAAATAAAAGTATTCAATTTTCTTATAATTATTATTTTATTTAGTAAATGGTTAAATTGATAAAAGGATAAAGTTAAGGGTGATATGTGAAAATTTTGCAAAGTAAGCAAGTTGTTATAAAATATTCGTTTGGTCGGGCAATATTCTTTTTGTCGGGGAATATTCGTACGACGGCACAACCATTGGTGGACCCCATAACAGAAGTATTGTCGGAGTTAGAAAACGACAGAAATACTTTTTATAAAATAACGGCGAAAGTTTTACCGTTAATCTGTTGAACTACCCGGTGGTAAAATTACAGTAATACATGTGGTTGCATAGTAGCACACGACATTGATTATTGATGCTTACGTGAGAAGTCACTCAGTTATACTCAATTATTGCTACAGTAATTGCTGCATAAAATCTCTCATATTATTGATTCAATTATTGTGTCAATATCATCTGCATAATATTTTATATTTTTAAATCCATAATTGAGACGACAAAGTTATTCATATTATTATTTGCAATATTGATGATGTCTAGAAAGTTCTATCAAGGAAAGGGGTTTGGTCACCTAATTGCGCGCCAATAGGGAGAAATCCTTATTGGAAAGCCCCCTCTTTCCTGGGAATGATCTGGTTTTTAAATATTATGAATTATAATATTAATGATGAATAAGTTAGTGTTGATTAAAGATGAAATTAATATTTCCATTGTGTTGGGATTATTAGTGTTAGTGGAAATCGATATTTATTTCGATAATAATTGATTTTTGGAGGTTAAATTAACCAATCGGGTTATTAATCGGATAAATATACAATTAATTGTTATTAGTTCACATGCATATAACTATTGATTCACATGCATGTACTATTGATTCACATGAATGTACTATTAGGGGAGGTGGTGCAAGTTTGATAATACTTGTAGGACTAAATTATAAATGGAGGAAAAGATGAAGGTACTATACTATAATAATTCGAGCCCCAAACGTTCAATTATTGAAACTATGTTTTCCTATAAATAGAAGCTCATTCTTCTTTCATTCTCACTAATTCACTAAGACTCACAAGAGCAATTATAGAGAGAGAAGCTATAGAGAGAAAAGCTATAGATTGAAAGAAGAAGAGTATTCTGCTACTTCACTATTGCAGTATCAGTCTTCTACTAAGGTAATGGGTATTATTTATTTCATATTCACTTACGATATTCTTTTTCATATTCCTAAGAAATTTTATTTCGTTCAATATTCGTAAGAAATAATATTTTCTTCCATACTCTATAGTATGTAAGTAATATTATTTCGTTTCAGATTCTGAATTTTATACTCATTTGGTTAAAGTATTTCTTTTATACTCTGTGAATTTAGTAGAATATCCTTGAAATTTATGCTTCATATAGTATCATTTCACAAGGATATTTTTTTGAACATTCTTGTTAAATTTTAAGCTTTTCATACTGGAGTACTATTCATGGGTACTATTCATTTATACGACACTATTCATATGTACGGTACTATTCATAGAGTACTATTCATGGGTACTATTCATAAGTATGGTATTATTCAATATATACTATTCACAAAGTACTATTTATAAAGTACTATTCAAAAAGTACTATTCACAAAATACTATTCACAAAGTATTATTTATTAATTACTATTCCCAAAGTACTATTCACTCGGGTACTATTCACCTGAAGTACTATTCATGACAAAAATTGATTTCTTTTCGGTCCAAATCATTTTTGATGTAATATTATTCTTGAATTTTACTCCACAAACTAGTATCATGTTGACAATTTGGATATTACTGAATTCTGGATAAAATAAATTATAAATCTTTAAAATTTATCATTGCTTTCATTTAATTGAATTCTTATATCATCGTTATCATCCTCATGCTTATATTGTGATGAAAGTCATCTGTGGCTTATGTGCATAGATGGACTGTTGATTGGTATGATTATGACCATGGATTATTCTGTATAATCATGACCGTAATATTACAAATGATGTGGTAAAAGTCCTCATTGGCCCGTAGTGCATTGATTGACAGATGTTGGTATGATCATAACCATGCGTTCTCTTCGGGCAAGGGTGCAAAGATGAATTGTTGTTTTGCATGATCATGACCATTGGTGAAAACACGAATATCCTTGGCTTGTAGTGCATGGATAATTCGTGGTTGTGATACTAATGAATATCCTTGGCCCGTAGTGCATGGATAATTCAGTGATGTAGATTATTTATTAAGCTGAGTCTCAGCAATAAAATTGATGGTAAAATTTTAAATCATAGAAGATAATAGATATCATTCTCTACTTAACTCTTCTAATGGATTGCTTATTCCGCTGTAGTTGTTTATCTAAAACTTATTGTCTTTTGTATTTTATCAGTTGTTATACTGTTGAAGGCTAACGATAATTTATTATGCATTATCTTAGTCATAATATTTCTTACTAGGCTAGTTGAACTCACCCTTTTCTTTCATTATTCTCTTCAGAAAATGAGAATATAGCTGGGACTAGTCAGGAAATTGATTGACAGTCCAGATGGTGGCTATAGTAGTCATCACTATTCTGTGAAATAGTGTGATAATAATTGTAATAAGATTGAATTTGAGTTTGGATATTGTCTAGGAGATAATATTTGTATTAAAACTCATAGCTTATGTTTTGTCGTATTCTGCACAACAGTTATATAATTAAGTTGTAGTTGTATTCTATACCACGTATCTGGCGACCCAAGATGGGTGATGTATACCTATTTTGGGGGCGTCACAGTTGGTATCAAAGCTTAGGGATATGATCCCTGGATGAGATGTGAGACTAGAACTAGGAGGGGAGAGACGGGTAATTCCTTCGCTAGTATGACCTACCTAAGTTATTTGTTATTTAATTGGTCGGTCAAAGTATAGGGATAATATGTGGCATGTCAATTAACCCTTGTTTTGTGACAGTGTTTGAGAATGACATTTGAAAATGTTGAGATAAGCAATGAAGCACATGAGACCGTTGAGTCACCGATGATCAATAACCAGGATAATGTGCATTAGGAAGGCCATAATCCTCGTGTAAAAAACAACACCGACCAAATGACGAACGATGGTATGTTTAGGAACTTTTTAGAATTTATGCAAAACTAAACGAGAGAGACTCCTGTTCAAAATGCAGGTGTAAACACTGGCAACTCAGGGCTGATCACCGCTAAGCAGTTCAAGGAGTTGGGACCACCTGAGTTTTTGGGAAAGCCAGAACCACTTAAGGCAAAGACGTGGACAAAGCAGATTACCAAGATATTTGATGTCTTGGAATGCTCAGAGGAGCAAAAGGTTCCCTTTGCCACCTTTATTTTGCGAGAAGAGGCAGATCATTGGTGCGAATTTGTAAAACGTACTCAACCTGCCGTACTAAAGATGTCTTAGGAGAAGTTCCCAGAATTATTCAATGACAAGTACTTTCCTGAAAGTATTCGTCACATGAAGGAGGTGGAATTCATCAAGCTGGAGCAAAATAATATGATCGTGTCGCAGTACGAGGCTAAGTTTGCCAAGTTATCCCGGTTTGCATCCCATTTGGTAGATAATGAGGAGCGAATGACGCGAATGTTTCAAAGAGGTTTGAAACCTGAAATACGTCATTACCTCATTTCTCACAAACTGTATTTGTATTCAGATGTTGTGAATAAGGCTCAGTTATTAGAACGCGATTATGAGTCAGCTCAACCAAAAGGCAATGACCATCAACACGATAACAATCGTACCGGTGATAACGACCATCGGAACAACGATAACCATCGTGGAGGAAATTATCAGGCAAGAAATGGTAACCACTTCGGTGGTAATCATGGCCAAGATAATAGGAAAGGTGAACTAAGTGAGAACAACTTTAAGAAGAGGAGATTCAACAATGATGGAAAGACAACAGCACCATCACCCATTTCCAAGGAAGAAAAATGACCACCGGTCGCATGTTTCAAATACGGATAGGAGGGACACATCCGTCCAAACTGTACGCAGCAACCCAAAACGTGTTTCAATTGCGGAAGAGAAGGTCACCTAGCTTGATTTTGTCGTGTAGTAAAGTCAAGTCCAGCTGGGATGGTAACGCCAAAGGATGTCCCAGACAAGTCAAAGCCGGTAGTTTAAGTGAGAGCGTTTGTTGAGGAACCCGAACGAAGTTATCACGGGTAAATTAATCATAAACTCTTGCGAAGTCTATACCTTATTCGATACTGATTCTACCCACTCTTTTATTTCACCTAGTTGTGTTCAACGTTTGAACTTGACTCTAGAGAAATTAGACTTTGATGTATCTGTTGAAACTCCGGTAGGAGAAACCTTCGTTACATCCACTGTTTATAAATCTTGTTTGATTCAAATCGACACCCTCACGTTAGCTATCGATCTTATCCCTTTGAAAATACTTGCCTTTGATGTGATTTTAGGAATCGACTGGTTAACTACTCATCATGTTAAAATTGATTGTTTTCGTAAGTTTGTTAGCCTATTTTGCGAATTCAAGTAACCAAACCACTAAAGTCAATCATTGTCATATTAAGCCATAAGCCTTTCGCTAGTGACTTCAAAGTCTTGGAATGCACCGAAGCCAGACTTTCCGTAGGGGACGCCGTGACCAACGGTGGCAAGTTGATAGGTATCAATGTGATGTGTTATCCAAGTCTTGGATGAGAGTCACAGTTTTGAATGATATTTTTCTCGTTAATAAATTTCCTAACGTATTCCCTGAAGAACTTCCTAGCCTACCCCCAGAGCGTGAAATTTAATTTTTTGTTGACCCAAGTACAAAACCCATTTCTAAAACCCTCAAATATTTCTTCACCTAAAATGAGCGTATTATGCGCCAAAGACGTTGGCTCGAGCTGTTGAAGATTACGATAATAATATTCAATACCATCGTGGAAAAAGCAAATTTGGTAGCTGACGAGTTGAGTAGAAGATCGTATGCGATTACGAGTGTGACGTTGTTAACACAAAGACCCATTTCGTACGACTTACAAAAGATGGAGATAGAGTTAAAGACTCCAAGAACCTACGCGAAGATAGCTAATATACGAGTAGAACCGACTTTAATCGATAAATTTAAAGTTTCTCAAGCTACAGACCCAGAGTTGATGAATATGAAGAAAAAGGTGCAAGAAGGCGTTATTCTATAAGCAATAATCGACGAAGAGAGAAAATCTCAACCCTCGATTTAATTGGCCCATTTGAAATACTTGATCGAGTAGAAACTGTGGCCTATAGACTCGCCTGACCGCTAAGTATGTCGCGTGTTCATAACATTTTTTACGTATCGATGTTACGTAAATATGTGGAAGACTCGAACCACATTATTTAGTTAGAACTAGACGAGATAGCAGAAGATTTAACGTATGAGGAGATACCCATTAAAATCTTTGATAACAAAGATCATATTCTACACTCAAAGGTTATACCTCAAGAGTTAGAATCTGACGAGGTATCCTCATCTCTTCGAAATACAAGGTACGTACGTAAATTTCGAGGGTGAAATTTCATAAGGATGGGAGATTGTAAGACCCCGAATTTTATGAAATGAAAGTATTCAATTTTCTTATAATTATTATTTTATTTAGTAAATGGTTGAATTGATAAAAGGTTAAAGTTAAGGGTGATATGTGAAAATTTTGCAAAGTAAGCAAGTTGTTATAAAATATTCATTTGGTCGGGGAATATTCTTTTTATCGAGGAATATTCGTACGACGGCACAATCATTGGTGGACCCACAACGAAAGTGTTACGCCCCCAAAACAGGTATACATCTCCCATCTTGGGTTGCCAAATACATGATACAAAATACAACTACAACTTAATTATACACCTGTCGTGCATAAAACGACAAAACATAGCTGAGAGTTTTAATACAAATATTGAATCTTAGACAATATCCAAACTCAAATTCAATCTCATTACAATTATTATCACACTATTTCATAGAGTAGTGAGGACTACTAAAGCAACCATCTGGACTGTCACTCCATTACCCGACTAGTCCCAGCTATATTCTCATTTCCTGAAAAGAACAGTGAAAGAAAAGGGTGAGCTCAACTAGCCCAGTAAAAAATATTATGACTAAGATAATGCAAAATAAATTATCCTTAGTCTTCAACAGTATAACAACTGATAGAATACAATAGACAGCAAGTTTTAGATCAACAACTGCAGCGGAATAAGCAATCCATTAGAAGAGTCAAGTAGAGCATGATATCTACTATCTTCTATGATTTAAAAGTTTGTCATCAATTTTATAGTACTTTATAAATAGTACCATGTTTATGAATAGTACTACATGAATAGTACTTTGTGAATAGTACTTTGTGAATAGTACTTTATAAATAGTACCATATTTATGAATAGTACTGTATTTATGATTAGTGCCCATGACTAGTATTTTATGAATAGTACCGTACATATGAATAACGTCGTATAAATGAATAGTACCCATGAATAGTACTCTGGCATGAAAAGCTTAAAATTTAAACAAGAATGTTCAGAAAAATATCCTTGTGAAATGATACTAGATAAAGCACAAATTTCAAGGATATTCTACTAATTTCACGGAGTATAGAAGCAATACTTTAACAAAATGAGTGTAGAATTCAGAATCTGAAATGAAATAATAATACTTACATACTATAGAGTATGGAAGAAAATATTATTTCATACAGATATTGAACAAAAATAATATCCCTTATGAATACGAAAGAAATAATACCCATTATCTTAGTAGAAGGCTGAATACTGCAATAGTGAAGTAGCAGAATACTCTTCTTCTTTCCCTCTATAGCTTCTCTCTCTCTATAATTGCTCTTGTGAGTCTTAGTGATTTGGTGAGAATGAAAGAAGAATGAGCTTCTATTTATAGAAAAATATAGTTTCACTAATTACACGTTTTGGGGTTCGAATTATTATAGTATAGTACCTTCATCTTTTCCTCCATTTTTAATTTAGTCCTACAAGTATTATCAAACTTGCACCACCTTCCCTAATAGTACATCATGTGAATCAATAGTTCCATTCATGTGAATAAATAGTTATATGCATGTGAACTAATGGCAATTAATTGCTCATTTATCCGATTATTTACCCGATTGGTCAATTTAACCTCCAGAAATCAATTATTATCGAAATAAATGTCGATTTCCACTAACGCTAATAATCCAAAAACAATGGAAATATTAATTTTATCTTTAATCAACACGAACTTATTCATCATTAATATTATAATTCACGATATTTAACAACGGATCATTCCCGGAAAGGGGCTTTTCAGATGAAGGATTTATCCCTATTGGCGCTTAATTAGGTGACCAAACCCCTTTCCTCGACAAAACCTTCTAGACATCGTCAATATTGCAAATAATAATATGAATAACTTTGTCGTCTCAATTATTGATTTAAAAATATAAAATATTATGCAGATGATACTATGACAATAATTGAATCAATAATATGAGAGATATTATGCAGCAATTACTGTAGCAATAATTGAGTATAACTGAGTGACTTCTCACGTAAGTATCAATAATCAATACCGTGTGCTACTATGCAACCACGCATATTACTGAACTTTTACCATCAGGTATTTCAATAGTTTAACGGTAAAACTTTAGTCATTATTTTTATAAAAGATATTTCTGTCGTTTTCTCATTCTGACAGTAATTTTGTTGTGGGGTCCACCAACAATTGTGTCATCGTACGAATATTCCTTTATAAAACGAATATTCTCCGACCAATCGAATATTTTATAACAACTTGCTTACTTTGCAAAATTTGTAAATATTACCCACAACAATAACATTATATCAAATCCTCACCATAATATTCAAAAATATATTTTGAGAAAAATTTATCTTTATTCATAAAAGTTGGGGTCTTCCAGGAAGTATTATTGGAGTTAGAAAACCACAGAAATACTTTTTATAAAAATAATGGCGAAAGTTTTACCGTTAAACTTTTAAACTACCCGGTGGTAAAATTACAGTAATACGCGTGGTTGCATATTAGTACACGGTATTGATTATTGATGCTTACGTGAGAAGTCACTCAGTTATACTCAATTATTGCTACAGTAATTGCTGCATAATATCTCTCATATTATTGATTCAATTATTGTCACAGTATCATCTGCATAATATTTTATATTTTTAAATCAATAATTGAGACGACAAAGTTATTCATATTATTATTTGCAATATTGACGATGTCTAGAAAGTTTTGTCGAGGAAAGGGGTTTGGTCACCTAATTAAGCGCCAATAGGGATAAATCCTTATCGGAAAGCCCCCTCTTTCCTGGGAATGATCTGGTTGTTAAATACTGTGAATTATAATATTAATGATGAATAAGTTCGTGTTGATTAAGGATGAAATTAATATTTCCATTATTTTTGGATTATTAGCGTTAGTGGAAATCGACATTTATTTCGAAAATAATTGATTTCTGGAGGTTAATTTGACCAATCAGGTTATTAATCGGATAAATGAGCAATTAGTTGCTATTAGTTCACATGCATATAACTATTGAGTCACATGCATGTACTATTGATTCACATGCATGCACTATCAGGGGAGGTGGTGCAAGTTTGATAATACTTGTAGGACTAAATTAAAAATGGAAGAAAAGATGTACTGTAATAATTCGAGCCCCAAAATGTGAAATTATCGAAACTATGTTTTCCTATAAATAGAAGCTCATTCTTCTTTTATTCTCACTAATTCACTAAGACTCACAAGAGCAATTATAGAGAGAGAAGCTATAGAGAGAAAGAAGAAGAGTATTTTGCTACTTCACTATTGTAGTATCCAGTCTTCTACTAAGGTAAGAGGTATTATTTATTTCATATTCACTTACGATATTATTTTTTGTATTCATAAGAAATTTTATTTCGTTCAATATTTGTAAAAAATAATATTTTCTTCCATACTCATGTAGTATGTAAGTAATATTATTTCGTTTTAGATTCTGAATTCTATACTCATTTGGTTAAAGTATTGCTTCTATACTTTATAAAATTAGTAGAATATCCTTGAAATTTACGTTTCATCTAGTATCGTTTCACAAGGATATTTTTTTGAACATTCTTGTTAAATTTTAAGCTTTTCATGCTGGAGTACTATTCATGGGTACTATTTATTTATACGGCACTATTCATATGTACTGTACTATTTATAAAGTACTATTCATGGGTACTATTCACAAATACGGTACTATTCAAAAAGTTCTATTCACAAAGTACTATTTAAAAAGTATTATTAAAATATACTATTCATAAAGTACTATTCCCGAAGTACTATTCACGCGATACTATTCACTCCGGTACTATTTACCCAGAGTACTATTCGTGACAAAAATTGATTTCTTTTTTGTCCAAATCATTTTTGATGTAATATTATTCTTGAATTTTACTCCACAAAGCAGTATCATGTTGACAATTTGGATAATATTGAATTATGGATAAATTAAATTATAAATCTTTAAAATTTATCCTTGCTTTCATTTAATTGAACTCTTATATCATTGTCATCATCCTCATGCCTATATTATGATAAAAGTCATATGTGGCTTACGTGCATAGATGGACTGTTGATTGGTGTGATTATGACTAGGGATTATTCGATTTAATCATGACTGTAATGTTACAAATGATGTGGTAAAAGTCTTCATTGGCCCGTAGTGCATTGATGGACAGATGTTGGTATGATCATAACCATGCATTCTGTTCGGGCGAGGGTGCAAAGATGAATTGTTGTTTGGCATGATCATGATCATTGGTTAAAACACGAATATCCTTGGCCCGTAGTGCATGGATAATTCGTGGTCATGATACTAATGAATATCATTGGCCCGTAGTGCATGGATAATTCAGTGGTGTGGATTATTTATTAAGCTGAGTCTCAGCAATAAAATTGATGGTAAACTTTTAAATCATAGAAGATAGTAGATATCATGCTCTACTTGACTCTTCTAATGGATTGCTTATTCCGCTGCAGTTGTTGATTGAAAACTTGTTGTCTATTGTATTTTATCAGTTGTTATACTGTTAAAGGCTATTTTGCATTATCTTAGTCATAGTATTTCTTACTGGGCTAGTTGAGCTCACCCTTTTCTTTCATTATTCTCTTCAGGAAATGAAAATATAGATGGAACTAGTCGGGAAATGGATTGAAGGTCTAGATGGTGGCTATAGTAGTCCTCACTATTATTTGAAATAATGTGATAATAATTGTAATAAGATTGAATTTGAGTTTGGATATTGTCTAGGAGACAATATTTGTATTAAAATTCACAGCTTATGTTTTGTCGTATTCTGCACGATAGTTATATAATTAAGTTGTAGTTGTATTCTTTACCACGTATCTGGCGACCCAAGATGGGTGATGTATACCTATTTTGGGGGCGTCACATTCTAAGTGTAGAATGGTTCTATGACCTAGACATTGATGAAGGTATTAAGTAAGATATGAAATTATCAAGAAAGCTGTAATGAACGGTAATAAGAATAATGAACGTCCGAATGTGAGTCAGATAGAGAAGGATGGACTTAAATGTAAGTCTTAAACATTTTAGCCGACGTAAAGGTTGAGTGTATACAAATATTAAACCGGAAGAACCTACACACCGTGTATGGTTTGACCGTAAGGTAATGAAGAATAATGATTAAACCTGTGAACGGTGAAGAACTAAATTAAAGACAATGACGTATATCGTTAAGAATTCGAGTAATGATTATAACTTGGATGACGTTCCGAGTCAAATGAACTCGACATTTTCAGATAAGAATAAAGTTACATAAAATGCTTAACGCTATGGATGCATAAAATTAATATTGAATGATTGTTCTGAGTATACAAAAGACTGTATGACTTAGACGATAAAGAATGAATCCTGAGGTATGGCATTTAGTTGCCAGAAAGCTATAAGGAATGAGAAATTAACTTAACGAACATTATAGTTTTAATGGTTTGGGTAAGTTAAGATAAGTTTAGGTTGTGGTACAATCGTAATCTTTGATGGTTGACATATGGGAGTTGGGCTAAACAATTCCTTTAGAGAGTGGAGGTATATACGAAACTAGAAACCGATCTAACACACTCTAAAAGACAGTTAAGATGAAGCAGAAACTAGTTTATTGGTTGTTTGTGGGAAATCACTCAGAGTACCATATGGACTTCTAGTAGAGACACGATGTGTGCTGAGTCCTATAAGAGTTATAAGAAGAAGATAAGAATATAAATCATCAAAGATGATGATAGCATGAGTAAGACATCCCCGTATGTCGTAACACCGTAAAGCGGTAGAAGAAAGTTGGTCGCATAAACTTAGTTTGTAAGAACGCGAATCCTAAGAAGTAAATTTAAGTAAACCAATGCGTAAAGTCAAGTATATAACTAATTCGTGTATGTGTTATTTCCTTATGTACTATATAGGAATTGGAATGAGTAGTTCAGCGTAAACTGTAAGCTGTAGCTATACGTAAGGAAAGTTTCCTAACTTCATTCATATTTTAAATGAATGCTAGTTTCTTAAACTTTCTCAGATGTTGAACTTGAGAAGTTTTATTGATGTGAAAATGTGCGATATTTGTACAAGGTGGTAAAATGTATGAGGCGTTATGCCAAAATTTTAACACTTTGGTGTTTCTATGAGATGAACTATTCTGTGATTAAACTGTTCAATATGAGGATGTTCTATTTATCCATGAACTGTTATTGTTAAGTTTGTGCTAATGATTTTAACCGGACATGATGTGTATGAAAAAGGTAGAAGAATGAAAGTATTTCAAAGTGAATGTGACTAATGTTTTAAAATGATAGGAATCAGGATTATTCCTATTATTCAAGCTAATTCATAACCTTTGTTCGGTTATTAAAGTCTTAAAAGAATGTTTAAATTCTTGAGGTTGTTTATTCAACTGCTATGACTTGCTGAACAATTGAATGCTCACACTTGCTTTAAATGAAAATCATTTTCAGTGTACGAGTAGAAGAACTTAAGGATCCCGTAAAGATCAAGCTGATCGCTATCCAGAAGAAGTGTCATTCAGTATATAAATGAGCGTGAAGATCAAGTGAAGATTTGTAATGCAGAATAGTTTAATTAAACTACAGACTAGTTTAATGAACTGTTATGTATCTTTGATGGCGGATAAAAGTCACTCTTGTAAGATGTAAAGAATAATGTAATTATCATTATTTGTAATGAACGAGGTTATAAGGTATTAGAACATGGGATTTGAGAATGTATGTTGTTATATTTAACTATATAATGATGTATGTTTGGAAGAAGATGGAACTGTGACGTACGGAATCCGGGTGTGAAGATAGATCGAATTTCAGGGCGTTATAGAGTGGAACCGTAGTAGCCCCAAATCCGTGTCCCAAATCACCACGGATCTGGTATACTAATTCTATAACTATTGCGAAAAATATAAACATAAATTGTTTATACATTAAACTTTATACATTACCCCAAGGTCGAAAACCTTCAAATAATACCTAAATCAATATCCTATTTAACATACAAAGTTATTATCATATAATACTGTTACAAATCTAGTTGCACACATAGTCCCAAGCTGAACTTGGCTTTGACTTTTCCTTGTATCTAACGCATTCATCTTAATCTGCAATGTTTATCATGCTATATCAAGGGTGAGTATAAGTTTTCCCAGCAAGTATAAGTTTATTTAAGGATATATCATGATGAAAAGAATTGAACAATAAGTTGGCTATAATTCTACAATATAATTGAGAACTAGCATGAACAAACTTTCATAGCTGAACGAACATGAACATAGCAATTATATCTGGATCGAATCGTAATGAAGGTGATCAGCCTTTCATACCTGATGAATACATGCATTATGCACAGAGTATGATTCAAAAATTCTTAGACATGGCAATTAACAATGATTAACCACAAGTATATTTGAATGAAACAACTCGAGGTCGAGTTAAGAAAAACTTGCATGTTCGGTCGATTACTGTTACGCAATTTATTAAGTTTTGCCTTAAGACCTAATATATAAATAATATCGATATACAAATTAGAATAATATCATCAAAGTTTTAAAATAACCTAAACATATTAACACATAATCTTATCAGTCTATACAACACATAAAACCTAGTATCAAGTCAAACTTTTATAGTCTGAGTTGAATCTGGCACAATTCTGACATCCTGACGGCCTAGTCGGATAAATCTCGGTCTAAACTGGTTCACAGATATTTGAGATAATTTATTATCAGTCAAAATAATTTTCAGATAATTATTATCATTTATCATGATTTTTCAATCATTAATATCGTATTTATATAATATAAATACCACAATATTCCATTATCATTAATATTTATTTAATATTAAATATTAACGAAATACATGTCATAATATATTTATAATATCTCAAAGTATTTTAATACTTTCTTATTGCCTTTAAATGATTTTAAAGTAATTCAAATCATTATTAAATAATTGTCATTAATATTAAAATATTAATATTTTTCATGACAAAATATCAAAAGTTATATTTTATAACTTAAAATATTTGTATAACACTTAAATCATTTTTATATGATTTTTAAATCATTAATTCTATTTTTCCATAATTTCTTTAATATATTTATTAAACAAATTAAGCACCATTAATATTAATTTATTAATGAAATTCATCACAAAATATTAAAAGTCATTAAAATAACTTCAAATATTTTCTTATACCCTAATATAATTTTTCATGATTTTTCAAGTATTAAAATTATTTTTAAATAATTTATTTAATATTATAATTAAATAAATTAAATATCATTTATATTCCAAAAATATTAAATATTTATGAAATATACTCAAAAAAATTAAAAACAAATTTTTTGGACTTTAAAATAATTTTTAGGAATTTATTTTGTATTTTTCATAATTAAAAACTAACTTTCTTTAAATATTTAAATAAAATAATTAATTTTTGAAATTAACTGTCGCTAAAGGGCCCTATAGTGAAGAAACTATCGCTATAGGTGTTCTTGAGCCTGCCCAGAACATGCAATGTCAGACACCGAGGGACTATGTTTGACTAGTGATAGATCTTTGGTCATTCTGTTTCTGGGCTTCCTAAAGTGTTAGGATTGTAGTACTAATGTAATACTACAATCCCAATCAAGTTTCATGGCAATCCTACATCATAACAGAAAGATATAGGCCTCCAAAAATCATGTCAGATTTGAAATATCATTTTCTAGGTTACCCAGAAATAAAGAACAGTGCAGGGTCCCTACTTTGAGCCTTTAAATCTTTGCTTTCCAGGCTAGGTTTTTATGTTTTATTGGTTCAATCGTGTAGTTCTTGTGTCAAGGAACAACAACAAATCATCAGATCAACTTAACAACATCATAACAATAAGATCTAGGCCGGTCAAAATCTTGTCAGAAATGTGTTCTTGAGAAATCTAGGTTTTCCAGATTTCTTCATAAGGCAGGTGGTCAACGCTGGTTTGACCACTCACTACTTTGATTCTATTATGGATCTAGGTGTTCTACTGACTTGTATGTGTAGTTCACATACCAGTCTACAACATAACAACAACAACTTGGCCAAAACAGTAAAGATCAGTAAGATCAGAGGCTTTGAAAAGCTTATCAGAGCCACCTGGGAAATTCTGGGTTGCCCAGATTCTAAGTTTCGTGCTCGGTCAACGCACTTTGACCGATTATATCTTGCAATCTATACATGATCTAGGCTTGATTCAAGTTCCAGATTAAAGCCCACATGACATAGAACAAATCTATAACATAAAACAACACAAACCAAAAATAGAGAAGGATCTAGGGCCTCTGACATTCAGCTGTCAGACAATTTTTTTTTCCAGTTTTCCAGATTCTTAAAATTTACAAATTCGTGCATCTAGATGTTATAGATCCTTGATCTAACAACTCAGATCACCTATTTACACTACAAACAACATTTTTTAACACAAAAACTTAACATCTAACATCAAATCACATGATTTTTAAGTTAGGGTTTTTATACCTCTTTACACCTTGATCCTTGAATCTGATCTTTGATTCTGATCCTTGGCTTGTTATGAACTAATTATGGGTCATCTTCTCTCTCTCTCTCTCACTCTAAATTTCGAAAAGCTAGAGAGAGAAAGGTCTTGGAGAGTATGTTAAGTAAAGTAAGTTTTCTTACTTTTATCATTTGATTTTTTTAATTCAATGAATATGACTGATGAAATGTGGTAAGTGTTGGCTGATTGTTAAGATATAATGCACATGTGGGATATCTAGAGTTAGTCACCAACTCATATATGGCAAGATTTGTATTCCAACCTATATAAAAACCCAAAGAGGGCATTAGGGTCTTTTTGCACACCATTTTAATGGCATACTAGTCATTTGCTCTAACCCTTAGGGTTTAGGGTTTAACCCTTAGATTTTTGCAATTTAATTTCTAAGATTTCCAAATTTCAGTTTTCAAAATAGAAAATTAATATTTCTAAATTATAATTAGGATTCACTAATTATATTAAGATTTCTTAATCATAATTCAAGCTTGCTAATTAGGATTAATGATTCCTAATTAAAATTAAAATTACCTAATTAACAATTAGGGTTTCTAATTTACAAATTAGGGTTTCTAATTATTAGAATTTCTAATTAATCATTAGGGTTATCCCTAATTAGACTGTAATTAATACACAAAAGCTTTATACATAGCATTTAAATTCCCAAACTAGGGTTTTGAATATCCGAATAGGGTTTCAAATTCCCATAACTGATATTAGGGTTTCCAGAGCTGATTTTAGGGTTTCTTATCCATTGCTAGGGTTTTCTAACTAAACGCTGACGTTCATAATATATACTTAGGGTTTTCCACAGATATAGGTTATCTAGTGAACCCTTGACCCTTAACCACATACTGTACACATATACAACCATATACACAGAACATATACAGTTATATCCTTAATCCTAGATAATTCACCACAAAAAATTTTAAATTTGTCACAGAAATATCAAATCCGTTCACTTATTTTCTGTCTAGGTTTATTATTCAACCTTTAATCCATCATTTAAGATTTTAATAAATATCCAAATTCTCGGGTTGTCACAGGAACCAGAGTTGATAGGTTATAAACCTTAGGTATAAGTACCTAAGACTATAATCGTAGAGAGAATGATAAGAAGATCGTTGAGTTAAACGATTAAGGAAGAAGATCACCATGTGATCAAATTGAATCATAATAACAGATGTTCTGTTAAACGATGGATGATTTGTAGCTAATGCTATAAATGAATGGTACTGTGAAGTAGTACGGGAAGAAGAACTCAAATTGAGTTATAAAGGATAGCATATGAATTAGAGAAAATTCATATTAAGTTAAGAGAAAGTTAGAAGTTGTAAATTTTCAATTGAGGACTCATGTGATAGCTGAGTTGTATGAACCTCTGTTATGGCCGGAGGTTTGTGCTTTGGTGTAACAACTTCTTAGCTTATTACAGTGATAATCATTGAAATATTAATGTCGCGCTATCAATATGTATATGACGAGAAGGTGAATCTTTTCTCATGTATATACTTGATAGGTAGAGAATAATAAGATAGGTGCAAGTTCTTGAAACTCATACTTATGAAAAGTTCGTGACTCATAGTTATATGCTATGTTTTTTAGTCCTAAGCATAAGGATAGTCCTTGATTTGTTTTTTGATTACATATTACGAAGATAAGTTCTTGAACACATATGGTTGTGGAAAGTTCCTAAACACATAAAGTGTGGTAAGTTGATGGACTATACTAAGGTATAGGGATGTTTAGAATGAAAATAAGTATTTTCAGTATACTTAGCATTGAAGGTGCTAGAGAAGGTTAAGTATTGTCGTAAGTAAGGCAATTAAGGTAGATGGAGAAAATGATATTCCAAGTTATCTAGCTATGCTAGATTTCGAAGTTTATTAAACTCGTGCTTATATGTACGTTTTGAAAAGGAAAGAATTGGTTCAATTTTTGGAACCAATAGATTTTAAAAGAGCTATTCTATGTATGTCTATGCTAATTATTTTGGCAAGACAAAAATTGATTTGAAATATCAAAATGAATTTTATATCATTAGTGCATTTTATGCAAATATGGTAAAAGGATGGAGTTATTAAGGCAATTGAACCTAGTGTTGGATGTGATCTTAGGATCAACAATCCACTATGGTATGATGTATAATGACGAAGTCATAAACTGACAAAGTCCTCAACGTACTGTGAAAAGTACGGTATCATGACATCATAAAACGTTTTGATGTATTGTGAAAGAATTTAAAGAAGTAGTCGATGTTAATTGATTTGACTAGACGAATGTTTCAAGTTGATGTCCAATTTATTGGTATGGTATAAGCTATTTGATTTGGCTAAGACAAATGGTATGTCATGTTTAAAAAGAAATCGAGCTTTCTTTGAGAAGTTATGCCGAACCAAATTGCTTTGGTGCAGAATCTAATGATTAAGTCTGAGGTGAACACACCCCAAAATGGGGTTATATGATGGGTTGATCACCTACGTATGGAAGAGGTAGTTTACTTTCTTGGTGATTGTAAATTGATCGTGAAAGAAGGGTTTACGACGAAATGTTGTTCAACCTAGTAAGAGTTCATGGTCGATTTGACCCCTCAGCAAAGTTATGAAATGTTTTAAAGGAATTTTATATTCCTCGTTATTCATTCTACTTCATAATTCTTGATAAGTTATGAAGGTTAGGGAATGTTTGAAAGATAAGAACTTCTTTGAAGAGAAGTTGAGAAGAAGGGTATGTTAAAATTTCGAGGACGAAATTATGTGAAGAATGGGTGAATGTGATGACCCGAGTATGAGTGTGGTATGAATTTTTATTAATAATATTTTGTGCTACATGTTTATTAATCGTTCTAGAACCTAGGATGATTATTAAACAGGAGGATTCTGGCTACGAGCTAGACTGAACGAGTAAGAATTTTCAAGACGAAAATAAAAAAAATTCGGGAACAAAAATATTTTCGAGGAAAAAGACAAAATATGCACTATTCACTCGACAAAATCCTAAGGGTTAGGGTTTGAATAACCTAAGCCTTTCCGAGAGTTCGTTATGTCGAAATGACATTCCGTCGAAAGATTTGACGATCATATGTTGTGAAAAGTTAAGTTAGCCGATAAAGTTTTTCTTAAAAAACGTGCAGAAATCGGACGAAATAAAAGCGATAAAAAGTATTGTTATGTACTTTTCATTCGTTTAACTACGTTAGGGGAAAACGTGAAGGAAAATTCTTAACATCAAAAAGTGTTTTTCAGTTTTTCGAAGTTCCGAAGAATGCGTAAAAGTTAATTTGTAAAGGAAAGACGAAATATCCAAAAATATTTGGATTCTGAGAATTGCAATTTTTAAAATTGTCTGATGAATTCCGTAATAAGGAAGCACAAAGCTTCGTGAATAGTAAGGCAGTTTAGTAAGGAGGTGGGAATAGTAGATTTGGGGGCAAAATGACTATTTTTCCCCTAGCCTTGATTTTCTATAAAAGGAGAGCCTAAGCTCATTTGTTGGTGATTTTGAAAATCACCAACACTTGAGTGAGAGAGAGAGAGAGATGAGGAGGAAAAGGAAGAGGAAAAGCTAGCTCGTGTGCAAGCTTTGTCCAACGAAAGAAGATTAAAGAAGAAAGGTATTAAAACCCTAACTTCTAAGTTAATTTTCTTTAAGTTTTCTATGTCGATATAATTATCTTAATGAAAATAGGTGAAGAAGATGTTAAGAATGATTTCATATGGTTGAAATCATGAGAAAATGAAGAAATAAGAATTAGAAGTTTATTTTATAAATTTCTTAAGAAAGTATAAGTTTCGTAATGAATTTGAACGATCCAAATGAATTATATGAACGATTCGGTGAAATAAGTAAGGAATAGTGTCTTATAACACCAAATTCCAAGAAAAAGTGAAATCATAATCAAAGTATGGATTAAAAATGAAGAACGCGAAGAAAATGCGAAGAACACGAAGAACGTTGTTGATGGACAAATTTAAAACCATCGTAGTATAACTTGTTGTTGATGGACAAGTTTAAAACCATCACGTATAAGTTAGTTGCTTATTGCATGGTTAGAAATGATAGAAATGTTCATGAAGAACGGATTAAACTTAGCTATAACGAAGTTATGACAAAAATTTTGTAAAAGACGAACAAAAAGTAGAAAGTATGTAAATGAACCCGAATGTGTAGGATTTCATAAGAATGTAAGAAAATATAGAAAATGTGAGTCATGGACTCAAGAACGAATGAATTCTGAGTTCGAATGACTGAATTACGGACGAACGAATGAAGAACGTTATTAATGTAAAACGAACGAATGATGGAATTTAAGCCAATTGAATGACAAGTTAATGGATTCATAATGAAGTTATGTCCAAAGGAAGTTAAAGTATGTAAAGAGATTAAGAAGATGGCTTTGGAATGACCTCGTTCCGAGTTATAACAAAGGAGTTATGAGATTGTAAATTAAGCGTCTCAAACCAGTCCAAGACTTAGAATTTTTTTTTCAAAGTTTGATGCCTGACGCCGCAGCACCAGTTAAACCTTGGGAGGCGGTGCTGCAGAGCCAACTCGAGAAGTTCACTACTGCTTTGTCGCGCTACAACACGAGAAGAAAGGAAGGAACCGGCACCGCAGTACCGGTGCAGGGTAAGGCCCAGTGAAGAGCTTTTAATTACTCAACTCCTGGGAGAAGTGTAAGGAAAGATAATGAACATATAGTTCGCCTAATGTAACACTTAATCAAGTGACTTAAACCTTTAGTATTGGTTAAATGAAAAGATTAAATGAGATTAAAAGACTCAGAATTTAAATGCAACGTAGTTGCGATGAACGATCGGTCTTAGCATACAAAAAATTGTATGGCTTCGACATTAAGAACGAATAATAAACGTGGGGTTCATGTAATGGATAATGAATGAAAGTGATTAAAACCTTGGGTAAAGGTTGAATAAGGGATTAAGAGATTGATAACGTGAACGCAGAATATGTAAATGATCCTCGTGAATCGTATTCGCGTCGGATGAACGTTCTAAGTGTACAATGGTTGTATAACCTAGATGTTGATGAAGGTATTAAGTAAGATATGAAATTATCAAGAAAGTCGTAATGAATGGTAATAAGAATAATGAATGTCCAAATGTGAGTCGGATAGAGAAGGATGGAATGAAATGTAAGTGTTAAACACTTTAGCCGACGTAAGGGCTGAGTGTATACGAATATTAAACTGGAAGAACCTACACATCGTGTATGGTTTGACCATAAGGTAATGAAGAATAATGATTAAACCTGTGAATGGTGAAAACTGAATTAAAGACAATGACGTATATCGTTAAGAAGCCGAGTAATGATTATAACTTGGATGACGTTCCGAGTTAAATGAACCTGACGTTGTAAGATAAGAATAAAGTAACGTAAAATGCTTAACGCTATTAATGCGTAGAATTAATATTCAATGATCGTTCTGAGTATACAAATGACTGTCTGACTTAGACGATAAAGAATGAATCCTGCGGTATGGCATTTAGTTGTCAGAAAGCCATAAGGAATGAAAAATTGACTTAATGAACATTATAGTTTTAATGGTTAGGGTAAGTTAAGATAAGTTTAGGTTGTGGTACAATCGTAATCTTTGATGGTTGACATATGTGAGTTGGGCTAAACAATTCCTTCAGAGAGCGGAGGTATATACGAAACTGGCAACCGATCTAACTCAATCTGAAAGACAGTGTAGATAAGACGGAAACTAGTTTGTTGGTTGTTTGTGGGAAACCACTCATAATACCATATGGACTACTAGTAGAGACACGATGTGTGATGAGTCCTATAAGAGTTATAAGAAGAAGATAAGAATATAAATCATCAAAGATGATGATAGCATGAGTAAGACATCCCCGTATGTCGTAACACCGTAAAGCGGTAGAAGAAAGTTGGTCGCGTAAACTTAGTTTGTAAGAACGCAAACCTTAAGAAGTAAATTTAAGTAAACCAATGCATAAAGTCAAGTATATGACTAATTGGTGTATGTGTTATTTTCTTATGTGCTATATAGGAATTGGAATGAGCAGTTCAACGTAAACTGAAAGTTATAGCTATGTGTAAGGCAAGTTTCCTAACTTCATTAATATTTTAAATGAATGATAGTTTCTTAAACTTTCTCAGATGTTCAACTCGAGAAGTTTTATTGATGTGCAAATATGCGATATTTGTACAAGGTAGTAGAATGTATGAGGCCTTGTGCCATAATTTTAACACTTCGGTGTTTCTATAAGATGAAATGTTCTATGATTGAACTGTTCAATATGAGGATGTTCTGTTTATCCATGAACCGTTATTGTTAAGTTTGTGCTAATGATTCTAGCCGGACATGATGTGTATAAAAAAGGTAGAAGAATGAAAGTATTTCAATGTGAATGTGACTAATGTTTTAAAATGATAGGAATCAATATTATTCCTATTATTCAAGCTACTTCATAGCCTTTGTTCGGTTATTTAAGTCTTAAAAGAATATTTAAATTCTTAAGGTTATTTATTCAACTGTTATGACTTGTTGAGCAATTGAATTCTCACACTTGCTTTAAATGAAAAATATTTTCAGCGTATGAGTAGAAGAACTTAAGGATCCCGTAAAGATCAAGCTGATCGGTATCTAGAAGAAGTGACATTCAGTATATGAATGAGCTTGAAGATCAAGTGATTATTTGTAATGCAGAATAGTTTAATTAAACTATAGACTATTTTAGTGAACTATTATGTATCCTTCGTGGCGGATAAAAGTCACTCTTGTAAAATATAAAGAATAATGTAATTATCATTATTTGTAATAAATGAAGTTATAAGGTATTAGAATCTGGGATTTGAGAATGTATGTTGTTATATTTAACTATATAATGATGTATGTTTGGAAGAAGATGGAACCATGACGTACGGAATCCAGGTGTGAAGATAGATCAAATTTCGGGGAGTTACATTTAGTCCTTTTATGTTAGATGTTATTACTATGTTGTAATAAGACCTATTTAATATTATGTATTAAGTTATGATTTAAATTAAGTTATGTAATATGTTTTAGTAATGGTTGCGAGACTTTGGGACGAGAATAATTATATTAAGTCAATGTAATTTATTCTATTATTCTGTTGTATGAGTTATTAGTATGTTATTAGTGATAGATCGTGAAGTACCGAATTTGAGACATTAGTGTCTGAATTTGGGGGCGTCACAGGTTGATATCAAAGCATTAAGTTATAAACCTTAGGAACAAGAATCCTTAGGCTATAACCTTAGAAGAATTTAGAGAGTATAAGGAGATAAAACTCTTGTAGAGTTTCCTTAGAGATTTAGTAGTGTTATGAAATATATTTTCATTCTCTATAATGAATTTATGTTTTATTTTGACGTTCTAATGGAGTTTGTTTGTTTGTACTATGTTGAGATTGTAGGATGGTAGATATGGGAGGACCTAACAGAGTTGTAGAGGAGGAGCCACGTGAAATACACGTGGTGTTTGAGTCACCATTGGTAACTGAGCCCATTTCGATAGTGGCCCTTGTTGAAGATGAGGATGATGAGGAGATTGAGTCTGATCCAGAGGAAGAACCTATGGAGGAGGAGTCCGTAGGGGATTTCGATGAGACCACCTTCGAGGACTAGATGCTGGGAGAGTATGAGGAGCAAATCCTAGAGTTAGTATGCAGAGTGGAGGAGCTAGAGTCTGTGGCTCAGGATAGAGAGACCGATATACAGAAACTGAAGGCTGAGGACCATATGACATGCTATGAATGTTATATGCCTCTGTGGGGTTAGCTGACACAGGTTGTATCAATGATCATTCCCTATTCTCTGTTGGGGATGACTTTAATAGCTGATACCATTGGACCTTCCCAAAATTCACATTAGAGTTGTTACCAACGCACTCTTTACGATATACACATTCTTGTTTTACCTCCGTTGGGGATATTCTTCTTTTTATGAATAACCTCATTGGGGATTTTCGATGCTTATCCTGATGATAGTTTGCACCGATTTGCATTATTGAATCCTTCCTAATGCTACATTGGGATTGTCACCAAAGGTTTGTATTACCAGATTTTCCGATATCTTCGCTGAAGTAGTTTTTAACGACTTGCATCACCGGATCATATCTGATGCTATGCTGGGGCTGTCACCAATAGTTTGGATTTCTATCCAGTTGATGCCAGTGTTCCTGCTATGAGTTGAGATTTCCATGATCAATTATCACAAAATCCTCCCGATGCTTACTCGAATGGTAGTTTCCAAAGGTTGACCATCACCGAACTTTCTCGATGTCTACTCGAACGGTAGTTTACAAAGGTTGATCATCACCGAACTATCTCGATGCTATGCTGGGTTGATGCTAATGGTTTGCAGTATAAGATACTCTGATCTCGCTGAAGTAGTTTTCAATAACTTATATCACTGGACCCTTTTTGATGCTATGTTGGGTTTGTCACCAACGATTTGTAATATTAGATACTCTGATCTTCGCTAAAGTAGTTTTCAACGGCTTATATCACCGGACCCTTCCCGGTGCTACGTTGTGTTGATGTTGAAGGTTTGCAATATCAGATACTCTGATCTTTGATGAAGTAGTTTTTAATGGCTTATATCACCGAACCCTTCCCGATGCTACGCTGAGGCTGTCACCAACGGTTTACAGAAGATTTTTAGACTTCTGAAGCCTAACGTCCCATTTCAGGGTTTCAGGCCCTTTTTTACTCAATTGCATAGAATTTTTTTCTCTGATTTGACTTTTTGGCTTTAGGGGACCCTGCTATAACTCAAATTTGATTGAGCTAGAGGGGGTGGGACCCACCCTGACCCTTCAAAAGCCATTTTCAACTTGAAAGCCTCTAAAAAATCCAAACCTTTTAACTTAGATCTACTTAATTTGGGTTGCTATTCGCGAAATCCGTCACCGTACAATCGTTCAGCACAACCCCAGTAACGTTTACCTCCTTTCTTTACAAGTTTTGACTGTTAGAATGTTAGATTTCATGCAATATGGGTTTAAACGCAATGTATCAAATATGTATGCATAGAAGATTTAATAAAAATGAACAAACTTAGTAAATGCTTGTATTTTACCATGATGAACATTTTGATGTGAAAAAAAAACTGATTTTTGAAATAATCATTTTGCACTCATTTTTGCTTGTTTAGTCATCCTATTTGAGGACAAATGAGCATGGATGTTTCATAAAAAATGAACATGGTAATTTGCCTGCCATTGTGTCTTACTTTTGATGTCTAACATTTATATTTTGGTATTGGGTTGGTGTGCTACAGAATGTCCACCTAGTCATGCTTATGTGCATGCGGATAGTTCATTTTACCAATGAGACTCTGGCCAATTTATTTTCACGAGTTTGGGCATTTAATCTACATGCAAATTTAACTTTATCGGGGATGTATGTTAAATAAATGCATGATTTATCACATAGGTTATGCATGATTTACCACATAGGCTATGCATGATGAAATGATTTGAATTTAATAGCTTTAAATTTGAAACGTACCTAACCCTTTCTGAGGTGATTTGGAGATTTTTTTCAAGTCATGTATTCAGATAGACCCAACAGCTCTAGCTCTTGCAGGGTTTCGTCTGGTGTGAGGAGGACGACTTCTGTTGCTCCTTTGCCTCGTCTAGCCTAGCAGCCTCGTCGGTTGACTGAGTCGGGGATTCGTCCTATTCGGGTTGATAGGATGGATGCTATAGACGAGGAGGAGGATTTTCCTGTTGAGGACCCCGTTCCTTCTTCTTCCACCCCACATCGAGACCTTCCCGCTATTAATGTGATTATTCTCGATCTTTTGGATGATTTGAGACGTCACCCATTGATCTATCTTCATATGAATGAGGTAATGGAAGTTTTCATTTTTGCCTTTCTTCTTTCTCCACTTTTGGGACAATGGTTTAATCTTGATTTGAAATTGATTCAGGTTTTAGGCTTCACTCAGCCTAAAGGGAATTGGTTTACCATTCATTCTTTATACCGGACCCTTCATCCGGAGTATCAGGAGATTGTCCGCTCTTGAGGCTTTCAGTCTTTCTTTTTTATTCTTCCTCGTCACTTCCCCTGGGGTTATCTGCGGGCTTTATCTGAGCGCTGGTTTCACCAGATTCAGTCTCTCCATTTACTTGATTGCGAGGTGATGATGACATTGATGGACTGGTGGTTTATCACTAGATTGGAGTTTACAGGGGAGTCGGTGCCTTTAGTGGCTAACATTTCACTTGCTGCAGTTCGATCCCTATTAGGAGTTCCTCCTTCGGCCCTCAAGGGTTGGGCTGTCGGTTTAGGCCCTTTGAGCATTGATGCTTCGAGTGGAGCTTTGTCCGAGCCTCTACCTTCTGATCAGAGGGATAGGGTTAACTTATGTCATACTCCATCCTTAATGTTTTGATGATGACCTTATTATATCTCTAAACGTGTGTTATGAAATTTTAGGATGGTTGATGCTATGACAAGTTCTTTGAGGATGTAATCATAAAGAGCTGAAGTTATTGTAGGATGGAAGACAAATTGAGTCTTAGGATATGAATGTAAGATCTCTGCATTAATTACTACTCAATTGAAGGCTATAGGACATTTGCATGACATTATCATGGAAGTAAATTAAATGGAGTTTTGAAATTAACTTTTAAATAAATTATAAAGATGGTAAACAAATTTGAAATCCTTAATTAATGGAACAAAATAATTGATTATGTTTCCCTTAATTAAGAGCTGTTAGTTAAAATCATGTCTAAGGAAATTAGAATCAAATTTGTCCATGATTTGATAAATCACGATATAACAGCTTGGTAAATTGATTCCCACATATTGGTAATTGGATCTTCAATGTTTATAGAAATGTTCGATCATGTCCATGAGCAAATCATGCTAATTGGAAAACCCAAATATGCTGATAACGTGTCAAATTGAGATAGCAATATATGGTGGCTTCACTTATGGATAATCAATATTTCATATCTCAGCCTGTTCGTTAAGTGGTCAATTAATTTAAGGCTTGCATGGCTATAATCAAGTTAATTGAATATTCAACTTATAAAAATCCTGCTAAAAGGATTGAATGCAATGGATTGACACTAAGGGACCAATCCGTGTACAGGACCGTTGGGCTATAGCTGTTGTGATATACATCTAAATAGAAAAATCTTTTCCAAGATCACATGGCTTAAATCAAGCATATAATAATAGTCATCCCCCATTATGCAAACGGTCACCTAAAATCAAGACAGCTTACTCCAACGGGTATGATCAGTCTCTATAAAAGGGAATGAGCTGGTAACAAGAAAAATACCGAAGCAATAAAACATCGATATATTATATACAAATAGTACTTACAATCTTTATTGATTTTCAAACAATTCTTCATACGTTCTTCAAACAGTCGATCTATTTTGAAGAAGTAAGCTGATTGGATAAAAGAATTTTTGTTTGTTGTTCAGCTTGTAGTACTTGGAGTTCTACTGGTAATATCTTTATTTTATTTCATCATTGCATATTAGAGCCTTGCATTGTGAAATGATTAACTGCTTTGATCATTGACCTCTATTTATAATTCTATTTTTAAATAGACTAAGTATTATCTAAAGGTTTTTAATTCAGTTTGGATTAAGGAATTTTTGTAAACAAGTTCAAGAAAGCATATGTGTTTAAGCGTGCATAAGTGCACAAGAAACAAAAGTGCTCAAGTGGTTGGAACTCGTTTTATAAAAAAGTTAACTTGTAGTAGAAATAAATCAATAAAAGAGTCTACAATACTAGTTGGTATTGGACGTGTATTTGTACTAGTTGTTTAAAGTGAAATTTAAGTAGGCACACTTAGAAGGGAGGTGGGTTGAATAAGTTGTAGACATTCGAAATTTTATGCTCTTGTTACTAATCTTGTAGGAGGGTAGAATCGTCTTCCAGAGATAACTCTGGAAAGTCCAGTTTTCAATATCGGAGATAACTCCAAGAGACTCAGTTTTAATCCCGGAGACAACCCCGGGAAGTCCAGTTCTAACCTCGGAGATAATCACAAGGGATCTAGTCCTAGTTCTGGAGATAACCCCGAAAAAATCAGTTTTAACCCTGGAGACAACCCCGGGAGGTCAAGCCAACCTCAGAGATAAACCTGAGGACATTCAGAATGAAAAACAACTCAATCTCGGAGATAACCCTGAGAAACGACCGCTACATCTGCGCCAAAGCCGGAGATAACCCTGGTGGGGGCAAAATCGTCATTTTTTTACTTCAACATCACATTCACGTCTTCTCAACACAATTCAATCCACACTACGTACCAAGGTGTCCCACAAGAACCATAGCTCAAATCCCGAGTGACAACTGCACAAGACAGTACAACAGATAGACTTTGAAGACTTAAAGACTTGAAGACTTGAAGATCTAGTCATGTACCCATCTTCCCGGCTTCGTACAACCTCTAATCCCATGTTATTGTGTAGCTCTCGACAACAACATTTCAAAGAGGAACAACACTCCTTTATCAGATTCCCGGATTAAAAGTTATAAAGGTTCGAGCAGACAGAGCGTAGCCCAAGTGCACGTACTTCGAGACGATGGGACTCGCATGGCCTGGAGCAGCTCGGGCAGCTGCATGTAGTCCCGCACCTGCCACGGGTTAACCCGCAGCTATCTGGTCTTTAAATATGAGCTCTTGGCAGCTTATTCAAAAAAAAAAATTAGAGAAAACTCTGTCTATTTCAGCCTGTAACCCCTTCTAGAGTGTTCTAAACTAAGTGATTCTTCTTTCTAAACACTTGTAAGCTTGTGTTTTGTAACATACTGAAGTTTAACCGGTGGAAACTGAGTTTTCAGACATCAAAAGATATCTGAAGTCTTCTTGGCAGCCCACTGTAAGATTTTTCAGATTTTTAAGCTTTCTACTACTTATACATACTTATATATATATATATATATATATATATATATATATATATATATTTACATTTCAAAGTCCTGCATGGAGTTTACTTCGTCTTAAGTGGCGATTTATCAATCGCCACGAAAGTAAACTCCATGCAGGACTTTGAAATGTATATATATATACAGCTTTTGTATAAATATATGCTTTAACTGCTTTCATAATGTAGATATTTAATCTTTTAGCCTGTGGGCTAGATTTGCCTAAATTTGGCTATTTTTAACTTTGACCAGTTCAAAAGTGACTAAACTGGAACTGTTAAAGCTAGAATGATTTAAATTTACTCAAATCTAGCTCTTTTTCTAGCTTTTGTACATATCACTCTTTCATGTGAGCCTAGGAATCATGTGATCACAGATTCAGCTTTTGAATCTAGATTCAGTTCCCGTGATGGACATTTTGCAGCTGCAACCAACTTGTAAATTATCTACGGTGTCTAGATATCCTTAGATGGCTCTCATGCCCACAAGGAGTTCGACACTTCTATGTATCTTATTTTCTCGAAAATGCCTCGCATCTCAAAAATAAAAGCAATCAAGCTGAACACATAATAAAATGGAAGTATCAAAGGCCTCAATTACTATTGAGCATAAGGGTTTGAAAAACATGTTTTCCAAAACTTCACTACTATATCTTGTTAAAATTGAATTTTTATACAAAAGTTAAACCCTTTGTATATAGGTGCAAACGAGGCATAGTACTACTTCCAAATAACTGCACATAGGCCCTACACACACATACGCAAATAAAAGATCGGATTAACTTCCCATCTAGTAAATTGCGATGATATGGGAACCTTCATGCCATAAAGTCACGAGAGTAGCCTCAGATAGGTCAACCTCTAATAAACCAAACGCAGAGGGAAGTCTCTTCATACCTTCCCATTTTAATTACCTGTAATTTCAAATTACTTATAATTTCAATTCCATGTCAATCTCAATGTAATTGAAAATATAAAGGAGTATTGAAATATGCATTCCTTTTTCATATTAAGACCTGTCATGTTATCATGTCATCAAAACGATTGACATCTGTTTTGTAGGAGAACATTAAAACACTCCCAAACGGATACATTGCATAGCATGTAACATTTCCACGTTTTCCCAGACTAACTACATAGTCTTTTTGCAGGGAAATGATTGCTCCCATTACTGGTTTAAAGTCCAAAAAGGCACTAAGCCCACCGTCAAACATGGCTACAAGTGCCTAGCTTGATCCTACTCTTGTCTCTCACGAGGAGTTCGAAGGATTAAGGAATCAAATAATAGAGTTGGTTATTCTCCTGAAAGAACTAAACAAATCAACTCAGGGTCCACAAATACCCATGCAAACAGAATCCTCTGCACATGGAGGAATCCAGGGTCCGGACAGAGAAGTCCCAATACATGAGTCTCAGACTGAGAAGTCCAATAAAACCCTTGAAATCACCTATCTTAAAGAAGATCAAGACACCGGTGATATTCGAAAGAAGGTTCTACAAATGGAAAAGACCATTCGGTCCATCAAAGGGATTGGAACGCATGGTTGTGTTTCCTACTCAGACCTTTGCATCTTCCCCGGGGTTCATTATTTGGAAAAATTCAAGGCTCCTGATTTCAAGAAATATGATGGATTGGGAGATCCCTACACCCACTTAAATGTGTTCATTGGAGAGCTCGGATCCTACGCCGAGAATTAAAAGCTGAGAATGTAGCTATTTTAGAAGAGTCTAACTAGAGAAACCAGAGCATGGTACACCAGATTGGATAACTCTAAAATTCACAGCTGGGAGGAGCTAGCCCATGCTTTCCTCAGTTAATACAGCTTTTAAACTCAGATGGCTCCAGACAGGTATCAGATTAACAAAGTCAAGAAGTAAGTCAATGAGTCATTTAGAGAGTATGCCCAAAGACGGAGGCTTCTGGCTGCTCAAGTAATCCCATCTATAACAAAGACTGAGATGGTGATGACCTTCATAGATATTAAAGAAGCTCCATTTTATGAGAGGGTCCTAGAAGGTAGAGGAAAACCATTCTCAGAAATGATTAAGCACGGAGAAACGACAAAAATGGGGTTGAAATCTGGGAAGATCCAAGACCTCGCCGCTTTAAAAGCCGTAGTTGAGCATATTCAATCTGGAAATTATTGGAACAACCCCTAGAGGGTCCATAAGAAGAAAAAAGAAGATGTCTCCTTGATACTATAAGGACCAAATCAAAAAGGCAATCAAAACTTGCCTATTCAAAGGAGAAACTATTCCCCTTTTCAAGCACTGTCATCAAATCCTCCCTTGCCGAAAAGTGGAGAAGTCAGACATTTAAAAGTGTTTACACCCTTAGGGGACTCACTCGAAAACATTTTCAAACTTCTGACAGCTCAGGAGAAAATCACCCATCTCCTTCCACGGGCCAACCCAAGTGAAAAGGGCTTTAATATAAGCAAAAATTATGCTTACCATTCTGGAGCTCCAGGCCATGACACCCAGGATTGTTAGGCCCTCAAGCATAAGATCCATGACTTAATAGATAATGGTGAGATCGTGGTGACAAAGCCCGAACAACCATATGTTCAAGATAACCCTCTTCATCAACACAAGGAAGAGGATGTTAACATGATCAACAGAGGCAGTGGAGAGAGCTCCAAGTACCTCAAATACATGGGGGGTTCTCCTCAAACCAGCAAAGATAATTCTGACATGTGGGATTATTCAGAGTTCCAGTTCATGGTAGAATGAGAGTTGAATAGGTCAACCAACTAGCAGAACTGGTGATACATCAACACCAAGTCACACAGTAGTTGTTCAGTCAGGAGCGTGCAAGTCTATTCTTTTTTATCACAAAAACTCCACCACTGGCCCAAGAGAGTGAAACCTTGGAAGAAAAGCTTGCAAGAAAAGCAAGATCTCAAGCCCGTCGGGACTTTTCCAATAGAAAGAAGTTCACCCAGTTGGGCCAACCGATGGAAGAAATATTGTAGATGTTGATTAATGAGGGAAAAATTACAGCACTGCTACCCCCGGTCAACCCACACTCAAAGAGATTTGATGCTACCTACAGATGTCAATACCACTCCCATTCTCATGGTCACAGAACTAAAGGATGCTGGGCACTCCGTCATCTTATTCAAAATATGATTGACAATGGTGACCTGCAAATGACAGAAGATGACACTGTATCACTTGAGAGTGGACATACATTTACTCCAGGATCGTAAAGATGGAGGGAAATCACAGTAGTTATATCCTCTAAGGGAGACCTGGCTACCACACCCCTTACAATTCAACCCATCAAGCTCAAAGGAGTTGAGAACCCTTTGAAGGTGGCTGCACCAAAACCACTAATATTGCCATTCAGGCCGCAGTATCCTATCATCAACCTTAAGAAAGTCCCATGGAACTATGGAGAGGTTAAAGGATCAACGTCTAACACAACTTATGTGGTATCCAAGGAAAACCCGTTATATCTCTCTTAACGAGTGATGAAGCCAATCATCAGATCTAAAGGGAAAGTGCCCAGGGAGAAAATTGAAGAATTCCTCCGCAAGATGGGAAACAATGAAGCCAAGGTGGTACGAAGCTTGGAAGAAGCACCTCAACAGATATCTATTCAGGACTTGGTATTCTCTTTAGAAGATCATCGGAAGGTCTTAACAAAGATATTGGAAGAAGCCCATCTCCAAAGACGGTGGATGTTGAAAAGTTTCATCATCTGGTAGATCACATCTTCAACATCAATGTGATATCCTTCACTGATGATGTCATACCTCCCAAAGGGACGGGTCATTACAAGCCACTACACATAGCAGTGATCTCTTCCGGATATGTGATCAGAGGTGTGCTTATAGATGGAGGATCATCGCTAAACATCTGCCCATACACCACATTAGAAAGGATGAAGATCAATCCCAACTGGATTTGATGGAGCCACACAATCATCAAGGCTTTTGATGGATCTCGGTGAAATGTTGTGGGAAAGGTTGAATTACCAATGGAAATTGGTCCACATACCTTCTACATATCCTTTCAAGTGCTCAAAATCACTATAAGATATAATTTACTGTTGGGAAGACCTTTGATCCATATGGCAGGGATTTCCCATCCACTCTTCATCAATAGCTCAAGTATATCATCAACAGTAATCTGGTCACTGTCAGTGCTGAACTAGAGTATCATGTCCAAAGTGATATGTCTTTAATCAATTTTAATGAAGAAGTTGAGCCTGTCAGCTTCCAAACCCTTAAGGTGGGAAACACTCACTATCAACCCATCGGGGCTCTAGCTTTGAAACCCATAGTTTCTGCCAAGTTAATGTCGGCTAGTCAAGAGATAATATCCTTTGGTTTCCAACTAGGACAAGGGTTAGGAAAGAATTAAAAAAGAATCAAATGCCCAATTCAAATTCCCGGCCAGACAGGGAAGGACAGACTAGGCTACTCCTCTGGGTCAAGTCACAGGAACCCGCACAAGCATACACTAGTTCCTTTATCTATAATACTATTGCTTAAACCTACAGATGCAGATTCTGTACGACCTCTAGGGAAAATTCCTGTCTCCATGGCAAATGTGCTGTTTCCTAGGACCAGACCGACTTGTGGGAAAGAAGTCTTAATTCCAGACCCAAATATTGAGGAAAGGAATCAAAGGCGCAAATAAAACATAAAGAGACGGTTATCAAAGATGCGCGTCTTGGTACATACAGATGGTATGAACAGGGATATCCTAGATGACGACTATCCAGATGTCATGTGTAAGACCCCAACTTATTATAAATAAAATTGAATTTTCCTCTATTCATTATTCTAAATTAATAAGGTGTTAATTTGATATAATGCTTTGGTTATGGGTGAAATGTGCAAATTTTACAAAATAAGCAAGTGATTATAAAATATTCATTTTTGTCGGGTAATATTCGTTTGGTCATGGAATATTCTTTTTATCGGGAATATCCGTACGACGGCACAGTCATTTGTGGGCCCCATAATAGAATAACGGTTGGATGAAGGAAAATGACAAAGTATGAGTTTTTAATAATCTACGTAATTATTCACCAATTAACACTATTGGAATACCCAAAGGTTAAAATACGATGTCTGGCGTGGTTGCATAGTATTGTTGAATTATTGATTTATACGTAAAAGGCACTACTCAATAATTATTACGGTAGTTCTTGTTCAATATTTTATTTTATTGATTCAATAATTGCTTTGCGTTGATATTTTATATTATTATTGTTTCAATAATTATCATCGCATTTGCAGTATTTCCATTATCGGATCAATAATTCATATTATTTGAATAATATTATTAGATAGCATTATTGGCAATGTCTAGAAAGTTACATCAAGGAGAGATTTGGTCACCTAATTGTGCGCCAGTAAGGAGAAATCCTTATTGGAAAGCCCCACTTTCACTGAACCGTATGGTTGTCATAATTGTGATTCTGTAATATTATTTATGAATAATTAATTATTAATTTATATGATAAGAAAATATTTATTTGATGTGGATATAAATGATGGATTTATTTATGTGGTTATAAATGAAGGAATTAATGCTGAGGTGTTTTATCATTATTTTATCAGAGTGAAAGTATTAAAAATCACTCGTTTGTGGATTTCGGATATTTTCTGTTTGGAATTTGGAAAAACTCAAAGCTAAAAAGTTGTAGAGAATTCGATTTCATGCGAAATGGACATAAAATTCGTATTTTTCTGATAAACGGGCTATTTTCTATGAATTATTGATGTTTCGGAAAATAAAATGATTTTTATTAAAATTGGGTGGGACCCACTTTTGTTTTAACACATGTGGTGGGCTGCTAAATTTTGTTCAAAGATGGCTGGTGGCTGATCTTGGTCAAGAAGCATGCATAGAAAAGAAGAAATGAAATAATATTAATTTATTATTTAGTCTCTCCTATGGCGTTCTAGCATTTTCCTATAAATAGGCGTTTAGGTTAGAATTGAAAATCACACCAGAAACAAGTTTTCTTTCTCTCTAGATTATCGAGCGTATTTTTGTGAGTATTTTGATACTTTGAGAGTTGTTGTTCAGTACAAGTTTCCTTCGACTTTCTATCCGATATTCCAATCAGAAATACCGTTATTTTAAGGTAAGGGATGTTATTTTCTTCTTAAATGATATTATTTTCTTCAATATCATTATGCCGAAATATTGGTGAACTTTTTAATCAAATTTGAAACTTTTTGTGTTGGGGTTACTATTCACGTATACGGCACTATTCACCGAAAAAATGAAATTTTCTTCTTTTGTCCAAGATGTCTATTATAGTTACTATCTTTGATTGTATCCATGTTTTGATCTTTATTTTTGAATTCTACTTCAAAATTGGTTATTATGGAGTATTATTGATCTTGGATAAACTGTTATACGAATCCCTAATATTTGTCCTTCTGTCTCACTGGATTCGTTTTCTTTAAAATATTTTTCATCATCCTCAGTCTTAAGTGATGATATTACTAAATATCTTTGGCCTGTAGTGCAAAGATGAATGATTAACTGATGAATATCTTTGGCCCGTAGTGTAAAGATGAACAAAAAGTTGAGATGAACATAATGGATTGGTGATATAAATGAATATCTTTGGCCTATAGTGCAAAGATGAATATTTGATTAAATATGTATATTGATTGATGTTATAGGGATAAAATATTGATGATGGACTTTTAAATCTTAGAAGATAGTAGAACTCATTCTCTCACGTGACTCTTCTAATGGATTGTTGTTTCACCATTGCGAGTTGTTGATCTAAAACTTGTTGTCATTATATTTTTATCGATTTTTTCCCTGCTGAGGACTAATGATAATTTGTTGTATATTATCTTAGTCATAATATTCTTCTTCGGGCTAGTTGAGCTCACCCTTTTCCTTTTGTTCCATTTTTCTTCTCGGGAGGTGAGAACATAGTAGGATCTAGCTCTCGAGTGCGGAGTGATGGTTCTAGAAAGTTGTTGTAGCAGATCCTCACTATTTTTTGTAAAATAGTGTATGAATAATTGTAATGATGACTTATTTGAGTGTGGATATTGTCTAAAAGACAATATTTGTATTTAAACTCACAGTATGTGTTGTCGTATTTTGCACGACAATTGTAATAATAAAGTTGTAGTTTTCTTTTTATACCATGTATTTGGCGACTCAGAATGGGTGTTGTATACTTATTTTGGGGGCATCACATCATGGTTATTATTCAAGAGGAGGAAGACGATAACCACCCCTTAATCATAACTGTCCACTAGGACTTGACCCTCGGCAATTGGAGCAACACTCCTTGCATTTACCGAAAAGGGTAAAAAGGGCAGAAAATCCCTCTACCCTATATATAGCAATAACTGGTTACTTTTATTTCATAATATTAGCAGTTGTTTTTGTCATGCCATGCTAACACTCTATATGATCAAATAGTTTCATATATTAAGAGAAATCATTTTGTTTCAGGTCTCCAGAGTTAGATTCGTCTAAACTTGCTGATGGAGTGCCAATTCTTCACAATGACTGCAAATTTGATGTAACGTTGAACTCTAACTTGATGGAGATTAATCAAGAGGACTATGAGGTGCCTGAGGAGATCAAAAAATGGGTCGAAGAAAAACCCAAGCCAAACCTTCATCAAACCACCTCTTTCAACCTTGGAACCTCAAAAAACCCTAAACAAATCCAGAATGGTATGTACCTTACCCCAAGCCAAAGGAATGATATGGTTTCTCTATTGACCCAATTCCAGGATGTGTTTGCATGGTTTCATGAAGACATGATCTGTTTATCAACTGACATCTTCATTCATCGCCAACCCATTAAAGAAGGATTTAAGCTAGTCAAACATAAGCTTAGGCGATTAAAACCTGAGTGGAGTTTAAAAGTGAAGGAAGAAATTATGAAACAATTTCAAGTCAGCATCATCATGGTATCAATATACCTTGAGTGGCTATCAAACATAGTTCCCATACCTAAAATCGGGGGGAAGATGCGAGTATGCATGGATTACAGGGACTTGAAAAGAGCTTGTCTCAAAGATAACTTTCTAGTTCCATTTATCCATATACTCATTGATAATACAACTCAATATGACATGTACTCCTTTGTTGACTGCTTTGCTGGGTATCACCAAATAAGGGTTGCGAAAGAGGACCAGGAAAAGACAACATTTATCACTCCTTAGGGAACCTTTTACTACAGACGGTTGTCATTCGGCCTCATCAATGTCGGAGCTACCTATCAGCGAGCCATGATGGCCCTTTTCCATGATTCAAAGCATAAAGAGATAGAAGTCTATGTGGATGACATCAATGTCAAGTCCCGAAGGGAAGAAGACCACATAGACCATCTCAAAATACTCTTTAACCGATTGCGCAAGTACAACTTGAAGCTAAATCTGGCCAAGTACGCCTTCGGCGTCAAGTCAAGAAAGTTGTTGGGATTCCTAGTGAGCCACAAAGGCATTGAGTTAGATCCTACCAAAATTCAAGTCATTACTAAGATGCCCATACCCCAAACAGAGAGGGAAATACAGGGATTTCTGGGAAGAATCAACTTCATCAGCCGATTCATCTCCCAACTCATAGCAACCTGTGAGCCCATCTTCAAATTGTTAAGGAAGAAATCCTCTAAGAAATGGAACAAAGAGTGTCAAAAAGCCTTCCATTCCATCAAAGAGCAATTAGTCAAAGCTCCTGTCTTGGTACATCCCAGAGATGACATTCCCCTGTTTATGTATATGTCAATCAATGTCAATGACATGGGCTACATGTTGGGACAAAAAGATGATAGAGGCCAAGAAAGAGTTATCTATTACCTCAGCAAAAGATTCAGCATCAGTGAGCACAAGTACACGTTGATTGAAAAGACTTGTTATGCATTAACATGGGCTTCCATGAGATTACAAAATTATTTCCATGGTCACACAACCCATTGTTGCCTCTTTTTCACTTCTGATAAAAGAGCTCTAACTCATGCAAGCATACATGTGTCAACAAGTAATATAGAGTAAGTAGAGTATCGATCCCACAGAGAAAGTTGTCAAATTTAAACTACTATGCATCAATTAAATCACTATATTTATATGCTTAAACTAATAACTATATTGGTGAATAAATCTAATTGCAAATACCAATTAAAACAAGAATAATAACGGAATAAACCAAATCTGGAAATAATGGGATCCTAACTTCATTCTTCATTTAATATTTCATCTAATTACCACTATCATGCAAGACTTGTTCACATATCACAAGAAAGTAGCCAAGAGCACTAATAGAGTCATAGCCATTTTTCAATGTATTATGACCTACTTACACAACATCCACTAATGATAGACTCTATGTAATCATCAACATAACCAAAATCACTATATGTCTATGTGAAATTATAATCATACTGAATTTAATCACAAGCCCTTATTCTAACTCATACAGTGAAACAGTATATGTCTATCTGGTTCACAAAATACACAAGCCATATAAAATAGCCCCATATACGTATGCTATCATGATTACAATCCATACTTGCATGTTCATTGTCAATTCCATACAAGTACTGAAACGAATGGTGATCAAGCATTCATACATGCAAACCAATCGTGACAGAAATCCCATATGATATGTAAAACAACCCCAGCAATCAAGCATGCAACTAAACTACATATTAAAATCCGTTAGAATCCCATAATGGAGTTTAGTTCATGACTGAACCAAAAGCCATTATGGGATCAAAGCTAAACGTGGTTAAAAAACAAACAACTGAGAGATGAAGGATAGAAACGATCGAACCCAATTGCTGATTATAGACCAAAGTTAACGTTCAAATCCTCATACATATCCAGCAAAATAATAATGATAATCCACAATGATAGAAAATCCCAAGAAGAATTGGAGAATTAGGCGTATAAGCTCGTTCTACGTTCGAATCTCCCTCAATGTGTAAACCCTAGTTCCTACTATGAAAATACGTTAAAAGTAACGAATGATATGTCTGACACCAGTCAGAATCATTTTTAAACAAATTACAACCTTTAAAATTAAAAATTAAAATAAATATTTCAAAGAAGCTGTACCCATCATGTCTTGAAATGAAAGGCCTCCTCCTTTCAGTATTTCTCATATTTGGCGGGCATGTGCAATTTCTGGTCCAGCTGAGTGGTCGCACATGCGCATCGTGATCTTTGCTTCAGATATATATGCTGTGGCTCTATGAACCGGAGTTTTGTTTCTCACCTTTGATATCGATATGTTCTGCTGCTCATTTCCTTGACCATCCATGCTTAGTCTTTTGCTCCACGTGATCCTCATGCCATGCATATCCCAGCTTGTGCCATGCTTCATGCGTCCATTAGCCTCGTGCCCTCTAATACCACCAAATTAGGTCGTTTCCTGCACTTTTTCACCAAAAGGAGTTTGAAGTAAATGCAATGCAAAATAATATGAAATGCGACTAAAAACACACTAAAATGTACTTGAGATGGGCATAGTTCACGTGAATTGGTATTCAATACGTAGATATAAAACTCACTTATCAAATACCCCCAAACTTGAACTATTGCTTGCCCTCAAGCAATGCAAACTAAAGAACAATGAAATTGCAGCTACAATACTATGCAGCTAAGCTATGATGCAAACTAGTCTCACATAGTTCCAGCTCTACCAGAATTTCAGTCCAAATTGCCTTAGTGAATTATCCAGATTCCAGAATACAAATTCAAACTAAACTATAAGCATAATATCATACACTCAGATAATTCATATATGCTATAGAGATGTTGTGTGTGTGTGTGGTGTTCACCAAAGCTTGACTAAAGCAAAGAATACACATGCTACATTGCTCAAAACAGAAAATTATAGTCTAAATCAAGACTCATGTATACTCATGCAACATAGACTGTTTTAACATATCAACGCAAACTAAGGTTTAACAATGGGTTTAACTGCTTTATTGCTACTCATGAGGGCAATTTTCGCTCTTTCTCGCGGTGTTTATTTCTATTTTTCTTTTCTTTTTCTTTTTTTTATATATAGCGAGTGCGTTTTACGCTCCATCTCACTTTCTATTTCCATTTAAACGAGTGCGTTTTACGCTCCATCTCGTCCCAATAGCAAGCATACTCATGTGTTCCCAAAGTTTGAATGTCAATGTTTCATACAGTCCAAGATCACTTTCCACATATTTCTCTTTTTAAAACTACATGTTCTAGTGAGCAATGCAACACATATTTCTTATACCTACAAGTGATTGTGAACACATGTGTGCAAACCGAAAGCATTTAAACAACTACATGAATATCATCGTGTAAAACATTATATCTCAGCTCATGTTATCCACAATACTCAAAAATCTTTCGACATTCACTATCATCATTGGCTAGACAAAATTTCCATAAAGCTAAACATTGTGAGACATGCAAACTAAAAAAACTAGCACAAGCAATAATAACTAAAAATTAAAAATTTTCTGCAAAATTTTATTTAACACATAAATATGCAAAATTAAAACTAACATGCAAAAACTAAATGAAACTATATGCAACTATACTACTACCCCAATACCCCCAAACTTAGAATATTCAATGCCACATTGAATGAAGGTAAAGGGTGAAGAAAACTCCCCTAATGATCGGTTGTACCACCCTCCTCGGGTGGTGAATCTGGTGGTAGATATGGCACTGCTGTCCCAAACTGAGGCCACTTGAGCATCGTTCCTTGCTGTGCAAAAGCCTCGGCCAAGGCCCTCGTGAGTCCCGTCATAAACGCTCCAAAGTTATCGTACATGGCATCGACTTTTTACTCCAACCTGCGGAGCTGGCGATCGCTATGAGGAGCATGTGGTCGTGCAGACGGTCCCGCCTCATCTGTTTGAGAGGGCTGCTGTGCTGGCTCTGGGAATGTGGGTCGGAGAATAAATCCTCGTCTGCGCGGGTGTGGTTCACCTCCTGCCCAATCTTCAAATTTCGCAATGGTGGCATGTGTGATATCCTGACTTGGGTTCTGCATTTGTTCATTGCCCCAATTCCATCCCTGATGAGCGCATAACATAGCTACCACTGAAGCGTGTGGAATGCTCCCAGTGGTGCTTCCCCGCAAATATCGCAGCATGTTCTGATGGATGAGATGGCCAATGTCAATGTATTTTTTGGTGATTATGCCCCATAAAATAATTTCCCTCTCCGCTGTGATCTCGTGCTGATGAGATGAAGGCACGAGCTTGGCACATATGAACAAATTCCACGCCTTTGTATAATGATTCAGGGCGGCTGCTGGGAATATACGAGGCTGGTTCGTACAAGTTTTATAGGTCCATTTCGTGCCAGGCATACACAACTCTGCTATAACCAATTCCAGGTCTGTTTCCATATGTGCACCGGTGACCCAGTTAGCAGCCCCTGTTGGTGGCGTATCGGTAAGTCTTAAAATTGCTCCAATGGTAGGGGGTCTGTAAACTATCTCAAAATCGCGAACCATAGAGATACCGCTCATAGTGACTTTGGCATTGGCATAAAACTCGCGGACTATGCTCATCGGAATGGGTGTGGGAGTGGCAGTTAATTCACCCCAACCTCTTTGGTGAATCATGGCACATAACTGGCCATCTTGTCCTTCAGGCTTGAATCCCCTTTCTTTCACGAATGTCTTAGCTACAATTCGGTAGTACTCTTGTTGGGCTTCCAAACACAGAAATTTATTGTGATCGACAATATCTTCCCCTTGACTGCCAAATGAAGATGAAGAAGAGGATGAAGCGAAGCGAGCTCGCTTAAGACCCATTTATTTTTGAGAGAGAACTGAAAATGATATGCTTGATACTGACTAAGAGTGGATGATGACAATATCTCCAACTCGTTGCTGTAATCCCAATCGAAACCCTAGCTTTATAGCGTGGATGAAAGCGTGGGTTTGTGCTTTGAACGCGGAGAGAATCGTGGATATGTGATTGAGAGATGTACGGCTTCAATTTGTAACTGATATAGAGAAAAAGACGTGCGTTATGGAGACTGAGGTGATTGCGCTGCTGTTGTGATTTCAAATGAGAGTCCAAATGTTCTCCATCATGTTTTTAAACTAAAATTTTTTCTCCACGTCTGATGTCGCGCGCGGCCGCGCGAGGTTTGAATGGGCTGGGCGTGCGGGCGTGCGAGTGTAGCGTTGAGGCGCTTGGTTGGTCCGCCTAGGCGGTTGAAAAATCTTGAGCTACTGACTCCAGGCGCGGGCGCGCGAGTTCTAAGGCTTGTTCATGCATGGTCGCGCGATGCAGACTCTTGTACTGCCAATTTTTTTTTCTTTTACTCCCAATCTGCATATCAGTGATATCTCCAGTTTAAGATACCTGCATAGACATTAATGCACACTATTAAGGCGTGAATGAATGAGCAATCATGAATGACCAACTAAACTCTATCCTACTTCAAACACCCCTCAATGCAAATCTTGCTACACACTCAATTATGCAAATCCAACAACTATCAATAATGAACTAAAGATGAACCAAATAAAACAATCTAACTGAATAAATACAAAAAACAATAGAGATAGAAACAATGGGTTGCCTCCCATCAAGCGCTAAGTTATAGTCAATTAGCTTGACTATCTCTGAATCTCATGTTGAAACTAGAATCGAGGTGATTTCCTTTCTGTTCACCTCACCACCAGAATCACTCTTTAATCTCTGTCCATTCACTTTAAGATGCTTGTCCGAAAAATTATCATATACTGCAATGGTTCCATACTTTGGAGTGGTATCCAGATATTGTACACATTCATCTAATTCTTCATCCTCCACATCTGAATTTTCAGCATTAATACTTCTCGATGGTTCACCCTCCACTGTATTCTGTACTTCATCCTTTAGAACCCGATTCACCACATCAACCAGGAAACAGTCCTCTTCATCTGTTGGAAACTTCATTGCCTTGAAGACGTTAAAGGTGACCTCTTGATCATGTACACGCATAGTGAGTTCCCCTTTTTGCACATCTATCAAAGTTCGTCCTGTGGCTAAGAATCGTCTCCCTAGTATGATCGGTATACTCTTGTCCTCCTCATAATCTATGATGATAAAGTCCGCCGGAAAGATAAATTTATCCACTTTCACCAATACATCTTCAACAATTCCCCGTGGATACGCGATAGATCTGTCACCTAGTCAAGAAGAGATGTTTAATAAACGGCCTTGGGCCAAGAATCCCAATGATTAAACACCGACAAGGGCATCGATTAATACTTGCCCCAAGATCACATAAACACTTTTGAAGTTTATCTTTCCGATCGTGCATGGGCCGTGAAGTCGCCTGGATCTTTTCGACTTTGTAGTTCTGTTGAAGCACTTTGACCTTTGCATTCCTCTGTCAAGGCCACTGTCTCAAACTCATCTAGTCTTCTCTTCTTTGATAATATACCCTTTATAAACTTTGCATAGCTTGGAATTTGTTCCAATGCCTCGGCGAACGGTATGTTGATCTGCAGCTTTTTGAATACCTCCAAGAACTTACTGAATTGTTTATCTTCCCTCTACTTATTTAATCTCTGCGGATACGGTACTTGATGGTGAATTGGTACCACTGAACTCTTGAGCTTCTCCTCTGAACTTGCTTTATCTTTCTCTTCCTGCGGAACCTCAGAATTTCCCAAATTTTATTTCTCAGCATTTACCTGCTCTACCCTCGCGACCGATCCATCTGCACCTCCTTAGTGTATTCAGCGCCTTGAGACTTACAGCCTTCTGAGATCTTTCCCAGATCTCAGAGTGATCGCTTGACATTGCTCCTTTCCGTCTCTTCTTGGATTTGTCTCTGTATTACTTGGCAAAGAACCTTGGGGCTTGTTGTTAAGCATGCTCGCCATCTACCCCATTTGAGTCTCCAGATTCTTGATAGCCACTGCTTGGCTTTTGATCATCACCTCCGTGTTTGCCATGTATTTCAACATCATCTCGTCCACTTCTGATTTCTTTTCTGGCTGTGGTGCAGCTGGAGTGTGATGTTGTTGTTGTTGAGAAAATCCCGGTAGAAACGGTGGTTTTGGTGTAAACTGTGACTGAGGTTGAAACTGTTGGTTCGGCTGAAACTAATTCTGCTGATGTCCTTGGTTATTTGACCAACTAAAGTTTGGATGATTTCTGTTGTTGGGGTGGTATATGTTCTGCAACTGTCCTTGATCTTTCCTATAATTGCCCACATACTGTACCGACTCTGAGTTGATAGCACATTGATCCGTCGAGTGTGACCCCGTACAAATCTCACATACGAAGGCGACTGGTTTCACTTTGCTTTCTGCCAAAGTATCTATCTTCTTTGCCATAGCCGCCATCTGTGCCGACAAATGGGTAATAGCATCTACCTCCAGCACACCTACAACCTTGGGATGTGGCATCTGAGATGTAGGATTCTGATAATCATTTGCAGCCATAGTCCCGATAAGTGTATAGGCCTCGTCATAGCTCTTTACCCATAATGCCCCTCCTGCAGTTGCATCCACAATAGGTCTCGACTGCCATCTCAATCCATTATAAAATGAGTTGATCACCATCTAATCTGGCATACCGTGATGCGAACACTTCCTCAGCATCTCTTTATATCTCTCCCATGCCTTATATAAGGACTCACCCTGTTGTTGTTCAAACTGAGAGATAGCCGTCCTCATCTTCGATGTCTTAGCCATTGGAAAGAACTTGGCTAAAAATTTATGTGCTAAATCCTCCCATGTAGTAATTGACCTTGACGGCAAAGAATGTAGCCAACTTCTCGCTTTATCCCTCAATGAGAAAGGGAATAGCCTTAGTCTGATAACATCCTCTGTCACACTGTTGTATCTGAATGTATCACAAATCTCGATGAAACTCAACAGGTGTTCATTTGGATCATCCGTAGCAGCACCCCCAAACTGTACCGAATTCTACACCATCTGAATAGTGGCCAGTTTAATCTCAAAAGTATTGGCTGCTATCATTGGTCTAACTATGCTAGACTGTAGTCCATTTATATTTGGCATGGAATAATCCCTTAAAGCCCGATGCTCTTTTCTTTGCTCAATTCTTTGTTTTTCTGCTATACTAACTGTTGTACTTTCTAACTGAGCTTGCAAATTTCTCCGCACACTTGTTTTCCAACCTCTTCCGTTAATGTTATCCTGTGCTGGTGTTAATTCTGAGTTGGATGATCTCGTGTGCATAAAAATCTCAAGTACCTGAAACCAAAAACAAAACAAAAATAGAAATGAAAAATGAACAGAATTGTCTAAGTCATACAATATAGCTTGAAACTGATGATAATTATTTAAATTAAACGCCTATCCCCGGCAACGGCGCCAAAAACTTGTTGCCTCTTTTTCACTTCTGATAAAAGATCTCTAACTCATGTAAGCATACATGTGTCAACAAGTAATACAGAGTAAGTAGAGTATCGATCCCACAGAGAAAGTTGTCAAATTTAAACTACTATGCATCAATTAAATCACTATATTTATATGCTTAAACTAATGACTATATTGGTGAATAAATCTAATTGCAAATACCAATTAAAACAAGAATAATAACGGAATAAACTAAATCTGGAAATAATGGAATCCTAACTTCATTTAATATTTCATCTAATTACCACTATCATGCAAGACTTGTTCACATATCACAAGAAAGTAGCCAAGAGCACTAATAGAGTCATAGCCATTTTTCAATGTATTATGACCTACTTACACAACATCCACTAATGATAGACTCTATGTAATCATCAATATAACCAAAATCAATATATGTCTATGTGAAATTGCAATCATACTGAATTTAAGCACAAGCCCTTATTTTAACTCATACGGTAAAACAACACATGTCTATCTGGTTCACAAAATACACAAGCCATATAAAACAGCCCCATATACGTATGCTATCATGATTACAATCCATACTCGCATGTTCATTGTCAATTCCATACAAGTACTGAAACGAATAGTGATCAAGCATTCATACATGCAAAACAATCATGACAAAAATCCCATATGATATGTAAAACAACCCCAGTAATCAAGCATGCAACTAAACTACATATTAAAATCCGTTAGAATCCCATAATGGAGTTTAGTTCATGACTGAACCAAAAGCCATTATGGGATCAAAGCTAAACGTGGTTAAAAAATAAACAACTGAGAGATGAAGGATAGAAACGATCGAACCCAATTGCTGATTATAGACCAAAGTTAACGTTCAAATCCTCATACATATCCAGCAAAATAATAATGATAATCCACAATGATAGAAAATCCCAAGAAGAATTGGAGAAGTAGGCGTATAAGCTCGTTCTACGTTCGAATCTCCCTCAATGTGTTAACCCTAGTTCCTACTATGAAAATACGTCAAAAGTAACGAATGATATGTCTAACACCATTCAAAATCGTTTTTAACCAAATTACAACCTTTAAAATTAAAAATTAAAATAAACATATTTCGAAGAAGATAGCATATGCATCGGCATGCCAGCCTTCCTTCATGTATTTCTCATGGTATGCTGCATGTACAATTTCGTATATATTTGAGTGGTCGCGCGGACTTCAGATGTTTGCTCAGATATAGCCGCTGGCAGCTCCTGCAACCTGAGTTTTGTTTCTGCTGCTGCATACTGATATGTTCTGCTGCTCATTTCCTTGTCCATCCATGCTTAGTCTCTTGCTCCACGTGATCATCATGCCATGCATATCCCAGCTTGTGTCGTGCTTCATGCGTCCATTAGCCTCGTGCCCTCTAATACCACCAAATTATGTTATTTCCTGTAATTTTTCACCAAAAGGAGTTTTAAGTAAATGTAATGCAAAATAATATGAAATGCAACTAAAAACACACTAAAATGTACTTGAGATGGGCATAGTTCGTATGAATTGGTATTCAATAAGTAGGTATAAAACCCACTTATCACCCATCTCATATTCCGTATGGGTTAACCCTAGTTTTCTGTTCTGCGGATTGGTGATGTTGTACCAAACACACCTATCTGATTTGCATACATTTGGATTCACGGTCCAATATGTGAGTACGTGTATGGCATTATTTTGATTGCCTATATAGCATCATTTGATTTTCCTGTGTGGCATTATTTTGACTTGCCTATATGGAAAGGTATATATCTGAGCTCAATTAGTATGAAATAACCCCAGCCATTTGATTCAGCCTATTATTTTATTATATTAGTTTTGTTGGTTTCTGTTCAGTTCAATTAATTGGGTTAGTTATTTCAGTTCTTTATTTTTCTTAATCTTCTATTTGCTTCGTTAATTTTGTTGATTCAGATATATTCTATTCAAATATTGGGAGATTATATTTTCGTTGGTATTTAAGCTCGAGGCTTTGTTCAGTATTTTGTCTTAGTTGATTGCGTATATAAGTTTTATATATATATTCGTACTAGGCATTTGGCTCATGCTATATTTTTTTTCCCAGTAGGTTTGCAAGGGTGATTCAGGGCTAGTGTGATAAAGAGAGTTGCATGCGACCATATAACTTGATTCGATTTTAGGTTTAAATTATTTTGACTCTGTTTGGACAATTATATTTTAGTACTTCATTGATGTATATCATTATTAAATGTTTTGAAGTTATTACTGCTCTGTTTTATTATTTTAAGGTTTGTTGTGCTTTGCACATGACCTCCCTTTCCTATTCAGGAAGATGATGTTATAGAAGGGGAAGGGGATGTCATTTTTACCTTTTGATTCCGAGGACGGAATCCTTTATAAAGGGGAGGTGATGTAATACCCGGAAAAAGAATTATTAATTAAAATAAAATAAATGACATTTAGATTTATATTTTAAATATTTTAATTGGACTTTTCTTATGTTTGGCAGTTTGGGTCAAATTATATTTAATTTATGTTGACTATAATAAGTATGTGGTTGCATTAATTTAGGCATTTATACTAATTGGGTCAAACTAATTTTGAAGTATTTAAGTTTGGTCTTGTTAAACTATTTGAGCCCAAATTAAGGTGATGGGTTTAAAAACCAAATTGGAATTGGAGTAATATATTAGGTTAAATTCCTTCCTAATACATATAATGACATAATCGACTAAATAGGGTTTCTAATGTAGCGAGAAACGAAAAGGAGACGGAAGAAAGGCTGTGGTATAAAAGAAAATTTATGAACAGGATTGAAAGAAAATATTCAATAGAATTGTATCTTCAAAAGGTAATTATTAAATTTATTTTGAATATAAAATAATATCTATCTTAATTTTATTATTATAATGTCTACCATAATAATCTAGTATTTTAGTCATAAAATTAATCTTGATTTATAATATTTCAGAATTAAATTTCGTTTGAGTCATTCGTTCGAAAAGGAACGAAAAAAAAATTTGATTTTGTGCCACCATGCAGCACTGTGTATATGGTTCTTGGATATGTATATATGTATACTAGTATATTAGTTTAATATTTTAATAGTTTAAAGTAGATGATAACATTAATATTATAATATAATATCTTAATCAAATGATGATAATATGCAATTGGATGAAAAAGGAAGGGTCAAAAGGTTAGTTTTTTTATATATAACTATTGGTAATTTAAAATATTTTTGTACAAATGCTAAATATGGAATGGTGAATTAATAAAATAATGTTATAATATTATTGATTTATATTACAGTAAATATATCTTTGCATATAGAATGTACTGAGCATATTTTTTTTAACTCTAGAGGGTATGTGAACTAATATTAAAGTTGTTAGATTTATAAAAAGGCAAAATACAAAAAATTACAATTTAGTAACCTAATTAATGATCTGGTATTGATTTGGTGCTTATATAGATTAGATTGAGGAGGTCTATGGGCGTGATATTTTGGCTTCAATGAATTGCTTATTATTTTATTTAGGTACGGATTCTGTACTCATTTAGCGATACTCTTTAATTTTTGATTTGTTCGTTTTGTTCCTTGTTTCGAATTCTGTTATTATTTCACATAATTATTTCTTGTGAAATTCATATAGTAGTTTCATTTTAGAGTTGATATATTGGATGTGTATTTGTACACTTTGAATTAGGTTATCATGTCTAGTTTTTATTTTGATATTTGTAGAGCGATATATGTTGTTACCTTCTTTTAGAGACATTATGATTTGATCTGGTTCAACATATACATTAGAACCCCATTTCTGTGGATATTGTGTCGTATGTGTTGTGACACGGTATCTATTTTTATTGGTATTATGTCGCATGTGTTGTGACATAATATTTTTGTTAAAATATACCGTAGGGTATACCAGAGCTATAACCACCTGTGGGGGTACCACAGGTATGTCGTCTTAGCACGAGAGGCATGTCACTTTCCATGCAGTGTGATTAGTCCACGATGTCTCCGTTTTGGGCTCCGGAGGAAGTGGGCCATTTGGTGTTTTGTTGTGGGAGGCGTATGGGTTAACCCTAGTTTTCTGTTATGCGGATTGGTGATGTTGTGCCAAACATAACTATCCGATTTGTATACATTTGGATTCGCGGTCCAATGTGCGAGTACTTGTGTGACATTATTTTGATTGCATGTGTGGCATCATTTGATTTACCTGTGTGGCATTATTTTGACTTGCCTGTGTGGAAAGGTATATTTTTGAGCTCAATCAGTATGAAATACCTAGCTATTTGATTCCGTCTATTATTTTATTATATTAGTTTTGTTAGCTTCTATTCAGTTTAATTAATTGGGTTAGTTATTTCAGTTCATTATTTTTCTTACTCTTCTAGTTGCTTCGTTAATTTTGTTGATTCAGATATATTCTATTCAAATATTTGGAGATTATATTTTCGTCGGCATTTAAGCTCGAGGCTTTGTTCAGTATTTTGTCTTAGTTGATTTCGTGTACCAGTTGTATATTTATATCCGTACTGGGCATTTGGCTCATGCTGTGTTTTTTTTTCTGACAGGTTTGCAGGGGTGATTAAGGGCTAGTATGATAAAGAGAGTTGCATGCGACCATATACCTTCATTCAATTTTAGGTTTAATTATTTTGACTCTGTTTCGAGAATTGTATTTTAGTACTTCATTGATGGATATCATTATTAAATGTTTTGAAGTTATTAGTGATCTGTTTCATTATATTGAGGTTTTTGGTGCTTTGCACGTGACCTCCATTTCCTATTCGGGAAGGGGATGTTACAAAAGGTGAAGGGGATGTCATTCTTTACTTTTGATTCTGAGGACGGAATCCTTTGTAAGGGGGAGGTGATGTAATACCCGAAAAAAAATTATTAATTAAAATAAAATAAATGACATAAATTTAGATTTTAAATATTTTAATTGGACTTTTCTTATATTTGGCAGTTTGGGTCAAATTGTATTTAATTTATGTTGACTATAATAAGTATGTGGTTGCATGAATTTGGGCATTTATACTAATTGGGTCAAACTAATTTCTAAGTATTTAAGTTTGGTCTTTTTAAACTATTTGAGCGCAAAGTAAGGTGATGGGTTTAAAAACCAAATTGGCATAGGAGTAATATATTAGGTTAAATTCCTTCCTAATACATATACTGACGTAATCGACTAAAGAGGATTTAATGTAGCGAGAAACGAAGAGGAGATGGAAGAAAGGCTGTGGGATAAAAGAAAATTTGGGAACATGATTGTGAGAAAATATTCAATAGAATTGTATCTTCAAAAGGTAATTATTAAATTTACTTTAAATGTAAAAGAATATCTATCGTATTTTTATGATTATAATGTCTACCACAATAATTTAGTATGTTTATCAGAAAATTAATCTTGATTTATAATATTTCAGAATTAAATTTCATTTTGAGTCATTCGTTCAAAAAGGAAGGAAAAAAAAAGTTGATTTTGTGCCGCCATGCGGCACTATGTATATGGTTCCTGGATATGTATATATGTATTTTAGTATATTAGTTTAATATTTTAATAGTTTAAAGTAAAGGATAACATTAATATTATAATATAATATCTTAATCAAATGATGACAATATGCAATTGGATGGAAAAGGAAGGGTCAGAAGGTTAGTTTTTTTATATATAAATATTGGTAATTTAGAATATTTTTGTATAGATGCTAAATATGGAATGGGGAATAAATATAATAATGTTATAATATTATTAATCTATATTACAGTAAATATATCTTTTAACTCTAGAGGGTATATGAACTAATATTAAAGTTGTTAGATTTATAAAAAGAAAATTACAAAAAATTTACAATTTAGTACCCTAATTAATGATCTGGTATTGATTTGGTGCTTATGTAGATCAAATTGAGGAGATCTAGTGGCGTGATATTTTGGCTTCAATGAATTGCTTATTATTTTATTTAGGTACGGATTTCGTACTCATTCAGCGATACTCTTTAAGTTTTGATTTGTTCTTTTTATTCCTTGTTTCGAATTCTGTTATTATCTCACATAATTGTTTTTTTTATGAAATCCATATAATAGTTTCATTTTGGAGTTGATACATTGGATGCGTATTTGTACTCTTTGAATTAGGTTATTATGTCTAGTATTTATTTCGATATTTGTAGTGCGATATATGTTGTTACCTTCTTTTGGAGACATTATGATTTGATCTGGTGCAACATATACATTAGAACCCCATTTCTTTGGATATTGTGTTGCATGTGTTGTGACACGGTATCTGTAACAATCCGGAATTTCAAATTGTAATTTTAAATATTTATTGAATTATATAAATATTTATTTGAGGTGTTTATGGTTGAATAAATATTTTATTGATGTAGTGGTTGTTAGTAAATATTTGTGAATTTAAATTTATTAGATAATATTCTAAATTAAATTAATTTATAATTTAGAGAGTTGTAATATAACGTGAGATGTTATATTATTGTGTTGATTTAATAATTTAAATGGTATATTAAATTATTAGATAAAATTATAATTTTGTGATATTTATTAAAGTGGAAAATTTATTTAAAATATAGTGTGTATAATTAAATTATTTGATTAATTTTGGATATAGAAATCCAAATAAATAATATGTGATTATAAATTATAGACTAAATTGATTATAAAAATAAATTAAAGGAGTTTAATTTGGTTTTGCCAAACAAGGCTTAAATATATTAAGTCTTTAAATTTTAAAGGGTTTTGCCAAACAAAGTCTTATGGCTTTTGGATTATTAATTTTTGAATTTTGAAGTATAAATAAAATAAAATAAATAATAAATTTAATAGATTTATAATATATACGTTGATTTTGTAACTGATACAACAATAAGTATGCATATTATTATTAGTATCAATTTGGTTTTTACGCATACTTGGCTAAGTTTGAGAGTTCAAAGAGAAACTTGAGTGAGAGCTTGAGAGATTTGTGAAGAAGTTCTGAGTTTCAAAGTAATTGTCAGTTGATTAGCAAGGATTTCTTAAGCAACAAAAGGTATTTTTACATAACCTTAGTGTGTGTTTGTGTGTGTGTGTGTGTGTGTGTGTGTGTGTGTATATATATATATATATGTTCTGTGAATTCTATTTCTTTCAAATTGTTGTTATGTAACAGAATTATGGTGGTTATATATGATATGATGCTAGAGTTTATGTTTAAACAAGGAAATTGCATGCTAATTTCGTATAATAGTAGAAAAATAATGACAGTGTATGTTTGTATTAATATTTTCTTATGTGGCTTGTGTAAGTAACAATTTTGATGGTCAATTCTTATGTTAGACTGTAAATTGAGGCTTGATTATGTTAGTTCGTTAAGAAACGAAGAAAACGTAGTTTGAACGAAGTGATTCGGTGTAGAATTGAAATCACAGTGTTGATTTTTGGGAAGGATGTCAAAAAATTGAGTTTTATATGAAAATGTGAAATTTGAGAAATTAAACTAGTATAATTGTTGTTAAATTATTCTATGGTGAGGAAGATGTTAACAAACATGTTTGTGATAGTTCTATACCATTTGTACGTGTTAATATTACTGTTTAGTGGGTGAAATTTGTGTTTGTTGGGCTAAAGTTGGCTACTGTTCATAGCCGTTTCCTTCTCTGTTCAGGCACCAAAAGTACAATTTACTGTGCCAGGCTAAAAACTTCATGAATCTTGTGGTCAAGTCATGAGTTTTGTATGGCGCGCAATTCGCCATACCTAATCTGAGGCAGTGAGTTCTGTTATTTCTGCAGACCTGGGATATCATCACAGCTTGGTCTAAGGTTGTGTTAAGGTGTCAAACATTTAACAACAAGGTTAAAACAGAGTCGTGTTATGTGGTTAGCAAATTCAAAGTTTCAAATTATTAGTAAGTGATGAACGTGGTATATTAGAACTTAGTGAGCATGATGAATAGTAAACAGATGTTGTGAAGGTTAGCACTTGAAATTTCTGATATTTGAATGGTAGCATAAGACTTGTGCTAAAATAACAAGTCTGACTAGAAATGTGTATTATGTTGGAACGTGAATATTAGTATATCTAATAGATGGTTGTTCTAAACCTATGTGTAGGTGAACATGAGTTTAATATTATAGCTTACGCTCGAGGCAAGTTTCTAAACTTATCTTTTTACATTGAGCAATCTCTCTAATTCTACTTTTAGCATTGAGCAATTTTTTTAACTCTACACTTTCGTTGAGCTAGTTCATTTATTACATTGTGCAAGTTTATTCTTATGATTGAGCAAGTTCTTGTATCTAGTTTGTTTATGATTTCTAAATCTTATTCTGATATTGAACAAGTTATTCTTGTCTTTAACTTTTTATCTAGCATGCAAGTTTACATATTCTGATATACTCATGTTGAACAAGTTTTATCGTTGAAATTACTATTGATTATGCATGCTTAGTATTCAATTCTAAATAACCTTGGCTTAATATTGTTCAAGCAAGGTATGTTATGATTATTCAATGTTTATGCTATTAGTTTATTCCTAAAGCATGATCTTAATTTACAATGTCGATTCAGTTATGATTATTCTATAGCATGACGTTATCAATATTGTATTCAACTAATCCTTAGTTGATGACCGTTGAATTCTAATTACCCTTGAAATGTATTCAAACCAAACTTACTTTGGTGCAGACTTGTAAGACCCAAACTTTTATGAATAAAGAATAATTTTCTCGAAATATTTTTTTGAATAATATGGTGTGGATTTGATATAATGTTATAGTTGTGGGTAATATTTAAAAATTTTTCAAAGTAAGCAAGTGGTTATATTATATTCGATTGGTCGGGGAATATTCATTTTAACAGGGAATATTCGTATGATGGCACAATCATTGGTGGACCCCACAATGGAAGTATTGTTGTAAAACGACAGAATTATCTTTTTATAAAAATAACGGTGAAAGTGTTACCGTTAAAACTGTTGAACTACCCGGTAGTAAAAAGTACAAGAATAATGCTGGCATTAGTTGCATAGTAGCACACGGTATTGATTATTGATGCTTACATGAGAAGTCACTTAGTTATACTCAATTATTGCTACAGTAATTGATGCATCATATCTCTCATATTATTGATTCAATTATTGTCATAGTATCATCTGCATATTATGATATATTATTAAATCAATAATTGAGACGATAAAGTTATTCATATTATTAAATTGCAATATTTACAATGTCTAGAAGTTCTGTCAAGGAAAGGTTTGGTCATCTAATTGCGCGCCAATAAGGAGAAATCCTTATCGGAAAGCCCCCTCTTTCATGGGAACGACCTGGTTGTTAAATATTGTGAGTTATAATATTAATGATGAATAAGTTCGTGTTAATTAAAGATGAAATTGATAGTTCCATTGTATTGGAATTATTAGTGTTAGTGAAAATCGATATTTATTTCGATAATAATTGATGTCTGGAGGTTATATTGACCAGTCGGGTAATTAACCGGATAAATGAGAAATTAATTGCTATTGATTCACATAATTATAATTATTTGTTCACATGTGTGTACTATTGATTCACATTCATTTACTATTAAGGGAGTTGGTGCAAGATTGATAATACTTGTAGGACTAAGTTAAAAAGGGTGGTATAGATGGAGGTACTATACTGTAATTTGTATTTTCACATGTCTAGAACTATTTGTTCACATGATTTACAATTGAATCACATTATTTACTATTAGGGGAGGTGGTGCAAGTTTGATAATACATGCAGGACTAAATTAAAAATGAAGAAAAAGAGGAAGGTATTATACTATAATATTTCGAGCCCCAAAACTTGCAATTATCGAAACTATATTTTTCTATAAATAGAAGCTCATTCTTCCTTCATTTCTCACCAATTCACTAAAGCTATAGAGCAATTATTATCGAGAGAAATTTTAGAGAGAAAGAAGAAGAGAAGTCTGCTTCCTCTCTACTCTAGTATCTAGTTTTTTTCTAAGGTAACGGGTATTATTTCTTTCGTATTCATGAAGAGAGCTATTGTTATTCCATTCCTTATTATTTTGTTGGAATAACTTTGTATATGTAAAGTACCACATACATGGTGAAATTCTTACATTATTCCATTCTTTATTATTATGTTGAATAACTTTGCCTACATCAATCTGCGCATACATGGTGAAATTCTTCATTATTCCATTCTTTATTATTACATTGGAATATCCTCGCTTGCCGGTGCGTTTTACGCATGACTGGTTCCATTATTTATTATTACATTGGAATAACTTTTCTGCATGCGGTCTATCGCATGCATGGTGAATTCTTACATTATTCCATTCTTTATTATTCATTGGAATATTCTGCTTGCATTTTTACGCATGACTTCGGTTCCATTATTTATTATTACATTGGAATAACTTTATGCATGCGGTCTATCGCATGCATAGTGAATTCTTATGTTATTCCATTCTTTATTATTCTGTTGGAATAACATGTCTATGTGGATTACCACATGCATGGTGAATGATCCTTCGTATTCATTCCTTATTAAATTGTGGAAATGATCTGTCTACGTGGATTACCGTATGGCGAGCGAAAATCCATTTGCAGTTTCATATATTCTATGATACTCATTTGATTAAAATTTTGACTTCTATACTCCATGAAATTAGTGGAATATCCTTGATATTTGCGCTTCATCCAGTATCTTTTCAAACGGAAGTAAAGGAATTGCTAGTGGAGGTGCGCTGACTATTGCGGGGCCAACGTCAATAAATAAGCCCACAGCCAGAACCTTCAACATGATGGTGCAGGATGCGGTGCAATCAAAAGATGTCGTGTCAGGTATTATCCCAATCAATGATATAAATACATATGTATTATTTGATTCAAGTGCTACTTGCTCGTTTATATCTGATGAATTTGCTAAGAGGTTAGAAATACCTAGTGAAGAGTTGAATTTCCCTTTAAGCATAGAAATTGCGAATAGGGAGGTAATTCCTGTTAGATTCGTATACAAGAACTATAGGGTGAACAGTAAGGGGAATGTTATGACAATAGATTTAATCTCGATAAAACTCGGAGAGTTTGATTTTATATTGGGAATGGATTGGCTGTTCAATTATGGAGTAATAATTGATTGCCAAATGAAGTGTGTAAACCTTATGACTCCGTCAAATGTAGTTTTTTATGGTAGCAAATCGCCTAGACAAATGAGGTGTCTAACGGTTATGCAGGCCAAGAAGTTGTTGAGTCAAGGCTGTGTAGGGTACTTAGCTTACATAGTCGATACTCAAAAGAAGGAGGGTGTAAAATTGGAGGAAATACCAATGGTTAAGGAATTCGTGGACGTGTTTCCGGAAGATTTGCCAGGACTTCTGCCTGACCGAGAGATTGAATTTGTGATCGACTTAGCGCCAAGAACCGCTCCGATGTCAAAGGTCCCGTACAGAATGGCTCCGGTAGAGATGAAGTGTAAAATCCCAAATTTTACGAATAAAGATTTAATTTTCTCGAAATATTTTTTTCAAAATTATGGTGTGGATTTGAGATAATGTTATAGTTGTGGGTAATATTTCTAAATTTTGCAAAGTACGTAAGTTATTATATAATATTCGATTGGTCGGGGAATATTCGTTTTAACAAGGAATATTCGTACAACGGCACAATCATTGGTGGACCCCGCAACGGAATTATTGTCGAATTGAGAAAACGACAAAAATATTTTATGAAAATAACAGCGGAAGTTTTACCGTTAACTATTGAAACACCCTGTGTTAAAAGTACAAGATGTCGTGTGGTTGCATAGTAGCACACGGTATTGATTATTAATGCTTACGTGAGAAGTCACTCGGTTTTGTTCAATTATTGCTCACAAGATAATTCTTTGCATAGTATCTCACGTTATTTGATTCAATTATTGTCAATATTTTATATATTATTAAATCAATAATTGAGATGACAAAGTTATTAATATTATTATTTGCAATATTAACGATGTCTAGAAGTTTTATCAAGGAGAGGTTTGGTCACCTAATTGCGCGCCAATAAGGAGAAATCTTTATTGGAAAGCCCCCTCTTTCCTAGAGAACGACACAGTCGATTAATATTGTGAATTATAATAAAGGTGATAAGTTTTTTTTGTTATTATTATAAATGTAATAAAATGTAAAACTTTTATATAAAATAGAATACTTTCATAAAGTTATTTGTTTTATTAGACTATAAATAGAATATATAATATTCTATTATGCATAATGTTTGCATAAGTACTCGTGATAGCGTTTGCATAGTAAAATCTTTTTATATAAAATGAATACTTTTATAAAGTTATTCGTTTTATTAGATTATAAATAGAATATATTATATTTTATTTAAAAGATTTTGTTTTATTAGAATATTTTATTAATAATTTGCATAGTAAATCAATATGGACCGTCTGCTTAAAAGTAAATCAATCTGACCGCTTCATGAATTAGTTACTATTCACCCATTCTCCTATAAATAGAAGCTCATTCCTTCATTATTTCTTAAGAATTCACTAAAACTCTAGAGAGAAAAACTATAGAAAGAAAGAAAAAAGTATTCTCGCTACTTCACTACTCCTATATCCGGTTTCTTCTAAGGTAAGGGATATTATTTGTTGTACTCAAGTAAAGGGTATTATTTCTTTCGTCTTCATGAAGAGAACTTCTATTATTCCATTCTTTATTATTACGTTGGATAACTTTTGTATCACGCGGACTACCCTATACTTGGTAAAATTCTTACATTATTCCATTCTTTATTATTATGTTGGAATAACTTTGTACATGCAAGCACCGCATACATGGTGAAATTCTTCTATTATTCCATTCTTTATTATTATGTTGGAATAACCTGTCTATGCGAAGTACCGCATACATGGTGAAATTCTTTTGTTATTCCATTCTTTATTATTCTGTTGGAACATCCTGTCTGTGCGTTTACGCATGACATGGTTCCGTTATTTATTATTCTGTTGGAATATCCTGTCTGTACGTTTACGCATGACCTGGTTCCGTTATTTATTATTCTGTTGGAATATCATGTGCGGCGCGTTACGCATGAACCGGATTCATTATTTATTATTACGTTAGAATATCACATGCCTGCGTTTCTGGCATGGCTTTGAATACGTTATTTATTATTCTGTTGTAATAACCTGTTTGTGCGGTATATCGCATGCCTGATGATTTCTTTTGTTATTCTATTCTTTATTATACTCCGTTGGTTAAAGTTTTGGCTTCTATACTCCATGAAATCAGTGGAATATCTTTGATATTTACGCTTCATCCAGTATCTTTTCATGAAAATATCCTTCTGAGCATTCATGAATTTTACTCCACAAAGAAGTATCATGTTGACACTTTGGACGTTATTGGTTCCTGAATAAATTAATTCTTGAACTTGTTTTTATTGAATTCTTATATCATTGTCATCATCCTCATGTTTATATTATGTTGAAAGTCATATGTGGCCTGTAGTGCATAGATGGACTTGGTATGATTATGACCAGGGATTAATCGGTATAATCATGACCATAATGTTACAAATGATGTGGTAAAAGTCCTCATTGGCCCGTAGTGCATTGATGGACAGTTGTTGGCATGATCATGACCATTGATGAATACACGAATATCTTTGGCCCGTAGTGCATGGATAATTTGTGGTTGTGATACTAATGAATATCCTTGGTCGTAGTGCAGGGATGATGTGGTTTATTTATTAAGCTAAGTCTCAGGAATTAAAGTGATGAAAAACCTTTTAAATCATAAAAGATAGTAGATTTTATTCTCTACTTGACTCTTCTAATGGATTGCTTGTTCCGCTGCAGTTAAACTTGATGTTTGTTATATTTTATTAGTTTAATACTATTGAAGGCTAATGATAAAATATTCTGCATTATTTTAGTCATAATATTTCTTACTGTGCTAGTTGAGCTCACCCTTTTGCTTTCATTGTTCTCTTCAGGAAATGAGAACGTAGTAGGGACTAGTCGGGGAACGGAGTGACGGTCCAGAGGATAGCATTAGTAGTCCTCACTATTCTATGAAATAGTGTGTTAATAAATGTATTGAGGACTTATTTTGAGTTTGAATACTGTCTAGAAGACAATATTTGTATTAAAACTCACAGCTCATGTTGTATGTTTAAGATTGTATTTGTATTCTGTACCATGTATTTGGCGACTCAAGATAGGTGATGTATACCTATTTTGGGGGCGTCACATGAAGGAACTGATGGTGCAACTGCAAGAATTGCTAGATAAGAAGTACATTCAACCGAGTGTATCACCGTGGGGAGCACCGGTGTTATTCGTGAAGAAGAAGGATGGGTCAATGCGTCTTTGCATTGATTATAGAGAGTTAAACAAAGTCACTATTAAAAACAAATGTCCGTTGCCAAGAATAGATGACTTGTTTGATCAATTGAAAGGTGCTAGATATTTCTCGAAAATAGATTTGAGAAGTGGGTATCACCAATTGAAAGTAAGGAAAGAGGATGTACCGAAGACGACATTCCGAACTCGGTATGGACATTATGAATTTTTGGTGATGTCTTTTGGTTTGACAAACGCCCCTGCAACGTTTATGGATTTGATGAACAGGGTGTTTAAACCATTTCTAGACAAGTTTGTGGTGGTATTTATTGATGATATTCTTGTGTACTCTAAATCTCGAGAAGAACACGTGGAACACTTACGTCTGACGCTGGAGACATTAAGGAAAGAAAAGTTGTACACGAAATTCTCTAAATGTGAATTTTTGTTAGAATGTGTACAATTTCTTGGGCATGTAATTGATAAGGATGGGATTTCAGTAGATCCATCAAAAGTTGAAGCTGTGATAAATTGGGAACCACCAAGACCTCCATCAGAAGTGAGAAGTTTCTTGGGATTGGCAGGTTATTACAGACAGTTTATCCAGGATTTTTCCAAGATTGCCACTCCATTGACAAATTTGACGAGAAAATTTGTAAAATTTGTTTGGAAGGATAAGTGTGAAGAGAGTTTTAAAGAATTGAAGAAGAGGCTCAGTGTGGTACCTGTGTTGTCGTTACCAGATAATACAGGAAACTTTGTGGTATATAGTGATGCGTCACATAAAGGATTGGGTTGTGTCCTTATGCAAAATGGCAAAGTCATCGCGTATGCATCAAGGCAATTGAAAGATTACGAGAAAGGGTATCCAACTCAAGATTTAGAGTTGGCAGTAGTAGTATTTGCTCTGAAGATATGGAGACATTATCTCTATGGAGAAAAATGTGAGATATATACACACCATAAGAGTCTGAAGTATATTTTCACACAGAAGGACCTGAACATGCATCAAACGAGATGGGATGAATTGATAAAAGATTATGATTGTGAGATCTTTTATTATCCACGCAAGGCAAACGTGGTTGCAGATGCCTTAAGTAGGAAAGGCGGAGAAAAGTTGATGATGTTAACCGATAAAGAGGAGCTTATTTCAGCAATGGCAAGGCTAGAGTTGGAAATCAAATTTCCAAAAGAATCTAATGAAAAATTATACCAGATGGAAGCTAGTCCAACTTTGGTGGACAAGGTGAAGAGCGCAAAACTACAAGATGAAGAATGCAGAAAAATAATGGAAAGCGTGGTCGAGGGTAAAGAAGTGAAGTACAAGGTGGATACTAAGGGAATGCTAAGATTCGAGGGACGAATTTGGGTTCCAGAAGTACAAGATATTAAGAAGACATCTTAACAAAAGCTCATAGCTCAAGATATTTGATTCATCCGGGAAGTATGAAAATGAATCAAGATTTGCGGCGACATTTTTGGTGGCCAAATATGAAAAGAGACGTTGCAGAATGCGTTGCAAAGTGCTTGACATGTCAGAGAGTGAAGGCATAACATCAAAGGCCAAGCGGATTACTTCAACCATTAGAGATACCAGAATAGAAATGGGAGCATATCACAGTGGATTTTATGGTAGGTCTTCCAACGACTCAGAAAGGATACGATGCGATATGGGTGATAGTGGACAGACTGACTAAATCTGCACACTTTTTGCAAATAAAAATTAGATTTAATCTTGATCAGCTGGCAATGCTATACATTAAGGAGATCATGTCAAGACATGGAGTTCTAATGTCAATTGTATCAGACAGAGATCCAAGGTTCACATCAAATTTTTGGAAGAAACTACAGGAATGCATGGGAACGGAACTGAAGATGAGTACAACATATCATTCGCAGACTGATGGGCAAAGGGAACGAACAATTCAGACGCTAGAAGATATGCTTAGAGCATGCATCATGGATTTCAAAGGAAACTGGGATGATCATCTACCGTTGGTGAAATTTGCATACAACAACAGTTTTCACGCAAGTATTAGCATGCCGCCATACGAGACGTTATACAGCAGGAAATGCTGTGACGACCCGAGAATTTAGAAAAAAAATATTTAAATCTTAAATGATGGATTAAAGGTTAAAAAAGAAAACCTAGACAGAAAATAAGTGTATGGATTTAACATTTCTGGAAAAAAAATTATGGATTTAAAAAATTTTGAGGTGAATTATTCACGATTAAGTATATAAGTGTATATGTTATGTATGTAAGGTTATTTATGTGTACAGTATGTGGTTGAGGGTCAAGGGTTGACCAGATAACCCTTATCCGTTGCAAACCCTACTATTATACTAAGAACGTCAATGTTCAGTTAGCAAACCCTAACGACTGATAAGAAACCCTAAAATTGGTTTTAAAACCCTAATTTCAGTTACAGGGATTTCAAAACCCTAATTCAGAATATGAAACCCTAATTTGGTAGCTTGAATATAAGTATAAAGGTTTTTATGTTATTGATTATATATTTAATTAGGGATAACCCTAATGGATTTTTTTGAAAATCCTAATTGTTCCGTTTGAAACTCTAATGTACAATTATGGACCTAATTGCTAAATTAGCAATTTTAATTAGGATAAATTAATCCTAATTAGCAAGCTTGAATTTATGATTAGGAAATCTTAGTATAATTATAGAATCCTAATTATAATTTAGAAATATTAAATTTCTATTTTAAGACCTAAATTGGAAATCCTAAAAGAAAATTTTGATTTTTGAGAACCTTAGGTTTTAACCCTAAGGGTTAAACCCTAAGGGTTGTAGCCAATGTCTAATATGCCATTAAATTTAGAAAACAAATGACCAATTTGCCCTTTGTGCATTATTGGAGGAAACATGAGAATCTTGCCAAGATATTGGGTGTTGACCAAATCTAGCTACCCCATATGACTGAATTCAGCAAATATTAGCCCCTAATAACAACCATTTCATTTGCATCCAATTATATAAATAATTGAAGAGAGAGAAAGTCATTATCTAGCCTCATTTTGTGATAAACTCTCAACCCACACTTTCGCTCTCTAGAACCATGAAAATATGGAGTATATCAGTTCCTAGAATGATCACAAACATGCTAAGAACAGATCATGATGATCAGAATCAAGATCAAAGCCTAAAAGGTATAAAAACCCTAAATCTTGAAATCTTTGTATTTGATGTTAGATGTTGTAAGTTGTTGGTTAAAGTTGTGTATTAGGGTGTTAATAAGTGATCTGGGTTGTTAGATCAAGGATCTATAACATCTAGATGCACGATTTTGAAGTTTTGAAAAATCTGGAAAAAACTTTGAAATTTTGTTTGATAGTCAAATGTCAGGGCTTCTAGATCTGTGTGTGTTAGGTGTTATGTGTGTTTTCATTATGGATTTGTTCCTTGCTGTGTAGGCTTAAATCTGGAAATGGATTAATGGTCATAACATGTCTAGATCTCCAGATATGAGCAGTCAAACTGCGTTGACCGGCCACGAAATCTGGTTTTTGGGTAACCCAGAAATCACTGACAACATTTTTGCAGGCTCTTTATCTTGCTGATCTTTGTTAGTTAAGTCATGTTGTTGGTTGAATATTGTAGCCTGACATGAGTTCTACACATCCATGCTTTTATATTACTTAGATCGTGACCAGAATGGGATTTAATCATGGTCAAACTAAGTTGACCGAACTGCCTGAAGAACAATTTGGAAAACCCAGATTTGTTCATGAACACGTTCCTGACCTCTACTTTGACCAGCAAAAATCGTTAAAACATGATGTTGTTATGTTGATCTGTTGATGTATTATTATTCCTTGCCATCAAGACTACAAGACTTAACCCTTAAATCACATTTACTAAGCCTGGAACGCGATTATTAAAGGCCCAGAAAGTTGACCCTCGATCTGTTCTTCATTTCTGGGTAACCCAGAAATGAAGAACAGCTTTGACATCATTTTCTGGAGCATAGATCTTGCAGGTTGGTTATGTTTTGACCATGGAATTTGTTTAGGGTTGTAGTACTACATCAGTACTACAAAATTATCGCATTATACAGCTCAAATAACAGCAATATATATTTAAATTGTGGTCAAACATGCTATTCGCATAACTGACATGGGTTTTTGGGTTTGATGAAGAAAAGCCCAAGAACACCTTTAGTGACGGATTTGTCGCCTATAACCCCTTTAGCGACAGATAATTTTTGAAATTAATTATTTTATTTAAAAATTATAGAAAAATAGATTTTTATTATTAAAAATACATAATAAATTCTTGAAAATTATTTTAAAGTCCAACAATGGATTTTTAATTATTTTGAATATATTTCATTAATATTTAATATTTTTGGAATATTAAAGGTGTTTAATTTATTTAATTATAATATTAAATAAATTATTTAAAAATGATTTTAATACTTGAAAAATCATGAAAAATTATATTATGGTATAAGAAAATATTTTAAGTTATTTTTGATGACTTTTAATATTTTGTGATGAATTTCATTAATTAATTAATATTAATGATAATTAATTTATTTAATAAATATATTAAATAAATTATGAAAAATAGAATAATGATTTAAAAATCATATAAAAATGATTTAAGTGTTATAAAAATATTTTAAGTTATAAAATATAACTTTTGATATTTTGTCATGAAAAACATTAATATTTATTATTAATGGAAATTATCGGATAATGAATTTAATTGTTTAAAAATCATATAAATGTGATTTTAAGGTATTAAAAATACTTTGATATATTATAAATATATTATAATATTATAACATGTATTTCATTAATATTTGGTATTAAATAAATATTAATGATAAAGGAATTATGCGGTATTTAATTCATATAAATACGATGTTAATGATTGAAAAATCATTTATAAATGATAATAATTAACTGAAAATTATTACGAGCTTATGAAAAATATTTTGACTGATAATATAATTATCTAAGATAATTGTTAAGTGTTAGGCAGAGTTTAAATTAAACTCGATATTTGTCCGACTAAGCAGTCGGGATGTCAGTATTGTGCCGAACTCGATTCAGACTGTAAAAGTTTGACTTGAGGTTAAGTTTTATGTGTTTTATAGACTAATAGGATTATGTGATACTGTGTTTAGGTTATTTTAAATATTGTGATGATATTATTCTAATTTATAGATCGATATTATTTATATTAGGTTTTCAGTCAAAGCTAAATAGATTGCGTAGTGGTAAACATCAGAACAAGCAAGTTTTTCTTAACTCGACCTCGAGTTGTTTCATTCAAATATACTTGTGGTTAATCATTACTGATTGTCATGTCTATGAATTATTTATTCGCACTCTGTGCATAATGCATGTATTCATCAGGTATGAAAGGCTGATCACCTTCATTACCATTCGGTCCAGATATACTTGATATGTTCATGTTCAATGTTCGTTCAGCTATGAAAGTTTGTTCATGCTAGTTCTCAATTATATTATAGAAGTATAGCCAGCTTATTGTTCAATTCTTTCCATCATGATATATCCTTAAATAAATTTATACTTGCTGGGCAAACTTATGCTCACCCTTGCTATATCATGATTAACATTGTAGATTAAGAAGCATATATCGGATACAGGAAAGGATAAAGCCAAGTTCAGCTTGGGATTTTTATGTGCAGCTTAATTGTAATAGTATAGTATGAGAATAATGTTATATGTTAGACAGGTTATGAATTGCGTAATAAGTGAAGGTTCTCGACCTTGGGGAAATTTGTGTATGTTTATTGTATAAACAATTTATGTTTATATCTTCCATAATAGTTATAGAATTAGCATACCAAGATCCGTGGTGATGTGGGACCCAGATTTGGGGGATGCTACAAATGCAGAACTCCACTATGTTGGGATGAAGTTGGTGAACATCAACTACTTTGGGACGAATCGAATGCAATGAGATCATTGAAATTATCAAACTCATCAGAGCAAGATTGGTAGCAGCTCAAGATCGACAGAAGAAGTATGTTGATTAACACAAGCAGAATCGCGAGTTTGAAGCAATAGATTTTGTGTTCCTGAAAGTTTCTCCTTGGAAGGAGAAAATTCATTACGGCAAGAAAGGAAAGCTAAGCCCAAGGTTTATTGGACCTTTCAAAATACTACGTAGAGTGGGAGAAGTAGCTTATGAGGTAGATTTACCTCCAGAATTAGAACATGTGCACAATGTTTTTCATGTGTCGGTGTTGCGATCGTATAAACCCGATTATAAGCATGTGATCGAGTATGAACCGTTGAGTTCAGTAAAGATTTATCCTATGAAGAGATTCCTATCTAGATAGTCGACAAGAAAGAACAAGTGCTCAGGAATAAAGTGATACCTTCTATGAAGGTGATATGGAGGAACCACAATGTCGAAGAGGCTATGTGGGAACTCGAAGCAAAAATGATGAAGAATTATCCTGAGTTATTTGTTTAGTCTATGTCTTCGATTCTGGGGACAGAATCTTTGTAAGGAGGGGAGAATGTGATGATTTGATTGTTTGAGTTATGATTCTGGGGACAGAATCCTTGTAAGGAGGGAATGATGTAACAATCCAGAATTTCAAATTATAATTTTAAAAATTTATTGAATTATATAAATATTTATTTGAGGTGTTTATTGTTGAATAAATATTTTATTGATGTAGTGGTTGTTAGAAAATATTTGTGAATTTAAATTTATTAGATAATATTCTAAATTAAATTAATTTATAATTTAGAGAGTTGTAATATAACGTGAGATGTTATATTGTTGTGTTGATTTAATAATTTAAATGGTATATTAAATTATTAGATAAAATTATAATTTCATTATAATTTTGTGATATTTGTTAAAGTGGAAAATTTATTTAAAATGTAGTGTGTATAATTAAATTATTTGATTAATTTTGGATATGGAAATCCAAATAAATAATATGTGATTATAAATTATAGACTAAATTGTTTATAAAAATATATTAATGGAGTTTAATTTGGTTTTCCCAAACAAGGCTTAAATATATTAAGTCTTTAAATTTTAAAGGGTTTTGCCAAAAAAAGCCTTATGGCTTTTGGATTATTAATTTTTGAATTTTGAATTATAAATTAAATAATAAATATAATATATTTATAATATATACGTTGATTTTGTAACTGATACAACAATAAGTATGCGTATTATTATTAGTATCAGTTTGGTTTTTACGTATACTTGGATAAGTCTGAGAGTTCGGAGAGATACTTGAGTGAGAGCTTGAGAGATTTGTGAAGAAGTTCTGAGTTTCAAAGTAATTGTCAGTTGATTAGCAACGATTTTTTAAGCAATAAAAGGTATTTTTACATAACCTTAGTATATATATATACATATATATATATATATATATATATATATATACATATATGAGTTTACAACAAAATTTTGTTTATGTTCTGTGAATTCTATTTCTTTTAAATTGTTGTTATGTAACTGAATTATGGTGGTTATATGTGATATGATGCTAGAGTTTATGTTTAAACAAGGAAATTACATGCTAATTTCGTATAATAGTAGAAAAATAATGACAGTGTATGTTTGTATGAATATTTTCTTATGTGGCTTGTGTAAGTACCAATTTTGATGGCCAATTCGTATGTTAAACTGTAAATTGAGGCTTGATTATGTTAGTTCGTTAAGAAACGAAGAAAACGTAGTTTGAAAGAAGTGATTCGGTGTAGAATTGAAATCATAGTGTTGATTTTTGGGAAGGATGTCAAAAAAATTGAGTTTTATATGAAAATGTGAAATTTGAGAAAGGAATCTAGTATAATTGTTGTTAAATTGTTCTATGTTGAGGAATATGTTAACAAACATGTTTATGATAGTTCTATACCATTTGTACGTGTTAATATTACTGTTTAGTGGGTAAAATTCGTGTTAGTTGGGCTAAAGCTTGGCCATCGCTCATAGCCGTTTATTGTCAGTTCACAAATTTTTATCTTTGTGGAGGCTAAAAAGCTAAAAGTGCATGGCCTTGTAAGTTCGTACTTTGCATAAAGCATTGCACCGAGACCATCTTGAGACGATGAGTTATGTTGTTTCTCTGGACTGGATAGCATCATAGCTTGGTCTAAGGTTGTGTTAAGGTGTCAAACATGTAAAAATAAGGTTAAAACAGAGTCGTGTTATGTGGTTAGCAAATTCAAAGTTTCAAATGATTAGTAAGTGATGAACGTGGTATATTAAAACTTAGTGAGCATGATGAATAGTAAACAGGTGTTGTGAAGGTTAGCACTTGAAATTTCTAATATTTGTATGGTAGCATAAGACTTGTGCTAAATTAACAAGTCTAACTAGAAATGTGTATTATGTTGGAACGTGAATATTAGTATATCTAATAGATGGTGGTTCTAAACCTATGTGTAGGTGAACGTGAGTTTAATATTATAGCTTACGCTCGAGGAAAGTTTCTAAACTTATCTTTTTACATTGAGCAAGCTCTCTAATTCTACTTTTACCATTGAGCAAGTTTTCTAACTCTACACTTACGTTGAGCTAGTTCATTAATTATATTGTGCAATTTTATTCTTATGATTGAGCAAGTTCTTGTATCTAGTTTGTTTATGATTTCTAAATCTTATTCTGATATTGAACAAGTTATTCTAGTCTTTAACTTGTTATCTAACATGCAAGTTTACATATTCTGATATACTCATGTTGAACAAGTTTTATCGTTTAAATTACTATTGATTATGCATGCTTAGTATTCAATTCTAAATAACCTTGGCTTAATATTGTTCAAGCAAGGTATGTTATGATTATTCGATGTTTATGCTATTAGTTTATTCCTAAAGCATGATCTTAATTTACAATGTCGATTCAGTTATGATTATTCCATAGCATGACTGTGACAACTGAGATTTTGTAATTTAATTTAAATATTTATTGGATTGAATAAATATTTTTTGATGAATTAATTATTAGATTAATTAATTAATTGATGAAGTTGTGATAGATTAATTTAATTATATGTGTTATATTTATTAAATTGATGTGGAGAATTTTATTATTCGATGTATGTATTTATGTGAGCTTATTGAATTAAAAGAAATATTTAATAAGCCTTTGTTATTTTAATTAATTTAAGTATTAATTGGATATTTAATAATTTGACATTATTATTAAAGGAGAAATTTAATTATGTGATTATGTGAATTAATGAGAATTTACTATATTTTATTTAAAATAAATTAAACTGGATATTTGATTTATTTTATAATGGGTGTGACATTTTTTTAAACTATATGATAAGGTTTTATGAAAATAAAGGGTTTTGAAACCTAGTATGCTAGCCAAACGTGGCCTTAATGGGGGTTGAGGGAAGTTACCCATGACTGGGTAACTGACCATCATCGCGTCAGTTTAATTTTCTATTATATTAGACGTATTCTCTTTTCTTCTTTTTCATTTTTTGCTAAGTCTGGCATAACAGAGAGAGATACAATAAGAGTTTGAGAAATTTGAGAGAGATTGTGAGTATTGTGATTGTAGTAGAAAAATTTGTCATCCTTGTTCATCTACGCTTGGGTAATCCTCTTCAACCCAAATTTTTATTTTATGTCTTTTAAAGTTTTCATGAATATGGCTTTCATTCATTCTGTAAGTCTCTGTAATTGGAAAATGATGTTGTTGTAGGAATATATGTAGCAATTCGAGTAGCATAACATGTTTATTGTATATTATATGGGTTTCCATATCTTCAGTTTCATGAAATTATACAGTAAAATATTTCAGAGTAGGTAATATGGCCATATGGCCTTATACGTATTTTTTTTAATATGTCAAACATAAATTGTTTTGCAAAATTCACACACTTATATGATTATGCATGATAAAATGAACAAAACGAAATTTGAATGGTTGGATTTGGTCTTATAACGAATCTATGGCGTTGAATTTTAGAATTTATGTTCAAAACTTCAAGAACATCAAGAATAGTACAATTTGCATGCTTTAATTCTGTGATTATGTGTTTTAATGGGTGAGAATCACACCATAAATGTTAAGTATTAATTATATATGAATTCTAGCATGTGGGTATGTGTAATTTGATGAAATTAGTGTTCAAGAAGTGTTTATTTCGCTGACTTCTGTGTTCTTCAAGAATTGGAAATTCAGAGTCTAGGGTTTCAGTGTGCATACCAACTCCCGCCTCATTTCTCAACAAGAAGACTAAGTATCAGTGTCGCAATACTACTGTGTGCCATGTCACCAAGACCCAAGATAAAAGTGAAATAAAAATACCACTTAGCAGAATGTCCAGAAATGCATTTTTTTCAATGTTCAAGTATAGAAATGTGTTAGTAACCTAATCTAATGAGCACAAAAACTTGTTAGACATATAATGAGGTGTTAAAATAAATTCTTAACAAATCCATAACACAATTACGTGTGAATTGAATGATCGAATACATAATTAGCTTATTATTCGTGAAGTCTTAATTTTACACTAAGTGTAATAATTGACTAAGTATAGTCATGAATTCGAGTTAAACAAAGAGTAAATTTATGATATTAGTACGTTATTATTGACTAGTATTGTGAACGTAATTGGTATGTAGGATTTAATTCAAAGAACGAGTTTGTTTAAGTGTAATCTACGCACGAGGCAAGTTTCCTAACCCTACTTATTATCGTTATATAAGTTGATTAATTCACTTTTCTACATTGAGAGAGTTCTCATTATTATTGATCAAGCTTGTCTTGTATATTAAAGTTTGTTAATCTTTCAAACCTGATGTTGTTGTACAATACTTATTTTATTGTATACCTTTTGAGATTCTATTCAAGTTAAGTTATCGACTATTGTTAAACCTTGTTAGACTAGCGAACCCTTATTGATTCGACTAGTCCATAGTTGATGAGCGTTCTAAATTTCAGAACCCTTGATGAATTATCCAAACCAAACTTCCTTTGGTGCGGACTCGAACGTCAAACTGAGATGAACAACCCTCAGATAGGGATTATTTACTCTTTAGCGTTAAGATATTGTGCACAAGATGGTACTAAGGGTTGATCCCCTAAGTACGGTAAAGAAGAGTCCATAGTCTTATGATCATCAAAAGGTTTCGGTATAAACACTTGACAACCTAGGACATAATTCAAGGTCTTATGACCCTCGTAATTTCTTTTGATTCTTGTTATTTGTTCTTGATTCAAAAGTTGAGCTATTATATCCGAAGTTATTATTCCTCTCTCATGTTATTATTCATTTATTATATTGTTATACTTATGGGCAATCGTGCTCACTCTTGCGTAATAATAACATTATTTAATTTATGTTGATTATAATAAGTATGTGGTTGCATTAATTTAGGCATTTATACTAATTGGGTTAAACTAATTTCTAAGTATTTAAGTTTGGTCTTATTAAACTATTTGAGCCCAAATTAAGGTGATGAATTTAAAAACCAAATTGGAATAGGAGTAATATATTTGTTTAAATTCATTCCTAATACATAAACTGACATAATCGACTAAAGAGGGTTTCTAACGTAGCGAAAAACGAAGAGGAGACGGAAGAAAGGCTATGGGATAAAAGAAAATTTGCGAACAGGATTGTGAGAAAATATTCAATAGAATTGTATCTTCAAAAGGTAATTTTTAAATTTATTTTTAATGTAAAATAATATTATCTTAATTTTATGATTATAATGTCTACCATAATAATTTAGTATGTCAATCAGAAAATTACTCTTGATTTATAATATTTCAGAATTAAATTTCATTTGAATCATTCGTTCGAAAAGGAAGGAAAAAAATTTGATTTTGTGCCGCCATGCGACACTGTGTATATGGTTCCTGGATATGTATATTAGTATATTAGTTTAATATTTTAATAGTTTAAAGTTGATGATAACATTAATATTATAATGTAATATCTTAATCAAATGATGATAATATGCAATTGGATGAAAAAGGAAGGGTCAAAAGGTTAGTTTTTTTTTATATATAACTATTGGTAATTTAAAATATTTTTGTATAGATGATAAATATGGAATGCGGAATTAATATAATAATGTTATAATATTATTGATTTCTATTACAGTAAATATATCTTTGCATACAGAATGTACTGAGCATATTTTTTTTAACTCTATAGGGTATATGAACTAATACTAAAGTTGTTAGATTTCTAAAAAAACAAATATAAAAATTTACAATTTAGTAACCTAATTAATGATCTGGAATTGATTTGGTGCTTATATGGATCAGATTGAGGAGGTCTAGCGGCGTGATACTTTGGCTTCAATGAATTGCTTATTATTTTATTTAGGTACGGATTCTGTACTCATTCAGCGATACTCTTTAATTTTTGATTTGTTTGTTTTGTTCCTTATTTTGAATTCTATTATTATTTCACATAATTGTTTCTTGTGAAATTCAGATAATAATTTCATTTTGAAGTTGATACATTGGATGCGTATTTGTACTCTTTGAATTAGGTTATCATGTCTAGTATTTATTTTGATATTTGTATAGCAATATATGTTGTTACCTTCTTTTGGAGACATTATGATTTGATCTGGTTGAACATATACATTAGAACCCCATTTTTGTGGATATAGTGTCGCATGTGTTGTGACACGGTATCTATTTTTATTGGTATTATATCGCATGTATTGTGACGTGATATTTTTGTTAAAATATATCGTAGGGTATACCAGAGCTATAACCACCTGTGGGGGTACCACAGGTATGTCGTCTTTGCACGAGAGGCATGACACTTTCCGTGACAGTGTGATTAGTCCACGGCGTTTTTGTTTTGGGCTCCGGAGGAAGTTGGCCATTTGGTGTTTTGTTGTGGGAGGCATATGTGTTAACCCTAATTTTTGTGTTATGCGGATTGGTGATGTTGTGCCAAATACACCTATCCGATTTGTGTACATTTGGATTTGCGGTCCAATGTGTGAGTGCTTGTATGGCATTATTTTGATTGTCTGTGTGGCATCATTTTATTTTCCTGTGTGGCATTATTTTGACTTGCATGTATGGAAAAGTATATTTTTGAGCTCAATCGGTATGAAATAACCCCAGCCATTTGATTCAACCTATTATTTTATGATATTAGTTTTGTTGGTTCTGTTCAGTTCAATTAATTGGGTTAGTTGTTTTAGTTAATTAATTTTCTTACTCTTCTATTTGTTTCGCTAATTTTGTTGATTTAGATATATTCTATTCAAATATTTGGAGATTATATATTTGTCAGTATTTAAGCTCGAGGCTTTGTTCAGTATTTTATCTTAGTTGATTTTGTGTATCAGTTGTATATCTATATCCGTACTGAGCATTTGCATGCGACCATATACCTTGATTCAATTTTAGGTTTTAATTATTTTGACTCTATGTGGAGAATTGTATTTTAGTATTTCATTGATGGATATCATTATTAAATGTTTTGAAGTTATTAGTGCTCTATTTTATTATTTTGAGGTCTGTTGTGCTTTGCAAGTGACCTTCCTTTCATATTTGGGAAGGGAATGTCATCCTTTCCTTTTGATTCCGAGGATGGAATCCTTTGTAAAATGGAGGTCATGTAATACCCGGAAAAAAATTATTAATTAAATTAAAATAAATTTCATTTAAATTTATATTTTAAATATTTTAATTGGACTTTTCTTATGTTTGGCAGTTTGGGTCAAATTGTATTTAATTTATGTTGACTATAATAAGTATGTGATTACAATAATTTGGGAATTTATACTAATTGGGTCAAACTAATTTCTACGTATTTAAGTTTGGGCTTGTTAAACTATTTGAGCCCAAATTAATGTGATGTATTTAAAAACCAAATTGGAATAGGAGTAATATATTAGGTTAAATTCCTTCCTAATATATAAACTGACATAATCGACTAAAGAGGGTTTCTAACGTAGAAAGAAACGAAAAGGAGACGGAAGAAAGGCTGTGGGATAAAAGAAAATTTGGGAACATGATTGTGAGAAAATATTCAATAGAATTGTATCTTCGAAAGGTAATTATTAAATTTATGTTGAATATAAAATAATATCTATCTTAATTTTATGATTATAATGTCTACCATAAAAATTTAGTATGTTAATCAGAAAATTAATCTTGATTTATAATATTTCAGAATTAAATTTCATTTGAGTCATTCGTTCGAAAAGGAAGGAAAAAAAATTGATTTTATTCCGCCATGCGGAACTATGCATATGGTTCCTGGATATGTATATATGTATATTAGTATATTAGTTTAATATTTTAATAGTTTAAAGTAGATGATACCATTAATATTATAATAATATCTTAATCAAATGATGATAATATGCAATTGGATGGAAAAGGAAGGGTCATAAGGTTAGTTTTTTAGATATATAACTATTGGTAATTTAGAGTATTTTTGTACAGATGCTATATATGGAATGAGGAATTAATATATCTTTGCATACAGAATGTACTAAGCATATTTTTTTAACTCTAAAGGGTATATGAACTATTATTAAAGTTTTTAGATTTATTAAAAGACAAATACAAAAATTTACAATATAGTAGCCTAATTTACAATATGAAATAACCCCGACCATTTGATTCAGCCTATTATTTTATTATATTCATTTTGTTGGTTTCTGTTCCGTTCAATTAATTGGGTTAGTTATTTCAGTTCATTATTTTTCTTATTCTTCTATTTGCTTCGTTAATTTTGTTGATTCAGATATATTCCATTCAAATATTGGGAGATTATATTTTTGTCAGTATTTAAGCTCGAGGCTTTGTTCAGTATTTTGTCTTAGTTAATTTCGTGTATCAGTTGTATATCTATATTCGTACTTAGCATTTGGCTCATGTTGTGTTTTGTTTTTCGGCAGGTTTGCAAGGGTGATTCAGGGATAGTGTGATAAAGAGAGTTGCATGCCACCATATACCTTGATTCAATTTTAGGTTTTAATTATTTTGACTCTATGTGGAGAATTGTATTTTAGTATTTCATTGATGAATATCATTATTAAATGTTTTAAAGTTATTAGTGCTCTGTTTTATTATTTTGAGGTATGGTGTGCTTTGCACGTGACCTCCCTTTCCTATTCGGGAAGGGGATGTTACAGAAGGGGAAGGGGATGTCATCCTTTCCTTTTGATTCCGAGGATGGAATCCTTTGTAAAAGGGAGGCCATGTAAAACCCGAAAAAAAAATGTATTAATTAAAATAAAATAAATGACATTTAAATTTATATTTTAAATATTTTAATTGGACTTTTCTTATGTTTGGCAGTTTGAGTCAAATTGTATTTCATTTATGTTGACTATAATAAGTATGTGGTTACAATAATTTGGGCATTTATACTAATTGGGTCAAACTAATTTCTACGTATTTAAGTTTGGGCTTGTTAAACTATTTGAGCCCAAATTAATGTGATGGGTTTAAAAACCAAATTGGAATAGGAGTAATATATTAGGTTAAATTCCTTCCTAATATATAAACTGACATAATCGACTATAGAGGGTTTCTAACGTAGCAAGAAACAAAAAGGAGATGGAAGAAAGGCTGTGGGATAAAAGAAAATTTGGGAACATGATTGTGAGAAAATATTCAATAGAATTGTATCTTCAAAAGGTAATTATTAAATTTATTTTGAATGTAAAAGAATATCTATCTTAATTTTATGATTATAATGTCTACCATAAAAATTTAGTATGTTAATCAGAAAATTAATCTTGATTTATAATATTTCAGAATTAAATTTCATTTGAGTCATTCGTTCGAAAAGGAAGGAAAAAAATTGATTTTGTGTTACCACGTGCGAACTACTATGCATATAGTTCTGGATATGTATATATGTATATTAGTATATTAGTTTAATATTTTAATAATTTAAAGTAGATGATACCATTAATATTATAATAATATCTTAATCAAATGATGATAATATGCAATTGGATGGAAAAGGAAGGGTCAGAAGATTAGTTTTTTATATATATAACTATTGGTAATTTAGAGTATTTTTGTACAAATGCTATATATGGAATGAGGAATTAATATATCTTTGCATACAGAATGTACTGAGCATATTTTTTTAACTCTAGAGGGTATATGAACTAATATTAAAGTTGTTAGATTTATTAAAAGACAAATACAAAAATTTACAATATAGTAGCCTAATTTACAATATGAAATAACCCCGACCATTTGATTCAGCCTATTATTTTATTATATTAATTTTGTTGGTTTCTGTTTAGTTCAATTAATTGGATTAGTTATTTCAGTTCATTATTTTTCTTACTCTTCTATTTGCTTCGTTAATTTTGGTGATTCAGATATATTCCATTCAAATATTTGGATATTATATTTTCGTCAGTATTTAAGCTCAAGGCTTTGTTTAGTATTTTGTCTTAGTTAATTTCGTGTATCAGTTGTATATCTATATCCGTACTGGGCATTTGGCTCACGTTATATTTTTTTTCCGGCAGGTTTGCAGGGGTGATTAGTGTGATAAAGAGAGTTGCTTGCGACCATATACCTTGATTCGATTTTAGGTTTTAATTATTTTGACTTTGTTTGAAGAATTGTATTTTAGTACTTCATTGATGGATATCATTATTAAATGTTTTGAAGTTATTAGTGCTCTATTTTATTATTTTGAGGTTTGTTGTGCTTTGCACGTGACCTCCCTTTCCTATTCGGGAAGGGGATGTTAAAGATAATCCCTCTGGCTTTCCCTCTACATGATGTTCCTGAAAATTTCTTCAGAGGTAATAACTTTGAAATTTGTTTTAAGTCTTCCATTGTGCAAAAATTGTTTGTTTATGAGAAAACTATTGACATGTTCTATTACTAAAAGTCTCCTTTGCAAAAACTCATTGAGTCCTATGGTCTGTCATCTATGATTTTTCCTCCATTTACTTCCTATCCTAAGTTAGTGCAACAGTTTTACACAAATTTTGAGCAAAATTATGACTGCTACACTTCCTTCATTAAAGTGAAGTCCCTATTTTTTACTATGATGGATTTAGGGAGTATTTTGTTCATTCCGATCACTGGGGATTGTACTTTCACTCTTAAAGGTGCAATATTAACACCCTATTCCCCTCTTGAAAAACTCCAAATTGTTATGGATAACCCCACCGTGTCTACTGTGACTCTTCCCAAAACTGTTGATGTGTCCTCCGCTGCTATTGTTTTGCACAAAGTGTTGAGGTATAACCTTTTACCACGAATTGGTGGTGGGGCTGACTTTACTTATCAAGACTTAATATTGATTGATATTCTTTTAAAAGGTGACTCTTTTAATTTTTCCCTCATGATGCTGAAACACATGGTTAATTGTATCAAATAATCCCAAAAGTGTCTTCCCTACAGTGGTTTTCTGACAAAAGTCTTTCAACACTTTCAAATCTTTCTTGATGATGAATCATCAATCACTTTATCTGAGTCTATTGACTTTGTCAACTTAAAAAGTTCTCAGATTTCCCTTGTCGATGGAAAATTTATTCAAATTACTCCTTAAATTCCACCTCTTTGTGCCTCTCCCCCCCCCCCCCACTTTTGTTCCGCGTCCTTCCCGCTTTGCACATGATCTGTCTTTAGAAGAAAAACTTTATCACCATTTACATCATCCCTATTTCACTGCACACGAGAACAACAATGCTCACATTGAAGAATTAGATGATTAGCCTTATGTTCTTTCCTCTTTTGTTTCCATACGTTATCTCTTTTTGATAGATGACAAAGGGGGAGAGGGATTATGATCCTAAAACTTTGGTTACTTTGGCTTTATCCATTTTTGTTCTGATGGATACTTAGTTAAGACTTTGATTTAATTTTCTACTGAATGATCGCTGGTTTAGTACTTTGATATATCAAATGTTTTAGTAATGATAAGTGTTATTGTAGGACCAATTGAGTCTGATAATGAATTATCATTGTAACACCCCAGTCCCACATCGAAAGATAGGGGAAAAATTCATCTGCATATAAGGAAATAAGTTACTACCAATAGTACCTTCAAGTCATGACCTTTTGGGTGAGCTTGTGGTGAGCTAAGATGACCCATGAAGATACTATTGGGCAGTGGTTTGAGGCCTTATTTTGATGGATTTGATTCCACGGACTTGGGATCTGACCCGAGATTTTTTTCGAACTCGGGATTTGACCTGGGTTGTTTCATATGGTATCAAAGCTGATTCTCGAAAGCTCAGGTCGGGTCATCCAATCTGGTTACCAGAGATGGGGACACGCAGACTGGTGGTATTATCCCGCAATGGAGAGATGGAGGTCCGGAGGTGAGGACACGAAACTAGCCGGTATTATCCCACAATGGCTAGAGAGGTAAAGATCTTTGGGCCGTGTGTATGATCTGTTCTGACAAGGATATCAGAAATTTAAGTGGGGGAGTTTGTAACACCCCAGTCCCACATTGAAAGATAGGGAAAAAATTTGTTTGCATATAAAGAAATAAGTTACTACCAATAGTACCTTCAAGTCATGACCTTTTGGGTGAGCCTGTGGTCAGCTAAGATGACCCAAGAAGATATTATTAAGGCAATGGTTTGAGGCCTTATTTTGATGGATTTGATTCGATTCGGACATGGGATTTGACCGATATTTATTCCGAACTCGAGATTTGACCCTGGTTATTTCATTATCGATGAAGGAGGAGATACCGGTGCCAATTCTCTGATTCAATGATGTTTCTATGTGCGAGAAGTTTCGATGGTTGGTAAGGGCAGAGAACTTGTGTTGGACTCATCAGAAAAGGAAGAGTCGCCGGATATGGTGGTCACCATTGGTTGCTTTCTCTCTAATTTCTGTTTTGAAGCAGTTGAGGGTCTATAAGAGATTGGGGAAGCAGGTATTTCATCCTCGGATTCGTCTTTTAGGCATTTGGTGAGTCGAGTCCTCATTGTAGCAAAGAAAGTGTAGAGAGGGTTTGGAACTTTGCAGAGAGTTTAAAAAAGAGTAAAGTGTTCTGTGTTTGGAAGGAAGATCGAGAAAGTGGGGAATTTGAAGAGTTATGCATGGTTTTGAGGTATTGGAGAACGTAAAGCCGTGTTCGGTAATGATGCCAATGATATAACTTAATATATTTTATTTTCTAAATTTATTGCAAACACCGTATTAATTAGCCACAATATCCATAACATGCTATGTCCATAAACTTTGCAGATAATATTTTGAGAAAGAGAGAGATATGCGTGAACCGTATTCATTAAAACATGTAGATCATAATTATTTATGCTATACATATACCAAGTTCTCTTCTAAGAGTACAAAATCTTTCTTCACCTAAAGGTTTTGTGAATATATCTGCTGGCGGATGTTCGCTGGGAATAAAGATTAATTTTATTAGACCTTTTGACACATTATCCCTTAGAAAATGATGCCTTACCTCTATGTGTTTTGTGCGTGAGTGTAAAATTGGATTTTTTGAAATATCAATAATGTTAGTGTTATCATAGTATATAGGCACAATATCACATAAAATATCAAAATCACATAAGGTTTGATGCATCCATAGAACTTGAGAGCAACAACTACCTACAACTAAATATTGACCCTCAGTGGTTGGCAAAGCAACTAATGTTTGCTTCTTTCTATGCCTAGAGACAAGACTTTGTCCCAAAAATGTGCAAACACCACTTGTACTTTTTCTATCTATTTGGCATCCTACATAGTCAGCATTAGAGTAGCCCATTAGATCAAAATTATTGCAGTTTGGGTAAAATAAACCTAAATTTGTAGTGCCACTTAAATATTCAAATATTTTTTTAACCGGTTGTAAGTGGGACTCTTTTAGTTTTGCTTGAAAACGAGCACATAAGCATACATTATACATAATGTCAGGTCTAGATGCAGTTAAATATAGTAAAGAGCTAATCATACCTCGATATTTCGTCAATTCTACATCTATACCTTTATCATCTGTTGTAAGCTTTATTGAAGTACTCATTGGTGTGGCTTTTGAATTTGATTTGTCAAAACAAAAATCTTTTGAGTAGTTCTCTTGAATATTTGGTTTGATGGATATAGATCTTTTCTCGTGTTTGCTTGATTTGGAGTTCCAAAAAGTAGTTGAGTTCTCCCATTAAACTCATATCAAATTCTTTGTGCATGAATTTGAAAAACCACTCATAAAGAAGATCATTAGTAGCACTAAATATTATGTCATCTACATATATTTGTACAAGAATAGTATATTTATTTTAATGTTTAATAAATAATGTAGAATCAATGTTACCTCTTGTGAATCAATTTGATAAAAGATACTTACTTAATCTCTCATACTAAGCTCTTGGAGCTGTTTGAGTCCATAGAGAGCTTTCTTTAGTTTGTAAACATGATGTGGGTACCTTTTGTGCTCGAATCCAGGAGGCTGTTTTACATATACTTCTTCATTTATGTAGCCGTTGAGAAAGGCATTCTTTACATCCATTTGATGAAGCTTGAATTTTTTGTAACATGCAAAGGCAAGCAATATTCGAATAGATTTGAACCTTGCCACAGGAGAAAATGTTTCTTCGTAGTCTAATCCTTCTTGCTGGTTATATCCTTGAGCCACAAGTCTAGCCTTGTTTCTAGTAATTGTGCCATACCCGTCAAGTTTGTTCTTGAATACCCACTTTGTTCCAACAATTGAGACATCCTTAGGAGGAGAGACTAATTCCCATACTTTGCATCTCTCGAATTGTTGGAGTTCCTCTTGCATAGCTAAAATCCAATTTTCATCAAGAAGGGCATCTTTAGCATTCTTTGGTTCAATTTGTGACAAAAATGCTGAAAACACACAAAGGTTTTGTGCTCCTCTCCTTGTTTTTATTCCTTTGTTTATGTCTCTAATATTATTCTCGGGAGGATGGTGTTTGATGTATCTAGTTGTTTTCAGCATTTGAATGCCATGGATTATCTCTTCTTGCTAAATACTATCATCTTGAATTTGTTCCTTCAAATTTGGAGAGGATTCTAGTTCATATTCTTGTTGCTCGTCTAATCTATCTTGCTGAATAGGTTCCTTTGACTTGCTATTTTTATCCTTTTGATTTGTTGGAATGTTGGCAGTCTCCAAATTTCCTGCATCCTCTTTTCTTTCTTTTGAAAGATCATTGTTAGTCTCATTAAATGTAATTTGAAAAGATTCTTCCATGAATGATTTGTTAATATTGAATATGCAATATGCTTTACTATTTTTAGAATAACCAATGAAAATTCCTTCATATGATCTAACATCCAATTTTCCAAAATTTTTGCTAGTATTAAGAATGAGAAATTTCGATCCAAATACTTTGAAATAACTTATATTAAGAATTTTATTATTTAGAAGCTCATATGGTGGTTTAAAAATAATTGGACGAATGAGTACTCTATTTAAAACATAGCACGATGTGTTTACAGCTTCGGCCCAAAATTTCTTCAGGAGTTTACTTTCTTGTAACAGTGTTCTAGATGTTTCTTATAACGTTCTATTCTTTCTTTATACTATCCCCATTTTGTTGAGGAGTTCTTGGTGCTGAGAACTTATGACTAATTCCTTTTTGATCACAAAATCTTATGAAATCTTTTTGAAATTCGATGCCATGATCATTTCTAATTTTTATAAGTGTTGGTTGATTTCACAATCAATTATCTGTGCAAGTATACACAGTCAGTAAGTAATAAAGTGGTAAATTAAGTGTCGAACCCACAGGGAATTCCAATCAATAAACTCCAACTACTAGCACTATACCAATTCAATTTTATTTAAACAACTGCAATTTGTAATTTTTAAATTAAGAAACCTAAATCGACTAATTAGACTGGATTACTTTAGAAATTAATTCAAATAAATTAAGGTTAAGACTACAATATCCCTAATTATGTACTACAAACCAATTATCCAAATGTTCCAACTATTACGTCACCTGAATTATTAACAAGAATTCTAAGTGTTAAAAACCCTTTTCCAAGTAACAAATAACTTCTATTCAATTCAATTAATTATGCGATATTCCTATGCAAAATAATTAAATCAAACCCATTAAGTTCTAATTCCTAATTGTTACATGCAGTGAACAAATATTTTTATTCAATTCACAACCCTAATTATTCATCTCATGCAAATAATTAAGCATACATGTTATTTTGTCCAGTTCTAACCGTAGATTTCATCTCCCGAATCCTTCTAGAGTAACACAGTAATTATTGGCCAAATAATTAATCAATACGCACAAAACATGATAAACAATTCACGTGGACATAAATAATTAGATTAAATTGAATAACTAATTTATAGACATAAAAGGTTCAATTTGTAGTCTTATTTGAAAATTAGTTCATAACGAAAAATAAAACCAACAATCCCATGAAAATCATCTCAAAAGAATTACATAATTAAAAATAAGAAGAAGAAGAAGAAGAAGAAACTCTAAAAGAAAATCCTCCACGCTTCAATCTTCAATTGGAATTCTTTTCCACAATTCTCTGATGAAAATCTTAATTAATCTTCAGCTATAATGGTTAATGTCCCAATTTCCAGCTAATTGTTCCTTAAATACTCCTTTTCCGCCTTCCAGAACTCCTAATCCAAGTCAACTTCTCGCATAACACACGCCTCGATCAAGCCTTATGGTACCTCAAATACCCACGAATCTTTGAGATTAACGCTTGAGTAATGCCCTATCTTTGAGATTAACGCTGAGAGTAGCGCCCCGATACTTGATCTCCACTTATTTAATGTTGTGCCACTAGTATGCTAAAATTCCTAATTTGTCCCTGCTCCGCCTCAATCTGCAAAATAACCACGAAACACAGTAAAAACTCTTCTAAAAGAATTGAGAACAACAACAATTTAAGCCTGAATGTATCCAATTCATGGGTATATTATCCATTCATCAAATACCCCCAAACTTAAATCGTTGCTTGTCCTCAAGCAACATAACACAATGCAATAAAGAAAATCTAAATATACCATGCAAATGCAAATATAACTATCTACATGTTTATAATTCCAGCAGCCAAAAAGAATAAAGTATACTCAAGTATACTCATCAGGCCTCAGAAAAATCACAATAACATGCTAGTACATCATATTAAGACAGATCAATAATATCCCAACAATCATCAAATCTAAACCTGTTATTACTGATATTGTGCGTGTGTGCTCAACAACCGTGCTAATTGATGAAAAGCAAAATAAGAAACACAATAGATTTCTTGGAAGGCATCATACAATATAAAATCAAGAACTCCAAAAACAAACTAGATCCGGCTAAAATCACACACTTATCGAAGTCCAGGGATCAAGATAGAATACTTATGCTTTATTTTTATTTTTTTTCTAACGAGGGCTTTTTGTACTTTTTCCCGTTTTATTCATTATTTTTTTTTATTTCCCATGACTGTGCAATGTCTCATTCCATTAGGATAATAGTGCTACCCCTTAGCGAGCTTTCGACCAACGACTCCCAGACCATATAAGACCTTAGAGCGCTAGGTGTAGAGACACTCCCTCGGGCTTACTTACTCAAGTAACAAAATCCCCGAAACAAGACTAGCCACGGTTTGTTTTTTTTATAAAGCTTATATACCCCCAAACTTAAATTCATGTCTATTTTCAGCCATCTCTACCTATTCTTGTTATTCTTTCATTCAACTGGTATTATCCTATAGAAATCCATTATCGATCCATTTAGACTTAATCAGCCAACATGGTCATTTCTTAACATGTGCTATCACGATAATATCAGTTTCAAACAGATAAAGATTTAAATCACGTCAAGAAATCACATCACAAGCTTAAGAATCCTTACTAGACTTGTTTATGCAATTTCAGTTTCATCATTGGCCCCGAATATACTTTAAATTATTTAACAGCTGGAATCATGTGATATACTAAATGCAACACTTAACTTAAAATTTAACATCAAGTTTAACAAACTAAAACTTACTCATAACCTAATTTCCACAAACTACTATAACATGCCACCTAAAAATGCAAATAAAACTAAACTACCCCCAAACTTATAATGAGCAATGTCCTCATGCAAAAAATATAGTAATTTAAAATAGTGGACTTCCCTGACAAGCTTATTCCTCAGGCGCATCGTCTTCATCGTCGCTCATCTCTTGATCAGAAGGGGGAAACACAGGCAGAACAGGAGCAATAGGGAAATGGCTAAGATCAACTCCTGGGTAAATCTGAGCATACATAGCAGTCTGGGCTTTGACATAGTCGACCAGACACCTGTAGATCACATCTTGGCGTTCAGACAGATGAACATTTTGGGCTTCGAGATTGTAGAACCAACCATCAATTTCTTGCTGAACTGCATCAGGAACAACACCACGTTGAGCTGCAGAGGAGGGACCATAAGTAGGTGGAGAAGGACCTTGTGGAGCTTCAGCTTGACGAATTATAAAGCCCAATCCACGTGGGTGATTAGCTCCACCAGTCCATACCCGGTACCTGCTGATCATTTTATGGTCCAACACTGGCATTGGGGACTGAATCATTTCATCCGACTTCCATTTGACCCAAAATTTAGAACATAAAGCACAAATGAGAGAAAGATGGGGTAACCCTCCTGTAGTACCTCCTCATGCAGCTCTCAGAATTGACTGCTCAATAATTAGGCCGACATCCATATTCAGGCATTGAACTATTGAATATAGCAACACAGCCCTTTCCTTAGTGACATTGCTAACATGGGTGCATGGCATCACTTTATGCATATGAAGGCATACCAAGCTTTTCCATATAGACTAAGGTGTGAATGAGGGAATGTCATGCTACCACGTTCATACATTGTCCAAGTTATGCCCGGTTGACAAAGCTCACGGATTATCACTTCATAGTCTAGTCCTTGGCTCACAAAACTGGCATATTCATTGTGTTGACCCTCCAAAGGCAGCTGGTAACAACCGTTGATGTCTTCTTCGCCAAATTCAACTTTCTTGCCTCTCACATACACTCCATAGTGGAAGTGCTCAGAAATGTTGGCGTAGAACTCTTTAACTACGGCAATAACCGTTGGGTCAGGTTGTTCAGTGAGTGTGAACCAATTACTCTCCGCAATCATCACAGCCATGTCGCCATCCTTTGATTGGAATGGCCTTAAACCTCGTTCTGGTATTAGTGAGCGAGTGGCCATGAGGTTGTAGCGTTCTTGGGCCGCGACACTCATGAACTGGCGGTTGTCAAATTTTTGGGGTGTTGAAGCGGATCCAAAACCTTCTCCTCATTGACATTTAGAGGCCATTTAGAAAACTAAAAATGAAAACACACATGTTAGAATTTGGTTCAGAGTGTATAAATATGCTCTTAATTATACCACAACCCCCAAATTTTGAATTAGAATTGCTTTGTGTAATAGGGGTAGGGGGTATGAGTAGTTACGCATTATCCTGAGCTACACAATTTGAACCGAAAAACATGCAATATCACTAACATGATTAAATGGCGAAGTTGTCTAATAGTGCCCAAGTAGACGACTAAAATTATGGCACACAGAGATACTGACAAACACATAACATACATGTGATAATATGATATTAAAGAAAACCATTTCATGATATGTCGGTACAAGTCATGTGCATGTCCGCTTGACCCATAGCCCACAAGTGAAATTAGCCCTTATCCTAGGAGAGAAAACTCAGATCATGAACATGCAAGGGTAACTACATAATTAGAGTTAGTGATATACATGTCTTTGGTGGGAAATAACAAAGAAAATTCTCTTAGGAAATATATCAAACACCTAAAGGACAGGCTATTAATTTCTCTAACTCCATATACTTTAGTAAGCAAAATTCAGAAGTCCATAGGCATATTAGTGCCATGCCTTACCATGTATGATAAGCAAAGAATAACAAGGAGAAGGTCGATCATCATAGATTTAGAGGAGATGGAGAACTTACCTTGGATCTTGAAATAATAGACCGAACTCAAGTAAGAAGGGAGTGATTAAATCAAAGTGAGCTGTATCAAAAGGTATGCAGTCTATATATTGTGATACGGAGCAGTTCAGTTACCAGAGAATGTAAACGGTTAGAACGTGTCTAAGTGGTGGAGGAAGTTAAATGGTTTAAGAAGTGTGAACTAAAAGGGCTAGCACGTATTTTATTTTCAAACCTGGTTACCTAGCGCCAGGGCGCTGGGATTTAAGCACAAACGAGCACCGGGGCGCTAAGCAGAAGGAACTCAGAACAAGTCCTAGCATCGGGGCGCTGGATTTTAGGCATCATAAAGCATCGGGGCAATGGCGATGAGCAGAATCGCAAATGGGTTATAAGCGTCGGTCTTTGCATTCTTGTTTTATCGTAGTGTTCAAGAACCTTTGGGTTGGGTATCGCCTACTAATGTTGAACGTCGGTATTGTATTTGCTTGAGCCGAGCGCCGCAAAGTATTGGTCATGCCATGAAACTCTTCGCGATCGGTAGCGAAGTGCTAGTTTTTCTCGATTTTTTGGGCGCCAGCGCATATACTACTCAATGGGGCTTCTTGCTAAACTTCCTACCATAGTAAGCACTATGTAAGTAATAGCAATAACCCAAAAATAAAAATACACATAAAATAAAATAAAATAAAACTTCTACTATTAGCACTCTAGATAATCCTAAAATGAATTAATTAAAATGTTGAAAGAGGGAAAAGACAAAAATAAAGAATAAAATTCGTTGGGGTTGCCTCCCCACAGTGCTTGGTTTATAGTCGTGAGCCTGACTTTGCTGTGTTGCTCAACTGCGCACTGGATCAGAGAGGTGCATCGCCGTAGGTTGGCGATCGATGGGTCCACTCCAATAATGCTTAAGCTGTTGGCCGTTCACCTTGAAGGTTCGCTTTGAATTAGGTTCCTCAACTTCAACATTCTAGTGTGGAGCGACGGGTATAACCACGAACGAACCTGACCAGCGAGATTTCAATTTCCCAGGAAATTAACGCAATCTAGAGTTGAAAATCAATACTTGTTATCCTGGTTCGAACTTCTAATCAATGATTTTCTTATCGTGCCATGTTTTGACTTTCTCCTTGTATAATTTGGCATTCTCATAAGCGTTATGCCAGAATTTTTCCATCTCATTTAGCTGCAATAACCGTTTCTCACCAGCAGCTTGTAGGTCAAAGTTCAGCTTCCGAATGGCCCAGTATGCGTTATGTTCTAACTCAATTGGAAGATGACAAGCTTCTCCATACACCATCCTGTAAGGTGACATGCCGATAGGGTTCTTGCAAACTGTTCGATATGCCCATAAGGCATCATCTAATCGCACGGCCCAATCTTTTCGTGACGAATTGACCACCTTCTCCAAGATTCGCTTAACTTCCCGATTCGAGACTTTTGCTTGACCATTGGTTTGGGGATGGTACACAGCTGTAATCTTATATCGGACCCCGTACTTTGTAAGCAATTTAGTGAACTTCTTATTACAGAAGTGAGTTCCTTCATCACTAATTATCGCTCTCGGTGTACCAAATCGTGGGAAAATATTTTTCTTCAAGAACCGTAGTACCACTTTGCATCATTAGTTGGTAAGGCTGCAGCTTCTACCCATTTTGAAATATAGTCTACCGCCAACAGAATGTACTGATTATTGAAGGATGATGGGAAGGGTCCCATGAAGTCAATTCCCCATACATCAAATAATCCAACCTCCAAAATCGTGTTAAGCGGCATTTCATTACGTTTGGATATATTTCCTACTCGTTGACACCGATCACACTTTAACACATAGAGATATGTGTCTTTAAATAGGGAAGGCAAGAAAAATCCTTATTGTAACACCTTGGCTACTATCCCATCACCCACGTAGTGACCTCCATAATCTGATGAATGGCAATGACCTAATATGCTATCCATCTCCTCATATGGCACACATCGTTTAATCATTTGATCCGCACAAGTCTTAAATAGAAATGGTTCTTCCCAAAAGTATTGTCGGACATCGTGGAGGAACTTTTTCTGTTGTTACGAGTTCAAATTCGAAGGTAACATATTACTAACCAACTAATTCACAAAATCTGCGTACCATGGCACTGTCTTTGTTACTTTAAGAAGTTGTTCATCGGGAAACATCTCGTTGATCACGACTTCGTCTTTTTGCTGAACCTCCACATTTTCTAATCGTGAAAGATGATCCGCCACCTGGTTTATGGTACCTTTCTTATCTCTGATCTCTAAATCAAATTCTTGTAGAAAAAGCACCCACCATATTAATCGCGGTTTGGCATCCTTCTTCTCAGTCAAATACTTAATAGCAGAATGATCAATGTAGACGATTATCTTGGTCCCTATTAGATACGTTTTGAACTTGTCGAAGGCAAACATGACCGCAAGTAATTCTTTTTTCGTGGTCGTGTAATTCAACTGAGCATCCGTCAATGTCTTACTGGAGTAGTAAATAGTGTGAAAAATTTTATCTCGGTGTTGTCCCAATACTGCTCCAACTGCATAGTCACTGGCGTCGCACATCAAGTCAAATGGTACAGTCCAATCGGGAGCCACTATGATTGGAGCTGAGACTAATTTCTTCTTTAATATTTTGAAAGCATCGACGCACAACTGATCCATCTTAAACGGCATATCTTTCTCCAAGAGGGAACACAAGGGTTTCAAAATTTTGGAAAAATCTTTAATAAAGCGTCTATAGAAACCCGCATGTCCCAAGAAGCTCTGTATTCCCTTCACAGATGTTGGAGGAGGTAGTTTCTCAATCGTCTCAATTTTGGCTCTATCAACCTCTAGCCCTGCGATGAAAACCTTATGCCCCAGAATTATTCCTTCTTGCACCATGAAGTGACGCTTTTCCCAGTTAAGGACTAGATTTGTCTCCACCTAGCACTTCAACACTAAAACCAAATTCTTCAAGAATAAGTCGAAACTATCACCAAATACAAAAGAAGTCATCCATGAACACTTTCAAGTTATGTTCTAGTATTTCCAAGAAGATGGCCATCATATACCGTTGAAAAGTTGTTGGAGCATTGCATAAGCTAAAAGACATACGCCGGAATGCAAACGTACCGTAAGGGCATGTGAACGTGGTTTTTTCTTGATCTTCCAGCGCTATGGAAATCTGATTATATCCGGAATATACATCCAACAGATTATAAAACTGGTGTCCTGCCAACCTATCCAGCATCTAATCAATGAAAGGCAAGGGAAAATGATCCTTGCATGTGGCTTTATTCAGTTTGTGGTAATCCATACATACTCTCCAGCCTGTAACTGTTCTAGTGGGGATGAGTTCATTTGATTCGTTTTTCACTACCATCATTCCCTCTTTCTTTATTACGCACTGTACAGGACTTACCCATGAACTGTCTGAGATTGAATAAATAATACCTGCATCCAACCATTTGATGATCTCTTTCTTCACCACTTCCTTTATAATAGGATTCAACCTTCTTTGTTGCTCAATGGTTGGTTTTGCTCCCTCTTCCAATAAGATCTTGTGCATACAAAATGATTGACTAATTCCCCAAATATTCGCTATAGTCTATCCGATTGTTGTTTTGAACTCTCGCAATACCCTTAACAGTTTTTCTTTTTTACGTGTCAGTCAAATTTGCTGATACAATAACTGGTAAGGTGTCATCTTTTCCCAAATAGGCATACTATAAATGAGATGGTAGAGGTTTTAATTCCAACACTGGTGGCTCTTCTATCGATGGCTTAAACTTTTTCTCTTTCGTTTCGGGCCGATCAAGAGTGTCGAATGGTTGTTTGAATTTCCTGGAAGCTGGTATTACATCTAGCCATTTGACGTACCCAATTTCTTCTTCAATATTGTAGTCGTCCATCCCGAGAAAAATAGATTCTAATGGGTCATCCGAATAATGTCCGCTGAGCTTGTGATTAACTATGTCATCCATGACATCTACCCACAGACATTCACCCTCTTCTTTCAGAAATCTCATTGACTTAAATACATTAAAGGTTACCTCTTGGTCTTCAACTCGCATTGTTAACTCACCTTTTTGTACATCAATCAAAGTTCTCCCCGTTGCTAAAAATGGACGCCCAAGAATGATGGGAATTTCCCTATCTACTTCACAATCCAAGATAAAGAAATCCGTCGAAAAAATGAATTTATCAACCTTTACTAACACGTCTTCCACTATATCTCGTGGATATATAACTGATCGATCCGCCAATTGCAAACTGATATTTATCGGTTTTGGTGCCTTAAGTTCAAACTGGCTGTACACGGATAGTGGCATCAAGTTTATACTAGTCCCCAAATCACACAACACTATTCCTGAAAACTGATTACCAATCTCGCATGGAATAGTAAAACTACCTGGATCTTTTAACTTCGGTGGTAGTTTATTCTGGATAATTACGCTGCACTCTTCGGTTAACGCCACTATTTCAAACTCACCCAATTTTCTTTTTTTCGAAAAAACTTTTTTCATGAACTTGGCGTAACTCGGCATTTGTTCCAAGGCTTCTGCAAATGATATGTTGATATGCATCTTTTTAAAAATATCCAAAAATCTTGAAAACTGCTTATCTAACTTTGATTTCTGAAACCTCTGTGGATATGGTATGGGAGGCATTGTAAGACTTTGTTCAGGTGCTTTCTTCTCTAACTCCTCATCCTGTTAGTTTTGGGTTTCTAAGACTTCCTCTTTTTCCACAGTTGCTTTGTCCATCTTTTCCTTGTCCTTGAGTGTCTCTTGCAGTACCTTTCCACTACGTAAGGTCACAACCTTGTAATGTTCATCTCTACCCGAATTTATCTCTGTATCACTGGGGAGTGTTCCTCGTGGACGGCTATTCAACGCATGTGCTATCTGCCCCATCTGATTTTCCAAATTCTTAATCGAAACAACTTGACTTTTCACATTCATATCTACCTGACTCAATAACTTGTCTTGCTCGTACATCCTCTTATCGGTAGCTACAATAAATTTTGCCAACGCTTCTTCAAGATTTGTTTTCCTCTCTGGCTGTTGTTGAGTCTGATTTTGAAAGCCGGGTGGGTTTTGTAGTCTAGGTTCTTGAGCTTGATTATTACTCCAAGAAAATCCCGGATGATTTCTTTACCCCAGGTTATATGCATTCTGATTTGGATAAGGCTGGACTGATCGATTATAGCTTCCCACGAACTGTGATGATTCTGCATTGATGGCACATTGATCCGTAAGATGACTCCCAACACACAACTCGTAAACCATTGCTACTTGCGATACTGATGGTGGTCCCTATGTTTCAATCCTCTTAGTTAATGCAGAAACCTGTGTTGTCAACATTGTCACTGCATCCAATTCGAGCTTTCCCGGTGTTTTTGGAGGATTAGATCTAGTCATTGGCTACTGGTAATTATTAATGGCCATCATCTCTAACAGTTGATAAACCTCATCAAAATTCTTCGCCATGAACTCCACCTGCTGCTGCATCAATACTGGCTCTTGTGGACGCATGCAAACTATCACAAAATATTCCAACCTGCATCCACTGTGGAATTCCATGATGCAGACATTTTTGGAGCATATCCTTAAATCTTTCCAAAGCCTCATATAAGGTTTCAGAGTCGAACTATGCAAAGGTGTGAATATCATTCCGTAGTTTTGCCGACTTTGCTGGTGGGAAAAACTTAGCTAGGATTTTTTGAGCTAAGTCGTCCCAAGCAGTGATTGAACCAGGCAGCAACGAATGTAACCAACTCTGAGCTTTATCCTTCAACATAAACAGAAACAACCTCAACCTTATAGCATCTTCTGAAATATTATTAAATTTAAAGGTGTCACAAATTTCCAAGAAACTCAAGATGTGCTCGTTCGGATCATCCGTCGAACTACCCCAAACTGAACTACATTTTATAGCATCTGTATCGTTCCCGGTTTGATCTTGAAACTTTTTTCATTAATTTCCGACTCAAATACTAGATCAGATATCTGTGGATCGCTTGGCATGGCAAATCCCTTAGTGATTTTTGTTCTTCCCCTGCCATGACTACTGGAATTTCTTGTGCCGCCAGAACTTCTTCCAATGGTATAACCTCACTAGTTAATCTTACTTTCTGGAACTTCCTTTTGATATCGTCTGCGTTAGGAAAAAGTTCCTTTTTGGCCTTTGATCTGGTGTGCATACACTTATAAAGAATTCCTGCAAACACAAGAAGAAAAAAATAAAATAAAAAAGTACCTAACGTTTAAATTAAGACCGAATTGATTATAACTAATATGGAATTAATATTAATAATGAATTCCCCGGCAACGGCGCCAAAAACTTTTTGGTTGATTTCACAATCAATTGTCTGTGCAAGTATACACAGTCAACAAGTAATAAAGTGGTAAATTAAGTGTCGAACCCACAAGGAATTCCAATCAATAAACTCCAACTACTAGCACTATACCAATTCAATTTTATTTAAAAAACTACAATTTGTAATTTTTAAATTAAGAAAACTAAATCGACTAATTAGACTGGATTACTTTAGAAATTAATTCAAATAAATTAAGGTTAAGACTACAATATCCCCAATTATGTACTACAAACCAATTATCCAAATGTTCCAACTATTATGTCACCTGAATTGTTAACAAGAATTCTAAGTGTTAAAAGCCCTTTTTCCAAGTAACAAATAACTTCTATTCAATTTAATTAATTCTACGATATTCCTATGCAAAATAATTAAATCAAACTCATTAAGTTCCAATTCCTAATTGTTACATGCAGTGAACAGATATTCCTATTCAATTCACAACCTTAATTATTCATCTCATGAAAATAATTAAGCATACATGTTATCATGTCCAGTTCCAACCCTAGATTTCATCTCTCGAATCCTTCTAAAGTAACACAGTAATTATTGGCCAAATAATTAATCAATATGCACAAAACATGATAAACAATTCACGTGGACATAAATAATTGGATTAAATTGAATAACTAATTTATAGACATAAAAGGCTCAATTTGTAGTCTTAATTGAAAATTAGTTCATAATGAAAAATAAAACCAACAATCCCATGAAAATCATCTCAAAAGAATTAAACAATTAAAAATAAGAAGAAGAAGAAGAAGAAGAAACTCTAAAAGAAAATCCTCCACGCTTCAATCTTCAATTGGAATTCTTTTCCACAATTCTCTGATGAAAATCTTGATTAATCTTCAGCTATGATGGTTAGTGTCCCAATTTCCAGCTAATTGTTCCTTAAATACTCCTTTTCCACCTTCCAAAACTCCTAATCCAAGTCAACTTCTCGCATAACACGCGCCTCGATCAAGCCTTATGGGGCCTCAGAGCCCCGGCGCTGAGATTAATGTTGAGAGTAGCGCCCCGATACTGGATCTTCACTTATTTACGGTTGTGCCACTAGTATGCTAAAATTCCTAATTTGTCCCAGCTCTGCCTCAATCTGCAAAATAACCACGAAACACAGTAATAACTCTTCTAAAAGACTTGAGAACAACAACAATTTAAGCCTGAATGTATCCAATTCATAAATATATTACCCATTCATCAATAAGTTAAAGGCTTTATTTTGTTTCCAAATTTCTTATTAATTTATCAAATTCTTTAAATGTTTCATCTTTAGTCCTAAGAAATAGTACCCATGTATATCGAGAAAAATCATAAACTATCACAAATGCATAGAATTTACTATTAAGACTAGCATGCATTTCCAGTCCAAATAAATTAAGTTGAAGTAATTGTAAGGGAGAAGAAGTTGATACCATGTTCTTTGTTGAAAATGATGTTCTTTGTAAGACCCCGACTTTTATGAATAAAGAAGAATTTTTCTATAAATATCATTTTGAATAATTATTGTGTTGATTTGTTATAATATTAAAGTTGTGGGTAATATTTATAAATTTTGCAAAGTAAGCAAGATGTTATATAATATTCGATTGGTCGGGAAATATTCGTTTTAACAGGGAATATTCGTATGACGACACAATCATTGGTGGACCCCACAACGTAATTATTGTCGGAATGAAAAAACGACAGAAATATCGTTTTATGAAAATAATGGCGGAAGTTTTACCGTTAACTGTTGAAATAACCGGTGTTAAAAGTACAGTAATACGCGTGATTGCATAGTAGCACATGGTATTGTTTATTGATGCTTATGTGAGAAGTCACTCAATTATACTCAATTATTGCTACAGTAATTGCTGCATCATATCTCTCATATTATTGATTCAATTATTGTCACAGTATCATCTGCATAATATTTTATATTATTAAATCAATAATTGAGACGACAAAGTTATTCATATTATTATTTGCAATATTGACAATGTCTAGAAGTTCTGTTAAGGAGAGGTTTGATCACCTAATTGCGCGCTAATAAGGAGAAATCCTTATTGGAAAGCCCCCTCTTTCCTGGGAACGACTTGGTTGTTAAATATTGCGAATTATAATAATGATGATAAATGTTATTAAAAATATTGAGGGGATTTTTAAGTTGTAAATTTTGCTTATTATATGGACCCCCATTTACCCATCTTTCAAAATAATCAGTAGAAAATTATTTAATATAATAAAGGTGGGGCCACATGTGGGGCCCACTGGAAGAAAAATGAATGTGGGAGGGGAGAGTAATCTGATGATTGTCACGGATGGTTGGAAAACAAAGGAAAGAAAGAAAAGTCATGGTTATATATATATATATATATATATATATATATATATATTTTAGTTTTTTTTGTTTTATTTGATAATTGCTTTGAATTCAATTGTCTGAAATGTTGATAAGGAGTCCGTGATTTCGCGGACTATTTCGTCCATGAAAGAAATTCTTAACAGTGCCCCTTCCATTCTCCTATAAATAGGATGCTTAGTTAGAATTGAAAATCACACCAGAATCAGAGAATTCTTCCTCTATAATATTGATCGTATTTCTTTCGAGTTTTAGAAAGCTTTGAGTGTAGAAAATAGTGAAAGTTTTCTTCCAGAATATCCCTGCTATACCAATCGAAATACTTCTTTTCAAGGTAAGGGGTGTTATTTTTGTTCAATATTCACTTGAAATAATATTTTCTTCCATACTCTGTAGTATGTAAGTAATATTATTTCGTTTCAGATTTTGAATTCTACACTCATTTTGTTAAAATTTTGGCTTCTATACTCCATGAAATTAGTAGAATATCCTTAAATTTTGCGTTTCATCCGGTATCTTTTCCTGAAAATATTATTCTGAGCATTCATGTTAAATTTTAACCGTTTCATGTTGGAGTACTATTCACGGGTTACTATTCACGTAGTACTATTCATGGGGTACTATTCACTCGAGTACTATTCAACCCGGGGTACTATTCATGATAAAAATTGATTCATTTTCGATCCAAATCATTTTTGGTACAATATTATTCTTGAATTTTACTCCACAAAGCAGCATCATATTGACAATTTGGACGTTATTGATTTCTGGATAAATAAAATTATAAATCTTTAAAAATTTATCTTTTGCTTTCATTTAATTGAATTCTTATGTCATTATCATTATCATCATGTTTATATTATGATGAAAGTCATCAGTGGCCGTTGTGATGCCCCCAAAATAGGTATACATCACATATTCTAAGTCGTCAGATACATGGTACAGAATTCAAATACAACTTAATAATACAATTATCGTGTAAAATACGACAAAACATATGTTGTGAGTTTTAATACAAATATTGTTATCTAGACAATATCCACACTCAATGGAGTCCTCGTTACATTTATTATTACACTATTTCACAGAATAGTGAGGACTACTAAAGCACCATCTAGGACCATCACTGCTCCTTCACGACTAATTCCATTCGTTCTCATTTCACGAGAGAACGGTGAAAAGAAAGGGTGAGCTCAACTAGCCCAAAGAAGAAATATTATGACTAAGATAATGTAGAATAAATTATTATTAGTCTTCAACAATGTTAAACTGATAAAATATAATAGACATCAAGTTTAATTGCAGCGGAATAAGCAATCCATTAAAAAAGTCAAGTAGAGAATAAAATCTACTATCTTTTATGATTTAAAAGGTTTTTCATCACTTTTATCGCTAAGACTCAGCTCAATAAATAATCCACATCATCAAATCATCCCTGCACTACAGGCCAAGGATATTCTTTAGTATCACAACCACGAATTATCCATGCACTACGGGCCAAAGATAATCATGTTTTCATCAACGGTCCTGATCATGCCATAAAATAATTCATCTTTGCACCCTTGGCCGAAGAGAATCCATAGTCATAATCATACCAAAAACTGTCCATCAATGCATTACGGGCCAATGATGACTTTTTTTTTCACATCATTTGTAACATTACGGTCATGATTATACCGAATAATCCCTAGTCATAATCATACTAAGTCCATCTATGCACTACAGGCCACAAATGACTTTCAACATAATATAAACATGAGGATGATGACAATGACATAATAATTCAATAAAACAAGTTCAAGAATTAATTTATCCAGGAACCAATAACGTCCAAATTGTCAACATGATACTTCTTTGTAGAGTAAAATTCAAGAATGCTCAAAAGAATATTTCCATGAAAAGATACTAGATGAAGCGCAAATATCAAGGATATTCCACTAATTCCATGGAGTATAGAAGTCAAAACTTTAACCAACTGAGTATAATAAAGAATGGAATAACAAGAGAAATCACCATGCATGCGGTACTTCGCATAGACAGGTTATTTAAACAGAATAATAAATAACGGAACCAGGTCAGGCGAAATTCGCACCGACAAGATGTTCAAACAGAATAACAACAGAAATCACCATGCATGCGGTACTTCGCATAGACATGTTATTCCAATAGAATAATAAAGACGGAACCAGGTCCGACGTAAAACGCATAGACGGGATATTCCAACAGAAAAATAATGAATGGAATAACAACAAAAATCACCATGCATGCGGAACTTCGCATAGACAGGTTATTCCAATAGAATAATAAAGACAGAACCAGGTCCGGCGTAAAACGCACAGATAAGATATTCCAACAGAATAATAAAGACGAAACCAGGTCCGGTGTAAAATGCACAGACAGGATATTCCAATAGAACAATAAAGAATGGAATAACAGAAGAATTTCACCAAGTATAGGCGCCACTGGCGTATCAAAAGTTATTCCAATGAATAATAAAGAATGGAATAATGTAAGTTCTCTTCATGAATACAAAAGAAATAATACCCCTTACGAGTACAACAAATAATATCCCTTACCTTAAGAAGAAGAGTACTGGATGTAGGAGTAGTGAAGTAGCGAGAATACTTTTCTTCTTTCTCTCTATAATTTCTCTCTCTAGAGTTTCAATTGAATTAAGTAGAAATAATGAAGGAATGAGCTTCTATTTATAGAAGAATGGGTACGTATAGTAACTAATTCATGAACGGTCCAGATTGATTTACTTTTAATCACACGGTCCATATTTAAAGCAAAATCTTTTAAATAAAATATAATATATTCTATTTATAATCTAATAAAACGAATAACTTTATAAAAGTATTCTATTTTATATAAAAAAAATTTACTATGCAAAACATTATGCAGACACTATGCAATACTATGCATAATAAAATATAATATATTCTATTTATAGAATAACTTTATAAAAGTATTATGTTTTATATAAAAAGATTTTACTATGCAAAACACTATACATAATAGAATATAATATATTCTATTTATAGAATAACTTTATAAAAGTATTATGTGTTATATAAAAAATTTTACATTTTATTACATTAATAATACCAATAAAACAAAACCGAGTGACTTATCACATAAGCATCAATAATCAATACTGGTGTAGCTACTATGCAACCACGCCAGATTCTTTTTCTTTACTACTGAGTAGTTCAACAAAGATAATCTGTAAAACTTCCGCCGTTATTTTCATAAAATATTTTTGTCGTTTTTCTCAATCCGACAATAATTCCGCTATGGGTCCACCAATGATTGTCTTGGTTGTACGAATATTCCCTGTTAAAACAAATATTCCCGACCAATCGAATATTATATAACAACTTGCGTACTTTGCAAAATTTATAAATACTACCCACAACTATAACATTATATCAAATCCACACCATAATATTCTAAAAAAAATTATTTCGAAAAAATTAAATATTTATTCATAAAATCTGGGTTCTCACAATCTCCCCTCCTTATGGAATTTCGCCCTCGAAATTTACGTACGTACCTGGTATGCTGAAGAGGTGAGGGTACCTTGACTTTATTTCAGATTCTAACTCTTGAGGTATAACCTTTGAGTGTCGAATATAATCCTTCTTATCCAAGATTTTAACACGTATCTCCTCATACGTTAAATCATCCGCTATCTCGTCCGGTTCTAAATTAATAATGTGGTTCGGGTCGTCCACATATTTACGTAACATCGATACGTGAAAAACATTATGAACACGCGACATACTTGGCGGTAAAACGAGTCTATAAGCCACAGTTCCTACTCGATCGAGGATTTCAAATGGGCTAATTAAATCGAGGGTTGAGATTTACTCTCTTCGTCGATTCTTGCTTCTAGAATAACGCCCTCTTGAACCTGCGTAATTCTTCACATTCATCAGGTCCGGGTGTGTAGCTAGAGCGGCTTTAACTTTATCGATTAAAGTCGATTCTACTCGTATATTCGTTATCTTCACGTGGGTTCGTATATTCGCACTTGTAACCGCATACGATCTTCTACTCAACGCGTCAGCTACCATGTTCATTTTTCCTACGATGGTATTGAATGGTACGATCGTAATCTTCAACAGCTTGAGTCAACGTGTTTGGCGCATGTTACGTTCATTTTAGTTGAAGAAATATTTGAGAGTTTAAGAAATGGGTTTTGTACTGGGGTCAATACAAAATTCGATTTTATGCTCTAGGGGTAGGCTAAGAAGTCTTCAGGAATACATCAAGAAATTTATTAACGATAGAAATATCATTCAAAACTGTGACCCTCATCCAAGACTTGGATAGTACGTCACATTGATACCTATCAATTTGCCACCGTTATTCACGATGTTGCCTACGGAAAGTCTGGCTTTAGTGCATTCCACACAAGAAAGTCATCAGCGAAAGGATCGGGGCTCTTTACTTATGGCTTGATATGACAATGATTGACTTTAGTGGTTTGGTTACTTTGAATTCGCATAACAGGTTGGTTAGGAGTATGAAAGCTAACAACCTTACAAAAAGCATGATGAGTAGTTAACCAATCGATTCCTAAAATCACATCAAAGGCAAGTATTTTCAAAGAGATACGATCGACAGGTAACGTGAAAGTGTTGATTTGAACAAGATTTATAAATAGTGGAGGTAACGAAGGTTTCTCCCAACTAAGTTTAAAAAGATATATCAAAGTCTAACTTCTCCGGAGTTAACTTCCAACATTGAACACAACTAGGTGAAATAAAAGAGTGAGTTGAACCGGTATCTAACATGGTATAAACTTCGCAAGAGTTTATGACTAACATACCCGTGATAATTTTATTCGGGTTCCTCGTCATCACGAAAAAACGCTCTCTTAAACTAACTCTGGCTTTGGCTTGTTTGGGACATCCTTTGGCATCACTATCCCAAATGGATTTGACTTCACCATACGACAAAATCGAGCTAGGTGACCTTCTCTTCTGCAATTAAAACACGCTTTGGATTGCTACGTACAATTTGGACGGATGTGTCCCTCCTGTCCGCATTTGAAATATACGACCGGTGGTCGTTCTTCTTCCTTAGAAACGGGTGCTGGTACCGACGTCTTCATGTCATTGTTAAACCTTCTCTTCTTGAAATTTCCACTTCTATTATCTTGGCCATGATTACCACCGAAGTGGTTACCATTCTTGGCATGATAATTTCTCCCATGATGGTTATCATTGTTCCGATGGTCGTTGCCACCGGTACGATTATTATCGTATTGTTGATCGTTGCCTTTTGGTTTTGCTGACTCATTATCGCGCTCCAATAACTGAGCCTTATTAACAACATCTGAATACAAACACAGTTTATGAGAGATAAGATATTGACGTATCTCAGGTTTCAAACCTCTTAAAAACATTCGCGTCATTCTCTCTTCATTATCAACCAAATGGGACACAAACCGGGATAACTCAGCAAACTTGGCTTCGTACTGCGACGGTCATGTTGTTTTGCTCCAGCTTGATAAACTCCACCTCCTTCATGTGATGAATACTTTCGGGAAAATACTTGTCATTGAACAACTCTTGGTATTTCTCCCAAGACATCTTGAGTGCGTCAGGCTGGGTACGTTTTACAGATTTCCACCAGTAATCTGCCTCTTCACGCAACATAAAGGTGGCAAAGGGAAACTTTTGCTCCTCGGAGTATCCCAAGACATCAAATATCTTGGTGATCTGCTTTAACCACGTCTCGCCTTAAGTGGTTACGCTTTCCCAAAACTCTGGTGGTCCCAGCTCCTTGAATTGCTTAGCGGTGACCGTGTGTGGTTGCCATTATTTTTACACAGATTATGAGCAGGGAGCCGCCTTACTTTGATGTTGCATGAATTCTAAAAAGCTCCTAAACGTACCTTCGTTCGTCAATTGATCAGTGTTGTTGTTTACAGGAGGATTATCGCCATCATGCTGCACATTGTCCTGATTATTGATCTATGGAGACTCAACGGTCTCCTGTGCTCTATTGCTTATCTCAACATTTTCGGATGCCATTTTTAAATACTGCCACAAAACAAGGGTTAATTAACATATTACATATTATCTCTATACTCTGACCGACCAATTAAATACCAAATAAACTTAGGTAGGTCATACTAGTGAAGGAATTTCTCGTCTCTCCCCTCCTAGTTCTTGTCTCACATCTCAGCCAGGGATCATATCCCTAAGCTTTGATACCAACTGTGACGCCCCCAAAAAAGGTATACATCACCTATTCTGAGTCGTCAGATACATGGTACAGAATTCAAATACAACTTAATAATATAGCTGTCGTGTAAAATACGACAAAAGATATGCTGTGAGTTTTAATACAAATATTGTCATCTAGACAATATCCACACTCAATGGAGTCCTCATTACATTTATTATTACACTATTTCACAGAATAGTGAGGACTACTAAAGCACCATCTAGGACCATCACTGCTTTCCCAGACTAATCCCGATTCGTTCTCATTTCTTGAAGAGAACGGTGAAAGAAAGGTGAGCTCAACTAGCCCGATAAAGAAATATTATGACTAAGATAATGCGAGAATAAATTATCATTAGTCTTCAACATATTAAGCGATAAAATATAATAGACATCAAGTTTAAGCTGCGGTGAACAAGCAATCCATTAAAAGAGTCAAGTAGAGAATAAAATCTACTATCTTTTATGATTTAAAAGGTTTTTCATCACTTTTATCGCTGAGACTCAGCTCAATAAATAAATCACATCATCAAATCATCCCTGCACTATAGGCCAAGGATATTCTTTAATATCACAACCACGAATTATCCATGCCCTACGGGCCAAAGATAATCGTGTTTTCATCAACGGTCCTGATCATTCCATAAAACAATTCATCTTTGTACCCTTGGCCGAAGAGAATCCATAGCCATAATCATACCAAAAACTGTCTATCAATTCATTACGAGCCAATGAGGACTTTTTTTTCCACATCATTTGTAACATTACGGTAATGATTATACCGAATAATCCCTAGTCATAATCATACTAAGTCCATCTATGCACTACAGGCCACAAATGACTTTCAACATAATATAAACATGAGGATGATGACAATGACATAATAATTCAATAAAACAAGTTCAAGAATTAATTTATCCAAGAACCAATAACGTTCAAATTGTCAACATGATACTTCTTTGTAGAGTAAAATTCAAGAATGCTTAGAAGAATATTTCCATGAAAAGATACTAGATGAAGCGCAAATATCAAGGATATTCCACTAATTCCATGGAGTATAGAAGTCAAAACTTTAACCAACTGAGTATAATAAAGAATGGAATAATAAGAGAAATCACCATGCATGCGGTACTTTGCATATACAGGTTATTCAAACAGAATAATAAATAACAGAACCAGGTTAGGCGAAATTCGCACCGACAGGATGTTCCAACAAAATAATAAAAAAGAGAATAACAACAGAAATCACCATGCATGCGGTACTTCGCATAGACATGTTATTCCAATAGAATAATAAAAAAGCGGAACCGGTCCCATAGTAAAAGCGCATGATGAGATATTCCAATAGAAAAATAAAGAATGGAATAACAACAGAAATCACCATGCATGCGGTACTTTGCATGTAGGCAGTTATTCCAACGAATAATAAAGATGAGAACTAGGTCCGGCGTAAAACGCATGCAGACAAGATATTCCAACGAGAATAATAAAGACTTTAACCAGTCCCGTAAAATGCATGCATGACGGGATATTCCAACAAAACAATAAAGAATGGAATAACGGAAGAATTTCACCAAGTATAGGGTAACCTTGTGTATACGAGTTATTCCAACGAAATAATAAAGAATGGAATAACAGAAGTTCTCTTCGTGAATACAAAAGAAATAATACCCCTTACGAGTACAACAAATAATATCCCTTACCTTAAGAAGAATAATCTTGGATGTAGGAGTAGTGAAGTAGCGAATACTTTTTTTCTTTCTCTATAATTTCTCTCTCTAGAGTTTCAAAGTGAATTAAAAGAAATAATGAAGGAATGAGCTTCTATTTATAGAAGAATGGACTCGTATATAGTAACTAATTCATGAACGGTCCAGATTGATTTACTTTTAATCGACGGTCCATATTTAAAGCAAAATCTTTTAAATAAAATATAATATATTCTATTTATAATCTAATAAAACGAATAACTTTATAAAAGTATTTTGTTTTATATAAAAAGATTTTACTATGCAAAACACTATGCAACACTATGCATAATAAAATATAATATATTCTATTTATAGAATAACTTTATAAAAGTATTACGTTTTATATAAAAAGATTTTACTATGCAAAACACTATGCATAATAGAATATAATATATTCTATTTATAGAATAACTTTATAAAAGTATTCTGTTTTATATAAAAAGTTTTTCTGTTTTGTTACATTAATAATACCAATAAAACAAAACTGAGTAACTTATCACATAAGCATCAATAATCAATACCGTGTACTACTATGCAACCACGCGTATTACTATACTTTTACTACCGAGTAGTTCAACAATATTAACGGTAAAACTTCCACCGTTATTTTCATAAATTATTTTTGTCATTTTCTCAATCCGACAATAATTCCATTGCGGGGTCCACCAATGATTGTGTTGTTGTACGAATATTCCCTGTTAAAACGAATATTCCTTGACCAATCGAATATTATATAACAACTTGCATAGTTTGCAAAATTTATAAATACTACCCACAACTATAACATTATATCCAATCCACACCATAATATTCAAAAAAAATTACTTCGAGAAAATTAAATATTTATTCATAAAATCTGGGTTCTCACAGCCGTAGTGCATAGATGGACTTGGTATGATTATAACCAGGGATTATTCGGTATAATCAGGACAGTAATGTTACAAATGATATGGTAAAAGTTCTCAGTGGCCCGTAGTGCATAGATGGACAGTTGTTGGCATGATCATAACCATTGATGAATACACGAGTATCCTTGGTCCGTAGTGCATGAATAATTTGTGGTCGTGATACTAAAGATTATCCTTGGCCGTAGTGCATGGATGATTCAATGATGTGGATTATTTATTAAGCTGAGTCTCAGCAATAAAATTGATGATAAACCTTTTAAATCTTAGAAGATAGTAGATTTTATGCTCTACTTGACTCTTCTAATGGATTGCTTGTTCCGTTGCAGTTAAACTTGTTATCTATTATATTCTATCAGTTTAACATTGTTGAGGGCTAACGATAACTTATTCTGCATTATCTTAGTCATAATATTTCTTATTGGGCTAGTTGAGCTCACCCTTTTATTTCATTGTTCTCTTCAGGAAATGAGAATATAGCTGGGACTAATTGGGGAACGGAGTGACGATCCGGAAGATAACATTAGTAGTCCTCACTGTTCTATTAAATAGTGTGATAATAAAATGTAATGAGGACTCCATTGAGTGTGGATATTTTCTAGATGACAATATTTGTTTTAAAACTCTCAGATTATGTTTTGTCGTATTTTACACGACAATTGTATAATTAAATTGTATTTAAATTTTGTACCATGTATTTGGCGACTCAAGATGGGTGGTGTATACCTATTTTGGGGGGCGTCACAGTTGGTATCAAAGCCTAGGGATATGATTCCTGGCTAAGATGTGAGACTAGAACTAGGGGGAAGAGACGATTAATTCCTTTGCTATTATGACCTACCTAAGTTTATTTGTTATTTAATTGGTCGGTCAGAATATAGGGATACTATGTGGTGTGTCAATTAACCCTTGTTTTGTAGTAGTATTTGAAAATGACATCCGAGAATGTTGAGAATATCAATGGAGCACAGGAGACCGTTGAGTCACCACAGATCAATACCCAGGATAATGTGCAACAGGAAGACAATAATCCTTAGGTAAACAATAACACCGATCAAATGATGAACGATGGGATGTTCAAAGGCTTTATGCAATTCATGCAAAATCAGGCGAGAGCAGCTCCTGTCCAAAATGCAGGTGAAAATACTGGCAACTCTCGGACGGTCACCGCTAAGCAGTTCAAGGAGCTGGGACCACCGAAGTTTATTAGAGAGCCAAAACTGCTTAAGGCGGAGACGTGGATAAAGCAGATCACCAAGATATTTGATGTCTTGGGATGCTCTGAGGAGAAAAAGGTTCCCTTTGCCACCTTCATGTTGTGAGGAGAGGAATATTATTGGTGGGAACTGTAAAGCGTACTCAACCTGCCGCACTGAAGATGACTTGGGAGAAGTTCAAAGAACTGTTCAACGAGAAGTACTTTCCCGAAAGTATTCGTCACATGAAAGAGGTAGAATTCATTAAACTGGAGCAAAACAACATGACCGTGTCGCAGCACGAAGCCAAGTTTGCTGAGTTATCCCGGTTTGCGTCCCACTTAGTTGATAATTAGGAGAAAATTACGTGGATGTTTCTAAGAGGTTTGAAACCAGAGATACGTCAATACCTTATCTCTCACAAACTGTGTTTGTATTGAGATGTTGTAAATATGGCTCAATTATTGGAACGCGATAATGAGTCAACCCAACCAAGAGAGAGTAGCCGACAAGTCGATAATACCAGTGGTAGCAGTCATCGAAGCGGTGACAACAAACGTGGAGGGAATCAACATGCCAGAAATGGTAACCACTTCGGTGGTAATCATGGCCAAGACAATAAAAGTGGACATTTCAAGAAGAGGAGATTCAACAATAATGGAAAGATGTCAGCACCAGCACCCGTTGTTAAGGAAGGAGAACGACCACCTATCATATTCTTTAAATGCGGAGGGGAGGGACATATCAGTCCAAACTGTGCACAGCAGTCCAAAACGTGTTACAATTGTGGAAGAGAAGGTCACCTAGATCGATTTTTTCGTTCAGAGAAGCCAAGTCTAGCCGGGATGGAGCACCAAAGGCCGTTCGAAAAAGTCAAAACCAGATGAGTTCAAGGAGGCGTTTGTCGTGACCTCCTGAAAGCAAGGAACGACGACGAGGTTATCACGGGTAAGCTTATCATAAACTCTAGTGAAGTCTATACCTTATTTGATACCGGTTCTACCCATTCTTTTATTTCTCCTATTTGCGCTCAACGTTTAAATTTAACTCCGGAGAAATTAGACTTTGACTTATCTGTTGAAACTTCATTGGGAGAAACCTTTATTACATCCACTGTTTATAAGTCTTGTTTGATTCAAATCGATACCCTCACATTACCTATCGATCTTATTTCATTGAAAATACTTGCATTTGACTTAATTCTAGGGATTGATTGGTTAACTACTCATCATGCAAAAATTGATTATTTTCGTAAGGTTGTTAGCTTTCATATTCCTAACCAGCCTATTATGCGAATTCAAGCAACCAAACCATTAAAATTAATCATTGTCATCTCAAGCCATAAAGTTATTCATTTATTGAAAAACGGATGTCAAGCTTTCTTAGCTCATGTCACAGATTTAAACAGAAATACGTCAGTTTTGAATGATATTTCTATTGTTAATAAATTTCTGACGTATTCCCTCAAGAACTTCTGGCCTACCCCGAGGCGTGAAATTGAATTTTGTATCGACCTTGAACCCGTACAAAACCCATTTCCAAAGCCCCATATCGAATGGCTCCTATTGAACTTCAGGAGTTAAAGACCCAACTACAGGAATTGTTAGACATTGGTTTTATTCGTCCTAGTACGTCTCCTTGGAGTGCTCCTGTTCTATTCGTAAAGAAGAAAGATGGGAGTATGCGACTTTATATTGATTATCGGGAGTTGATGTAACGCCCCGGAAAATCGAACTTTTGTAAATTAATTTAATAATGAATAAAATAATATTATTTATTATTATTACGTGTTGATTAAATGAATGTCGTTCTATAACCTAGAAACATCGGAATGTCGTAGTATTTTAACTACGTGAGAGAATTAAAGTGTTTGAATTTTCAAGACAAAAATAAAAGCTTTCCGAGAAATTTTCTGAAAAACACTATTCATTTATTTACGCTTTCAAAATTATTTTTGAACTTTCGAGAAATACGTAACGTTATAATATCAAGGTGAGATGGATTATGTAATAATAATCTAAGTATGGAAAATGCAATATTTCTCATGCGGACTTAATTTGAGAATGTTAGAAATATTAAACGTTAAGAAGAAAGTGTAATGATTGTATGATACGAAGTATTGTAGTAGTATGTAAGAATAATGAGATAACGTATGTTACAAATTAATATACGAACTAAAATACGAGAATTATATGTATGGTATAATGATAAGGTTTTTAATTAAATGTAATGGACTTGTAGAAGTATTAGTATATTGGTAGAACTCCAATGGGAAGTGTAATGCAAACCCAAGTGTTTGTTAATTAAGAGTCCAACTAATGTAATGCAAGCCCAATAAGAAATTAGCTAGATTAATTAGCAAGCCCAATGTGATAAAGCCCAAATTATGATCCATGGGATAATTAGGATCCATGGTGCAACCCATGGATAGACTTGATGAGCAAGAACTTTCTGTGGTGGTCAAGAAATAGAAGTAACTAGCAAGTTTACTTGGTTGCTAGGTTAGGAATAGTAAGGAGGTGGAAGTTGAGGAGGTTAATAAGGAGGTGGGATGGCCTAAAAGACTAATAAGCCCTAACTTTACCAAGCCTATAAATAGCAAGTGGGATTTCATTATTTTGCTTGTTCAAATTTTATCCAACTCCTCTCAAGATAAGTAGCTTAAGTGTTAGAGAGAATAAGCTCACATAAGCACTTATAAGTTATTCAACCTTTGCTAGATTTTTCAAAGTGAAGTGAAATGAAGTAATAGTCTTCAAGGGTAAGACTCATGTCTATTATCTTTATCTCTTCTATGATAAGATTGCTAGAGAAGTAAGATTGTATGATAACAACATATAAGAAATCATTGATGAATGAACTTAAGCCGAATAAGTTGAATAAGCAACTTGAACTTAAATAAGTTAATAAACTTGTGAAGAACTTGTCATATGATGTTAATATGTTCAATATGGTATGAGAACATTGATTGATAGACTTAAGTCCATAATAAATTATAAGTATGAGAATTTGTAGTTCATAAGTTAAATAAGTCATTGACTTATGAGAATAAGTCAAAACCTACTTTGTCAATAAGTTGGTGTAATAAGTAACTTGAAATGTTCATATGTTGAATAAAATCACTACTACAAAGTATTAAATAGACAACACTTAAACCACAACATTTTTTATAAAAATGTTGTAGTATATTTTTCCATAACATTTTTTTTTAAAACGTTGTATATGCAAAAACGTTATCTATTTAAAATAGTATTTTTTTTTATTTTAAATAAATAACGTTTTTTTTTAAAACGTTGTCTATCTAATAAAACACAGAGCTTACTTAAAACTTGGTTTTTTCTCTCCGAGGCTTGTCTAATTCTTTTATCTCTGTGCTCGTCGTTCTCCGTGCAGAGCTTCAGTGCAGCGTGAAGATGGATCGTTGATGGACTTTGTTGACGGCATCGTGAAGGAGCAGAAGCAACAGAAAGCGGGTGGAGTGAACGATGACGTGGAGATGGATCCGGATGAGGTGGAAATGATGAAGATGATGGGGATTCCGGTAGGGTTTGATTCGACCAAGGGGAAGCCTGTGGCTGGTAATGATGTTAATGGAGTGAGAGCGGTGACGAAGAGGATGCCTAGACAGTATATGAATCGTCTTGGTGGGTTTAATCGACCTTTACCTGCTGAACGTAATCGTTGATTTTGATTTCTCAGAGGTTAGGGTTTCTTCATTCTTATATTTTCATGTTTTCCCCCATATTAGCAAATTAATTATATTGTACTGTTTTTCCCCCTTAATAGAAAATTAATTGTTAGTGATGGAGTTCAGTTCCAAGTTTAAGGTGTTGATTTCTCAAGATGATTTCCCTTAATGGTTGACTGGTTGAGTTTGTGTTTTGTAAACTTCTCATTTTAGTATGACAGTGTTAAATTTTATCCTAATTAGAAATCATATGTACCATTGTAGTTCGCTTGCGGGGCAAAGGTAATTTTTAAGTTTGCATTTTCGGTTGGTTTGCAGCCTTGACTTTTGATTATTTAAGCAGATGGGTATGGTTGTTGCTAATGGTGCTTGCATGCGCAGTGCTCTAGTAAAATGGTTAATTATTCATTTTTTATTTTGCTAGCTATTATCAGGAGTTGTGGTCTTTTTGGGTGAAATAGATTGGGTAATGCCATCGTCTATGCTATAGTTTTTGGCAGTTTTTGAAGGTAAATTCTAGGAAAAGGTTGGTTGAAAGATGTTTCAAAAGATTTTATTGCTTTTGCTTTCCAATTGCATTAATTTGACCATCATTCATGCAAAGATAATGTTGATTGTTTGACTGAGATGATACACACCCGAATAAAGAAAATCAATGGTGACATTTCTGAGATTACCGCTATTGGAACTAAGCAGAGGACTGCTAAGATCTGGATTTAATCTCATAGTTCTGCTTAAAATGTAGTCTTTGAAAGGCTTTGGTGGAGCATAACTTATTATCAAATAAAAAAATAGTAGTGGGCATAATGTGTCATGATCCATAAAGTAGTGATAATCTCCTTGTAAACTGCAATACACTTTGTTATATTGATACCTGCTCCTCACGTTGATGTGCCCTTTTAATGTTTGAATATTGCCAATTTGTCCATCAAGTATCTTGCCGTTGTATACAGATAACTTCCCCTAATAATTCACATCCTTGCTGCTGCTTCTGAAGGGTTGTGTGCTTCTGTTAGTTGGTTGCATATATTTGGGTTCATTAGATGAAGGATTGCTTTTAAGATTAACATTTCATACATCACATAAACACTGTTCAGCTAATTAGACCTGTCTTTCCTCTCTGTTATAGCGTTATCGATACATTGAGGCATATCAAGTTGATCGCAAGCTTCAAATTTTGGAGCAGGACTTCATTTTTAAGAATTCTGTCAGTGAAGATATCTTATCCAAGATGAGGCTGGCGGGTCAGTGGAGAGCAGGATTGGTTGTAAGTAATTCTACTTTTTGACGAACTTATATTTTTGGTAAACAAAATAATGCAATCCCGGTACATAAAAATTAAAACAATTGATGCTGGTTGAATAAGAAAGATACTTTTGGGTATTCTTGTTTTGTAGTCATTTGTAGACTATCAGGCAGTGGTCGACTGAAATAGACTATATGAGGAAATTTCAGTTGAACCAACTACCCTGCTCTTGTGCAACAACCCGACCGCCACACCTGTAAAAATTTCTTTATTTTGGAAATGGGGAAACTATAAGCATCAGGAGATTTTTGTTGTATTATGTACCAAAAGAAAGAGTTATGGTATATAATAATACTGCATCATCTGTTTTTTTGTGATTCTGGTGTGAACATTACATTAGTATTTGAGTTGAAAACTGGTTTACTGAAGCAAAGTTTTGGTAGTGGGCAATATAGATAATCCAACCGAGAGGTGTTTGCAATTTATTTATTGTTTCTTTCTTTCGTATTCACTCTCTCACGAGTGGGATGCTAATCCTCCTTAATCTCAATTTCCTGCGGTTTCTTCTCTTTTTATTGTTGTTGTATTAAAGAATGTAATCATTGCACTTATTAAAGAAAATGGAGAGCGTATTATGGCATTTATTTAAAGTAAATATAAGAAGCCTGACTTACATTACACAGGACAATAGTATCTGAACCAATGTTTCCACAGGACAAGAGCATAGCTTTGCTGCCAGAAGTCCAACAGCAACAAGTGAAGACTGGAAAATTACTTGAGCTTATCCCTCCTGACAATGAAGTTGATGCATGTGTCTTTGGAGAAGCTTGCATATAATGTCAGTTATTTTGTAGGTGGTGGCACAAACAATTAAGTCTTGTTTGGATAAGTTGCCAGGGAGTCCCAGAACACAGATTGGTTTCATAACTTATGATAGCTTATGTTCTTGTAGTTCATATAACTAGTATAATTTATTTATGTAATGTTACATTTTGAAGATAAGAATGTTTGTCGAAACTGTAGAATTGTGTGGTTGGATTACTTGGAATCATTGTCTCCCACTATTTTTACCTACTGTATCGAAGTTAAAGAGTTGACTGTATATATATACAAGTATACATATATCCATTCAAGCTTACACATACACAAATGGAAACACATCTAATTAAGTTGGTAGCACTAGATAACTGAATTTGACAATTATAACAGGACGATGATTCTGAAGAATATGGCAGCCCTGTTGTTTTAGCATCAGCTATTGCAGGCATTATAAAGTCACGAACCGAGGCACTTTTGAAGAAGACTAAATCTGCAGTTTCTTCTAAGCCAATTGTGATGAGAGCTGAATATGCCCATTGTCCCAACCTCACAATCATTGATACTCCAGGTTTTGTACCCAAGGTAATTTTCTGAGAATGTAGATGTTATTTATTTCTTTAACTCAAGGATTTTTGTACTTAATGGTTTGAAATTCATTGCAGGCGAAGAAAGGTGAGCCAAGTGTCAACAATGTTGATGAATTTTGAAAATAAGTTTGATCCTTATTGTTCAATGAGTGTACCTCTTTATCAAACTGCCACGTTAAAGCAGGTAACTTTCGAGTCCTGTTTGGTTTTGATGATTATGATGTGTTTTAAATGTAAGAGTATTTGTTTGGTTTTGATGATTATGATGTGTTTTAAATGTAAGAGTATTTGTTTGTTATTTTATCATTAGGTTGCAATTGTGAGGTTTAAGTATATATAACAAACACATAATTTTTCTGTGTTCTATTCTGGGCTTTGCATTTGTTTCAAATGTTCGTTCCATTGTACGGCTGGGTTGGCTACATAGTGTTTTGTACCAACAGAGGTTCTTTAGTGCACACTAGCATGTTCAAGTTTACTTCTCTCTCTCTGTCAGGTGCACTGCTTGGCTGCATGCTAGCACACATTAGGAATCTCAAACACTAGGAAGTTTGTTCAATTATTGTTAGGCTACTTGTGTTAAATGCCTTATCTGTAGTACTACCAAAAAATACTAATGTTTGGTTTTCAATTTCTGTTCTGCAGCCTGGCGCATTAGAAAATGGCCCCTATGACTACACTAGAAGTGCCTTTACAAATTTCCTAGTTGTATTTCTGTTGGATGTACTCATTTGATGCAGCTTCAACTTGTATGAGTTAAAAGATTCCAGCTTACATGTAGCTTCTGGTTCGTCTCTTCTCTCTTATGATTGTGACATTATTGTTGGTCTCTAAATAGAGTTCACTTTTATAGGAAGCCCATCTCTCTGGTGCTTCAATTTTAGCTTACAGCCCATTTTACACTGTGCAGGTGGTGTACAGGTTTACAGTTCATCGCTATGGATCTTTTTCTGTTATTTTCTGTTACAGGTTTTTTATGGATAGTTTAATTAGGTAGTAGTTTAATTTTATGGATAGTTTGGTATATTTTGTGGATGTAGTCAAATTCACAATTCAATATAGTAGTAATTATATTGAAAAGTGAATTTGAGATGTATGGATAGTTTGGCATTATTCAGATGTAAACGTATTGTATGGTATTAATATTCTTTGTAATTGGCATTATAAAGAATTATTGGGATGTAAACGTATTGTATGGTATTAATATTTTTTGTAATTTTAGCTATATATCGTGGCATTAGCATATTGCAGGTGCATTGGTAATATAGGTGAACTACAACTTTTTTTTTTTTTTTTAATTGACAACATTTTAAAAACGTTGTGTGAAAGTGCCTAAACGTTGTCTGATATATTAAGCTACAACGTTTTATCCAGAAAACGTTGTGGAATCATACATTCTACAACGTTTTTAAGCATCTGCTAATTTATGAAAAATAAATCTACAACGTTTTTTTCTTAAAAAAACGTCGTGGAATGTGCTTAACTGCAACGTTTTAAAAATGTTGTGTAAGGGTGTCAAATAGATGACACCCTTAACTACAACGTTTTTCTGACTGAAATCACAACGTTTTTTCTGCGTTGTCTATTTACTGTTTTGTAGTAGTGAATCCATTTAGAACGTTTAGTAATGAAGTTTTGCCGGAATTCACACGATTGGACGATAATTGTCAAATTCATGATTCTCGGAATGAAAGTCGTATTTTGTGTTTGAAGTCGGAAACGTTGGTTTTCGATGGAGCCAAGTAATATTTGGCATTATAGAGTTGCGGACTCGAAAATGACCGAATTCCGACTTAGAACGAAGAAACGAGCGTTGAACGTTCACGAACGTTTATCGTTTTCGTTAAAAATAAACTAATAGGTGAAATTTTAGCAAACGAAGTCAAATACATAAAATTCTTGCATGAATGCATAGAGTATGTAATTTGTGAACTGTAGGCTTTTGAACGAGCCAATTCGGACTTATAACGAAGAAGTTATGAGTCCTAAGTTTCAGTAAATTTTCAAGTTTTGCAAACTATCTCGAGGCCTGAGAGAGTTGGCCGCCATGGCTGAACCCAAGGCCAATGAGTGGCGGCTTGCAGTACGCAGATCGATGTCTGAAGCACCTCTGCTAACTTCATGCCATAATGCGACCTAAAAATGTAGGACTCATGCTTGTGCCACAGTGAGTCCTGGCCTCTCTCTACTAGTAACTTCATGTAATTGTCATGCAACAGAAGAATAATGGGTGGCGTACATTTGGCTGACCAACCCTAGGATGTGGACAGTAATGAATGCTTTTTGATATAAAGTGAAAGAGAACTCATTAGTAATGAACTAAGGTATAAACATAATATGGTTAAGGCATTGTTAGACACTTATGTTTGATGATTAGAGTTAATAACCAATTGAATGTGAACGTAATGTGAATGACGTAATGAAAAGCCGAAAACCATAATAACAGATCTAAGTCAGAATTTAGATTGAGATGAAGGGTAAGATATAATAATATACCTACTTGATTATATAAGACCTAATGTGGAACATTATATAATCATGTATTGTAGAGACTTAGAGACTTAAAGTGTACGTGTGATAATCAGTAAGCAGACGCTGAAGGCAAGTATTCTAACCCTTGTTCCAGATCAGTCTGGACAAGCTTTGTAATTCATGTATCCTTTCACATGAAGTCTTGTATGAGGAAGTTAAAGCCAATCCTTTCGGCTAGACTTATGTTATGATTCACATAACTCTTTTATCGATCTTGTGAGGTTTGAATATGTTATCGAATCATTTGGATCTTTTCTGTAGTCATGCGTACCAATTCTGGTCCCAACAAAGTTGCTTCACCCACCTCGTCCCAGCATACTGGAGAATGACACTTTCGTCCATACAACGCTTCGAATGGAGCCATGCCTATACTTGCTTGATAACTGTTGTTGTAGGAGAATTCCACCAATGGTAAGTACTTATCCCAACTCCCTTTGAAATCTAGGACACAGAGTCTTAATAGATCTTCAAGGGTTTGGATAGTCCTTTCCGATTGCCCGTCCATTTGAGGAAGGTATGCTGAACTGAATCGTAAATCCGTGCCCATAGCTTTCTGCAAGCTAACCCAAAATCGTGAAGTGAATCTTGGGTCACGATCCGAAAATATTGATACTGGCATGCCATGCAATCTCACAATCTCATTTACATATATACGAGCAAGGCGTTCAAGGGAATAAGTCTCACATAGGCAAGAAATGACAGACTTGGTTTATCTATCAACAATAACCCAAATCGCATCTATACCTTGAGAAACCTTGGGAAGACCCGTAACAAAATCCATAGTAATGCGTTCCCACTTCCATTCCGGAATCTCAAGTGGTGTCAATGGACCTTTTGGCACTTGATGCTCTGCCTTGACACATTGACAAGTTAAACACCTCGAGATAAACTCCGCGATCTCTCTCTTCATATTGCTCCACCAAAATGTATGTCGAATATCATGATACATTTTGGTACTCCCATGATGGATTGCAAACGGTGTGTTGTGTGCCTCCATCATGATTCTATGCTTCAAGTCAGAATCGTTAGGAACGCAAAGTCTGGAGTTGACTCTAAGTATTCCTTCTTCATCAATTCTTGCTTCTGGAATAACACCTTCTTGCACTTTCTTCTTCATACGCATCAGCTCCATGTCTGTAGTTTGAACAGCTTTAACTTTATCAATTAAAGTTAGTTCTACTCGTATATTTGCCATCATCACGTGGGTCCCTGGAGTCTTTAACTCTATCTCCATCCTTTGTAAGTCATACAACATGGGTCTTTGTGTTAATAACATCGCACTTTTCGTGCGCATACGATCTTCTACTCAATGCGCCGTCATAACGTTTGCTTTTCGGGATGATATTGAATGCTATGGTCGTAATCGTTCAACAAATTTCGAGCCAACGTCGTTCTTAGCATGTTGAGTTCTTTTTGGGTGAAGAAATATTTGAGGCTTTTATGATCCGTATAAATCTCCACTTTCTCCCCATACAGGTAGTGTCTCTAGATTTTCAACACAAAAATGACTACTGCCAACTCCAGATCATGAGTAGGATAATTCCTCTCATATTCTTTGAGTTGTCGGTAGGCATAGGCTATGACTTTCCCATGTTTCATGAGAACACATCCTAACCCTTTGCCTGAAGTATCGCTATAGATATCAAATCCATCCGAACCAGATGGTATTGTTAGAACAGGTTCCGAAATGAGTCTCATCTTGAGCTCTTGGAAATTCTTCTCGCATTCTTCGCTCCAAATGAATTTTGTATTTTTCCGAGTCAGCTGAGTTAACAGAGTAGCGATTCGAGAAAATCCTTCCATGAATCTTCGATAATAACCAGCTAAGCCTAGAAAGCTACGCACTTCGGTCACCGACTTTGGTTGCTCCCAACTTTGTATTGCTTCAATCTTCGCCGGGTCAATAGATACTCCATAATTTGACACCACGTGCCAAAGGAATGCTACTTCCTTAAGCCAGAACTCGTATTTCTTTAGCTTGGCATATAGCTTGTTGTCACGAAGTCTTTCAAGTACCAGCTTCAAATGGTGCTCATGATCTTCACGGATTTTGGAATAGATGAGGATGTCATCAATAAAGACAACAACGAACTGATCCAAATATTCCTTGAATACACGGTTCATCATATCCATGAAAGTAGCAGGAGCATTAGTCAATCCAAAAGACATGACTAAGAATTCATAATGCTGCATCTTAGTTACAAGGCGGTCTTTGGAATATCCTCGCTTTTAATCTTCAGCTGATGATATCTAGAACGAAGATCGATCTTTGAAAAGAATTGTGCTCCTTGCAACTGGTCAAACAGGTCATCAATGCGAGGTAGCGGATACCTATTCTTGATAGTGACATGGTTTAATTCTCGATAGTCAATACAAAGTCGCATACTCCCGCCTTTCTTCTTTACAAATAGAACAGGAGCACCCTAAGGAGATGTACTAGGACGAATGAAACCGATGTCTAACAATTCCTGTAGTTGGACTTTGAACTCCTGAAGTTCAATATGAGCCATTCAATATGGGGTTTTAGAAATGGGCTTTGTACCCGGTTCAAGATCAATAAAGAATTCAACTTCACGTTCTGGGGGTTGACCATGAAGTTTTTTAGGAAATACGTCAAGAAATTCACTAACAACAGAAATATTATTCAAATTTGACGTGTTTTTGTTCAAGTCCATAATATGGGCTAAGAAAGCTTGACATCTGTTTTTTAATAAACGAATAACTTTATGGCTTGATATGACAGTGACTGGTTTTAGTGGTTTAGTTGCTTGAATTCATATAACTGGTTGGTTAGGAATATGAAAACTAACAACCTTACGAAAATAATCAATTTTGGCATGATGAGTAGTTAACCAATCAATCCCTAAAATCACATCAAATGCAAGTATCTTTAAAGAGATAATATCAATAGGTAATGTGATTGTGCCAACTTGGATCAAACAAGATTTATACACAGTGGATGTAATAAAAGTTTCTCCTAACTGAGTCTCCACAGATAAGTCAAAGTCTAATTTCTCCGAAGTCAAGTTTAAACGTTGAGAACAAGCAGGAGAGATAAAATAATCGGTAGAAATTAACCGGTATCTAGTAAGGTATAAACTTCGCAAGAGTTCAGGATTAGCTTACCCGTGATCACCTCATTCGGGTTTCTCGCATTTTGGCCAGTTACGACAAATGCCCTCCCTTGAACCACCGACTTTGTTTTATCCGTAGTCGCCTTTGGTGCTGCCATCCCAATTGGACTTGACTTCGCTACCGGACAAAATCAGGCTATATAATTGTCTTTTCCACAATTGAAACAAACCTTGGAAGGCCGTGAATAGTTTGGACTTATGTGTCCCTCTTCGCATCTGTAGCATCTAGCTGGCGGTCGTTCTCCTACCCTAAAATTTGTTGCTGGTGTTGGTGCTGGTGCTAATGTCTTCCCATCATTGTTGAATCTTCTCTTTTTGAAATTTCCACTTGACTCACCTCTCCTATTATCATGGCCACAATTTCCACCCGAGTGGTTACCGCTTTTGTCCGTATTTTCCCCTCCTCGCTAGTTATCTTCCTTTCTATGACTGCTGTCACTGGTATGACCCTGGTTGTCGTCCCTCGGTTGAACATACTCATTATCTCGCTCTAATAATTGAGCCCTGTTAACAACATCTGAATACAGAGAAAAATTATGAGAGATAAGGTATTTACGAATCTCGGGTTTTAGACCTCTCAGAAACATTCGCGTCATACGTTCCTCATTCTCTACCAAATGAGGTGCAAACCTAGATAACTCCGCGAACTTCGCCTCGTACTGGGACACCGTCATGTTGTTCTGTTCCAGTCTAATAAACCCTACCTCCTTCATATGACGAATACTTTCAGGAAAGTACTTTTCATTGAACAATTTCTGAAATCTTTCCCAAGACATGTTGAGTGCGGCTGGCTGGGTACGCTTCATAGATTCCCACCAGTAATCTGCCTCACCACGAAACATAAAGGTGGCGAATGGAACCTTTTGTTCCTCCGTGCATCCCAAGACATTGAATAACTTGGTAATTTGCTTGACCCATGTTTCCGCCTTAATCGGATCCGGCTTTCCCCAGAAATCTGGTGGTCCCGACTCCTTGAACTATTTTGCCGTGACAAACCACGCGTTGCTATCATTTCCACCCGTATTTTGTACACGAGTCTCACTCGTCTGATTTTGCATGAACTGCAAAAAGCTTCTAAACATTCCATTATTCATCGTTTGCTCCATAGTGTTGTTTACAGGAGGAATATTGCCTTCCTGTTGCACGTTCTCTTGGTTGGTGATTGATGGTTGTTCCACAATCTCATACACTCCATTGTTAACGTTCTCAGCTGCCATTCTTAAAAACTACCATAAAACAATGGTTAATTAAACAAATTAACATGAAACATAATATCCCTATATTATGACCGACCAACAAATAAGCTTAGGTAAGACATACTAGCGAAGGATTTACTCATCTCTCCCCTCCTAGTTCTATTCCCCGATCTCCGCCAGAGACCATATCCCTAAGCTCTGATACCAACTGTGACACCCCCAAAATAGGTATACATCACCCATTCTGAGTCGCCAAACACATGGTACAGAAAACAACTACAACTTTATTATTAAAATTATCGTACAAAATATGACAACACATAATGTGAGTTTAAATACAAATATTGTCTTCTAGACAATATCCACACCCAAATAAAGTTCTCATTAGATGCACTATTTTACAAAAATAGAGAGGACTGCTAAAACAACTGTTTAGGACCATCACTCTATACCCCAACGAGTTCCTGCTATGTTCTCGCTTCCTGAGAAGAAAAATGAAACAAAAAGGAAAAGGGTGAGCTCAACTAGCTCAGTAAAGAATGTTATGACTAAGATAATATACAACAAATTATCCTTAGTCTTCAACAGGGAAAAATCTGATAGAATATAATAGACAACAAGTTTTAGATCAACAACTGCAGCAAAAACAACAATTCATTAAAAGAGTTAAGTAGAGAATGAAATCTACTATCATCTATGAATTTAAAAGTCCATCATCAATATTTTATCCCTGTAACATCAATCAATATACATCTTGAATCAAATATTCATCTTTGCACTATGGGACAAATATATTCATTTGTATCACCAGTTGGTTATGTTCATCTCAACACCTGTTCATCTTTGCACTACGGGCCAAAGATATTCATTAGGTAATCATTCACCTTTGCACTACAAGCCAAAGATATTCATCAAGTATCACCATTAAGGAGACAAAGAAGAGAAAATTTTATTTTTCGGTGAATAGTGCCGTATTTGTGAATAGTGCCGTATACATGAATAGTGTCGTATACGTGAATAGTAATCCCGACACAAAAAATAATATTTCGGCATAATGATATTGAAGAAAATAATATCATTTACGAAGAAAATAACATCCCTTACCTCAAAATAACAGTATTTCTGATCGAAATATCGGATATAAAGCCAAAGGAAACTTGCACTAAATAGTAACTCTCAAAATATCTAAATACTCACAAAAATACGCTCGATAATATAGAGAGAGAAAACTTATGTGTCTGGTGTGATTTTTAATTCTAACTTAAGCGCCTATTTATAGAAAAATGCTAGAACACCAAAGGAGACTAAATTAATAAAATATTATTTTTTTCTTTCTTCCCACGCCTCCTCCTTTTCAAGCCAGCCATCTTAGAACAAAATTTGCAGCCCACATGTTTTTAAACAAAAGTGGGTCCCACCCAATTTTAATAAAAATATTTTAATTTCCGAAACTTCAACATTCATAATAAATAGCCCTTTTATTAGAAAATACAAATTTTATGTCCATTCCATACGAAATCGAATTCTCTACAACTTTGTAGCTTTAAGCTTTTCCAAATTCCAAACAGAAAATATCTGAAATCCATAAACGGATGATTTTCAATACCTCATAAAATTCATAAAAAATCATACGTTAATTTTTAAAAGTTCAAAATTTGTGGACTTATACTCAACTTATATATGTATAACATATCCAAAAATCACAACGATCCAACGGTCGGATTAAAATTATAACTCACGCAATAGAGCTTTAAGAACACTGATTTGATTTTTAATACCTCCATTCAGACAAAATTACTGATAAAACACCTCGACATTAATTCCTTCAATTATATCTACATAAAAATAAATATTTCCTTCATTTATATCCACATAAAATAAATATTTCCTTATCATCAAAAATCAATAAATAATTATTCACAAATAATATTACAGAATCACAATAATGACAACCAGGCCGTTCCCAGGAAAGAAGGGGCTTTCCGATAAGGATTTCTCCTTAATGGCGCGCAATTAGGTGACCAAACCTCTCTTTGACAGAACTTTCTAGACATTGCTAATAATGCTATCTAATAATATTATTCAAATAATATGAATTATTGACCCGATAATGGGAAATATTGTGTCGTGACAATGATTGAAATAACAATAATATAAAATATCAACGCAGCAATTATTGAATCAATAAAATAAAATATTGAACAGTAATTACTGTAACAATTATTGAGTAGTGCCTTCTTACTTAAGAATCAATAATTCAAAAATTATGTGTAATACCGTGTGCTACTGTGCAACCACACGTATTACTGTATTTTAACCACCAGGTATTCCAACAGTGTTAACGGTAACAACTGCGTCGTTATTTATAAAAACTCAAACTTGTCATTTTCTTCATCCGACGCTTATTATTACATTATGGGGCCCACAAATGGCTGCATCGTCGTACGAATATTCCCTGACAAAAATGAATATTTTTTAACCACTTGCTTGTTTTGCAAAATTTGCGCATTTCACCCATAACGAATAGCATTATATCAAATTAATTCCTTATTATTTCAAGATAATGAATATAGGAAATTTAGTTTTATTTATAATAAGTTGGGGTCTTACAGCAGGGGTGATTCGATGATGTGGATTATTTATTAAGCTGAGATAAAATTGATGACAAATCTTTTAAATCATAGAAGATAGTAGATTTTATGCTCTACTTGACTTTTCTAATGAATTGCTTGTTCCGCTGCAGTTAAACTTGTTGTCTATTATATTCTATCAGTTTAACATTGTTGAAGGTTAACGATAACTTATTCTGCATTATCTTAGTCATAATATTTCTTACAGGGCTAGTTGAGCTCACCCTTTGATTTCATTGTTCTCTTCAGGAAATGAGAATATAGCCGGGACTAGTCGGGAAACGGAGTGATGGTCCAGATGATAACATTAGTAGTCCTCACTATTCTGTTAAATAGCGTGATAATAAAATGTAATGAGGACTCCATTGAGTGTGTATATTGTCTAGATGACAATATTTGTTTTAAAACTCTCAGATTATGTTTTGTCGTATTTTACACGACAATTGTATAATTAAGTTGTATTTAGATTTTGTACCATGTATTTGGCGACTCAAGATGGGTGGTGTATACCTATTTTGGGGGCGTCACATTTTTACTTGTTTTTCGAGTTGACAAGGATCACATATCCCTTTCTTTTCAAAATTGATCTTTTGCAGTCCTTTTACAAGATTTTTTGAGGATAACTTTTTGATTAAGTTCATATGAACATGTCTCATCCTTCTATGCCCTAGATTTGCTTCATCTTGAATTGTGGCAAGACACAATTCTTCATCCTGTTGCTCAAAATTAATAGTATATATATTTCCTTCTCTTTGTCCAACTAATGTAGCACTATTAGTCCCATGAAAAATTGTGCACTTATCTCTTTCGAATTTTACTTGATGACCGTTATCCATCAATTAACTAACACTTGTGAGATTAAATTCAAAACCATTAACAAGATGAACATTATTAATATTAACCTTACAATTATTGATTTTACCTTTTCCAATGATTTCACACGACCGATTATCTCCAAAGGTGACAATCCCATATTTCTTTTTGAGATTTAGCTCCACAAACATTGATTTGTCACCCGTCATGTGACTACAACATCCACTATCAAGGATCTATTTTTGAGAAGGTACCCTTGCCTTGAGACATACTTATTAAGAGGAAATGCAATTCATCTTTTTGATACCCATATCTTTTTGGGTCCGCTTGTGTTAGTTGGAATCAGATCACTTTTCTTCACCCATATCTTTTTAATCTTATTTTCCTTCTTTGAACAATTTTTATCTAGGTGACCTTTAGTACCACAAATTTTGCATGTAGTAAAGGGTGAACAATATTCAATTTAAATTTTGATTTGGACTTAAGCATTTTCACTTCCTTTTTATGTGTTGAATTATAGTCAATTCTTTGTTTCTCATAACTAGGTCTTTGTTTACCCAATATGATAGTTAAGTTTTCTTCCCCTTGTACAAATTTAGCTAGAAATTTTTTTAACTAGTCTATTTCTTTTTGAAGTTCATTACTTGGAAGTGTTTTAACATGAGGCTCATCACTGAATGTATCAATACATATATCTCTCATTTTTATTTCATTTGTTAATTTTTCAACCTCATTATTTAAATGGTTTACCTTGTTGAAAAGTATTTTGTTATAATTCTCTAAATAATCATTTTTGCAGCTAAAATCTTTTCTTTATTTGAAAGTGTTATTTTCTCCATTTCCTTCTTTTCATGTATTAGTGATTCGACTTCACCTATTAAAGTATTTACTAAGTCTTTTAAATATGTATTCTTTTCTTTTAATATTTCATTTTCTTGCTTTTTTAAATTGAAATTATAAAGAGATACCTCACTAGATTCACCTTCAAGTCCCATGAAGCATACTTGTGCTATTTCATCATTTACATCAATCTCTACCTCGACTTCTTCATCATCACTCCAATTCAAGAGAGCTTTATTCTTTTTGTAGTGTTTGGAACTTATTTTTCCTTTGTTCTTCAACTAAAAGCAATCCTTCTTGAAGTGACTTGGACGTCCACATTCAAAACATATTTCTTCAGTTTGCTTGCCCTTGAGTTTGTTTGAGTTAAAGGAATTTTTCTTTTTGTTCTTTATTTGGAGTATTCCTTTAAGTCTCCTTGAAATCATTATTATTTCATAGTCCGAATCATCTTCAAGTTCCTCTTCATAACCTACATTAAGAACGAGCACTTTCTTTCGAGGAAGTTCCTCTTCATCATCATATCTTTTTAATTGGTGTTCATATTCTTCTAATTCACCAAAAAGAGTTAAAGTATCCATAGATGAAATACTAGTAGAATCTTGAAGGGTAGTGATTTTAGATGCAAACCTCTTGGGCATAGCCTGAAGTAACTTACGATTGATCTAACTTTATGGAATAGATTTGTCAACTAGCTTTAAGGAATTTATGAGGACTAGGAATCATGCTTGAGCCATTTTGATTATTTCGTCTTTCTTAAGTTTAAACATTTCATAGTCATTCATGAGCATGCTTAGTTTGACTTCTCGTACTTTGGATGTGCCTTCATGGCTTACTACTAGAGTATCCCATATCTCCTTAGCTGTGTTGCACGATGAGTCTTTATCTATTTCGGACTGTACCATGCCGCTAAGAATTTTATTAATGGCCCTTGAATCATAAGAGACCATATAAGTTTCGGTTGAGTCCATCTCTAGTAGAGTCTTTGGAGTACCATCATCTTTCCTTGGAATGACCGATCCATTTTCTACCACCCACAATTCCCATGGATCCCTTTTAACATAGATCTTTATTCAGAATTTCCAGAAGTTATAATTTACAGTACCATACAGCAGTGGAGGTCGAATGGTTGATTGACCTTCTTGGTGATTGTTCCCGAATTGTGCCATGTTAGAATCTTTCCCTACAAGTCGCCTTTAAGACCAAGATAAGTAGAGCCAAGCTCTAATACCAGATAGAGATCGCATTATTTGGCAATTATTCTTGATAATCATTAGGGGTTATTTCTTGGCTGATAACTTCTCGACGATCTCTTTTGCTCTTGTTAGCATTACTCGGGATGTGGCCCGCATTAGAGACTTTTATTGGGGCTCATTCACCTTCACCTATTTCCTTTAAGGGATGCACCCACGTTCAGAGGGCGTGACAGATGTTTGGCTATGCTTTTACCCATTTTTACTGGTGAGTAATTTCCCTTTATCTTTCAATTTCCCCCCCGCTCGGGCTGTCTGTCTTCATAACTGATTACATTTAATCTTTGCATTTTCAATTTTGAGCATATGAGAGGCTCCCTTGCCTACGCCCAGTTACTAGTTTAGGTCTAGAGACCTATCCGCGGGGACAGTGCTGGCATTATTTCACCTTGGCAGAGGTCCATGCGGCGTAGGGGTTTACTCATTCTCGTTTATAGTTGGAGCTATTGACTTTCGACGTCATCACATGGGTTCTTTACATCCAGGATCATCTGACAGTTGGTTTCGAGGATGGTTTTCTGACCAGGGAAGAGTATGCATTATACACTCATCGGATCCCCTTCTTGACTGAGAGAGGATGGGAGATCTATTTGGGAGAGCGTGCTATCAGGAGCATTACAGGGGAGATTCATATTCCATATCTTCCTCCTGCTAGACGCCATTGGTCTTTATCTCATCCGGTTATAAAAATTCCTCTGATGGGCTTAGATGGCTTTACTTTATCAGAGGGTTCTTTCACTCAGGATACCTTCTATCGCTGGTGGACTCGTAGCACCATTGGGGCTCATACCCGCTCCACTCAGTTCACGATGTACACGGTTCCCGGGTCTATGATGATGATAGACTGGATTGCCAGCATTAGACAGCCTACCCATTTGGAGCAGATTGCTAGCTTGACCTAGTGGTTGGACTGGGCACATATTTTCATTAGGCATTTGTGCCGAGATCCAATAGAGGTAGATTCTTTTGATCCATCCAACTCTGGCGCTGGTCCCTTAGGTGGCCCATATTCTGATAGCTTCACTGGAGTAGATCCCCCTCTATATCAACCTGATATTCCCTCTGGCAGAGATACGATGACTCAGGAGGAGTTACAGCAGGTTGATCGGCTGGATGATGTAGACATCATAGATTTCTTTTGATAGGCTCTCGTTATCTCTTTTGATAGGCCTTTGTTATCTATTGGGCGGATATGCCCCATTTCCCTGTACTTTTTATTTTTCAGTTGTAGACAGAGATGATGTATTTAATCTTTATTAAATGATGTAATTAGAAATGTATGTATAATGCTTTTATTTATTGCACCATATTGTCATTTATCATGATGCATGCATTATATGTCATGAATATGCATGTGTATTAATGAGTTTAGCATTGACCCCTTGATGGTCTCATGATAAGGTTCTACAAATGTCTTCATCCACTGTTAGCTGAATCGATCATAGCTCACCCACCTTGATAGCCTCATCTTTGAGGTCTTGGTATGAGAGTTTACCTCATTCTGACTGGATGGCCGTAGACCATATGTTGAGACACTCTATATCCCTCATGACCTTCTAGGTTTTGGTGGGTTTTGTGGAGGGGATGCTATCTTACTGGATTCCCGAGAGGCAGGTCCTCAGATTCAGGACTCATAAGTAGAATCCTACATTGGAGGAGTATGAGCGCATCACAAATTTTTCGCTGGATAGGCCCTGCGCTAGAGTGGCTTTTGGCGAGTTAAAGTGGCAGTTTATGGCATTGAAAGATTTACACCGCACGGTCGTCTTAGATTAGATTACTTCAGGACATATGGTGTCCATGGATTTCTTGATTAACCATTTTGGGTCAACAGACAACTACTCAGTGTACTCAGGAGATTTCACCATTTCTGAGGATGATTAATGGGTTGCCAGGGGACACTTTCTTGATGTGTGTTGTAGCATATCTATAAATATCATTATTTATAGATCACCTGGACATTGGCTTGACCACTATGGTGAGTGCTCTGAGGGAGGGTCGTACTATCCTTCCTATGATTCTAGCAGAGACCTTGATGTCGGGAACATTTTGCCATTTCCACCCCACTGAGTTTTTCAAAGGCAGTGACGTATTACTATACGTTTAGTTCATGATGCATCTGAGACCAATTGGAACTTTTCGACGCCGCAGATATTGTTCTACACATGAGATAGCCATGTCTTATTCTTTTTGATCGACTGATTGTATAGATGCAACGTCTTGGTTTGTTTTCTTGACTGTGATTAAGGATCCTTTTTCCATCTTGCCTTTCTCAGGATTCAGCTCCCCTTATAGTTTTGTCACTCATGCAGTAGGTATGGACTTCTTGCCCTTGGCTGGTTTGAGAGGGGTGACTACATATCATCCACTAGCTGTTATGGGCAGTTTGATCAATTCCAGGATGTTCATCCTTTTAATGGAGCTTCAAGTCAGTAATCATCAACCTTGTCTTTGTCAAAGGATGATTTAGCCAGAGTTTATGATTATTGTACTCATCGAGAGAGAGCTAACTTTTTAGAGAGTCATCTGGGTTGCTCCTCAGAGTATTCTGCATGGCTAGAGGTAGACATTTCATTGACTATGGTTGGTTATTCAGAGCCTAACACTGATTCATATGAGGAGGAGCCTATGGAGGATCATGTTTCTCCCACAGAAGATGAGCTGTTTGCTGGTTTGACAACAACTCTGATTAGTGACATTCCCAGCTCTTCAACTGTTGTTGCCTCACCTTCTGTAGAGTCTTTAGAACAGATGATACAGATTCTAACCTTTGAGAGGGATCAGGCTAGGGCATTGATGTTGACGACCTTATCTGGCCGGGACGCTAATTTTTCTTAGAGGAATGAGGCCCGAGCTACCAGGGATACTTCTATTACTGATAGTACTGCTCGCAGATCCTATACGGGGGGCATTATCATAGATATGAGTGCATTTATGGATGATAATGGCAGTACTCTACAGATTGCCATAAATCTTTTAGCTCACATTGAGATCGCAGGACAAGAGCTCAGAGATGCACCTCCATCTTCAGAGAGGGATGCGATATTTGATTTGTTGTCCAATTTGACCGCGGGTTTATAGACTAGGCTTCATTTTCCTGCATATACTAGGTTAGCCATTTTTGTCATCTACAGGACACATTGTATATATTAAACAATATTACATGGTAAGGAAATATATTTTGTTTCACTTCCCTTTTGCATATGTTTTGATCTTTGCTCGATGATTGTCACTTTCTTTGTGACTTGCTGTCTTGATGTATCATGAGCTCTTGATGGATTGACATTGAGATGTTGGAGGGTCTCTCAGAATGGTTTGTTTATCCTGGAGGCTTTATAGGATTTTGATTTATATATGGTTTGGTGTCTTGAGACTGGTATTTATTTGGTATTTTATAAGTAAAATGTTTGGCTGTTTTTTTTCTTTTTAAGGTTAGACCACACCATAGATGGCTGCCTACGTACTCCTGAGGATGGGGAGATCATGTCTTTCATTGTTCAGGCCCAGTAGTAAAGACCTGAATTTCTTTGATATGATTTTTTTTCCAAGACCAGGATGGCGGTTTGTAGGTGATTTAAACATAGTACATTTTCACGGTGTTTGAATTGATGAGCTGGGGGAATTCTTTTGCATCCATTTCTTGCAATCAAATAACTCCTCCTGTCAAACACTTCCTTGACAATGAAAGGGCCTTCTCAGTTTGGGGAGAATTTTTCGTTGGCTTCATCTTGATTGGAGAGGATCTTTTTCAGCACCAAGTCATTTTTTTTAAATTGCCCAATCTGGACCTTCTTGTTGTAAGACCTAGCAATCCTCTACTGATATAATTGACCATGAAAGACGATTGTCGCCCTTTTCTCATCTATTAGAGATAATTGGTGATACCACTCTTTCATCCATTAGTCTTCTTCCATTTAAGCGTCTATCAATACTCTTAATGATTCCATTTCCACTTTTATGGGGAGTACTGCTTTCATTCCATAGACCAATAAGTAGGAGGTAGTCCCAGTAGAAGTGTGCATTGACGTTTTGTAGGCTAACAAAGTTAGAGGCAATAAGTCAGGACATCCTTTGTGATTGGAAGACATTTTCTACATGATCTTTTTGATATTTTTGTTGGCTTCTTTAATAGCTCCATTCATCCTAGGACGATAGATTAAAAAATTGAGATGTTTGATATGGAATTTGCTGCATAATTCCTTCATCATCTCGCTATTCATATTCTTAGCATTATTTGATATGATCACCTCCAGTTATGCGTATCGATAGATTACATTATTTCCGATGAAACCAATGATTACCTCCTTGGTGACTTTGGGAAAAGAGGCAGCTTCTACCCATTTGGTGAAGTAATCAATCATGGTGTAGATAAATTGATGACCATTACTGGCTTTGGGTTCTATTTCGATCACGTCCATCCCCCACATGGAAAAGGGCCATGGCAAACTCATATTGTGTAGTTCGTTTGGAGGAGCGTGGATGACATTTTCATGAACTTGACATTGATAACATCTCTTGACGTGATCATCACAATCGGCTTTGAGAAAGATCCAGTAATGACCCATTCTCAATATCTTTTTGGAAAGTAAAGGACCGCTCATATGTGGACCACATACTTCACCGTGGACTTCATCTATAAGTCTTTGGGCTTGATCTTTATCTAGGCACCTTAGAAGGCATATTCATGCATCCCTTTTGTAAAGTGCATCTCCACTTAAATAGAATTTCAAGGCCATTTTATGGATCCGCTTTCTTTTACCTTGACTTGCCCCAGCGGGCGTAGATCCTTCCCAAAGATATTCTTTGATATCTTGGTACCAATGCTGTTTGATAGGAGGCAGTTCATCTGATACTTCTCCAATGTAATTCCTATAGGCTGGTGCCTTCTGACTTGTAAATTTGATATTCAGAATTCCTCTCCTATTGGATATGTGGATCAAGGAAGCTAATGTTTTCAATACATCCAAAAAATCATTTCTATTTCGAGGGATGTGGATGAAGGTTATTTCTTTAAATTCCATAGCCATCTTGATAACCTATCAATGATAGGGTAGCATATACAATTCTTTGGTGCGATACGCCCCGGTGGTTTGTTTGACAACTAATTCGAATTCTCTAAAGATTGATAACCACTTGATACCCATTGATTTGGCCAATTTCAACCCCATTATGCAACCTTCATACTCGGTTGTGTTGTTGGTGTTTTCAAACTGTAGCTTGATAGCCATGGGATATTATTCTCCCGTAATAGATACACGAATTGCACATGCTTTTGCACCTTCCATGTTTACAGCCCCTTAGAAGTACATTTTCCAGAATTGGCCTGTATCTTCTCGATGGTTTTACTGAATTGTCATTATCCCATTATCTGGGAAATAAGTTTCCAAGGGTTTAAAGTTTCTTGATGGTTCTTCGACCAATGGTTTGTAATCCCTTGACCTTTGATGGAATTTTGAGTCACGCAGATGATGTCGAATTGCTGGAGGATTAATTGCCATTTGAACAATCTGCAATTTAACATGGGCTTGCCGAATATGTACTTTAGAGGATCCATGCGAGATATGAGATAAGTTGTGTGACCATAGAGATAATGGTGTAACCTCATGGCGGCCCATGCTAAAGCACAACAAGTCTTTTCAATCAAAGTGTATTTCTGCTCACCGCTGCTGAATCTTTGCCTGAGGTAATAGAGTACTCTTTTCGTGCCTCTATCTTTTTTCTACCCCAACATACAGCCCATAGCATTGGAATTGACTGATATATACATAAAAAGTGGAACTTTGTCCCTAGGAGGTACCAAGTAAGAGCTTTAATCAACTGCTTCTTGATGGAGAAGAAGGCTTTTTGACACTCTTCATTCCATTTTTTGGAGGAATTCTTCCTTAGGAGCTTAAAGATAGGCTCACAAGTTGGAGTGAGTTGAGAGATGAATCTACATATGAAATTGATTCTCCCAAGAAATCCCCGTAACTCCTTTTATGTTTGGGGTACAGGTATATCAGTGATGGCTTTAATCTTGGCGGGATCTAGCTTAATGCTTCTGTTGCTTACCAGAAATCCCAATAATTTGATGGATTTGACACCGAAAGCACACTTGACTGGGTTTAGCTTCAAGTTGTATTTGCGGAGTCGATTGAATAGTTTTATGAGATGGTTAGCGTGGTCATTCTCCTTTTTGGATTTGAAGATGATATTATCCACGTATACCTCTATCTCCTTGTGCATCATGTCTTGAAAAAGGGCCATTATAGCTCGCTAATATGTGGCACCAACATTGATAAGGCTAAAAGATAACCGCCTATAGAAAAAGGTTCCTATGGGGGTGATAAAGGCTGTTTTCTCCCTATCTTATTTGGCAACCACGATTTGATGATATCCGGCGAAGCAGTCAACAAATGAGTATATGCCATATTACATCGTGTTATCTATTAATATGTGGATGAAAGGTACTGGGAAGTCATCTTTGGGACAAGATTTGTTTAAATCTTGGTAATCCACACATATTCATACCTTTCCTCTGGTCTTAGGCACATGAACTATATTGGACAGCCATTCAGGGTAGCTTGATACCATGATAATGCCTACTTTAAATTGCTTGACAATTTCTTCTTTAACCTTCAGGCTCCACTCAGGTTTCAGTCTCCTTAGTTTTTGTTAGACTGATTTGAACCCTTCTTTAATGGGCAGTTGATGAATGACAATATCAGTAGACAAGTCAATCATATATTCATGTGACCATACAAACATATCGTTGAACTGAGTGAGGAGGTTAATCAAGTCTTTTATTTGGTTTGGGGTGAGGTCAGTGCCTATTTGGATTTCTTTAGGATTTTTTAAGGTTTCAATATTGGCAGTGGTGGTTTGATCGAAGTTTGGTTTAGGTTTTTCTTTGACCTATTCTTTGATCTCCTCAGGAACCTCATAGTCATCTATCTCCTCTTGAACAATCCCTATCAAGTCAAAGTCCAGCTCTACATTAAAGTCGTAGTCACTGCTGAGACTTGGCAATTCATCAGCAAGGCTAAACAAATCTAAACTTGGAGTCCTGAAAATAAAATGCTTTCGCTTAATATATGAAACTGTTTAATCATACAAATAATTAGTAAAAGCATGACAAAAATAACTGCTAGCACTACGCAACAAAAGCAAGCAGTAAATAATATCTACACTTCAGGGCAGATGGACTCTCTGCCCTTTTATCCTTTTACGAATGACGCAAGGAGTGCTGCTCCAGTTGTCCAGGGTTAGGTCTTTGTTAACGGTTGTGATAAAGGGATTGTTGCTATCCACCTCTTCTTTGATGATGACCAGAACTGAATTCACATCAGGGTCAGTGTTTTTCTTTGGAACATTCTCCTTAGCTCTCTTTGTGCGAGGGATAATGGGTTGATCTTTTGAATAGTCATCATCTGGGATATTATCGTTTATACCCTCAATATGTGCCAAAAAATATATTTTTGCAAATCGTTCTTGCACTTCTTGTAGGAACCTTTCATTCATTTCCTTGTTTTCCTTAATAGGAATCTGGATTTTGTTCTCACTGACTGGCTTAACCTTAGGAATCAGCATACCTGACATAAAAATTGGGACTTTCCTCATTGGTTTCACAAATCTGGCATCCATGAAATCTGGTAGCAGAATGGTGGATACATGAACCGGCTGATGCTTGTGCGGGTTCTTATGATTTGATCCATAGGAATAGCCTAATCCAGCTTTTCCTTTCTGGCTAATCTGAACTTGATTTCTGATTCCTTGTTAACTTTTCCATAGCCCTTTGTCGGGATAGAAACCCAGAATATCATTTCTTGACCGACAGACATTATTTCGGAAGAAATTCTTGGCCTTAAGGCTGGGACCCCAATAGGTCAATAGTGAGTGTTGCTCACTTCAAAGGCTTGAAAACTGGCAAGCTCAACTCCCTCATTGAGGTTGATCAAAGGCATATCCCCTTGTACATAAACATGATATTTTGGCTCAGCATTAACGTCATTGATGATGTACTTGACCTATTGATGAAGAGTGGAGGAAACTGCTCCTGCCATATAGATGTGATAAGTAGGTTTTATACATACTTATCCGGTATTTGTTACTTGAATTAGTTACTTAAACTCATGTTTCTTAGTTACTTTTTATGCATTTTATTTTCATTTTGTAGATCTTATGCTTGGGAACGGTGTGAGCGACTATTGGTATGAAAAAGTAAGGAAAATCAATCCGGACATCGTTTGGGCTTTCATTTTAATTTTATTTTCTTGGCTTGGAACTTAGATTATATTTTAGTGCTTCTTCTTGTCTTTCCATAACATCTTGAATCATCCCAATCGGAGTTCGGATGCAAGAGTTATGACCTTTGTACCAACGGACGTCGAAGTTCAATGTTTTGGATGGCCATTTTGCACTGCAGTCACTTCCAACCCAATTTCGACCGTCATCCGTCCATTATTTCTCAATTCTCAAAGAATAAAAGTTGTAGAACGCGTCGAGATCTTCGATTTCATAGGTGGGAGGCCCCATAATTCCTCCTAGATCAAAAGTTATAGACATTTTACCAGAGGACACTGCAACAGAAAATCTATGGCGCGGGCGCACGGATTTCTAGTTCATTTGGGCGCGGCCGCGCCAGTCCCTGGACCAAAAAAATGTTATCTACAACTTGAGCGTAGGAGCGCCCAACTCATGGCTATTTGCAGCGCGGTCGAGCCACTTCAGGAGTTGACCAGAGTTGACTTTTTCATTAAACAGTGCAATTGGAGCGTAACTTGGGGAAGAGGTCAACTAGGGCTTATATATAGAAGACATATCACTATGCAAAGAAGCACTCCATCCTTTGGGATCATCATCTTGTATATATCATCATTAGAAATTCTATATTTCCATTTTAGATTAGGCTAGATTAGAATAGATAAAACCCTAGATTACATTAGAGTTGAAGATTGAAGCAATTGGAGAGCATATGAAATTAAGAGAGATCAGATTTGCATTCCTAAATCCCTAACTTCTCTTTACTTCTGTCTTTATTTCTCAATGTATAATCAATTTTGGATTATAGATTTTGATTCTATGATGAGCTAAACTCTATTTTGATATTACATTGGATCTTATTGAGTAGTTTACTTTAATATAATTCCTTGTTAGTCTTATTCATTGTTATTGGATTGTCAATTATGATTTGTGTTGAATTGCTTAATTGCCTAGCTGACAATTGCCGTGATATTCCATATGAAATTGAGAGACGGATTATGAGTTTAGATCTGATCATAGTAGCATGTGTTTGTGACCTCTATATGGCGATGGAATTCATGATCCGTGCTTAGGATAGAGATATACCTATGCACCGCATGTAGTCAATTGAGAACTTGAGCTCCAACCTTCTTTAATTGTAATTCACATAGAGATATACTGGGTTAGTTAATTAGGGTGTTCACATTCATTCTATCATTTGTGAATTTAGTGTGATATGGGTATGGTACATCGTGAGATGGCTATATTTTACTTTCGTGTTCTCGACTAACAATCCCGTATAATTAATTTGGCTTAACAGAAAGTGTGTCGATTTAAATGATTCAATAGGTGAAATTGTAATCTCAAGTCTTCATTATCTAGTCTCATTCTAAGGGTAGTTAGTATTATTTAATTTCATAGTTTAAATATTAAATATCAAATCAATCGTTTAAATAAGATTAAGTTGGTTACGGGTTAGTGCTTGGTAAGGTTTATTAGTAATTCGTCATGGGAACGATACTCTACTTACTCTTTATTACTTGTTGACCATGTATACTTGCACACATATATTGATCGGGAATACGACCAACAAGTTTTTGGCACCGTTGTCGGGGAATTAGTTTAATAATTTTTGCCAACATTAATTTCAATCAAATTAGTCATAATTTAAACATTTTATTTTATTTTATTTTAATTCTCTTCCTATATTTCTCTCCTTTCAGGTACCATGGATGACTTTGCTTATCAATGGTCATATACAAATATGACTCAACCAAGGGACACATGAATTGACGGACTCAATGCATTTTTTGCATTGTTAGCACAAATTGAAACACTTTGAAAGAGGTTGGATGTTCTTGCAGCCCTACGTAATCGAGAGATCGTAGTAGTTTGTAATTATTGTGCTGCCAATCATCCAATTTATCAATGCACCGTCAGAGTTGGACTAGTACAATATGGGGGTGATTACCTCAACAACTATGCTAATCCCAATTATCATCAAGGTTGGGGGTATCACCCAAATTCTTCATGGAGTTATAATTATGAAGACCAATACTACGCTCCAAATCCAACATACACGCCGGAATTCTCATATCCACCTCCAATGCAACAAGAAGAAAATTCAAAGTTGAAGAAATTCATGTCAAAGATCATAGCATACCATGAAGAGATGACGATGAGTTAGGAGTTATCAAGCCAAAATCTTAATAAACAGATGGAACAAATCATTAATCCCTCAATGAATGGTCTTCAATAGATGGATTCCGAAACTACAGCAGATAATTCAAGACTGGAGGATTTGTGGTTCAAGTTTGTAGCGTCAACTGATGAGAAGATGATTGAGCAAGAGATGTCAATTCAAAATCTTCAGAATTAGATAGATCAAATGTTCGAAGTCTTGAACAATTGTCCTAAAAATAATTGGTGCTATGACATGGATTCTTAGACTGATGGAGGCCCGGGTTAAATCTGCAACTGGATGAACCACAAAAGTTTGAAAAAGGGGAGACAAGTGGGTTTAAGGAGTATGAGGCCATCAAATATCTATCTTTAAGTTCTAATGGTGATGATCCTAATCAGTTAGTGCCCCAAGTGCCTTCTCCACTAAGGTTCAAGAATCCAGTTAGTTTTACAAAACTTTGCCTGTTGGGAGTCACGTTGTCGGCAAAGCTCTTTATAACATGAGAGCTAGCACAACTTTGAAGCCATGGTGGGCTGAGGAAGAGAAGATAGAAGAATAGCCCATTGTGATTGACAAGCCCCAATGCTCCAATCTTATAACAACCACAACGGAGGAAAAAGCACCTAGTTATTCAACATTCTCAATTGGGCACTTATCTAAATAGAGCAAACTAGGTGACTTTAATTCAATAACTACCACTGTTGGGAACTTACCAAAAGCTACATTTCTCCTGATGGATGGAGGGTTCCTCAATTATCGAAGACGAATTGAATAGCATTGATAAAAAGAAGTCTGACTGAACGACTATAAACTAAGCGCTCGATGGGAGGCACCCCATCCAATCTTTCTCCCTCCTTATTTAATTCTTATTTACATTTCCAATTACTTCTTCTTCTATGTTTAATGCTTCATACTTTCCCTATTTAGTAGATGTTTGATAGGTGTAAGTCTTAATAATAGTTTGATTGTTTCTCCTCTCAAGTTTAATCCAATTGATATAAGCATTCAGGATCAAACAGAAGTCAAAAAACTGAAGCTGCTAGGGTACAGGGTAGCGTGGTCGTGCCCACCTACAAGCCAAACACAGCGCGACTGCGCCATCTCTCAGTCATATAAAATAAACATTGCTCAATTTTTAGAATTTCTAACTCAAGCATTCAGACAGTTAGAAGTCCACACTCCGTTTCCAACTTTAGATTACCTTAAACTTATCCATTGCCTGATATACCATCAGATCATGAGGAGGCGAACAGAGATGACATTGCAACTTAGGGGAGTATTCTTTCACTTTTAATTAAAATGAGGGAAATGTTAATTTTAAGTTTGGGGGTATTGGGAGTTACATATAGTTTTATTGCATGTTTAAGTTGCATAGTAAGGGTATTTTAGTATCTTTGTAGTTAAATTTTACATGATTTTTTTTACGATTTCCTTTTGTTTGTTTATTTAGTATATGTTTAGTTGCATTGCATAGCATAATCCCATGTTTTTAGTTTGTTGAATTCCAATATAGCCAATGATGATATAGAAATGTGATATATTTTTGAACTCAGTTGATAATTTAAGCTCAGTAATAATTTCATACATGATGTAATCTTTACCCGTTGCTTTGATGTTACCGGGTAGCACGACATTGTCATTATTTGCTTGTTGGTTAGATTAGCATATGCTTGTCTTCTGGGAGAAAAAATTATTTTTAATGATAGAATTTTGTAAAAAGTGAGTAATAACTATAAAGACACAGAAAGTCATGTTTTGGGAACACATTAGGTATGTATGCTAAAAAAAATGAATAAGCACTGTGGCTAGTCCTGTTTCGTGGCCTTTGCTACTTGAGTAAGTACGCCCGATGGGATGTCTCTACACCTAGCGCCCTAGAGCCTGAATGATTTGGGAGTCGTTGGTTGAAAGCTCGCTAAGGGGTAGCACTGAAAAGCCTAAGGGAATGAGACATTGCACAACCATGGGAAAAATAAAAATATGATAACCACGGGAATGTGTGAAAATTGCCCTCGTATGTGAATAAAGCAGAATAAACCCTTTGTTGAACCTTAGCTTGTATTAATGTGTTGGATTGGTTGTTGCTTCAATTATTTGCATAGTTCTTGACTTAAAACCTCAGTTTTCTTTCTTAGAAGTATAACATGCAGAATCTTCACCTTTGTCAAGCTTATTTGTGAACATAGCACACACACACTGCATCTTAGCGGCAGGTTGTGATTTTTGGAGTGTATGTCCGTATGACTTTAGCTTAATTTGATGCTTTGTTCATAGATCTTATTATTTCTCTGAGGCACATCTTATTGGAATTCATATTTGGCTGAGAATATGGGATTCATTATCATGGTAGCATAGCTTGCATAGTATGTAGATTACATTTGTAGTGCTGCTTGGGGACAAGCAACGATTTAAGTTTGGGGGTATTTGATAAGTAGGTTTTATACCTACTTATCTGGTATTTTTTACTTGAATTAGTTGCTTAATCTCATGTTTCGTAGTTACTTTTCATGCATTTGTGTTCATTTTATAGATCTTATGCTTGGGAACGGTGTGAGTGACTATTGATATGAAAAAGTAAGGAAAAACAATCCGGACATCGTTTGGGCTTTCATGTTCATTTTATGTTTTTTGGTTTGGAACTTGGATTATATTTTAGAGCTTCTTCTTAGCTTTTCGGAACATCTTGAGTCATCCCAATCGGAGTTTGGATGCAAGAGTCATGACCTTTTGTACCAACAGACGTTGAACTTCAATGTTTTGGATGACCCTTTTGCACTGCCGTCACTTCCAACCCAATTTTGACCTTCATACGTCCATTATTCCTCAATTCTCAAAGAATGAAAGTTGTAGAACTCGTCGTGATCTTCGATTTGATAGGTGTTAGTCCCCGTAACTCCTTTTGGATCAAAGGTTATGGCCGTTTTACCAGAGAACACTGCAGGAAAAAATCTATGACGCGGGCGCGCGGATTTCTAGTTCATTTGGGTACAGCCGCGCCAGTCCCTGGACCAAAAAATGTTATCTACTACTTGAGCGCGGGTGCGCCCAACTCTAGGCTATTTCCAGCGCAGCCGCGCCACTTTGGGAGTTGACTAGAGTTGACTTTTTCATTAAAAAGTTCAATTGGAGCATAACTTGGGGAAGAGGTCAATTAGGGCTTATATTTAGAAGACATATCACTTTGTAAAGAAGCACTCCATCCTTTAGGATCATCATCTTGTATATATCATCATTAGAAATTCTAATTTTCCATTTTAGATTAGGCTAGATTAAAGTAGATAAAACCCAAGATTAGATTAGAGTTGAAGATTGAAGCAATTGTAGAGCATAGAAATTTAGAATTGGAGCAAGAGAGATCAGATTTGCATTCCCAAATCCCTAACTTCTCTTTACTTCTATCTTTATTCCTCAATGTATAATCAATTATGGATTATGGATTTTGATTCTATGATGAGCTAAACTTTAGTTTGAGATTACATTGGATCTTATTGAGTAGTTTACTTTAATATACTTCCTTGTTAGTCTTATTCATTGTTATTGGATTGTGTATTATCATTTGTGTTGAATTGCTTAATTTCCTAGCTATCAATTACCGTGATATTCCATATGAAATTGAGAGACGGATTATGGGTTTAGATCTGATCATAGTAGCATGTGTTTATGACCTCTATATGGCGATGTAATTTATGATTCGTGCCTAGGATAGAGATATACCTATGCATCGCATGTAGTCAATTGAGAACTTGAGCTTCAACCCTCTTTAATTGTAATTCACATAGAGATATAGTGATTTAGTTAATTAGGGTGTTCACATTCATTCTATCATCAGTGGATTTAGTGTGATATGGGTATGGTACATCAAGAAATGGCTATATTTTACTTTCGTGTTCTCGATTAATAATCCCGTATAATTAATTTGGCTTAACAGGAAGTGTGTCAATTTAAATGATTCAATAGGTGGAATTGTAATCTCAAGTCTTCATTATCTAGTCTCATTCTAAGGGTAGTTAGTATTATTTAATTTCATAGTTTAAATATAAATATGAAATCAATCATTTAAATAAGATTGAGTTGGTTACGGATTAGTGCTTGGTAAGCTTTATTAGTAATTCCTTATGGTAATGATACTCTACTTACTCCTTATTACTTGTTGACCGTGTATACTTGCACGCATATATTGATATGGATTATGACCAACAAGATCCATAGTCTTCCCAACAGTAAATTGTATCCCATGGTGATGTTCAGCACTTGAAAAATATGTAAAAAGTATGTGGACCAATCTCTAATGGAAGTTCGATTTCTCCTACAACATCTCGTCGAGACCCATGGAAGGCTCTTATGACTATATGACTGCTCTGAATTTGATTTGGATTGATCTTCATTCTTTCCAAAGTTTCATAGGGACAAATGTCCAGAGAAGATCCTCCATCTATCGACACACCTCCTATAACATATCCAGAGGATATCACTGCTATATATAATGAATTTCAATGACCAGTCCCTTCTGCAAGAATGCCATCATCAGTGAAAGATATCACATTGCTGTTGAAAATGTGATCTATCAAGTGATGGACCTTTTCTGTATCCACTGCCTTCGATAAATGCGCTTCTTCTAGTACTTGCATTAAGATTTTATGATGATCTTCTGAGGATAATACCAAATTTAGAATGGATATCTGTCAGGGTGCCTCTTTTAATCTTTTCACTTCCTTGGGTTCAGTATGCCCCATTTTGCTGATGAATTCTTTAATTTTCTCCTTGGGCACTCTACCCCTGGTTTTAGTGGCTGGCTTTATTACTCGTTAAGGTAGATATATCAGGTTTTCCTTTGATATAGCACTAGTGTGATTTGATGTTGATCCCTCATTCTCCCCATAATTCCACGGGACTCTTTTCAAGTTGATTGAGGGATATTGCGGTCTAAATGGCAACATCAGTGGTTTTGGTGCAGCCACTTTCACAGGATTCTTTCCTCCTTGATCCCCCTTTCCTAAAACTGTTAGGGGTATTGTAATTGTGTCCTTATCACAGGAAATGACTGATATAACTTCCTTCAAACTCCGTGTCAGGGGAGAAAATATTTCTTTCTTGTCAAAAAAGCCATTATATTGACTTTCTTTTAGTAGCTCGCCGCTTTCAATTAGGTTTTAAATTAGATGACGAAGTCCCCAACATTTTTCTAATTCATGACCAGGAGTGTTTGAACGATATTGATATATTTTGGAATAGTTGAACTTCCTTAATCGAGGGTCCAATGGGGGTAATAGCTCTGTGACTCTTCCCTCATTGATGAACATCTGGAGAATTTCTTCCATAGGTTGATTCAAGGAAGTGAACTTTCTTTTGAAGGTAAACTCTCTATGAGCTCAGAATCTTTAGTCCCTGGCAACTTTTTCTGCCCAGGTTTCATGTTCATGGAATTGATAGTGATCCTTCCTTTTAATTGGAAGAATTTTGGGTCCAAAAGGATTTGCTATCCGTTGGCTGACTTGAGTTATCAATTGTTGTGTCACTTGGTGTTGATATACAATCAGTTTTGCCAGTTGACCAATCTGTTCTTTGATAGACTTCATTTCTCATTCTATCAGAAACTGTTATTCTGAATACTCCCATTTGTCAGATCTATCCTTGCTTGTTTGAGGATAGTCTCCTATATACTTGAGGTACTTGGAACCTTCTCCACTCCCCATACTGATCATGTTGACTCCCTCATTGTGTTAAGGTAAAGGTTTATTTTGAACATATGGCTACTCTGGTGTTATTACCACAATCTCACCACTGTCTATCATATCTTGGATCTTGGTTTTTAGGGACCAACATTCTTGGGTATCATGGCCAGGAGCCTCAGAATGGTAAGCACATTTCTTGCTTGGTTCAAAATTCTTCCCACTTGGATTGGCTTGGGGAAGGAGCTGAGAAATTTTCTTATGTGCTATCAGAAGCTTTAGTATATTCTCAAGTGAGTTCCCTAAGGGTGTAAATGTTCTTCGACGTCTAACCTCTCCGGCTTTTTGGAATAAAGGATCTGAAGGTTGTACCGATGTTTGGAAAGGGGAATAATTTTTCCTCTAAATGGTCAGGTTTTGATTTCCTCTCTCAATTTGATCTTGGAGTATCAGTTATACATTTTCTTCCTTCTTCTTATTAACTTTCCGAGGATTATTCCCATAATTCTCGGCCTAAATATTCTTAGCCACGACTTCTAAAGCAGTGAGGTCTTTAATCTTTTTAGACTTCGACCCCATCTCAGCCATTTCTCCATGTTTAATCATTTTTGAGAATGATTTTCTTATGCCTTCTAAGACTCTTTCATAGAATGAAGCTTCTTGTATATGAATAAATGTTATTACCATCTCATTTTCTTTCATTGATGGAATGACTTGCGTTGCCAAACATCTCCATCTTTAGGCATATTCATGGACAGATTCACAGTTCTGCTTTTTAACTTTGATAATTTGATATTTTTATGGAGCCATTTGTGACTGGAAGCTATATTGATTTAAGAAGGCATGGGCTAGCTCTTCCCAGGTATGAATTTTGGAGTTGTCCAGTTGAGTGTACCAGGCTCTGGCCTCTCTGGTCAAACTTTTCTGAAATAATTGCATTCTCACCTTTTCATCCTCTACATAAGATCTGAGTTCTCCAATGAATACTTTCAAATGAATGTAAGGATCTCCCAATCCGTCATATTTTTCAAACTCCAGAATCTAGAACTTGTCTGGATAACGGGCCTCTGGAAAGATGTAGAGGCCTAAGTAGTTAACACTCCCGTATGCTTCAATCCCTTTAATAGACCAGATGGTTTCCTCCATTTGTTGGACTTTCTTTCAGATGTCACCAATTTCTTGATCTTCCTTGAGATTGGTGATTTCAGGGGTTTTGTTAGTTTTCTCATTGGATTGAGGTTCGGGTATCTATGCTTCCTTTTTTTGTTAGTCCCCTGGCTGCCACTTTGTACGGAGGACTCTGGTTGAGTGGGTATTTGTTGATCCTAAGTACTTTTACTCTACTCTTTTTGGAGGACAGCTAATTCTGCTATCTAACTTCTGAGTCCCTCGAGTTCTTCTCGAGGCACGAAACCTGACCCCTGTTGGGTACTTTCTTCCATGTTAACGGGTAGGCTTTGTGCCTTCTTAGATTTGGATATGGTAATGGGACCAATCTTACCTACAATAAAAGTAGGTAGTTTATTCTTGATAGACACTGTAACATCCCAAAATTTGGTCTATTTTCACATCCGGATTCCGTACATCACGGTCCCATCTCTTTCCAAACATACATCATTAGATAGATAAATATAACAACATACATTCTCAAATCCCAGGTTCTAATACCTTATAACACCGTTCATTACAAATAATGATAATTACATTATTCTTTACATCTTACAAGAGTGACTTTCATCCTCCACCAAGGATACATAACAGTTCATTAAACTATTCTACAGTTTAATTACACTCTTCTACATTACAAGTCTTGGCTTGATCTTCACACTCATTCACATACTGAATGACACTTCATCTGGATACCAGTCAACTTGATCTTTACAGGATCCTTAAGTTCTTTCTATCATCGTTCGCTAAAAATGTTTTTATTTAAAGCAAGTGTGAGCATTCAATTGCTTAGCAAGTCATAGTTGTTGAATAAAAAACATTAAGAATTTAAAAATTCCTTTAGAACTTCTATAACCGAACAAAGGTTATGAAGCAGCTTGAATAATAGAAATAATTTCTGATCCCTATCATTTTAAAAAATTAGTCACATTCACTTTAATTTGAAATACTTTTTTTCTTCTACCTTTTTCATACGCATCCTGTCCGGCTAAAATTATTAGCACAGACTTAACAATAATGGTTCATGTATAAATAGAACATCTGCATATTAAACAGTTCAATCACAAAATAGTTCATCTCATAGAAACATCGAAGTGTTAAAATTGTGACACAAGCCCTCATACATTCTGCCACCTTGTACAAATATCACACATTTGCACATAGATAAAACTTCTCATGTTTAATATCTTAGAAAGTTTAAGAAACTCGCATTCATATAAAACATGAATGAAGTTAAGAAACTTGCCTTACGCACAGCTACAACTTGCAGTTTACGCTGAACTATTTACCGCAATCCCTATATAACACACAAGGAAATAGCACATACACCAATTAGTCATATACTTGACTTAGGCATTGGTTTAAACTTAAATCTATTCCTTATGGTTCGTGTTTATAACCTAAGTTCACGTAACCATTCTTCTTTACCGTTTTACAGTGTTACGACATACGGAGATGTCTTAATTCGTACGATCATCATCTTTGATGATTTACATTCTTATCTTCTTCTTATAACTTTTCTAGGACTTCGCACACATCAAATCTCTACTAGTAGTCCATATGGTACTCTGAGTGGTTTCCCATAAACAACCAACAAACTAGTTTCTCATCTCGTCTCCACTATCTTTCATAGCGAGTTAGATCGGTTGCCAGTTTCGTATATACCTCCGCTCTCTAAAGGAATTGTTTAGCCTAGCTCCCATATGTCAACCATTAAATATTACGATTATACCACAACCTAAACTTTATCTTAACTTATTTGAAACATTAAAACTATAATGTTCATTAAGTTGATTTCTCATTCCTTATGGCTTTCTGGCAACTAAATGCCATACTTCAGGATTTATTTCTTTATCGTCTAAGTCATACAATCTTTAGTATGTTAAGAGCGATCGTTCAATGTTAATACTTTGCATTCATAGCGTTAAGTATTTTACATTACCTTATTCGTATCTTATAATGTCCGGTGCATTTGACTCGGAACATCATCCAATTTATAACTATTAACTCGGCTTCTTAACGTTATACATCATTAATTCAGTTTTTTTCACCGTTCACAAGTTTAATCATTAGTCTTCATTACTTTCCGGTTAAACCATACACGGTGTGTAGGTTCTGCCCGTTTAATATTTGCGTACACTCAACCCTTACATCAGCTAAAATGTTTAACGCTTACATTTCATTCTAACATTTTCTATCCAACTTACACTCAGACTTTCATTATTCTTATTACTGTTTGTTATGGCTTTCTTGATAATTTCATATCTTACGTACTACCTTCGTTAACGTTTAAGTCATACAACTAATGTATACATAGAATGTTCTCCTGACGCGAATACGATTCACGAGGATCATTTACGTATTCTACATTCACGTTACTCATCTCTTAAACTCCCATTCAACCTTTACCCAAGGTTTTAATCGCTTTCATTTGTTATCCATTACATGAACCCCACTTTCATCGTTCTTCCTTAATGTCGAAGCCATACTGTTCGTTGTATGCTAGGACCGATCGTTCTCGCAACTACATTGCGTTTATACGCTTTACACTTAACTCTCATTACGACCTCATAACATTGAAATGTTATACATCCCCCTCGTCACTCAATGTCTAAGGAATCACAATCATAGCAATCCCACACGTTCATTTTATCGTAACTATGGTCCCCAGATATTGGTTACGTATTTAACGTTTACATTGTTTGTCTTTTAATCCCGTTTAATCTTTTCGTTCAAGCTTTACTAAAGGTTTAAATCACTTGATTAAGTGTTACATTATGTGAACTATATGTTAATTATATTTCCTTACACTTCCCCCAGGAGTTGAGCAATTAAAAGCTCTTCTCTGGGGTTTTCCCTGTACCGGCGGTGCGGCGCCATCTTCCTTTGTTAGTGTTGCGCTACAGTGCCACTCTCCAGTAACTTTTGTTCAGAGCCGACGTTGTGGCACCCCTTTTTCTAGTTCAAATTGGCACTGTGGCGCCAGTTCAAAAAATCAGTTTTTTCCAGCATTTTTTTCTAAGTGTTGGAACACGTACGAATCTCCTACTTTGCAATCTCGTAACTTCTTCGTTATAACTCAGAACGAGGTCGTTCCAAAGCCATCTTCTTACTTTCATCACGTACTTCAACTTTCCTTGGATAAAAATTCATTCTGTATCCATTAACATGACATTCAATTGGCTTAAATTTCATTATTAGTTCATTTTACGTTATTAACGTTCTTCGTTCGTTCGTCCGTAATTCGGTCATCTGAACTCGAAATTCGCTTTTTCTTGAGTCTACGAATCAAGTTTTCTACGTTTTCTTACATTATTATGAAACCCTACACATTCGAGTTCATTTACATATACTTTCTACTTTTTGCTCGTCTTTTATGAATTTTTTGCCATAACTTTGTTATAGCTAAGTTCAATTCATTCTTCATAAACGTTTCTATCGTTCCTAACCAAGTAATAAGAATCTAACTTATACGTGATGGTTTTAAACTTGTCCATCAACAACAAGTTCTAACTACGATGGTTTTAAATTTGTCCATCAACAATGTTCTTCGTGTTCTTAACGTTCTTTTTTAGTTCATCATTTTTAATCGATATTTTATTTATGATTTCACTTTTTCTTGGAATTTGGTGGTATGAAATACTATTCCTTACTTATTTCACCGAATTGTTCATATGATTCATTCGAATCGATAAAATTCATTACGAAATTCATACTTCCTTAAGAAAGCTTTTAAGAATTTTATAAACTAAACTTCTAATTCTTATTTCTTTGTTTTCTCATGATTTCAACCATATGAAAATCATTCATAACATCTTTACTTCTATTCTCATTAAGCTATATTATTCCATATAAAACTTAAAGAAAATTTATATTAAACTATGTTTTAGGATTACCTTTCTTCTTTAATCTTCTTCTGTTAGACAAAGTTTGCACTCGGGCTAGCTTTTCCTCCTCATCCGACTTCTCTCTCTCTCTCAAGTGTTGGTGATTTCCAAATCACCAACAAATGAACTAAGTCTCTCCTATATAGAAAACTAAAACTAGGGGCAAAATAGTCATTTAGCCCCCAAAGTTACTATTCCCACCTCTTTACTAACCTCCTTACTAATCACGAAGCTTCTCTTAGAAGCTTCGTGGTTTCGTCTTTCGTTATTCGTCCAACAGTTCGAAAAATTTCGATTCTCAGAATCTAAATATTTTTTTATATTTCGTCTTTCTTTTATAGATTTAACTTGTATGCATTCTTCGGAACTTTGAAAAACTGAAAAAAAAACTTTTTGATGTTAAGCGTTTTCCTTCATGTTTTCCCCTAACGTAGTTAAACGAATGAAAAGTACATAACATTACTTTTCATTGTTTTTATTTCGTTCGATTTCTGCACGTTTTTTAAGAAAAACTTTTATCATCTATATTAACTTTTCACAATATATTATCGTCAAATCTTTCGACGGAATGTCATTTCGACATACCGAACTCTCGAAAAAGCTTAGGTTATGCAAACCCTAACCCTTAGGGTTTCGTCAGGTGAATAATTCCTATTTCGACTTCTTCCTCGGAAATATTTTTGTTCCCGAAATTTTTTTATTTTCACCTTGAAAATTCTTACTCGTTCTGTCCAGCTCGTAGCCAGAATCCTCCCATAATATAATCATCCTAGATTCTAGAACGATTAATAAACACATAACACATAATATTATTAATAAAAAATCATTTTATTAATAACTAATTCTTTAAACTTAAATTTTGGGCAATCCAATTTTTTGGGTTGTCGCATTCTTCTCCTTTAATAAAAATTCCGTGCTCGGAATTTATTAAAACCACACCCATATCCGGATGCTTTATTCCTACAACCTTTAGCAAATGTTTAATCTTAATTCGCCCTTCTCACAAGGATCATCTGTTGACATAATCGTCATTAATTAAACCTCACGTTTAACTATGCTTTCAATCTCTCGGGTCATCACATTCACCCATTCTTCACAGAATTTCATCCTCAAAATTTGAACATAACCTTCTTCTTAACTTCTCTTCAAAGAAGTTCTTATCTTTCGAACATTCCCTAACCTTCATAATTTATCAAGAATCATGAAGTAGAATGAATAACGAGGAACATAAGAATTCCTTTAAAACATTTCATACTTTTATTGAGGGGTCAAATTGACCATGAATACTTACTAGGTTTAACAGCATTTCACCGTAAACACTTCTATCACGGCTAGTTTACAATCACCAAGAAAGTAAACTACCTCTTCCATACGTAGGTGATCAACCCATCGTATAACCCTATTTCGGGGTGTGTTCACCTCAGACTTAATCATTAGATTTCGCACCAAAATAATTTGGTTCGGCATAACTCTTCAAAGAAAGCTCGATTTTCTTCTAAAATGACATAACATTTATCTTAGCCAAATCAAATAGCTTAGACCATACCAATAAATTGGACATCAACTTGAAACATTTGTCTAGTAAAATCAATTGACATCGACTACTCTTTAAATTCTTTTAATCATAACTTCAAAACGTTTTATGACGTCATGATATCGTACTTTCATAGTACGTTGAGGACTTTGTCAGTTTATGACTTCGTCATTATACATTATACCATAGCGGGTTGTTGATCCTAAGATCCTAAGATCATATCCAACACTAGGTTAAATTGCATTAATAACTCCATCTTTTTACCATCTTTGCATCAAATGCATTGATGATATAAAATTTATTTTGATATTTAAAATTAATTTATGTCTAGCCGAAACAATTAGCATAGAGATACCAAGAATAGTTCTTTTAAAATCCATTGGTTCCAAAAGTTGAACCAATTCTTTCCTTTTAAAACGCGCACCTCAGCACGATTTCAAGAAACTTCTGTCTAGCCGAAATAATTAGTATAGACATATAAAGGATAGTTCTTTTAAAACCTATTGGTTCCAAAATTTGAACCAATTATTTTCTTTTTAAAACATACAATAAGCATGATTTTAATAAACTTCGAAATGTAGCATATCTAGATGACTTGGAATATGCTTCTTCCCCATCTTCCTTCATTGTCTTACTTATGACAATACTTAATCTTCTTTAGCATGCACCTTCAATACTAAGCATACTGAAAATACATATTTTCAGTCTACACATTCCTATACTTTAGTATATTCCATCAACTTACCACACTTTATGTGTTTAGGAACTTTCCACAACCATATGTGTTCAAGAACTTATCTTTGCAATATGTAATCCAAGAACAAATCAAGGACTATCCATACGATCAGGGCTCAGAAACATAGCATATAACCATGAGTCACAAACTTTTCATAAGTATGAGTTTGAAGAACTCTCACCTATCTTATCATTCTCTACCTATCAAGTATATACATGAGAAAAGATTCACCTTCTCGTCATATACATATTGATAGCGCGACATTACTATTCTAATGATTATCACTGTAATAAGCTAAGTAGTTGTTACACCAAAACACAAACTTCTGCCCATAACAAAGGTTCATACAACTCAGCTATCACATGAGCCCTCAATTGAAATCATACTTAATATGAATTTTCATTAATTCGTATGTTATCCTTTCCAACTCAATCTGAGTTCTTCTTCCTGTACTACTTCGTAGTACCATTCATTTATAGCATTAGCTATAAATCATCCATCGTTTAACAGAACATCTGTTATTACGATTCAATATGATCATGTGGTGATCTTCTTCCTTAATCATTTAACTCAACGATCTTCTTATCCATCTCTCTACAATTAAAGTCTTAGGTACTCATACCTAAGGTTTATAACCTATCTGCTTTGATACCACACTATAACGTCCCGAAATTCAGTCTATTTTCACATCCGAATTCTGTACATCATGGTCTCATCTCTTTCCAAACATACATCATTATATAGCTAAATATAACAACATACATTCTCAAATCCCAGGTTCTAATACTTTATAACCTCGTTCATTATAAATAATGATAATTACATTATTCTTTACATCTTACAAGAGTGACTTTCATCCGCCACCAAGGATACATAACAGTTCATTAAACTATTCTATAGTTTTAATTACACTCTTCTACATTAAATGGCATTTAATTACACTCTTCTTCGCGTTCTTTGTTCGTTCTTCATTTTTTATTTATATTTTAATTACGATTGAACTTTTTCTTGGAATTTGGTGTTATAAAATACTATTCCTTAATTATTTCTCTGAATCATTCATATGATTCATTCGGATCGATCAAATTAATTAAGAAATTCATACTTCCTTAAGAAAACTTTTAAGAATTTTATAAACTAAACTTCTAATTCTTATTTCTCCATTTCCTCATGATTTCAACCATATGAAAATCATTCCTAAGACCTTTTACTTCTATTCTCATTAAGCTATAGGATTTCATATAAAACTTAAAGAAAATTTATATTAAACTAGGTTTTAGGATTACCTTTCTTCTTTAATCTTCTTCCGTTGGATAAAGTTTGCACTCGAGCTAGCTTTTCCTCCTCCTTTTCCTCTTTACCTGACTTTTCTCTCTCTCTCTCAAGTGTTAGTGATTTTCAAATCATCAATAAATGAGCTAAGACTCTCTTATATAGAAAACCAAGGTTAGGGGAAAAATAGTCATTTCGCCCCCAAAGTTACTATTCCCACGAATCTTCTCTTGGAAGCTTCGTGGTTCCTTCTTTCGTGATTCGTCCGACAGTTCGAAAAACTACGATTCTTGAAATCCAAATATTTTTGGATATTTCGTCTTTCTTTTATAGATTAACTTTTACGCATTCTTCAGAACTTAAAAAAACTGAAAAATACTTTTCGATGTTAAGCGTTTTCCTTCACGTTTTCCCCTAACGTAGTTAAACAAATGAATAGTACATAACAGTACTTTTTGTCATTTTTATTTCTTTCGATTTTTGCACATTTTTTGAGGAAAACTTTTATCTGCTAACTTAACTTTTCACGACATATTATTGTCAAATCTTTTGACGAAATATCATTTTGACATACCGAACTCTTAAAAAGGCTTAGGTTATTCAAACCCTAACCCTTAGGGTTTCGTCAGGTGAATAGTGCCTATTTTGTCTTTTTTCTCGAAAATATTTTTGTTCCCGAAAAATTTTTATTTTCACCTTGAAAATTCTTACTCGTTCAGTCTAGCTTGTAACCAGAATCCTCCCGTATTATAATCATCTTAGATTCTAGAATGATTAATAAACACATAACATAGAATATTATTAATAAAAATTCATTTTATTAATAACTAATTCTTTAAACTTAAATTCTGGACAATTCAATTTTTTGGGTTATCACAGACACGAACAGTATGCATGCTTATGTAATGTGTCAGTTTTAAGGGGTTTTTTAATGTTTCCCTACAAAACTGATGTCAGTTATTTTGATGGCAAGATATCATGAAAGTTTTTGATATTTAAGAATAAATTTGGGAAAGAATTAACATTTACAGTATTTAATAATATTTGACATTTAATATTTGACCAGATTTACATAGGATATGTATTGAAATAGGAAGGCATGCAGGGACTTCCTTTCCCGTTTGGTTTATTAGAGACTGACATATCTTAGGTTTACTCTCATGGGCTTTTCAGCATGAAGGTTGCCAGATCATCGCAATCTACTAGATGGGAAGTTAATCCGATCTTTCAACTGGAACGAATCTGAGTGGCGCATTTCCTGAACCTCGCGGGATTCTTCTCCTTTGAGTCCAGCAATCAGCCACCGACGGGTTCGCCTCCTAATGGAGGAATCATACAACATACATTCATCGCGTCTTATTGTATGCAATATGATGACATTGTGCGAATCACTAATATAAAGCGTTGTAAAGAGACATTCATTCACATCCATTCAATGTAAAGACAACATTCACACACATGCAGATAAAAAGGAATTGAAAAGATTGAAATGCAGCTTATGCCCTTTACTATCCCTAGTAGAGTCGCCACCTGTTGACGCCGAGAAAAATCCTCAATTCTTATGTGTTTGGCTCTTACCCTTTATGTTTTCTATGTGGTTTAATTTATCTTGCTTTAAAGGGTGATATTTTAGGAAGAGACCGTCATACAATATCGACGATTTGAAAAGTTTGATTTGAATGATTGGGTTAAATTAGACAGAGCCATCAATTGGTATGAGTTAAATGGTTGTACTAACTTAACCGGAGTTTGAAAGTTTTTGCAATATGGTTCAATATGTGACTCAGTTTAATTGGTCTTGGAAACCGAGATTCATAGAGCTCGGGGGCTTGCTTAAGCGAGGGAAAGGTGTTAGTCACCCCCCAACTTCCGTGAAACACGGTTACCGCTACTTTTGCTTCCCTATGCATTGTGTGTGTGTATATTTGAAAGCTTTGGATTGCAAAGTTATTTTGTGATTTATTTGAAAGTAGCGTTATGCCCCTTTTGAACCTATATACAAAGGGTTTGACTTATATAAAAGTTCAATTTTAAACAAAGCATATAAAGGTAATGTTTTAAAATCATAGTTTTTAAACCATTATGCTACATAGGAATTGGCCTTTGATACTTACATTTTATTCTATATTCGACTTAATTTGATTTTATTTAAGATGTGAAAAATCTTTAACAATATATATAAAGATATATATAAGTATCAGACTTCTTATGGGCATAAGAGCCATTGAAGTAAGCCCGAACACCACAAACCATAGTTTTCACTATTCTGGGGCCTTAAACCAGTATAACCGTTTTAAGGCCCTGGATTTATAAGTACAGAGATTTTCAAGTTAGTTGTACAATCGAAAAGGTCCATCACGAGAACCATATCAAGATTTATTGATTGAATCATAGATCTTGTAGCTCCTAGGCTCACAGGATATCACATAAATAGCCTGTATAATGAATATATAGAAATAAAATATATATTTACTTCTAGACATCGCAAAATAAAGGATGTATCAGTCAAATCCTTGTATGCGCATAGCCAAAGCTTCCAATGTCCTCTAGATACAAATATAGGGTCACATGGTTGCTAAATACTTACAAAAACAAGAAAGAAAACTAGATCTGTATAGATCTTAGCCATTCTAGCTCTTAGGTTCAAGTTTTACAACTTTTGAATCGGTTGAAAGCTAGATCTGGCTATATCCAATACATATCTAGTCAATAAAGCTTACATATTTACTATTTACAAGAAATAAATTGTTAAAAAGTTAGATCTGACGAAAACAAGTTACTAACTATATACATATAACACTTATATACGTTTTGGAGTAAACAAAAGAAACAGATATGGCAAAATCTTATATTATTATGCGAGAATGGCTTTTAGTGCCTCAAAACTCATTTTCCACCGGTTAAAATTTGATATGTTGTAGTATATACGAATATGAGTTTTTACAAAGAAGTTTTACAGAAATTGGAGTAAGATAGAAGCTCTGTGATAGCCCCAAATCCGGGTCCCAAATCACCACGGATCCGGTACAATCATTCTACAACTATTGCAGAAGATATAAACATAAATTGTTTATACAGTACACTTTACACACTATTCCCCAAAATCGAGTAACCTTAACTATACACAAATCATAAACTATCTAACACATAACATTATTATCCAACTATACTATTACAAACTAGCCGCAAATTTTATCCCAAGCTGAACTTGGCATTATCCTTTTTCCTGTATCCGAACGCATTTGCCTTATCTGCAATGTTTATCATGATATAGCAAGGGTGAGCATGAAAGTTGCCGAGCAAGTTTAAATATAATTTAAGGATATATCATGATTGAAAGAGTCTGAATAATAAGCTAGCTATAATTCATCAATATAATTGAGAACTAGCATGAACAAATTTTTGACTGAACAAGTATTGAACATGAACAAATATATCTGGACCAACTGGTAATGAAGGTGATCAGCCTTTCATACTTGAATTATACATGTAATATGTACAGAGTATAATTATCCATGGCAATCAGCAATGATTAACCATAAACATATCTGAATGAAACAACTCTTAGTAGAGTTAAGTAAAACTTGCATGAACCATTGATTACCGCTACACAATTTATAACGCTTTATCCGAAGAGCTAATATTAGTAATATAGATCTCCAATATTAGAATAATATCATCATAATATAATACTATTTTATATGTACACATAGAATAACCTAAACACATAGCACATAATCTTATCAGTCTACAATACACATAAGACTTAGCATCAAGTCAGACTATTTAAGTCTGAGTTGAAACTGACACAATTCTATCCTCCCGACGGTCTAGTCGGATAATTATCGAGTTTAAGTTCAATTAAACTCTGCCTAAACACTAAACAATATCTTAGATAATCATATTATCAGTCAAAACAATTTTCATAGACTTGTAATAATTTTTAGATATTTAATATCATTTATCATAATTTTCAATCACTTATACCGTATTTAAATGAATTAAATACCACATAATTCCCTAATCATTAATATTTATTTATCGTTAAATATTAATAAAAATCATATCATAATATTATAATATAATTATAATATATCAAAGTATCTTTAATACCTTAAAATCATATTTATATGATTTTTAAATAAATAAATTCATTATCCGATAATTGCTATTAATAACAAAATATTAATATTATCATGTCAAAATATCAAAAGTTATATTTTATAACACTTAAATCATTTTATATGATTTTTAAATCATTAATTCTATTTTTCCATAATTTATTTAATATATTTATTAAATAAATTAATTACCATTAATAATAAATTATTAATGAAATTCATCACAAAATATTAAAAGTTATCAAAAATAACTTAAAATATTTTCTAATATCATAATATTATTTTCATGAATTAAAACCATTTTTAAATAATTTATTTAATATTATAATTAAATAAATTAATACCTTTTATATTCCAAAAATATTAAATATTTCTGAAATATACTTAAAATAATTAAAAACTATTTTTCAGACTTTAAAATAATTTTTAAGAATTTATTATGTATTTTTAATAATTAAAAACTAATTATTTCAATTTATTAAAATAATTCATTTTCTAATTTATTTGTCGTTAAAGGTATTTTAGCTGACACAAGCGTCGCTAAATGTGTTCTTGGGATGTTCTTGAGCGAACCCAGATCTTCATGTCAGACTTCGAGAGGCTAGGTTTGACCATGTATAATTTCTTGATCTTAAAGTTTCTGGGCAACCAATTGTAATAATTTTGTAGTATTGATGTAATACTATAATATACAACAAGTTTCATAGCCAAAATACATCAAATCTGCAAGATCTATACGACAGAAAACCTTGTCAGACATGTTCTTCAATTTCTGTGTTTTCCAGAAATTGTAGAACAGTCGAGGTGCTTCTTTTGAGCCACTAAATCTTTGCTTTCCAAGCTTGGTTTATGTGATATAATGGTTCTAGTATGTAGTATATATTTCAGTGTACAATCCTATAACAACCGATCAACATAACAACATTACATACTCATGATCTGGTCCGGTCAAACTTACTGTCAGGAACATGTTCTTGAACTTTCTGGGTTTCCCAGAAAGTTCATCCGGCTGATGGTCAACGGTTGTTTGACCAGCCTTAACTTTGTTTCTATGCACGATCTAAGTGTTATAAATGTTTGATATTATAGTATTTATACCAGACTACAACCTGAAAACAAAAACGTGGCCAAACAAGCAAAGAACAGCAAGTTTCAAGGCCTTAAAAACGTGTCAGACGAAATCTGGAAATCTGGGCTTCCCATATTTTCAGCTTTCGTGGTTGGTCAATGGGTTTTGACTACTCATAACTTTCGATCTAGACATGCTATGACCCTGATTCAAGTTGCAGAGTAAAGAACACATTTCATAGAACATATCCAAAACATAAAAAACATAAAACATCTAACACATAAAGATCTAAGGCCACTAACATATGGTTGTCAGGCCATTTCTTGAACCTTTTTCCAGATTTCTAAAAATGCTAGATTCGTGCATCTAAGTGATATGGATCTAGGTTTTGGCAACCCAGATCATCAAATGACACCCTGTAACATATATCTAACCAACAAACAACAACATCAAACACCAGATCTAAGGATTTCTAAGTTAGGGTTTTTATACCTTTAAAACTTGGATTTTTGATTTCTGATCCTTGAATCTGTTCTTGCTAAGCTAAGAGTTGATATTAGCTTATCTTACCACTCTCTCTCACTCTATAGTTCGGATTTAGAAGAGAGAGAAGAGCTTGGGAGAAAATGAGAGTAAAGTGACCCTTTTCTCTCTCTTTGATCTATATAATAGATATGATATAATGTATATAGTTGCTAGCTGGTACACATATATAATATAAAATAGATATAGAGCACATGGGATAAACATTAAGGTGATGACTCACAAGATTTACAAAATCTTTTGCTCAAGCTTAAGAAAAGGGCATTTTAGTCTTTTCCATACCATTTTATTTCTAGAATTGCCATTTGTTGCAAACCCTTAGGGTTTGAGCCTTAGCTTTCCATAATTTTCATTTTAGGATTTCTAAATTAGGGTTTTTCAAAAATGAAAATTAATATTTTTAAATTATAATTAGAGTTTCCTAATTACAGTCTACTTTCCTAATCACATAAGGGCTAACACCAATTAGGATTAATATTTCCTAATTAAGATTGCTAATTTAGCAATTAAATCCATAATTATATATTAGGGTTACTGACAGAATAATTAGGGTTTAAAAATTTGAAATTAGGGTTTGCTAATTAATTAAGCTTTACCCTAATTACTATTATAATTAACAACACTTAAGCAATATAATTATCCTTTAAGTTCCCAGATTAGGGTTTCAAGTACCCGAAATCTGAAATTAGAGTTCCCAGATTTGATATTAGGGCTTTCTAATAATCAATTAGGGTTTCAAGAAATTCATTAGGGTTTTCCCTAATAAATTATAATTAATGATGTTTAAACCTTATACACAGCATTTAAATTCCAGAATTAGGGTTTTAAATTTCCGAATTAGGGTTTCGGATTCCCAGAACTGAAATTAGGGTTTCAGAACCGATTTCTAGGGTTTCTTATCAGACGTTAGGGTTTTTTAACTGAACGTTGATGTTCTTAGTAATATTAGGGTTTGACACTGATAAAATTTATCTGGTCAACCCTTGACCCTTAAGCACATACTGTGCACACATAATACCATATTCACAGAACATAAACACATATACACTTAATCCTGAATAATTCACCTAAATCCTTCACAGAATTTTGAAATCCTCAAAATTCCTTCCCAAATTATCAAACGCATACACTCATTTTCTGTCTAGGTCTATTATTTGACCTTAAATCCATCATTTAAGATTTTAATAAATTGTCTAATTTCTCGGGTTGTCACACTTCTAAAAATTTCGTCATCGAAATTTACCTTACACCTTACTCCTTATACCATGCACCATACACCATACATCATTCATACACATCATCACATGCTACCCAATACACCACTCACAAGAGTAAAAATTCTCAAATTGTGCTGAGGAGTCATATAGACTATGACTTTTCATTTTCGTAAAGGTTTTATTGAAATTCATCCGTAAACCGTCTTACCCTGAAGACACTGAGGGTGATTAGCCCGGATGCCCAAAGGCTTGCCCAAAGAATACTGGTATTATCTCTGCTTTCTCAAATCGCTTATAGTAGGCACAAAAATTTTACCTCAGTCTTATTTGATTCCGCACCACAACAATTTGATTCGGGAAATTTCTTTCAATGAACACTTAGAGTTTTTCATAAACATTAGTCTAGCTGAATCGAATAGCGTAGACTCATATCAATAATTCAGTTCAATAGAATTATTTAAGTGTAGCCAAGCCCCGTTGGCAAATTAAAATTTTGAAAACATTTTCGAGAATGACGTCATGATGTCGTACTGTATTAATAGTCCGTTTGAGCATGCCGTCATTGTATGACTTTGTCATAACACATCATACAATAGTGGAATAGCGATTTTAGATCAAATAAATCTATCTATTCCTATAATCCTCAATTCTCCATTCACACACAACTATACGCAGTTCGTCACACCACACTTGTGAGTTCATAAATTGCCACAATCATATGAGTTTAAGAACATGTCCTAGTCAAACCTTTGGTGTCCATTCGCTGAGGGGTTCATAAACATTTCATATAACTATGAGTCAAGAATGTCACATAAGTATAAGTTTTAAGAACTCGTACTTAACCTTATATTCTCTATCTATGACCTATCTACCTGTTATACACATGAGAAAGGAATCACCCTCTTAACATGCATATAGCAAATAGCGCAACACAAACATTTCAATGATTATCAGTGCCAGAAACTAAGTGGTTTTTACACCAAGTACAATTCCCCGCCCATTCAAGGAATCATACAACTCAGCTGCCGACATGAGTCCTCAATTGAAATCCCCACCTAATCTTAACCCCCTTTTCAATACGAATTTCATTTAATCCGTATTCTTTCCTGAATCTGTACCAATTTATAGTACAACTTGCACACAACATTCTTGCTGTAAACTTTCCAATCATCAGATTGATTCTTTTTCCATATTATAATTGTGGCGCCCCCAAGATAGGTATACATCACCTATTCTGAGTCATCAAATACATGGTACAGAATACAAATACAATCTTTAATATACAACAAGAGAGCTTTGAGTTTTAATATAAATACTGTCTTCAAGACAATATCCACTCTCGAATAAGTCCTCATTACATTTATTGTCACACTATTTAACAGAATAGTGAGGACTACTAATACTATCATCTGGTCCATCAGTCCATTTCCCAACTCGTCCCAGCTATATTCTTATTTCCTGAAGAGAACAGTGAAAGAAAGGGTGAGCTCAACTAGCCCAGTAAGAAATATTATGACTAAGATAATGCAGAATAAATTATCATTAGTGTACAATAATGTTAAACTGATAAAATACAATAGACATCAAGTTTAACTACAGCGGAACAAGCAATCCATTAAAAGAGTCAAGTAGAGAATAAAATCTACTATCTTTTAGGATTTAAAAGGTTTTCATCACTTTTATCGCTGAGACTCAACTTAATAAATAATTCACATCATCGAATCACCCCTGTCTACGGCCAAGGATATTCTTTAGTATCACGACCATAAATTATTCATGCACTACGGGCCAAGGACATTCGTGTATTCATCAATGGTCATGATCATGCCAACAACTGTCCATCAATGCACTACGGGGAAATGAGGACTTTTACCACATCATTTGTAACATTACGGTCATGATTACACCGAAGAATCCCTGGTCATAATCATACCAAGCCCATCTATGCACTACAGGCCACATACGACTTTCAACAAAATATAAACATGAGGATGATGACAATGATATAAGAATTCAATAAAACAAGTTCAAGAATTAATTTTTCCAAGAACTAATAACGTCCAAATTGTCAACATGATACTTCTTTGTAGAGTAAAATTCAAGAATGCTCAGAAGAATATTTCCATGAAAAGATACTGGATGAAGCGCAAATATCAAGGATATTCCATTAATTTCATGGAGTATAGAAGTCAAAACTTTAACTAACTGAGTATAATAAGGACTGAAATAACAAAAGAAATCACCAAGCATGCGGTAGACCGCACATGTAGGTTATTCCAATAGAATAATAAAGACGGAACCAGGTCCGGCGTAAAACACACAGACAAGATATTCCAACAGAATAATAAAGACGGAACCAGGTCCGGCGTAAAACGCACATACAGGATGTTCCAACAGATTAATAAAGAATGGAATAACAGAAGAATTTCACCAAGTATGCGGTACTTCTCATAGACAAGTTATTCCAATATAATAATAAAGAATGGAATAATAGAAGTTCTCTTCATGAAGACGAAAGAAAGAAATAATACCCCTTACCTCAGAAGAAACTGGATACTGGAATAGTGAGGTAGCAGGCTTCTCTTCTTCTATAGATTTTCTCTCTACAATTTTTCTCTATAATAATTGCTCTATAGCTTTAGTGAATTGGTGAGAAATGAAGGAAGAATGAGCTTCTATTTATAGAAAAATATAGTTTCAATAATTGCTTTGGGGCTCAAAAATTACAATCTGATGCCTCCAACTTTTCCTTTATTTTTAATTTAGTCATGCAAGTATTATCAAACTTACACCACCTCTCCTAATAGTAAATAATGTGATTCAATAGTAAATCATGTGAATCAATAGTTCTAAACATGTAAAAATACAAATTACAGTATAGTACCTCCATCTATACCTCCATTTTTAACTTAGTCATGCAAGTATTATCAATCTTGCACCAACTCCCCTAATAGTAACAAGAATGTGAAACAATAGTATACACATGTGAACAAATCGTTATAATCATGTGAAATAATAGCAATCAATTGCTCATTTATCCAGTTAAATACCCGATTGGTCAATATAACCTCCAAACATCAATTTTTATCGAAATAAATGTCAATTTTCACTAACACAAATAATTCCAACACAATGAAACTATTTTTATCAACAATATAAGTTTTGAAATTTCGAAGTTTGACTTTTCCCAAAAAAGTCAACTGTTGACTTTTTGACCAAAAAGTTAATCCCGAAAATTTTTGTGTTTATAGACTATTTTTACTAATTTCATCGTTCCGGACTCAAATATCACGTCCGCGTCTCCAAATTCAACTCCGAACACAACTTTAATTATAATAACATTCATTATTAATATTATAACTCACAATATTTATCAACCGTGTCGTTCCAGAGAAGAGGGCTTTCGATAAGGATTTCTCCTTATTGGCGCAAATTAGGTGATAAAACCTCTCCTTGACAAAACTTCTAGACATTGTAAATATTGCAATTTAATAATATGAATAACTTTGTTGTCTCAATTATTGATTTAATAAAATAACATATTATGCGGATGATCTTTGTGACAATAATCGAATCAATAATATGAGAGATATGATGCAAACAATTCTTTGTAGCAATAATTGAGTATAACCGAGTGACTTCTCATATAAGCATCAATAATCAATACTGGTGTGCTACTATATGCAACCACGCCAGATTCGTTGTTTTTACTACCAAGTAGTTCAACAAGATTAATTGGTAAAACTTCCTAGTTATTTTCATAAATATATTTTTGTCATTTTCTCAATTCGACAATAATTCTGTTGTGGGGTCCACCAATGATTACGTCGTTGTACGAATATTCCCTGCTAAAATGAATATTCTCCGACCAATCGAATATAATATAACAACTTGCATACTTCGCAGAATTTATAAATACTACCCACAACTATAACATTATAACAAATTCATTTCATAATATTCAAAAATGATAATTATAGAAAAATCATCTTTATTCATAAAAATTGGGGTCTTACAACCTCCCCTTCTTATGAAATTTTGCCGTCAAAATTAGGGTACGTATCTGGTATGTCGAATAGGTGAGGATATCTTGACTTCATCTCAGATTCTAACTCCCAAGTCATTTCTTCCACATCGTGGTTTCTCCACAAAACTTTGACTTGAGGTATAACCTTGGAGCGTAGAATATGATCCTTCTTATCCAAGATTTTAACAGGTAACTCTTCATACGTTAAATCTTCTTCTATCATGTCCGGTTCTAATTCAATAATGTGGTTCGGGTCTTCCACATATTTACGTAACATGGATATGTGAAAAATGTTATGAACACGAGACATACTTGGTGGTAAAGCGAGTCTATACGCTACAGTTCCTACTCGGTCGGATTAAAAATGGGCCAATGAATCGAGGATTGAGCTTTCCTCTCTTTCCAAATCTCGTAACTCCTTTCCATGGAGTAACACGTAACAACACATGATCTCCAATATCGAATTCCACGTCCTTTCGATGAAGATTAACATAACTCTTTTGTCGATCTTGTGAGATTTTTATACGTTGTCGGATTGTTTGAATCTTTTCCGTAGTCATACATAAAAAATCTGGTCCCAACAACGTTGCTTCACCCACCTCATCCCAACATACTGGAGAACGACACTTTCTTCCATACAACGCCTCGAATGGAGCAATGCCAATACTTGCTTGATAACTATTGTTGTAGGAAAACTCCACCAATGGTAAGAACTTGTCCCAACTTCCCTTGAAGTCAAGGACACAGAGTCTTAATAAATCTTCAAGAGTTTGAATAGTCCTTTCTGACTGCCCATCCGTTTGAGGATGATATTCCGAACTAAATCGTAAATTTGTGCCCATAGCTTTTTGTAAACTAACCCAAAATCTTGAAGTGAATCTTGGGTCTCGATCAGAAACTATGGATACTGGCATACCATGCAATCTTATAATCTCGTTTATGTACATACTAGCAAGACGTTCAAGTGAATAAGTTTCTTGTATCGGTAAGAAATGAACAGACTTGGTCAATCTATCAATAATGATCCAAATTGCATCTATGCCTTGAGAAACCTTGGGAAGACCAGTAACGAAATCCATGGTAATGTGCTCCCATTTCCATTCTAGAATTTCAAGTGGTTGCAATGGACCTTTTGGCACTTGATGCTCCGCCTTGACTCATTGACAAGTTAGACACCTTGAGATAAACCCCGCTATCTGTCTCTTCATATTGCTCCACCAAAATATATGTCGAAGATCACGATACATTTTGGTACTCCCAGGATGGATTGCAAACGGTGTGTTGTGAGCCTCCATCATGATTTTATACTTTAACTCAGGGTCGTTAGGAACGCAAAGTCTGGAGTTGACTCGAAGTATTCCTTCTTCATCGATTCTTGCTTCCGGCATAACACCTTCTTGCACTTTCTTTTTCATATGCATCAGCTCCAGGTCTGTAGCTTGAGCAGCTTTAACCTTATCGATTAAAGTCGGTTCTACTCATATATTCGCTATCATCACGTGGGTCCCTGGAGTCTTTATCTCTATCTCCATCCTTTGCAAGTCATACAAAATGGGCCTTTACGTTGACAATATCGCACTCATACCCGCATATGATCTTCTACTTAATGTGTCAGCTACCATGTTCGCTTTTCCAGGATGGTATTGGATGGTATGATCATAATCTTTCAACAGTTCAAGCCAACGTCATTGTCGCATGTTGAGTTCCTTTTGAGTGAAGAAATATTTGAGGCTTTTATGATCCGTAAAGATCTCCACTTTCTACCCATACAAATAATGCCTCCAAATCTTTAGTGCAAAAACGACTGCTGCCAACTCTAGATCATGAGTAGGATAATTCCTCTCATATTCTTTGAGTTGTCGTGAGGCATAGGCTATGACTTTCCCAAGTTGCATGAGAACACAACCTAACCCTTTGCCCGAAGCATCACTGTAGATAACAAATCCCTTCGATCCAGATGGTATTGTCAGAACAAGTGTTGAAATGAGTCTCCTCTTGAGTTCTTAAAAACTCTTCTCACATACCTCACTCCAACCGAATTTTGTATCTTTCTGAGTCAGCTGAGTTAATGGAGTAGCGATTCAAGAAAATCCTTCCACGAATCTCCGATAATAACCAGCTAAGCCGAGAAAGCTACATACTTCAGTCACTGATTTGGGTTGCTCCCAGCTTTGAATAGCTTCAATCTTTGTTGGGTCAACAGATATTCCATGACTTGATACTACGTGCCCAAGGAATGCTACTTCCTCAAGCCAGAACTCGCATTTCTTCAACTTGGCATAAAGCTTATATTCACGAAGGTTTTGGAGTATCAGCCTCAAGTGTTGCTCATGATCTTCACGGCTTTTGGAATAAATAAGGATGTCATCAATAAAGATTAATCGTAAAGTGATCCAAATATTCCTTGAATACTCGGTTCATCATATCCATGAAAGCGGCGAGGAGCATTAGTCAATCCAAAAGATATGACTAGGAATTCATAATGCCCGTCTGAAGTTCCTCAAAGCCGCTCTTTGGAATGTCATCGGTTCTAATCTTCAATTGGTGATATCCGAATCGAAGATCAATCTTTGAAAAGAATTTGGCTCCTTGCAACCGGGTCAAACATGTCATCAATACGTGGCAATGGGTAACTATTTTTGATGGTGACATGATTCAACTCCGATAATCAATACAAAGTCGCATACTCCCATCTTTCTTTTCATGAATAGAAAGGAGAGCACCCCAAGGAGAAGTACTAGGACGAATAAAGCCAATGTCTAACAATTCCTGCGGTTGGGTCTTTAACTCCACGAAGTTCAATAGAGCCATTCGATATGGGGCTTTGGAAATGGGTTTTATCTGGGTTCAAGGTCGATACAAAATTCAATTTCACGCCTGGGGGGTAGGCTGAAGTTCTTCGTGGAATACGTCGGAAATTCATTAACAATAGAAATATCTTTCAAAACCGGCGTATTTTTGTTTAGATCCGTGACATGAGCTAAGAAAGCTTGACATCCATTTTTCAATAAACGAATAGCTTTATGGCTTGAGATGACAGTGATTGATTTTAATGGTTTGGTTGCTTGAATTCTCATAATAGGTTGGTTAGGAATATGAAAGCTAACAACCTTACGAAAATAATCAATTTTTTTATGATGAGTAGTTAACCAATCAATCCCTAGAATTACGTCAAATGCAAGTATTTTCAATGAAATAAGATCGACAGGTAATGTGAGGGTACGGATTTAAACTAAACAAGACTTATAAACAGTGGATGTAATGAAGGTTTCTCCTAATGAAGTTTCAACATATAAGTCAAAGTCCAATTTCTCCGCAGTCAAATTTAAACGTTGTGCGCAAGTAGGAGAAATAAAAGAATGGGTAGAACCAGTATCAAATAAGGTATGGACTTCACTAGAGTTTATGATAAGCTTACCCGTGATGACCTCGTTCAGGTTCCTTGCTTTCTAGGAGGTCACAACAAACGCTCTCCCTTGCACTACCGGCTTTGACTTTTCTGGGACGGCCTTTGGTGCCTCTATCCTAGCTGAACTTGGCTTTGGTGAACGAAAAAATCAGGCTAGGTGACCTTCTCTTCCATAATTATAACATGCTTTGGACGGCATCGCGCAGTTTGGACTGATGTGTCCCTCCCCTCCACATTTGAAGCATATAATAGGTGGTCGTTCTCCTTCCTTCACAACGGGTGCTGGTGCTGACGTCTTTCCATCATTGTTGAATCTCCTCTTCTTGAAATGTCCATTCTTATTGTTTTGTACGATTACCACCGGTGGTTACCATTTCTGAATCTGATTCCTCCATGCTTGTTATCACCGCTCGATGACCGCTTCTAATCGGTATTATCATTTTTTGATTACGCTCTCTTTTGTCATTGACTCGTTATCGCGTTCCAATAATCGAGCCCTATTAACAACATCCTAATACAAACACGCTTTTATGAGAGATAAGATATTGACGTATCTCGGGTTTTAAAACCTCTTAGAAACATTCGCGTCATTCTCTTCTCATTATCAACCAAATGGGACGCAAACCGGGATAGCTCGGCAAACTTGGCTTCGTACTACGACACAGTCATGTTGTTTTACTCCAGTTTAATGAACTCTACCTCTTTCATGTGATGAATACTTTTGGGAAAGTACTTGTCGTTGAACAGTTCTTGAAACTTCTGATAAGACATCTTTAGTGCGGCAAGTTGGGTATGCTTTACAGATTCCCACCAGTAATCTACCTTTGCCCGTAACATGAAGGTGGCGAAGGGAACCTTTTGCTCCTCGGAGCAACCCAAGACATCAAATATCTTGTTGATCTATTTTATCCACATCTCTGCCTTAAGTGGTTTTGGCTCTCCAAAAAACTCTGGTGGTCCCAGCTCCTTGAACTATTTGGCGGTGACCGTCCGAGAGTTGCCAGTGTTTCCACCTGCATTTTGGATAGGAGCCGCTCTCGCCTGATGTTGCATGAATTGCATGAAGCCTCGGAACATTCCATCATTCATCATTTGGTTAGTGTTGTTGTTTGCATGAGGATTGTCGCCTTCCTGATGCACATTGTCCTGGTTATTAATCTGTGGAGACTCAACGGTCTCTTGTGCCCCATTGATGTTCTCAACATTCTCGGATGCCATTTTCAAATACTGCCACAAAACAAGGGTTAATTAACATATGACATTTTATCCCTATACTCTGACCGCCCAATTAAATACCAAATAAACTTAGGTAGGTCATACTAGCGAAGGAATTCCTTGTCTCTCCCCTCCTAGTTCTTGTCTCACATCTTAGCCAGGGATCATATCCCTAAGCTTTGATACCAACTGTGACGCCCCCAAAATAGGTATACATCACCTATTTTGAGTTGTCAAATACATGGTACAGAATACAAATACAATCTTTAATATACAATAAGAGAGCTATGAGTTTTAATACAAATACTGTCTTCAAGACAATATCCACTCTCAGAATAAGTCCTCATTACATTTATTGTCACACTATTTAACAGAATAGTGATGACTACTAATACTATCATCCGTCCATCGATTGCTTCCCGACTCGTTCCCAAATTTATATTCTCATTTCACAAGAGAACAATGAAAGAAAGGGTAAGCTCAACTAGCCCAATGAAGAAATATTATGACTAAGATAATGCGAATAAATTATTATTAGTCTACAACAATGTTAAACCGATAAAATATAATAAACATCAAGTTTAATCTGCAATGAAAACAAGTAATCCATTAAAAGAGTCAAGTAGAGAATAAAATCTACTATCTTTTATGATTTAAAAGGTTTTCATCACTTTTTATCATTGAGACTCAAATTTTAATAAATAATCCACATCATCGAATCACCCCTGTACTACGGCCAAGGATATTCTTTAGTATCACGACCATAAATTATTCATGCACTATGGGCCAAGGACATTCGTGTATTCATCAATGGTCAAGATCATGCCAACAACTGTCCATCAATGTACTACGGGCCAATGAGGACTTTTACCACATCATTTGTAACATTACAGTCATGATTACACCGAATAATCCCTGGTCATAATCATACCAAGTCCATCTATGCACTACAGGCCACATATGACTTTCAACAAAATATAAACATGAGGATGATGACAATGATATAAGAATTCAATAAAACAAGTTCAAGAATTAATTTTTCCAGGAACTAATAACGTCCAAATTGTCAACATGATACTTCTTTGTAGAGTAAAATTCAAGAATGCTCAGAAGAATATTTCCATGAAAAGATACTGGATGAAGCGCAAATATCAAGGATATTCCATTAATTTCATGGAGTATAGAAGTCAAAACTTTAACTAACTGAGTATAATAAGGACTGAAATAACAAAAGAAATCACCAAGCATGCGGTGATAAAGACATACAAAGTTATTCAACAATGAATAATAAAGATTTTCCGGTCCGCGTAAAAACGCATGATGTGATATTCCAATGTAGAATAATAAAGATTTTAACCAGTCCCGCGTAAAAACGCATGCATACATGATGTTCCAAATGAAATAATAAAGAATGGAATAACAGAAGAATTTCACCAAGTATGCGGTACTTCGCATAGACAGGTTATTCCAACATAATAATAAAGAATGGAATAACAGAAGTTCTCTTCATGAAGACGAAAGAAAGAAATAATACCCTTACCTCAGAAGAAAAATCGGATCTTTGGAATAGTGAGGTAGCAGGCTTCTCTTCTTCTATAGATTTTCTCTCTACAATTTCTCTATAATAATTGCTCTATAGCTTTAGTGAATTGGTGAGAAATGAAGGAAGAATGAGCTTCTTTTATAGAAAAATATAGTTTCAATAATTGCGTGCGTTTTGGGGCTCAAAAATTACAAAGACAATGCCTCCAACTTTTCCTTTATTTTTAATTTAGTCATGCAAGTATTATCAAACTTACACCACCTCTCCTAATAGTAAATAATGTGATTCAATAGTAAATCATGTGAATCAATAGTTCTAAACATGTAAAAATACGAATTATAGTATAGTACCTCCATCTATACCTCCATTTTTAACTTAGTTATGCAAGTATTATCAATCTTGCACCAACTCCCCTAATAGTAACAAGAATGTGAAACAATAGTATATACATGTGAACAAATAGTTATAATCATGTGAAATATTAGCAATCAATTGCTCATTTATCCGGTTAAATACCCGATTGGTCAATATAACCTCCAGACATCAATTTTTATCGAAATAAATGTCGATTTTCACTAACACAAATAATTCCAACACAATGAAACTATTTCTATCAACAATATAAGTTTTGAAATTTCGAAGTTTGACTTTTCCCAAAAAAGTCAACTGTTGACTTTTTGACCAAAAAGTCAATCCCGGAAAATTTTGTGTTTATAGACTATTTTTACTAATTTCATTGTTCCGGACTCAAATATCACGTCCGCGTCTCCAAATTCAACTCCGAACACAACTTCAATTTTAATAACATTCATTATTAATATTATAACTCACAATATTTATCAACCAGGTCGTTCCAAGGAAAGAGGGGGCTTTCCAATAAGGATTTCTCCTTATTGGCGCGCAAATAGGTGACCAAACCTCTCCTTGATAGAACTTCTAGACATTGTAAATATTGTAATTTAATAATATGAATAACTTTGTTGTCTCAATTATTGATTTAATAAAATAACATATTATGCAGATGATACTGTGACAATAATCGAATCAATAATATGAGAGATATGATGCAGCAATTACTGTAGCAATAATTGAGTATAACTGAGTGACTTCTCACGTAAGCATCAATAATCAATACCGTGTGCTACTATGCAACCACGAGTATTCTTTGTACTTTTTTACTAATGAGTAGTTCAACAAAGATAATCTGGTAAAACTTCCGCCGTTATTTTCATAAATATATTTTTGTCGTTTTCTCAATTCGACAATAATTTTGTTATGGGGTCCACCAATGATTGCGTCGTTGTACGAATATTCTCTGCTAAAACGAATATTCTCCGACCAATCGAATATAATATAACAACTTGCATACTTTGCAGAATTTATAAATACTACCCACAACTATAACATTATAAAAAATTCATTCCATAATATTCAAAAATGATAATTGTAGAAAAATCATCTTTATTCATAAAAATTGGGGTCTTACAATAACCCTATCAGATCACGGAGTGATCTCATCGTATATATTACGATTTATTTCTATGTCTTGATCGTTTTGTTTTACGATCTCCTATCCCTGTACTTTCAGTCTTTTAGACTCGATCTATTCGCCACTACTGTTTAACTTTATTATCAGAGTTAGGGAATTATGTGTCTTTACACTCGCCGAGATTCGTCTTTGAATCCTACCGACCGACTAACTCTATGTGAGTTAGATCTTATCCTAATCACTGCGGTTATTGGTCTCAGGTATTCCTACCTAAGCTTCATAACCAACAACTTTGATACCAACTGTGATAGCCCCGAATCCGGGTCCCAAATCACCGCGGATCCGGTACAATCATTCTAGAACTATTGCGGAAGATATAAACATAAATTGTTTATATAGTACACTTTACACACTATTCCCCAAAATTGATTAACCTTAACTTATACACAAATCATAAACTATCTAACACATAACATTATTATCCAACTATACTATTACAAACTAGCCGCAAATTTTATCCTAAACTGAACTTGGCATTATCCTTTTTCCTATATCCAAATGCATTCGCCTTATCTGCAATGTTTATCATGATATAACAAGGGTGAGCATGAAAGTTGCCCAGCAAGTTTAAATACAATTTAATGATATATCATGATTGAAAGAGTCTGAATAATAAGCTGGCTATAATTCATCAATATAATTGAGAACTAGCACGAACAAATTTTTGACTGAACAAGTATTGAACATGAACAAATATATCTGGACCAACTGGTAATGAAGGTGATCAGCCTTTCATACCTGACTTATACATGCAATATGTACAAAGTACAATTATCCATGGCAATCAGCAATGATTAACCATAAGCATATCTGAATGAAATAACTCTTAGTAAAGTTAAGTAAAACTTGCATGAACTGTTGATTACCGCTACGCAATTTATAACGCTTTATCTGAAGACCTAATATTAGTAATATAGATCTCCTATATTAGAATAATATCATCATAATATAATATTATTATATATGTACACATAGAATAACCTAAACACATAGCACATAATCCTATCAGTCTACAATACACATAAGACTTAGCATCAAGTCAGACTATTTAAGTCTGAGTTGAAACTGACACAATTCTATCCTCCCGACGGTCTAGTCGGATAATTATCGAGTTTAAGTTCAATTAAACTCTGCCTAAACACTAAAAAATATCTTAGATAATCATATTATCAGTCAAAATAATTTTCATAGACTTGTAATAATTTTCAGATATTTAATATCATTTATCATAATTTTCAATCACTTATACCGTATTTAAAAGAATTAAATACCACATAATTCCCTAATCATTAATATTTATTTATCGTTAAATATTAATGAAAATTATATCATAATATTATAATATAATTATAATATATCAAAGTATCTTTAATACCTTAAAATCATATTTATATGATTTTTAAACAACTAAATTCATTATCCGATAATTTCTATTAATAATAAAATATTAATATTTTCATGTCAAAATATCAAAAGTTATAATTTATAACTTCAAATATTTTTATAACACTTAAATCATTTTTATATGATTTTTAAATCATTAATTCTATTTTTCCATAATTTATTTAATATATTTATTAAATAAATTAATTACCATTAATAACAAATTATTAATGAAATTCATCACAAAATATTAAAAGTCATCAAAAAATAACTTAAAATATTTTCTAATATCGTAATATAATTTTTCATGAATTAAAACCATTTTAAATAATTTATTTAATATTATAATTAAATAAATTAATACCTTTTATATTCCAAAAATATTAAATATTTCTGAAATATACTAAAAATAATTAAAAACTAATTTTCAGACTTTAAAATAATTTTTAAGAATTTATTATGTATTTTTAATAATTAAAAACTAATTATTTCAATTTATTAATTAAAATAATTTATTTTCTAATTTATTTGTCGTTAAAGGTATTTTAGGTGACACAAGCGTTGCTAAATGTGTTCTTGGGATGTTCTTGAGCGAACCTAGATCTTCATGTCAGACTTCGAGAGGCTAGGTTTGACCACGTATAATTTCTTGATCTTAAAGTTTCTGGGCAACCAATTGTAATACTTTTGTAGTATTGATGTAATACTATAATATACAGTAAGTTTCATATCCAAAATACATCAAATCTGCAAGATCTAAACGACAGAAAACCTTGTCAGACATGTTCTTCAATTTTTGGGTTTTCCAGAAATTGTAGAATAGTCGAGGTGCTTCTTTTGAGTCACTAAATCTTTGCTTCCAAAGCTTGGTTTATGTGATATAATGGTTGCAGTATGTAGTATATATGTCAGTGTACAATCCTATAACAACCGATCAACATAACAATATTACATACTCATGATCTGGGCCGGTCAAACTTAATGTCAGGAACGTGTTCTTGAACTTTCTGGGTTTCCCAGAAAGTTCATCCGGCTGATGGTCAACGGTTGTTTGACCAGCCTTAACTTTGTTTCTATGCACGATCTAAGTGTTATAAAGGTTTGATATTATAGTACTTATACCAGACTTCAACCTGAAAACAAAAACGTGGCCAAACAAGCAAAGAACAGCAAGTTTCAAGGCCTTAAAAACGTGTCAGACGAAATCTGGAAATCTGGGCTTCCCATATTTTCAGCTTTCGTGGTTGGTCAATGGGTTTTGACTACTCATAACTTTCGATCTAGACATGCTATGATCCTGATTCAAGTTGCAGAGTAAAGAACACATATCATAGAACATATCCAAAACATAAAAAACACAAAACATCTACACATAAAGATCTAAGGTCACTAACATATGGTTGTCAGGCCATTTCTTGAACTTTTTCCAGATTTCTGAAAATGCTAGATTCGTGCATCTAAGTGATATGGATCTAGGTTTTGGCAACCCAGATCATCAAATGACACCCTCTAACATATATTTAACCAACAAACAACAACATCGAACATCAGATCTAAGGATTTCTAAGTTAAGGTTTTTATACCTTTAAAACTTGGAGTTTTGATTTCTAATCCTTGAATATGTTCTTGCTAAGCTAAGACATGATATTAGCTTATCTTACTACTCTCTCTCACTCTATAGTTTGGATTTAGAAGAGAGAGAAGAGCTTGGGAGAAAATGAGAGTAAAGTGACCCTTTTATTTCTCTTTGATCTATATAATAGATATGATATAATGTATCTAGTTGCTAGGTGGTACACATATATAATATAAAATAGATATAGAGCACATGGGATAAATATTAAGGTGATGACTCACAAGATTTACAAAATCTTTTGCTCAAGCTTAAGAAAAAGGCATTTTAGTCTTTTCCATACCATTTTATTTCTAGAATTGTCATTTGTTGCAAACCCTTAGGGTTTAACCCTTAGGGTTTGACCCGCAGGATTAAAACCTAAGCTTTCCATAATTTTTATTTTAGGATTTCTAAATTAGGGTTTTTCAAAAATGAAAATTAATATTTTTAAATTATAATTAGAGTTTCCTAATTACAGTATACTTTCCTAATCACATAAGGGCTAACACCAATTAGGATTAATATTTCCTAATTAAGATTGCTAATTTAGCAATTAAATCTATAATTATACATTAGAGTTCCTAATAGAATAATTAGGGTTTAAAAATTTGAAATTAGGGTTTGCTAATTAATTAAGCTTTACCCTAATTACTATTATAATTAACAACACTTAAGCAATATAATTATCCTTTAAGTTCCCAGATTAGGGTTTTAAATACCCGAAATCTGAAATTAGAGCTCCCAGATTTGATATTAGGGTTTTCTAATAATCAATTAGGGTTTTCCCTAATAAATTATAATTAATGACGTTTAAACCTTATACACACGACATTTAAATTCTAGAATTAGGGTTTTAAATTTTTGAATTAGGGTTTCGGATTCCCAGAACTAAAATTAGGGTTTCAGAACCGATTTTTAGGGTTTCTTATCAAACGTTAGGGTTTTTTAACTGAACGTTGACGTTCTTAATAATATTAGGGTTTGACACTGATAAAATTTATCTGGTCAACCCTTGACCCTTAACCACATACTGTGCACACATAATACCATATTTACAGAACATAAACACATATACACTTAATCCTGAATAATTCACCTAAATCCTTCACAGAATTTTGAAATCCTCAAAATTCCTTCCCAAAATTATCAAACGCATACACTCATTTTCTGTCTAGGTCTATTATTTGACCTTAAATCCATCATTTAATATTTTAATAAATTTTCTAATTTCTCGGGTTGTCACAAGCTCCGTTTAGCTCTCCTAGCCTCTTTTTCTCTGTCATAAGCCATCTTCTTCTCTCTTCTCTATTCTTATAAGCTGTTGGGTGGGGTATTTATAGACCCGATCAGCCTCAAGTCTACCTGCGACAGCCGCAAATAGAGTTACAGATGGACCTAGTGGACTCCGTTGTCTCGAAGTACGTGCACTCCGACTAATACGTAGTCTGGTTGAACCTTTATAACTTACAATCCGGGAATCTGATAGAGGTGTACTATAACTTTCTGGAAAGCTCTTTTTGAGAGCTACGTAATGTCATGGGGCTTGAAGTTTTCCGAATCTGGGAAGATGGGTTCATGCCATATCTTCAAGTCTTCGTAGTCTGTCCGTTGAGTTGTCTAGCGTAGGTTTTACTCAGGATTGCTGTGATGGTTCTATATGACATTATTCACAGTTATTTGATCAGTTTTGATGTTGAGTTGGAAAATTACCCTTTTACCCTCCTGAGTTAGTTTTTGGGCTTGACGCAGCTGCAACTGTCTTCGTTCAGGGTTATCTTTGGGGTTTGGCTGTTGTTGACTTCTGGATGTCCTCAGGGTTATCTTTGAGGATGATTTGATTGTTTTTTAGGGCTTTCTCCGGGGTTCTAGTTTGATGATTTCTCGGGGGGTTTTTTGAGGGTCTGGTTTGATGATTTCTCGGGGTTGTCTCTAGGGGTCTGGTTTGATGATTTCCCAGGGTTGTATCCGAGGGTCTGGTTTGATGATGTAGACTTCCAGTGTTTTTTCTGGAAGGTAAAAGACAGTTTTACCCTCCTGCCTTGTTAGTAACAGGAATGTGAAATTTCGAATGTCTACACATGGCTCATCGACGAGACCTCTTTTGGAATCTTCCATGCTAAATTTCTTTAGCATCGAGTCAATGTACGCTCCTTAGAACAAGCCAAGCATCCATTTGGATCTATCTCTATAGATCTTTATCCCCAAAATATTCCCAAGTTCTTTATGGAGAAGTGTTTAGATAACCAAATTTTAATTAATTGTAGCATAGAAATATCATTCCTTATTAGTAATATATCATCAACTTAAAGTATAAGGAATGAAACAACGCTCCCACTAACCTTCTTGTACACACATGGTTCATCCTCATTTTTGATAAAATTAAAATTTTTGATTATCTCATCAAAACGGATGTTCCACCTACGAGAAGCTTGCTAAAACCCATAAATGGATCGTTGTAGCTTACAGACTTGGTTTGATCCAACCGTTGAAATAAATCCCTCTGGCTGTGTTATGTGCACATCCTCCTCAAGTTTTTCCATTGAGGAAAGCCATTTTCACATACATCTGCCAGATTTTGTAGTCGTGGTAAGATGCAATCGCAAGCAAAATTCAAATGGACTTAGCATTGCTACTAGTGAGTAGGTTTCATCATATTTAACTCCTTTCCTTTTTTTGAAACTTTTTGCAACCAATCGGGCCTTATAGGACCTTTCCATCCACTCTAGTCTTTCTTTTAAAGACCCATTTGCACCCAATAGGCTTAATGCCTTTAGGTGATGAAAACAAAGTCCATACTTGGTTCTCATACATGGAGTCCATTTCGGATTTCATGGCTTCTAGCCATTTCTGTGAGTCTTTACTACTCATAACATGTTCATAATTCAATGGATCATCATCATTCTTGATGTGTAGCTCATTGTCATCCTCTATGATGAATCCATACCGATCAAGTATCTTCGGTGCTCTTCCAAATTTACGAATAGGCTATTGTACAGGAGGTATCTCTACTGGACAGGTTCATCCATTTGACCTATAGTGGTTTGTGGTTCTTGAATTTCTTCAAGATCTATTTTCCTCCCACTGGCCGCTTCAAGGATAAACTCCTTTTTCAAGAAGGAAGCGTGTTTGGCAACAAACACCTTTTGCTCAGTAGGATTGTAGAAATAGTATCTTAAACTTTCTTTAGGATATCCCACAAATGTGCACTTATCAGATCTTGTCCCAAGCTTATCATTTTGAAACTTTTTCAAATAAGTTGGACATCCCCAAATTTTAAAATACTTAAGACTAGGTTTCCTCCCTTTCCACATCTCATATGGAGTCTTAGGGATGGATTTCAAGGGGATCTTATAGTTAGGTATGCTAGAAACAAGAGCATGCAATCAAATCACATAAATAAGTAGAAGCGATGTAAAAAATAGATTTTAAATTTTTTCTTGCAAACCATAAACGAAGATCATTCTTATGCTTTGATTATCAGTCTATAAAAGAGTAGGAGAATCAGAATCATACCCTTGAATATTCAAGTTTCCTCAGGTACAAGTTCAACTTCTATTCCTTTGTGCTCTCCTTGAATACGCGGGTTTGGTTCCTTTCTTTGATCAACGTTAACCACCCAAACGTTTGGCCTCTAGAGGTGATCCACCAAGGTAGAACACGAATCAAGAAGAAAGGGTGTATTGGCTCAAACCCTAGTTTTCTATCTCTTTAGAAAAGGGGCGTACTCGCCAATTGTTAGAATCACATATCTCACACACTTCCTGATATCTAATATAAGACTCCTCTTATAAAGATATCAGTTAACTTATTTTAATATAATTAAAATAGAATATTATTTAATTAATTAGGCTCCTTAATCTTATTAGGGATAATTAATTAAACTCTTTTAATTAATTTCCCT